>CM037886.1:25863235-27219399 GCA_021292165.1 Shinisaurus crocodilurus | reverse complement strand
GTCATTATCTTCTTTGGGAGTCAGACACGCGACTCAAACGCTGCTCAGGCCTAGCTGTAAATTTCCCACCATGGAGATTTATATTCTCTAAGCCAGCCTTCACCAACCTGGCGCTCTCCAGATGGGTTGGACCACAACTCCCATCATTCCCAGCCAGCATGGCCAATGGGAGTTGTAGTCCAACCCCCCCCCACATCTGTTTTCATCCCAAAGCTCCCCCCCCCCCACAGGGGGTTAAAGAAAAAAATGTCTCCATTTGAGTAAAAGGAGGCTTTTTTTTTACACGCCTCCCCCATCTGTGGGGGGATGTGGACTTTCAGAACAAAAATGAGTGGGGGGGGCGGTTTAACCGCTGGCTCCCATAGCGCTGCAGTCCCAATCTAAATCAGGCCACATGCACTTACACTGGAGTAAAGAAACCTTTCATGCATATCTTTCTTTTGGCCCTCAGAGACCAACATGTAGTAATGGAGGTCAACTCATTCATACATCAACTATATTTATTTATTTATTTGTTAGATTTATACCCTGCCTTTTTTCTTGCAAGGAACCCAAGGTGGCTTACATAATCCTCCTCCTCCTCTCCACTTTATCCTCACAACACCCTGTGAGGTAGGTTAACCTGAGAGTCAGGGACGGCCCAAGGTCACCCAGTGAGTTTCATGGCCGAGCGGGAACTAGAACCCGGATCTCCCGAGTCCCAGTCCAACACTCTCACCACTACGCCACACTGGCTCTATACGCACCTAAACTATATGCACCTAAACATTCGCCAAATATGGTTTTCCATGCTCATGATTAATACTATATGAAATGGACTGCCTGACCAGACTCCCATGTGCTGTTATGTGTACAGAAGCTGTGAACTTGAATTGCGTTTGAGACTCCTTAGAAGCGAGACCTACAACAAAATGTTGCAGCGTGGAGTGCTCCTGTTCATGATTCTAGCCAGGCAGTCATGCCCTTTTCCAGGTGTCCTGCTATAGATGAATCGGACTCAGCATTAGGGCAAATTATGGGGCAGTCCAATAGGTAAGTCAATTAAGCAGGCAAATGTCCAAGCACAAAGGTTTCAGTCCTGTATGGGATCAGACTAAGGCAGGAGCGGTCAAGATCCAGGCAATGGTCAAACCACAATATTACCAGGCAAGTAGGTGGTTTGCAGAAGAGAGGTCGGAGGCACACAGACAGCCAAGGTCAAGCACAAATAAGCAGTCAGATACAACACACAGTTTAAGAAGCAGAGTCAGGCAGGAGTCCAGGGGTCAGTTACGCAGAGGTTCGGACACAAGTTCAGGAAGCCAAGGCAGAACAATGTTGTTCTAGCAATGGCTAGCTTGAAACGGAAGGCTTATGTAGCCAGAGCTTCCTGAGCCCCACCCAGGGCTCAGCCGCAGTGTGCTACAGGCCCTCTGGCAAAAGTCCCGCTTGGGAGGGCCGCCTTGCTCCTTTTCTCCTCCTTTGTAAATCGAGCACTTCTTCTCACAGGAGCCCTATCAACCTGCCTCTTGAGGCAACAATGTTCTTAGGGACTCAAGGCGACTTTACAACATTAAAATTTGTACAGTTAAAACATATAAATAGAGAAATACAAAAGTTAAAAATATAATTAAATCAGCAATAGTATTAAAATTATGTAAAATATCAAAGCTAAAAACAACAATAACTATAGGAACAGTGCAAATCCATCGCTTTCTCATAGGTCCAAATTTATTGCCCGAAGGCCTGCCTGTCTTCGAAAACATACCAAGGAGGGTGCCATTCTAGCCTCCCTGGGAAGGGAATTCCAGAGTGTTGGAGCAACCACCAAGAAGGCCCTCTGACACGTTCCTGTGCCAGGCGTGCCTGTGGTGGTGGTGGAACCGCGAGAAAGGCCTTGCAGGCTCGTAGGGGAGAATGCAGTCTTTCAGATAACCTGGACCCGAGCCGTATAGAGCTTTATAGGTCATAACCAGCACTTTGAATTGTGCCCGGAAACAGACTGGGAGCCAGTGAAGCTGCTGTAACAGAGAAGTTGTATGCTCCCTGTAAGCCAGCCCCAGCTCCAGAGCAGCTCTTGGGACCAGCTGAAGTTTCCGAACACTCTTCAGAGGCAGCCCCACGTAGAGCGCCGTCACAGTAATCCAAGCGGGATGTAAACTAAGGCATGTGTCCACTAGTGGGCAAATCAGACATCTCCATGAATGGGCGCAGCTGGCCGCACGAGCTTTTACTAATGCAAATGCCACTCCTGGCCACTGCTGAAACCTGGGGCCATCCAGGCTACAGGGCTGAATCCAGGAAGATACACCCAAGCCTGTGACCTGTGTCTTCAGTGGGAATGTAACCCCATCCAACACAAGCAGAATCCCTATTCCGTTGATTCTGCCTTCCAACTGACCAGGAGGCACCACTCAGCCTTCATTTGTCCCTGGATTAAGCTTCAGTTTGTTTGCCCTCATCCAGTCCATTACATGCAGACAGACACCGGTTTAGCACCGCAACAGTTCCTTGAAATTGGATGGAAAGGAGAAATAGAGCTGGGTATCATCAGCATACTGGTGACACAAATCCCAAAACTCCGGACCACCTCTCCCAACATTTTCATGCCTAGTTAAATGGGGACAAAACAGAACCTGAGGAATCCACAGACCAGTGGCCTGGCCAAGGAGTCGAACAGAAGTCCATCAGCACCACCTTCTGGGCCCGCCCCTCCAGGAGGAATGGAGCCACTGTAAAACAGTGCCTCCAAGTCCCATCCCAGCGAGGCGGCCCAGAAGGATACCATGGTTGATGGTATCAAACGCTGCTGAGAGGTCCAGCAGAACCAACAGGGACACACTCCCCCTGTCCAGTTTCCAGCGTAGGTCCATCTATTACCAAGGCGACCCAAAGCTGTTTCTGTCCCATAGACTACTGTAATGCGCTCTACGTGGGGTTACCCTTGAAGACGGTTCGGAAAGTTACAGCTGGTACAGAATGCGGCGGTTCGCCTGGTTAAAAGGCAGCCGCCGCGGGATCACATCACGCCAGTGCTGAAGGATTTGCACTGGCTACCAGTTGCTTGCCGAGTCGGAATTCAAGGTGTTGGTTTTGACCTTTAAAACCCTATATACGCTCGGCCCAGTCTATCTCAAGGAGCGTCTCCAGCAACACCAGTGGGCCCGCTCAACAAGATCTGCCGACGGACGGCCTTCTCCTTGTCCCTTCAGCCAGGAGCAGCTACACTGGTGGGACGAGGAAGAGGGCCTTCTCTGTGGCAGCCCTCAAGTTATGGAACTCTCTCCCGAGGGACCTCCGCCAATGCCCCCATCTCTGCTCGCTTCCGCTCCGCTCATTAAAAAACCTGGTTGTTCAGGGTGGGAATATGGGATGGGCTAATGATTTTAAATTTTTTATATTGTTTTAAATGTATTTATTGCTTTTATTCGGTGGTACATCGCCCAGGTGGCCGGTTGCCGGCCAGATGGGCGATAAATAAATATAAATAATAAATAAATAATAAATAAATAATAACCAGGTCTGAAACCAGATGCCTGGAGTTGAGAGGCCACCACGCGCTCCAATACCTTGCACAGAAATGGGAATATCGGAGATTGGCCAGAGTAATTATCTAATATTGTGGTGTTCAGGAAGGGCATTTTCGGCCGGGGTCTCACCACGGCCTCCTTCAGGCAGGCTGGAACCCTGCCATGAACAAGGGTAGGCATTAACCACCTCCAGTTACCCATTCGATGGCCAGTCCCCCTCTGGCTGCTTTTTATGAGCCGGGAGGGAAGGGCAAGGGTCTAGAACATACACGTGGTGGCTCTCATCTCTCAAGGATCCTGTGTCCACAATCCAGGGATGTTGAAGAGTCTTGGTCTCGATTCACGAGTCGAGTCACGAGTCTTCGGACCCGAGTCTCAAGTCCGAGTCCGAGTCCTTTGTCCAAATGGTGACTCATGAGTCACGAGTCACTCCCAAAGCTGACTCCACGGTCCCTATTAAAATCAATGGGGTTTTTTCCCAACAAAAATAAGGCTACTTCACACTCAGAGCAGCCCACACAGAGTAATCTCAAGGTCCTTCTTCTGCCTCTCCCAAGGCAGAAGAACAACACACTCAATCAAAATAAATCTTGACACACTGTTGGGGCTGCACTCCTTGGTAGCCGTCCATAGTGGCCGAGCAGCGGCACACCTCGCTTCCTCCCTGCGCTCTTCGCCGGCAATCACGCTCCTCTCCACTCCTTCTGGCACAGCCCAGGGATGTTGACAAAGTCCTTGGTCTCGAGTCCCGAGTCGAGTCTCGAGTCCCATTAAAAATATTGGGACTCAAGTCCGAGTCGAGTCAGAGGGGGGACTCAGTCCAACTCACGAGTCGAGTCCTCGAGTCCGAGTCCCCATCCCTGCCACATCCTCAGGCTGTACAAAGAAAATACAATTGAAAGACTGGTTTTGTGACCAGCTTCCCTTTCATACGAATCTCCCCCTCCCTTTAAAGAACTACTTAAATACAGCTCCATCTTTCATCCGAATGGCAGATGCCATTGCTGTCTGCTGAGGAGCAACATTCTCTATGAACTCCTAGACAGCTGGTAACATCCTAGCAGCTCATCGACCAGTTTCACAAGGGAGAAGGCGCCTGCATAGTAAATAAGTGGTTAGCTGTCAGCTGGCTGGCAGTTTCTCCCCACTGTGCTGGCAAGGGAAAAAGGCGAGATGCATGTTCAGAGTGGGATCAGTCTATCCAGAAGTGTGGGCTGGTCTGGAAGAGCGGCCAGGTGCAAAGCAGATTGAAGGGCAGGCGAGAGGCGGAGAGGCGGCGTAGTTAAAAAGCAATACGGTGCCCATCTTTCCAGAAGGTCTTAATTTTGATGAAGAGCGTTCTTAAAGCTGTCCAATGTTTCATTCAAGATCAATCATTTTGAAACCCGGCGTGCATGTTATTTTATTTTTAAACTCAAAGCAACAGAGCAGGCAGGCTGGGGACTTGGATGGATGAGAGGATGAATGAAAAAAAGATTGGATCCCTGGTGGATGAAGGGCGGTTTATACTTCTTAAAAAATAAATAAATACACTGCTAAGTCTGAGAAGAGGTGGTGAGTACTAGTGCGAAAAAAGAAAAAGAAACCCACGCCTTGGCATTTTCCAAAAGTAATTTTGTTTAGGAACATCTCTGTGTCAGAAGAACGCCCAGTGTTCAAATTCAGTGTCTTTATTTGTATATATATATTTTTCCCTCTGACAATATGGCATTTTGAAAGAAAAGCAAACAATAATTCTGGCAATCACACAGTAAGGACCAAGAAAT
Source organism: Shinisaurus crocodilurus (assembly GCA_021292165.1). Classification (NCBI taxonomy): domain Eukaryota; kingdom Metazoa; phylum Chordata; class Lepidosauria; order Squamata; family Shinisauridae; genus Shinisaurus; species Shinisaurus crocodilurus. The sequence continues at coordinate 27,214,124 of CM037886.1, read as the reverse complement.
GTTTGGACTTTGGGAATGAGCCATCACTGCCCGCCTCGTCAGGTCCTCTCAACTAGTTGCTCCATTCTTTGCCATACCTTGACTGATCGTGTGGTTTCCATATTCCCCCATCCATGGTGCCCAGGTCTCCCCCCCCACCATCACACCTCAATATCTCATTGGTCATCTAAACCCCCAAGAGAATATTCTGAGGCTCCTCCTCCTGTTGACTCATTTGGCTATCGTTGATCATATAACACCCAGAATAATATGTTCTGGCTTTGATTTTCCTCTGGAGGCAGCAAACCTTTCCCCCCCCGGAGGTTCCTGCTTGACTAATCCATCTCTCTAGCACAGTGTTCTCCAACCTTGGGTCCCCAGATGTTTTTGGCCTACAACAATGCTGGGAGTTGTAGGCCAAAAACATCTGGGGACCCAAGGTTGGGGAACACTGCTCTAGCAGATCTGTTCTTGACAGAGAAAAATCAGTCTGCATCTGCAAGAACCACAGAGAAGAGGTGAAGAGTGTGGAAATACTGGCAACCCCTTCACTTGCAGCCAGGGCTCCTTTTGAAGTTGTGTTAAATTTATGATACACACACACACACACAAACACTTTGCCAGGCTAGGGATCCTTTCATAGATCATAGAGTTGGAAGGAGCCTACAAGGCTATCGTCCAAACCCCTAGTATAGGCTTGAGAGAGAATAGGTCATCTATCTACTGGTGGATTGATGGACAGTGTTTACTTTCCCAGAGCTGCAGGATGATGTGTTTGGAGCTCCCTAGCAGTAGCAAACTGATCAATTTTTGCTGCTCATCTGGTGTGAGTTTCCACAGGAGGTATCCTGTCAAAACAATGTTCCCTTGAGTTTTTACAGTTTCAGAAGAAGTGGTTGGAAACTTGTATTATATCAGCAGTAGCATCTCACAGAATCTCACTTCAACCCAGCTAAGGCTCAGAAGATTTCTGAAATGCGGAAGCTTATTATGATAGCTTGAGAGCAGAACTAACTTTGATCCAGCTGTGGCCCAGCAGAGTCTGTACTTTACTCATCAAGAGGAACTTTTCTCCTTTCAGGATCTCATTAGCACCACAAGGGACAATATAGCGTGTGAAATTTTCAATTGTTCTTTATGCATTTTGTATCACTTTAATCATTTTCAATTACATCTATTTTATATCACATGCTTTTTCATTCATCTACTTTAGAGGGTAACTGTTGTATCCCAGTTGTCAGAGCTGTGCACATTCTTCCACTCCCCCCACTCCCGGGAATAATGAAGTGCAGGTTGATATGATTCTTGATCCATAAGTGTCCTGGCTAGGATAGGTGCTCAAGGGAAGGATCCTGTAGCTGCTGGTACATGTTCACTGTCAGGTAGTGTTAGGAGGAGGTATAGTTATAATCATCTGGTTATGACTACGGCTCACAGGGAAAGCCACAGCAGACCCCAAAGGCAGTTGGGTAAGCTTGGGTTCATTGAAATGATTAGCTAAGCCTTTCACTGGACTGGCCAGGTGAGAACAGGGATGGGGACTCGGACTCCAGGACTCGACTCGTGAGTCGGACTGAGTCCCCCCTCTGACTCGACTCGGACTCGAGTCCCAATATTTTTAATGGGACTCGAGAGTCAAGACTCGGGACTCGAGACCAAGGACTCGCGTTCCAAAATCTTGTTCCTCAAATGCAACATGGATAGGTTTTAGGCAAGTTTATTTTTTAAAATCATTTTCCTAAAATGCAACCTTTCAGACATTTTGGGTTTGGCTGCCTCTGTCTGCCTGTTTGGGGTTCCCAGCCTCCTCTGCCTGCCTGGTCTCTTCTTAAACAGTTCCACAGTTAGGGCCTCTGTCTGCCTGTTTTGGGGTTCCCTGCCTCCTCTGCCTGTCTGTTTATTTTGGGGGTTTCCCAACAAAATAGCCCCCCCCCCAACTGATTTTAATAGGGACTTGTGGAGTCAGCTTTGGGAGTGACTCGTGACTTGTGACTCGTGAGTCACCATTTTGGACCAAGGACTCGGACTCGAGACTCGAGTCCAAAGACTCGTGACTCAACTCGTGACTCGAAACCAAGGACTCTTCAACATCCCTGGGTGAGAACAAGCTGGCTCAGCTTGTCTGAGCATGGAAAGCTAAGCAGGGTCAGGCCTGGTTATTACTTGGATGGGAGACCCCTCCCCTAGTTTCCTGCATTGAGCAGGGTGTTGGACTCGATGGTCTTGTAGGCCCCTTCCAACTCTATGATCCTATGATCCTATCCTATGATCCTATGAAAGGAGATGCAAATGAAGGAGAGTGACTCAGACCCTGATAAATGAATAGGCCGTGGCCAAGAGTCTTTCGATGATCAGATTAACACACAGAGCCTCAAGACACAGGAGGGACCTTCCTGAAAAGAACCTAAAAATAGCCCTGAAAAGAAGGCCCCCCAATAGAAGGACTCAACCAGAAGCTTAAACCCATCAAGGTAGGAGAACCTACAAAAATGTTTCCTATGACACCCATCCAGCCACCATAGGCACACAAAAGAACAGTGATGAAGAACATCAGGGAGCCACGGATAGCCCTGGCTCCTCCCAAGTAGCAAGAGGTGCAGTGGAAAAGGTATAAGAATTCAAGCTTAGTCCATAGAAGTCAGCAAGCAGGAATGCGCACCTCTCTAGTGCGGGACCAACAACAAGTTAGGTAGCTATGGATTCTTTCCTCCTTCTTTCCTTTCCTTGCCTGCGTGGGGTGGGGGCCTTCTCTCCTGGCTGTCTACAGGCTACCAAAAGGCACAGGGATCTTTTCTATCTAGATTACAGAGTATGACTGGAGATGTAGTAGGTATATTTTGCTGCCTGAATTATTGTGTAAAACATGTAAGGCCAGGAACTAAGACACTGTACCTGCTCTATCTTCCTTCTTAAATAAACAGCTCTTCTTTCCTTCCGAACGTGCCGTGTCTCAGTTTAGTGTTAGTCTGTCGAGTCTATGTTTAAGCGTTAAAGGGCGAAGCGCATACTTCACCCAACTGCACACGTCTTTACTCCAGCCAAAAGGTCCCAAAACTTTTGTGAGAGTGTGGGGACGGTTAGCCTCTCTCTCCTCAGAGAGAATCTAATGCCCAAATCATCTGTCGTAACAGTAGAGAGGGGACAAGACCGGTCAAGCAGGGTCAGGGTCAGGAGAGCGAAGTCACTCACACAGCAAGGTAAGGAACTGTTGGTCCCTGGACAACATACTGTCATGGCTACTGACTGGCATGTTTCCTTGCAGGGAGAGCTGTTGCCCCAGCAAGAGGCTGCAAGCAATTGAGGCATTTAAGAATGCTGGCAGGCCCAGAACTTTCAGAGGCTCCAGCTCCCACTGGATGCTGGCGGTAGGCCTTAAAGGGCCCACAATTATTTCTGTAGGCACATGATACGCCTACATGGCCGAGGGACAGGACAAGCTCTGAGGCAGTCATCCTCGGAGGGGAGGGCTACATCCTCAGGTTTGGAAGGTATATGGGTGCTGCTGCTGGGGATTCTCTCAGAACCATCATCAGGCGATCACTCGTGACCGAGTAAGATTGTCTTCCAGGATAAAAGGAGGGAATTCTAAAGAAGATTGTGTAGACTCTAGCGATGGGTCCGTAAGTGACTGTGGAGGCCAATTCTAGATCCACACAGCTTCCCACAGTGAGGACACAGGTTACCAGATGGAAGGTGGTCCTGTAAAGGATTTGTTTGACGTGCTTTTCGCTTAGCACGTTTCTCCCTTTCACCTTGCACTCAGGCTTCTTCAAAGTCCATGGAGACTTTGTGAAAGGCCAACCTCCATTTAGATCGTTCATGGGCCAGAGCTTCCCAGTTTTCGATGTTTATATTGCATTTTTTTAGATTAGCCTTATGAACATCTTTAAACCTCTTATATTGACCACCGATATTCCGCTTTCCATTCTTGAGTTGGGAATAAAGTAACTGCTTTGGGAGATGGCAGTCAGGCATTCGAACAACATGGTTCTCTCAGAACATGGTTCTCTCAGAACCAGTGGCTCATCAGATGCAGAATCCTTCTCAGGGTGCTGCCAAGCGTCCAGGCCTGGGGTCATGTCAATGAGGAACAATGTCTCCATGCTCTTTTGCTCTTTCCCAAACACTAGAGGACATTTCGAAAGCAGTATTCAGGCATCCCACCCACCCCCAGATTACCATCACATTAGGGGGGGAAATGAGGACAAACCAATTGGCCCCGCCTCCTCCATCATCACCAACTTCATCACCTTCCACATGCCGGGAAGGTGAACTTCTGCAGCAGGGTGCCTTCTCTACTCATGGAGGTTCTATGCACAAATTTGAAGCTTGGAAGATCTGGGTTTGAAACTGCATGAGGAGCCTCAATGAGAAGAAAAGGTTCTCACTGCAGAAGTTCACCTTCCCAACACATGGAAGGCTGTGAGGCCAAGCAAAGAGTTGTAACAGGGAGTAGAACTAACACACACACACACACACACACTGATTAGATTGTGCCTGTACGCTGGATATGTAATGAACAGAACATTTAGTTGTGTTTCATTTCTTCCGTCAGAGGAAAGGAAGATTAATAAAGTTGTTCCTTGCCAGAATATGAACGTGCCTCTTGATTAGTGGTGTTTCAGATTCAATTTAGAGAGTCCCAAGGGAGAAGCAAAAGCTCCTTGGATAATGCACTTGCTCCATCATAACTGGCAAGTATCTCAGTTACTTTTCAGGAACACACATCTTGTGGCATTGCAAGGTCAAAAGAAGTGGCACCTTGGTTAACACAAGCCCAGCCACAAAACACTGGACGTGGCGAGAGTTGTAACGTCATCCCTTGGTGCATTGGTTTAGGGTTAGAAACTATGCATAAACTCTCGCGCTGCTCTGGATGCACAACCAAATTTGTTCTTACTTGACATTGGCCCCTCAGTAATCTACGCTCTGGTGATCTCTAAACTAGACTACTGCAATGCACTCTACGTGGGGCTGCCTTTGAAGACTGTTCGGAAGCTGCAGCTAGTGCAAAATGCGGCAGCCAGGCTTATTGCAGGGACCGGAAGGTCCGAGCATATTACACCAGTTCTGGCCCGCTTGCACTGGCTGCCAATATGCTTCCGAGCCGAATTCAAGGTGCTGGTTTTAACCTATAAAGCCCTACACGGCTTAGGACCACAATACCTGACGGAACGTCTCTCCCAACCGTTATCTACCCGGACACTACGCTCAACATCTGGGGCCCTCCTCCGACTGCCACCTCCAAGAGAGGCTCGGTTGGTGGCAACAAGGAGGAGGGCCTTCTCGGTGGTAGCCCCCCAGTTATGGAATCAGCTCCCCACTGAGACCCGCCTGGCGCCAACCTTACTATCTTTTCGGCGCCAGGTTAAGACTTCCCTCTATGCCAAGGCATTTAGTTAGGAGCTTGGAATAGCACGGGGGGGGGGGGGTTTGTCACCTGTAGGCTCAGTTTTATTGGCTTTTGTATTGTTATTTTAAACTGTGTTTTTAAATTTGGTTTTTAATTTTTTTAAACTGTTTTGTATGTTTTAATGTTGTTTTTATGTATAGAGTGTTGTGAACCGCCCAGAGAGCTTCGGCTGTGGGGCGGTATATAAATGAAATAAATGAAATGAAATGAAATACATGGCAGTTGTGGTGGCATCCCAACGCCAACCTCTACTGAATGCATCATACATGGGCGTGGATATGACTGGCTGAATATCAGTATAGGACAGCGAGGGCGAACCTTTTTGAGCCCGAGTGCCCAGACTGCAACACAAAACCAACTTATTTATTTCAAAGTGCCAACGCTGCAATTAAACCTGGATACCGAGGTTTTAGTTTAGAGTTGAATCGCACAAGCCACCACAGCTTAAATCACACCACCTCCAAGCTGCCAGTGTGTCTTTTGAGCCCGACCCAGCAAGGGCTGTCTCCTGACTCCTCCACATCAGCCCCCCCAGCCCCTTCTATCCCTCCCATGGGCAGAGAGAGAGAGAGAGAGCGAGGCGGAGATTTAAAGCGACAGCCCAGCCCAGCCACCCCTTCTCAGGCAGGCAAGGCTGGAGGAGGAGGAGGAGGAGGAGGAGGAGGAGGAGGGGGGGGTGCGCGAGAAGGAGGTGGGCAGAGAGTGAGCGCACGAGGCGGAGAGCAGCCAACCGAGCATTTAAAGCGGCAGCTGCCCTCCCCGCCTCTCCTCTCCTCTCCCCGCTTGCTCTCCCGTCCCTCGGGGGAATCCTCACGGCAGGAGGCGCCCGGGATCCCGCCTGCTCTCGCTCCTCTCGCGTGCCCACAGAGAGGTCCCTGCGTGCCAGCTGTGGCACGCGTGCCATAGGTTCGCCATCACTGGTATAGGATGACTGAATCAGGTAGAGGGTGATGAGGATGCCCCTCTGCCTGAGAGGGACAGCTGGAAGATCAGTCCCAGTACTGGATGAGCAGTATTGGCTTAGGAGTCATTGCCTGACTCAGTGCCAGAGACATCCCTATGAGACAGATTTAAGCGTCTGTTTTGGCAGGTGGTTTCTTAATCGCTTCCGAGGCAGGGAACAGCCAGTTAAGGCATTTTTATTTCCTGCTGCTTGGAACAAGAGAAAACATCTATTCCATGCACACCTTCTTCCGAGTCTTAAAGGTACTGGAGTCAATTGGAGGGGTGAAACAAATAGCTGCGGGTTTTTATTCCTGGAGCAAAAGATTGTACATTTGCAGCTACAAATAAGTGTCCGGAATGCAGCAATGGGTTAATGAACAGTTATCATGAATCGATGGAAAACAACAACAAAAGTAGGAGCTGCACAGTTAAGCCCCAGCACACAGAATAAGGAAGGAGGTGCAGGCACTCAGCCTTTAGAGCAGTGCCCAACCTAGTGCCCTCTAGATGTTTTGGATGACAACTCCCAGCGTTCCTGACCAGTGGCCATGTTGGCTGGGGCTGATGGGAGTTGAAGTCAAAGACATTTGGAAGGCACCGGGTTGGGGAAAGCTGCTTTAGAGAAACATCCCCTGGTGATTGCACAATTGCACGCTGGTCAGGAAACAGATGGGGATCCATAATAAGCACTTTGATGCGGAACAGTGAGAGCCAATAGCAAACCAGTCGGCACTGAGATGTGCACTTATGCTAGAGCACAAACCAGGGCTGATGTCAAAGTTGGCATTGAAGGGCACCTACTGAGGCCCACATCTCAGGAGGGGGGTATCTGCTGACTGCCCCCCTCTCCCGAGTCCTCTGGCCTTGCTCCTCCTTCTTGCTCCTCCTGCTTGCTGTCTTTGCCTGTTTATCTGCCCTTTCCAACCATGCAAAGAGGGACAGGAGCAAGGGGAAGCAGCAGCAACCTCCACTCTCTGTGCCTGCCCTCTCCTCTTGGGCAGTGGAGCAGATTGGGACCAGAGGAAGAGGGCAAGTGAACCGACAGGGATGACAGTGGCAAAGAGGTGGGCCCCCGCGAAGAGTTAGGGGGATGACTGATGGCATGGTGCCCAAGGGCAAGCCAGGACCTGGAGCGAACACAATAACCATTTGGAACATCTTACCCGGGCAAAAAAAAAAACAACCCAAAACAAAACAAAATGACAAATCCACTTTTGCACATAAAAGTCCTGAACATTTTATGCCCTTTACCAGTGAGATGGAAGTACCCACAGAAATAATGCAGAAGGCTTTGCACATCCCTGACCCGTGGTCTCTCTCCAGCAGTGGGAAAACAGAAATACATGAGCAGCAGCAGCAGGGATCCTTCTGAAAGGAGGTGGCAAAATTATATACATTACAAAGCATTCCAGGTGTTTAAAAATTTAGCAATTCCCTTTTCAGGCCATACTGGAAACTAATTGCACAGAAACCCTGGAGAGTAGAGAAGAGGGAGATGCCGGGATATTCACGCTGTTCACGGAACTCTGCCAAGAAGACAGGGCTTAGGCACAACTGTGAATGCTTTAGTGATGGATATCAAACTACGGCAAATGTTCCTTTGCTATATTAAAGTCGTTAGACATGGAAGGCAGACATCCTCTCTACAAACCAATTAGGCTGCTGGGCTTGGATTAAAACTTTTTCCACGTCCCACTGAAGTACTGAGGGATTCCTGTTGCAGAATCCAAACTGCTCGGCCCACAAGTACTTCAGGCAAAAAAAAGTGGATGGACCAACCTTCCAGTGTGCTCAAAGCAGAGCTGGAATAAAACTGTTGGAGGACAGGGGAATATTCTCCAGGAAATGTTTGTCTTCACCCATTTTACTACAGAGAAAGTTAAGGAGAACAGGTCTGTCAATGGCCAGAAGAACAAAGCAGAGCCTCCGTTTCCAGACGCAGTCTACCCCTGAGTAGCAGGGGTCAAAGAACAAGGGCAGGCTGTTGCTTTGTGTTCTGCTTGTGGGCTTCCGAGGGGTAATTGGCTGAAGTAGATGGTCTGATCTAGCAGGGCTCTGCTTGTATTCTTCAAAATTGAAATTTATATAATCTCATAAATTCCCTCCTCCCCCCCCAAAAATATTCTCAGTTATGAAAGCTGTAGGATTTAGTAGCCCAAACTCTTCCCTCCCTTCTCAATGACTTACCCATGAATGAAGGAACCAGTGTTGTAGAGATGGGGGAGAATTTTGTTTAGGGTGCATTTTAATGTGAACATACTGAATTTTACACTGTTGAACCACTATGCAAACCGAAACTTATTTATCCTTTGAAATTTGCACTTTTGCAAATTTTGCAATGGAGTTCTCCAATCGAAAATGCATGCAATTTTTTTTTATATTAGAGGAAAGTGCACCAACATGTATACATTAGTGAAAATAACATCAAAATGCATTCTATTAGGAAAATTACTTGCAAAAAGTAGGTATGTTAGGCAGAATTGCTTCCATAATGCATGTCTTAGGATAAATGTGCACAAAAAATGTGTAAATTTTCATGCAAACTAATAAAAAATAAAAATCTCAAAGTTCAGGAGAAACCAAACTTTAGATTGGAAAAATTCTCAAAGTCTGAAATGAACCGAATTTAAGATTGGGAAACTGAGAAACAAAGAGAAACTGAAAATGACAGATTTGTCCATCCCTAGCTCGGACTCGAGGACTCGACTCATGAGTCGGACTGAGTCCCCCCTCTGACTCGAGTCCCACTCGAGTCCCAATATTTTTAATGGGACTCGAGACTCGACTCGGGACTCGAGACCAAGGACTCTTCAACCAGGGATGTTGAAGAGTCCTTGGTCTCGAGTCACGAGTCGAGTCACGAGTCTTTGGACCCGAGTCAGAGTCCAAGTCCTTGCTCCAAAATGGTGACTCACGAGTCACGAGTCACGAGTCACTCCCAAAGCTGACTCCACGAGTCCCTATTAATATCAATGGGGTTTTTCCCCAACAAAATAAGGCTACTTCAGATGTGTGGCTTAAATAAATTCTAGGCACAAGTGTGCCTTTTTATCTCAAAACTCTGCAACTATATTTGACCCTCCCCTCAGGTTTTTAAGTGTTGGTGCTTAGCCTGAGAAGGGTTTATGCGCGTGGTCCTAAAGTGTAAGGGACCATGTCGTCGCAGCCACCAATTTGGAGGGCTTTAAGGGGGACTGGACACATTAATGGAAGGGGAGGCTATCAAGGGCTACTGGTCCTGATTGGCTATGTGCTACCTCCAGTATCAGATTTGTATGCCTATGTACACCAGTTGCTGGGGAACATGGGCAGGAGGGTGCTGTTGCACTCATGTCCTGCTTGTGGGATCCCACAGGCAGCTGGCTGGCCACTGCGTGAACAGAATGCTGGACTAGATGGACCCTTGGTCTGATCCAGTAGGGCTCTTCTAACGTTCTTAGGCAATGGCGGCTGCCTCCCCAAAATAGGGAAGACCATCAGGAGAAAATTCTGCACGCAATGGCCTTCTTTTTTTCTAGGGCGATAAGAAAAAGAAAATTCCCCGCTATTTTCTCAGAAACAGTGTTTTCTGAGCAATTTCATCTCAGCTCTGTTAAGAACATAGCAAGCTGCCTTATACCTATTTTGTCCATCTAGCCCAAGATTCCGTACCTGGAGTCTCTGGGGCCAGAGAATGTCTTTCCCATCATCACCTGCTCTCTGGAATCCTTTTCACTGGGGATGCCTGGGCTCGGACCCAGGACCTTCTGCCTGCAACGCAGCTGCTCTGCCCCAGTGCTCTACCATGTTGTTCCCTTGCACTGTTATTTCTTTCGGTGAGATGCTCACCCTTTGGGAACAGAGACACACTCCCTCCTTCCCTCCCCGGACAACCACTCCCTTGTGAACAATCTTGCATCCTTAGACAAAGGAGTTTGCATTGGGGGGGGGAGGAGAATGAGAGCAAAAGCATGCTTTACTCAGCACTGGTTGGGCCTCATCTTGAGTACTGCGTCCAGTTCTGGGCACCACACTTTAAGAAGGACGTAGACAAACTGGAGAGGGTTCAGAGGAGGGCAACAAGGATGATCAAGGGACTGGAAACAAGGCCCTATGAGGAGAGACTGAAAGAACTGGGCATGTTTAGCCTTCAGAAGAGGAGACTGAGCGGAGATATGATCGCACTCTTCCAGTACTTAAAGGGTTGTCACACAGAGGAGGGCCAGGATCTCTTCTCGATCATCCCAGTTTGCAGGACATGGAATAATGGGCTCAAGTGACAGGAACCCAGATTCCACCTAAACATCAGGAAAAATCTCCTGACTGTCAGAGCAATAAGACAATGGAACCAACTACCTAGGGAGGTGGTGGGCTCTCCCACTCTGGAGCCATTCAAGGTGCAGCTGGACAGACATCTGTCAGGGATGCTTTGACCTGGATTCCTGCATTGAGCAGGGGGTTGGACTCCCTTGTAGGCCCCTTCCAACTCTACTTTTCTAGGATTCTATGATGCCCTCCCAATTCGGCTCAGCATTATTACAGGGAAAGGTGACAGGTAGCTTTTCTGGGTCAAGTATAAGGATGTGGTTGGGGGTCTGTTGCTAGTCACCTCCCGCCCTTTCCCTGCCCCCTCCCACAAGCCCCTGCATCTGCACGGGCTCTTGTGCGCTGCCACGCCATCACCATCCAGCTCTTCTCAGCAAAGTCCCACTGAGTCTGTCAACGGCTCTCCTTCCTTTTCCTCCGCAGGCCTGAGGGAGGCCTCGCACAGCCACTACTGTCTGCTCTGATTGCATTTTCCTCCCTCCTAACTAAGTTTCAGCCTGCAAGGAGCTGCCGAGGCAGCGGCAGCAGCCTCTCTTCTTCCCCTGCTCTCACTCTACATTGCAGAATGTCCCCAGCCGCTGCCAATCGGGGAACATTATACGGCAGAGGCAGCACGGCGGAGAGTGGCGCATCCATCACCAAGGGGCATTTGTGTCACTTAGGGCTTTCCTTCCCACTAGAACATTTCGGGTCCTCTCTCAGTATGCCCCCAGAGACGTGGCACAGTTCCTGTAATGGACAAGTGTCGTGCTTATAGGCCACCATGATCTGCCCCTGTGGCCGTGTGCTTCTTAGCTTTCTAGTAAAAAAAAAGAAGAAGAAAAAAATGACACATTTCTTAGGGGTAAACTCTTAACAACTTTTGTGCTCGCAGTTATAGGCTTGCTGGAAACAAAAGCAGGGAAAGTGCTGGCACTCAGTTTCAGTTTGCGCAAAAGGAAAGAAGGCCTGCTGGGAGCCAAACTTCTGCCTGATAAACAGAAGCGTGGAAATTCATGTTGTTCCCAGTGGGTAAAAAGTGCAGACCGGAGTGTTTTCAGGTGCTTTGTTTCCAGAATGGAGAGAGTTCTCTCTCTCTCTTATTAAAACAGGTATCACATTTTTCTATTATTATAGTTGATACCTTTAAAGGCCTTCCTTTGCTCAAAATCTGTTGGGATCTCATCTTTTTAGAAGAGCCCTGCTGGATCAGGCCAAGGGTCCATCCAGTACAGCATTCAGTTCACACAGCGGCCAACCAGCTGCCCACGGGATCCCACAAGCAAGATATGAGTGCAAGAGCACTCTCCTGTCCATGTTCCCCAGCAACTGGAGTACATAGGCATACTATCCTTGTGTGTGTGTACATACATCTTTTCTATTAAAGATCAGATCCCAACACATTTTGAGCAAAGGAAGGTGTTGTGTTTTTCATGAGTGGATAATATAAACAGCAGAAAGAGGAAATCTTGCATTTTCAGAACCAAGGCTAGGAAGTAGCCTGATCAGGTTTGTGATTTATCTGAACCTTAAAAAATATATATATATAGTGAAGTAGGTGTGCACTTCTAGTGTACAATGAAGGGTTTCTTCTGAAAGGGTTTTATGTCTTAAAAAGCAATTTCTGCCACCAGAAGGAGATGAACCCACACATCAAATTTCACAGGCTGAAGACAAACTGCCCCAATCATGTATAAAAAATGGTGGAGAAGGTTGGATTTTGAGATCAAAATAGGTGTGAGGATGAAGAGAGCTGAACAACACCTCCATAGTCACCACTTATCACTGTGTGGTGCTCTCCACCAACATTTCCCCAGCTTAGTTGAGGGCGAAATCACTGAGCAAATTTGGCCTGCTTCCTGGATTTTTAAAAAACTATTTATTCAGTTTTGCATTTTGATGCTTGGTGAAGTTACGTTCAGAGCCCTCTTATGCCGGCATGAATATTTAACTACTCTGCCTTCTCCCACAGGGCTATTTGGAGTTACACCTTTGTACCAGAGATCCGATCTCAGCACCAACAGGTCCCTGAGCACAGCACAGATGCCACACCGAGCGACAGGCTGACTTGTTGCCCTCTCGTCTAGAGGAACGGGGGCTTCTGGGATATGAGGAAGGCCCTTGGTGTCTACTTGCCCTTCACCTCATGGAGTCTGTCTTCACTGTTACGACTACGTTGCAATGTTTTATAAATGAGCAGAGCCTGCAAGTGTTAAATCACGTACAGAGAAGTAATCCATTACATTTATACATATTTACTTCCTCTGCACGTTTGGGTTTTGTCTTTCCTTATCTTCAGGTTTGTTGTGGGGAGGGTGAGCAGAAAACTCATCTAAGAAATTTTACAAGGGCTCTTGAAAAATGTTCCTTCTATCAGAGGTTCACTCCTGTTTATCTCAGGGATGTTTCTGAAATTCTCCTCTTATATGAAATTCTCCTCCGATTTTGGAGGTTCAAGTTTCTTTTGTACTGGTTAGAGCAGCCTCCTCCAAACTGTTGCCCTCCAGATGTTTTCAACTTCAACTCCCATCAGCCACAGCCAGCATGGCCAATCATCACGAATGCTGGGAGTCGTTATCTAAAACACCTGGAGGGTGCCAGGCTGGGGAAGGCTGGGTTAGTGTCCGACAAGGACTGGGGGCAGGATCCTCATTCAGGTCCTCACTCAGCCACTGAAGTTCACTGGGTGACCTGGCACTCAGCCTAATCAACTTCACGGGGATGTTATGAGGCTAAAATGGGCTTGGAGAGAGCCCTGTACCCCACCTTGATTTCCTTGGACAAAAAACAGGATATAAATGTATGTTACGAAGAAATACATTTACTCAAATATCTATAAAGCTAAAGAAGTTTCTTTAGCCCTCATGACTCAGAAACATGGGTTAATGACTGTGGAAAGCAAAGAAACCAGGCTGGGACTCCGTAGTAGGCAGTGGATAAGGGTGCAGGGTTCGGCGTACCTCTGTGGTCCTCCTTTTGGCCAGGAAAATAAGTGATGCAAAAGAACCAAATTTTGGTCAACTAGGTTGCAGATTTTAGCTTTCCATGGTGGGTGTCCTCAGAGAAAAATGGTGGGATTATTTTTTTTAAGTTATAGCAACAATAATATCATCATTCATCACCAGCACCACAACTACTGCTGTTGCTAACACTGCCAACACCACAACACAGAATTTGATCCTGTAGCCTTAAAGAGATGGAGCATAAGAAACCCTAAAGTTCCCCCTCGTGCAAGCTCTCATATTTTTCTTCCTCTTCCCCTTATGCCGCTTGTCTGGCTACACATTTTGACAGCGCATGGGGCGGCGGCGGGGGGGGGAATTCGCCACTAACAGTCAGCCACGTGTTTCTAAAATTAGCATCTCCAGCCACTGCAAAGCCTTGTGAAGCCTGCAAGGGCCAGACGTATAGGCGAACGAGCAGAACAGAAGCAGGAAATGCTCTGGAGGGATATACAACTAAAATGTGGAGCTTTGTCTCCTACTACATAATGGCAGAGTGGAATTGCCCAGCTCTCTCCCTTTGGGCACCAAACACAGAACTATTTCCAAATTGGGTTTATCTTGCAAATCCTTGCTCAGATGCTAGCTTCTTCCCGAAGTGTGTTTTTTGTGCCTTCTTCGAAGGCAGGATTTGTCAGCCCCCAGGGCTGGAACTTGATGAAACATCCTTGTCAGACATAGACTCCACGGTGGCCCCAGCACAAACCAGGGCCAGGGGGAAACACAGGGTACACGGAGGGAACACCTGAGACCATACCTCAGGGCGATATCCCACCCAGAGATCCTGCAGAATTAGGGCACCTAACGTGCCCCAACGGGACTCACTCCCCAGCTGTATAATCTCTACTGCATCTTCAGGAATGGAGAAGACAACAAACCCAAACCAAACCTTGTTTGTGAGGGCAGAGCCCTTACATGGCAGGATGAGGCATCCCATATCAGAGTCCTACTCAGAAGGAGAAATCCTGACCAGTCATGATCAGGTCCCACTTGCCCACCAGGAAGGATAGGGCAGCCAGGCTGAATAATTAAGCCCTCAGCTGCTGCCTAGAAGGCTGCTGATGAAAGTTCCTCCGAACATGTCCTCCGAGTCTAGCTACCTTCTGGACAGCTGCTCCATCAGCATTTGGACTGCTGACACTGCTGGACAGCTCCCTTGCCTTGCTTGGAAAGCTGGAACAGGATCTGAGTCTGAGCACACCAACTGGCTCCCTACGCTCAAAGCAGGGGAGAATGTTTCTAGTCCTCAAGGATGTGAAGATAGCACACTTGTCAACATCTAACAGGTGAAGGTAGGGACACATCTAGCCATAACACTTACTCTCATACCAGGGATCACTAACCAAGCCACAACCCTAATTGCACTTGGCTAAAGAATCTTTTTTGCCTGATGAATTCCTTTACTCTACACTGGTTTATGAACCGGCAAGTGTTGACCATAACAATTCTTTCTTTAAAAAAAAAAACCCTGTTGAATATTTATTTATTGAAGTATTATATCTCACCCTTAGCCACAGACCCCAAAGTAGTTCACAACATCAGTTTAAACATACAATCCACAAAAACAGCAGCAACAAAAAAGGCTAGATATTAAACTCACAAAAGGGAGTGTGTATGGGGATTAAACTAAATCAAACCAAAGGGACAACAGAACAAAAAGGGGTTGGGCAGTGTGCTGAAATGCCAATAAAAGGGGTGGGCAATTGGGCTTCTTGGGGTAGGGAGCTCCAGAAACTGGGTGCCACAACTGAAAAGGCCCTGCAAAACTAGATCTCTAGCAGCATCGGGATGCAGAACAGGGTCTCTCATGATGATCACAGTCAGGAGTTGGGCTCATGTGGGAGATGTCGTTCCTTCAAATATCCCTACCTCTATCCTATTTAGCTGCTTTATATTTTACCTCCTTTTAGTTATTATTGATTTGGGGTGCAATCTTATGCAGATTTATTTATTTATTATTATTACTTATTACATTTATACCCCACCTTTTTTCCTGCAAGGAACTCAAGGCGGCTTACATAATCCTCCTTCTCCTCTCCATTTTATCCTCACAACAACCCTGTGAGGTAGGTTAGGCTGAGAGGCAGTGACTGGCCCAAAGTCACCCAGTGAGTTTCATGGCCGAGCGGGGACTAGAACCCGGATCTCCTGAGTCCCAGTCCAAGAAAAAAGGCCTGCAACTCCCAGCATGCCACAGCCAGCATAGAAGCTGCAGGCCTTTTTTCTGTCTAAACCTGCATAGGATTGCACCCCTAGAGATTTTTACTGACTGAATGTATCTTTTTTTTAACAAAAAAAATCTATTGTTAGCCACCCTGTGTGCTGAAGGTTTGCAGGATACAAATTTAAGAGCTGAATGAATATTGAACAGGGGTGCCATGCCTCCAAATGCCACATACGGGACTAGAGGGACCCTTGATCTGATCAAGCAGGACAGTTCTGATGTTCTGACACATGGCCTGCTCTCCTACAATAGGGAAATCTATAAAGAGAAAACGAAGTGCCATGTTTATTGGGCCAACTAATGCTTAAGACTCTGGAAGTGAGCTTTCGAGTTCCACAGAGAGAAGAGAAAGCAAGGATACAGCGGCGGCGAGAGAGAGAGTTAGCAGTGAGATAAATGAGCTAGTTTGGAGCACAGAGATAAATCCTGCTGCAAGCAGCGGTTTCACTACAGAGGAAGAAAAACATAGGCTTAATTTGGCAAGTAGCAAATTTTGCACTGTGGCCAATGACCCTGTACAAGACCAATCATTTGGGGGTGGCGCACTTCTGATTACAGCTGCACAGCATGGTCTGAGGTGCGCTGCCTTTTGCGATCTGCCGCCCAGGTGTTATGCTGGGAAGAACGGTTCTTATGTAACCACCCCTGGAAAACAAACCGCAGTCAGCTCAAAAGGCAGCAGCTGTTGTAGCCTCCTGGGAGGGGTGCCATGCCAGGAGCAAAGGGACAGCGTGCAAGTACACCTGATGCACCTCATCAATGTGGCTCAGAAGTGTGTTTTTTAACTGGCCAATATCAGTCAGCAGGCTGTCTCAGCGTGCCAGTCCCAGACAAAGAAACCGACTCAGAGCAGTCCCATGCCTCATTTGCTGCAAGTCGCAGCCTACAAACACTCCGCAATCAGATGTTCAACCTAAACAGTTTTCAAGTACATCGAAAAAGGGCTTTAGCCACTAGGCTAACATCCATGGTTGCCAGGGCTCCAGCTTCAGCCTTGGCACTCAGCTTTGGGGGGTCTGTGTTCAAGGGAAACAAGCTTAAATCTCACTGCTATCGACAAGTCTCAAATCATTACCTTTGAATTTTTGGTCTAAGTTGTTTGTAGCACTGTAACAACAGATGTAACAATAACAATATTTTTTAGAGAAATAATTAATATTATTTCTCTAATAATATTAGAGAAAATATTAGGGAAAATATTGCTTAAGAGTGAGTTGTGGGTTGTTGTTGTTGTTGTTGTTGTTTTTTAAATGGTTCCCCAAATTTCCATTTGAGGAAAACCAAATCAGCCTGGCTCAGAACTGCAATTTTCAATCTCGGGGGGGGAGGGATCTCTCTCCCCTCCCCCAACAAATGGGGGGGAAAACCCTTTTCCACCTACCCCCTGAATGTTTCCCTTTTCCGGGGCCTTCTACCATCACCACGATTCCACTAGACCACATCTTTGGCCCCACTGAGGTATCAGATCCTTGGAGTTGGCAGCCCTACGACATCATGGAAACCCATGCCACGTTTTGGGATGCTGTAGACCTGGCAACAATAACAACTACGCCAGCCCTCAGAATAACTGAAAGCTGACGAGGTCTGTTACTGCATCAGCACTGGGCCATAGAAGAAAAGGAAATGTCTGTTCTCCTGAAAGCTTGTCAGACCCTGTTATGAGGAACATAAGAAGCTGCCTATTCGGGGGAAGCTGGCGAGGCGACTCCCATTTTGGTCTAGCTCCTTTTCCACTGCAGGTTTTGCAGACTTTATTTGGAGCTTCATGGGAGCTGCCCATGGTGCTGAACTCCGTCCCCAAACTAGGTTGACCACCATGGAGGGCTCCTATGAAGCTCCAAATAAAACCTGCAGTGGAAAAGGAGCCCCACCGAGAGAGGAGTCACCGGCCTACCCTGCTTATACTGAGTCAAAGCATTGCTCCCTCTAGCTCAGTAATGTCTCAGTAATGCAGTGCTTCTCAAATAGTGGGGCGGGCCCCCCAGGGGGGGCGCGAGGCTCCGTAAAGGGGGGCTCGTTTGACCTCAGTTAAAAGTTTTTTTTAATATTGTGTTCCTTTAAATCCTGTGCTCCTTTAAATCTTTTCTGCTACAGTTAATAAAGCTATTCTTTGTTGTAAATTGATCCACATTTCTTTCTTTTTTTATTCTCTTATACGTTAATAAGGATACAGTGTTATGCAGAGGTGTACTTATAACAATTTTATAGACAAATGATACTATTTACAGTCGTGCGGGGGGCGCGAAATGTTTTCTTCTTCCTAGGGGGGGCATGACAGAAAATAATTGAGAAGCACTGCAGTAATGTAATGATTGGCAGCAGCACTCCAGGGTTTCAGGCAGGAGTGTTTCCAGGGCCCAGTTGGAGATGCCGGGGACCAAACCTGGGGCCCTCCTGCATGCAAAGCATGAGTTCTACCACTGAGCTATGGCCCCTCCCAATTAACTTTAAATCTCCTACCACAAGATGGCTGGAGGGTGCTGGAGGGAGATGAGAGGGAGCGCAGGGCCATTCATTAATATTCCCCCTTCTTCCCTCCCCATTCCTTTTTCCTTGTGTGTCGTGTGTCTTTTTTAGATTGTAAGCCTGCGGGCAGGGACTGCCCTGTTAATTGTTGTGAACCGCCCAGAGAGCTTCGGCTATTGGGCGGCATAAAAATGAAATAAATAAATAAATAAATAAATTTGTTTCCTTCTTAGCAAGAGAACCGGGAAGGCTTCCCTATCAAGGTATCGTTAAGAGGCAAGGAGCAGGTTGACTGAGCCTCTCCAATGACAGCTGTTTGCAATGGCTGCCAATGGTCGTCTCATCTGGATGCCGGCACTCCAAAAGGGCATCGCTGCTAGCTTGTTGAGCTTTCAGCAACGGGGGCAGCTCAGCTTGCAACCTATCAACCGGCAACAGCCATTCCAGCTGGCCGCGGCAGAAGGAGTGAAGGGAAACAGGGTCCCTCTATCACCTCTGCTGAGAAGCCACCTCCACCAGGCTACTCATTCCATCAACTGAACTGCCACCCAGTAGCAGATGCCTCTCGTGTAGAGGGGGGAGAGGTGAAGTGTGGAGCCACCCCAGTGGCTCTTCTGATGGACCAGCGCCATTGGGCTCCTAATTTCCCCATACCGTTTCTATCCCAGTAACTGTAAGGTAGGGAAGTGGAAATCAGCAAAACTTGAGCTTGTTGAGGTGCTCAGAGTTCAACCTCGAAGCTTGGTCTACTTATGTCCATATCAGATTTTTGAGCTTTTTTTCCCCTTTCGCATGAAAATTACACAAAGTACTTGGGTGCATATGTGGCCGTGCATTCAAAAGTATGCACTCTTTTCCCATTGACTGAAGCCATGTTTGTGCACACTTTTCGAATGCATTTCCCCCGCACAAACAGCATCGCAAGCTCAGCAATGTACGAGCTTTGTCCGCAGGCTGCACTCACTCACATTCAAGGTTCAGGTTCAGAAGGTGTGTGAATGAGGTAAATTCTGGCCATACATGAACTGAAATGAATTTCTCGTACTTCAAGGACTGGCACCTGAGCTTGCCTGTTTTCCTCTTCCCTCCTCCTACCTCTTTTGTTATGTGTCATAACTTTTTAGATAGTAAGTCTGCAGCCAGGGACTGTTTTGTTTGTATTGATTGTACATAAGCTGCGCTGGGAGCTTTTCCAGCTGAAGAGTGCCGTAAAGATGCTTTAAAGAGAAACAAACAAACCCTCCTTCACCCTGACGCATCCCTGTTCTCAGGAAGATGAGCACCCTCTACTCTGACTAAACTACTCTAACTAAACTAAGTGATACCCGAAGGCTCTTGTCAACGTTCTGGAGATGTTAAACCTTTTTTTAAAAAAAAAGCTTCTCACAACCAGCGTTTGCATTCGGAATTATCACCATCAATGCTGGTCCCACTATTAAGACAGGGCGACTTGGGGTACCGTTTCAGGCCAGCACATACAGTTTATTATGTGTTTACTACCACCAGGGGGGGGGGGCAATGTGTATTTCCTGCCCAAGGCCAGCCACTCTATGTCCTTGTCTATATAATTTGATAGGGAAAGTGCTGAAGCTAGTCCAAATCTGGGAACTGAAACTAGGCTGAATGCTTCATCCCGGGCTTTTTTTAGGAAGTTGGAGGGGGGAGGGGGGGAAATTGCCTCCAAGGACTGGATTAATCTCTGAGTGTGGACGAATTCAAAATCTGTTTGGGTGGGGGATGGGCTTACCATTAAAAACAAACTTGCTGAGGGTTTCTCTCCCTCCCTCCCTCCCTCCTTCTCTCTCTTTTTATACACAGATGCACAAAGAAAAGTTCACTGCTGCTGAAAGTAGCTGCTTGGTCGCCCTCAGCAGCCCGCTGGCATCCCTTTCTAATTCGGGACACCATGCCTCCAATGGGAACGACACCACCATCTGAAGTGGTTGAGCAAGGAAACAAGCCATTTTACTGCTGGATTAGCGACCACACAGAGCAGACGTCCCGACCCAGCACTTTATTGACCCCTTGACTGAGTGACCCAGACGGTTCATTAACCTGACCTGGAACATAAGAAGCTGCCTTTTAACCAGGTTAACTATCCAGTCATCCAGCCCGGTATTGTCTGGTCTGAGTGGCAGCAGCATCTCTCTCCAGCATTTCAGTCTTTCCCCATCACCTGCTACAGATCCTTTTAACTGAAGATGCCAGGGATCGAACCTGGAGACCTCTCCGTGCAAAGTGTGTGTGCTCTGCCACTGACCGAGTGCCCCTTCCTGTGCTGAAGGTATGTGGCCCTGACTTTGCCTGGATGGCAGATCTCTCTTGGGAGCTTCTCTGAGCTCCTCCACGGCAGGAGAGAGAGAGAGAGAGAGAGGTTGAAGAGTTCTTTCGGTCATTCCCATGAAAGGGATGCTAGCTTGTTGACCACTAGAGGCAACGGGTAAATCAAAGCTGAGGAAGTTCCATAGATTTCATAGATCATAGAGTTGGAAGGAGCCTACAAGGCTATCGAGTCCAACCCCCCTGCTGAATGCAGGAAACTAGAGGAGGGGGGTCTCCCATCCAAGTAACAACCAGGCTTGACCCTGCTTAGCTTTCCACGCTCAGACAAGCCGAGCCAGCGTATGTATAGTTGGCAGCACGGATGCCCAATGGGCCGAATGGGAAGAGGAGAGAAAGGAGGATGCACAACTAGGACCAGCCATCTGCATCAGCCTAATTATCTATCACTTGCAGTATTCCCTACATCAGATGAGAGTTAAAAACTGACGAGTGGGAAAGAGGAGGGGGAAGAACAGCAAAACATTTTCTTCACTTAGTCTGCAATTAGTCATGATGAAACATCCTCAGATGCGAACTGATCTCCTGCAGACGCAGCTTCTGTACCACCGGCTAAGTTTCCATTTTCAGGATGGAGGCTCCTTTTCTCAGATTCTTTTATTACACCCAGCAATGCCATTACTACCCTGGACCTGGAAACTATTTTACATGCGGATGCAAGATCTGAAACTTCTGGGTCTTCATTTCACACACAGATTAAGACTCACACACCCCACAAAGTCATTACAAGGCGCTATGAGATTCATCTTGATAAAATTTGGCTGCGCTGAGGCTCCGCTCCGGGGCACAATTAGAATATTTCAATAAAACTGCAGCGTCTGACACTTATTAAGGCTCTTGCATCTCACTGCTTCAATCTAACTAGAAACCGCACCAGATAATAACAACTTTTCAACAATATCTAGCTTGATTTATCACCCAACCACTGGAACTCTCTTACGAAGGGGGAAATACAATAATTCTCCATTCCTCTGCGTCCAAATGAACACTCATAATGCTGCAAGCATGGGGTCCAAACTGGCTGCAACCAAGGTTTCTAGAAATTTCTTGAAAAATACTTGACCAGAGGTATTGTTTGGCAGTGAAATTGAGACAATATTTAGCAGGGTGGTTGTAGTGCCCAAGGGATTTTTTACTCTCACACAAAGCAAAAAACAAATTTGGATGGTTTTCACACTGGAATTTGTTCATTGTGTATACCACAACTGAAATGTTGACAAGAGAAACTATGTTAGAACATTTGTTGGGTTTTAAATTAACTCTTTCCTGCTCTCAGACCCACACTATTTTTTACAAGCAATGCTTTGCAGCCTAAAAGGCAATCCTAGTTCCATCCACAAAAAGCACCCTTAGGCCCAGCTTATGACTGGATCTTTTCAAAGATGGTTTAATGAACACACACATCACACTATAAAGGATTACTACAGGTTTCATTAAATATGCAAATTGTAATAATCTTCAGAGTAGGTTTTGATATTACATTCCAGTTATGAAAAAAAAAAGGTAGCAGTAAATTCAATACCTAATTGTCAGAGGGTGCATATCTCTGCTGCTGCACTCATCCTGTTCTCTCTGAGCTATCAAAGGACACAGACAGTGGTGCAGTTAGTTAATTTTAGACTCTGGATGTAATCATCTTAGGGACCTCTTTAGCTGGTAATGGATTGGATCCAGACTTAATCATGCTTAAAGCCAACCCAATGAAATCAAAGAGACATAACTAAGTCTGGATTCAGCCCAGCGTGATTCAGCTCAATTACTTCACCTTCGAAATGTGGTGAGAGCCAGCCTGGTTGCATTTGGGAGGCCTTCTTGCCAATTCTATACAATGGGCCCCTAGACATCTGCCCCAAAGTCCTGCCCTGACCGCACCACTGCGGAGAGAAGATGAGCAGAGACCTCTGTCGGACTTTCCTCCCAGAACAGCACCCTCAGATCTGATTGACCTGTTCCAGGCACAGTTTGTGGGCAGGTCTGGAAGATCGGAGCAGGAGTTCAGAGACCAAGGAGCAGGACCTTGGAGAGTTCCTAGCAGAGTTTATAGGCAGGACCAGAACAGAGCAAGGAATTCTGGCGTGAAGAAGGACCTCAGAGAGTGCCAAGCAAGCAGGCCCAAGCAAAATCCCCCACTGGACACAAGCATCTAAGCCAGGGAGGGCAGCAAAACCTGTGGCCTTCCAGGTACTGTTGGACTCTGACCCCCATCAGCCCCGGACAGCATAGCCATAGCCAATGGTCTGGGATTATGGGAGTTGGAGTCCAGCAACCTCTGCAGGGCCAGGGGCTCCCCATCCCTGATCTAAGGAGAGCAGTCTCAGATGTTGCTCCAACAAAGATCTGGAGATCACTGAAGGTTTCCAAGCAGGAATAAAGCAGTGGGGCAAAAGGTTGCCTCAACTGGGCTGTCTCCTTCCTATTTGCTATCCTTGTCCTGGGAGAAAGCTAAATTTCTAGCCAAGCAGAGACTGACTGACATCGATTTTCAAGAGCTCCATGCAGCAGCCCAGGGCCCATGTTCCCCTCTGTCACTGGGTTTGTCGGGCCTTTATCGTAAAAATGGGATGCTCTATTTAGAGTGGCTATCTATCCCTAAATACAGGAGAGCATTCTCCTTAGCCCGATTTAATGTTCAACCCTCCAAACTTTTGGATGGGAGATACAGTAAAATCCCAGTGAAAAATAGATGCTGCCCCTGCAACAACGAGGAGGTGGAATCTGTTGTGCATGTTCTATTTAACTGCAGTTTCTATCAAGGGGCTAGAGAGACTTTAATACACTCAATCACACAAACTTTCCCTGTACAATCTTTAGAGTCTCTCTTGACCATTCTGCTTGATGGCTCAAATAGTTTAATCACTAAGGAAGTTGCAAAATTCTTGAATGTTGCTATTCTGACTAGGCCTTCTAGGCTTGCCTGATTCTGTTTTATTGTATGTTTTTATTCTGAGTGTACAACTGAGAGCTGGTATATCTTGTTTGTACTGTGTATATATATTGGTGTGGTTGGTAGACCGTAAATAAACATTATATTATTTCACGGAAGGTTTATACAAATGGCTGCCCAGTCAGGACAGTTAGCTTCACGGTCCCTTCCTCTTCCCCCCCCCCCCCCGCCCAGAAGCCTTTACTGGTTTCAACAGGGATGGGGACTCGGAATCCAGGACTCGACTCGTGAGTCGGACTGAGTCCCCCCTCTGACTCGAGTCAGACTCGAGTCCCAATATTTTTAATGGGACTCGAGACTCGACTCGGGACTCGAGACCAAGGACTCGTGTTCCAAAATCGTGTTCCTCAAATGCAACATGGATAGGTTTTAGGAAGTACGGCAAGTTTATTTTTTAAAATCATTTCCCTAAAATGCAACCTTTCAGACATTTTGGGTTTAGCTGCCTCTGCCTGCCTGTTTGGGGTTCCCAGCCTCCTCTGCCTGCCTGGTCTCTTCTTAACCAGTTCCACAGTTTGAATTGTCCAAGACAAAGGCCTCTGCCTGCCTGCTTTGGGGTTCCCTGCCTCCTCTGCCTGCCTGGTTATTTTGGGGTTGTCTGCCTGGTCTGTTCTTGCAAAATCAGTTGCAGAGTTTTGAAATAAAAAGGCACACTTGTGCCTAGAATTTATTTAAGCCACACATCTGAAGTAGCCTTATTTTGTTGGGGGGAAAACCCATTGATTTTAATAGGGGCTCGTGGAGTCAGCTTTGGGAGTGACTCGTGACTCGTGACTCGTGAGTCACCATTTTGGACCAAGGACTCGGACTCGAGACTCGGGTCCAGAGACTCGTGACTCGACTCGTGACTCGAAACCAAGGACTCTTCAACAACATCCCTGGGTTTCAAAGGGCCCTGGCTGGCTTTTCAGGCATTGGCTCTGGCACGGGGAGGACCCTGGCTCTGTCGTGAACTCTGAAACTAGGCAGCGTGACCTTCTCAGGGCGCAGAGGCGGCGGCAGCACATTCTGGGGCGTGTGCCAAGAGGAATTCTCTCCTCCAGTCAGCCTCTTCCTCGGTCACCCACCTTGTATTTCGATCATGGGGAACCTGACACTGACTGGCCTGCAGCAGCAGCTTTCCCGTGCCCTGTTTCTCTGCGCCCTCTTCGTCTTGTGCTAGTTCTTGACCTCCTCCTTTCCCACCATCCACAGGGTCCAGCCTTCCAGGGTTATCATCAGGCGATCACTCGTGACCGAG
This sequence comes from Shinisaurus crocodilurus, assembly GCA_021292165.1. NCBI lineage: Eukaryota > Metazoa > Chordata > Lepidosauria > Squamata > Shinisauridae > Shinisaurus > Shinisaurus crocodilurus. Next base: position 27,189,287 of record CM037886.1, on the reverse strand, counting down.
TAAGATTGTCTTCCGGGATAAAAGGAGGAAATTCTAAAGAAGATTGTGTAGACTCTAGCGATGGGTCCGTAAGTGACTGTGGAGGCCAATTCTAGATCCACACAGCTTCCCACAGTGAGGACACAGGTTACCAGATAGAAGATGGTCCTGTAAAGGATTCATTTGACGTGCTTTTCGCTTAGCACGTTTCTCCCTTTCACCTTGCACTCGGGCTTCTTCAAAGTCCATGGAACCTTTGTGAAAGGCCAACCTCCATTTAGATTGTTCATGGGCCAGAGCTTCCCAGTTTTCAATGTTTATATTGCATTTTTTTTAGATTAGCCTTATGAACATCTTTAAACCTCTTATATTGACCACCGATATTCCGCTTTCCATCCTTGAGTTGGGAGTAAAGTAACTGCTTTGGGAGACGGCAGTCAAGCATTCGAACAACATGACCGGTCCATTGAAGTTGGCGTTGAAGGATCATTTTTTCAATGCTAGTAGTCTTTGCTTCTTCCAGTACACTGACATTTGTTCGCCTATCTTCCCAAGTATATGAACAGATGAAGCTGCCTTTTTGCTGACCCATCCATCTACAGTTCTCCACTCAATCAAGCATGGAGTTGAGGTGGCGTCGAGAGCACATAATGCAGGCCCACATGCCGGGTCAGTGCTTGGATGGGTGGCTGCCTGGGCTGCTTCCCACATCTGTTCTCCTGCACTGAGCAGGGGGTTGGACTCGATGGCCTTATATAATGCGCTGTACATAGGGCTACCTTTATACCTAGTCCGGAAACTTCAACTAGTGCAAAATATGGCAGCCAGACTGGTTACTGGTACACCTAGGGGTGCCCACATCACACCAGTTTTAAAAGCACTCCACTGGCTGCCAATCAGTTTCCGGGCGAAGTCTAAAGTGTTGGTTATTACCTTTAAAGCCCTACATGGTTTGGGTCCAGGCTACCGACGGGATCGCCTTCTCCCGTACAATCCACCCCGCACACTTAGGTCCTCTGGGAAGAATCTGCTTCAGTCAGCCAAAACTAGGCTGAGACAAGCATTACCCCAAAGGACCTTCTCTTCTGCTGCTCCCAGATTATGGAATGGCCTGCCGGAGGAGATTCGTCAACTTGTCAGTCTTTTGGAATTTAAAAAAGCCGTAAAGACTGAACTCTTCCGGCAGGCCTATCCGGCGGAATTTTTGGATGCTTTTAAGATGTTTTAAAGATGTTTTTAAGATGTTTTAAGATGTTTTTAGGATGTTTTAATAGTATGTATTGTGTTGTTTTAGTTTATGTATTTTATATTTTCTGTTGTTCCCCGCCTCGATCTAGATGGAGAGGCGGGTAATAAATATATTATTATTATTATTATTATTATTATTATTATTATTATTATTATTATTATTATTATTATTATATAGGCCCCTTCCAACTCTACTTATTCTATGATTCCATGAGAAAAAGCATGTGGTGAGTGCAGCCCTCCAAGGAGGGTGGGGAATACTTGGCATCAAGGAACTACGTCAGAGAGCTCTTCCTAACAAGGTTTACTGGAGCAGCATGTGTTCAAGGTACACAGAAGTGGTTTCTTTTCCCCTTCAGGAAACCATGAATTGGCCTTGGTTCAACACATCCAGATTTTGAGGCAACCCCTCTTTTGGAAGACTTCGTATGAGTGGGTTGACCGATTGTGAGTTGACTGCCTCAGCCTGGATGGAATACTCCACAGCCTTCCGCTCCCTCTCCAACAATTCACCAAGCTATTTATTTACTCTATGAGCAGGCATGCATTGGTTATACAGTAATACCTTGGATTGTGAGCATAATTCCTTCCAGAACTGTGCTTGTAATCCAAACCACTCTTATATAAAAGTGAGTCTCTGGCGGGCGTGAGCGGGGCCGATTTCGGCCCACTACGCCCGCTCGAGGCAAGCGGTTACATCCCTACAGTTGTCTTGCAAGACGTCGCTTGTTTATCAAGTCAAAATTCATTTTTAAAAAATTTGCTTGTCTTGCAAAATGCTCTCAGACCAAGTTACTTGCAATCCAAGGTATTACTGTATCTGCTCAAACTTTCCTCCACAACCATGAGGACTAGAGGCATAACTTTAAAAACAGCACATGGAATCTGTGTGCACTGCAATTTAGACAAACCCACTGGACTACAACAAGCCAAATTCTGCACTTTGTGACATGAAATCTAGTGTGAAGCAGGGGTTAATGTTCAAATTCCCACTCTGCCATGAAGCTCACTGGGTGACCTTGGGATAGTCACTACCACTCAGCCTTCTCAACCTCACAAGGTTGTTGTGAGGGGATACATTAAGGAGGGGGGAAGAACTATGTATGCCCCCGCTGTGCCATCTGGAGAAAGGGTGAGATCCAAATGTAATAAAGAAATGTACATTCCCCAGGCTGTGTCGGGAAAAATCATTCTCTTGATTGCTGTGAGCTCCTTCTCCATACTGTTGCAAGCTGTCTAGCCCGAGAAGTGACATGTTGTCCTTTGGAAATAGGTGACAATGAGACAGTGGGCTGGGGCTGAGAAAGACATGCCGTTAAGGTCTCCCATCACCCGAGCATCAAGATGCAGCTCTTTTGGCTGAAAGTCAATTAAGGGGGGGGGTGGAAATCAACTACAAGGCGACAACCAATCAGTGTGGGGCAGGCGGAACAAGCAGGGCCCATGTGCTTAACCGAGGTCTGATGTGATGGACGGAGCTAACGAGGCATGGCTCGCGTCACGTTCCTTCTCTCGACAAACACCCGAGTCACATGAACAATGTTCTCCTTTTGCCAGCAGAACTGCCTCAGGAGTGCTAAATAAATGCCATTCCAGTTGCCATCTGATTCGCAAGGAAATTGGGCTCACAGAGCCTTGATGGGCAGGAAGCTGGAGCCGCGGAGGACGGTGGTCGAGAGAGGCACTCAACCACGGCTGAGTCAGGCCAGCAGGGGATGAGCAGTTGTGTCGCCTGCTAAGACAGTCTGAGGCAGTCAAAGCAACGCAGGCAGAGCAGACAGGTAAAATTGATATAGCAATGGATCCTAACAGGGCTGGAGCAGACAGGTAAACTGATATAGCAATGGACCCTAACAGGGGCGGTGCCAGGTACCAAAAAGATCGGGGGTTCAGGCCCACAGGACAAAAAAAAAAAAAGCACGAAGTTACATATGCTAATTTACATATGCTCTAAAGTCTGTAAAGGACCTTGTCTCTTAAGACACCTCTATTTGTAAGAAGAGATGTATGGACAGGTGAGAGGAAGGCATCTGATTTCAGAAAAACCTCAGGCAGAAATATTCAAGGGACGGGGGGAGCAGCAGGAGGTGAAGCACATGTGGGTAAAAAGCCAGCTAATCTAGGGGGATCAGACGCAACAGAGATCATCGGGGGGCCTGTGCCTTTATTTCAGCAAGTGCCCCTGGACAGCAGGGTGGTGGGGGCAGAGAGATGGCCTCCCAGAGATTCGGGGCTCCAAATGAGAGATTTGGGGCCTAGTGGCCCACTCACCGCCTATGGATCCTGATATTCTGCCAGCAAGCAGAAATGGGTAGTCTGATACCAGCCTGATCTTTGTGCTGAAGACTAAGGAGCCAGGCCAGAGCCTGAGGCTCTATAGGGACAGGCAGCCCACACACACACACACTTGGGCCCCTCATGGGGCCTGACAATCACTGAGTGACCGCTGCTTGGCCAGCAGCGCAGGTAGCACTCAAAAGCAATGGATCAATGGATTGTTCTTCCCCTGAGTACACACCAGCCTCCATTTCCCTCTCTTTCCTCTGAAGTCTTCATTGCATCTAGACTGCATGCCTCTTGGGACAGGGACCTTTTCCTCTCAGTCTTTGTAAAATGCTTTTACAAAGCACTTGTAATATTAATAAAGAGACCACACACACACAAAAAAAAATCCCAACAATTTATGGAAACTAAGATGGCAACGAATTATCAGGACACGTCGTCCTTTAGGTCAGGATGTCTGAACGAAACATAAATTTGGAAGAGACGCATGACTTCAGTTAATTACAAAGCTCATTCCAAGCCTGGGATCACCAAGGTTTAGTACAGAGGTACTCACTTCCTAACGAAGGGCGCTGGGCCTGGGCGTAAGAAATAAGAGATGGGAGTGCCTCTGAGAACATGCAGAGTCTCTTCCCTTCACCATTCCACTTCCCTTTGTAGATCTGCAACTATCACCGCAGATCTACAAAGGGAAGTGCGGGGACAACACTTTGCCTGGCAGAGCACCCTTCTGAGACAGGCAGAAGTTCCTAAAGCACCATCCTGTGTGTGTCTACTCAGACAGAAGCCAGCCCACTGGATTTTATTCAGCTTACTCCCAGGGAAGTGTGTATAGGATTGCAGCCTAAACTCTTCCCACCCACCCCTGCCCTCAACATTTCCCAACCTAAATCTCCTGGATGTTCCCTCCTTCCCTGCTACAGACAGCCCCACTCTGCTGCTGCTTCCTCCCAAATAATATCAGTCTACATCTGCACTGTCTCCTTGGCGTGTGAGCTGGGGGCGGGGTGGTGGTGGTGGCGGAGAGAGACGCTGAGCACAGAGCGCTTTGCCGGCAGACACAAAACGTCAAAGACAGCACAGCTTGAATTTTCCAGTTTGAACACAACCGGAGTCTCCATTTGATTTCCGTTCTGTCCTGCCTGTGATGGTGCAGTGACAGAGTCCCTGGGAACTTGTCCGGGCCAGCACCAAAGGCAAGGTGAGTAGGCAGTCCACACAGAGAGGTTCAGAGGGGAGCACAGTTAGAATCATAGAATCATAGAAAAGTAGAGTTGGAAGGGGCCTACAAGGCCATCGAGTCCAACCCCCTGCTCAATGCAGGAATCCAGGTCAAAGCATCCCTGACAGATGTCTGTCCAGCCGCACCTTGAATGCCTCCAGACTGGGAGAGCCCACCACCTCCCTAGGTAGTTGATTCCATTGTCTTATTGCTCTGACAGTCAGGAAATTTTTCCTGATGTTTAGGTGGAATCTAGGTTCCTGTAACTTGAGCCCATTATTCCGTGTCCTGCAAACTGGGATGAACGAGAAGAGATCTTTGCCCTCCTCTGTGTGACATCCCTTCAAATACTGGAAGAGTGCGATCATATCTCCCCTCAGTCTCCTCTTCTGAAGGCTAAACATGCCCAGTTCTTTCAGTCTCTCCTCATAGGGCCTTGTTTCCAGTCCCTTTATCATCCTTGTTGCCCTCCTCTGAACCCTCTCCAGTTTGTCTATGTCCTTCTTAAAGTGAGGTGCCCAGAACTGGACGCAGTACTCAAGATGAGGCCTAACCAGTGCCGAGTAAAGGGGAATTATCACTTCCCGCGATTTGGAAGCTATACTTCTATTAATACAGCCCAAAATTGCATTTGCCTTCTTTGCAGCCACGTCGCATTGCTGGCTCATATTCAGTTTGTGATCTACCACAATTCCAAGATCCTTCTCACTTGTAGTATTGTTGAGCCAAGTGTCCCCCATTCTGTAATTCTGCATTTGGTTTCCTCTCCCTAGGTGCAGCACTTGGCATTTATCCCTATTAAATTTCATTCTGTTGTTTTCTGCCCAGCGCTCCAGCCTATCGAGGTCACTTTGAATTTTGTTTCTGTCTTCCAGAGTATTAGCTGTTCCACCCAACTTTGTGTCATCTGCAAATTTGATAAGCATTCCCTGTACCTCCTCATCCAAGTCATTAATAAAAATGTTGAAGAGCACCGGGCCCAGGACCGAGCCCTGTGGTACCCCGCTCGTTACCTCTCCCCAGTTTGAGAAGGAACCATTGATAAGCACTCTTTGAGTCCGATTCTTTAGCCAATTGTGGATCCACCTGATAGTTGTTCCATCTAGCCCACTCTTAGCTAGCTTACTAATCAGGATATCATGAGGCACTTTGTCGAAAGCTTTGCTGAAGTCCAGGTATATAATGTCCACAGCATTCCCACAGTCCACAAGGGAGGTTACCCAATCAAAAAAATGAGTTGGCAGGGGGGGGTAAAAAGGTGGGAGCCCGGGAGCGATTTCAGCATGCTGTGCTTAGAATTGAAGGCTTTTAAGTCCGAGTCGTCAGAGCACCACCAAGAGCACCGCTGCAGGCCATCTCAGGAAGGGCCTACTAATGAGTAGAGCCTTGCTCACAAATATACCTTTGCTCATAAGGAGTCCTTATTCCGCAAGCAGGCAATTCTGCATTGGGCAAGCTGGTCAAGCCTGAACCTTTAGAGGCCTGCGCTCGCCGGGACTAGGCGGCCGCTCGGAGACTACCTCTGAGTCTGAGGGGAGGGTCGATTGACATCTCCCACGAGGGCCCAGGACTCCCCTGCTCTGTTGCAAGGTCCCTAGGCACAAGCAGCAACTCCACAATGTTTGGCTCGGGGGGGAGGGGGGGTTCGAGCTCATCCTCTGGATGTCCAGAGGGGGCATTTATGTATTTATCCATTTATTTATTTCTATACTGCCCAACAGCCAAAGCTCTCTGGGCGGTTTACAACAGTGCCTAAAACAAGGCCAAGATACAATAAAACAGCCATAAAATTATTCTACAATAAAGAAATTAAAAACAGTTTAAGAAATTTAAAACAATTTGGCCACTAATAACAATAAATACAGAATAGACCTGATTACAAACACCTGACATGCATAACCCAAACCCATCAAGCCATTAAAAATAACTCTAGCTGTTCTTAAAAGGAAGAGGGACAGCGCAGAGGGAAGTCTTAACCTGGCACCGAAAGGATGACAGGGTTGGCGCCAGGCAGGCCTCAGTGGGGAGATCATTCCACAGTTGGGGGAGCCACCACTGAGAAGGCCCTCCCCCTTGTTGCCGCCCTCCAAGCCTCCCTTGGAGGAGGCACTCAGAGCAAGGCCTCTGATGTTGAGGAGCCTTTCTGTCAAGTATTGCAGTCCCAAGCTGTGTAACACATGACATGAACAGATTCTGATAAGGAAATCATTCAGGCCAGACAACATAGAATCATAGGAACATAGAAAAGTAGAGTTGGAAGGGGCCTACAAGGCCATCGAGTCCAACCCCCTGCTCAATGCAGGAATCCAGGTGAAAGCATCCCTGACAGATGGCTGTCCAGCTGCACCTTGAATGCCTCCAGAGTGGGAGAGCCCACCACCTCCCTAGGTAGTTGGTTCCATTGTCTTATTGCTCTGACAGTTAGGAAATTTTTCCTGATGTTCAGGTGGAATCTGGGTTCCTGTAACTTGAGCCCATTATTCCGTGTCCTGCAAACTGGGATGATCGAGAAGAGATCCTGACCCTCCTCTGTGTGACAACCCTTCAAGTACTGGAAGAGTGCGATCATATCTCCCCTCAGTCTCCTCTTTTGAAGGCTAAACATGCCCAGTTCTATCAGTCTCTCCTCATAGGGCCTTGTTTTTAGTCCCTTTATCATCTTTGTTGCCCTCCTCTGAACCCTCTCCAGTTTGTCTACATCCTTCTCAAAGTGTGGTGCCCAGAACTGGACACAGTACCCAAGATGAGGCCTAACCAGTGGTTATCTGCTTTAAAAAAAAAAACAACCACACAAAAGAATCACATTTAAATATGTATCGTTAAGCAAGCTTTCTCTCAAAGTGCACATTTCTAAATGTATTTTGACACATTTTCCGAACCAAGAACTATGATAAATCATTCAGGAAATCTGAAAGCCAGTGAATGAGTAAATTCTGAGCCACACATCAGTCTAGCAGATGTGGATCCAATCAGTCCATATTGCAGGGATGCACAACCTTTTTGGCCCTGAGAACCACATCGGGCAGCACCAGGGGGCCACACAAACACAAATACACACCTGGGGATTCCCTTGCTAACCCTAGTGCTAGAAAGGGAACCCCTGGGGTTTCTCTTGCTAGCGCAGAAAACCCCAGGCAGTGCACAATGGCAGATGCAGGAAGGTGTGGCCGGCTGCTAGAAATTACCCCTGCCATATCGGAATTCACAAAGATCAAAATCTTCAAGCATCTCTAATGTACAGTAAAACCTGCCTTTACTTACAGCTCTATTGTTTGATTGGAGACTCGCATTTTTATCTAGAAGTTTGATAGTGGCACAGTGGCTGAGAGGGTGGGCTGTCAACCAGAAGACACCCCACCCCACCCCGTTCAAACTTTCTACGAACTCATTCAGTGGCCTTTGGCAGGCTACACACTCTCAGCCCTCCCACCTGCAATATGTGAATAATAATATTGGCAAAGAAGTGAAAACAGAAAGACTGCTGCAAGGATTGGAAAGTTCCCAACACATTTCAAACATATCTTATTCAAAATTCTGCTTTGTTAAAAAAACAAAAAACAAATAAGACACTACAAAGAATTATATACCATATACAATCAACAATCCTAACACCATGCATGAATTACAAATCATGAATGCTTTAAAAACTCTGAAACTCTTTTAACATATTCTAAATATATGTTCTCACTGGGTGGGGTGGGGAAAACTCCTCAGTGGGAGAGAGTCCATGGTCACAAATATGTCTATAGCCCTGGTTGTCTCTTTTACACAGATCAACCAAGGCAGCAACAGGGGGAACTCCCCAAAAGCCATTTGCAATCCATCAGCATCCATCATCAGCCATTAGAGGAGGGACATCTTGAACGGGCCCATAACCCTGAGGAGGGTTGATGCCATGGTGAGTCTACATCTCACTAGAAACAAATCTGACAAGGAAGTTACCACTAGATCCCCCACTTTCAGATCGCCGTCATGCTGCTCAGATGAGAACACCAGATGTAGAGCGTAATCTGCCACATGGGTTGGGCTGATGACATTTTGGGGCAGTCCCATTGTTGTCAAGGGGACCATGAGGTCCTGAGAGACTGAAAGAACTGGGCATGTTTAGCCTTCAGAAGAGGAGACTGAGGGGAGATATGATTGCACTCTTCCAGAACTTGAAGGGATGTCACACAGAGGAGGGCCAGAATCTCTTCTCGATCATCCCAGTTTGCAGGACACGGAATAATGGGCTCAAGTGACAGGAACCCAGATTCCGCCTAAACATCAGGAAAAATTTCCTGACTGTCAGAGCAATAAGACAATGGAGCCAACAACCTAGGGAGGTGGTGGGCTCTCCCATTCTGGAGGCATTCAAGGTGCAGCTGGACAGCCATCTGTCAGGGATGCTTTGACCTGGATTCCTGCATTGAGCAGGGGGTTGGACTCGATGGCCTTGTAGGCCCCTTCCAACTCTACTTTTCTATGATTCTATGAGCCACACCCAACAAAGCAGCCTCAGTGAGAATGTTGGGGTCTCCCAGGTCTCATCAACACCATATATTTGTTCATGATTTTCTTCTTTAATTTTATTTAAATATTTCTAACTCACCCCATATCTATGGATCTCAGGGTGGGATAAACCAATAAAAACCATTCAGCAAAAACCATAAAACAATAATCCACAACACAGGATATAAAAAATCAGCAGTGGTAAATCAGAATGGAGTTATGGTCAATGAGACACAAAAGCCTGGGTAACTTGGGTCTTAATCTGCTGCCAAAATGAAGCCAACATGAGCACCGGGATGCCGGGGAATGACATTCCATCACCAGGGTGACACAGCAGAGAAGGCCCTCTCGTGTGTCTCTACTTAATGGTCAGCAATGGTGGGATGTGGAGGTGAGCCCCCTCAACAGATATTAATACTTGAGCAGATATATACAGGGGGAGGCGCTTTGTTGTATATCAAGGTCTCAAGCCAATTAGGGCTTTAAAAGCCATAACTATCATCTTGATTTTGGACCGGAAGCCTATTGGCAGCCATATCTTAGACCACCACCTTAGACTAGCTCAGGCAAGGAGATGGTTAGGCAGTTGGGGAAGTTTGTACACTAACAGAATCTTTAATCTGTCCCAATGGCTGAGCTCCTGGTACAACACTCAAATCTGTTTGTAGCAGCATCCTTTTATCTGGCTGCATCCCAAATTAGGTGACAATTTCTAAATGCTTGTATATAGTTTAATCATTAAATGCTTCCTATAATATTGGTTGAAACTTTTAAAAAAATTCTTGTGATCATAAGCAGGATTGCTTCTATGCAAATATTGTAAGTGGGTAGGATTATTGCATTTATCTTAAATTATGACTTTTTGTGCCATGTATTTACTATGTATCTGCTAAGCATCGCTATGGCCTCTGGCTAAAGCAATTAATAAAAACTCAGTGACTTTGATGAAGCTGTTGCCACTTCTGTTGATGTTGAACACAGTCTGTGTCTAATAAATTAAATTCAGTTGATTTATTAGGGAAACAACCAAACGATGCTTGCATAATGTGAATAATCTGTACCATATATTGTGTTCATTATGAACTTGCAGAATTTTGTTTCCTCGGTAGTATAACCTTGCGTTCTCATATGCAGCAAACAAAGGCTCATGATGTGCATGAATTTGAGGAGGATTAGAACTGCTAACCCAAAGCTTTGTGAAGCTCGCCTCTTACTGCCATCCTGCCTCATTCTCACATATCACAAAACCTGCCCAAATGAGCTATTCTGCCACTAAACCCAGAGATGTTCAGGTTCCATGTTAGTGTATTGTGGCATAAGCTTTCATGGACCAGGTCCACTTCTCTGGCATCTCCTTGTACCATAACAAATTTGTTAGTCTTTAAATTTCTACAAATTAGTGTTGTACAGGGACACTTTACTTAAGTGTAAAATACACCCCTTGAATTCTATTTAAAACAGTATTTAAGGGGGAAATATATTTTCCACTATGGTGGAGTCATGTGTTAAACATGGAGTGATGTGGGGAGGCTTATCACAAGGTATGTGGCTCACCTTTGTGCTGCCATTCATCCTACCTTTTAATATCACATATGCTTTGGATATTTCTGCACATGCACAATTCCATGACAGTCACCGCATACCATGAGTTTTGTAGTCTATGATATACTGCAAAATCCATGATGCAGTGCAACTGATCTAACGGGCACATTTGCAAATGCATCCAAGACAGGGAAAAGGCAGTATTGTAAAGACAGGATGAAGGGCAGTCAGAATTCAATGGACCAACTGGATTTTCTGTCCATTTCAATCCATTGGTAAGGTAAGCAGAGACACGGCTGGACTTTGATGCCAGAGAGCGGAGTTTCTAAACTATCTGAACAGCCTTAGGCAAGCCCTTTCTTCACAAACTCCAGCGCACGGCTGTGAAATGAGAATACCCCAGCAGCCTGTCTTACATGGTTGGTGTTCAGGAGAAAGAGATAATTTCTGTAAAGGCTGCCTAGGGCGCGTGGCGGAAGAGGGCACAGCGTTTCTGCGCCCCTTCCTCGCCTCCGGCGCGCTCCTGCCCCGCCTGCCGCCTACCTACCTTCCAGTCATTTCTGGAGCCCCGCCGGCATTGTTTTGGCAAGAGGAGGAACCAGGGCAACAGGGCTTAAACAGCCCTGTTGCCCTGGTTTCCCCAGCAAAAAAAAAAGCGTGGGGGTCCCGTCGCATCGGAGGAAGAGGAGGCGGCGGCGGCGGCAGCAGCAGAAGCAGCAGCAGCCAGCAGCGGGGGCGGGGGGAAGGTAGGTGGTGGTGGGGCGGGGGCGGCGCGGGGGGGGGTTGCAGAGCAGGGCTGCTTTGCTCCGGAGCCCCCCCCACGGCACGAGAGGGGGGGGCGCTAAATATAATTTGGCCTAGGGCGCCAAACAGCCCTGCACCGTTCCTGCAAGCCATGTATCCTTGTGGTTAGGTTAGCTTTTTATAGATAGGGTTGCAGCTGCCAAACCAGCCTACACTGCTAATAGTTAGTCCATATGCACTGCTGAGTCCAGGAGCATAGACTGTGTACCTGACCCTTCAGGGGGACTGAGACCCCATCCACAGTCAGATCTGAACCTCCATCCAGATTAGCGGATTTCCCAACCCACAGTACTTCCATCTTATCCAGATTAAGTTTCCATTCCAATACTGCCCCCAGATACCCATCCAGGGTTTCAACTGCTTCCCTGGGATTGGATGGTGGAAAAGAGAGGTAGAGCTGCGTGCCAGCCACATACTGATGACATCTCAGCCCAAACCTCTGAATTACTTCTCTGAGGAGTTTCATGAAGATGCTGAAAAGCATGGGGGACAAGATGGAACCTTGAGGCACCCCAAAATTCTATGGCCAAGGGGTGGAACAAAAGTCCCCCAGCACCATCTTCTGGGTCCATACCCCCCAGGAAGGACTGGGACCACTGCAACACCATACCCTCAAGTCCTTCTCAGAGAGCTGGTCCAGAGGGATACCACTGTCAATGCAATCAAAAGCCACCAAGAGGTCCAGGAGAACCAATAAGGTCACACTCCCCCTATTCATTACCCATCATCATCCACCAGGGTGACCAAGGCAATTTCTGTCCTGAACGCAGGCCAGAAGCCAGACTGGAATGCATCTAAATAATCAGTGTCATCCTAAACTTCCTGGAGCAAGAGACCTTGCTCAGAAATGGTAGATTTGCTCAGAAATGGTAGATAACTCTCCAGAACCAAGGGATCTAGACCTGGGGAGAGGTAACGAGCGGGGTACTACAGGGCTCGGTCCTGGGCTCAGTGCTCTTCAACATTTTTATTAATGACTTGGATGAGGAGGTACAGGGAATGCTTATCAAATTTGCAGATGACACAAAGTTGGGTGGAACAGCTACTACTCTGGAAGACAGAAACAAAATTCAAAGTGACCTCGATAGGCTGGAGCGCTGGGCCGAAAACAACAGAATGAAATTTAATAGGGATAAATGCCAAGTGCTGCACCTAGGGAGAGGAAACCAAATGCAGAGTTACAGAATGGGGGACACTTGGCTCAACAATACTACAAGTGAGAAGGATCTTGGAATTGTGGTAGATCACAAACTGAATATGAGCCAGCAATCTGATGTGGCTGCAAAGAAGGCAAATGCTATTTTGGGCTGCATTAATAGAAGTATAGCTTCCAAATCGCGGGAAGTGATAATTCCCCTTTACTCGGCACTGGTTAGGCCTCATCTTGAGTACTGCGTCCAGTTCTGGGCACCACACTTTAAGAAGGACATAGACAAACTGGAGATGGTTCAGAGGAGGGCAACAAGGATTATAAAGGGACTGGAAACAAGGCCCTATGAGGAGAGACTAAAAGAACTGGGCATGTTTAGCCTTCAGAAGAGGAGACTGAGGGGAGATATGATCGCACTCTTCCAGTACTTGAAGGGATGTCACACAGAGGAGGCCCAGGATCTCTTCTCGATCATCCCAGTTTGCAGGACACGGAATAATGGGCTCAAGTGACAGGAACCCAGATTCCACCTAAACATCAGGAAAAATTTCCTGACTGTCAGAGCAATAAGACAATGGAACCAAGTACCTATGGAGGTGGTGGGCTCTCCCAGTCTGGAGGCATTCAAGGTGCAACTGGACAGCCATCTGTCAGGGATGCTTTGACCTGGATTCCTGCATTGAGCAGGGGGTTGGACTCGATGGCCTTGTAGGCCCCTTCCAACTCTACTTTTCTATGATTCTATGATTCTACCCCATCGCTAAATGAGGCACTGAACACTTCTGATGTCCATTTTGTAAGCCCAGCCCTGGAAGACTTTACTAACCAGGAGAGGCAAGGATCTAACGAACAAGCGGTAGGACTCAGTCCTCCAAGCTGCTTGTCCACATCCTCAGGCTCCACAAGCTGAAAAGTATCTATAACAACAAGACCAAACGGTGCCACGACTACACCCATCTCTGATCCTGCCAAAACTGTGGCATCCAAATCAAAGTAAATATGAACAATTTTATCTGCAAAATGTGATTCGTACTTATCAGAATGGGGCCACTGAAGGTTTCAGCCGCTGACCCACTGGGCCTGGTCCAAGCAAAGTACAGTATATGTACTCTACACCAGTGTTCTCCAACCTTGGGTCCCCAGATGTTTTTGGCCTACAACTTTTGGGGGCATGCTGGGAGTTGTAGGCCAAAAACATCTGAGGACCCAAGGTTGGAGAACACTGCTCTACACCCATTAACCTGAGCTTTTTTTGGTGTGTGGATTGGACAAATTCATGGAGGAGAAAGCTACCAATGGCTACTGGTCCTGATTAGAAGCTATATGCCACCTCCAGTATCAGAGGCAGTATGCCTCTGTCCACCAGTTGCTGGCGAACATGGGCGGGAGGTTGCTGTTGCACTCCTGTCCTGCTGGTGGGATCCCGTGGGCAGCTGGTTGGCCACTGTATGAACAGAATGCTGGACTGGAGGGACCCTTGGTCTGATCCAGCAGGGCTCTTCTGATGTTCAAAACATCATATTCAGGCACAAGCTGACTCTATGCTCAAACCAATTCCCAGGCTACTCTCAAAACAACACTAAGGAAATTCCAATGAAAGAAAAACCATCTCGTCTCTCATCCTTCCTTTTCTGTGCACTGGAGGACACAGTCCAAACACTTCTGTTGTATGAACTGGTAATTGTGCTGCCCCCTTTAATCCAATCACCGTCGCTGCTCCCTTCAGCTTAGAAGCGCTCAAGCAATTCAGCTACATGCCCCAGTGCCCACATATTTCAAAAAAAAAAAAAAAAGGCAGCATTGTTATTTTTTTCCCATAATAAACTTGATACTGAAAATTACTATTTCAATTAGAGGGAGGTATGCCTCCAGGTATTGAGCAGATGATGCATTGTTCTGCACAAAACAGCTCAGCTTGAAAACGCTTAGAAATTATACTAATCTGCTTTGAAGTGTGATAACCTAGGTACCATTATCTGCCATTGTTCCGGACAGATTTGTACTAATGCCACTGCATAGTCACTTCCATTTTAAAAATAATAATAATTTCGGAAACAGCTCTGAGCCTTACACATAAAATGGTGCAGCACCCTATTAAAGCACTGTGTCAGGTGATTTAAGGTGCAATCCTATGCAAGTTTAAACAGGAAAAAGGGCCTACAACTTCCAGCATGGTGGCTGGGGCATGCTGGGAGTTGCAGGCCTTTTTTTCTGTCTAAACTTGCATAGGATTGCACCTTTAGTCAAGCAAGTCACATGCTTTGGCATGTGGCTCTCTAGACCATAGTTTGCATGTGGAAGACAATTTCTCTTTTAGTTTCCAGTCTGAGGATTTTAGTAGGCAGCTGGTGGAAACCCAGAGACGGAGTGTGAGACTGAAGAAACACACACACACAGAGTCCTTAAAGCCACTGAATTACTTGCAACGCAACAGGCAAATTCAGCTTTGGGCTATGCAGGATGGAGCTGCACACATACAAATGTTGCACAATTATTTGTATTATTTATACAGAGCCATCAACAGACAAGAGTGCTTTGCAGAGTTACATAAGCCCTTGTCTGCAAAGCTTACAACTTAAGTGTCTTCCTTAAAACCATAAAATACAAAAAAACATAATAAAACAGTTCGAGTTCAAAACAGAATAAAATCAAAGTAAAAGTGCAGTGCAAAGAACTAAAAACACAATTTATAAAAACTGAAGGACTAAAAAACCCGGGAGAAATAAAAAGGTCTTCACCTTGCACCAAAAAGATTACAACTTAGGCTTCAGGTGAGCCCTCTCTGGGGAGGGCATTGCACAACTTGGGTGCCACTTATGCACCCTTACCATGTGGGCTCTTCTCTGGGTGCTGCCGCCTGCGATGTTGTGACAGGTGGCTACCAGGGCCCCCCCCATTTGTGGAATACCCTTCCCAGGGTGATCAGCCAGGCCTCTTCACTGTATGTGTTTAGATGCCGGGTTAAGATCTTCCCCGGTTGCTCTGATTATTAAACTGTATTGCTGGCTCTTTAATATTTCTAAAGTTTTAATATTTTCATATTAAATATGAAATATGGGGTGGGGTGGGGCCAGAAATACCAACAAATAGCAGCATATTGTAGCCTGAAGCTCTTCCTGCCAGGAATTAAGTCTTAGGACAGTGATGGTGAACCTTTTTGAGCCCGAGTGCCCAAACTGCAACACAAAACCAACTTATTTATTTCAAAGTGCCAACACTGCAATTAAACCTGAATACCGAGGTTTTAGTTTTAGAAAAACAACTCATACAGTTGTCCGAACTAATTAACATCTTTTGTCTTAAAAGAAAAACACAACAACAGAGCTTTCAATGATACAAACAGTTTTTTGTTGGGGGAAAAATCAACTCAAAAAATTATTATAGTACTACATTGTACACATAGCCTGAAGGGAATTTATAGAAACTTTTTAAATAATTAGGCACATGTATTTTTGGATCAGGGATTCTCAACTTGTAATATGATTATATGCCAGACTGAAATTGTATGGGGCAAGCTTTACCCCAGGTCCTTTCCCTGCTTCTACAGGTGTCGGATTAGTAAAAGTAAAAGTCAATCTGTACTAGGATGAGCAAGATAAACAAGAAAACTAAATGTGCTTAACACATTTTAAACACTTTATGTCTTGGACTGCAAACACTGCATTAGGTAAAAGTTTGCATTGGGCATGCTTTTGCACAATTAATGTGATTTTTGCTATTGCATGCATGCTGATAATTTGTCAAACCTTGGCTCATACTCCGTTAGTTTGAGAGCAACACATGCAGCACTCAGGTCAACTGTTAGGGCTTTACATCCAAGCCATGCTCTGTGCATCATTCTTCAAAATCTTTTAAATGTGATAACAATGTAGAAAAGAATTCTGTAACAGGAATTCTAGAATAAAATCATTCTGTTCCACACTGTGAGAAAGAACAAGATCATTAGTGTTTTGCAGAAGGGGACAGTCTTTTCGCGATCTGGTGACCAATGGCTCGTGTGCCCACAGAGAGGTCCCTGCGTGCCAGCTGTGGCACCCGTGCCATAGGTTCGCCATCACTGTCTTAGGAGAAGCATTTCAACCTTTTAGAATAGGTTGAAAATAGGGGGAAAGCTGCATAGAAAGCAGGAAGCCACCAAACAATGGGTGACTGAAGGGAAGGGGCTGTGGCCATGTGAGGAATCCTGGAGTGTCAAATTGGGACCACTCACCTTATACCCAAGATTGTTAAGACAAAATAGACCATTATCTGAAGGGCTGCCTGCACCCACATGAACCTTCTGCAGCTTTGAGCTCTGACCCTGAGACCCTGCTCTCTGGTCTGTTACACGTCACTGCACTGTCCTCCGTAGGAAAATATGTACGGCCCTGTCTTTGTCAGTCTTTAGGAGATCCTTAGGGTGCGATCCTATGCAGGTTTAGACAGAAGGAAGTCCTACAACTCCCAGCATTCCCCAGCCGCTGGCTTTCCACCCTTAAATACTTTCTTGTCCCAGTCTGCATTTTGGTAATTTCATGCCACTGTGTTTTAATGATTGTCTTATTCTGCTGCTGCTAATTTATTTACTTCTCTCTTTTTTTTTTTAATGAATCTGGAATTTCAGTATTTATTTTATTTATTACATTTGTACCCCACCTTTTTTCCTGCAAGGAACCCAAGGTGGCTTACATAATCCTCCTCCTCCTCACCATTTTATCCTCACAACAACCCTGTGAGGTAGGTTAGGCTGAGAGTCAGTGACTGGCCCAAAGTCACCCAGTGAGTTTCATGCCGAGCGGGGACTAGAACCCGGATCTCCCGAGTCCCAGTCCAACACTCTCACCACTACGCTACACTGGTTATGTTGTGAGTCACCTTGTGAGCGTAGATATCCAGAAAGGTAGGCGAAAAATCTAGTAAATAAATATATATATATTTAAATCCGCCAAGGTCCAACATCCATCATCCCAGTTGACTTCTAAATCAGTATCTGTTTTATCAGTACTGTTATGAAGGGCAGTGGGGAAGGGACTGTGTTTCTCAGTGGGTAGAGCACATGCGTTACCTGCAGATGATCCCAGAAGACAGCTGGCAGCTCCAACTAGAAGGATCAGATAGCAGATGATGGAGAAGACATTTCTCTGCCCGAGACCCTGGAAATACACTGCCAGTGCAGAAAATACAATACTTGGCTATGTGGACAAATACATCTGGTATAAGATCCAGAGCCAGTGTGGCGTAGTGGTGAGAGTGTTGGACTCGGACTCGGGAGATCCGGGTTCTTCTAGTCCCTGCTCAGCCATGAAACTCACTGGGTGACTTTGGGCCAGTCACTGACTCTCAGCCTAGCCTACCTCACAGGGTTGTTGTGAGGATAAAATGGAGAGGAGGAGGAGGAGGAGGATTATGTAAGCCGCCTTGGGTTCCTTGCAGGAAAAAAGGCGGGGTATAAATATAATTAATAAATAAATAAAATAAGGCAAATTCACATTATCTATGTTCCAGGCAAAGAAGTGGGATTGTGGGTGTGCAAAGTTAATATATATACCAACAATTATTAAGAGATCATTAAAGTTGCAACCCTATACCCGGTTTCCTGTTTGTAGGCTTAGTTGGATAATGCCTGGCCCAACTGGGACCAGCAAAGGAGAAAACAAAAGCCCTCTCTTCTGCTTTATATATCATTGCCGTTTGACTTCTGAAAAGGCATTATAGGATTGCACTGTAAATCACGTGTTTTAATGTTTTCATTTCAGCTTGGAATAGTTGGACATGTTTTCAAGGCATTCAGATGCAAAGGCACACAGCAGCTTCCTTAGAGACTTAGTGAGGGCAGCTGGCCAGGCAAAGTGGCACTCTTGTAGATTCTTATTAGATTCTTATTAGATGTGTATCCCTCGGGGATGAATGGGTGGGGAGAGGCTGCGGCAGCTGCTTTGGGAGATCCAATACAGACTATTCTGTCTGCTTATGTTTGCTTCTATTATGTTCTGCTTGTCAAACTGTAAATAAAGCAAATATCACACAGACTCTCTAAGCCTACAGATCTCCTTCTCCAAAGGAAACTGAGCCCTGTAGCATTGCCTATGGAACGTCTTACTGCCTGAGGAAGTGGGGAGCAGATTGCAATATAAGAAAATGGGTAGTGGCTATGGAGAAGGTCCCGTCAGGCACAGAGACAAACCTGCATACTCCCTGCTCTGGAGGGGGGGGGAAGACCCAGTTCCCCAAAACTCTGCTTAAAAACAATATGAAAATACTCGTGAAAGGATGCATCCTTTTGCCCAGGGGGAAGGAAGGATTTGTGTTTACTTTTTTGCTTCAGGGAGAAATACAAAAAGCCGTTCATCTGCATCTCTTCTGGGAGGTTTGCCTTGTAAAGTCTCTCCTCTCCAGCTCGATTTTTATAATATAGAAGCTCAGTGGTGTCAAAAGCAATAAAATGCAGATTTTCAGCAACAATTTCTTCCCTGTGGTACCCATAACCTGGACCATACACAAAACTCTTTTCTACCCTGACAAAACAACTCGTGGGGAAACAAGACAACTCTCTCTCTCTCTCTCTCTCTCTCTCTCTCTCACACACACACACACACACACACACACACACAGGCTGTTTGCACACCATTCAACACTCTTCATGCAAAATGACATGAGATATTTGAACTAAAACTAAAGACCAGCAAAATAGGACATCAGTCCGCTAAGAGAAGCAGGTCAAGCTATTGTGTGTGTCACATGACAATTCAGATATAATTTATTTGGAATCCTAATAAGTAAACAGCTATACTGCTAGCAACTTTGCCTGCTTCTAATATCACCTTCGTAAATCAAGCAGTATCAAAACTGGTTGGTAACGTCCAATTAAAATGAATGCAGGTATCAGATATTACGGACAGGCTTTTAAACTGGATGTGTGGTGAAGATTCCAGTGTGGTTGAGGACAAGCCCAGTCATAGCTAGGCTCCAACCCAATTCCTGCAACAGATGTTAGCAACTGCCGGAGCAGACACAAGAGGGCAACAGGGAGCCATCGCAAGCACAGTCAAAGACACCCAACTTCCCATTAATCCTACCATTCCAACGCCCTCATCTTTGCTTTATTCAGAAAGTTTTGTTTTGTTTGTTCTTGACATCAGTGAGCAATCTGAGCTTTAGTAGTAACTCTGCTATCTACCATTTTTCATTAGTCCCGGTGGCAAAAATTAGCCAGAGGGTGGACAGACCAGTCTATTTCTGGTCCACATCAGTTTTGCTTGTGCTCATTCATAAGTCATAGAATCATAGAATCATAGAAAAGTAGAGTTGGAAGAGGCCTACAAGGCCATCGAGTCCAACCCCCTGCTCAGTGCAGGAATCCAGGTCAATTCTGTTACATTTCCACATCAACCCGCAAAAAACAAACAAACCCACAAGCACTGACTTGCTTGGTGTTGTTGCCTGTTCAGCCACCTCTCAAACTTGCAAGCACTGATGAGAACAAGGGGTAGGAGGAGCAATGCATTAATCTGCATTTTTTTCAAAAAAAAATCACAGGGGAAAAATTAAAATATTTTTAATTCACGCAAAAAGGTATATTTTTGAGAGACACGATTTATATCAAAATATGCATTTCTAATGGAGCAATCCTATGGCCCCTAGACAGTGTCTGGAGGGACATAGGATCATTCAGATTCCCAGCTCTGAGGTTGGAAGAAAGCTCCGACCTCGGAGTTGCGCTCGGATCCCCCCTCCCCCGCCCTTGCAGCTGGCACGGAAGGAACTGCACTGGCTGCTTCTCCGAGGTGGTAAGAAGGAACTCAGAGAAGGGGAGGAGAAGAGACGGGGGCTGCCAGGATAGGCCGCATCCTGGCCTCCAGCCTCCTTCCTTCCCTATACTCCAGCCTCCCCCCCCATTTATTTATTTATTTATTTATTATATTTATACCCCGCCTTTTTTCCTGCAAGGAACCCAAGGCGGCTTACATAATCCTCCTCCTCCTCCTCTCCATGTTATCTTCACAACAACCCTGTGAGGTAGGTTAGGCTGAGAGTCAGTGACTGGCCCAAAGTCACCCAGTGAGTTTCATGGCCGAGCAGGGACTAGAACCCGGATCTCCCGAGTCCCAGTCCAACACTCTCACCACTACGCCAGACTGGCTCCCCATCTGAAGAGTGGAGAGGCAAAGATCACCTCCGTGCTCCTTCTGCCCTGCACAGGATGCCCCATAATCCTCCATGTTCAGAGGCTTACGGGCATCCCCATTGGATTGTGCTCTAAATGCATTTTGGGATATATATTTTTAAGCCAAGACCTGTGCCAGAATATTTGGGAAGAGCAAGATCTGGTGGGCAACTAATTTCTGATCCACACATTCACTTGGGAGTTGCAGGTCAGGTCAGCTTGTATGGGAATTCACAAAGATCACATCCTGCAACATCCCTACGGCTGTGTCCCTTCTCTTTTCTGGTTTTGTTTTCTAGACTGCAGGGAAGATATGTTCCTTTTGAATAAAATATCGTACACCACCTAGTGTTGAATCGAAGAAGAAGAAGAAGAAGAAGAAGAAGAAGAAGAAGAAGAAGAAGAAGAAGAAGAAGAAGAAGAAGAAGAAGAAGAAGAGGGCTAGACTAGTTGATTAGTAACTTTTTTTGCTGACTAAAATGTTACCCACAATTAGTCTGGCAGTATTTTTTTTTAATTATATGTTTAATATAAGCACTTGAAAGAACCATAAAAGTCAAGCACCCTCATACAGAAGACATAATCCCTTTGTCTAAGATGTTGACTGCAGCACATCTACAAACCAAAGCATGCTTGTTTTCCTTCCTAAAAATTATTTGCATTCAAATGCAGGTGCATGCAGAAACATAAATCACTTAAAATTCACACAATAATTCAATCAAGATTTATTTAACTGGGTGACGTTTGAGGGTTACTGTACAACCGAATAAAGGTCAATCCAACCTAGCTTCTTTTTTTTTTTCTTTTTTTTCAATATTTTATTTATTTTACAAAACAAATTATAACACAGAAAATATATTTAGCAAAATACAAAATTATCACACAAATATAACATAATCTAGCTTCTTATTTTCAAAATGATCTTTAAGCCCACGTGGACTTGGAGGTCTCCAAAAAGGCCTGTGAAGCAGCCAGGGATGGGGACTCGGACTCCAGGACTCAACTCGTGAGTCGGACTGAGTCCCCCCTCTGACTCGACCTCGAGTCCCAATATTTTTAATGGGACTCAAGACTCGACTCGGGACTCGAGACCAAGGACTCTTCGACATCCCTGGGCTGTGCCAGAAGGAGTGGAGAGAAGTGTGATCGACTGCAAAGATTTTATTTTTTAAAATCATTTCCCTAAAATGCAACCTTTAGGTTGCATTTTGGGTTTGGCTGCCTCTGCCTGCCTGCTTTGGGGTTCCCTGCCTCCTCTGCCTGCCTGGTCTCTTCTTAACCAGTTCCACAGTTTGAATTGTCCAAGACAAACGCCTCTGCCTGCCTGCTTTGGTGTTCCCTGCCTCCTCTGCCTGCCTGGTTGTGTTTTTTTTTGGGGGGGGGGTGTTGTCTGCTGGTCTGTTCTTGTCAAAATCAGTTGCAGAGTTTTGAAATAAAAAGGCACGCTTGTGCCTAGAATTTATTTAAGCCACACATCTGAAGTAGCCTTATTTTGTTGGGAAAAAAACCCATTGATTTTAATAGGGACTCGTGGAGTCAGCTTTGGGAGTGACGAGTGACTCGTGAGTCACCATTTTGGACCAAGGACTCGGACTCGAGACTCGGATCCAAAGACTTGTGACTCGACTCGTGACTCAAGACCAAGGACTCTTCAACATTCCTGGAAGCAGCCCAGGCAACTGAAGAACTTGTAGCCGCTCTTAAAATGGCTCAAGCCAACCTCCTGGGTGAATTTTGTGTCCTCGTGCACTAGTCACGGAGCCCTGCGCACTCATCCTCCAGGATAAATTATGAATGTTATGTTTCTCCCCCTCCCACCCTTCATGTGCTACTCAAATCTCAGTCTAAATAATATATGAATAGACAAAGGCTCCAGTATCTGTGAAGGGCTGAACTTTGTGCCATTGCTACAGTGGCTGAGATCAAAGCTCTGCTGTCAAGTCTGACCCCAGCTGGTTTCCTTTGGGCAGTGGGTGGGTTGGGGGATAAAACTGCAGTGAAAAGTTGGGAGGTGGAGTTAACCTTTCTTGGAGTCTAATGACAAGGCAGCAGGAGCTCAGTAGGGTGACAGCTGCCTCAGAAACCCAACCAGAACAGGCAGACGGGGGGGGGGGTGGACACCTGAGGAAGGAGAGAATTGGAGAAGTCACACAGCGATCAAAGGTCTCCAGCATCGTGTGCTAGAGAAGAGAAGCAGCCGTGGAAGGTCTCTACAGAGCCAATAATTTGTGCTATGGGGGTCTTGCCACAAAGTGTTAATTTGGGCCGTTGGCTCCTGGTAACACCCACCATATGTTGATGTGGGTATCAGGACCAAGACAGAGCAACCATACCCAAATCTGGGATGGCTCTGGATTTCAGGGCCACAAATGATAAGCTGCCTTGCTGGCAGAAGGTCTCAGGTTCACTCCCCAGCAGCAGTACACTGGGAAAGAGATCCGTGTGAAACCCTGGAGAGCCATGGCCAGTCAGTGTAGACCAGGGATCTCCAACCTTGGGTCCCCAGATGTTGCTGGCCTACAGCTCCCAGCATACCCAGCCAGCATGGCTAATGGCAAGGGATTCTGGGAGTTGTAGTCCAGCAACATCTGGGGACCCAAGCTTGGAGAGCCCTGGTGTAGACAATACTGACTTTGGTGACTCAGTATAAGGCAGCTTCCTACATGCCATGAGGATGCACGTGTCTTCAGCCAGGCTCATATTGCCAGTCACACTCTGGATGTCATGTTCTCAGCTGATGGTCTGGTTGCGGATTATTTTTGTACCACCCCCTTGTCATGGTCAAAACACATCTGGCTGAGGTTTAGTTTGTGAGTAGTTACTCCACTAGGCAGGGATGAGGGGTGGTGGTGGATCTATTTGGATGGTCTTCCCTAAGAGGCTGATGGATCCAAATATTTATACTGAAAGGCAGCACACACAGTTATTAAATGATAAAATAAACAAACCTTGTGGAGTGCATGTTCCCCCCAAACAGGGCCCTTCAGGTCTGCTGGGAGCTTGAGCCAAAGCAAAAGTGGCATGGTCCAGGATCATGATCCCGCATCCTCAGAGGAGAAGCTCCTGAGTCATTGGTTCAGGAAAAGGAAGTGGTTACCTTTCCGTGGAAAAGGAATCACAATGTTTCCACCTTCTTAGGACCTAGTGCCCCAGGGAGACCTCAGGAACCTGCTCCCTTAGATCTGGAGGAGGCCGCATTGCCATCCTTAGACCTGAGGACTCCAACCATGAAGACAACATAATGCCACAGCCACTCCAGCATTGTAGCAGCCTGAGGCACCTAAAACAGGCCAGGCCCCTTTAAGAAAGAAGGCCTTTGTCAATGTGGAGATGGGGCTGACAAAGGAAGCCAAGCCCAAAACCATACTTAAGGCTCAGTCACAATGCACTGCTTGTTTAAACAACATACATACAGGCAAGTGTGTCTGGGTTCCAGCACCATGGTGGAGCTCTCCATGGTGCTGTACTAGTCCTGTTTCTGCCTCCCTGGGAAACCGCCCCCCCCAATCCTATTTATTTATTTCATAGATTTCATAGATCATAGAGTTGGAAGGAGCCTACAAGGCTATCGAGTCCAACCCCCTGCTCAATGCAGGAAACTAGAGGAGGGGTCTCCCATCCAAGTAATAATCTATTTATTTACTTTTTGAATCGCCCATCTGGCCAGTCACCCGGCCACCCTTGACCAATTGACTTGACCAAGACCTTGGCAAAACCCAGATCCACAGCAAACACCCTGTGTCTGGCCTCACCAGCACACCCAACACCACTAGCAGCAGAGGCAGTACAAAACAAGCGGGCTGTGGCTAGAATATGAAGTGCAGCAGTCAAAAGGTCCTATTCTACGGAGCGGGCAAAGGCCATTCTCTTGGCATTTATACCAGGTTCAGACAATGCAGAAGCTTCATACTACCACCTGCACCTGCAATCACAGGAGTTGTCGTTCCCTGATTCTGTTCCCTTTTCTGCCTGGAAAGGGCCCTGAGGGCTGAACACACACAGTCCACAGTTGCCCTCTGGGTTAGTTGCCAATCCTCAGAGCTGTCTTCGGGCTTAGAAAGTGTGAACATTCAGCTTGCTTGTTTATTTATTTATTTTATTATATTTTTGAATCGCCCATCTGGCCAGTCATCCGGCCACTCTGAGCGATGTACAGTCCAATAAAATACAAGAACAAAACAGAGTGTAATACACAATTAAAAACAGCACAAAATTTAAAAATCCTAACCCACCCCATATTCCCGCCTGAAAAACCACATTTTTAATGCACGGCGGAAGCTAATCAAAGAAGGGGCATGGTGGAGGTCACTGGGGAGAGAGTTCCATAAATTGGGGGCTGCCACAGAAAAGGCCCTCTTCCTAGTCCCCACCAGTCTGGTTTCTCCAGCTGATGGGACAGGTAGAAGGCCGTCCGTGGCAGATCTTGTTGAGTGGCCTACTTGTTGTTAGTAGAAAGCAATATTTGGAGTTTGTATAAGTGAATGACCTTAACTTTACTGACTGTATAACTGCAGACCTGGTTTAAGCCAGTACAAGCTGAGTGAAGATGCAACTTTCTTGTTAGGAGCAGTGAGGAAACAAGACAAGATAAACAACATTCTTCCTATGCTAATAACCAATCACAATGATGATTTTCCGTGCTATCATCGTCCTTTTCTACTTGCCTACTAGAAAGTATAAAAATTCCTTCCTGGATTCCTTCGGGGAACTGGGCATGTCCAGCTTCCACACAGCTGTGTTAATTAATAAAGTTTTCTCTCTTTCTGCATCCAAGGATTGCAAATGGAGCTTTTCCTTAACAGTTTGGTGCATTGGCCGGGAACTCTGATGCCCTCCGTTCTTCAGCGGCGACAGCTGTGGGGTAGCAACGGGGCCTCCTTTAGCGCACACTCTAAGGTAAGGGGGGGGCTCTTGGAAACCTCCATCAGAGGCCTCCGTTCTCTCCTACTGTTGGGCTGCTAGAAGGGGAGAGCTAACAACGAGTTCCAACAGGATTCATGGATGCATAAACAGAGAATTCCGGTGAATTGTTTAGAAATTGCTTTGTGTGCACGTATGTGTGTGTGTTGAAGGCATGCATGCTGCTATGAGTGGGGAAAAGTGAACCAAGACGCACCAGCTCTTGTTGCTAGGGGAAACCCAGTGACAGACGAGAGATTGAATGCAAAGTGGGTTCAGTGGGAAAACTTTGCCCCATGCGAAAGAGAATTTTGTGTAAAGTGCAAGCTGAAAAAGAGCCCAGAGTTCTCCTTCCCCCTTTCCACGGGCTCCAAACAATTGGACAGGCTCCGAGAGCATAGAATCATAGAATCATAGAAAAGTAGAGTTGGAAGGGGCCTACAAGGCCATCGAGTCCAACCCCCTGCTCAATGCAGGAATCCAGGTCAAAGCATCCCCGACAGATGGCTGTCCAGCCGCACCTAGAATGCCTCCAGAGTCGGAGAGCCCACCACCTCCCTAGGTAGTTGGTTCCATTGTCTTATTGCTCTAACAGTCAGGAAATTTTTCCTGATGTTTAGGTGGAATCTGGGTTCCTGTCACTTGAGCCCATTATTCCGTGTCCTGCAAACTGGGATGATCGAGAAGAGATTCTGGCCCTCCTCTGTGTGACAACCCTTCAAGTACTGGAAGAGTGCTATCATATCTCCCCTCAGTCTCCTCTTCTGAAGGCTAAACATGCCCAGTTCTTTCAGTCTCTCCTCATAGGGCCTTGTTTCCAGTCCCTTTATCATCCTTGTTGCCCTCCTCTGAACCCTCTCCAGTTTGTCTACATCCTTCTTAAAGTGTGGTGCCCAGAACTGGACGCAGTACTCAAGATGAGGCCTAACCAGTGCTGAGTAAAGGGGAATTATCACTTCCCGCGATTTGGAAGCTATACTTTTATTAATGCAGCCCACAATAGCACTTGCCTTCTTTGCAGCCACATCGCATTGCTGGCTCATATTCAGTTTGTGATCTACAACAATTCCAAGATCCTTCTCACTTGCAGATCTCCCTTCTCTCTCCACAGTTAAAATGGGTGCCTCAAGCTAGGCCCCATGGGTGCCTCAAAGGTCTATCGAGTCCAGCATGATATTTCCACAGTAGCCAACCAGATGCCCCGACAGGAGACCCAGAAGCAGGACATGAGTTCAACAGCACCCTCCCGCTCATGTTCCCCAGCAACTGCCTCTCAGTTTGAAGGATAACGACATTCTGATCTGCACATCAGTTCTGGGGATGCGGATCAGATCAGTCATATTGGAATTCTCAAAGCATTAATTCCTCAAGCATCCCTAAAACACAGAGAGTGCGGGGTGTGTGGGCAACAGGAGAGCTTCATTAGCCTCCAATGCTAAACAAAGGGAAGAGGTCCCTCAAATGAAAATGACCCGAGCAAATCAATGGACCATGAACAATGTGTTATGTGAAAGCCAAAAGACCACATTTATGCGAAAACCATAAATATAGACACTAATTAATGACTACGTGCTTTTACATACAGTATTGTGATTCTCCAGATGCACGTACGTAGTTTTTTTGCACTGGAGCACATACAATGGATTCCTTTAAAACTATTTCTTTGACTGAAGTATTAGCTAAAAGGGAAGCACTTTGGATCTATAAATTGAAATCCATGTCTCTCATGGGTTTGAATGATAAATTGGACCTGGCTGTCTTTCTGTAAATATTCATTTTACAATCATCTTGGCCTTGATACCACTGAGTGTCCCTCGATATCAATTGGACCCCTTTTTCCCTTTGATGGGATATAAAGTTTATTCTGTCTGTTTAAATACCATGCAGCAGCTGATCTGGGTTTCATTAAATAATGAAATAGGGTGGCATTCTTTCATGAACAGTCACAATTACCTCCTTCATGCTTGGGGCCTTTTGTTTCTTCAGGTTGGTTGTAAAGGTTCCCTTTGGTAAGATCATTCCTCTTGATATCATGCAGAAAGCTGGATATGATTACAACTAGTTGCAAATTATAACAGCGTGGTTTGTCACTTTACTATTTCAGGAAAATAGGAGCGTCGGGGATGCTTTGACCTGGATTCCTGCATTGAGCCTGGTAGGCCCCTTCCATCTACTTTTCTATGATTCTATGAAACAGCGCAGTCTTTGGCAGTAGTTTTACCGAAGCACTTTTTTGTATCTTTGATGCTCTCAGGTAATAGTGGGTAACCTAAGTAACTCTTATAACAGTTTGCTTCAGGTTGGTGAGGCAATTTATCACTTTATTGCCTTTATGTTATGTTTTGTTTGTTACACAAAGCATGGTAATTGGGAGAAACAAATTTGGCAGCCATCCACCACAGATAAAGAAAATGAAATAATGAGTTTGTCATTCTGAAGAAGAGCAGAAACGAAATTACATTCCGTAGTTTTCGTTAATATTTTGTACAGTGTGTAACAACATAATGTATTGTTAATTAATTAAATTATGTACAGTTTAAGGCAGCGTTCTCCAACCTTGGGTCCCCGGATGTTTTTGGCCTACAACTCCCAGCATGCCGGCTGGGGCATGCTGGGAGTTGTAGGCCAAAAACATCTGGGGACCCAAGGTTGGAGAACACTGGTTTAAGGCAACCTACTAGTTTGCTGTTCATGAATACAGACATTTTTTGTATAGTTTGTAATAGCACCCCATCATTTAGTATTATTAAGTAGAGACTGTGTGTCCTTTTTAAAATTATTTATTCTATTTATATCCCACCTTTTTTCCTGCAAGGAACCCAAGGCAGCTTCCATAATCCTCCTCTCCATTTTATCCTCACAACAACCATGTGAGGTTGGTGATGACAGAGCACAATAGTGGCAGCAGAGTTCTCCGAACAAACACATGCATTCACTCATAGCGCTTGCTTTTAAGTAGATGCTTTTTGAGGTAAACAACAGTAACATATGATTTTTTAGGTACTATAAGCTTGATGGTTACATACATTGTATGTTCAGTTTCTTAAATATTACTTATAACAATCTATCTTAACCCTTTACTGGGCAGTCAGCTTAAAAGCCCTCCCTGAAGAGCTGATATCTTCTCGTCGCGTATTCCAACAGTAGATTAGGCTGAGAGTCAGTGACTGGCCCAAAGTCACCCAATGAGCTTCATGGCTGAGTGGGGACTAGAATCCAGATCTCCTGAGACCCAGTCCAACAGTCTCACCACTGCACCACATCCTACACAGCATTGTTGCTCATATCGCATTATATTGCATAAGTGCCTGAGTACATGAGTGTGTGCACACAATATATTTACTGGAAGTAAAGGTTTTAATCATTTGTTAGTATTGTCAAATAGTAGAGATACATTTTGTATAGTTTGCAACAACACCCCATTGCTTGATACTGTTAAGCTGAGACTCTGTGTTTTTCAAAGTATTGTTGTACAGGCGAGGTGCTCGGTACTGAAAAGATCTGGGGCTCAGGCCCACAGGACAAAAAAAAAAAAAGCACAAATTTGCATATGCTAATTACATATGCTCTAAAGCAGGGGCTCTCCAACCTTGGGTCCCCAGATGTTGCTGGCCTACAGCTCCCACCATACCCAGCCAGCATGGCTAATGGCAAGGGATTCTGGGAGCTGTAGTCCAGCAACATCCGGGGACCCAAGGTTGGAGAGCCCTGCTCTAAAGTCTCTTTCTGCGTGTGTCATTAACGGACCCTGTCTCCTAAGGACACCCCTATTTGTAAAAAGGGATGTATGGACAGAGGAGAGGAGGGCATCTGATTTCAGAAGAAAACCTCAGGCAGAAAGATTCGGGGGGCAGCAGGAGGTGAAGCACATGTGGGCAAAAAGCCAGCTCATCCAGGGGGATCAGATGCAACAGAGATCATCAGGGCCCCTGGACCTTTCTTGCAGCAAGTGTCCCGGGACAGCAGGGTGGTGGGGCAGAGGGCCTCCCAGAGATGCGGGGCTCCAAATGGAAGATTCAGGGCTCCAGCCCTAGTGGGCCACCCCCCTAACACTGTTGTTGTACATATCACATATCATACATGTGCTTAAATACATGGGTGGGTATACACTATATATTTACTTGAAGTAAAGGTCTTCATCATTTGATCATTGATCAGTGTCCATATTTATGCACCTTTGGTTTTTGCATAGCATATCATTTCTGGTCCATTGATTTGCTCTGGTTGTGTTTTCATTTGCCTCCAGTAACATTGTCACAAAGCCAAAATCTGACTGTCTCTGCAGCACCATGACATCACTAGACTCATTACATAAGCCCTGACTGGCTGGAATCATGTGGTGGAGAAGCATTTTCAATTTTTAAAAAAATGCCACTGAAGTAGCAACAGACTGGGGAAACAAGACTGTGAAGAAGCACCCACAAAAAGTGTAGGTATGAATAAGAACATTAAGAAGAGTCCTGATGGATCAGACCAAGGGTCCATCTAGTCCAGAATTCTGTTCACACAGTGGCCAACCAGCTGCCCATGGGATAACAGCACCCTCCAGCCCATGTTCCCCAGCAACTGGTGTACATAGGCATACTGCCTCTGATACTGGAGGTAGCATATAGCCATGAGGACTAGTAGCCATCGATAGCCTTCTCCATGAATTGGTCCAATCCCCTGTTGAAGCCCTCCAAATTGGTGGCCATCACTACATCTACTTTACAGAGGACGGTCCTGTATTTGAAGAGCTGTCAGGGCAGGGGAGAGTCCTTTATTTGAAGGTGTCCTTTATTGCAAGGACTGTCCAGTCCAAGTCCAGTTTAAAGATAAAGAACCAGGAAAAGGGGCCTCCCCAGTTAGCGCCTGAACAGCAGATGACCGGCAGGCTCACAGGTCACCTGGACCTGGTCAGTCTTCCCCATGATGCTGAGATGTTCTGTATTTCTTTCTCTTTAAATTATAGTTATTTTAAATTTTGCATCTGCTCATATGAATCATCACATGCAAATATTACACAGATTCCTGTCTTCTTTTAGGGCGGTGCATTTCCCTCTTTTTTTTAGTGATGCATAAGTGGCCTAGTTTCTTGGACGAAGGGTGGGATTAAGTTGGTACTAAATAAATGCAGCAGAAGGTGAAGGGTTGTTTGCAAATCCATCTTCTCTTCCCCACCCCCAGTAACTTTTATTTATTTATTTATTATTATTTATTATATTTATGAATCGCCCATCTGGCCAGACATCCGGCCACTCTGAGCGATGTACAGTCCAATAAAACACAAGAGGGGGGGAACACACACACACACACACACAGTATAAAACACAATTAAAAACAGTACAAAACTTAAACTTCCTAACCCACCACATATTCCCGCACATTTTTAATGCCCGGAGGAAGCTAATCAAGGAAGGGGTATGGCGGAGGTCACTGGGGAGAGAGTTCCATAAATTGGGGGCTTCCACAGAAAAGGCCCTCCTCCTAGTCCCCACCAGCCTGGTTTCTCTGGCTGATGGGACAGGGAGAAGGCCATCCGTGGCAGATCTTGTTGAGCGGCCTACTTGACGTTGCTGGAGGCGCTCCTTTTTCATTGAAAATCTGTGCAGTGCTAGTATTACTTATTTGGATTGGCCAGGCCTGGAATAATTGCTAGGAGGCTGGCCTTCTGATCTTGACCAGTCAACAGAGCAGTAACTAACCTCCAGGGCTGGAGAATACTCAAGCCCTACATCGAGTCTGGCTGCCAGTCAGGTCACAAAACAGCCCGCCCTTCTTCTTCTGCCTTTACGAAGCACAGCATTCCTTGCGACCCTTCTCGCAGATGCAGAGCAGCAGCAAAGCCATGCACGCACGGCCTTTCCCTCATCAAGCTGGCCTCCCACAGGCGCCATGATGCAAGGAGCACCTGAGAAAGTTAATACAAACAGGCAAAGTAAATGCAGTCACTCTGTATCTCCATCCGGAGAACTTCGCCGCATCCATTTGCCTGTCGCTGACGGTTGCTTGCTTAAGCGGCAGGTGGCTCTCATGAATGAGGATGGCACCAAGATGATAAACACAGCACTGGAAACATTTTCGACATAAGAGACGTTGAGCCGGAGTTGATGCTGTTACAATTAAGCTGGAGATGTGGGGAAA
The DNA here is from genome assembly GCA_021292165.1 of Shinisaurus crocodilurus. Classification (NCBI taxonomy): domain Eukaryota; kingdom Metazoa; phylum Chordata; class Lepidosauria; order Squamata; family Shinisauridae; genus Shinisaurus; species Shinisaurus crocodilurus. The sequence continues at coordinate 27,157,403 of CM037886.1, read as the reverse complement.
CGCTAATTCACGGTGCCATGGATTCCCGCATGACATGCTGATTATGCCAGCATTTTGGAAGGCAATTCCAAGAGCTCTCTCATGGGGCACAATGATCGTTCGTCCCCACTGTAACTTGCACACAAGAGTGCGGTAAGTAGCCAAACAGCCACATGCCACAGAGAAACCCACTTCAGTGTTTGCGCTGAGCAACAACAACAAGAAACCTACGCCAAATTCTGCACCAACCAACCCCCCCCCCCATTCAGTAATGTAGGGCCGAACTGATGTGACATTAAGAGCACAATGGATGGAGGCCTCTGTCTATCCTACACCCCGACAGAAAGAGCTAGGCAGGGCGGGAGAAGCCTCTCTCCCTCCTCCATTTTAACATTTGGTGCTAGACGGGCCTCTGAGCCTGTCTAGCTTGCTTACCTTGCCGTAGGCAGGGATGCAAACAGTGACCAGCAGATTCATGTCCCCCCCCTCCCTCTTTCCAATCTTCCCCATCCTCTTCCAGGATCACGACGCCGGCCTCAGAAGACGGGCCACTGTGGAAGTTTCCATCCGCAGCTGGGAGGGGTGGGAACTGGGAAGGATGGCTATTTCGAGCAGGGATTCCCCTCCCGGAGATTGTAACTCTGTCTACGGCCTCAGAGGAGAGGAACCTATGAGGAGAGAGAGACTGAAAGAACTGGGCATGTTTAGCCTTCAGAAGAGGAGACTGAGGGGAGAGATGATCGCACTCTTCCAGTACTTGAAGGGATTGTCACACAGAGGAGGGCCAGGATCTTTTCTCTGATCATCCCAGTTTGCAGGACACGGAATAATGGGCTCAAGTTACAGGAACCCAGATTCCACCTGAACATCAGGAGAAATTTCCTGACTGTCAGAGCAATAAGACAATGGAACCAACGACCTAGGGAGGTGGTGGGCTCTCCCACCCTGGAGGCATTCAAGGTGCAGCTGGACAGACATCTGTCGGGGATGCTTTGACCTGGATTCCTGCATTGAGCAGGGGGTTGGACTCGATGGCCTTGTAGGCCCCTTCCAACTCTACTTTTCTATGATTCTATGAACCCACTATAACCGACAGCCCCTTGGACAACACCACCCCAGGATTGCTCTCCAAATGTATCTTTGCATCTAATGTGCAGGGGTTTTTTTTTAATGCAAATAACATCATCTGAGGGGGACACTGATCAATATAGGGATTGCAAGAAGGGGGAATTTAGCCCTTTCTTCTTGTACTGTGGTCCTGAGAAAAATCCCTCCTCCGATGCCAGTGGTGAAGCTTATTCCTGATATGTTAGAACAAAACTGTTTGTTAACCCTGATTAATAGAGAGAGAGAGAGAGAGAGAGAGAGAGAGAGAGAGAGAGAGCTCATGTATGGCCGTTTTGCATTTTAAGTTCACCTAAATCAAAGCACCAGCTTGATTAGAGGAACAAAATGGAGTTTCCTTCTGCACCTGATGCTCTCTGGGTGGTCATTTGGGGCCTACTGGGCTGTGGGGCCCTGGATATTGGCCCGAAGGTCCAGACCTATCCGCACCACCATCTGATAATGCTATCTGGATTGGGAGGAAATCCCCCATTGGCATGAATCCCCCACAGTGTCACTCCTGGAGGCTTTGGGGGAAGGAAAACGGGGGTGGCCAGCCACCGGGAAGAGCTCTTGGCCGTGGTAGCAGCCTGCTACGGCTGGCTCAGGGTCCGTTCCAAGGCAATCTATGGGACAAATCCATACAGTAAATGCAGGCCAAGATCAGACGCATAATATTACCAGTCAAGAAGAGGGGCAGCCCAAAAGCAGGGTCTGAGACAGAGCCAAAGTCAAGCACAGACACAAGCAGTCCAGTACAAGGGCAACCTAAGGAACAGCAGGAGTCCAGGGGTCAGCAGCATGGAAGATCAGTTAGGAGATGACGCAGGGTTAGGAAAGCTCAGCTGCAAGGCTCTAGGAGCTGAATGAAAGGTACTGTTCCAGTAAGCCTCAACTGAGAGCTTATATCGTCTGGCCTCCCAGCTCACACCTAGGTCCAGCTGCTGCAAGCAGTTAATCCTGTCTTCAGGGCCTCCCTACTCCTGTGGATCCTGTGGAGTCCCTTACCCTTGAGGAGTCCGGTTGCTCTGGCCCTTGAGGCATGTACTTTGCCTCTCAGTGGCGGCCTGTGCCTGCGCCGTCCGGCAGCGGTGTTCCCTGGGGCTGGGAGGGACTCAAACTTGCCCTCTGACCCCACAGGGGGGGATGTTGTTTGGAGGGGAGTTGAGAGTCCCCTTCTAGAGGTCTATCCAGGACCTCCTCTGAAGACGGGCCTGGCGTGGCCTCTGGATGTGAGGGCTGGCCAGAGCAGTGCTGGAGTTGGGCGGCCTCACCTGTGTCATTGGGCTTTGGGGCTCTGTGACCTCTGAGGAGGAAGTCTCCAGGGCCAGGGCTGGGTCAGACAACCCAGGTGGCAAGTTTCACCTGACCCTGACTTCTGCCCCCCCCCCACACCCCTGAAAACTGACATGGGGTCAGCCCCCCATGCCTCCCCGAATTTGAGTCAGAAGTTCTCATCTAAGCACAAAGATCCAGAAACTGCATTCTGTGCTTGTCTTGTGCAGCACAATCATTTCGCAGACATCTAACAGATGTGCAAAGAAGTGAACATTGTTATCTCGTGTTTCGGAGGAACATTTGGAGAACTCCTATACTATTTTTATTATTATTATTTTATTTATTTATTATATTTATACCCTGCCTTTTTTCCTGCAAGGAACCCAAGGCGGCTTACATAATCCTCCTCCTGCTCCTCCTCCATTTTATCCTCACAACAACCCTGTGAGGTAGGTTAGGCTGAGAGTCAGTGACTGGCCCAAAGTCACCCAGTGAGTTTCATGGCCGAGCGGGGACTAGAACCCGGATCTCCTGAGTCCCAGTCCAACACTCTCACCACTTCTTATGCATTAAGGATGCATTCTGCCATCACATCATTACCGCTAAGCAGACTCTTTCAGGTCGGTGGCTGGATGGGAGACTGACTAGGGAGCCCTACATGCCGCTACTCTTAGTCCCTGAAGATAAAAGTGTAACAACTGCATAGCATCAGGGGAGGAAAAAATTGTAAGTTGACAGCAGCTGCTTTTGTTTTCCACTGGCAAAGATGCATATCATAACAATAGTTGATTTGCACAGATTAGGCGAATTGCCGGTTTGGCCCATTCTCTGGTGATACAAAATACTGTACTCAGAATCATCTGCTGCCTTCAGATGTTGCGATGGAGCCCAGCTAGGGTCATTATTCGGCACTGGAGAGGGAGAGCGGAGTTTCACAGGCCATTTCCATAACTGCTATTCAGATTTCCGGACGCAGCCCTCTGCGCCGAGAGTACATCTACTACCTGCAGTAGATGATTCATTTCAAGGCTGCTTGGTTTCAACACAAAAGAAACCAGAACTGGCAGCTCTGTGCCTTAATCATGGAGATCCACAACAGAGCTGTATTTTTTTTTGAAGAAAGCAAAATACTTTATTTCACAATCATGCTATTGATATGACAATATCCCAAATTCTATAACGAACGCAATTGACTCCCAGAATGCCACTGTGATGCCACCACTCTTCCTTGCTTCCTCCTCAAACCCACCTTTTCCATGTGAGCCAGTGTGGCGTAGTGGTGAGAGTGTTGGACTGGGACTCGGGAGATCCGGGTTCGAGTCCCCACTCGGCCATGAAACTCACTGGGTGACTTTGGGCCAGTCACTGACTCTCAGCCTAACCTACCTCACAGGTAGGTTGTTGTGAGGATAAAATGGAGAGGAGAAGGAGGAGGATTATGTAAGCTGCCTTACATTTTGCAGGAAAAAAGGCGGGGTATAAATATAATAAATAAATAAATAAAAGCCTTTAGGAACAGCCCCCTCATCCCAACACCGCATCGCAACTATGCCAAAGTATGTGTAGCTGAATCATTGCATGTTCACCCTGTGTTTATCCCTGCCTCCATTTCTCTCCAGTTCCTCTTGCCTCCACTCCTATTTCCTATGGGTAGGGATATGTAAAGCGCCTAGAGGGCAGTATATAAAATAGGATAAGAATAAGAAGAGGAAGAATTTCTTCCCATTATAAGCAAAGGACATTTTAGCAACTATTAGTAAATTAATTGCCATTTTCATATCAGTCCTTTCAGCCACTATAGTTTATACAATCTGAAGAGAAACCAGAGTATATTCTGTTTGTATATTCCCTTTTTAAATTGGCATTTATCTTTATAACATTTTTAAATTGGCTTTTATCTTTATAACATTTTTAAATTGGCTTTTATCTTTATAACATTTTAGTGTATTGTTTTTTAAAAACAACGGTTCATATTTGTATTTTAATTCATTATGTATTTTATTTTATTTTTGGTTTGTTTGAATTGTGGTGGCCTATGGCTTTGAACAATAAAGTATTGCTTGCTTGCTTGCCACTATAGTTTGGCAAAGTACATAACAGCTTTTATACGTTATTTTATACCCAGTGATCTGTGATGTGGCCCAGCACAATTCAGTGGGTAGAATGTTGAACTGAGACCAAACACACATTTGTTTGGTCAGAATTAAAATAGCACCAGGGCTCAGCCCTTAAACTTATTTTCAGTTCTAGGGCAGAGCCCCCAAGCATATTTATATTCTAGGATCAGGAGGTAAACCCCTTTGGTATAAGAGAAGAATTATGGTGTTTGTAGATTTACTCATGCACCCAAAAAAGCATAGAAACTGTATTAAGGCATCTACCACAACATCCATGCTATAAAGCAGTAAATACACTGTACAGTCTCACATAATGACCTGGTTTGCACAATCTGACAGCCCACCATGACTGATTAGCCATGATCGGTTGTCGTATTGTGTGAACCTGGCACATTTTCTGCAGCGTTGCTTATTTTTCCACAAACAAGCCACCCTGAGAATGCATGGCTTATTTAAGGGTTGTTGATACCCATGGTGGCTTGTCGTCATATTGTCCGAACCTGGCACGACAACTTTGTCATGGGTTGTCAGGAACAACAACAAGAGTCAGCCAGCCAGAGCAACAAAATCTGAGGTAGGGATCAAGAAAACGAGGAGTTCTACTGCAAAGGTACTTGGGATACATGCCGGAGCCGGTGGGAGGATTGAGGGGGAATGAGTGGGGAAACAAGCATAGTCTCCAACTGCCGCAAAAATGCCGGGACCATCACGAAAACCCTTAAGCAATCATGGCTTCTCACTTTGTTATGCAGAGTCCTATATACCCCTGCCTCCCACAAGCTACTTTAAGCTGCTCTTAAAGGGGCCATGGGCAAATTGCCCATGGCTGGCCCCTTTAAGAGTACCTCTGCTTAGGCTTGAACTGCTGCCCACGGAGAGACAGTAAGGGGGGAGGGAACAGACGCGAGGGTGTGCGCACATGCGCACGCATGCTTTACCTGCTGCCTCTGCTGGGTGAAAAGAAAAGGAGGTGGAGGCTGCACCCGCTGGCCTAGACAGAGGGAGAGGTGAATGAGGGAATTTATCACATGATTCCTATCTTTATATTGCCAAAGATTTTATTTCCTAACAGAGCTGACTCTGTGCCTCTAACAGGTGAGGTATAGTGTCAGAAGGAAATGCAAGAAACTCCCCTCTTCTCTCTGAATCTCCATGTTTAGGGGTGTGGGGTGGGTGGGTAAGCTTCACCTGTTGAATTTGTGCCAATCCTGACAATTTTAAAACAAAAACAGATTGCCTTGCAAGCACTGACACACACACCCCATGAAAAACACCAGATATCAACAATTAAGGTTTTAAGTAAGGTAAAAAAAAATTACAAAAACCACTTATAAAATATTATAAAATAATATATAATAATTTATTTATTTATTTATTTATTATATTTTTTAATTGCCCATCTGGCTGGCCACCCAGCCACCCTGGGCGATGTACAATAGGATAAAATACAATAAAACACCATTTAAAAACCATTAAAACACAATTAAAACAAACACAATTAAAACAATACAAAAGTTTTTTTTAAAAAAAATCCTAACCCACCCCATATTCCGGCCTGAAAAGCCATGTTTTTAAAGCCCGGTGGAAGTTCATCAAGGAGGGGCATGGCAAAGGTCACTAGGGAGGGAGTTCCATAACTTGGGGGCCGCCACAGGAATGTAATAATTATAATATACAAGATATTATATAATAATATAATTCTGGAAAAATCATCCTAGCACTGGCGCTGCTGCTGCTACCTCTTCTAGCAAGGAGCAGCATTTCACAATTATCCCTCAATTACACGACACTTCTTCACACAATGCATAATCAATTTGCTGCCACAAGATGTGGTCAGTGTTGTAGATTGCTTTAAAATATACACACTTTCCTGTGAGCAAGTCCCATCAAATGTAATAGGACTTACTTCTGAGTACACATGCATAGGATTACACTGTTACTCTGTTTTCAGAGCAGTGGTAAAGTTTACTTGGCTCTACCTGTGTACCCCATGTGGAGGTCTTTTTCTAACAGATGCTGAAGTGCAATGGAGAAAGCTCTCTACAGCAATGATTAAGATTATTCTGCAAGGATTTTGGATTGTTTTTTTAAAATGCATTAGAAGGGAGTTAGCAGAAAACACACCCTCCTCAAGGGAAAGAAAGAAAAAATCCCAACTACCTCAAATAGCAGCAACAAACATCATCATTCCATTTTGGCATTATTGTTTATGTGCCTAAGTCAGGGTGCACAGTACCCAAGGCTGCTTGGGTTCTGTTAGCAGTAGCACCAGCTGCAGAATGTCCCACAAGTGCCTTTCCCCGTCCCTGGCAGTAAAAATACAACAATAATAGACTAAATAGCTAACCATTTGTTGCCCTCTCATGACATTCAAAATCAAGCTGCCTGCTGCGGCTACCTGCCGCGGCTACCTGCCTTTTAAAAAAACTTATTTTTTTTATTGTAAAATTTCAACAAAAAGAAAGAAAGAAAGCTACGCAGATCTGAATATATCCATTTCAATGCATCCATACGAAACACGAAAATACGGGTTTCTAAGAACTACACATAAACTTCAGCAACAGCACACCAAATATCCAAGTAAATATCCATTCGCAGGTGACGTCTATACAGCACCTGGCGGCTGCTTGCCTAATGGAAGGTCTGGCCCTGGCAGGCACTAAAAACCATGAGGATTATCACGCCCTGCCAAGTATCATCTGGGATGGCTGGGGGTTTGCCTTAGTATCATAGGATCATAGAGTTGGAAGGGGCCTACAAGGCCACCGAAGTCCAACCCCCTGCTCAGCGCAGGAAACTAGAGGAGGGGTCTCCCATCCAAGTAATAACCAGGCCTGACCCTGCTTAGCTTTCCATGCTAAGACAAGCTGAAAATGGAATTCCACCAAATTTGCTGCATTTGCTACTGGAAGCACCAAGCATCAAACTTCGTCGAGGAGGAATGTGGAGACGAAGCTTTGTTTCAGCGGTACTGCTTCTGTGTCTGCATGGCTGGTGGCCTTTATATTAGCACCCACTGGGAATGGCTTCTGTTTGGGGCGCATGAAAATCGACAGCCTATAGAATTGGCGAGATCTACTTATTGCCCTGAATAATTTAGGGAAGTCTGCAGTTTATCGGTGATGGTGTGTGCTTTAGAGGCAATTCTATCGCCTAGATAGGCAGGGATGAGACATTTCACACTCTTTTCTATACATAATTTACACTGCCTCCTAAATATGTGAATATGTAATTGTGCCGGTAGGTCTGTGTGTGTCATGCTCCCGAGCTCAGCTGCATTGAACTGATTTCTCTTAGTGATTCTCCATTTCTTTCTGCAGATTTTCCCTATAAACAATGACTTGCGCTTATTCCCCACCCACCCCGCCACCCAGGGCCGGTGCTACCATTAGGCCAACTAGGCAGCTGCCTAGGGTGCAGGGCTAAAGGGGTGCCAGAGACGCCTTGGAAAAAAAATACAGCGCTCTCAAGTGGGAAGGGGGGGCGCTAAATATCTGATCTTGCCTAGGGCACCAGACTGCCTTGCACCGGTCCTGCCGCCACCCCCAACATGGGGATCCCGATAGGGAGCCTTTAAAAAAAAAATGCATATCAAACTTGGAGGAAAAGGGGAGCATGCCAGGTGTTTTGAATTGGAGGCCTTTTTCATATGTGCAGAAGATTCATTGGCAAATAATGGTGAGATGACGCCTAATTGGTTAACAGGAATGAATGCATAAAATATCTGTAACAAGAACAAATGCTGACTTTTGTGAAGAACAACACTTTCTAACCCCGTGACAGGGTGAATCAAAATAAGCACCAAGTCGATTCCGCTACAGAGGGTCTTGGACTGAGGCTCCTGGTGGCCAGGCCTTGAGGCCTACCTGCTTCACATCCAGATACTCATTTCTGCCACGGGCCTTGCAGACTGAACTGTGGGTGCCATCTATGCTGCGAGACAAGCTGGCTGTCCAGGCTGAGCCATGAGCAGCAGGCAGAGATGGGAGCCAGGACTTATGTCAGGGAGTCAGTGCCGAGGGACACATGGAAATCCACCAGAGCTAGGAAAACTCTTGCTGGCCAGCCCAAACAGGAAGCCTTTTATAGTTCCTCTTGTCTAAGTCAGCCCAATGGCCAGCCTGGATGCGCAGGGCTAGTCCACAGCCCGAGAATGCATTCATCATCATCATCATCAGGCGATCACTCGTGACCGAGTAAGATTGTCTTCCGGGATAAAAGGAGGAGATTCTAAAGAAGATTGTGTAGACTCTAGCGATGGGTCCGTAAGTGACTGTGGAGGCCAATTCTAGATCCACACAGCTTCCCACAGTGAGGACACAGGTTACCAGATGGAAGATGGTCCTGTAAAGGATTCATTTGACGTGCTTTTCGCTTAGCACGTTTCTCCCTTTCACCTTGCACTCGGGCTTCTTCAAAGTCCATGGAACCTTTGTGAAAGGCCAACCTCCATTTAGATCGTTCATGGGCCAGAGCTTCCCAGTTTTCGATGTTTGTTCTGTGGCTCACCATACTGGCAGTATCCTTCTCCTCAGTTACTTCTCTGTCCTGGCCAGGAGAGAAATGCCAAGACAGTCAGAGGAAGGGGAGGTTAATAACCTGGGTTTCTCCGGCCGCCCTAAAAATGCTGTTTTCCAATAGACGCTATGGAGGAGAAAACACAAGTAACGATGCCCGCGTAGGCACACTGCAGTGCTTTCATGATTCCACCCATCTATTATGTGCATCTCTGCATGATTCTCACACTTGTGTGGAACATTACAACTGCTGCCGTTAAGAGATAAGCAGCTGCTGGGCATTCCATGCTGCTAAGTCGAAAGCTTGCGAGCGAAGCAACCAACTGATCCTCTTCCTCTCAGGAGAAGCTATTAATGCGTGCTGCAAGACTTGAGGAAACTTGCTGTATGCTATACAGGGGTCTAGGGAAGGAGTGGCAGCATCAATAACTAACTGATAATAGTTTCAAAAAAAATTGCTATTGGATATTCTGCAAGGGAAAGGAAATAGGCGGGGGAGAGTGTGGCCATGTCTTGGACAAGGAGCAAAGACCAGCATGCATAACTGTCAAGGCTGGGTAGTCTGGAGTGAGTCAGGAGCCGGGAACTGGGAGTCCAGGCCAAGGCACAATCAGGATCAGGGGGCAAACCAGAAGGCAGGACCAAGAACAATCAAGGATACACAACACACAAACACACCAGAGCTCAGGAAGACCATGTTGCTAAAAGGAAGCCCTTTATCCTCCTTCCGCCCCAGAAGGATCCAGGGGCCAGACTAGGTGGAGGTGATGTTGTTGGTTTTCTAGAAAATTAGCAAATTAGGCTTAAGTTCAACAGGATAAATTTGCACTGGAAAATTTTCAGTTTATATCGGACATGTTTCTGATTTCTGTAGCATCATTCCCAGATGGATTCTGGGGGGGGGGGAATACTGGCCACCAGGCATGAGCTGCTAGGAAAAACTCTGTTTCTGCTGGTAAATTTTGTGTCACATACACACAGACACAGCCAATTTTACCTCTCGTGAATGGCGCAGCAAATTGGGGCTGCGATTTTGGCTCAGCCATAGCTCCAAACACCCACCACCCTTCTGGCTGGAGCAGCAGCACCAAGGAGATCCAAGCTGGAGAAGAACTTGAGTAGACACAATGCTCACCCTCCTATCTGAGGTGAGCATTCTGAATTGCTGAGGTTTGTATTGAAGGAATTACGCAGCACGATGACATCTCTAGCAATGGTCCTTGCTGATACAAAATTCAGCTTCCCTAGAGTTCTCACATTACGATGGTGGCATGGGAACATAGAATCATAGAAAAGTAGAGTTGGAAGGGGCCTACAAGGCCATCGAGTCCAACCCCCTGCTCAATGCAGGAATCCAGGTCAAAGCATCCCTGACAGATGGCCGTCCAGCTGCACCTTGAATGCCTCCAGATTGGGAGAGCCCACCACCTCCCTAGGTAGTTGGTTCCATTGTCTTATTGCTCTGACAGTCAGGAATTTTTTCCTGATGTTTAGGTGGAATCTGGGTTCCTGTAACTTGAGCCCATTATTCCGTGTCCTGCAATCTGGGATGATCGAGAAGAGATCCTGGCTCTCCTCTGTGTGACATCCCTTCAAGTACTGGAACAGTGCGATCCTATCTCCCCTCAGTCTCCTCTTCTGAAGGCTAAACATGCCCAGTTCTTTCAGTCTCTCCTCATAGGGCCTTGTTTCCAGTCCCTTTATCATCCTTGTTGCCCGCCTCTGAACCCTCTCCAGTTTGTGTACGTCCTTCTGAAAGTGTGGTGCCCAGAGCTGGACGCAGTACTGAAGATGGGGCCTAACCAGTGCCGAGTAAAGGGGAGTAAGCATCTGAAGCACCTCCCTTTCCCACACCTCTGGGGTAATGTGGTTAGCCTCAGACCCCATGCAGAAGGCCACGTTGTGGTTGCTCCTCACTGCTAACATCTCAACTTCAGAAACTGAGGTAGTGCTAGCGAGGGAAGGAGCTACAGCACAAGTTTCTCCCGCACATGCCTGGCTCCCAGCAGCACTGGAAGGGGTAGCAGTGCAGTGGTCTCCATGCCGCCATTATAGCATCAGAACCCGGCTGCATTGCCCTAGGGAGGAGGTTACAGAATTATGAACTCCATAATGAGATAAGGAAGACAATGAGGACAGACGTTCTTTTCCAACAAACAACTGATGAGGAATGAACAAATTGGGTCTTGACTTTCTTTTTCTTTTCTTTTTTTTAGGAAAAGAAGCTGAATACTCACAACTGAGCCGAACCAAATGCATGCAATAATACGCTGTCTCTGCCAGCACGGTCCTGGGGGAGCCGTAGCGGCTGTGCGAGCAAACCCATGTTCCTCAGTAATGCCGAGCGATGACATGGCGTTTCTTAATTAACAAAATGTTTCCTTTATGCTCTCATGAAAGCAAAAAAAAAAAAACACAAAACATGCCCCAGAGGACATCTTAGTGGCACAGTCAAATGCAGTCACGTAGATCTTTTCTAATTCCTGACAAAATTGTATTAATGATGGGAAAGACAAAGCATACTTCAAGAAGCAAAAAGTTAATTTTTTTTAAAAAAAGGAGCTATGCATCATTATTAAGGGGTTTACTGCTGAGCTACACATCCAGGAAAATCATGTGGTCCAGCCAGTCTAGGCTGGTAGCCCTTTCAAAAGTGGGTCTTGGCTTTTTGGCTGGGGGGGAGGGTCGTTGGAACAAGTCATAGCTCACTTGTATAGCACCTGTTTTGCATGCAGAAGGTCCTAGCTAGGTAGGGCTGGGGAAAGACTCCTGTCTGAAACCCTGGAGAACCACTGCTCAGTACTGAGCTAGATGGACCAACACTCTGACCCAGTATAGGACAGCTTCCTGTGTACCTTCAAGCTGAGATTGCACCAACTTCACAATGAAGATGGAATTTCATCCAAAGTGAGAAAGCGACCACAGAAAATTGTGTGGAGATATATAGATATATATATATATATATATATATAGATCAGGCTTCTCATCATGGTGGTTCAATAGACAAACAGAGACTTCTTTAAATCAATATTTTTTTTCACCCCACAAATTCACATCAACGCACTAATGCACAACCAATGCTGAAGGAGAAAGTCTCCAAAAAGTGAGATTCAATCTATTCCAAATGATTTCAGCTTTCATCCTAGCAGATTCATTTTCTTTCTCCTTCTATTTTTTTTTTTTTTTTTAAGTTTGACAGTCTAGGTGAAATACATATATAAAAAAAAAACGTATCTCCTTACAATATGGCACACAAAGAAGGCTGCAAACGGAACTGTCAAAATGAGACTGAATTGTCAAAATGAGTTATTTCGTACATGTACCGTTATACCAGCCTGCATGCATAGCACTGGAGATGTTATCGGCTGAGTTCTGGGACTGCTGGAGACTTGGAAGCGGCTTGAAGGGTTGGGACACGCACACACTCAGCTCTAGGTACAATTTCAAGATGTTGAGAGCACATCCACACTCTTGCAAGGCAACTACTGGACCAGATTTCTGGCACAGACATCAATGTAAGGGAAGGAACCACAGCTCAGAGGTCGAAGAACCTGCTTTGCATGCAAAAGGTCCCAGGTTCAATCCCTTCCATATCCAGGTAGGGCTGAGAAAGGTTCCTATCTGGAATCACATAGAGCTACTGCCCTTCAGAGTAGACCAGAGGGGCACGGCGGAGCAGCAAAGGTGCAGAGAGCAAGGTCCCCCGGAGCCCTTCTGTCAAACTCCCCAGTTCAAGACAGTTGGTGCCTTACTTGTCAGGAGGCAGAATTTCAAAATGCACACGGTAAAGGGATTTGAGAGCCAGTGTGGTGGAGTGGAGTGTTGAACTGGGACCTGGGAGATCCGGGTTCTAGTCCCCCACTCGGCCATGAAGCTCACTGGGTGACTTTGGGCCAGTCACTGGACTGTCAGCCTAACCTACCTCACAGGGTTGTTGTGAGGATACACTGGAGAGGAGGAAGATTATGTAAGCCGCCTTGAGTTCCTTGCAGGAAAAAAGGCGGGGCATAAATAAAATAAATATAAATAAATAAAGGTGCGAAGGACAGGGGTGGAGTGAGAAAGAGAAAGGGCTCCGGCAATCCCCGTGACACTCCTCTCTCCCAGGCAAATGGATTCGACTGTGGCCTAAATCAAATAAATGATTGTAAGCTGAAGTAAAAATGATACGCCACGCTTACCAAAGAAACAAAAAAAAACAACAACAGGCAGACAGATTTCTTGTGGCAGAAGCTTTAGATAACTATAGCCCACTCCATCAGATTACAGTGCTATGTTACAAAATGTGGCAGGAACCCAACCCGCTGGGGGCCCCATAAACATGTTAATGATTCACTAGGACAATGTGAGTAAAGACCGAATAGACACAGAAGAACCAAGGAAGGCGCTGCCTGCCCACCCGCTGCCTCCCCGGGGCCTGCCATGAACAGCGGAAGGCCGTGGGCCCAAATCCTGCCTCAGTCAGTTACTGGGACAGTTTCATTGCCGACGATGCCTCTCTGTAAATGCTCACATGCATGACGTGCGCACCCCTCCATAAGTGGCTGAGTGAACCTTGGAGCCCATCCCTGGCTCAGTGTTGACAGTCACATCATTCTTATTCTTTATACAACCAATTTGCGGCAATATCAAAGCACTTGGAAAACAAAACCCACTGCGGGATGTAAGTAACGGAGACTAAAATGAATGGCAGCTCTCAAAATGCGGATGCCACCTGCTCAGAGGCACATCTTCAATGATGCAGAAGTGAGACTGTTTGCAACGACAACAACGACAACAACAAAAGAGTAATTCAAAAATACAAGACAACCTAAGGTCAGATGGACAAAGAAAGAATCTGAAGAACCATTCAAGGGACTTCTCGCTTCAACACGAAAACCCTGTAAGGGACACTAATTGCATTGTACGGTCCTGAGCCTGCTTTCATGGGGGAGGGGGGAGCCCAGAGAAGAAGAGGAAGGGGGTGTGATGACCAAAACTAATATGTGAGAGTGAGAGATAATTTACCCAGTTCACAGCTCCCAAACTTATACGCGAATCAGAACACACTTGCACTTTTCAGAGTTTTGCAACGCAATTCGCAACTCCAAAATACGCTCACAAAAATGCAGTGGCAGCTCGCGGACAATCTTACTGGTGGGGCAGAGAGTAGGTCAGCAGAGGTGGAGCCAAGGGGGGGGTCATGGGGGTAGAGCCAACCATGCCTAGTTTGTGATGCAGCGTTCTCTCTTGCAAACCCTAGGATTACACGCACCTGTAACTTTTTCCTCGTCCCTCCCTGTTCCTTTTTCCTTGCGTGTCATGTCTGTGGTTCCCCTGCCCCCTTGCACTGCACAGGCTCCAGTCACATGGTATGGGGTAAGTGAGATGGGGTGATTTTGCAGGTGTCTGATTGGCTGAGGGCTGACTCCCTTTTGCCCCTATAGCCATGAGATAGATGGAGGGAGGGAGGGAGGGAGGGAAGACAACCTATCAGTTTTTACTCTTTGGTTCACAGCCAGGGGGCACTCTTGAGTAATCCAGGCTTTTGGCTGAGGAAGGAACAGGCAGGCCCTGGCCCCTCCCGGAAAGGCCTACTCTTCCCCTACAGGCTTTTGCATTGAGAAAAAATGTAGTTCCCTGGGGAATGTTCTGGGCATGTGCAACTTATCACACATGCCCAGTGTTCCCCCTAGCCAAAGCAGGAAGTAAAGAAGAACAAACAGTGTTGCACTGACTGATGTTGCTGGCCACTTTACGTTGCATCTTATGGAAGGAAACAAGCAATGAGAAGCAGGTTAGGCAGGAACAGGTCAGGTGGGGCTCTGCCCCCTTTGTCCTGTGTGACAAGCCTCCACTGCAAAAAGATGCCTATGTTTAGGGAAAGTGCACACAAAAACACTGGACTTGATAGATACATACATAAATATACATACATACATACATACACTGTATGGGAAATATGCACAAAAATGCATTATGTTGGGGTAAAATCATTTGCAAAAAAGAAATGTACAAAAAAGTTGCACACTAGGAGAAATCGTGCACAAAGATAAATACAAATTTCCATGCAGAACTCTTTGGCCGAATTTGCAAACTGATGCAAACGTGACTTAGGGATGTGTAAGGATTTTGTTCGGGGGTGGAAGTCCGGCGATTCAGCGAACTCACCTGGCTCGACCCCCCCCAAACTCCATCCCACCTACGTGTTCTCCCGAGCTGAGCTGGGGAAACGACTTCCAGGTTCCTGGCAGAGAGCTTTTTATGTAGAAAATGGCGGAAGATACGTTAACAATGGCCGTGATTTGGCAATGCCATCTTTCTATGTAAAAAGTGCTCTGCTGGGAACCCAGAAGTCCAGCAAGCGGCTCGGCTGGCGCTTGCTTTTGGCCCAGCTCGGCAGGCACAGTGGCAGCGCTCGCTGAGCCTCCAACGAGTCGGGTGGTGGGCAGGTCGCCCACCACTAGAAATGGACATACAGTCGGGAAAACGGGAAACTGAGTGAATCCAAGTTGTAAAAATTGCCTGACCCTAAAGAGAAGATGGCAGGAAGAGAGGCAGAAAAGGAAGTGGCCCCACCCACTTTTTGACTCTGGCCCTGCCCATTCTGACTCAAACCCCCCCAGCACACACAACCCAAACTATTACCACAAAAGGCCTTGACAGAAAAAGGTTTCCACTCCTGCTGTGAGGGCTTCTTCTTGGGAGAATTTGATCAATGCAATCTTGTGCATCCACTTCCTCGTCTAGCTTTCACCTCTTTAAGCATGTTTTGGCAGTGTTTTAGGAAGTAATCTGAAAATGGAGCTCATATATTGGAGGGTAGGAAAAAATCTGGATATTGGGAACTGGGGGTGCGGCGGAATAGACATGTATAGTAGTAAGTAAGCCATTACGGGACACTGAAGCCCCACTGCCAGCTTGCTGGGACGTTCCTCTCAAACCCATTACTCATTTTCAAGGTTTCAGTAGATATAGCTGCCACATTTCAAGATCTACTCCAACTATGAGGTCTACAAACTTGGGCTGCAAACCTGGGCTAGGTGGTAGTGGTGTTGAATAAAAGCCAATATTGCCATGTTGTTTATTTCTTCAGTGGACCCTCAGTTGTACACACAAGTCCCTCAGTCGGAGTACCTGAAATATTAAGTAGATGGAGTGCCGACCCAATTGCTGCCTTCATCCGGGGCCGGCCCTACCATTAAGCAAAGTGAGGCGGTTGCTTCAGGCGGCAGATGCTGGGGGGCATCTAGCCTGTAGCCTTCAGGTGCAGTTGAGGATGCTGAACCGTTGCTAGCATTGAAGTAAGATTCAACTACCAGCCCAGTTGGCTTTTGTACATGGAATGGGAAAGGGGACCATCTTGTCCTTTGCCTCAGGCAGCAAAATGTCTTGGGACGGTCCTGCCTTCATCTGTTTCCCCTCGTCATGGTGAAGATCGCTTCAGCTGGCTGTATAGCAGAGCCGACCTAGGTAGATTGACTGGAGCAACGAAGGGAGTTTAGATGCTGCCCAAATTGCTCTGTGGTAAATCCACTCAATATGTTTAGTATTAAAATCAATCCACAGGGCTCAAAGGAGGAGGGAAAAAGAGAGGAGCCCAGTTAGACTTCTAGGAAAGAACAAGAGCAGCGAGGTGTCAGCTCTTCACCAAAGTCGGTTTGTGGGAAGCAAGCGCCAAGGGGTTGTGGACCTCGCACACTCTTCTTCCGAGTTCCGATGAGCTGATGCAAGACAACATTGTGTTCATATATCGCACTGCTTCGCCAGCCACATGAGCTGTATTTAAAAACCTACAGTGAGAAGAATACATCTCATCATCATCCCAAAGACTTGCATAGGCGGTTATTGATTTTTCTTCATAAGCCCTTTACAAGCAAATTGTTTGCAGGCTCCAACTGCAGCCTCTCAATCTTTCGAGTTGGTTATGGATAAATTACACACACACACACACACACACACACACACAAACACAATATGTTGAAAAACAGCAATAACAACTGTGTGCACGATAAAAAAATAAAAAAAAAGGCAGCCTGGGAACTGAGTCCCAATAGAATTCTGACAGTCTCAGCTTCATTTAACACACCGTGATTAAAGCCCCTGCTGGCTGGAGAGAAAAACACACCAGCGGCATGTTTGGAGATCTGATCCGCACAACTGGCAGATCATGTGGTACGGCTTCTCCTAGACTGTACCACATTAAGACTGCAGGTCAGGGGGCTATAGGATTGGATTTTTACATCCCTACACATAGAAAGCTAGATATCAGGGAGAGGAACTCTAGCCTAGCGTTCCAGGACTTTTTTTTTTCTGAGTTCAAGTTCAAGTTTATTTCTGCATTAGCCGACCAGGCTGTTGCACACATAGATAAAACAGACTACACACATAGTTTAAAAGTGACCATTAAAAAGAACATTCAAAACACACTATTAAAATGGATATATACATATGTATTTACATGCACATATATCCTTAAGCAGCAATATATATGTTAAAATTGTATACAAAGTTAAAACGTAAAAGGCTCAAATGCTTTTGTTAAAAAAAAAAAAAAAATTTAAAAAAATGTTATTTATTATTTAAAATGGTCATTAAAATTGATTAAATTACGAGGCTCGTAAGCAAATTTAAAAAGGCTTATTTCTCCTTATCAAGGCCAGTTTTACAAACTTTGCAGTTCGATAGGATATATAATAATCCGTTCCAGCTAACAGATAATCCGTTCCAGCTAACAGATTTTTTCTGAGATAAGGCCCTAACACACTCCTGATTATGTCACTGGGAGCACATCAAGGCCTGGAAGGCTCCCTTCAACCATTCCACATGAGGACCCCCAACCCCTTTCCCTCAAACCTACCTGGCGACAAGGCCTTGCTATGTGGCCTCCATAAAACTGTATTGGAGCTGTAGCGGTACAGCAGGCGAAACTTGGGTCCATGGAACACGGAGTTACCATAGAGCCGGCAACCCTACTAGGGTGTCGGGATCCATGGGAACTACATCTCCCATGGATCCCAGCACTAGAAATGCTGTGACAGCAGCACCATAGGTCTAATAGAGACCCCATAGTGAGGCCTCCCTACAGCAGCTGCTGCAGTCACCTGGTTGCAATTCAGGGCAGACTGGTCTGAAAGCAGGAATTGCCAAATAGTTTTATGTGATTGAGGAAGCAGGCATGGTCTTACTTCCTCCCTGGCTGGGGCATGCTGGGAGTTGTAGGCCTTTTTTTTTCCTGCCTAAACTTGTATAGGATTGCACCTGCATACATTTCCATATCTCTAAAACCATTTCTGAAGCAAGAAACATCCTTTTTTTTGTTTTTAGATGATGCACTTGTGTCATAGCAGACATCATCTTGGAAGAGGCATTCTCTCCCATTAGAGAGGGCAAAGAATGCCTCTTCTAAGATGGTGCTTGCTGTCCTTAGGTGTGTGTTTTTTTTTTAAAGTATTAGTATTAGAAATAATACTTTTCAGAAGTACTTGCATTAGATATATTTTTTTAAAAAAATCTATTGCCTGATTGGTCAGGGGAATCTTTTTAACCAGTTAATAGTGCAATCCTATGGCCACGAAACAGCATCTAGATGGCCATAGGATTTTTCAGATTCCCAGCTACAAGGTCGGAAAATCGCCCTGATGTCATAGCTGGGGATCAAGGCTCGGATCCCCAGCCAGCCCCACCAATGCAGAAAGAAACGTGGCTGCTGCTTCTCCGAGGTCAGAAGAGTGACCTTGGAGAAGCAGTTTAGGTGGTGTTCCGGAAAGGGGAGGAGACCAGCGCCACTAAGTTACACTGCATCCTGGAGGCACCTCAGCCTCCTTCTTCCCTCCCGCTCCGAAGTGCTGCCAAAATCGGCCGTCTAAGTGCTTTGCAGAACAGGAGGCTGCACAAAGGCGAGCTGCACTCTGCATAGGATGCCTATAAATCTCTGGGTTCAGAGGGTTATGGGCATCCCCATAGGATTGCACCCTAAAAGATTTTTTAATACATTAGCTGACTGCTTATATTCCTGTTGGGATTTTATTATACTCTTGTTTCAAGATCGTAGTTCTAAATTGTGCAGTGCTTTGAGGGCCCTGGTGGACAGAAAATCAAAGTGCATACATATAAATATTTTTAATAAATCATCATCATCATCATCATCATCAAACAAACACTGCAGCCTTCGTTGAAAATATATGAATCTATGAATCTATGAATCTAGTGTTCTTTGGCTTTGAATCTGGCAAGCGCACCAGCACGCAGATTCGATCCAGCAGCTGTCAGCTCTTGAATCCATATCCTAACGTTTCAAAAGCCACAAGGCAAATAAAACACACACACACACACACCCCACGTCTTGCTCAGAAATCAGAAAATCATGGGATTGGAAAGGACCTCGAAGTTCACCTTGCCCAACCTCCTGCAGATGAAGGAAATCCATTGCTATAGG
This sequence comes from Shinisaurus crocodilurus, assembly GCA_021292165.1. Lineage (NCBI taxonomy): Eukaryota > Metazoa > Chordata > Lepidosauria > Squamata > Shinisauridae > Shinisaurus > Shinisaurus crocodilurus. Next base: position 27,137,991 of record CM037886.1, on the reverse strand, counting down.
CATCCTCCATTGTGCCTAAATACAGCTCCAAATGAAAGTTTCCACCCTCCCTCTCTCCAGCTTCCAACTGCCACTGCTGAAGCCATTAGAGAGAGAGAAAGCAGCTGCCTTTCCATTGACCTGCTAAACTTCGTAAGGAATAATCTAGTACCAGAGTTCATTCCTTTCCTCTGCCCTCCCAGTACCTTTTCCTTCTGTGTCATTGTCTTTAGAGCTGTAAATCTGAGCGTAGGGACTGCCTTATTACTGATTTTTAAGCCACTCTAGAAAAATCAGGTTTTCAGCAGAAGAAGTAGGGTAAAAATGCTTTAATGCCTTGAAGTGGTGAGTGGGCTTGCGTGTTCCGATGAATCCTGTGAGCAATGCCGTCGGGAGCTATGTACTCCCAGTAGGGTCACCCATGGCGGTAAGGTCCGGGGAGAGGAACCAGACAAAGAACGATCCAAAACATAAAGTCCTCAACGGCAGAACAGGCGGAAGATAATTAAACCTAAATTACAACGGCTGTGAAGGCGGATGAAGGCGCAGAGAATGGTTTCCAATCGTCAGGGTAACCGTGCCATTGGATCTCTGCCGTACTCTGTCAAGTTTGTGTGGTGATTCGTTGTGCACCGATCTCCCCACATAAAACAGTTTCACGCACAGGCGTCTTCCAACCCAACCCATCCAACCCAACCCAACCCAACCCAAACAAACAAAAAAAATATCCCGGAAGACAATCTTACTCGGTCACGAGTGATCGCCTGATGATGAAATGCAGTGGGTAGTTGTACCTCTCCTTACAGAGGTGCAAGAGATTTAACAGGCCAGCAATACCACATCTGAAATCTTGGTGCACAAAAACAGAGGTTGCTATAAAATTGTGGCTATAGCTAGAGGGGGTCTGCCTGGGGCCTTCCTCTCACAGAGAGATTCCAGTCCCCCTTCACTGAATTTTCAGTTCTCAGCCTTATTTTTAATGTGGGTTTCTAGGCCTCTTATTAGCAGAGGTATGCAGCCAATATTCTACCCAATTGCTCAGTAGGAAGTTAACCTTCCAGTGTTATGGCCAAGGATTGTGGAAGCATTGGGATAACTGGCAATACTAAAATAAAGCAATTTTAGTATTCTTTAATACAACTGGGCTGCAAAGTGAGAGTAACCCACATTGATCATTATGGGACTTACTTCCAAATATTACTGAACTTACCTCCCAAGCAGCATAGGGCTGTAATTCTAAATACATTTAATAATTGCTGTATTTAGCTTGTGGCTGTTTTGCATTCCTCATCTCCCTCTCTCACTCACTCACACACACACACACATACACCACAGCATAACTTTTCCCTTAAGCCCCTAACCACACTATCTCTAGCTAAAGGCCTGTCCCTGGTTATGGCTTCTTTTTTTTTAGGGCTGCTGTCCTTAACCTTAGATCCCAGGACTCAGGAGTTGAATGCTACCATACACACACAACTGAACACCCCCAAATTCTGCATGCTTGCGCCCACGAGCACTGCAGTCCCAACGGTAATCAGCAATAGATTCAGGCTCGAAGAAGCAGGAAGCAATGCTACAAAAAGAAAGCATCACACGCTGTCCCAAATCACTTAACTGGTCTACTTTTAAAAACCACACGTGTTCATTGCTGTCAAGGGGCCAATTAAATTTGCACAATCTTCCCCCATCTTGCCTCTCTTCACAAACGCTCCCTTTATACACACTGAGCAACTTTGAACTTATTTCTGGCTACTGGGAGCAAAGGCCTTGTAGCAACAGTCCTTCTTTGATGTAATTAGGTTCCTCGCTCCCCCCACACACCCCAACCCTTTACTCCTCCTCCTCCTCCTCCTCCTCCATCTGTGTAGAAAAGAAGTACATATATTTGATTAAGAATGAGGCCTCTGGGTATGTTTACCATCCCCGGAAGAGACCCTTCGGCATTGCAACATGACACCAGCAGAGCTACTGCGTGAACAGATTTCAATTCTTATTAAAGATGAATGACCCTCTTTAAGCAAAATCACTACGGAAGATGTAGAACACAGTTCTGGAATTTGTAGACATTGCATGGATTTTCATCTTCAAGATAGCTGCCTTTCCACTCTGGGCAGGTCATAGAATCACAGAATCATAGAAAAGTAGAGTTGGAAGGGGCCTACCAGGCCATCGAGTCCAACCCCCCGCTCAATGCAGGAATCCAGGTCAAAGCATCCCTGACAGGTGGCTGTCCAGCCGCACCTTGAGTGCCTCCAGAGTGGGAGAGCCCACCACCTCCCTAGGTTGTTGGTCCCATTGTCATATTGCTCTGAAGTTCCATTGTCTTATTGCTCTGAAGTCTTCACATTCACAGCTAAATGGGCACGACAAATCTGGAAGGTTTTGTTGGCATCGTCACGTTTTGCCTCTGGAGCTGAAGGGTGGTGTGGCAGCACAGGTAAGAGCAGGAGGACCGGCCCTACCAAAAGGCAGAGCGAGGCAGCCACCTCAGGCAGCTGATTTTGCAATGCCATGAAAGGGTAGCAAATGGTTAAATCAGTTAATTTGTTGCTGATGGTGTTGTATTTTTACTACCAGGGAGGGGAAATGGTGCTTGTGGATCTCCTACGTCAGCTGCCAAAATAACTTGACCGGACTTGGGTGCTCTCCACCTTGGCTTGAGGATTCGGGGAGGGAAGGAGTACCATTTGCTACTCTACCTCAGGCAGCAAAATGTCTTGGTCTGGCCTTGGTTAGAGACTGAGCCATGAATCAGGAAGCCCCCAGTTTGAATCTTGCCTCTACTGTGTGAACTCGGGCACCCATATTCTCTCAGCCACAGGTGCTCCCTTCCCCTCATCGCAATATGGAGACAATAACAACACACTTTCCAGGGTTGTCATCATAAGGGCCATTCGTGTGAAGAGCCCGGGGAGCCATGAACTATTTGCAAGCGCCCCCAAGCCATGCACTGTAGTCATTCCTGCTCTAGATCAGCCCTTGCTGATCGAGAGCCCCTGCCAAAGGAAGTGAGGCAGGTGGCTACCAGGAGGGGGGCCTTTTCTGCTGTGGCACCCCGGTCGTGGAATGAGCTCCCCAAAGAGGCTCGCCTGGCGCCTACTTTGTATTCTTTCCGGCGCCAGGTGAAGACCTTTCTGTTCTCCCAGGCATTTTAATCATCTTAATCATCTTAATCATTTTAATCTTGTAGTTGTTTTTAATTCCATTATTGTAACTGCTGCTGCTAGTTCTGCTGTTTGTTTTCAATCTGTGGTTTTAAATTTTATATTGTATTTTATGATTTTAACTGTTGTAAACCGCCCAGAGATCTACGGCTATTGGGCGGTATAAAAACTGTATTAATTAATTAATTAAAAAAATAAATAAATAAATCATGCAGAGGCACCTCTTACCTGTCTGCACAATGGCACCCAGGACGTTATTGCTACAACCAGGGGAGGCCGGTGACTCCTCTGTCAGTGGGGCTCCTGATCCATTTCAGCTTTTATTCTGAGCTTTGTAGGAGCTATCTATGGTGCTGAACTCCATCCCCCAAAATAGGTTCACCACCACGGAACACCATGGCTGGCTCCTAGGAGCGGCAGTGGATAAGGAACCCCACTGACAGTCAGTCACCAGCCTCCCCGGCTACAGACCAATCCCAGAGAGTTGAGTGGGCCATGCTTCCCCAAGAGGCCTTAGGAAACTGAACTTAATGGGGCTTAGCTCAGTTCCCTGCTGGGCCCCAGCCAGGAATTTTGTCACTGCCTAAAGGCCTCCAGTTATGAACCCTGAGATTCAGCATCCAAAGTTCATCTATGAAAGGCAAACGCTAGGGAGTTCATGCAGATTAAAACAAAAAACGTGAGAGAGTTGATGATGGATTGCTGGCCCCAAGAGAGAACATTTTTAAACATACATCTTGCTTCAAAGGATTAATTCAAGCTGACTCAAAGCGATCCCAGCTAATCATTTTAGCACACACCCCTCTCCACACACACTTACAAATCTATCTCCTGCTAATCCACCAAAACCCAAATCCTTTACTTTGCCTCCAGCAAGTTCATCATCACCACTTGACTTTTGTATTTTCCACTTGGTAACCCGATGCGGTTGAAGCGCTTTGCTACTTTTTTTTTCCCATGTTGGGTTGGGTCTGTAACAGATAATTTAACAGCTGTAAAAGAATCTGAGGAAGGGGAAGGAGCCTGTTGGTGAGGAGAAGGACTGTTTCCCCTGCTGAGAGGAGCAGCTGAGTGTGCGGGGCTCTTCCAACATAAGACGTTTTGAAAAGCCACACGTTACATGTTTAGACCCAACCCTTACAGTACAATCCACAGGCCTGTGGATGTGGAGTTGGGAGAGCCTTGGGGGCATATACGTATATGCTCCAACATTCAAACCATTTTTATCCTGCTTTTCAGTCAAAAAGGCTCCCAGAGCAAGAATCAGTCCCTTAGAGCAGGAATGGGCAACATGCGGCCAGTGGACCACATGCGGCTCCCAGTGCGGCATGCTACGGGCAGGGATGTTGAAGAGTCCTTGGTCTCGAGTCGAGTCACGAGTCTTTGGATCCGAGTCTCGAATCCGAGTCCGAGTCCTTGGTCCAAAATGGTGACTCACGAGTCTCGAGTCATGAGTCACTCCCAAAGCTGACTCCACGAGTCCCTATTAAAATCAATGGGGTTTTTCCCCAACAAAATAAGGCTACTTCACACTCAGAGCAGCCACACAGAGTAATCTCAGGTCCTTCTTCTGCCTCTCCCAAGTACGCAACACATCAGTCAAAATAAATCTTGACACACTGTTGGGGCTGCACTCCTGGTAGCCGTCCATAGTGGCCGAGCAGCGGCGCACCTCGCTTCCATGCGCTCTTCTCCGGCAATCACGCTCCTCTCCACTCCTTCTGGCACAGCCCAGGGATGTTGAAGAGTCCTTGGTCTCGAGTCCTGAGTCGAGTCTCGAGTCCCATTAAAAATATTGGGACTCGAGTCCGAGTCGAGTCAGAGGGGGGACTCAGCCCGACTCACGAGTCGAGTCCTCGAGTCCGAGTCCCCATCCCTGGCTACTGGGTGCCCTGTCACTCCAACTTCCCTGCTGCACAAGGGCACATGAGGAGAGTCTTCCCCGTTTGCCCATGTAGCAGCAAAATTGGGCTCCTGCCAGCCTGCCAATCAGCTGTTTGACGGGCTATCAAGGGCCTGATTCTGCTGCGAAATGGTGTGCAAGAAGGATGCCTGTTTCCTAGCAGAAGAAAAAGGTGTTCCACCACTGACCTATGGTCCCTCCCAGGGTCGGTGCAAGGCAGTTTGGTGCCCTAGGCAAGATCAGATATTGAGCGCCCCCCCTTCCCACTTGAGAGCGCTGTATTTTTTTTTCTCAAGGCGTTTCTGGTGCCCCCTTTAGCCCTGCGCCCTAGGCAGCTGCCTAGCTGGCCTAATGGTAGCACCGGCCCTGGTCCCTCCCATAGGAGCCTGCATTACCCCAATTTAGAACAATGGTCCCATCTAGCCCAGTAGTTCCTGCACTGGCTGCCAGTGGTTCTCCAGGATTTCCAGTAGGAATCTTTCCCAGCCCTTCCTGAAGATGCCTGGGATTGGATCTAGAACCTTCTGCATGCAAAGCATATGTTCTACCACTGAGCTGTAGTTTCTTTGTCCTCCAAGTGCTCACTGCTGCACTGAGGTTCAGGGGGTATATCCTGCATTTCAGCCAGGAGCTGGCACGGAGACTTTGAACACTGCCAGTAGGCTATGATAATTGGTCTTTTCTGGGAGTCCAAAAAAAACCCCACCATCGGAATTTCAGAACGGGAAACGCGTTAAGCCACATGTGATGCAATGCTGGCTAACGATCACAACCGGCTCCCAATTTGTATCACCAGCAGCCTCTCAGCACCATCAGCGACTTAGCTGTGATTAAAAACAGGCCAAAGTATAACTCTGAAGGAACCAGGAGAAAAGGGGGAAGATCAAATGGAGGATTATTTTCCCCCCTAAAGATGAAGCTTCTGCAACTGATGACCTCTTCTTATTACGGATGTAACCCTCATCAACTGTTGAAAACAGCTGCCCGGCTTCCTGCTCCCCTGTTGAGAGCCAATCTTTTTTTATTATTTTTTAGTGCTGGGGAGGGCGGGAGGCTGCAAATTTATGCATCTGAAAATTAGGACAGGACTGATTGCTTTCTGTCTGCCTTGTGCTGTTCTCATCAGGAATGCCAAATGCAGCCTTTACCATTACTCCTGAATATATATATATATATATATATATATATATATATGTGTATGTATTTTTTGGAAAGATGAGCTGGCTTCCTCTGCGCAGTATAAGAATATAAGAAGGCATATAAGAATCCCCATGACCTGCTTATTCTCCAGGGGACTGCAAGCTGCCTCTGTAGCTGACTCGAACAATCTGAACCTTAAACTCGCATCAGTGTGAAAACACAAGAAATGTTGTACAAGGGCATAAAAGCAGTGCCTGGAGGTAGGGGTGTGTGTGTGTGTGTGTGTGTGTGTGTTCAGAAGCGACAGAGAGGCTGCAGATTATATTTAGCTTCATCATGTATTATGTAATTTGCACAATTACAAAGGGATAAAAGCTCCCTCTTGCTTTCCTAAAATTAAAAAGGTAGCAAACTTTGCTTGAGTCATGTACGTGGAGGAAGAGAAAATGAGGAGTGCTCACTTCCCACTCACCCCTGACATGCACAAGGAGCACTGAACGGGAAGAAGCACAACTAGGAGGAGGTGATAAGGGTCCCTGCTCTGAGGCAACCTGGAGAGAGGAGGCACAGAATGGACATCAGAAAGGTCACGCTTGACAGTTATGAAAATAATGCTAAATTGTGTCATGTTTTCTTTGCAACAATGGAATAATTGGGCTTGTTTTCAAGATAGTCACAGAAAAGCCAAATGGCAGCAACCTGGATTGGCTCCACCACAGCTTCTCATTGGCTCTTTGCCTGCACCCTAACATGGTAGAGCACATTCCGCCACTGAATACCGCTAGTGAAGCAAGACGATATCAGAAATAACTCCGCCCAGCCTCTACTAATTGGACGGCAGATGCCAAACGCAGTGAAGCTAAGCAGGGTCAGGCCTGGTTATTACTTGGATGGGAGACCCCTCCTCTAGTTTCTTGCATTGAGCAGGGGGTTGGACTCGATAGCCTTGTAGGCTCCTTCCAACTCTATGATCTATGAAATCTATGAAAGGCTGGTGACTCCAATGTCATCAGGGCTGCACATACACTCTGGATTTTATTCCAAACTTTTAAGGAGCTATCCATGGTGCCAGACCTATTTGGGGGATAGGGTTCAGCACCATGGACACCTCCTTCAAACTCCAGACTACATTCTGGAGCAGCTATACAGCCCCAATGACATTGGAGTCACCAGCCTCCACTGCAAACAGGAGTGGGGCCGTTGGTTTGTCGAGACACCGTCTGAGTAAGTTCAGTCTACCTGTGTAATGAGAAGGTTGAATTTCAACACTGGTACCCATGAAGGTCCACCACCATCCTTGCATTGTCCTTGATAAAAAATCACTCCCCACAGGAGTCCAACCAGGGCTAAGTCCTGTTATACAGGCCTGTGGCTCACGCAGGCTCAGCTTGTCTGAGCGTGGAAAGCTAAGCAGGGTCAGGTCCTGGTTGTTACTTGGATGGGAGACCCCTCCTCTAGTTTCCTGCATTGAGCAGGGGGTTGGACTCGATGGCCTTGTAGGCCCCTCCCAACTCTATGATCTATGAAATCTATGTTCCGCTCACTTCTTTCCTGTTGCATATTGTCATTGTAAATCTGCCAGGTGGCCCTTTTGAATTGGGTGTGGGGCAGGGGCTATATACAGGGCTGGCCCAAGACATTTTGCTGCCTGAGGCAAAGGACAAGACGGCGCCCCAGTCCCCCATTCTTAGTACAGAAGTTGACAGGACAGTGTCCTCCACTATACCTGGGGGAACTCGACCAGCTTAGGGGGTGCAGGGCAAGTTGCATGGCGCACACACAGCCCCTGCCCTCCAACAACTGGTTGCCACTCCCTGGCACCTGAGCCCCAAATCAGGGTCCATTTTCAAGAGCAGCTCTGCCCGGCTTCCCACCCCCTCCGAGAGGCAGAAAAAAAAACTTTCCCGTTACCCTTTCCTCTTGTTGGCAAGCTGCATATTAAAAGGCGGCACACAAATAAGGTGTATTTCCATCACTGTGCAATTATAAGCAATCAAGTGTTCATTTGCTCTGGAGGCTGATTGCGGCATCTGCTCTTTCCAGCACTCCCAGGTTACTAGAAAGGCATTCTGCAGCCACACATGTTTGGCGATGCTGGCGCATCTGAGCATTTGCCGAGAGACGAGTGAGCAGGCTTGGTCTGCGTGCCCCTCATGCTGCATTTGAATTGACTCGTCGTGAGTTTGAATGTTTCCGGCTTAATAGCGATGGAACTGGGCTGCTACCAACGGTGTTCGTAATGGCACATAGAGCTCAGAGCCATTGGTATCCACTTGGCAAGGGAGGAAAAACGGGGAGGAGGAATAGGGCCAGACCAGGACATTTTAAAACAGGGATGGGGGGAACCTGCTGCCCTCGAGATGTTGTTGGACTACAACTCCCATCAGCCTCAGCCCACATAGCCAGTGGTCAGGGATGATGGTAGTTGTAGTCCAGCAACGTATGGAGGGCCACAGGTTCCCCAACCCTGTTTTAAACTGAATGTATTTCCTGGTATACAGCATAAGTCTTGGTAGGGATGCTTCCAAAAAAATCTCCTCCTCCAAATTTGTCCCTAGGATTCAGTGTTCCAAATCATTTGGCCTGGTTTTCAATGTGGAGCCAACGGATTAGGAATTCTCCGTGATCCTGCTCTCTTTTTCTTTTCAGAATTTTGTTCCGAGCTCTGTGCACACATGCTTTGCCACACCTTTCCATTTCCTCAGTTCATTTCCCCCCCTCTCTGCATTACTGATGTGCCCAGTAATAATATAAAAATGCAAAAAAGCAACTTCGCTATGATCGTATGTATGATTGCCTCAAGATATACCCTATATTTATTGAAAATACTGCAAAAAAACCAAAAAGACCCCACACAAATGAAATTACATATAAATATTATAACAAAACAAAATAGAAAAATATTATGCAAACGCACACTCATATACATACACTCACTCAAAACACCAACACCAAATGTGTTTCTTTGTGATGGCTTCATTTTTTTCGCCCTGTTCAGGTCACTGAAGAATCTACATACAATTGCATAAAAATTGCTTTCTTTTTTCTTCTTCTCCCCCACTGTTTTTTTAATCAATGCGCACATTTAATAATGATAATAATAATAATGATAATAATAATGATAATGATAATGATACTTAGCATTTGTGTAGCACGTTCAAGCATTCAAAGCCCTTCACATGCATGATCTAGTTGTAATCCTTAAAATAACCCTCTACGGTTAAGTCATGACCACCCCGCACCCATATTGAAGATGGAAGGACTGAGGCTGAGAGCAAGAGTAGCTTCCCTAAGGCCATTTAGTGACCAGTGGGCACCAGGTTGCATATCCAACCCCCCATCAGAAGTTGTGTTGTGCGAAACCAGCAACGGTGGGTTATGCGAGGGTTAAACAACCCTGACATAACCCTAAAACAGACCATAGGTTATGCGAGGGTTGTTTAACCCTTGCTCACTAGGTTCGCACAACATGACAAGCCTGGATATGCAAAATAACCCACTGCGGGCTGTCATGCGAACAAGCACCAGTGAGTTCATGACAGAGGCAAGATTCATTCAAAGCAGGGACATTCTAATTTGTAGCTCAGATCTCTTACAGTGCATTCCTCTGCATGTTTACTCAGAAGTAAGGCCAATGATATTCAGCTAGGCTTACTCCCAGGAAAGTGTGCATAGGATTGCAGCCTTAGGGTACTTCCAGATGAGGCTTTTATCCTGCAATTGTCCTGCCGGCAGACAAACATCATTTTCCATCTGTAACCCTCCTGGTGTCCTCACTGCTTTTTCCATCTCTTTTCTTACCAGAAAATAATAATGTTAAGGAAGAAAAGACGGAAAAGCTGCACAAGGCCTTAAATTGATTGGTAGCACTAAGATCCCCCAGTCTAGAAGCACCTGTGGCCGTCACGCGACACTCAGCGTAGAGGAAGGGCAGGGAGAGATCGTAATGAACTGAAGGAACGGAAGGCTGCAGCCAGCAACTGTGCAAGCTCCAATTCTGGAATTAAGTTTCAAATTTTGCCTAGTCTAGTGTGACGCAGGGCAGAGCAAAGCCATGCTGCTGCAGCAACAAAGAAGCCGAACTGGAGCTCTTCGCTCCTCCCTAGGCCTTGCGTGTAAGTTTAGGTGCGCCAGAAAACAGCTGGAAGAATTCTCAAGATGAGTAAAGATAAAGCTAGCGCTGGATGGAGAGTACGGTGCGGTGGCCCTGAGGTGACCCTGTGAGAGCTCAAATAAATTTCTGAAATACCTGCTGAGCCCTTTTCTTTTTTTTCCCTGCCACGGAATTATTTTTTTTCTCTGTTCAGGGCAGCCGCAGCCCTGCAGAGCTGGTCAAAAAACAGCAAGAAAAAGGAACTGATTGAATATTTCACAGACACAACCAACAGATGAGTCTCCTTCTCCTCCCTCCGAGCTATTGCTAAATGATGCTCCAAATGCTGTCATTAGGGGCAAAATACATATTAAAATATGCATTTTGAAGATATTTCCTTATAAAATGAGTATTTCTAAGCGTATTTTCTCATAAAATATCGCAGTGTTGTGCACATTTTGGTGTGTGTTCTGAGCTGAGAACTGCGTTGCAAATTTCGGAGACGCTGCAAAATCTGATGGATTACTGCGTTATGAGCCTCACGTTAGTCCAGGAGGTGCAGATGCTGGTTCGCTTTGAAATGTGGACTGAATAAAACCCTCAAGCATCCCTATTTATTACAGAGCAATCCTGTGTATGTTTACTCAGATGTCTTGCTCAGATCAATGGGAGTTACTTCTATAGTAAATTGACTAGGAAGAAGCCAACAGGACAAAAGACTCCTGCTTTAAGGGTTAAAGGTGCAATCCACTTTAATTAAATGCTAGCCCCAAACAAACATGTTACAAAACCTTCTGCTTGTATTTATTTCATTCATACTTCATAATAATGCCTGTGGCTTACCAATTAGACCCATTAGGATTCTTCTGCCTTGTAAACCAGAACCAAGCCAATTCCAGAAGTGTCGCTGAACCAGTTACCAACCTTTTTACTAGTTTGAACCCAAAAGGAACCAGAATAATTTCAGTCACAGCTGATCTCAACCTGGAGCCAAACCAAAGGGGGGGGGGAATGAAGTAGCTCAACTCCCTAACTTACTTTCCCCTAACTCCTCAAAGCATTTTGAGTACAGAATAAGTTAGTAGTAAACTTAGTTCCCATTGATTCAATGGGAAGTAAGTCACAACTAACTTGTCCCATTGATTTCAATTAACTTACTCTGGATCCAACCCAATATCTTAGTGTTTCGGGGTTTTTTTACAACCACCCTGTAAGGGAGGCCAGTATTATCATACCTGTATCGCAAATGGGGAGCTGTGGTTGGGAGAATAATGCCTTGCACAAAGCAACCAGCGAGTTGCTGGCTGGAGATGAGCTCCATTTTCCTTTATTTTTAACTCTGAAAACTATAAACAAAAAGCAATAAAGGCAGAGAACACAACCAAACATTTTTAAAAGCAATATGCCATAAGACAGGACTGATGCTCAGCAGAATGAGCGGAGGGCCCCCCAAAAAGGCTGGCTTACCACATGCTGAAGTCAGTGCAGTAATGCATCTACAGAGGGTGTCCCCAATAAGGCCATTAAGTCCAGAGTCTGAAATTACCTGACTGCACCAGTGTATCATCACCTAAAATGATCAAGGGACTGGAGCGACTCCCCTACGAGGAAAGGTTACAGCAGCTGGGATTGTTTAGCTTAGGAAAAGTAGTTGAGTAAGGGGAGACATGGTAGAGGTGTATAGAAGTATGCCTGGTGTGGAGAAAGTGGATAGGGAGACATTTTTCTCCCTCTCTCATAATACTAGAACCCAAATGGGTCATCCCATGAAGCTGATGGGTGGGAGATTCAGGACAGATAAAAGGAAGGACTTCTTCACACAGTACATAGTTAAACTATGGAATTCACTTCCACAAGATGGAGTGATGGCCACCAATTTGGAGGGCTTTAAAAGGGGATTGGACAAATTCATGGAGGAGAAGGCTATCAATGGCTACTAGTCCTCATGGCTATATGCTGCCTCCAGTATCAGAGGCAGTATGCTTATGTACACCAGTTGCTGGGGAACATGGGCGGGAGGGTGCTGTCGCACCCCTGTCCTGCTTGTGGGATCCCGTGGGCAGCTGGTTGGTCACTGTGTGAACAGAATGCTGGACTAGATGGACCCTTGGTCTGATCCAGCAGGGCTCTTCTAATTTTTTTATTTTTTTATTTATTATATTTATACCCCACCTTTTTTCCTGCAAGGAACCCAAGGCGGCTTACATTATATTATCCTCCTCCTCCTCCTCTCCATTTTATCCTCACAACAACCCTGTGAGGTAGGTTAAGCTGAGAGTCAGTGACTGGCCCAAAGTCACCCAGTGAGTTTCATGGCCGAGCGGGGACTAGAACCCGGATCTCCCAGAGTCCCAGTCCAACACCCTCACCACTACGCCACACTGGCTCTTCTTATGTTCTTATCAGCATCCTATATACTAATAGTGGAGTCATTCTCCAAGTGCCAATCCTTATGTAGCCAAAACGACACCATCCACACACAAGAGGGAGATATTGGCATAGTCAAGGGAACCACAATCATTTGCAATCATACAAAAAGGTTTGTGGGGATAGAACCAAAACAGCCCAATAAGGATTGAGCATGCTTAGTGGTTACAGAATGGTGACTGACTGCTATGGGGCGGAAATGGAAAACAGCAGTGTGTGTGTGTGTGTGTGTGTGTGTGTGTGTGTGTGTGTGGAGTGGCCATAACCCTGAACAGCAGCACTCCACGCTGCAACATTTTGTTGCAGGGCCCACCTGCAGAATTCCACATCAAGCTGCTATATCTTATGGAAAGGCTGACCCAGTACATTTCCTTGCCTTATACCTGCAAAATGTATTCATTTAGCCACGTCCACGATCACCCAAAGATTGGTTAAACCAGCCGGAAATATCCATGGAGGGGTCACTTTTCCAAGTTTTTGTTCACATCCTGCAAAAATTAAATCTGGGACATCCTGGCTGATACCTCAAGCTCTTAATCACCAAGAGAGATTTTACTTCTGCTTGATTGTTGAAGAGACCTGCTCCACAGATAGACGTGCATGAGGGAATATTTGCTTTGTCTGGGATGCTCTTTTGCCATTGGCATGTACGCCCAGGACTGGAGAATGTGGATATTACAACATTTAGAGCCATTTCTCTGGCAGGTGATCTGCAGAAAAACTGTGCTTCATTGGAAACTGAGCACCAGAGAAAAGGTTGCATCCTGCCAGAAGCTCGGTGAGTGTTATGGACTTAGCGCTGCAGCTCAGATTCCTTCCCAATTTCCACAGAGCCCCCCCCCCCCCACTTCCCCATTTCGTTCAGATTTCGTGCAAACAGTGGGCACCTCACTTAAGAACTTTCCATACGTGAAATGCCAGGAGAAGCTCTGAACATTTAATCAGGAGAAAGAAAGCTGGAGGACTGTGGCTGACCTCTGTCTGGGAGCAGGGTTCAGGTTTGGACCAGGACAGAGCCACAGAGCCTGTTCTAACGCCAAGGCTCAGCTCTGGAAGATTGGCTTGTTTCATTAATTTGGGGGTGGGTGTTTGGTCACCTAATAACAAAGGCTCTTTAGGCAGCTTGCAAGGTAGAGCAAACATTAAAAATCAGAATGATTGTAAAGATACAATAAAAGACCACAAATAAAACACAGCAGTAGATCACAGTGTATCACTTTAAAACAGTGAAAAGAGGAATATGTTTTTGAAAAAACAACAACACACCACACTAAAACGAGAGGACATGACGCACAGATCCCAACCAAATAATATAAATTCTGAGGGGCTGTTGTGGGACTAAAACCAGCGACCCACAGATCTGTGTGTGCTGCCCCACCTGGTGTGATCCCTTCCCAAGCCCACCTACTACCCACATGCCTCCTTCCTGAAGGATACAGGGAGGGGACTGACTCCCTTGAACACAGACCTCACCCTCTTCGCCTTCCGACTGGCATTATTTGTATTTTAATTGTTTTTCACTTTTTCTTATGCACATCGCCTGGGGATTTTAAAATTCATTTTTTTATTGAAGGGCACTATGAATGTATCTGTACCAAACAGATTATTCGACAATTAAATCAGCAATTCTAGGCAGTTGCTACACTTGGGGTGGTCAAAGATTTGGATCATGAGGGCTAAGCTCTTAGCTTGGGGCAAGAGCAATACTCCTTGGTAATGCCACTTAGAACTGCTGCTTCCTATAAGTGGCACAAAAGAAGTGGGGAGTCACGCAGTCAGTCTTGAAGACGTCGCTGGGACATCTTCACTCTCCACACACACCTTGAGGCACATCTTCACAACGGCAGCCTTCTGCAACAAGAAAGCAGGAGCGAGGAAGCGTGCAAAGCAACAGCTTAAAAAGACAGATACGCACACATGTGCACACGTGCACATGCACACACACACACACACGTACGTGTGTCTGGGAGCAGAGTTCTAACTAACTTAGCCTTCTTCCTGACATCCATTCGATCGTGAGAGCATCTACCTGCAATGAGAAGTGCTACAATACAGACACAGTGTAGATCTTCCACAGTGAGATCTAGTCCTCCTGAGCTAGCTTCTGGAAGAGTGGGTTTTTCAGCAGGGATATTCGACCCCCTCTCCCCCAGCCCCAAAATTGCTTGTCTTGACAAAATCCCTGTGGCTTCCCTCAAAATCCCTTAAATGTTCCCCACCCAGACCGCCTTGAAGAGGCACCTCCAAATTTGCTTAGGTGAAACTTTGGTGGCAACTCTAGACAGAAATATAATGAACAACAGGGGTGTGGATGATGCCATACCAGAGACTCTCTCTCTCTACACACACACACACACACACACACACACTGCAGATCCCAGGAGTGCAGAGACGCTTCCAAACTCTTTTGAAACCTCTCTGCAGATGTGTCCTTCGGGTCTGCTCTGCAGGCTGCCAATGCTCTACCTTGCATTTTGCTACAAGGCACGCCAAGCTTGTCTGCCTGCAGCATCTGCCCTTCTCTCCCTTCAGGTGTGCTCTGTCTGTGTTGCAGGCAGCTACAATCTACCTGTCAGTCATTCCTAGTGCTAATTATGACTACTAGTATTATGCCTGATGCCTTGACAAACCACCACCAAAAGCTTCCAAAGATTTATCCTAGACAAAATTGGCAAGATGCGAGATAGATGCTGCCACCTCATGTGCATGTCACGTAACACACACTTCTTTCTATGTGTGTGTATGTGTGTGTCTTTCTCCCTCTAGTACACACTCACTCACTCCCTGTCTCTCCCTCTCACTGAAAAAGAAACCTCATCTAACATTCAAGACATCTATTTACTGCCTGACTCACGTACAGTAACTTACTGTAGGAAAAGAAGCAACTCAACGGACATAAAGCATCACCTTCATCTGTATGAACAAAGTAACAGTAAACCCCATGAGAGAGAACGTTTTGTGTCATCCAAGTGACTCCCACCCAGCAACACAAAACAGTATACACCCCAGCAGCAGCAATCGCACAGATGCTGTTCTAAAATCAAACATGCATCTTTTCAACGCCATCCCTTGCCACAGCTCTCAGTCACAACTAAAGTGGCACTTTTCCTGTGGGTAAAGTTCGTAAGGCACATGTTAAAGATGCTACATCGACAGCGTCTCTAGGAACGCGCCAGCCCTGCCCAAAATCTGCAAACCAGTTCTAGTCCCCTGCATAGCCAAAGCTTTTCCCATTGCTTTTTCAACTCCACTTTATTTTATATTGGTGGCTGATGAATGGAATTTTTAAATATACATATCTGGTAATCGGTCATCAAACCAATAAAGAAAAAACTGCCTATTTTCAGAGCAATCATCTCTGAAAGCAACTATCTATCCCTGATCAAGAGAAAACCTTCACACTTTCAGGCAAAGCAGTTCATGTGCTGATAACATGCATCACTGAACAGAACAGAGAGAGACCAATGCACTCATACTTTTTACCACATATATATAACCGTTGCTATCAACCTTAGCAAAAGCGAGAGAGAATAAAGTCTGCCCTAGTTTGCTAGCAGCCTTCTGGGTAAAAAAAAAATTTTAAAAATTGCAGAAATCTACCATAACAAAGATTAAATCCACCTACTGTGCTTCTGCGGTAGGGTTCCTAAATCCATTGTCTTCTTAAAGATAAGACTTTTTTGTTGTTGTTGTTCAATTGCCTAGATTAGAATATAAATACTCCTGCATTATCTTTCCCTGGCTGGCTCACTCTCCCTCGCTGGAGCTCCGTGAGCCAGAGAGTCAGCGCTGTATGGGAAGGTAGTTTAAATTTCATTCCATGTATTAGCCCAGCCACTGAGGAGCCGCTGTCAGCATCCCTTCTCTCCCTCGCTCTGGATGTTACGTGCACCTCTGCGATGCACAGCGCTGGAGCAGCAGAGGCAGGCGGAGGGGGTGGGGGTGCTCAGCAAAAACACGCTGGGGTGCTCCTTATTTATTTATTTATTTATTTATTTATTTTATTGTGATGATCAACACTTTGTGAGCAGAGGGCTGCTGCTGCTGCTGCTGCTGCTGCTGCTGCTTCTTCTTCTTCTTCTTCTTCTTCTTCTTCTTCTTCTTCCCAGAGAGCTGTTATTATCAGAATCTGCCACTCAGGGATGTTAAAAGTCCTTGCAGGTCTGAAACTCCCTGGAGCTCTCAGCAGAGATCCCAGGAGAGTTGAGCAGATTTCTGGTCCAAGGCATCACTTCACAAAGCTTGGTTATCAGCGGAACGCAGATTTCAAGACTAGCTGGCACTACCGGGCTTCTTACACTGAAGGAGGGGCGGGGCGGGGCATGGGCCCTTTCCAGTCCTGAATACATCCCACCTGTTGTCTGATCGGTGGAGATGTAGCAGGGAGTGTTGGCCAGACTGCTAACCTTCCTCTTTGGGCTGACAGCAGCTGAGCCCTTGGGCTTCCTAAGTAAGGTAGAAGCCAAAGGGATCTCAGGAAACCACCAATGTGGAGTTAATAGAACCATCCTGACAAGCAGTGCCAGCTCCGAGTTGTTGAGGGCCCTCTCGGGCAAGGCACCCTCGGCGGCCTACTCCCTCAGTGAGTCTACCTTCTCACTGCCATTGTCACCAGCTGCTCTTGCTCACCATTGCTACCACTCACTTGCTTGAGAGAGAGAGAGAGAGAGAGCCAGGGAGCAAGTAGGCAGTGGCATCTCCTGCTCCTCCTTCTCACCACCACCACTGTCTGGGCCAGAGCGAGAGGCAGGTGAACAAGCAGGTTCCAATGGAGAAGAGGAGGAGGAATGAGTCCGGGGGGGGGGGGCTCTTCTCAGTGGCCCCCTGCTGGAATGTGGGCCCTCAGCAGGTGCCCAACTATGCCTACCATTGATGCCAGCCCTGCTGACAAGTACAGTTCCCAGGACTCCAGCATCTTAATTTCATAGATTTCATAGATCACAGAGTTGGAAGGGGCCTAACAAGGCCATCGCGTCCAACCCCCTGCTCAGTGCAGGAAACTAGAGGAGGGGTCTCCCATCCAGGTCATAACCAGGCCTGACCCTGCTTGGCTTTCCACGCTCAGACAAGCTGAGCCAGCGTAAGCCATGTCTGAGGCTCATGGGGGGGGGGAGGGACATGGTGAGGCCATGGGGTAGGACCAAGTGATGCCACGGTATTGCCGACTCTTAAAAGACAATAATCTGATACCTAGGCAGGACACGGGGATGTGGGCCAATGCAAAGGAGCAGAACTAGAAATTTGAAACTCCAGGGAAATGTAAGGATTCAGGTGAAGGGATGTGGTTGTATTTTATCATTCAGGTGGGATTTTTCCATGGGGGGGGAAGGAAATTGGGGAAATATTACTTGCAGGGGAAACTCTTGTATGCAATATAACCAATTAATTAAACCAATCAAATGTAATTAAGTTTGCCTCAATTTCACACCTGCCTTTGATTTAGCAGGACTCAAAGAACAAACTACAATTGGAAATTAGGGGAAGAGAGCAAACGATACATTTCTTCTCACACACACACGCACACACACACACCAGCCAAGTTCTGGCACACTTTAGTATGGTTCTATCAGGCTACAGGGATAGTCCCACAGTACCAGCATGAGGAAGTTGCCCCAGAACAAACCTTCCCTGCCCCCTCCGAAATGGGACAGCGATTTCTGGGGGCTAAAAAGATGCAAAATGATTTGGGAGGGAAAGATTGCACCCTTTAATTCCTTTGTCCATGGGAGGTCGGGGGGGGGGGGAGTGCGCGATGTAGCTTAACTGGCCGGCCAGCAAGTGCAGGAGGTGGAGCATCTGACTGCGGCAATTTGATCTCTGTGAATGGGGTGGCAAGTTGGGGAGAGGGCCCTCTGCAACAGTCCCATGTACCTGGAGAACTACCTGAGACGCGGAGGCTTGGCTCTAGTGCCTAGCCAAGCCTTGGGGGCAGTGTTTCATCAGGGCTGCTTACTTTACAAAAGTTCCCCTAAGCGATACAACCCACCAATCAGGACCAAGCCCCCATGCGCTTCCAAGTGCCAGCTGAGAGGCAGTATAGACTGCACAGCATGGCCAATCTCTTTGGAACAGGCGTCCCAAGGCCCATCGGGAGCACCTGATAAGAATCCTTCTGGCCGCCATAAACCAGCAATCAGTAAGAGCCTATAGCCCCGAAAGGTGGCATTTTGCTCCCTGCGTCCCTTGTAGCTTTGCAGGACTGGTTTTAAACCCCAGATGTTTGTGGGAATGCTCCTAACTCCTCTCTCTCTGTGCATGTGTACAAGGTCTCCACATTTTGTTTTTCAAACATCTACTGTCTATCTCTTGGTAACACTTTTCTGTTGTGCAGTTTTATGTAGAATTGCAGGAGAGGGGGGGAAATGGGTCAAGAGAAACAGATTTTCCTGCCTGGTCATTCTGCTCAGCAGAGAGAGCAGGAGAGCGAAAGAGCATTGGATTAAGCACAAACCACTGGAGTAAGGAGGGAAGGACAGGTCTTTGTTTGTTTATTTGTTTGAAAAACAACAAATTATAGCAGAGAAACATTCTGACTGCCTGTTTAAAGCGTCATACAGAAAATCGAGTTGCTATACTTCGCCTAGAGATGATAGATCAGTGTTCTCCAACCTTGGGTCCCCAGATGTTTTTGGCCTACAGCTCCCAGCATGCCCCAGCCAGCATAGCTGGCTGGGGCATGCTGGGAGCTGTAGGCCAAAAACATCTGGGGACCCAAGGTTGGAGAACACTGTGATAGATAGACAGGCAGGCAGGCATTATAGAGTATGCAACCTGGTGCCCACCAAATGCTTTGGACTACAACTCCTCTCAGCCAACATGCCCAATGGTAAGGGGTAAGTCCAAAACATTTGGGGGGCACCAGGTTGCCTTCCCCTTATGCCAATACTGCCAGGGCTTGAGAAGTTCTGCATTCTAGGACATATTAAGAATGGCCTTGCTAGCCCAGCATTCTGTCAGCCAGATCCTTCTAGGCATCTGCAAGCAGGGCATGAAGGTGATGTCTTCCCCTTCCCCTGTTCTCTGTCCCCAACATCCAGTTAGCATTCTCGCTTGCTCTGTCCTTTCTCCAGTTTCTAGCCGGGAAAGACCCCCATTTTTAATCCATGAAGTGCCTGCTGGATTTCAGATCCCCAGCTTTACTTGTTATTTGTAGCATGGCACAGCAAGAGGAGGATGACAAAATAGGATACTGGGAATTAACCATGATATAGTGATTTGTTTGTTTGTTTAAACATAGCACTTTGAATGTACTTTCCCCCCTTTTATTTGCTCTTCATAATAACCCTGTGAAACCTGTTACAGTTGTCATATTACAGACTGGAGAACTGAGACTGAAGGGTAGTGGCTTACCAGAGGCCATCCGCTCTGATATGGGACTTGAGCCAAGGCCATGCTAGGTCAAAACAGAGCCTGCCCTTCCATTTGGCAGAAAGAGGATGCTTGGAGGCAGGCGCGCGCGCCACCAGCAGCAGTCAGGGGTAGTGCTAGGTACAGAAAAGATCTGGGGCTCAGGCCCACAGGTCCAAAAAAAATATATCTACAAATGTACATATGCTAATTTATATATGCTCTACTACAGTCTCTGTGTGTGTGTGTGTGTGTGTGTGTCTTTAAAGGACCTGTCTCCTAAGGACACCACTATTTGTAAAAAGGGATGTATGGACAGGAGAGAGGACGGGAGGGCATTCAATTTCAGAAAAAAAACCCTCGGGTAGAAAGATTCAAGAGTGGGGGCAGCAGTAGGTGAAGCAAAAAGCCTTTAAAAAAAAAAAGCTTTGGGCAAAAGGCCGGGTAATCCAGAAGGATCAGATGCAACCGAGATCTTCAGGGCCCCTGTACCTTGATTTCAGCAAGTGTCCCTGGACAGCAGGGTGGCGGGGCAGAGGGCCTCCCGGAGATTCGGGGCTCCAAATGAAAGATTCGGGGCTCCAGCCTTAGTGGGCCACCCCCTAACACCACCTCTGGCAGCAGTCATTCCTCCTGAGCACCCCCTTCCCCCCCAATGTTCCAATCCTCCTGAACTCCTGCCCTGGCTGTAGTGATGCTTGATTGTTGCCAGCCCAAGCGCTCCAGCAGGCACTGCGCATACACGCATCTTGCTCTGCTCGCTGGCACCAGTTTTGCGGCACTGCAGCATCTGCTGAGCAGGCAACAAGCAGGTCCTAAGCGGAGTGGTGAATGGGCAGTGAAAAGGTGTTGGTGGAGGTGTGCGCTATGCCGCCCACCTTGAACTGCCTAAGCCAGCCCACTGCCCTCAGGACCAGGTGCAAATGTCTCCCATCGCCAGCATTAAAAGATTAGGCTGCCAGTCCAGTCGGCTTCTGGACGCGGAATGCAGCTGGGCCATCCATCATCTCGTTCTTCGCCTCAGCCAGCAAAACGTCTTGGGCCACCCCTGGGTCAAAAGGTTACAGTAATACCTTGGATTGCAAGTAACTTGGTTTGAGAGCGTTTTGCAAGACAAGCAGTTTTTAAATATTTAATTTTTTTTATTATTTTATTTTTTTTACTTGATATACAAGCGACGTCTTGCAAGACAAGTACTGTAGTACAGCTGAAATTAAAATTCTCTGTACAGATTTTTTTGGAGGGATTTCGTTTTGATATAAGAGTGTTTTGGATTAAGAGCACGTTTCCGGAACGAATGATGCTCTCAATCCAAGGCATGACTGTGTATCTGCATGTCAGTGTTCACCCAGTACCATTCCTCCATCAGCCAGCTGGGGAGCAGATCAACTAAGACGAACGGGAGTGTCCTGTTACCAAGCTCTTCCTTGCTTTATCTTGAAGAACAAACTATTTCTAAGAGCAGATGCTTATGAGACAGAAAAAGAAAAAGAAAAAGAGAGTCTCGCCTAAAATTAGACCGGGAGAGTGTTGTGTGTTGATTGTTTAAATTAGTCGATTTCATTTCATCAAATATGATGACCTAATATGTTCACTTAAATAGATTACAAGCTTCCCCTATTTAGTTGCAATTCCTAAAGTGCAGCTATGATTGAGATCTGTGCTTGCTTCTGACCACGCCAAGCGGTATGCCGGTTCCAGACTTCCACTCCTTATAGCTGGAGCTGTGGGCAGAGCTACACGCATTCCCTGTAGTTACGTGGTTCTTCCCCATCCCAAAGAATCTCTTTTTATCATGTAAAGCAGATGGCTTCAAGCAGAGAAAAGCAGATCAGAGGGTGCAAGAGACTGTTTAACTATTTCTTTCCAAGCCATTTGCCCACTGAAAGTGCCAGTGCTCCATTTCACCTGAAGCTGCCCACTGCTGCTTTACAAGCTAAAAGAAAGTGCTTGTAGGGCATGCATGGAGGAAGAGAAGAACCTCAGCACATGTAGCCCAAAATAGAGCACACGGAGCTATTTGGACCAGTATGAGGCAGCTTCATAGGTTCACATTCAAGCCAGGCAAGGCCTTGAAGGAATTGACCTGGCACCAAATGCCCCACAGCAGGCAGCAGTTCACAAGTAGCCGGAATACGGTAGGACAGGAAGTCGCGTGTTGCTGCCTGGGAAGTAGGTGGCATGAAAATTAGTAGTTGAGTCAGGAACTGCGGGGCACGGGGCGGCAGCTCCTGGGTAGCAGAGACATTGTTCCAACAGAGCTCTTATACATGCAGGACTGATTATTGCCAAGCTCCCTTCAGCAAGAGTGGAAAGGAACTTAAACGGGAAAACAGTTTGGGTCGGAACTTTGCCATTTGGAAGGTGTGTCTTCTGATACCTCAGACATGGATTTACTGGGGAGCGAGAGGCCTTGGGCAGTCAGCAGGCTGACGGAATGGGGTTCAAGCTGAGTGGTTCAAGCTACTGGCCTTGGTTGGGGTCACAGTCTAGCAAAAGAGTCCTCCTCCATGAGGTCTATGCACTGTTTCCACTTAGACTTTTCTTTGGTCAAGCTTAGAGTATGCAGGGCTTCTGTAGTTGCAGTGATAGAAGTTCCGCTCAACCTTCAAGTGACTGCCTAGGGCCAAAGATCTGACAAGAACAACCTGCACACAGGTTGTCAGAGTCATCAGCCACGAGTGGACTCTAACCGCAGACCTTTCAGGAACTGGACTGGCGCATTGCTTCATGAGCTCTATGTCTCCTCAGAAAACTACAGGCCTTTTTCAGCCCAAGTAGTTTTAGAAGCCCTTGGCCTTGATCCACCATTTTTCACTGCAATTGTCCCCTGCCCTTTCCAGTCCCCTATGTAACTTCCTCTTCCTGTCAACTGACTTTGCCCTTGCAACAAAGCATCTCTCTCAGCCTAACCTACCTCACAAGGTTGTTGAGAGGACAGAAGCTGGCTTGTGCTCCTTAGAGGAAGAGCAGGTTTCAAATGTATCTGTAAAAATAAATACAGTCATGCCTTGGATTGAGAGCATCATTCGTTCCGGAAATGTGCTTGTAATCCAAAACACTCTTATATCAAAACGAAATCCCCCCAAAAAAATTTGTACAGAGATTTTTAATTTAAGCCGTACTACAGTACTTGTATTGCAAGACGTCGCTTGTGTTGTTTTGTTGTATTTTAATTGTACATCGCCCAGGGTGGCCGGGTGACTGGCCAGATGGGCGATTGATAAATATAATAAATAAATAAATAAATTGTATATCAAGTAAAAAAAAAATTAAATAAATATTTAAAAATTTGCTTGTCTTGCAAAACGCTCTCAAACCAAGTTACTTGCAATCCAAGGTATGACTGTAAGGTGCTGCTGTGCTGGTTTAACAGCCCTGCTTCCTGCTCCTCTCCCCCCATCAAGGGAAGGGCTGAAACTCAGCAGTAGAGAACATGCTTTGCACGCAAAAAGCCCCAAGTTTAATCCTCGCATAGAACACTCTGAACTCTGCAGAGTTACTGCCAGTCACTCCAGACTCGACTTCTCCAACCTAGTGCCCTCCAGATGTGTTGAACTACAACTCCCATGATTCCCAACCAGCATGGCCAAATTGTCGTCCAATGCATCTGGAAGCCTCCAGGTTGGGGAAGGCTGCTGTAGGCAATACTGATCCAGATGGACCAATGGTCTGACTTGGCATGCGGCAGCCTCCTGCGTTCCATCTGCCCTGTCTGGATCTCTTTCGAGGGTGGTCTTCAACCTGCCTCCCTGATCAATGATGTTGCCTTTGCCTGACTCTGAGAGGGGACCCAGAGCCCCGGCTGGCTTACAGGCCATAACTCATTCAGAGAAAATCAAATGGCAAGCAACTCCCAATTATTTTATTTTATTTTTTCAAGTAATGAGCTCATAATTTTTAGCTTGGTCTCAGTAACCGTGATACTGCAGGAGAACTGGGGAAAGCCTGTAATGAATTCTCAGATCTATTATTTGGCTTATCCTCCGTAATGTGGCTGAAACGAGGGAAGGCTGTTATTCCCAGACAAAGTTCTGCTCAGCTAGCATTATCTCTAAGGAGTTGTGAAGTTCTTGGTCATTAAATGTGAATAAGTCTGTCAATCAAATCTACCAGCAAAACAATACAATGTTTAAAAGCATTAAACAAGAGAGGCGTCCCTATCCTTCCCTCTCTCGTACATCCTCTTACACATGAATTATTTGTGTCTACTGATAGTTCTGGTGAATTTAGCCCCATAAAGTCGCCGGATGAAGCTAAAACCCAAGCTATTCTTAGCAAATCATAGAATCATAGAATCATAGAAAAGTAGAGTTGGAAGGGGCCTACAAGGCCATCGAGTCCAACCCCCTGCTCAATGCAGGAATCCAGGTCAAAGCATCTCTGACAGATGTCTGTCCAGCCGCACCTTGAATGCCTCCAGACTGGGAGAGCCCACCACCTCCCTAGGTAGTTGATTCCATTGTCTTATTGCTCTGACAGTCAGGAAATTTTTCCTGATGTTTAGGTGGAATCTAGGTTCCTGTAACTTGAGCCCATTATTCCGTGTCCTGCAAACTGGGATGAACGAGAAGAGATCTTTGCCCTCCTCTGTGTGACATCCCTTCAAATACTGGAAGAGTGCGATCATATCTCCCCTCAGTCTCCTCTTCTGAAGGCTAAAGGTGCCCAATTCTTTCAGTCTCTCCTCATAGGGCCTTGTTTCCAGTCCCTTTATCATCCTTGTTGCCCTCCTCTGAACCCTCTCCAGTTTGTCTATGTCCTTGTTAAAATGAGGTGCCCAGAACTGGACACAGTACTCAAGATGAGGCCTAACCAGTGCCGAGTAAAGGGGAATTATCACTTCCCGCGATTTGGAAGCTATACTTCTATTAATACAGCCCAAAATTGCATTTGCCTTCTTTGCAGCCACGTCGCATTGCTGGCTCATATTCAGTTTGTGATCTACCACAATTCCAAGATCCTTCTCACTTGTAGTATTGTTGAGCCAAGTGTCCCCCATTCTGTAACTCTGCATTTGGTTTCCTCTCCCTAGGTGCAGCACTTGGCATTTATCCCTGTTAAATTTCATTCTGTTGTTTTCGGCCCAGCGCTCCAGCCTATCGAGGTCACTTTGAATTTTGTTTCTGTCTTCCAGAGTATTAGCTGCCTTGCGACATGGACTTGGGTCTCTGATTTACATTTAAACTCTGGTAAATAGCACTTTAAATCTCCCTTGGCGGCTGGCCCTCCTTGCTTTTCCCCCAAGGAAATCTGGGCTGCCGCGAACAAAAGCCAGGGTCTCCGAGGATCACTTGTTTGCCAACTGGAGTTTTCGCGCTGGACATCTCAGGAGGAAGACCTTTCCCCTGAGCCATGTTCCCATCAGCTCTCATTTGTCGTGAAGGAAAGGCACAGTGGGACCCACCTTCTTCCAGGTCAGACTGTTTCTTCTTCTAGCCCAGTAGTGACTGACTGCTGTGGCGGGCAGCAGCTCACCAGGGGCTCGGGCAGAGAAGGGGCTTTTCCCATCGCCCGCTACCCAATCCCTTTTGACTGGAGATGCTGGGGCCGAACCTGGAGCAAGTGCTCTGCCACTGAGCCACAGTCCCTCGGCGCTAAGGATGGTGTAGAGTTCTGCCCCAACCTGAATCCTGGGCAGGAGTCATCACGGAAGCTGGAGGGGGAAGAGACATTTCTGAAGCAGGTCCAGGATCCACTGCTTTTCGACAGATTCTGAACCCGCTCGGGGGGGTTAGGAGGCCTCTGGACCTGTGGGGAGATGCTTTTGCTTCCTCTCTTCCCGTCATGAAGACCTTAATGATCCCTTCTTGACTGTGGGCTTCCTCTACATGAGGCATTTAACCCGCCGTTTTACTGAGGCTGCTTCTTCCATTTTCTTTGCGGGAGGAAGAGCGCGTCCTTTACACAAGGTGTTTTTTCCCCCCTTCTCTGCCTTTCTACATCTTCCAATATGTTCCATTATACAACCACAAGGTGGTGCTGTGATATAGAGCGGAATTGAGAATGTACATGAGGCTTCTCATATCAAATCATGGTGGGCATCCCATTTAATACTGCACTTTCCTTGCTGTTAAAAAAAAAAAAAAAAAAAAAGGCAGTGAAAATGGCTGGAAGACACGGGAGAGGCCCTGGAGGATGACGACATCGTGTAAAGGACCTGCAAACTTCTGTGAGTAAGGGATCAGGAGCAGACAATAAATGCCTTGTGTAGAGAAGCCCTGTGCTAGGCTCGTACTCTGCATCCTAAAGTCTTCAAAACAGCAAGGAGGCAGGGGGTTTGATGTTTTAACTGTGCTCTCAACTACATCCGTACCAGATGCCCAAGCCCCCGGGCACTGTTAGCGTTCTACAGCTCAACACAGATGCAGATAGAAACACAAAGCCTTCCACATAAGACCCCAGATGCACTGACGCCATCCTAGCTTCCATGATCCGGAGTTTTGGTGGTGCGGAAGGATTTTATTTCATTCACCACCACCTTTTTGCAGAGATGAGCTGGGTCATGCCATTCATCCCTAACAGTGACAAGAGTTTCGTTGCCAGGGGGGTGGGACTGGAAGGAGCAACGTGGCTTGCCTGCATCCAACGAACGGCTTGATGCCACCTGTGTAACTGAAATTAAAAATGGCCCACGAAAAGGGCGATCTTGCTATCTTCTGTGCCAGAAGACTGGTTCACCCAGGCAAGTTTGAGCATCACTGGATGACTGCAGCCTCAGATGACAACATCCACATATGAATGGGCCAACACAGATCTTCATTTGGATATTACCTCACATCATCGCAAATACACTCCTCCTCCGCTTTCCATGCACAGTTGCCGGTTACCACATGCCTTGGAAGCAAGCGCGGAGAAATACCTGTGCGAAGTACACCCGTGTCAACCCAGACGTTGCTCAGATGAAGCAGATGCCACACTAAGGTGCCAAATTAAAATCACAACAGAATGCTACTTTGCAAGCTTTGGAATATACTCAGAGTCAGATCATAAGCAGTTTCCTGTCTGCTCTTCTGGATAAAAACATCTTTTTTGTCTATGAATATTTGCTGAATGGATTTGCGACATGTCCAGTAGCTTTCTTGACTTTTGTGTTGTTCAAATTTCCACATAGCCAGTGTGGCATAGCGGTTAGAGAACCAGTGTGGCATAGTGGTTAGAGTGCGGGACTGGGACTCGGGAGATCCGGGTTCTAGTCCCCACTTGGCCATGAAGCTCACTGGGTGACTTTGGGCCAGTCACTGCCTCTCAGCCTAACCTACCTGACAGGGTTGTTGTGAGGATAAAATGGAGAGGAGGAGGAGGATTATGTAAGCCACCTTGGGTTCCTTACAGGAAAAAAGGCAGGATATAAATATAATAAATAAATAAATGGCCTCTCTCTCTCTCTCTTTCTTCTCCCACCCCCCATTCATTTCTGGGAATTGATTAATAGCTCAGAGATTTCCTAAATATACTTCACTAAATTTCAAAGCACACCAAATAAATTATAGCATATACGCAGACACTAATATATTGCTCAATTACATTAACCAAAGCACAGCAAATGTGGAGAGAATATGATCTCCTGTTCACTGGGGACCATCACTGTTTCACTAACTTATTAATTAAAATATACAGAGAGAGAGAGAGAGAGAGAGACTTGCTAACTGCATAAGACTGCAAAACACCTCAAGCAACTAATAATTGTCACACTCGCAGCTTTTGTCAAAGAAGCCTTTAGGCTGCCCATGAACACAGGACCGGCCAAGGGGATAAAAGCAAGCCCTTTGGGGAAAGCGTTTTGGTGTGAGGGGGTTTGGATGCGGGAGAGACAGTTGAAAATCCCCATTCTGGCATGAAGTTAACTGGGCAGCTATGAGCAGGTCAGAATCCTTGGAGAGTTTTCACACAGGAGGCTTAAATTGCCTCCCTTGTGCTATTTTGGGGGACTCTTTGATCCTGCTAATGTGGAAGAGGAAGAAGTGGGAGGAACAGCATTTGTAATGAAAACGAGCTTTCTGACCAATGCAGATTTTCACATTTGCATTATGATTCCAATTGGAGCAAGAACAATAGAACCATAAGTGTTGCAAGGGGCATTGGATTGCATCTAGTCCAACCTTGTGCTTGATGCAGGAAATTCAGAGCTAGAGAGAGTCCCCAAGGGAGGGATGGCTGTCCAGCAGCCTCTGCTTGGAGACCTCCAGTGAAGGAGAGCCCACCACCCCAGGTAATTGGCTCCATTCTTGGACAGCTCCTAATGTTCAACTGAAAACTACCCTCCTGTAACTTAAACAGATTAGATCTAGTCCTGCCCTCTGGGCCAGCAGAGAACAAGGCTTTGACTTTGCCCTTTTCTACGTAACAGCCCTTCAGAAATTTAAAGAATATGCCCCACCTCCATCTTCTCTTCTCCAGGCTAAGCATACCCAGTTCCATCCTAGGGATGGGCAAATCTCAATTTAGATTCTGCTCGGTTTCTCATCTTTCTGTCCGTAAGTTTGTTTTGGCCCAATTTTGGATCAGTGTACTTTTTTTTTTTTTTTAAGTTTGCACAAAATGTTGTATGCATTTTAATGCACACTTCTAATATACACATTTTTGTGCATGTTTCCCCGATGTATAATTTTTGTGCGCACTCTGCCAGCACAAACATTCTTGCAAGCAATTTTTCCTGTTATAATTAGTGAGGCCATGAACTGCCACCTGGCAACAGCCATTCACTCCACATCCCTTTTTTACTTTTGTGTCACGTCTCTTTTTGCGCCGTGTCTTTTAGTCTATACACCTGAAGGTAGTGACTGTCTGATTATTGATCTTTATAAGCCAGTCTGGGAGCTTTTCGCAGCTGAGGAGTGGGGTAAAAATGCTTCAGATAAATAAATAGAACCACAGCCCCTGCCAGCTTGCCGGCTTACAATATAATAAAGATGATACAGAAGGAAATAATGGGAACAGGCAGGATTTGACCATTAATTACAGCCAGTGGAAGCTGGTGCCCATTGGGGATGGAGGGGTAGAGGGGAGGGAAGATGTTCCATATTCTACCAAGATTGTTGGAGGCGGCCAGGAGAAGATCGTGTGTGGCATTCAGCAGCTGCCTGCATGCCCTGCATTAGACGAAATGTACCAGGTTGGTGGGGGGATCTCTGTGCCACAAGTAGGTGGGGGGCAGGCAGGGGGTCGCTGCCCGATTTGCCCCAAATATGGAGCCACCTCTGATTCCAGCCTCATAAATATCTCCAGGGTGGTCCCCATCCACTGCGTGAGAGAAACACACACAGTTTCTTCCTAACACGTGGCTCAGAATTTATAAAACACTGACGGTAAAACCACTCCCCGCGCCCATCCCCTTGAGGTTTCATGACAGCGGTGAAGAAGTGTTTGCCTTGCTGACATTGGCACTTGACATGGTGTCCCAAGTGTGTATTACTTCATAGAATCATAGAATCATAGAAAAGTAGAGTTGGAAGGGGCCTACAAGGCCATCGAGTCCAACCCCCTGCTCAGTGCAGGAATCCAGGTCAAAGCATCCCTGACAGATGTCTGTCCAGCCGCACCTTGAATGCCTCCAGAGTGGGAGAGCCCACCACCTCCCTAGGTAGTTGGTTCCACTGTCTTATTGCTCTGACAGTCAGGAAATTTTTCCTGATGTTTAGGTGGAATCTAGGTTCCTGTAACTTGAGCCCATTATTCCGTGTCCTGCAAACTGCGATGATCGAGAAGAGATCCTGGCCCTCCTCTGTGTGACATCCCTTCAGATACTGGAAGAGTGCTATCATATCTCCCCTCAGTCTCCTCTTCTGAAGGCTAAACATGCCTTCAGTATGGGAGGGCAGTAAAAACATCCCCTAACAACAATCCTTTTCTTTTTTTTTTTAATTTGGTAATGATAAGTTCCGCAAGATTGTCAGGCTACCTCTCCTGTTTTGAAAAGTGCTATTGTGCCGGGGAATTGGGTCAACCTGCCGGGGAAGCAAAGGGCAGGCCCCTTGGCTGAGCAATGCAGTGCACGGATAGCGAAAAGCAAACCTCTCCTTCCCCAGCCTGAAGCTTTGCTAATGAGGTCAAGCCAACGCCAAGCAGGGCGATAAGAGAACCTGTTGATTTGCTCGTTTGATTCTGTCTGGGGTCATATCCAAGCAACGGCAGCATCCTACACTCTCTCCCTCCCTCCCCTGTGTGCATTCAGGGGTCTTAGTAGCAAAAGATCTCAATTAAGCACTTTTGATCAAGTTTAGAGGAGGAAGGAAGGGAGCTTGGAGTAAAAGAGGGGTGAAAGAGCTTCCTCTCTTTTCAAGTTCAGGGGCACGGCTGTGCAAATGTTGAGGGTGAGAGGGCGCAGGACTCACACCAGCACTCCTCCCATGCTGACAGCTGCCCACTGCCAACCTAAGAATTTGCTGCTTGAAGTGCAGCCCAAATGGTGCCCCCTCCCCTTGCTAAGGCAAACACGTTAAAAGATCTCGCCGCACCATTCCGACACCAATTCCTGCCTTCGTCTATTATTGGATTATTCGTGTGTGTTATATGTAGGATTACCTCTGAAGACAGTATGGAAACTTGCAAGCTGTGAGACAGCTTAGATTACTCCGGTGCTGTGTCAACTCCACTGGTCGCCAGTCCTTTTCCGGGCCCAATTCAAAGGGTTGGTGCTGACCTTTAAAGCCCTAAGTGGCTTAGGACCAGTCTACCTAAAGGAGCACCTTCTCCCATAGGCTCCTGCTTGATTGCCAAGATCATCTTCAGAGGCGGGTGCCTCTGGGTGTGACAGGCAGCTACCAGGGAAAGAGCCTGCTCTATAGACCCTCCCCCTCCCATCTATGGAACGCCCTTCCCAGGGAGACCCGCCTGGCATCTTCATTGTATATGTTTAGACAGGGCTTTTTTTCTGGTGGAACTCACCGGAACTGAGTTCCAGCACCTTTTCTTCTATTAATTTGCATACAATGTAATCGCATCTACTCCCGAGGAAAGTATCCAGAGTGCGGTACTATTTCTCCAGAAAAAAAGCACTGTGTTTAGACACCAAGCTAAGACCTTCCCTCTTCTGGCCGACATTTCATCTTTGATTTGCTGTCTTTATTATCAGTTTGCCTGCTGGCTCTTTTAATATTTTTAATATCTTATTTTTTTAATATATTTTCATCAGCTGCATTATTGTGTTGGTTGTTATTTTACTGTTGTTTTGCGGTTTTATTTTATTGATTGATTGATTGATTGATTGTATTTTTAAATCGCCCATCTGGCCGGTCACCCAGCCACCCTGGGCGGCGTACAATGATTGTACGCCTCTCCGAAGGCATTTGTCAGTTGTCTGTATATAAATCTAATGAGGAAACAAATTCATCCACTCGGCCACTCCCCACTCCTCCACTATGAGGCCACCTGAAGCAAACTGCTGCATGTCCGCTGCCCGGGAGGGCTAGTCCTGCAGCTGCCGCTTTCTCCGTTCCCCCAGAATTCCTGTAAGGATGCTATATCGTGACGTAGGATCCTCCTGAGGCCCATTCTGGGTACAAATGGCAGATGCCGACCCAGGAGGAAAATGGAGCGGCACTGGTTAGCTTTTGGGCAGCTTACTTGTCCTTTGTCATGCCTCCCACGGCAGCCATTTTGTGGTGGTGCCCAGGACAGTTCCTCAAATTGCCCGAATGAGCCCATGGCGCCAAAAGGTTGCCTACTCTAACTGCAAGTGGCTCTCCTGAGCCTTAGGCAGGAGTCTCTCCGCATCACCCGCTACCCAAGTTCCTTTTCACTCAGTCAGTCAATCAAATTTATTGCAATCAATAGACCCCAAAATAAATTAAACATACAGTACACCAGAATCTCAAAGCAAGCAGGTACAGAGTATAACAAACACAATTATATAGTGTTCCAATAATGGCAAGCTGGTCCCTGGATATGCTCCTTCCAGATTCAAATAGCGAGTTGTATTGTTGTGAGTTGTTCCCTTGTTCTAACTGCTACAGATAGAAATTTAGCTACTATCAGTGACACCGCTGGAATTTTATCTTCCATCAGATATTTAATATAAAATTGAACTGACCTTCCTGGTAGCTTGGTCAGCAAGGGGCGAACCGTACGCTGCCTAAGCCCAGCATAGAAGTTACAGAACGGAAGGACGTGTTCTATGGATTCTACCTCCTGATTATTACAAGGGCATACCCTTGAAAGAAGAGGGTTGTTGCCTGCCTACCTGCCCCAACACATTTGGGATAAAAGAGCATTAAATCTGGCTGGAGTAAAAGCTCTGTAATGTTTACCAACATGCAGAGTCCTAAAGTAGGGGGCTAACTGGAAAGGATCATCATAGGACAGGGGTCTTCAAACTAAGGCCCGCGGGCCACATCCGGCCCGCCTTGCCTTTTTATCCGGCCCGGCAGCCGATCGGAGTATTCATTAATGCCAGGAATATTCATTAATATTCCCCCTTCTTCCCTCCCCATTCCTTTTTCCTGTGTGTCGTGTCTTTTTAGATTGTAAGCCTGTGGGCAGGGACTGTCTTGTTAATTGCTGTAAACTGCCCGGAGAGCTTCGGCTATTGGGCGGTATAAAAATGGAATAAATAAATAAAATAACTTTCTATTTAAGGGGGGGGGGGAATTCACCCCTATCAAGTAAAAAAAAAGGCCCCGGGTCCTTTTTTTTCACGTGATCCATTCGTTCATATTTTTTTCAAACTATAGTCCGGCCCCCCAACAGTCTGAGGGACAATAAACTGGCCCCCCGTTTAAAAAGTTTGAGGACCCCTGTCATAGGAGATACCCAAGGAGCAAGGTGAACAGGTTGTACATGAACGAGCCAGACGTTCTTGAAAAGCAATGTCCCAAAGTCTTTGTTTTATGAAGGCAGATGCATTATTGTAACAGATCCTTTTAACTGGAGATTGAAGCTGGGACCCCCTGCACGCCAAACGTGTGCTCTACCACTGAGCAGTGGTGCCTCCCTAAAGATAGGGCATGCCCTTCTAACCACTGCACCACACTGGCTCTTATGCAACTAAGGTCCTACAGCTTATGTTTGAAAATACTTCAATTAAACTGGTACTGGCAGGAGGCCTTGCTAGGAGGATGGTGTGCTGGTTGTTTATCCTCCACAAGAACGAATGCATCTTTTATTACTTTTTTTAATTGACAGCTTTCTGGCTAGCAGGTGCTAAAAAATTAAAAATAAGCCCCCTTGTACTGTCAGGCCACTGGTCCATCTTTCCCAGTATTATTGACACTGGCTGGCAGTGGCTCTCCAGGGGTTCTGTTGGAGAAAGGTCTTTCCCATCACCTGCTACCTGATCCTTCTAATGGGAGATGCCAAGGATTGAACCTGGGACCTTCTTCATGCAAAGCAGGTGCCCTATCACTGAGCTATAGCCGCTCCCCAAAAGAACAGGCACCCCACGTCCATTCTGTTTCCAGCTCTCTCTCCCGTTTCAACCCAAACCAGGTTGCAAACAGCAATGCAGTAATGAGTGTGTGTTTTTAAAAGCAGCATTAAATTGCTTCGTAAAAGTTTAGACTTCACTCAGGCTTAAGAAGGAATTACACACATACATGAACATTCTGCAGTGTGTTTCAATCTCAACAGTTTACCAAACGCAAGCTGGATTCTTTGCAGAAAATCTAACTCAAAAGTATGTCTTTAAAAAAGTGGGGGGGGGGTTTCCCTAGCACTTCTGCATCTGGCTGAGATGTTACACATCTTTCTTTCGAGGACCCTCCCAAAGGCTCCCGGTTACCATGGTGCACCAATGCTGTGCCACTGCTGCAGTCCGCGGGCCGTATTTTTCCATAATGCAGCAAGCTTTCAAAGCTTATGCTAGGAACACACACACACACACACACACACACACTGAAGTGCAGATTTATTTATTTATTTATTTATTTTTAAAGGCAAAACAGCCCTATTGCCGGGATCCTAAGTAGCACTTCTTATAATTAATGAAAACCCATAAACTTGGGCCCTTATCCTCCAAGCCCAAAAGTGGAAACAGAATCCAGGGAGAACAGGAGGGGGTGGGAGAAAGGAGGATGATTTTAACAGGAGAAGCCAAATACATTTTCTACTGTGTAGAATTAGGATGCTTACTGGAAAGTTCTTCCCAGGTAGGCGGCTTATTTTTAAATTTTTAGCACCTGCTAGCCAGAAAGCTGTCAATTAAAAAAAAGTAATAAAAGATGCATTCGTTCTTGTGGAGGATAAACAACCAGCACACCATCCTCCTAGCCAGGCCTCCTGCCGTACCAGTTTAATTGAAGTATTTTCAAACATAAGCTGTAGGACCTTAGTTGCATAAGAGCCAGTGTGGTGCAGTGGTTAGAAGGCTGGACTTGTACTAAGGATACCCAGGTTCAGATCCTTGTTCAGCCATGAATCTCAGGCCAATCACTATATAGAATCATAGAAAAGTAGAGTTGGAAGGGGCCTACCAGGCCATCGAGTCCAACCCCCTGCTCAATGCAGGAATCCAGGTCAAAGCATCCCTGACAGATGGCCGTCCAGCCGCACCTTGAATGCCTCCAGATTGGGAGAGCCCACCACCTCCCTAGGTAGTTGGTTCCATTGTCTTATTGCTCGGACAGTCAGGAAATTTTTCCTGAGGTTTAGGTGGAATCTGGGTTCCTGTAACTTGAGCCCATTATTCCGTGCCCTGCAAACTGGGATGATCGAGAAGAGATCCTGGCCCTCCTCTGTGTGACATCCTTTCAAGTACTGGAAGAGTGCGATCATATCTCCCCTCAGTCTCCTCTTCTGAAGGCTAAACATGCCCAGTTCTTTCAGTCTCTCCTCATAGGGCCTTGTTTCCAGTCCCTTGATCATCCTTGTTGCCCATCTCTGAACCCTCTCCAGTTTGTCTACATCCTTCTTAAAGTGTGGTGCCCAGAACTGGATGCAGTACTCAAGATGGGGCCTAACCAGTGCTGAGTAAAGGGGAATTATCACTTCAAGCGATTTGGAAGCTATACTTCTATTAATGCAGCCCAAAATAGCATCTGCCTTCTTTGCAGCCACATCGCATTGCTGGCTCATATTCAGTTTGTGATCTACCACAATTCCAAGATCCTTCAGCCTAACCTACCTCACAGGGGTGTTGTGAGGATAAAATAGGTGTGTGTGGGGGGGGGGTGGAGAACAACGTAACCACATCGAGCTCCTTGGAGAAAGGGCAGGGTATACATGTAAACAACCATCTGGGGCGTAAGCATAATGCTCAGGAATGTAGGTATGATTCCATGGGAGCAGGGGAAAGGTGAAGAACGCAGAGCCACTGCTTCCCGAGAATCTCCGTTCTCATTTAAAAAGAAAAACAAGCTCCTAGTCCTCATGGCTCTGAACGTATGACTGAAAGGGCATGGGAAATTGCCAGGGACGTCTCAGAAGCTAGTATTTCCAGAGAGTAGAGGCTCCCATGCCCTGTATAGCTCTTTGCCCTCCGCACAACTTACAGAAGCAGGATAAGTTATGCCAAGCTGTAAAAATTGTGCAGTTATGCAAGGGAAGAGAAAATCATGCTAATCTGCAGAATATATCCAGGATGCAGAACAGGTAGGTTGCAGCCGGCACCACATTTCAATTTTTTGAGTGCAAAGGGCCCGTGGCCCTGATCACGCTGTTTCCTTGCTCCCAAGCAGGAGTGCCGCTTCTTTCCATTTTGCAAGTGCTTTAAATCTGTGAGTATTCATTTCCGTTACAACTCTGTGAGTTGCGTCACGCTATTATTCTCCCTTTTTTTTCCCTTTTGAAACAGATGGGGACCGAGGCCAAGAGCGGCTCGCCAGAGGCAACAGAATGACCTATATAGAGGTGTAGCAATGGACTACCAGGACTGAGTGGGAGAACTGCGTATTCAGATGTTCTCCCACACAAAATAAAAAAAAATGCCCTGCAAATGGAACTCTAGTATGCTTATTATTGATTGATTTACTAATCAGATTTATATACCACTTTCCACAAAGTTTCAAAGGGATGAAGAGACAATGTTGTACCATCAAAACGACAATAAAATATAACGAAAAACCCTACACTGGTCATAAAAATACTAACCAGCGACAGAATTGCACTCTCTGCTGTGCACTGCAGACCTTGGCTGGATGGATCACACTTCAGGGGAGGCCTGTGTGTGAACAGACAGGTCTTGAGGAGACGTCTAAACGTCGGGACGGAGGGGCCTGTCTCATGACGGTTGGCAAGGCGTTCGCTCGACTGCAAGTGCCCCCGGGGCGAACCTCGGGGGCGTGTGGCACCCTCGGGCGTGTTTGCTCTGATGATCACAAAGATCTGGCAGGGACATAAGGGATGAGGCAATCCCCAAGGTAACCTGGTCCCAAGTTGCTTAGGGCTTTACAGGGATGGGGACTCGGACTCCAGGACTCGACTCGTGAGTCGGACTGAGTCCCCCCTCTGACTCGAGTCAGACTCGAGTCCCAATATTTTTAATGGGACTCGAGTCAGACTCGAGTCCCAATACTTTTAATGGGACTCGAGACTCGACTCGAGACCAAGGACTCGTGTTCCAAAATCGTGTTCCTCAAATGCAACATGGATAGGTTTTAGGAAGTACAACAAGTTTATTTTTTAAAATCATTTCCCTAAAATGCAACCTTTCAGACATTTTGGGTTTGGCTGCCTCTGCCTGCCTGTTTGGGGGTTCCCAGCCTCCTCTGCCTGCCTGGTCTCTTCTTAACCAGTTCCACAGTTTGAATTGTCCAAGACAAAGGCCTCTGCCTGTCTGCTTTGGGGTTCCCTGCCTCCTCTGCCGGCCTGGTTATTTTGGGTTTGTCTGCCTGGTCTGTTCTTGTCCAAAATCAGTGGCAGAGTTTTGAGATAAAAAGGCACACTTGTGCCTAGAATTTATTTAAGCCACACATCTGAAGTAGCCTTATTTTGTTGGGGAAAAAACCCATTAATTTTAATAGGGACTCGTGGAGTCAGCTTTGGGAGTGACTTGGGACTCGGGAGTCACCATTTTGGACCAAGGACTTGGACTCGGACTCGAGACTCGGGTCCAAAGACTCGTGACTCGACTCGTGACTCGAGACCAAGGACTCTTCAACATCCCTGCAATAATCTAGATTTGAGGTTACCGATGCCTGAACCACCCCGGCTAAGCTATCATGGTCCAGGAAGAGCTGAAGCAGGTAAAAGGCACTCCTGGCCACCGAAGCTAGTTGAGCATCCAGTGACAAAGATGAATCTAGGAGCACCCCCAAACTACACAACTGTTCCGTCTGGGGGAGTGCACCCCCACCCAGAACAGGTGGCTGCCCTGTTTCCCAGACCTGTGGCCCACCTACCCATAGCACTTCCATCTTGCCAGGATACAAACTCAGTTTATTGGCCCTTATCCAGCCCGCCACTGCATCCAAGCACCAGTCCAGAGCCTGCATGAACTGTTAGACTGACCCTTCTCCCTAACGTGCTAGTTTTGTACATGCAGGGAGATTTTTCCATAGGAGAGCCAGTGTGGTGTAGTGGTTAGAGTGCTGGACTGGGACTCGGGAGATCCAGGTTCTAGTCCCCACTCGGCCATGAAGCTCACTGGGCGACTTTGGGCCAGTCACAGACTCTCAGTCTGTCCTACCTCACAGGGTTGTTGTGAGGATAAAATGGAGGAGGAGGATCGTGTAAGCCACCTTGGGTTCCTTGCAGAAGGAAAAAAAAAAGGCGGGATATAAATGTAATAAATAAAAATAAATAGATGACCACTGGAACATGCTGCCCCAGCACACACATAGATGTAGTTTAAAATGGCACAGGAAAAGCTTCACCACTTGATTCTCTTGAATGCAAAAACTGGCTCCAAGTCCTGACACGCAGCTAGGCCAGCCTTCCCCAACCGGGTGTCCTCCAGTTGTGTTGGATTGCAACTCCCATCATCCCCAGCCAGCTGGCTGGGGGTGATGGGGGTTGCAATCCAACACAACTGGAGGACACCAGGTTGGGGAAGGCTGGCCAAGGCTATTCTGTCCTAGGTTGTGTGGCACAGAAGGTGAACTTTAAGCATTACCAGCTACTCTCTGGCATGGGTTTCCAAAGGACACAAATCCATCCAGACTTTAGGTACCTACAGATTCACCTAGATGTGGGGTTGGGACAAAAAGTCCTCCAATCAATGCAGCGGCAGCCCTGGCCTGCAGAGTTTCCAAATTATGCGGAACACGACTGCCCTCTAGCGTCAAGATCAATCCACACGCCTTCTCTGCTGCAGCAAAATTAGTGTGTGGGGGGACACACAACGGAGGAGGGGGGGAGAGGCCTCTTAGTGTCCAGCTCTCATGCTATGTTTGAAAGACAACAAGGGCACCTCTTTGCAAGTCATGACGGTATCGCTGGAGGCAGAGAACTGGGTCGGGAGAAAGCAAAACGGACACAGGAAGCTCGAGCAGTCCGGGCTTGCTGCTTTGAAGGTTGGCCCCTCTTCCCTAAACCCAACTCTGCATGGTTTTTCTTCCTTTGATTGATCTGCCACAGGTGCTGTTACCCTTCACTGGAGCTCTTTATTGCAGAATCTACCTTCCCTTCTCTTTCCCTAAACCGTGCTGCTATACTTCGTCATTGGGGAAGGGCAGAGGGGGACATCAAATGGCCACGGGAGCGAGCCCTGAAGCTTTTGAGAGAGACCATCGGAAGGGGGTGGTAGAGGGCGGTTGTATTTGCTCAGTAAGTAGACTGCCTCGACTGTTCAGGGGTTGCCACTTCCACGAGATGTAGTGATGGCCACCAGATTAGACAGCTTTAAGAGAGGATTGGACAAATTCATAGAGGATCAGGCTATCAGTGACTACTAGTCCTGATGGCTAGATGCTGCCTTCAGTATCAGAGGCAGTGTGCCTATATACACCAGTTGCTGCGGAACAGAATGCTCGACTAGATGGATCCTTGGTCTGATCTAGCAGGGCTCTCCTTGTGTTCTTATGTGCCGTTGCACTCATGTCCCACTTGTGGGATCCCCTGGGAAGCTGGTTGGCCACTGGGTGAACAGAATGTGTCTCACACGCTGGCTCCGCTTGTCTGAGTGTGGAAAGCTAAGCAAGGTCAGGCCTGGTTATTACTTGGATGGGAGACCCCTCCTCTAGTTTCCTGCTTTGAGCAGGGAGTTGGACTCGATGGCCTTGTAGGCCCCTTCCAACTCTATGATCTATGAATCTATGAATGCTGGACTAGATGGACCCTTGGTCTGATCCAGTATAGCTCTTATGTTCTTAAGAATGGTGACAGTATTCCACAGTGCAGTACATCAGCCTCCCTCAACCAGGTGCTCTCCAGCTGTGTTGGACTGCAACTCCCATCATTCCCAGCCAGCATGGCCAATATGGGAGTTGCAATCCAACACATCTGGAGAGCATCAGGTTCAGGAAGGGTGCTCTACACTAATAGCAATCCCATTCTCCGAAGGTGGATCCTTATGTAGCCAAAACGGCTTGGGAGAACCCCAAAGTTTGCAGAAGTACAAAAACATTTTTTTTTAAAAAAAACCTGAAACCCTCACCACCACCTCCCCCAAAGCCCAATGGGCATTCTCAGTGACCACGGGATGCTAACAGACTTTTGTGGGGGGAATGGAAAACCAACTGGGAGGGGGAATGGAATGAAAATCGTGGGAAAGGGCATGGCTGGCTGGTACCCTGCACAGGAGCACTCTATGCTGCAAGATTTGTTGCAGCCGCAGGTCCCACTTCTTCTTATGTGCTAATGAGGCAACCGGTTGACTGTATGGCTCAGAATACATATAGTGCTTCGGAATGCTCGCAGCATTTCACATGTATTCGTTTTATTTTATTTTTAAAAATCTGTGGGCTGCCCTTAATGCTAAAACTGGACAGGGTGTGTTATTTCAGTGACACCTACAAGCAAGAAAACCCGTAAGGTAAGTCAGCATTACTATGCCCATATTGCAGGTGTGGACATATCAGAGACTAAGAACGCAATCCTCTGCAAGTTTAGACAGGGGGGAAAAGGCCTATAACTCCCAGCATGCTCCAGCCAGCATAGCTGGCTGGGGCATGCTGGGAGTTATAGGCCTTTCTTCTGTCTAAACTTGCAGAGGATTGCACCTCAAGAGAATGTCGCTTACCTAAGACCATGCAATGAAGGTGGAGGGAGGATTTGAACCAGGGATCTTCATGCCCTCAGCCACTATAACACACCAGCTCTCCATTCCCACAGCCTCGCGGTCATCCTTAGCTTCAGCGTTCCTCAATTTGTTAGCTGACAAACACGTTCTCCATGTTGCCCACCAGGTTTACCTTGGAGGGAAATGCGTGCCCATTCCTAACACTCACATGCTCCGTGCCTCCACCTATACTGTGGGAGCTTTTCAGACTTAAACCCCCGAATTCTCAACTCCGACTTTTTGTGGTCCAGATGTGTATCTGGCATGATGCTCTGGTGATTAATCTCAATTTTGCTCTTTAGCTCCAGTCCCGAACCCAATATTCTCCAGCTGCGATCCTTTGTGTGGGGGCTTGAACATAATTTCCCAATTGTAGTCTCTCTGATAGTTGAAGCGTTCCACTCCTTCCCAGAGAAAGGGCATTTAAACGTCAAAGAGCCTCTGCCCAGAAAAAATCCGCAACCCATATAGATTTATATACCCGCATACGTTTATTAGGCCAACTCAACCATCACAGAAATTGTGAAAGCTTTCAAGATTTCCAGATCTCTTCATCAGGCAAGATGTCACAAAAAGCAAGATGATGTGTGCGTGGGTGGGGGTGAGGGGGAAGTTGGGTGAATGTCGTACTCAGGATGTCTGCATACTAAGAGGCTTAAAATGATATGGAGGAGGAGGAGGAGTTGCTGACATTAAGAACATAGGAACGTCAGAACAGCCCTGCTGGATCAGACCAAGGGTCCCTCTAGTCCAGCATTCTGTTCACACGGTGGCCGACCAGCTGCCCATGGAAAAAGCCACAAGCAGGACAGGGGTGCGGCGACAGCACCCTCCCGCCCAGCAGCTTCATGGGATGACCCCTTTGGGTTCTAGTATGATGAGAGAGGGAGGAAAAAAATGCCTCCCTGTCCGCTTTCTCCGCACCGTGCATAATTCTGTACACCTCTATCATGTCTCCCCTAACTCACCTTTTCTCTCAGCTAAACAATCTCAGATGTTTTAACCTTTCCTCATAGGGGAGTTGCTCTAGCCCCCTGATCATTTTAGTTGCCCTTTTCTGAACTTTTTCCAACTCTACAATATCCTTTTTTTTTAGGTGCGGTGACCAGAACTGTACACAGCAGTCTGAGTGCGGCGGTCACACCATAGATTTGTGTAAGAGCACAGAGCAGTCTGATCTTGGCAGTTTTGACCATTTCAATTCCTTTCCTAATTATGCCTAACATGGAGTTTGCCTTTTTCACAGCTGCCCCACACTGGGTCAGCTGGGACATTCAAACTGGGCTCTGCCAGGTGATCTGATGGTTTCAGGTTTCAGTGCCTCCAGGACCACTGGCAACAAGAAAGTACCAGACAATCATTGATCCTCCATTTCTGAAAATATAAAATTCAGCTGAACTCAAAACTGTCTCCATCCTGGTTATCCCTCTTTGATCCTCTAGTTTCCTGCATTGAGCAGGGGGTTGGACTTGACGGTCTTGTAGGCCCCTTCCAACTCTATGATCTTATGGTATGATATCCCAGATACAGGAATCCTAAATCTGATTCTGCCACAGGCGGTGCTGTCTAGATTCTGCCTTTGAGGACAGGCCTGATCCTGCTTGCTCGGAGTAAGCCACTACAGCAACCCCTGAGCTCCACCTTCCTGTCCCCTAGCAAGCCACTGGGAGAAGGAGCCACTAGGAGTTGGATGTTCCTACCTCCCAGGCTCAAGCTGGTACTACAAACTTCACACCACCTCACAGGTTCAGGGCAACTGATGAAAAGAGAGTTTGTATCATCCCTTGTCACCCTGTCAGGTTCCCCCCCCCCTTAAAAATTATTCCTAAACCTTGACAGAAATTAACAGCTTGTTCTTTGCATTCTAAGCACAGCAGCTCTTTTCTTCCGAGAGTCAAACCTGGCAGTTCTAAACTATACAGCCTGTTACCTAGGATACACCGCCATGTGGGTTAAAACCCTGTCTCTGCTCTCCAGAAACAGTGTTTTGATTATTAAACCAAGGTCGGAGGGCTGCTTTGCATGAGAGACTCCCAGGGTTGTGTTTGCGCCACAGGGCTGTCCCATCTGAAGGGGGCAACTCATGCAGACTGAAAGTTTAGTTATTCTTTTAGAATCAAGATTTATATCCAACCTTTCTATAAGATATCCAAGGTTCCTTATAATGGGGTTAAAAAACGACTATAATGAAGTAACAAGAAAAAAAAATCAAACAGTATAAATGAAAACAGCCTAAAAACTAAATGTCTACAAGGCAGCAAAATCTATTACAAATGAGATTTGGCAAGATCTCACCAAAATAAAAGACAGCTAATGAGCGGGGTACCACAGGGCTCGGTCCTGGGCCCAGTGCTCTTCAACATTTTTATTAATGACTTGGATGAGGAGGTGGAGGGAATGCTGATCTCGATAGGCTGGAGCGCTGGGCCGAAAACAACATAATGAAATTTAATAGGGATAAATGCCAAGTGCTGCACCTAGGGAGAGGAAGCCAAATGCAGAGTTACAGAATGGGGGACACTTGGCTCAATAATACCACAAGGGAGAAGGATCTTGGAATTGTGGTAGATCACAAACTGAATATGAGCCAGCAATGCGAGTGGCTGCAAAGAAGGCAAATGCTATTTTGGGCTGTATTAATAGAAGTATAGCTTCCAAATCGCAGAAAGTGATAATTCCCCTTTACTCAGCACTGGTTAGGCCTCATCTTGACTACTGCGTCCAGTTCTGGGCACCACACTTTAAGAAGGACGTAGACAAACTGGAGAGGGTTCAGAGGAGGGCAACAAGGATGATAAAGGGACTGGAAACAAGGCCCTATGAGGAGAGACTGAAAGAACTGGGCATGTTTAGCCTTCAGAAGAGGAGACTG
Source organism: Shinisaurus crocodilurus (assembly GCA_021292165.1). NCBI lineage: Eukaryota > Metazoa > Chordata > Lepidosauria > Squamata > Shinisauridae > Shinisaurus > Shinisaurus crocodilurus. The sequence goes on along the minus strand of CM037886.1, from coordinate 27,094,974 downwards.
AGGGGAGATAGGATCGCACTCTTCCAGTACATGAAGGCATGTCACACAGAGGAGGGCCAGGATCTCTTCTCGATCATCCCAGTTTGCAGGACACGGAATAATGGGCTCAAGTGACGGGAACCCAGATTCCACCTAAACATCAGGAAAAATTTCCTGACTGTCAGAGCAATAAGACAATGTATGGAACCAACTACCTAGGGAGGTGGTGGGCTCTCCCACTCTGGAGGCATTCAAGGTGCAGCTGGACGGCCATCTGTCGGGGATGCTTTGACCTGGATTCCTGCACTGAGCGGGGGGTTGGACTCGATGGCACTGTAGGCCCCTCCCAACTCTACCTTTCTATGATTCTCCCAGTGTTCCCCATGCATAGGACCATGCCCTTAATGTTGGAGAAATGAGAAAGTGTGAGAAACTCAACTTGACAGATTCAGCCATCTCTAGCAGTGTGCATGCTGAGTGAGGCATTTCCACAACCATTTCTGCCCAATGCTGCAAGGATCAACTAAAGCCACATTCAAAAGGTTGCAATTTGTCCATATGATCTGAACTAGACCAGCACCTAAAAATATGGGTGAGGGGTCAGATATATCCACGATAGGGATTGATGAATCAATCTGTTTCCAGTCTGTGGCACATTTTCACATGTGTTCGCTCATAAATACGCTCCATCCCATGTTTGTATTTATCTGATTTTTTTATTATTATTTATTTTTTTAGTTTTAGGTGGTGCTCTAGATCAAGGATCCAGGCTGGTCTTAATAGAGATATTACCATATTGTGGTTTGGGGACTGATCTAGCCATTTTGCAAATAGGGAGCCATCTAGTAAGTCCACAGCAGAAGTGGCCTGGAATCTTATTCTCGGAGACGGAAGGGCCAACGCTTGCTTCAGTGAACCGCATTGGCCTTCATTGCATTTCTATTTCCCCATCACCACCAAGAACAATTAATCAAGGCAACTGCTGCGGTGTCCTTAGAGAGGCAAAAACTCTTGTTTCCTGCATAATGAATCATAACTAATTAATGGGCCAATAAAATCTGAACTTTTCATTTATCAGTATTTACTTAGTGTCTCATTTCCCTCCGTAACTTCATCGCTCTCATCTCTGCATGCCATTGCCAGAATTGGCCAAGTCCAAAAGAAACAGAACGATGACTAGTTAAACGAAGCCAATTTCTCCTATATGCCCTGTCTCAGTGTTTCTCAACCTTGGGTCCCCAGATGTTTTTGGCCTACAACTCCCAGCATGCCCCAGCCAGCTATGCTGGCTGGGGCATGCTGGGAGTTGTAGGCCAAAAACATCTGGGGACCCAAGGTTGAGAAACACTGCCCTGTCTTGTTAGACATCCCTTCTATGGAGGTGAGAGATGCTTACAGGGTGCCAATCTGCAAAACATCATTTTGCTTCAGATCCTTGGGGTGCATTCTGCACCAAACCAGAGAGGAAAGGGGCTCCTCTGAGATAGCCTTGGGTTTCTGGAGCTAGAATTCTGCTAGGGAAGGGAAAGGGCCATAGCTCAAGGCAAATGCTTTGCATACAAAAGGGTCCTATGTTCAAGCCCCATAATAGGGCTGGGAGAGACTCTTGTCCGAAACTATGAAGAGTTGCTGCCAGCCTGCCAGTTTAGTGAAGATAACACTAAACTGGATGGACCAATTGTTTGATTCAGTATAAGGCAGTTTCCCATGTCTGTCTGTGAGTCAACGAGGGAAATAGTATTAAAGCAGTACATTTGGCCCGAATGGATATCATATATGTGTATTGAAAATAGGACTGAGCCAAATTTCATGTTGAACTGCATTTTCAATCGGGACATTTATTTTTCTGCTCGTCAGGTATGCTGAAATCAAGTTTCCTGCTATCTATTTTTGCCCATGGTGGCTGTTGAAAAAAATGGCAATGAAAATATTGTTTTTCGACAATAATGAAAATGAAGGCACATTTTCAGCTCAGTCTCAACTGGACATCTGATTGATCTGGGTACATTAATTCCCCATGGAACATAAGAAGCTGCTTTATCCCAAGTCAGATTTATACGATCTGAAGAGAAACCAGAGTAGCTTTGCGCAGTGGCAGTATCGTAGCCAATGAGGTTCATCCGAGGCGCGATTATTGCTAATTGAAAACTTATCCCAAGTCAGACTATGGGTCCATTCTAGCTCAGTACTGATTACACTGACTGGCAGCAGCTCTTGAGTGGTTCATACAGGAGTCTTTCCTAGCCCCACCAGAAGATAAAGGGGATTGAACCTGGAACCAATCGCATGCAAAATAGGGGCTCTACTACTGACATAGGAGCATAGGAAGCTGCCTGATACTGAGTCAAACCCTTGGTCCATCTCGCTCAGTACTGTCGACACTGACTGGCACTGGCTCTCCAGGGTTTCAGGCAGGATCCTTTCCTAGAGATGTCAAGGATCAAACTTGGGACCTTCTGCATGCAAAGCTTGTGCCCTACCACTGGGGCATGACCTATGGCCCTTTGCCTGAAGGTACCTAGGAAGCTGTCTTAGACCAAGTCGGACCATAGATCCATCAAGGTGAGTATTGGGTGCTTCTAAAAAAGGCTTTATGATGCCATTGCCCTGCCTCCTTCATGGACATTTACAGGGGTTCCAACTGATGACGCCTACTCATAACCCTCCCACGTTTTCCCACACCATTGCTTCCATTTTTCCCCTCACCACAGAAATCCTGTTAAGGAGAACAAGATGGAATTGCTGCACAAGGCAGCTATCAGTCCCTCCCTCATGAAGCAGTAAGAACAGCCCTGCCAGAAGGCCTCTAGCCCAGCATGTTGAACCTCCCTCCTAGGGTCCCAGTCCGGCTCCCCAGTGTTCCCCAAATATCCTCGCCCCCTTCCCCTGGCCCCATGCCCCTCCCACCAATCTTTGGGTGGATTCCTGGCTTTTGCATGTTTTCCCCCACCCCCATTCCAGAAGGTTGAAATGCCTCTCCTAAATCTTAGTTACTAAGGCTTAGTGAGTAAGAAGTTTAAGCTAAAATATGCTGGTATTTGACCCCACGACTTTTGCCTTCGGCCTCACCCATGACTGGAATGTGTCCCCCAAGAACTTCTCTCTGAAATTAAAATTTGAAGTTGCATCTGGCTTCCAGCGGTAACCAACAAGATACTATGCTACTGGAAAGTCTGCAACTGGGCCTGAAGGCACAACTTCTGTTTGGAGGTAGGGTGCCTCTGAACAAGGAGTTCCCACAAGAGTGTCCCTGCATCAACTGAAGCTTGAAATGTTAGCCTAGGTTTCTTATATCCCTTGTCTACACTGACTGGCAGCATTTCGGTTCTCCGGGGTTTCAGTTAGGAGTAGGGAAGCACAAAACTCAAGCTCACTGAGGTTCTTCAAATGCCACCTTGAAGCTCGTTCAAACTTGAGTACATATCAGATTGTGAGCTTTTCTTTTCCTTTCACATGAAAATTCAGTTTTTGAAATGTATGAATTTTCTCCCATTGATTAAAGCCTACTTGTGCATTTTTTTCACAAGTATGCATTTTTCATTCACATTTTTCAAATGTATGCATTTTTGAATGCTTCTTTTAAAATTCCACAAATCACATCGCAAGCTCTAAAATGTACTGACTTCTACTGCAAGTTGCATTCAGGTCTGCATTCGATTCTAGGAGGTGTGACCTTGGGCAAATTCTGGTCAAAAACTTAACACATTTCTCATGCAATCCTAGGCGGGAGTTTTTCCCAATCCTAGCAGAGATGCCAGGTATTGAACTAGGGACCTTTTGTTCACAATGTATGAGCTCTACCGCTGAGCCACAGCACTTCCTCTGATAGTATAAAGTTTCACTTTAAATTTCAAAATGCTGTTTGTGGGAAGAAGGGTGGAGAGCCAAACTCTTGTGGGCGCACACAATGTCACAACCCAATGTGACCAGAAGATCTTGGTGAAAAAGGCTGGCTGTTGCTAGGCTGCGCCGAAGCCCACATCCCAGGGAATGTGCAGAGAGACGGCAACAAAACAAACTTTATTAATCCCATCCATTTATGTGGGACCTCTTTTATAGCCCAGTGCCTACATGTTTCCCGCAACCATGCTCAAGCAGACCACTGAAAAATATTTCTATCTAAAAGGCACTCATTCTTCCAAAATGCTTCTCCCCAAACCAGCAAAAACTGGAGACAATTATGTAGAAACTGGTGGAATTGCTCTTCTGAAGCAGACACTGGCTGCTTCAGATTGGAATAGTGGATTGGAGGGGGGAAGGTTGGGCATGTGTGTGTGTGTGTGTGTGTGTGTGTGTGTGTGTATATATATATATATAATATCTCTAACATTTCTATGATCTTATTATCTCTTTCAATCCCTTCCAAACCCAATTTATAACACAGAGAGAGAGAGAATGCAACCGGAGATGAGGGTAAGCTTTGCAACATCACAAAAACCAAAATTGGAAGAGAACATTCAAAAGAAGCTGCTAGAAATGACAGATAATAGAATCATCTAGCTTTGACTGAATAGCTCTGATCTAAGATTTGCTGCTCACTGGAAGCAGGAACTATTGACGGCTCTTAAGGAGAACTTGAAGGTATGACTTGCAGATTGACTTGTAGAAATGCAATGTGTGAAAAGGACCAAAGCCAGTCCTTTGCGTGGGTTCGGGTACCACGGGGTTAACCGGAGCGGGGTTAGCCCTTTACGCGCGGTCCTGCGGTACCTAGGCAAAAGCCGTGGCCAATTTTAACGCTAGGACAGTGAAAGAAGCAGTCTTATGAATGGGAGCTACTACACTGTTTATAGGTAAACAGAGTTTAATTGAGCGTATCAAAACATACACAAAGACAGTACGCAAAGCACGCGCCTGCAATTGACATGGGTATAGAGCGAGTCGCAGCAACAGTACACACAAGGGTTACCTGGAATGACCCTGATTCCTCGACAGCTGCGTAGCTCAGCGGCTAGGCGAATTCAGCTAGTTTCACCGGAAGCTGCCCGGGGCTGGATCTTGAGGTCAGACCGAAGCCCTGGACCTCCGCACAGCTTGCTGCCCATGACCAACAACTTTTCCCGCCACAGGCCCCTTTCTTTATACCCTCTTCCTGGCTCCCCCTCCCTCCTGCGTCCCCTCCCTTTGTGATTGCTTGAACTGAGTCAGGAATAACCTGTTTGGGGATACTTCACAGCTCATTTGGCTGCCAGGGGAGGGGAAGCTGCCCGGGGGGTATGCAGATGTGTCCCATTGTGAGCCTCATTGAAGGGCAGGAAAACAAGTGGGGGTAAACAAGGTTAAAGGTGGATACCTGAGCTGCTGCTGCAAGTGGGGTGTGCATGTGCATGTACCCGACCTGGCTTTCTCTTCACACAATGCAACACTGACACCCCCAAGAGCAAGAAATTAATGCTAGGACTGGACAGGGCAAGTGTGGGGAGAATTCAAGAATTTGCCAAACTTTGCAAAGCACAAACCTCACCAGTTTACCCCCCATTTACATCCAATGACGAGAAAATGAAAGTAAGAACAGCCCTGCCAGAAGGCCTCTAGCCCAGGATGTTGAACCTCCCTCCTAGGGTCCCAGTCCAGCTCCCCGGTGTTTCCCAAATATCCTCGCCCCCTTCCCCTGGCCCCATGCCCTTCCCCCCTCCCACCAATCTTTGGGTGGGTTCCTGGCTTTTGCATGTTTCCCCCCACCCCCATTCCAGAAGGTTGAAAGAAATGCCTCTCCTAAATCTTAGTTACTAAGGCTTAGTGAGTAAGAAGTTTAAGCTAAAATATGCTGGTATATGACCCCACGACTTTTGACTTCGGCCTCACCCATGGCTGGAATGTGGCCCCCAAGAGCTTCTCTCTGAAATTAAAATTTGCCCCTTGGGCTGACAGAGATTTGACACCCCTGAAGTTGCATCTGGCTTCCAGCAATAACCAACCAGATGCTACTGGAAAGCCTGCAAGTGAGCCTGAAGGCACAACTTCCGTTTGGAGGTAGGGTGCCTCTGAACAAGAGAGTCCCCGCATCAATTGGTGCTTGAAACGTTAGCCTAGATTTCTTATATCCCTTGTGCCTAAGAGCTTACGGGTGCAATCCAATGAGGCTGCCCGTAACCCTGAGAACTCAGAGGATTCTCGATCATCCCAGTTTGCAGGACACGGAATAATGGGCTCAAGTTACAGGAACCCAGATTCCACCTAAACATCAGGAAAAATTTCCTGACTGTCAGAGCAATAAGACAATCGGAACCAACTACCTAGGGAGGTGGTGGGCTCTCCCACTCTGGAGGCATTCAAGGTGCGGCTGGACGGCCATCTGTCGGGGATGCTTTGACCTGGATTCCTGCATTGAGCAGGGGGTTGGACTCGATGGCCTGGTAGGCCCCTTCCAACTCTACTTTTCTATGATTCTATGATCCCATGCACAGTGGGAGGAGTGCAGGAGGCTGAAGGTCACTGCATCCCTGCTCCTCCCTGCCATGCAAAACACTTAGACGGCCGATTTCGGCCGTCTAAGTGTTTGGCCTCGGAGAGGGCAAGGAGGAGAGCGAGGCACCACTGGGGTACTTTGTACGCTGGCAGCACCTGACTCTTCCCCTCCCTTGCCCCGCTCTTGCGACCTCGGAGCTGCAGCCGGCTGAGAGGGCGGGGGGAGGACGCTGCAAGTTCAGAATCCCAGCTCCGACCTAGGAGCAAGTTTCCAAGCTCGGAACTGTGACTCTGAAAAGTACTGTGGCCATCTAGGCTCTGTCTAGCAGCCATAGGATTGCAGTGTGTGTGTGTGTGTGTGTGTGTGTGTGTGTGTGTTTAACTGAGAAGAATGTGGATTAGGATCTACTGGTAAATGTAAGAGCGATTTGCAGTAGATTGGCAAAGGTTTCCGACTCCCAGTTGTTTAACAACAGCAATATCAAGATGGCTTTTCCCACCTAAATTAGGCTGCCGAACTGAAAAAAGCTTGCAGTAACCGGAAGCAGACTTTTGTGTGAAAGGACCGTGAGCTCAGTTCCATTCAGGGACTCAAAACAAATTCCTAGGCTCCAGGGATGGGGACTCGGACTCGAGGACTCGACTCGTGAGTCGGACTGAGTCCCCCCTCTGACTCGATTCGAGTCCCAATATTCTTAATGGGACTCGGGACTCGAGACTCGACTCGGGACTCGAGACCAAGGACTCGTGTTCCTCAAATGCAACATGGATAGGTTTTAGGAAGTACAGCAAGTTTATTTTTTAAAATCATTTTCCTAAAATGCAACCTTTCAGACATTTTGGGTTTAGGCTGCCTCTGCCTGCCTGTTTGGGGTTCCCAGCCTCCTCTGCCTGCCTGGTCTCTTCTTAACCAGTTCCACAGTTTGAAATTGTCCAAGACAAAGGACCTCTGCCTGCCTGCTTTGGGGTTCCCTGCCTCCTCTGCCTGTCTGGTTATTTTGGGTTTGTCTGCCTGGTCTGTTCTTGCCAAAATCAGTTGCAGAGTTTTGAAATAAAAAGGCACACTTGTGCCTAGAATTTATTTAAGCCACACATCTGAAATAGCCTTATTTTGTTGGGAAAAAACCCCATTGATTTTAATAGGGACTCATGAGTCACTCCCAAAGCTGACTCCATGACTCGTGACTCACCATTTTGGACCAAGGACTCGGACTCGAGACTCGGGTCCAAAGACTCGTGACTCGACTCGTGACTTGAGACCAAGGACTCTTCAACATCCCTGCTAGGCTCAGAATGTACACAGAGGCAGCCTCTTCCTTCATTCGAAGTGAATGTCTGGTTTGGTGCATGTTCGGGTTCAAGTAACAAAACAAATAACAAAAGCAATCCGGCCCACCCCTGGAATAAGATGTGAATATAAAACTTCCAGGCAAATTCCTATTAAAATGAGTTTGGGGAAGGACCATAATACATGGTGAAGCAGACAAGCTTTGCATACAGAAGGACTCCAGGGTCTTTCGTGAAAAGGAAAGGGAAAGATTCTCTCTGCCGGGAGAGCACTGCACACGGTACTGGGGCAGAGGGGCAGAGCGTCTGACCTGTTATGAGGCAAATTCCTGTTATCTTTATATTTCATGTAAGTGTGACAGAATCCTGCAACAAGCCATCTGTGCCAGTGCTGCTAAATATACAGGGAGAGGTTCCTTAGCATTTTGTCAGTCACTTTAGATGTGAATTAAAAAGATTAGGCAGAAGATGGCTATTATTAACAAAAGCTCTGCTAAAGGCAAAAATGGGCTGAGAAGACTTTTATGAAATGAAAAACCCTTGTTTAGTCCTGAGATACCCGATTTAGCATGTTAGCTTCATTAGTAAAGCAATCATTTTGTTTTTGAAATGCTTTTCTAGAAATTAGCCCAGCTGTTCTCATCTACAGACACAGCCGCGGCTCTTGTTTCCCTGCCTGCTCTGCACCCTTGTCACCCACTCATACAGTAATACAAAGCTTCATGCATTTCTCCTTTCCTCTAATCCTTCCTCCAAAAGAAATTATTAGCATACTTAATGCCAGACTCTCAATTTGATTCAGATGGTGAACTTGTATGATCACAGCCGTCCATTAAAGGAAGGGACCAAAACATACACAAAAACCTTGCAACAACATATTTCCTATGTGGGGCAATTTTAAAAATGTGGGTTGTGTTGCTGTTGATGACCTTATGGCGGCCACGATGCGTGGAAGGCAGCTGAGTTGCCGCAACCGAATCATCAGCATGCAACGCTAAAATTCTGGACATGACAATAAAGGGGGGGGGAAACAATGAGGAACACGTAGGATGCAGAAAGCAACATGAGTTGTGCCTCTACAAGTTGGGCGACCACTTTCGCATTGACCAAGGAAAGATGCATCACCAAAACTGAGGACAAAAAGAAGACAGAGATTGGCATCACGTTGCATATGCTCATGTATATATAAAGATGCAAATCTGAAATAATTATTGTAATTTAAATAGGAAGACAATACATGATCAGGCAATGTGTGTGCCTGCTCTGTCTCCTGCCGAGCTGCTGAGAGCCGCTTTCCCTTCTCAGGGTTCTTTTTCTTTAAACTCAGTTGGACCGGGGAGGCCCTCAGATGGAGCCGGGTTGGGTAACTGCTGGCGTCCAGGTCACCCCTGCAGACCGGCTGATGTCAGAGGGCGGATCCCTGCCTATGACATCAGGGGTGGAGTCCCACCCCCTGACACTGTCAGGTCCTGGCCAAATCACCGGCTGGGAGAACCCAGGTGGAGCAAAGCCCACCGAGGCACTTATTTATGTATTATATTTATATCCCACCTTTTTTTCCCCACAAGGAACCCAAGGCAGCTGACATGGTCCGGCTCCTCTTCCTCCTCCTCTCCATTTTATCCTCACAACAACCCTGTGAGGGAGGTTAGGCTGAGAGTCAGTGACTGGCCCAAAGTCACGCAGTGAGCTTCATGGCTGAGTGGGGACCAGAACCAGGATCTCCTGAGTCCCAGCCCCAACACTCTCACCACTACGCCACACCGTCTCTCACTTGCTCGTCACATTCCCTGCATGCGGAAGCTGACCGAGTCCCCTTCACTCCTCCGCCTCCTTCCAATGGAGGCCGAGCAAAGGGGGCCGAGCCGGATTTGCTCCTCCCTGGCTGAGGCATCAGGTGGAGCAGCGCTCCTCAGCCGGGAGCTTGGCTTTGGTGCATGCGGGCTTTCCCCGGCCAGGTGCGCCGAGGCCTCCTCACTGCGGATGATGGGCGATGGGCGAAACACTTAGCATTTCAAACAGGCAGGACAGGGGACGGCAGAGCGAAGGGAGATAGCATGGGACAGGTGAGGGGTTCCTTCAAGCGGGCTGGTGACATGTCATGGGGAACCACTCCCTGTTGGGACAGAGGGAGCACTAAATGATTGCACGTTGTCCTCCCACACCTGCCACTCCCCATCAGAACTTGGCCTCCCTCACCCCCCTTCGAGTGTAGCAAACGTCACGAGCGACCCTGCAGTGCGCACTCTGCTCCCCCCCCCCCATTCTGCGGAAGGCCAAGACTGAGCCCGAAGCCAGACACACCCCGATGCCAGAGTCTCGCGTTCCAAGCACCGAAGGCTTACTTTCCCTCTTCAGAGGCCACGCTCGGCTGCATCCCCTTTGCCGTTGGTTTCCATGGCAACCGTTCACTTCAAGGAAAGTATGATCAGAGTTTAAAGAAATGGGGAAGAGGACACCAAAACAAGGAAAGAAGCGGTGTGTTAACGGAGCTTCTCTCAAACAACTGATCTATCAGAACGGCTGCCTGGGAGCATGGCATGTTTCATAACAGAATAAACTCCCAATTCTTTTCTTTTTCTCCCTTTTTTACTTTTTACGGATATATGTGGCATTTCAGCCAGAACATGTCTTTCTAAGAATGCAATCCTATACACATCTACTCCAAAGTAAGCCCCACTGAGTTCAATGGGACTTACTTCCAGGAAAGTGTGTATAGGATTGTAACCTAAGGCTGCAATCCTATACTCAGTGGGTATATTTCTATATAGGATACTTCTAATCCTATACACAATGGGTATAAGGTATGCAATCCTTTACAGTCATGCCTTGGAATTGAGAGCATAATTCGTTCCGAAAACGTGCTTGTAATCCAAAACACTCTTATATCAAAACAAAATCCCCCCAAAAAATTTGTACAGAGATTTTTAATTTAAGCCATACTACAGTACTTGTATTGCAAGACGTCGCTTGTATATCAAGTAAAAAAAATTAAATATTTAAAAATTTGCTTGTCTTGCAAAACGCTCTCAAACCAAGTTACTTGCAATCCAAGGTATTACTGTACTCAATGTGAGCTTGCTTCAGAGTTCTTCTCAGTGTATAGGATTATGCTGTAAGTCTATTAGATCAGATGTCTAGAACCCAGTAGCCTATGAATCCGTAGCCGTTTACCATGGATCAGTGTCCAAACTAATTGTGCTTCTGGATGTGGGAGGACAGAATCATATGGGAAAAGGCAGTCCGTCCTTCAAATATCCTAGTCCCATTCCATTTAGGGCTCTATAGGTACAAAACACAGCACTTTGAATTGTGCCTGGGAACAACTTGACCCCAGTGCAGATTAAACCAAACGGAAGTGATATGATCAGCAAAACAGGCTCTGGAAATCCATCTGGCCACCACATTTTGCACCAGTTGAAGCTTCTGAACACTTTTCAGAGAAAGCCCCATGTACAGCCACAGCAGGCGTGCTGAACCACTGCAAGTGGCCCTCCCAGCTTTCGCCTCCTCCGCTCATCTCCCCCCCTCCCCCCCCTCCCATTGCTCCCACACCATTCTCTGCTGGTTCCAGCAGTCTGCCAACACCACCCGGGGCGCCACGCGTCGTTACGATACTGAGCGTGCATAGCATGATACAGAAATATGGAGGCCAAGTGGCGCATGAACAACCACCCTGAAGAACCGTGTAGGGCGTGTGTAAATGTAAGCCTAGAGTCATCTCATTCACTCAGCCCACAAAAATATTGCTTTACCTCTAGAGGTCAGCGTGGCCCTGCGCCCCACAAACAGAGGCCTCCCTTGCACAATCCCTTAATGTGTACACCCTTAAGTCATTCCTTGTATCCAAAATAAGTTTAAGTGCTTCTGTAGGGAGATGTGCCTCTGCTGCAGTGTTCTCCAACCTTGGGTCCCCAGATGTTTTTGGCCTACAACTCCCAGCATGCCCCAGCCAGCTACGCTGGCTGGGGCATGCTGGGAGTTGTAGGCCAAAAACATCTGGGGACCCAAGGTTGGAGAATACTGCTCTACTGGAAGCACATGCCAGTCCATCTCCTGCAATCTCCTCATTTCCAAGGGAAGACAACATATCCCACCAGAGATGTACTGTCTTGCCGGCATCCATATCCACGCTTCCCCCGTTACGCTGCTGCATATGCCCTTCACCTCAAAGCCGCCATGCGTGCTAGGACTCGGGCCCTGCAGCCTTTTCATCCCAGGCCTGCTGTGCGTAAAGGGGATCTTCCGTTCACAACTGCACCGCCCCATGCAACCGCCAACCTCCTCCGGCACCGCCAGCTCTCTTCACCCTTCCTGCCTTGAGGGATGCTGTAGAAATAATGGCTCACATGTTAAACTGTTCCTATTTGTCAGGAGGGCAGCCTCCGTTTTTTGGTACCGGTCCCTGGTAAAACACTGTCCCTATTTCATCCCTAATTTCTTGTCTTTGGGGAAAATGTTGAGGGGTGCCTTTTCGAAATACTGTTAGTGCATGGACACCATGCACTCAAGTTCCAACTCTCCAGAGATTTAAAACCTCTAAGGAGGAAGGCAGATTAATTTTCCCCTTCTAGTGCACAATTGCCCATCAACGGCCAGCGCACTCATCTTCCTTCTATACTCTCCCTCCACAACTGCCTATCTAGATAGTAAATGCTGCTAAGTACGTTCAAGTTGCAACAACTCGATAAGCAGTATAACCAGACACATTCTGAGATTAAATATCACTCCGCCTAATAGTGAACTCAGGTGGTGAAAAAGAAAAGGAGCCGAAACAAGGAACAAGGTGGAGGTATCAGTGTACTCAGGGGAACCCTGAGCTTTGCAGTACAAAAGAAAAACCCCTTAAAGGGCAACTTCCCACCCCGAAATCAGCCTAATGAGGACTGAGCATGGCTCAGTAGTCATGGAATGTTGGCCGCCAGTTGAAAAAGAAAAATGGGAAAGTGGGAGGAGGATGGAATGGCCTGCTGGGGAAAGGCATGACTGGCATCCTGAACTCTTGTTGGGGGCTGAGGATACACAGTTAACACTGTATTGTAGGTCCCACTTGTTACTTTTTTGCTTTCCTTTTTCAAATGTGAATGGTTATGGTCAGAGCCGTCAAGGGTCGGCATGGTCGGGCAGATGCTGAGGGTCCACCCCCCAGCAGGGGTCCACTGACAAGAGCCCCCTGGAGTTGCTCCTCCTTTCCCCCACTGCAACCTGCTTCTTCACCTGCCTCTCACTCTGGCCCAGAGAAGGGTGGTGGTGAGGAGGAGAAGCAGCAGGAGATGTCACAGTCCGCTTGCTCCCTGACTGCCAAGCAAGTAAGAGGTAGCCATGATGAGGAAGAGGAGGAGGAAGAGGAAGAGGAGGAGGAAGAGGAAGAGGAGGAGGAAGAGGAGGAGGAACAAGAGCAGCTGGTGACCATGGTGGTAAGAAGGTGGACTCACTGAGGGAGGGGGCCCACTGAGGGTGTCTTGCCCAAAGGTCCTCAAGAACCTGGAGCTGGCACTGGTTACGGTCAGTTTAACATATAGCAGGTAGGCAGGGAAGCAATGTGTCATCTTGGGAAGTGATATCTGGTGCAAGAATAGAGGTGTCACCAGTATGTACAGGTGGCTGTCCTTAATTTCATCTGTGAAGTGTTGGAAGATATGAGGTTATAGTCAGTGCTGGCTGACACACACACCCTCACCCAAAAACAGAACTGACCATCTGCTTGCACAAAATAAGGATCTGGGTTTCCCCACACACCTCTCAGCACCCTTTTTTTGCGCATGCGGCAACGTGCGCAGGGTAACTGCCACACAGAACCTGCTTCTGCACGCAGATCAGCCTTACTGGAACACAGCAGTGGCCTTCATCTCACTGAATGTCACTAATGCTCCATTTGCTTTTATTTTCATGCACAGTCAACCTTTGGGCTCAGCATAACGCAGTGTTCTCCAACCTTGGTTCCCCAGATGTTTTTGGCCTACAACTCCCAGCATGCCCCAGCTTGTAGGCCAAAAACATCTGGGGACCCAAGCTTGGAGAACACTGGCATAACGGGTCTCTGCTCACCCCACGCCCAGAAGTGCACCACCAGAGCATGGGCATCTAAACACAGGCGTGACAAAGCAGGGAGAGGATCCATTGCATGTTCCTGCTGTAACCGGAATCTCAGCTCCTGCACCCAGCAAGAAAGAAATGCTAATTGATAAATCCCTCGAGAAGAACAAGAATATTTATTATCACCCTTCTCATTATTTTCTAACCCAGTTACTCTTTCAAGAACAACCAGGCCTGCCAGAAAATGTATAAAAACCCAAACCACCACCTAGAGGCTTTCAGCTATTAAGAAGCTTGAGATTTATTTACTGTTGACAAGTTCCTAGGATTTTTCCCCCTTGTGATAAATTTGCTGGCCTCCAGAGCCAAACCAAAACACAGCCACTACTTATCTCTCACCAAAACCGCAGGGGTCAGACACATGCCCTTTAGCATTTTACATCCTTACACGAAGTCATACTTAGAAAACCTGGGGATCAATCTCATAGGTGAAGTTGGCAGTTTTGAAACACAGTTCATGGAAATGTCTCCTACACTTTGTCCCCCTTGAAATGACGAGTAGTTCTTCAAATCCACACACACCTATGTAAGTATATTTTTAACAAAGCAACTGGCAAAACAGGAATATATGTATATTCTTTAACTTTTATCAAACATTTCAACATCTGCCTGGTACAGTAATACCTTGGATTGCAAGTAACTTGGTTTGAGAGCGTTTTGCAAGACAAGCCAATTTTTAAATAGTTATTTATTTATTTTTTTACTTGATATACAAGCGACGTCTTGCAATACAAATACTGTAGTACAGCTTAAATTAAAAATCTCTGTACAAATTTTTTTTGGGGGGGGATTTCGTTTTGATATAAGAGTGTTTTGGATTACAAGCACGTTTCCGGAACGAATTATGCTCTCAATCCAAGGCATGACTGTATTTTAATATGTTTATGTCCAACTCGGAGCCAAACTACATATGAGTGTCTCCATTTTACATCAAATAAGCAGCTTGTTGCTACAGAGCTGCAAAACACCTCCAGTTTCAGAGTTTCCAGTACAAAAAGCATTCAGACCCAGCCTAAGAGTGCTTGCAATGCCCGGAAAGCGGTGATGTACAACCCCACCCCGCCCCTCATAAAGCAGATACTAAGGATGCAATCCTATACACATACTTACTAGGAAGTAAGTCTCATTGTACTCAATAGGGCTTGCTTCTGGGTAGATATGTATAGGGTTGCACTGCATAGTTACAAACTGTAAAAGCTAGTGGCTTGAACTTCTCACGCCTGTGTCAACAAATTCCAACAAATTCCAAACATTTAGAGAATGCCAAAAAACTATGCAGCACCAGAGAGGCAAGCAAAGACAACAATGAGAGTACATCAGCATAGCACTGTGATAATAAGAACATAACATAAGAGCAGCTGCCCTGGATCCCACCAAAGGCCTATCAGAGTTTTGTAAGTGGGCACGTAAGCGGGCATTCTTGGTAGTGGCACCCACCCTCTGGAATGCTTGTAGCAAACTTTAAGAATATGTTTTCAAAAGATGGAAACCTTGACAAGCTTAGACGCCTCTTGAAGTCATATCTGTTTACTCGGCCTTTCCCTGACTTGTGATCACACTGCCCTGTTCTACTGTTCTAAAGTTTTTAGAAATCAATCCTATCCGTGTCTAGACAAGAAAAAGTCCTACAACTCCCAGCATTCCCCAGCCAACTTTGGGAGTTGTAGGACTTTCCTGTCTAAACATGTATAGGATTGCACCTTTAATGTATTAATTACTCTATATTGTTTTACAGATTGGTTTGTATATTGTATCTTTTGTGTGTGTTTTTTGTATTCTTAATTTTTTTGGTTTTGGTTTTTATGTAAACCACTTAGAGATCTCAGAATATCAAGCGGTATACAAGTTGTTTAAATAAATAAATAAATAAATTAATAAACGGTCTAGTCCAGCATCCTCTTTCCTCCCAATGGCCAACCAGATGCCCGTGGAAAGTCCACTAGTAGGACATGAGCGTAACAGCACCCTCCCACTCATGTTCCCCTGTCAGCTGCTGGTATTCGGAGTCATGCCCCCACTGATATTGGAGGTAATATAATTGTATTTTATTAATTGTAATTTTATAATTGTTGTGAACCGCCCAGAGAGCTTCGGCTATTGGGCGGTATAGAAATGGAATGAATGAATGAATGAATAAATAAATAAATAAATAAATAATATACAGCCATCGTGACTAGTAACCACTGATAGCCTTATCCTTCCATGGAAAAGATTATCCTAAGGTAAGGATGTGCGAACACAGCAAAAGCCGCTCTGTGCACTTTTGCGGGCATTATGGGTGGCCTTCGCACCATCGTCCGCCAATTGTCAGATGAAAAAATTGTGCAAATGCATTCATGCGTATTTGCGCAAATTGGCAAAAGATGCACAAATCACCCCAGAACATATATGTCCACTCTTTCCTCTATCAGCCAATTTGTACATTTGGGGCAATATTTTTTTTATTTTGCATATTTCGGCGCCTAAATTTGCGCAAAAATATGCAAAATAAAGAAAATCATCTACAAGCCCCCGCAGGCTCCACGTGACCTGGGGAAGCTGGAAGCCATGGAACCTGTGGGGCAGACTCTGAGAAATACAGACTCATTTGAGTCTGCTGTGGATTTCTCTGACATCCCCTATCTTAAGGGTTTTCCCCAAACAAAACAGGAACTGCTGGGTGGGAGATCCGATTCCTCAAGGCGTAGAGACGTATTTTGCTAGAGCTGTGCTGTGCAAAGGTTCCTTTCCCTCTACCAAACAGTGGCTCAAGAGCTAGGAGAGATGGAGTGGGAGAGAATGCAATGCCATGGGGGAAACACAAACTCAGGAGGAAAGGGTGGAACATAATGTTCCCTACTGTCAGTAGTAAGTTAGGGGTTCACTCACATAAAAAGTCACACCAAAGAAGAAATTAATATAATGCTTTATTGCCAGATATAGATACTCCACAGCTTTGGTTGGAGCTCCTTTCCCTGCCCACTCCAGGTTCCACCTCTACCTTCAGGGATCCTCCTTCAAATCCTATCCCTATGCTCCCTGTAAGGAATTGTCTCTAAATTACAACAATCAGAATAGTGTTACTCAACTAAAAAGTCAAAGCACAGGACAAAAAGCACACCCCATGTAAGAATCCAGCATCCAAAATTATATAAACAATATAGGTATAGATAAGATATACACATACAGGAATATATCACCATTCCCTCTCTTTCCGGTGCTTTCTCTAAAACTCAAAAGGGAGGGAGCCAATTAAACCTCTCTAAGGGAAGGCCTTCCACAATCTGGGTGCTATGACTGAGAAAGCCCTGTCTCACATCCCAGACAATCACACTAGGACACATGACATGGAGCAAGGTCTATAAATGGATTGAATCCAAAGGTGCCATTCTGAATGTGGAAAGCATCCTCTGTGCTATTTTATATCTTCTACTAAAATGCTGCAGCTAGCTCACAAGATGTTATTTTTATTAGCCTGTCTGTCCAAAAAATACTGACGCAAGTCATTTGTGATGCCCCAACAGCTTGAAAGGAAGGGTGGGGAGAGAAATGACCCAATTTACAAAATAATAATAATAATAATAATAATAATAATAATAATAACAACAATAATAACAACAACTAACAACAACCCTCAAGGCCACAGGCAAGCAGGCAAACGGCCATTCATAAACACGCAATACAATGATCAGTTTGACTTACCTACTGTGATGACGTTTGTAGAAAGGAAGTGCCGGCAGTCTACACTCCCCGAGAAAGAGTCCTCTGGTTGTCCCAAATCAGCCAACATGGTTTCCAGAGTTGCCAAAGTCAGAACAGAATATTTTTTTTAATGGTCTGTGACTCGTCTCTCTCGACCTGTTTCAGATTGTGTATGCAGTTGTCAAAAGCAACCTATGTAGAAACTTCATGCATTAAAAAAAAAAGTCAGTTCAAGCAGTAACCCAATCCACTGAAAGCGAACCGATGAAGCCGTCTTATCCTCAGTCAGGCCATTGGTACATTTAGCCCAGTACTGCCTATTCTGGTTGGCACTGGCTCTCCAAGGCCTCTAAGCAGAGAGAGAAGTCTTCCCGAGTCCTGCTACCCAAGAGTCTTTAATGGGAGATGCCAGGGATTGAACCTGGGACCTTCTGCGTACAAAGCATGTGTTCTACCATTGAGCCTTGTGCCTTTCTGAAACTGAGTGGAGGGCTCTCTCCCAACAGCTGGATAAAATGTCAGTCTTCCTTTAGACTATTGGCCGTCCAGGATTCCAAGGGCCTGAACAGCATCTCACAGTCAGTCCTGTTCACCCCCACGATCTCTGTGTTGTTGAGGGCAAAGGATCATGGGTAGGCAGTATCAAAAGATCTTCCAGACCAGAAGTCTTTTCACGTTTGTGTTGTATTTGCGTTCATTGGACATTTAAAGTCAGAGAGTTCTCTGGGTTTCCTTTTTGCTGGGGCAGGTGACACACCTGATAAACAAAATGAAACAGAAGTAGTAAATATTTTCTCTCAGATTTCTCATTTTGGAATTTCTCTCTCTGTGTGTATGTGTGTGCGCACGTGTGCGCGTGTCTATAATCATATAATTCCTCCCTTTTCGGTGAATGGGTTCCTGAGGTTTGAATGAGGGAAACTTACTGGGCAAAATGTGCAAAGTTACCAGAAGGAAAAGGCTGAAGAATTTGAAAAACAGGTGTGCATACGTGCAAAGCTGAGTGTGGATTTTACAAAGCTGACTGCAGAATGTGAACAACAAATTGAGGGTAAATACTCGAGTTTTGAGGGTAAACACTGGACAGAAGATACAACATACCAAAACTCGATAATTCAGAAACGTTGCTAACAGGTGGAAGAACAGGTTGCTTATCTGTAACTGTGGTTCTTCGAGCGGTCATCTGTGCATTCACATATATGGGACTCTGCGCCTGCGGGAGAAAGCTCCCCCAAGGAACCCACGGAAGAGGTCGAAGAGAAGCTGAGGGAATAGGCAGGAACCTGCTGGGAGCATGCGCAGTAGGAAGGTGGGGGAGGGGTTCCCGCCTAAAATCCTCAGCTATGGAAGCTTCCTGAAACAGGCTCCGCGCAGGCGCAGAGCCCATATGTGTGATGCACAGAGACCACGAAGAATGATGATTGTACAATTTTCTGAGTGAAAGGTGATGTCCTTCAACATCAGAAAAAGAAGTTTCCAAAAGAAACAAAAGAAGCCCAATTAATGTACAACCAAAGCACATACGTAGTCAAAGAACATGCTTTTCCACATTATGCAAAGACCTGGCAAAACAGTATATAAGATACACCAAAATTAGCAAAACTCTTGAGTTAGAAGACATGAACACCAGAGGAGGAGCTGGCATGCTCGCACCCCTGCAGCTTCTGAGCGTATGAACCAGCCTGCCCACCAGGTTTCATTGTTCCAACACTGGTCACTATCTCAATGAATACGGAAAGATGGATGGATTGAAACTAACTGCATTTTATCTAAAATAAAGGTGTTCTAGAAATTGCATTTAGGTTTTGAGTCTCCGTCTGTAACTGTGGAGAAAGCCTGACACGAGTGTACATGTACACGCACACACCAGTCTCCGTCCTCCAGGGGAGGGGGGCGAGAAGGGGAGATTGGGTTACAGGGAAGCAGCCAGACAGACCGGCATTCCAGCAATGGAGGATCTCGCTTGTAATCCTTAAAACCCAGGAAAGGACCATCAAGACCATCAACCTAACAGGGCAGTCTCAAAGAGCTGTAAAGTATCCAATACGTCACCTTCTTCCTGGGCAGGAATAAGCCCACCTGACACGGAGGGGCAGGCAATAAGACTAATCTGATCTCATTTTTTGATCGGGTAACCTCCCTTGTGGACTGTGGGAATGCTGTGGACATTATATACCTGGACTTCAGCAAAGCTTTCGACAAAGTGCCTCATGATATCCTGATTAGTAAGCTAGCTAAGAGTGGGCTAGATGGAACAACTATCAGGTGGATCCACAATTGGCTAAAGAATAGGACTCAAAGAGTGCTTATCAATGGTTCCTTCTCAAACTGGGGAGAGGTAACGAGCGGGGTACCACAGGGCTCGGTCCTGGGCCCGGTGCTCTTCAACATTTTTATTAATGACTTGGATGAGGAGGTACAGGGAATGCTTATCAAATTTGCAGATGACACAAAGTTGGGTGGAACAGCTAATACTCTGGAAGACAGAAACAAAATTCAAAGTGACCTCGATAGGCTGGAGCGCTGGGCCGAAAACAACAGAATGAAATTTAATAGGGATAAATGCCAAGTGCTGCACCTAGGGAGAGGAAACCAAATGCAGAGTTACAGAATGGGGGACACTTGGCTCAACAATACTACAAGTGAGAAGGATCTTGGAATTGTGGTAGATCACAAACTGAATATGAGCCAGCAATGCGATGTGGCTGCAAAGAAGGCAAATGCAATTTTGGGCTGTATTAATAGAAGTATAGCTTCCAAATCGCGGGAAGTGATAATTCCCCTTTACTCGGCACTGGTTAGGCCTCATCTTGAGTACTGCGTCCAGTTCTGGGCACCTCACTTTAAGAAGGACATAGACAAACTGGAGGGGGTTCAGAGGAGGGCAACAAGGATGATAAAGGGACTGGAAACAAGGCCCTATGAGGAGAGACTGAAAGAACTGGGCATGTTTAGCCTTCAGAAGAGGAGACTGAGGGGAGATATGATCGCACTCTTCCAGTATTTGAAGGGATGTCACACAGAGGAGGGCAAAGATCTCTTCTCGTTCATCCCAGTTTGCAGGACACGGAATAATGGGCTCAAGTTACAGGAACCTAGATTCCACCTAAACATCAGGAAAAATTTCCTGACTGTCAGAGCAATAAGACAATGGAATCAACTACCTAGGGAGGTCGTGGGCTCTCCCACTCTGGAAGCATTCAAGGTACAGCTGGACAGACATCTGTCAGAGATGCTTTGACCTAGATTCCTGCATTGAGCAGGGGGTTGGACTCGATGGCCTTGTAGGCCCCTTCCAACTCTACTTTTCTATGATTCTATGATTCTATGAATAGCCCCACCTGACCTAAGGGGCGGGAGAGCGGGAATCACAGAGGTAGAAAACCCCTCTCCCCTCCTTTTGTTGGTTGTTGGGAACCCAGGGTACTTTTGAGTACGAACCACCCTCCAGCAGCGGCTGGAGTAAGCTGTTTCCTTCCCCGGATCGGACAGACCTGGAGTTAGGCTGAAACTGACTAGCGTGACATCTCTGATCTAAGGTAACTGACTAATCCAAATGCGCTAGCCTGGGAGCCTGTCATTGATAAACTTAAAGGTCACGTCAGGTCTTATTGACGTTGTAGTATTTCCTAGAAAGCTGTTAGTTCCGCTCCATATCCTGTGTAAATAAATAAAAGCCTTATTTGGCAGTTCAAAGGCTGAGTTTCCTTTTGTTTGTAAGAAAACCTCTTAGGTGGTTTCTTTCGCTTGTACGGGCTGTAATGCTGCACTGGTTAAGCGCCGAACTCACGCAAAGGATCCAGGTGCTGATCCTTCACAGTAACTCACCCCATAATCTCATTAGTTGGTAACACACACACACACACAGTAAAATTTTTGCATACCACCTTTTTATTCACCCATTTTTAACTTGTAATGCCTCCCAACCAAGGAACCTCTGGAGCTGTAACTATAGGCGATCACTCGTGACCGAGTAAGATTGTCTTCCAGGATAAAATTGCAAAAAGAAAATTATAAAAAGAGGAAATTCTAAAGAAGATTGTGTAGACCCTAGCGATGGGTCCGTAAGTGACTGTGGAGGCCAATTCTAGATCCACACAGCTTCCCACAGTGAGGACACAGGTGACCTGTGAAGGATTCGTTTGTAACACAACAAAGGGGTTAGCACTTAGCAGCCCCTAAAACAGATGCCATTATAGGCAAACAAGAATTGGTGCTTTAGGCACAAGGTGAGCTCTGAAGGGCTGCCCCCGCCCAGGTTATCCTGGGCCCTTTCTTGAATTTTCAGTGTTTGTTTTTTAAAAAAAGTTTTACTTCTGGAAATCTAAGGAAAAACATGCAGGAGGATTCTAATACACGCACACTTATTTGATACATTCCTATGCTGCCTTTCTGCCAAGGCACCCAAGGTGGTTTACAATTTTTAAATACTGGGGGGTGTTGGGGGGATGTTACTAAAAAAAACAAAAAACAAATATACAGTAAAACCTTGGATTGCAAGTGACTTGGTCTGCGAGTGTTTTGCAAGACAAGCAAATTTTAAAAATAAATTTTGACTTGATAAACAAGCGACATCTTGCAATACAAGTACTGTAGTACGGTCAAGAAAAATGAAGACTTTACACTATCATTCTTTATTGCAGCTTAAATTAAAAATATGTGTACAAATTTCTTATGGGGAATTTCACTTCAATATACAAGTGCTTTGGATTACAAGCACGTTTCCGGAACGAATTATGCTTGCAATCCAAGGTATTCCTGTAGTTCTCTCAGGCCAACTGAAGGTCTCTTCAGGAGCTGATGGCATGAGCTCCACGGCCCGGCCTTCTCCTGTTATAGGTCTGGGGAGAACCTGGCACATTAAAACATGTTTCTCGTGCTTTCAAAGCATGTAGCATAGGCATGTCCATGGGGTCTTCCAGAAGGAATTGTTTATTTTATTTATTATATTTTATTTATTATATTTATACCCCGCCTTTTTTCCTGCAAGGAACCCAAGAATTAAACTGAGAACAGTCTAATTGTGCCTTAGAACTGTTCCAAACCATCCAGAAAAAGAACAATGTGTCACTGTCCTACAATTAGCCTTCTGCCCAACATGCTAGCTTAATTGTTAGGGTGGCCTGGTGCCCTACTTTGCACAGGGCAGTCCACTATTTGAAGGGCTGTCCAGTCCAAGTCCAGTTTAAAAAATACAGAACCCTAAGAAGGAAGACTAGCGGAGACCTTGAAGTTGTTCATCCACAGTTAGCAACACTGGACTGAGCAGGCAGGCTGGAGGTCTTCCCCAATATGGAGAGATGTATAAGATTTCTATTTAACATTATAGTAATTATTTCACATTTGCATCTATCCATATAATTTAGCATGTGCAAACTTTAGGCAGATCTGCACCCTCTTTTGCTGATGATGCATTTCCTCTTTTTTGGCAACGCATAAGTGGCCATCCTAACTGTGAGGTGGGGAAGCGGACAAACTTGTAACAAAAACAACACCCACACCCAACAACACACACGCAGAGAGATTCTGAAAGCTTTTTGGGAACCAAGGAAATGAGACCAGTTCTCCATTCGCTTCGACTGGCGTTGGCTCTCCAGAAACTCAGCCAGAGAATGATCTAATGTTTGTGTCGGATCTATTATTTGATTTAGGTCAGTATGCCCAGTGCTTTTTTTCTGGAGAAAAAGGTACCGGAACTCTTGGATTACATTTCCTCGGGAGTAGATGGCGATTAAATTGTAATGCAATTAATAGAAGAAAAGGTGCTGGAACTCAGTTCCGGTGAGTTCCACCAGAAAAAAAGCCCTGAGTATGCCAGGATGCCCTGGGATAATCACACAGCCTCCTCCATCCCAGGACTTATACTAGAACATTAACTCAACATCCGTTAAACTTAATCTGCATTTATGGTGCAATCCTATACACGTTTAGGCAGAAAAAGGGGATACAACTCCCAGCATGCGGCTGGGGCATGCAGGGAGATGTAGGCCCTTTTTCTGTCTAAACATGGATAGGATTGCGCCTTTAGGGTCTTGTTCCTTGCAATCCCAGACCACCTGAACACAAAGCATCTTTACCACCCATTGCCCTACTACCTTGTTCCTTTAATAATTGGAGTTGCCAGGGATTGAAGGGGGGAACCTTTCGTGTACAGAGTTGGGACCCCACTGTTACAGAGGAGGAGCTCAGATACGTGCTGGCTGGCTGGACCAGTGCATGTTGCACTTGGTGTTTTTCATTGGCCTCACCCTGACTCCAGAATCCATTTTGTTCCAGGAGGAGGAGCATGGAAAGCTGCCAGGAACAGCACCAAGGCCCTGAAGAGTGTGCCGCCGGGGTCAGAGCAATTGTGTACGTGCTTCCTCTCCATAGATTAAAGGGAGCTACTCCCTGTGGCTACGGAAACAAGCAAATACCTCTCAGGCTGCCAAGCCACCACCCAGCCGGCAAACCCACGAGGCAGAGGCTGCCGTGGAATCGGCCAATCCAGAGCCTTGGCAGGAAGTCTGGCCCAGTCCTGGAGCGCACTCCTACCTAACAGGGAAGTCAACAGGTTTAATCCCCACCTGGGCAACCATCCTGCTACTTTTTGTTTTGAGTAGGGGGAGAGGGGAGAGGAGAGAGGGAGAGAGGGGGGAGAGCCACATTTCAGGTGACTGGGAGAGGAAAGAGGGAGGGAAGTGGAGAGCCACGTTTGAGGTGACTGGGAGGGGGGACAGAGGGGGGAGGGGGAAGGAAGGAGGTGGAGAGTCCACATTTGAGGGGAGGGAGATGGAGAGCTACATTTGAGGAGGGAGGGAGGAAGGGAGGGGAGAGAGGGGAGGGGGAGAGTCACATTTGAGGGGGGAGGGAGAGGGGGAGGGAGAGGGGGAGGGGGAGGGGGAGGGAGAGCTACATTTGAGGAGGGAGGGAGGGAGGGGAGAGAGGGGGGAAGGGGGGAGAGTCACATTTGAGGGGGAGGGAAGGAGGGGGGTCCATTTGAGGAGGGGAGGAGGGAGAGGGTGAGGAGGAGCAACTTTGAAGTGATTTGGAGGGAGGGAAGGAGGGAGGGAGAGGGAAAGGGGAGGAGGGAACCCCAATCTGAGGTGATTGGGGGAGGGAGATATCCCATTTGAGTTGAGGGAATGGAGAGTGGTGAGAGCCACATTTGGGGTGACTGGGAGGGAAGGGGGGAGAGAGGGAGGGAGCCACATTTGAAGTGGGAGCCACCGGCGGTGGCCCTCAGGACTTGCAGTGAGGAACACAGATATAAATCCTACCTTTGCTGGTGGCTCTTGCACAGCTCATGGTCTCTCTTCACTGCTGGTAGAGCCAGAGTTATGTAAAACAGGCAGACGTATTATGTTTCTTTATAGGTTATTTGGATCACAGAACATGGTTCTCTTGTCCAGCAAGTAACTAAATTTTGCCTACACGGAGAGCATACGCAGCACTGAGGAGGAGGAGGAGGAGGAGGAGGAGGAGGAGGAGGAGGAGGAGGGCAGCCCAGCCCTGCGACTTCCTGCATCTGTGCTGACTGAAATACCCAGAAGGAGCACCGAAATCTCAACAGCTCTGCCAGCACACAAGTGGCGTCATCAACACCAGTTCCAGACCCGGCTTCTGAGGACCCCTGCGCGAGATGCAGAGTGGCCACTTATGGCTGGCTCAGCTTGTCTGAGCGTGGAAAGCTAAGCAGGGTCAGGCCTGGTTGTTACTTGGATGGGAGACACACACCCCCTCCTCTAGTTTCCTGCATTGAGCAGGGGGTTGGACTCGATAGCCTTGTAGGCTCCTTCCAGCTCTATGATCTATGAAATCTATGAATCCCCAACAAAAGAGGAAAAGCATGCATGGCCCCCCCCAAAAAAGAGGACACACATTTGCATAATATTTGCACATATCAATTTATATGTACTGTATAGATGCAACTGTAGACATTATTATTATAATTTAAATAATTTAAATAAAAACACAAAACATCTTCCCAGAGGGCGGAAGACCATGCCCAGGTGACCGGCCAGTTCAGAGTGCTGTCCAGGTGGTAACTGCTGATTTGTCAACAGTTCTTATGGTTCCTTCTCTTAAAACAGGGCCGCCCTTCAAATAGAGACGGCTTTAGCTTCAAACAGAGAATCATCCCCTGTCAGTCTGTCCTCTGAAAAAGAGGACACATGGCCAGACTAGCAAGATGACATCAGAGGGCCTCCTTCCTCCTCACTGACCCATTTGCTTGCCCTCTACCTCTGGGT
Organism: Shinisaurus crocodilurus; assembly: GCA_021292165.1. NCBI lineage: Eukaryota > Metazoa > Chordata > Lepidosauria > Squamata > Shinisauridae > Shinisaurus > Shinisaurus crocodilurus. Next base: position 27,069,292 of record CM037886.1, on the reverse strand, counting down.
CCAATCCACAGAATCATCCAGAGCAGTGTTCTCCAAGCTTGGGTCCCCAGATGTTTTTGGCCTACAACTCCTAGCATGCCCCTGGCTGGGGCATGCTGGGAGTTGTAGGCCAAAAACATCTGGGGACCCAAGCTTGGAGAACACTGATCCAGAGGAAGAGAGGAGAGGGGAAGATGTCCTTTTACCGCCTCGTCCTTACTTTGCCCATTCTCTGAGAGGGCAGTAAACAAGAAAAGACAGCAAGGAAATGCAGCCACAAGGCCAGGAGATTCTGGGGGTCAGCAGTACCCCCCCCCCCGCAGGAGGTGGGTTTGGCAAGTGCCAAAGATGCTCCATGATGCCGACCCCAGACGTCGGCCCTGAACATGGCACAAAGGTTTAGCGGTCAAGGTGTGAGGCTCCGATTGAAAATAATAATTCGATCTGAGTCTCAGTTTCTGTCCTCTTTCAAAGGGTATACTCTTTTTAAATTTGTCCTTCCACAAAAAAAAAAAAAGTCCCCATGGCATAAAGTCCAGGAGAAGCAAATAAATTAAAACGGTCGCTGCACGATGGTAATGTTTCAGTTTCTCTTCATGTTTTTTTTTTTAAATTTGAAAGATTTTTTAAAAGTCACGGGTATATGTATATATTACAATGACAGACTAAAGATGTGATTTGTACTTGGTTATTCCAATAGATAATAAAAAGGGTTGCCAATTTTAATTAAAACGCTGACATTGTTGCCTACCGTCTTTCCCATAAAACTCGAACCCGGCAGGGTCATCCCAAGAAGCTGATTGGTGGGAGATTCAGGACAGATCTAAGGAAGCCCCTTTTCATACAGTGCAGAGTTAAACTATGGAATTCACTTCCCACAAGATGTAGATGGCCACCGATTTGGACGGCTTTAAAAGGGGATTGAACAGATCCATGGAGGAGAAGGCTATAAATGGCTATCAGTATCAGAGGCAGTGTGCCTGTGTACACCAGTTGCTGGGGAACATGGGTGGGAGGGTGCTGTTGCACTCATGTCCTACTTGTGGGATCCTGTGGGCAGCTGGTTGGCCACGGTGTGAACAGAATGCTGGACTAGATGGACCCTTGGTCTGATCCAGCATGGCTCCTCTTATGTTCTTATGCCCACTCTCTCTCAGCCTAACCTACCTCACAGGGTTGTTGTGAGGATAAAATCGGGGGGACTATGCATGCCACCCCAAGCTCCTTGGAAGTGGAGCAGGATAAGCATGTATTTGATTTAATAAACAAAATGAGGGTTAATTTGATTGTAATTGCATATTTATGCAACTTACTTTCCACTCTTCCATTGCAGGGATTTCTCTCTCTCTCCCTCCCTCCTTACAGAATTTAGCATAAAGAATTCATGCTGCTATTACCAGGTGAGCCTCTAGCTTTTTTCTGATTTCTCGCCAAGCCCTGGAACCTTGTCTCAACACGCCTTTAATGTGAAAATGGTGTATGTTGGTAGCAAACTTCAGGGTGGGGAAGACATGGAAACAATGTCAGCAATGTAATGGGGATGGTGTTGCACGATGCAGCTATTAGAGGACTGTGACTGTGAATGTGATCTATGAAATCTATGAAATCTCCACCTCCGACAGAGGAAAAGTTCCTCTCCTTGTTGCAATCTTTTTCTTCTCCCTTCCCTGCTTTGCTGAATCCCCGTGGAGCAGGAGAACATGTAAGAACATTTAAGTACAGGGCTTTTTTTTCTGGTGGAACTCACCAGAACTGAGTTCCAGCACCTTTTCTTCTATTAATTGCATTACAATTTAATCGCCATCTACTCCCGAGGAAATGTAATCCAAGAGTTCCGGTACCCTTTTCTCCAGAAAAAAAGCACTGTTTAAGTATGTCCATGTACACCAGTTGTTGGGAAATACGACTGGGAGGGTGCTGTCACGCACCTCTCCTGCTTGTGGGTTACTTCCCGTGGGCAGCGGGTTGGCCACTGTGTGAACAGAATGCTGGACTAGATGGACCCTTGGTCTGATCCAGCAGGGCTCTTCTGATGTTCTTAAGATGGTGCTTGGGGGGGACGGACGACTATTCTTTCAAACAAGGGGACAATTTTACAATTCTTGGTCACGTCCAGGAATGGTGGATTCATTTAATTCACACTGTAGTGATATATTTTAAAATATATAATTGCAGTGGAAATTAGAGCTGACAGGAAAGAACCATTTGATCAAAAATTCATGACATTTGACACAGTAATTGTGAAATGGCTTCCCCGCCAGCCACCCATTTGCTTTGCCAATTCTTCAGCACGTTTACTTCAGAGTAAGTCCTGCTGAACTCTTTGGAGTTTACTTCTGATGCACAGGATTGCCCTGTTAATCTCCCAATTCCCCTCTCCCCTCGTTCACCCCCCTCCCCACAAAAAAAAAAATAAGGCGCTGGATGCCTTTTAAACCTTTGCATCTTATGTTTCTGCAAGACATTTTTCTTTATTTCACACACACACAAAAAGAAAAGACAAATTAAATTCGATTTAAGTGAAATGGCTTGGAAATTACGACTGTCATTTCGAGCCAGCCCTAGCAGAAATTAAATTATTAAGGCCTTTGGAACAACATTTGTGTCAGACCTGGCATCTCCTTGCCAAACCTGGGCCTGAAACAAGATGAATAGGGATCCAGATAATTGGTTTCATCCAGGCAGTCTGAAGCTGAATCACGGCCATGCACTCAAGCGCCTTGCTCAAGAACGGAAGATTAAAGGTAAGGTGATAGATGCCGCCTTGAGTCCCAGTATTGGGGAAAAGACGGGATATAAATATATATGTTTTTTAAAAATAGATGCATATAGGCCATATGGTTGCAAAAACCCAGAGGTACAGTCAATGGTAGCAAATAGGGTGGCCACTTACACGTTGCCAAAGAAGAGGAAATGCATCACCCAAAAAGAGGACGAAAGAGAATACCAATTTGCATAACTTTGCTACTTGCCAATTTGCTACTTTATATGTACAGATGCTAATTTAGACATTATTTAAATAAAAATACAATATATCTCACCATAGTGGGGGGAGACTGACCAGATGACCAGTGTGTCTGTCTGCTATCCAAGGCAACTTCAGTCTTCAAGGTCTTCTTTCCCTTGTTATGTCTCCTTATCTGAAGCTGGACTTGGACTGGAGTGGACAGCCCTTCTCAAATACTAGATAATTTCAAATAAAGGGCTGCCCTCTGTAACATCTGGACACATCTTGTATTTATTTATTTATTATATTTATACCCCATCTTTTTTCCTGCGAGGAACCCAAGGCGGCTTACATAATCTTCCTCCTCCTCTCCATTTTATCCTCACAACAACCTTGTGAGGTAGGTTAGGCTGAGAGTCAGTGACTGGCCCAAAGTCACCCAGTGAGTTTCATGGCTGAGCTGGGACTAGAACCTGGATCTCCTGAGTTCCAGTCCAACACTCTCACCACTATGCCACGCTGGCTCTCTTTTGTCAAAGATTCCTCACTTAAGACACCTGGAGTGATTTGAAAACATTGCAGGACACATGGCAAATGTCTGTTGACATGTTGCTCAAGCTAGTCTTCTCCACCACAGACTAAGAAGGCGGCTCTCCACCAGGCATGTTGATCACTGAAAGGCCATAGTTTCTAAAGCAGTGTTCTCCAACCTTGGATAGCTGGCTGGGGCATGCTGGGAGTTGTAGGCCAAAAACATCTGGGGACCCAAGGTTGGAGAACTCTGTTCTAAAGCATGGTCTGTAGGCTAAACATGCTACATCACAGCCTCCACAGGGGAGCAAATGAAAGATAAATCATTGCCACCATTAAAAAAGAAAAAAAGAAACTGGCTAAAGAAAGAGTTGATGCAGGACAGTAGCTAGCAAACTGAGATGCAATTCAGCAAGCCCCCAGTTCGAATTTAACCTTTGCCATGAACTCACTGTTGGATAATAGTAGGGACAACTCTGCATGCTTCCAGACACTAGGGGATGAGAGAGAATGTGTTGTATCAAAACCTGCTTGTCTTCTTCATCCCCCCCCCCTTGTTATCTTGTAACTCGATTGGTTCCTTTCTCCTACTCCCTTCCCTTTCCTCTTCGCCTCTGCAACAATAGGCAACATGTGCTCTCTTCCTAAGGAAAGCAAGTAACCTTATCTTACACCTTCGCTTACACTTACACGCCCAGCTTTAGGGGGTGCTTGTAGTTAAACAGTGTTAGCCTTCTTTGACAATTTGTATAAAAGCACTAATAAAGTAAGTGGATTTGGACTTCTTCTAAACTGGCTCCAGCCTGCATTTATTCCCTCCAATACTAAATGCTCTCCTCTGAACCCTTTCCAGTTTGTCTGCATCCTTCTTAAAGTGTGGTACCCAGAACTGGACGCAGTACTCAAGATGAGGCCTAACCAGTGCTGAGTAGAGGGGAACTAGTACATCACATGCTTTGGAAGCTATACTTCTATTAATGCAGCCCAAAATAGCATTTGCCTTTTTTGCAGCCACATCACATTGCTGGCTCATATTCAGCTTGTGATCTACAACAATTCCAAGATCCTTCTCGCTTGTAGTATTGTTGAGCAATATTGTTTTTAATTAGAAGCATGGCTGAGAGCAAGCAAACAGTAATTCCCAAACAAAATGCAGAGATCTATCATGTATGGTGCTTCAGACTGAGAAACCAAGTCGAGATGGATGGGACGCCTGAAGCACTGGATAAAGAGCGACCTGGCACAGGAGAAGAAGCCATTGCAAGATGGGATTCCATAGATGTAAGGGCAAGAAAGTTATTAATACGATGCTTACCAGATGATAAGTCTGTGCATAGAAAGCAAGAAAAAATGGCTGCAGGTATATTTAAGGTGCTGCAGAAATTATATGAAGATGAAACCCAGAAACAAGTTTTACTGTTTAGAGAACTATTCTCTACAAGCTTAAAGGAAGGAGGTGATGTTGATAAGTATATTGCAAGTCGACCAAATATACTAGACAAGTTGGCCACATCGGGGCAAATATTAAATGATCAGCTAAAAATGGGATTATTTCTAAGCTCCTTCCACGAAGCTACTCTGCATTTGTTTCAACATTTAATGCAAAAGAAATAACAACATTAAGTGATTTACTAAGCTCCATTAGACGAGAAGCACTAAGACAAAAGGCTCATGAGGAAACTGAAACACAGAATGGCTCAAATACATGATCACCAAAAACAAGCCTAAAGGCAGGCATTTTGAAAGCCAACCAAGGCAAAGCAAGCAGGTTCAAAGAAAGGAGCCACACCCACATGCTTAAAATGCAACAAAAGGGCCACTTACAGAGGGATTGCGGAAGCAATTTTAATTCCTCCAAGGAGACACAGAACCAAAAGGATTATAATCAGCATAAAAATAAAGGTCACAGAACTTTTAATGTAGCCCAAACAAGAAATAACAAAGTTACATCATCATGGCTGATTGACAGTGGGGCACCTTTGCACATGTCCTCTGATGCTAATTTATTCCATGAACTAAACTCCATGGGAGCGTGCATTTAGCTTGTTGCCATTCAGGGTAAAGGAAAGATAGCCCTAAGAGACAAGACTGAGAATGGGTGCAATGATAACACAGCAGAGGAAGTACATTCATTCCTGAACTAAAGATAAATCTGTGGAGCGTATCCATGCTGACGAGAAAAGGGTTTGATGTACACTTTAACAAGAAAGGCTGCACAGTTTCTTTTGAAGGCCAACTATATGCTAGAGGCTTTGAGAAGGATGGAGTCTTCGAACTAGACTTCCAGGAAGAAAAGGCTAATGGTGCCAAACAACGTACAACAGAGGATTGCTCCACATCGTGGCACGTCGTGACAAGAGTGCCATTCTGGAGCTGAAGAGGAAGGACTTGGTAAGAAACACTGATATAAAATAGTGCATTAATTATGATTATAAATGTGTGACATGCATAAAAGGGAAGGCAACTAGGCCACCAATCCCCAGGCAAAGTCAGAGGTGCTCAAGCAAGCCTGTTGAGCTGATTCATAGTGATCTGTGTGGTTCCATTCAGCCAGCCTCAGCTGGAGGGAACAGATACTTACTTTATAGATGACGTTTCTTCAGTGTACTGGAAGAAGCAAAGACTACTAGCATTGAAAAAATGATCCTTCAACGCCAACTTCAGTGGACCGGTCATGTTGTTCGAATGCCTGACTGCCGTCTCCCAAAGCAGTTACTTTACTCCCAACTCAAGGATGGAAAGCGGAATACCGGTGGTCAATATAAGAGGTTTAAAGATGTTCTTAAGGCTAATCTAAAAAAAAATGCAATATAAACATCGAGAACTGGGAAGCTCTGGCCCATGAACGATCTAACTGGAGGTTGGCCTTTCACAAAGGTTCCATGGACTTTGAAGAAGCCCGAGTGCAAGGTGAAAGGGAGAAACGTGCTAAGCGAAAAGCACGTCAAATGAATCCTTTACAAGACCATCTTCCATCTGGTCACCTGTGTCCTCACTGTGGGAAGCTGTGTGGATCTAGAATTGGCCTCCACAGTCACTTACGGACCCATCGCTAGAGTCTACACAAATTTTCTTTAGAATTTTCCTCCTTTTAAAATCTCCTTTTTGTAAATTTTCTTTTTTTTTTTTTTAATCCTGGAAGACAATCTTACTCAGTCACGAGTGATCGCCTGACTGACTGACTCTAGGTACTGTGTGATCTACTGCTAACAGAGAAGTCCCAAACAGCACACATGCTGAAAGAGTAGGTTGCCAAAGTGACCAACAAGTTCAACAGGACGCCTCAAGCTATCCAAAGTGACAATGTTGGTGAGTATGTATTGCATCACACACAGGCATATTTATTTGAGAGAGCAGGGAATAGAACATAGACTCACAGTTGCATACACATCAGAACAAAATATGGCTGCAGAGAGAAAGAATTGCTCACTAATGCGCATGGTGAGGTGTGCTCTTGGACACAGAACTTTCTGGCAGATATCGCAGAGAAGTTGTAATGGCAGCCTTGTATTTACAAAATAGACAGCCAACCAAGGTCACTGACAAAACTCCCTATGAGTTATAGCATGAGCGGAAGCCAAGCACTAGAGCACCTGAGAGTGTTTCGATGCCGGGTCTATACACACATCCCAAAGGAAAGGTGTTCCAAACTGGATTCTAGAGCTGAAGAAGGCATCATTGCTTTGCTATGCCCCAGGAAGCAGGGGATACAGGATCCTAAACCCAAAGATAACTGTATGCAGAGTGGTGTACTTCAGTGAACAAGAAAGGACCAGAGCCATACCGATGATGACTGCAAAGGGGTCGAAGGTGACAGTGACAGCAGTTAGTAGAGTATTGCCTGACATCCAGAGATGCAGCCATCACCCAAACACAAGCCAATGAGGAAGTGCAAGTGGAAGCTCCCAGAGACCACCAGATGACACAGAAGAGCCAGAGGTTGCAGTGGAAGCAGACGATACTCCTGAACCAAATCCCAGATGCTCATTGCAGCCCAACAAAGGGGTTCCAGCCGAATGACTCACCTACCTTGCAAGGTCATCATTGCCACAATAACCAACATCATGGAAGGAAGTGTAGGAGATGCCCACTGCTGAGGCAAGCAAATGGAAAAGAGCAGCACAAGAAGAATGAGAGGCACTATGCAAAAACAAAATGTGGACTCTTACAAAACTGCCAATCGGCAAAAAGGCCAAAGGCTGCAAGTGGGTTTTTAAAGCCAAGCAGGGTACAGAAGGGAAGATACAGAGATACAAGGCCAGGCTCATTGCCAAAGGCTACTCCCAAAAATATGGTGAAGACTATGACGAAACTTTTGCACCAGTTGTGAAACATGCTACAGACTACAGTAAGAGGGCTCTCAAGCTTAGCAGCCTCAAGGAACACGTACGTGGAACACCAAAGACTGCATTTTTGTATGGAGAAACAGAAGAGCAGTTACACATGGAACAACCTCCGGGATTTACAAGTCACAGAAACTAGCATCTCATGTGCAAGCTGCAGAAGGGGATCTACAGCTTAAAACAAGCAGCAAGAGCATGGAATGAAAAATTGGACAAGATGCTGACCAGCTAAGGCTTTATGCAAGGTAAAGCAGACCCCTGCCTCTACACACATTATAGAGAAGGCAGGTGGACATTTATACAGACTTACGTCGATGATCAGAATATCCCTACAAAGTAGGGAAGTCCCTGTTTGGAACTCACCTCCGCCACAAAGTCGCAAGGTGTCCTTGTGCAAATTTCAGCCCCACCACTGCAGTATGGGGATAATAATACCAACCTATCATACAGGGTTGCTGTAAGTATTAAAAACAAGGTAATGGATGTGAAGCACTTTGAACACTCAAAACAGCCTTTGGGACCCTTCCATGCTGGAGAAAAGAGCCTAGAATCTGGGCTCTAGCACACACACACCCAACTCAGCATATTCTTAAATATATATTTTTAAGCTGCTTTAAGGCCCCGCTGTGGCTAAAAGAACAGCTCATCAATTTAACAAACAATATTAAACATTGTGTTTGTTGTTGTTGTTGTTGTTATCACTTCAGCTGCTTTTATGTATTTTATATTGTTTTCCCTGTGCTGATTTTATTGTGTACAGTGTTTTTATTCTCTTAGTTCTATCATCTAGCTATCTAAAATTATTTCTAGGCCGCCTTTACTGGTTGGAACCATCTCAGATTAGTTGAAGTAATCTGGCCAGATGGACTAAATTGGGTGGACTAAAACTTGTTATTGGGTAGACCAAATGTTGTGTGTGTGTGTATGTGTGTGTAGAGATAGATAGGATAATTATGCAAATAGTGGTCCATGAGAAAACTCTTCCAGTTCTTAAGCTGGATGTCAGCCCTTAACATCAGTTTATCTTGCCAGTCATTGCACGTGCGTGTGTGTGTGTGTGTGTGTGTGTGTGTGTGCACGCGTGCCTTCCTGGTCCTTGGATGCCTCAGAAAGAGGGGGAGGGAGGGAGAAATCCTAAGGGATTTGTCAGAACAGTCAACTGTTTGCTTAAGGGTTTGTTCTCAAGCAAGAGATTCCATCGAAGTGAAGTATTTCACTATAAGTGCCCATCCCAAACAGCAATGTTTTCTGAACTGGAGTTTGTAGCCAAGTTGTGATGACAGCGTCTCTTGAAGTACTAGGAGCAGGGGGAGGGAAATCAGAAGTAATAATCCCACCAACTCCATTCTCCAGAAAAGTCTGCGCATGATTATAAGTTCCTGCTTCAAAGAAAAGCAAACGCCAGCTCTGAAAGCATCACACAGGGGCCCAGGGACAGGAGAAGCTGTAGACAGTTGGCAGGAAGGCAAGGGGCTTTGGAAGCTGGAAACCCACCATGGGCCAAGAAGCCAAGGGATCCGCTATGCCAAAGAGGGAATGTGACGCGGATGTATCAATTTGAACTAACCATCTGGGGACAGAACTCACAAACTTTTTAACTGCAAAACGTTGCTAACAAAAGCCAACAAAGTTCGAAGCAGGGGGTTGGACTTGATAGCCTTGTAGGCTCCTTCCAACTCTATAAATCTATGAAATCTATGAAACAGAAGAGTGGAGAAGGACATGGGCAGATAATGTGGGCTTCGGGGCTCCTGCTCAGCCCCCAGACTCAGGGAAGGGGTTAAGCAGTGCCTAGCCCCCCCCTCCTCCTCCTCCATTCAGCTTCCAGTCACCTAGCTGAGCTCCAGGGGACTCCTCCATGACCAAGCTGCCTCTAGCCCTCCGACTGATTTCATGTAGCCCTCAGCCTAATTTCAAAGGCCCTCTCCATACAATCAGCTCAGACCTCTGGCAAGAGCGATCTGGAAGCCCGCTAGGCAGGAAAGGAGAGAGAAAAGGGGTGACCCACTCATTTTTGGCCCTGGCACCGCTCACTTCAGGCTTTGGCCCCACTCACCGCTGACACGGAGCCGCCAAAAGATTACCCACAAGGGGATGCAGCCCTCAACAGAAAAAAAAAAAAAGGTTGCCCACGCCTAGTCCGTGGAACGCTACCTCTTGACTGAGAGCTGTTTCTGGCTTCCAGCCCAGATCGCTCCCAACTGCCAGACATGCAAACACATCTCCTCCGCCTGGTGAGAAGTTGTCAGCTTCTGTTATCATGGCAACGAGGTGATCAGCTCCTGCCCACATGGTCTCTCCTTGGCCTGTTGCTTTCTCCCAGTGCTCCGCTTATGGTGGTGCTGGGACAGAGCTCCAGGGATTCAGCCAGAGTCAATTCCAAAAGCAAGGTCAGTAGGCAGTCCAAAGTCAAACACAGAGGCTGGGTTCACACCACACGACAAGCCATGGTGGCCAGGGCCGGTGCTACCATTAGGCCAACTAGGCAGCCGCCTAGGGCGCAAGGCTAAAGGGGGCGCCAGAAACGCCTTGAAAAAAAATACAGCGCTCTCAAGTGGGAAGGGGGGGGCGCTAAATATCTGATCTTGCCTAGGGCACCAAACTGCCTTGCACCGGTCCTGATGGTGGCTTATAAGCCATGCTTGTTTCAGAGCGGCTTGTTGTCACGTTGCCTGAACCCGGCCAGAGTGGCTTGCGCGTGGTTAAAACAAACCATGCTGCTGGGTTCAGACAACACGACAAGCCGCTGTGGAACAAACATGGCTTATAAGCCACCATGGCTTATCGTATTGTGTGAACCCAGTCAGAGTGATCCAAAGAAGAGCTGGGTTAGCAGGGAAATACAGAGTAGGCATCTGGGAGCTCAAATGCTGTTCCAGCACTCTGTGCCAGGAAGTGAAGGCTTTTAAGCCTGTGTCTTTAGAGCCCCACCCAGAGCACAGCTGCAGGGCATGAGTGCCACCCGTGAGCAGGGCCAAGTCTACCTTTACTCACAAGGAGTACCTATTCCCCGTGCAGTCTCTTCTGCATCTGGCAGCTGGCTGTGCCTTGACCCTTAGCTGCATGCACTCCCTGGGGCTAGGTGGCCACTTGGTGTCTGCTTCTGGGGCTGAGAGGGAGCTAACTCCATCATGACGGAAGGTCGATGCCTGCCTCTCCCAAGGGCCCGGGATCTCCCTGACACTGGCAGCTCCTCTGTGATGCTTGGCTTGGGGCCTCAAAGTCATCCTCCAAAGAGAAGCTTCCCAGAGGCGACAGGGCACCCAGCCTTAGCTCTGGGGCCACTCCCACCAAGGCCTGGTGTCAGGGATCAAGTAAAGTAGGATCACTGGCCATCCTACACCATCTTCAAAACACATCCTCTCATCTTGTACCCTGGGCAGGGGAGGGTGGTGACTCCTACGTCAGTGCAGCTCCGTCCTTATCCATTGCAAGTTTTAATCTGAGTTTTATAGGAGCTATCAATGGTGCTGAATTCCATCCCCAAGATAGGTTCACTGCCATGGAACACCATGGATAGCTCCGATAAAGCTCATAATAAAAACCTGTGATGGATAAGGAGCCCCACTGGCACAGGAGTCACCGGACTCTGCTGCCCCGGGGAAAAACGAGGTGCTTGTGTTCCAGCCAACCAAGATGAAGAGGCGTATTCAATTACCCAGGAGCGGCCCTCACGCCACTGTTTTTCGATCAGTGGGGAAGAAAACTTGAAAAGCCTTGTATGTAAAGATGCCATTTTGTGCTTCGTTCAACCATCACCATACAGAGGCTAGTAAAGGCTCGGGGGCAGCTCGAATTTCCCTTCCCAGCGTAAATAATACAGAAGTTAACAATGCATCCCATGCACAGAAGCAGCAGGGGAAGGAATCAAAAGCACATCGCAAATATGATTTATCGGATCAAGAAGCACATCAGAAGTTCGGGAAGATCAAAAGCGAACAATATACTTTAGAAGTGTCAAATCACTAAGGCATCTCCCCCCCCCCGCCTCCCTTCCCTTTCAGTCCAGCTGCTGTTCCCGACATGCTAGTTTGTTTTGCAGAGGACAAACCCATCTGTCAAGTAATAGTTATAAATGATGATATCCGCTAACACAAGATGTGGCAACGGCCACCAACTTAGATGGCTTTAAAAGAGGATTAGACAAATTCGTGGAGGAGGAGAAGGGCAGGCTACCAATGGCTACAGCTTGCGATGGCTAATGCTACGTCCAAGGTAAGAGGCTTTGTGCCTCTGCAGGCCAGTTACTGGGGAACAGCCGTGGGATAGGGCTGTTGCCTTCTACACCCTGCTTGTGGGCTTCCCGGTGTCAGAACCTGGCTTCCCAGAGTCAAGGCAAGAGTCCCAATAAAACCTTTTATTGCAGTAATTCCAGTAATTAGTTATCAGCCTTCACAGATGCAATAAAGATCCACAGAAACAGAGTAGGTGCTCCTTCAGGTATTTGGGCCTTAAGCCATTTAAGGTGCAATCCTATGCAAGTTTAGAGAGAGAAAAGGCCTACAAATCCCAGCGTACCCCAGCTGGCTGGGGCATGTCATCCTGACATGATTATCCCAAGTGATAATCATGTCAGGATGGAACATCAGGACACATCATCATCATCAGGCGATCACTCGTGACCGAGTAAGATTGTCTTCCGGGATAAAAGGAGGAAATTCTAAAGAAGATTGTGTAGACTCTAGCGATGGGTCCGTAAGTGACTGTGGAGGCCAATTCTAGATCCACACAGCTTCCCACAGTGAGGACACAGGTTACCAGATAGAAGATGGTCCTGTAAAGGATTCATTTGACGTGCTTTTCGCTTAGCACGTTTCTCCCTTTCACCTTGCACTCTGGCTTCTTCAAAGTCCATGGAACCTTTGTGAAAGGCCAACCTCCATTTAGACACAGAGGCAATCACTCAAAGTGTAGCTCACAGAGAAAGTCCCATAAAGTTCACCGTTCGAAAGAAGGTGGGAAGCTCCCCAGGTTTTCAGTGTGCCGCTGTCTCCTGCAAAGACTACTGGAAGCTGCACAGGTTTAAATACAGGGGAGCGGCTGCTCAGGATACCTCTTGGACATTGGCTGCTGCGCTTGACCGAGCATTTCTGAAGCAGGGGCCTCCATCAAGGTCGAGTCTTCCGGCTATGGAAGATAGGCCCTATCAGTCTCCAGCGCCTCACCCCTCTCTCTGTTCGCTAGGCAGTGGGAGGCCAGGCAGAACCTGAATTCTCAGGCCTCTGGTTTCCCACGGCTGGGCCTGACTCTGCCGCTTCTTCCCTCTGAGTCAGAACTGGTGTCTCAGGCCATAGCTCCCCACGGGCTGGGGCAAGGTCCCACACCCAGAGGCATCTGGTGGGCCATTGTGGGAAACAAGATGTTCAAACAGATAGGCCTTTGCCAGGCCACACCAATTCTTAGGGAATTACATTGACTCCCTGTCCAGTAGTCCAATTCAAGGTACTGGTTATCACCTTTAATGCCCTAAGGGCGCAATCCTATGTATGTTTAGGCAAGGGGAAAGGGCCTACAAATCCCAGCATGCCCCAGCCATCTGGGGTACGCTGGGATTTGTAGGCCTTTTCTCTCTCTAAACTTGCATAGGACTGCATCTTAAATGGCTTAAGGCCCAAATACCTGAAGGAGCGCCTTCTCCCATATCATCCCACCCCTACATTAAGATCTTCAGAGGGGGCCCTTCTTCACCGAGTACTAGAAGCTGGAGAAATGCATTATGCATTTACAAAAGAGAGGGCCTTCTCTGCGGTGGCACGGCACCCCAATTTTCGAGTGTCTTTCCAACCTTGCTTTCTTTTCAGTGCCAAATCAAAACATTCTTTTTTAATTTTTCAATGTTTTTAAATGGAATTTTTTTGTTTGCTGGTTTAATAGTTCTTATCCTTTTTATTTTGTAATGTTATTGTTATTTGCTTTTACTATGTTATGTAGGCTGCCCTTGGATACCTTCTGGACGAAGGATGGTTTATAAATTTTGAAAATAGATAAAATTTGCTTTGATCTGGAAAGGCTTCTCCTACTACATTCTTATGCAATCCTGCTGGAGAGATCTTGCAGGCCTAGACATGTTGCAGGCAGCTGGAGAGTAGAAGGAACAAGCAGGCAAACACACACACCATTACTAGAGCAGTATAAATTAGAACTCTTACTTCCTGTGGCTTGGAAACTACAGTTCTATTAATGCAACCTAAAATTGCATGAGGTTTTTTTTAATATGGTTCTTGCTTTTTTACTTGTCTTCATTGTATTATATTATTGTTGGCAAGCCATCCTGGGAACTTAGCTGAAGGGCAGGGTGAAAATATGTAGCACAGTGGGCAGAATCCAATGGGGCGCTTACACACCCAGACCCAACGATTCTCTTACCCCTTCACCAATTCCATTGCACAACTGACCCCCAATGGCAATTTAGCACATCAAGGGTGACCCGAAATGAGTGGAAATGCTCATTTCTGGAAGGAGGCAGGTTGGCGCAGCTCGCATAAGGGAGCTCCGCCGACCTGCCTCCTTCCGGAAACGGGCATTTCCGCTCATTTCAGGGCTTCCCCTAGGAGGCACTAAATCTCCCTTGCATACGCTTGCACAATGGAATTGGCGGGATCTACCGGTTGTGGCAGGGAATTGGCAGGGTGGAAAAGGAATCAGCAGGGGCGCGTAAGCTCCTCGGTTCCCGCTGAGATAAAATAAAGTGAGATACAAATATTCTAAATAAATAAAAACTATATTTGACTGTGCTTCCATGGACGATTCATGGGAAAATAGGAAAATTCTCACTCACACCCTGGATTTCCATGCAAGCTTTCATAAGACACAAGCAACGGACTATTTGGAACGTTATCCATCACATGTTTTGTAAAACATTCCAAATGTTTATCTATTTAAAAAGATGTATACCTCTTTCTTCCCCACAAAAATAGTCAAAGGCAGATAACATCATCATCACTATTAAAAAGAAAGAAAAACATTAAAAGTACAATTACAAAGCCTAAACAGCTTAAGGTAAAATTTTATCTATAAAAGTAGCAGAAGACACAACAGTAACTACAACGACCACCCAGTATCTGCAGTATAAAACCGTATCAGCCATATGTCATCAGCCAAAGGCCTTTCTAAACAGAAAGGTCTTTGCCACAGTCAGACTATCAAAAGGTGAGCAGCAAGACAAACTTCCTTCAGGAGGGAGGTTCTAGAGCAGTGTTCTCCAACCTCGGGTCCCCAGATGTTTTTGGCCTACAACTCCCAGCATGCCCAGCATGGCTGGGGCATGCTGGGATTTATAGGGTTTTTTTTCCCCTGTCTAAACTTGCATGGGATTGTGCCCTTACGCATCAAGCAACAAAACATGTGTGGACCATTCCACATAGTAACTGATGTATGCACAGAAAACCAGGATCCCGCACTGCTATAGAGGTTCACACATGTTGTTGTTGTTCTGCCACGGTGTGGAATTAGCCACTGGGAAAAGGTGATATACAGACAAGCCCCTTAGACTAAGAGTGTGCCTGAGATTCCCTCCGAACCAAGTCAAACTACACGTTACACTAAGCTTGCACTTTAACATGTTTCCCTCCACCCTGCAAGAGTGTACTTACAAGTGGCCCCTCTCTTTCTTTAGTAAAACAAGCCATGGCAGGCCCTGACCCAGATTCAGATTGCAACATGGGGCGGGGGACAGTTAATCCTTAGTCCTTTCCCCATGCTGCTTTCCTGCCAAAAAATTGCTCCCCGAAGCTGCTGATTTACCCCCAAAGGTTATATTTGCAGTACTACTTCGTCAAGTGTACACATAATGTAATGAGTAGCTTGGCCCTTAGGAACACATATCTATTCTCAAAGCCACAGTCTGGTAACCACAAAGATGAAGCAGCTAGCTTAAACCGAGCCATAAACAAAACAATGATTTCCTTAAATACAGGGCCAGTTGCGCACTTTTAAGGGAAACATTCTTTCAAAGCATAGTGTGAATTAACAACACAAAAGCACAAAAGTAGTTGCTAACCTCCATTTTGCCACAACCCCTCAAGCAATTTATGTTGGCAAAATGTGGCACATCTAACCAAGCCATGTGGCATCAGTTAACACTATGTTGTATGGAATTTTTTCCAATTAAAAAAAAAAAGGAAATAAATTGTTCTGCTTCAGGAACACTTGACCCAACTCTTCCAGGGCAAATTATATATTAAAAGGTTCTTGCATCTCATTTGCTCACTAGGGGTGGTGGTGGGATCAACTATATATTTCAGGTTTGAGGTTTCTAAGTCATGCTAGAGAGATCTCACCTGCTAGAAAAGTATGCAGTTAGGACAGCTTTACATCTGACAGTCATAGAATCATAGAAAAGTAGAGTTGGAAGGGGCCTACCAGGCCATCGAGTCCAACCCCCTGTGCAATGCAGGAATCCAGGTCAAAGCATCCCTGACAGATGGCTGTCCAGCTGCACCTTGAATGCCTCCAGAGTGGGAGAGCCCACCACCTCCCTAGGTAGCTGGTTCCATTGTCTTATTGCTCTGACAGTCAGGAAATACTTAGGTGAACAAATTTACCTAATGACAAGAGGCCAGCATTCCCGTACAGCAGGGCTGCACAACCTTTTCAGCCACAAGGGCTGTACTGGGTCTCTGCTGGGATGGCAGGGGCCGCACATGTGGCTGGTGGCTCCAAGGTCAGTGGGGCGGTGTATGCACTCTTGGTTTTAGTCTGAACTTTAAAGGAGCTGTCCATGGTGCTGAACCCTGACCCCAACAAATTTTAGGTTCAGCACCATGGATAACTCCTTAAAAGTTCAGACTAGAACCTGGAGTGGAAACACCGCCCCACTGACACTGGAGTCACAGATTCATAGATCATAGAGTTGGAAGGAGTCATCAGCCTTCACTGCCATACACACACACACACACACACACACACCACTCTCTCTCTCATACAGACACTCAACACTCATGCAACAGATGCTGGTCTTTCAGCAACAGCAGCTGTCCCACATCAAATCATCAAAGAGTTGAAGCCTCCTCTCCCTTTCCTAGCCAAAAAAGGAGGGGGTGGAACACTCTAGCAACAGGCTCTGCGATTCCTGCCATAGAAGACTCACTCCTAGAGCAACCCAAGAGCATCCTACAAAGCTGGCAGGAACCTTCAAGCACTACCTCCTAGGATGCTCCAGGGATGCTCTAGGCTTCGATGGCAAGACAGATGCACGTTCTAGAGAGCAATATGTTTTGTTGACCAATTAGTTCCATTAATAGTTTTTTGTTTGTTTGTTTGTTTTTTCAGGGCGCAGTCCAATCGGGATGCCCGTAGCCCTCCAAACTTGGAGGATTACGGGCCTCCAGTGGAGGGCAGAAGGAGTGCAGAGGTGAAGGTTGCCTCTGCGTTCCTCCTGCTATGCAAAACACTTAGAAGGCCGATTTTGGCTAAGTGTCCGGCCTCAGAGCAGGCGGGAAGGAGTGTGAGGCGCCACCAGGATACTCCGTACGCTGCTGGCACGTGTCTCCTCCCCTCCTTGCCCCCAAAAGCCCATCTCCGAGGTCGCTTGTGACCTCGGAGCTGCAGCCAGTGTGATTCTTTCCACGCCGGCTGCGAGGGCAGAGAGTGGGTACTCTGAGTTCAGAATCTGAGCCCCGACCTCAGAGCAAGTTTCATGAGGTCCGAGCTGGGACTCTGAAAAATCCTATGGCTGTCTAAACTCCGTCTAGGGGCCATAGGATTGTGCTGCAAATCAACTAAAAAAGGTTTGCCTAATTAACTGGGCAGCAGAAAAGTTTTATCTTTTAAAATTATTGTTTTAATACAAGAACTTACAAAATGATGGGTGGTACGTAAGGTGGCTACTTACCGTATTTTTCGCTCCATAAGACGCACTTACCGTATGGTACAAAAAAAAAATTAGCTGTTCCACGGGGAATCAGCTGAGAGGTGGGGATTCCCCGCCCTGCCCAGGAGTCCTCCGCTCTTCCGGACCAGCAGAGGAAAGTAAAAAAATAAATAAATAAATTTATTTTTTTTTACTATATTTGCTCCATAGGACGCACAGACATTTCCACCTAGTTTTTTTGGGGGGGAAGTGCGTCTTATGGAGCGAAAAATACGGTACACATTGCTGAAAAAGAAGAAATGTATCACTCAAAAAGAGGACAGAAGAGGACACCAATTTGCATAATATTTGCATATGATAATGTCTATGTACAAATGCAAATTTTTCAGACATAATAACTAATTTAAATAGAAATACAATACATCTCACCATAAAGGGGAAGACCGACCAGGTGACTTCTGTGCCTGCTTGCTCAGTCTGCTGTCCGGGTGTTACCGTAACTATTTATGGCCCATGCTATGTCTCCTTATGGATCTTTAAACTGGACTTGGACTGGACAGCCTTTCAGATAGAGGACACCTTCAAATAGAGGACTGCCACGTGTAAAGTAGGACACCTGGCCACCCTTGGTATTCCCACATCTCTCTCCCCCCTTTCTTTCATACATGATGGAATGCCTCTTCTATGATCCACTGTGTTGGAAATCTCAGTTCCTGGGGTTGCCTGGACTGAAGGAACGACTGTTAAACCAGTTTAAATCTATAACACAGATATATCTATAGAATAGATATATCTCAGTGGTGGCCCCCTTTATGGAATGATCTCCCCACTGAGGCGCACCTGGCACCAGCTCTGTCATCTTTCTGGGGCCAGGTTACGGCTGCCCTCTGCTCCCAGGCACTTCATGGCTCTTAAGGGCGTTTGATGAGGCATTTGGGTCAGCTGCTTTTGGCAGGTCTGGTCGTACTGGGATCATTTTGGCTGTTGAGTTGTTTTTTAAAATTTTGTATATTGGGGGAAATTATGTTGTTTTTATGCTGTTTTTATTGTATTGTATTTTGTGAATTGTTGTGAACTGTCCAGAGAGCTTTGGCTATTGGGCAGTATAGAAATGAAATAAAAATATAGTATCCCTATGTACTACTTCACAAAGTAGCCATAAAAATCCACCCAAGCAATCAAGAACTTCTTGGCGTTCCCTTTCTTCTATTGTCCATTGAAGGCAGCTGCTTTTAATTCTGATCTCCTCTCCTGTTCAATTATGGCTGGGTGATACTTTTTTTTTCTTAGTTTAAACAAACAAACAAGATCTACCCTATGAGCTTTGGGCAGACATTTACATACAGATTGTGTCAGCCGTTCCAAAATAAAAATGTAAGAATATATAATCAAATGAGAAAGCTCAGCGTTATGATAACAGTGAAGACTTTTCGGATCTAAATTACAATGTTCGATGATAACAACATTGGGAAAGATTGCATTTACTCAGCTTCAACAAAACTTAGCCAATTGCATGAATTTTGCATTTAACTCTTGGACGACCCAATGGTCAGTGGGACCCAAAGTAAGATACATGACCCAAATATATCTTCCCCCCCAAAAAACCCAAGGTTTTTCTGCCCTTGGTGCCCCTCGCTTCTCGCCAGCACAACACAGAATGTATTATAAAAGTGACTCAGTCATAGATAGAACAAAACCATTCATATTTATCTTTGGTGCAGAGTTGCAGCAGTGGCCCAAACTGCACATTATGTTACCCATGCTATTAAAAAAAAAGGAGAAGTGTGCTTAAATTGCCCACTTTTCCTCTGAAGGAAAAGATGCGGTGTGGGGCCCCTAATCCAGAAGGTGCTCTGGATCAGGCCCCATGCCAGTTCCATGCTGAAAATCCACCTCCAGGTTGCTATTTGCCAACCCAAAGGTGCTGTTAACTGCAGGCAGCACCTTTGGAGGTAAATAGCAACCACGGAGGGGGAAATTTTGGTAGCAAATTGGTGCGGGACCCTGCTCTGCTTCGGGATCCTGTTCTGGATCAGGGCCCACATGGAGCCCTTAAGCACGAATAAGGCTTTATTAAGAGAGCCAGTGTGGCACAGTGGTTAGAGTCTTGGACTGGGACTCGGGAGATCCGGGTTCTAGTCCCCGCTCGGCCATGAAGCTCCCTGGGTGACTTTGGGCCAGTCACTGCCTCTCAGCCTAACCTACCTCACAGGGTTGTTGTGAGGATAAAATGGGGAGGAGCAGGAGGATTATGTAAGCCGCCTTGAGTTCCTTGCAGGAAAAAAGGCGGGGTATAAATATAATAAAGAAATAAAATAACTTGACATGTATCGCCATTGTCAGTCTTGAACTCCCTTTACAGGGCAATCCGAGGGACCATAGAATGGAGAGGATTCTCTCTCTCTCTCTCTCACACACACACACACACACACACACACACACACCACAGGCTGTAGACTCAGCTACAATCTTGAGGGGAAGAAATCCAAGCAGGGAATATTTTTTACCCGCCCAGCTACTGCGGACAGCTCCACAGTGGCTCCTCTTCCGAGGTCACTGTTGCAACCTCGGAAGAGGGTCCGGGAGGAATGAAAGGGGGTGTGGTGGTGGGCAGCAAGGTGAGTCAGCTAGAGGGGTTGAGACAGAGCATGTTTGCAAAGAAGGGCAGAAGGCTCCGATTCCCGAGCCCTCCATATAAAGAGAGGGAATCTTGTTGGATTGCGCTCCTAATGGCTTTGCTTACCCACTCGGCCTCCCGCCCCCGACTGGGCTAGGTTAATTCTGGAGTGGAAGCATTTATTCATTTTGGTTGCTTTTGTTTCAACAAACAGTGGGCTGTTTTCTCTCCCCCCTGCAGTTCAAAACTAACTCCCTCCATCATGCCGCATGCTGCGTAAGCGGTGTTTATGGGAAAGCCAGTGCAGTATTTATCTGTCTGTACGGTTTCGTTATCCATCGTGGCAAAGCCTTTGTCGTAAAGTAAAAAAAAAGGGAAAGGATGAAAAGGATGGCAGCTCGTAAAAAAGTAGGAGCTCAAGGTGCTTGCATTTTGTAGCAAAGCCACATAAAGTTTAATATGTGTTGGCAAGTATTATTTACCCGTCTAGAACATGCAGCCCTCTGGCAATTGCACAGGGAGAGTTAAGAGCCTGCTACAGTCTGTTCAGAGGAAACAATTCTTCCTACACAGCAAAACAGATAATGAATGATAACACTATTCTATGATTATACAGGAAGTCTTTTGCAGCTATTAGCAGCCAGCAACAACAAAAAGTCCCTGGAGTTATTTGGGGTAGCTTCCTATAAAGTGCACTGTAACATTTGAAAAGGGGAAAGGAACATGGTGGGTGAACTGGGACAAAAAAAAAGACTAACATTCCTTATAGGTACCAAATGTTGATTGCTACCAGATCTGTACCAAAATAATGGAACTTCATCATGTCTCTATTTTCTGTAGCCTCCTTTGGGGAGATGTTAGGGAGGCATTTTTGACAGTGTGCACATTCATACACTAGAGTTATTTAATGCTTGCGCCCAGGAAAATCTTACTCATTCCTCTCTGGTCTCCTTTTGGACTCTGAGTTGCCAACAGGGGGTCATTGTGTCTACTCAAGCCATTGCTATCACGTATTTTAGACCGCATGGGTTTTGTTTATATCAGTGGAAGCCAATGTTTCTGGCAAGTGTGGCACAGATCAAGTGCAAAGTCCAAGAAAACACCAGCCTAGTGCACAGTACAATGCACTTCTGTAGTGACTTCTGTTCCATCTGCATTTGAAGACTACTGGATCTAACTATTTTATATACATTGGTTTACTCACATGGCTTTTTATTTATTCATTCGTTCATTCTAAGCATTTGCATACTGAGACGTACAACCTCCCAAAGCAGTTTCCAAAATGCTGGAAATGAGACAGCAGCCAACAAAGACTTATACAGTATTAGTCTGTCTGTGTTACTTTTCTACTTTGCATGGACTGCTTTTATTTGTATTTTTAAGTGGTTTAAAGTGACCTTATGAACAGTTTTCTCCTGAAAGGCAGGCTAGAAATATAGACAATAAATAAGATCTGCTGAACACGTTTGAGCTGCAGCTCTCACAAGCACAACTAGGACAAATCAACAATTTGACATTCTATTAAAATATCCTTCAGGCAGAATCCTACGCAAGTTTAGACAGGAAAAAAAGGCCTACAACTCCCAGCATGCCCCAGCCAGCTATGTAAGCCTTTTTTTCTGTCTAAACTTGTATAGGATTCTGCCCTTA
Source organism: Shinisaurus crocodilurus (assembly GCA_021292165.1). Lineage (NCBI taxonomy): Eukaryota > Metazoa > Chordata > Lepidosauria > Squamata > Shinisauridae > Shinisaurus > Shinisaurus crocodilurus. Next base: position 27,047,414 of record CM037886.1, on the reverse strand, counting down.
CTTTTCTTTTTAAGTAAACTATTATGCTGAGCTTAATATACCATGGGCAGAGAAGAACAACATATAATGGGGGTAGGTTAGGCAAACTCAGGCAATGATCCTGGTTGTGAGAATGGGAGCATATTGCTTTCTTGTTTACCTTTGCCTCCCCTTTGTTTCCTGTGTCAAATTTTAGATTGGAAGCTCCTTGGGGCACAGACCTATCTTTTTGTACTCTGTAGAGCAGGGCTCTCCCACATGGGTCCCAGATGTTGCTGGACTACAGCTCCCAGAATCCCTTGCCATTAGCCATGCTGGCTGGGTAAGCTGGGAGCTGTAGGCCAGCAACATCTGGGGACCCAAGGTTGGAGAGCCCTGCTGTAGAGTGTAATGCACACTGATGGCACTTTATAAATTATGGATTAGATCCAAACTTAGTCATACATAGAGTAGTCCCATTTAATTTAAGTTATGTCATAACATAATCTCACTGATCTCAGTGGGTCTACCCCACATATGACTAGGTCTGGATCCAACCCATGCAGGAAACTAGAGGAGCGGGTCTCCCATCCAAGTAATAACCAGGCCTGACCCTGCTTAGCTTTCCACGCTCTGACAAGCTGAGCCAGCATGAGCCACAGGCCTGTGAGGAACATGTGCCCTGACCATTGGTCATGCTGGCTGGGGCTGATGGGAGTTGGAGTCCAGCAACATCTGAGGGGCCAAACATTCCCCAGTCCTGTTTTAGATCGTGAGACTTGTCTTTAATTTGTGTATCGCATTTGGGTGCTTTATATGTGATAAATATTTATTCATACTATTTTTACTAGTATTTATTAGTATTATTATTTATTATTTTCATTTATTCTTATTATTCTAGAAGTTTATTGTATTGCTAGGTTAATCTGGGCTCTTGGACGATGCACAGTATAGCTCAATAAATCACAGACATCTTGAAAGTCTGTAACCCTAGGAGGCGGTTCTTTGTGACTTTGCCAACTACCTCTGGTCAAAGGCAGTCACTTATGCAATCAAGCAAGCCTTCTGGTTTGGCAGGCTCCATGCTTCTCTTCAGCACTGCGGGTTGCTTCCCTTCCAACACCATCCAACTGGATTTTCACTCTAGTTTACAGTGATTTTCAGTGGAAAATAAGGCTTTAATGAGTTGTATCATTTAATAGGGACACGAGGGAGTCATTGGGTTGTAACCAGTGAAAAGCACTTCTGCTCATGCAAGTTGGGGCTCTCAGTTTTCATGGATCCCCTGGAAAGCTGTTCCATACACTATGGCATGTGGCATGGAAGACTGCAGGAGGTAGGGAGGATCAGAAAAATTGTGGCTAGTGCAAAGTCACATGTTGGATACAACCCATCATGGCTGTGACTACAAGCCAATATCATGTATTGGTAAAGGCAGAGAGCCAGTATGGCGTAGTGGTGAGAGTGTTGGACTGGGACTCGGGAGATCCGGGTTCTAGTCCCCGCTCGGCCATGAAACTCACTGGGTGACTTTGGGCCAGTCACTGAAGTCTCTCAGCCTAACCTACTTCACAGGGTTGTTGTGAGGATAAAATGGAGGAGGAGGAGGATTATGTAAGCCGCCTTGGGTTCCTTGCAGGAAAAAAGGCAGGGTATAAATGTAATAAATAAATAAATAAATAAATTTAGACTCCACGGCTCTTCTTTATATCACTGGAGGTCTATCTTTCTGGCAAGTGTTGAAGAAATCAAGTGCAAAGTACAAGAGAACACACCGCCCTAGTGCACAGTACATTACACAAGTGGGGACCAGTAAAGCATTTGCATGCTTTGTACACTATGGTCCATCCCAGTGCCAGATCCAGGTTTTGAAGGATGGCTTTGGGCAAGATGCCTGCAGTGGGGAGCCCTCTCTGGGGGGCTCACTTCCCCTTCCCACCACCACCGCCACTGCCCACTTGCTTGCCCTCTCTTCCTGGGTCCAATATGCACAACCACCCTGAGATAGGAGAGCAGACAACAGGAGAGAGAAGAAATTTTTCCTCAACATACAAATGCCGTTGGTTGCGGGGGGAGGGAGAAAGAGGAAGTTAAAAAGGCAGAGAAATACAAAATTTGGATAAATTGATATTTAGCATGATTGCCTTAAAATTATATCAAACAAAACTGGGGATATAAAAGGCGTTTTGTTTTTAAGTACAGTAATACCTTGGATTGCAAGTAACTTGGTTTGAGAGTGTTTTGCAAGACAAGCAAATTTTTAAATATTTACTTATTTTTTACTTGATATACAAGCGACGTCTTGCAATACAAGTACTGTAGTGTATGGCTTAAATTAAAAATCTCTGTACAAATTTTTTTGGGGGGATTTCGTTTTGATATAAGAGTGTTTTGGATTACAAGCACGTTTCCGGAACGAATTATGCTCTCAATCCAAGGCATAACTGTATTCCTCAAAGTCAGTTTCAGAAGCAAAATTTTGAAATTCAGAATATAGAATTCTGCCCAATTTTAGATTTGTGAAATTTCAATTCACCTCAAAACACCCATCATAAGAAAACTGGCAGAGTCTGTGACCCCAGGTGGGACAACTTTCACTTGCTTACATCTGCTTGTCCTTTCTTCTTTAATTTGAAGAGTGTGTGAATACCATGATCAAGGCAACATTAATTATCTTTCCATTGGCTTGGGAATGAAATCTCTCTATAGCCTTGTAAAGTAGAGATTAAGTCAGGGCCGTACAAAAAACGTAAACAAAGCTTCCCATATATTCTTAGCAGGCAAAAAGCAGGGATGGAGGCCTTGTACTAAAAACTTTATAAACCTTTGCCTCTTTTTAATTCCGCTACCATGAAAAGAAAGCCTTTCAGCTATTCTAAAATGACATTCTGCAGGATACAGGGGGTTGAAACAGATGGCCCTCAGTGCTTTTCATTCAGAAATGCAATCCGAATGGATGGCTGCAGTGGTTAAACAGGTTTGAACTGTTTTGGTGGATAAGAAGAAAACACAAGGAGGCAAAAGCCCCCCCCCCAAAAAAAACCCCAAGATCCTGCAAAAAGGGTGTTTTGGGGGACACCCCCTCAACTCCCCCCTTCCATGCAGGATACCTGGGGATTTTTGAGGGTGCTGGGAAGCCCCAAGTGTCCCCTCAGTTTTGCTATTTACTCCATGTCAAAAGCACCTAGAGAAGAGGCAAAACCAGAGGGAATCCCCTGTGCTGGGGGGGGGGGGATTATTAGTGCAAATGACAGCTTTGGGGGGGGACCTTGGTGCTCCTGTGGTACACCCTGGGATACTTGCAGGAGGACTGATGAGGGAAGGGGGTGGCAGAGATGGCCAGGGAACCCTGCTGTGCCCGATCATTAGTTGGGCACAGCCGGGGGGCCCAGGCAAATTTAGGCTTAAAGTCTTGTGTGAACCCAGCTCCTAGGCCTACACAAAAGCATATACCATAATACATTTGTCTGTCTTTAAGTTGTCACAAGACACTCTTATTTTCACTTTTAACGGCCCCACCCCTTCTCCCCGCTAGGTACTTCCCCAACACAAAATGAAAGAAACCTACAGTAGACACGCCTTACGCTTTTCCAACTTCCCACTTATTCAGATCGTATTCTTGAAGACATGCTAACAGGGGGAAACACCATTTAAGATGCCTTTCCATTTTCCAGCTGGAAGGCTGAACAGCAGACGGCACTGGCAAACGGTTATTTTGCTCCATGTAGCAGTAGTAACTGCCTAGGGAGGCAGGAATCAGTAACCACAGGGATAAGGCCAGCAAACAGGAAAGAATGTAATCCAACAACTCATGAATGCATACAAAGGTTCTTACATTTCATCTACCCTATCCCGCCCCCCACAAAACCCTTTGATGGGATACCTGAACCCAGACATCATCGACTGGTGAAGAGATGCTTTCCTCTCTATACATTGGCGTCAGGTTACAGCAACGGAGCTCAATGCATTGTGTGACATATGACACTAGGCCGTCGGTACATATGCTTCAGCAGTCCCGATTTATCAAAGAGAGCCCCTGTTTTTTCTGGGGCCTGCCCCAGGTAAAACACTGTCCCTATTTCTGTCTTTGGAGATGTTGAGGCACGACCAGCGTCACCACCAGGCCTCCATGGACAGCTCCCCCAGCAGGGCTCACCACGAACACTGGGCCCTGCATTACACTTTTTCTGATGCTCTGATCATAGCACCGGGTAGCTATATATCTAGCTGCCATTTTAAAGTTCCCACAATGCCCCAAAGCAACACTACATTATGGGCACTTAAAATGGCAGATAAACCAGAAGCTGGGTGCTCAGAGCACTGCTGCTCACCACCAAGTCAGTCTGTATGCCCCACTAACGGAGGGGGCTCTGTGCCAAGGGCCCCCTCAAATGTGGAGCTGGCCCTGTATTGGGGAACGGCCTTTTAAAATAATGATTAATGTACAAATATAATGCACTAGAGTTTTTCGGCGCACTAGAGTTGAACTTCGGTGTGCATACATGTTAATGCATTGGGTGGAATGAAAACCTTCCCCCAGATGTTTTTGGCTCCTCTTCTTTCCTTGCCTTTTCTTCTAACGGGGAAACATTTTTTGCTCAGCCTTTGGTTCAACCCATTACTCTTTTTATGTTTACTAAAAAGATGCTGCATTAATTTTGTACATGACTTGATACTGTGTTTTTAAAACACTTTTCTTCTCTCTTTTTTTTTTTTGTCAAGTAGCCTTAAGCTATGGGAAAGAGGCACAATGGAAATATTTGAAAGTAAATAATGCATCTGTAGGGTCAACCAAGTGCCGGCACCCTAGTCGTTTCCCTTCCAACCCACCCTACCATAATGGGCCTTTCCAAACCATAAATGCAGAGGAACCTGTGGGGCAGCCCAATCCTATGGCTGCTAGGCAGCATCTAGATGGCCACAGGGTATTTCAGAGCCCCAGCTTTGACTTCAGAAACTCACTCCGAGAAGTCGGGAGCTGGGACTCAGAGTGCCCTCCCCGCGCCTTGCGGTCGACAGGGAAAGAACTGCGTCGGCTGCATCTCCGAGGTCAGAAGGGAGACCTCGGAGATGGGGTTTAGGGGCCGTTCCGGGGGGCAGGGAGGGAAAGAGACAGGCGCCGCCACAATATGAAGTATCCTGGTGCACCACAGCCTCCTTCCCTCCCGCTCCGAGGCACCTCCGCTCCACGGCCAAAATCAGCTGTCTGACTGAGTTGCAGGGTAGATTCATAGACCATAGAGTTGGAAGGGGGCCTACAAGTCCATCGAGTCCAACACCCCCTGCTCAGTGCAGGAAACTAGAGGAGGGGTCTCCCATCCAAATCACAACCAGGCCTGACCTTGCTTAGCTTTCCACGCTCAAACAAGCTGAGCCAGCGTGAGCCACAGGCGACCTTCGCCTCTACGCTCCTCCTGCCCTGCTCAGGATGCCCATAATCCTCTGAGTTCAGAGGGCTACGGGCATCCCAACTGGATTGCACCCTAAGTTACACTCATGCTATATGAGGTAGGAATGGATGGATCAGTCTGTTTCTTTCTAGTCTGTGTCAGTTTCACATGTGTTGAAATATGAAATTTACATTACATTAAAAATTTACATTAAAACACCTTTTTTTAAAAAAAAATCACAGAAGGGACTTATATGAAGCCCGTTTTGCTATTATTATTTTTTTAACAAGTGTCTTAATGTAATTTTTTTAAATCCACATCATTTTTGTACGCATTTCACAACATACAATTTTTTTTTCCATATGCGCGTTACACTAAAATATACTTTTTTGTTCAGATTTTGCCCCAATATGCACTCCTGAAAAACATTTCGGCATATGTTTTGAGCTGAGAACTGTATCGCAGCATTTGGGAGAATGTGAAAACTGAAGGACAGCTGTCTTCCAATCCACATATTAGTTGGGTCGGGAGGTGTGGGAATCATAGTGGTTTGCATAAAAATGCAGATCAAATGAAATCCTCAAACATCCCCCAATACCAAGCCCAACCAAATCCATTCTGAGATTAAATAAACAATGTTATTAAAAATCCTTATGCTGTTGTTTTGTTAAAACAAACTGTTATGGTCAGTTCAACGTACGGCAGGAGAGGAGGGAAAGCAGTGGATAACGGCGAGGCTCTGCCCCCACTTTTAGGGACATTTTAAGGACGCATGAACGTCTCTACTTCCATCTCTGATATGTTGGAGGGTGTGCAAAGATAGGGAAGAAGAGAAGGAGAGGAGAGCCCTGCTGGATCAGACCAAAGGTCTACATCACGCCTTCCCCGACCTGGTGCCCTCCAGCTGCAGTCCAAGTCCAACACATCTGGTTGGGAAAGCTGGTCTGTGTTGTCAAGCATCCTCTTTCCCACAGCGGACAACGAGATGCCTCTGGGAAGCCCACAAGCAGGACATGAAGGCAACAGCCCTCTCTCACTTGTGCTCCCCAGCAACAGGTATTCAATTTCAGAGGCATGCTGCTTCTGATCCTGGAGGTTCCATAAAGCCATCGTGACATGTAGCCATTGATAGCCCTATGGATTTATCTGATCCCCCCTTTCAAGCCACCTAAGCTAGTGGTCATCACTATATCGCGTGGCAGTCATAGGATCACAGAATAGTAGAGTTGGAAGGGGCCTATATAAGGCCATCGAGTCCAACCCGCTGCTCAGTGCAGGAGAGCAGATGTGGGCAGCCCAGGCAGTCACCCATCCAAGCACTGAGCCGGCTCAGACCTGCTTAGCTTCAGCATGTGGCCGGCATTATGTGCTCTCGACGCCACCTGCAGTGAACTCTACAAGTGAACTATGTGCTGCGTGAGGAAGTCCTTCCTTTTTTCCTGCCCTTTTTTCTCCTGCCAATCAGTTTCATTAGATGACCCCAAGTTCGGGGGATGACGACGACGACACTATCCACTTTCTCCATAGCATGCATGCATCATTTCATAAATCTTGCTCTTCTATGTCATAGATTCACAGATCATAGAGTTGGAAGGAGCCCACAAGGCTATCGAGTCCAACCTCCCTGCTCAATGCAGGAAACTAGAGGAGGGGTCTCCCATCCAAGTAACAACCAGGCCTGACCCTGCTTAGCTTTCCATTCTCAGACAAGCTGAGCCAGCGTGAGCCACATGTCCCTACCCTTGCTCGCCTTTCCCCTGCCTAGACTAAAAAAAAGCTCCAAATGCTGTAACCTTTATGCTCTAGTTCCTCTCACCGTCCTTCAGTGTAGTTATGATCGTTGCCCCGAGTCTGGCCAAGCCATTTTCTCAGCTCCTAGCTCCACAAATACAGCCACAAATCTGACCAGGAAATAAGCAACAAGTGCCCAGCAGACTTATTTATTTAGTCAACGGGTGTGAGAGGTTTGCTCTCCTTTCCGGTGACACAGTTTGGCAAGAAGCCTGGCCAACAATAAGCACCTTGCTGTAAGAACAGAAGTGCAAGACGAATAGGGTTCCCCCCGGGGCAATAGAGTCCTTGAGGCCAGACGTAGGCCAACGTGAACAACACAGGCCTACGTTTTTGCACAGGCAGAACCATTTCCAAAGTCAACAATTGTGGGGTAGCATATAGACCAGGGCTCTCCGACCTTGGGTCCCCAGATGTTGCTGGACTACAGCTCCCAGAATCCCTTGCCATTAGCCATGCTGGCTGGGTATGCTGGGAGCTGTAGGCCAGCAACATCTGGGGACCCAAGGTTGGAGAGCCCAGGGAAAGACAGAGAGAGCGACTGGAGAAACCAGGATTCAATTCCAGGGTAATCAACAGGGTTGCACTTGGGCAAGTCAGTCACTCCCTTTCAGCTAAGGTGGCCACTTACGCATAGCCCAAAAATGGATGACAAAAAGAGGGCACAGATCTGCATAAAATGTGCATATGCTGATTTATCTGTATAAGTGCACATTTACAAAACATAGTAATTAAATAGAAATTTATTCATTTATTACTTATTTTATTTCTATTTCTATTTCTATGCTGCTACATATTAAGAAAAATCACTAAGTGGTTTCCATATAAATATTAAAATCACAATTAAAATACAATTTTAAAAACAATTACTACAACAACAACAACAACAACAACAACACATAATAATACACAGCAATACAGGAGCAGTAAAAATGAGCCAGCATGGTTAATTTAATTATGGAGCAGGGAAAGCCTGGGTGAACAGGTGTGTTTTCAGGAGGTGTTTAAAAGATGCCAAATATTCTGACTCCCGAACTGCACAAGGAAGTTTTTTTCACAGGGTGGGTGCCACTACCAAGAAGGCCCGCCGTTGAGGTACTGCATGGTGACATTCTGATAATTTTGATGACCTTAATGGTCAGTTGGGTATATATAAGGGAAGGCGGTCTGCTAGGTATCCTGGTCCTAAGTTGTTTAGGGCTTCGTATGACAATACCATAACACTGAGCATGGCTCAGTAGCTAATAGGCACCCAGTACAGTTCTTTTAGCACAGATCTTATGTGCACGTAAGTTGGGTGTCCCAGTGAGCACCCTGGCTGCTGTATTCTGCACTAGCTGAAGCTTCTGAACCAGGCCCAAGGTCAGCCCCACACGAGCACATAGAAACGCAATACATCTCACCACAGGGGGAAAGGCTGTAACCTGTGGGCCTTTTCAGCCTGCTCTCCAGGTGCTAAGTGCTGATGCTCAACTACAATGTCCCTCCTGCTTTCCTCTCCCTATTTATGGTTCTTGTTCTTGAAACCAGACTTGGACTGGACAGCCTTTCAAAGAGAGGACTTGGCCTCTGAAGTAGGGCACATGTCCACCTTTCTTCCAGCCTAACCAGGGATGTTGTGAGGATAAAATGGGAGAGGGCCCATGTTGAGCTCCTTGGAGGAAGGGCAGGATAACCTACAAAAAGGCGAAAATTTTGTCTGCTTATTTAAAACATTTTACTCCACCTAACCTCAAAGAAACCTCTCCTTCAAAACAGCTGACAATCAATGAGAAGTAAATCATTATTTTTTAAATATCCCCCCCCCAAACCAGCATGAGTAAGAAGAGCAGAATAAAAATAGCAATAAATAGAAAACATTCATGAAATCTAGTTCAATTAAAGCAATTTCCTGTAGGGCTCAACACACTTAAGGCCCAAAGGTATGCCTTAAAAGGAAAGTTTTTGCTGCACAGCAAAAAGCCATTAATGGCGGGGGGGGGGGGCAAGGCAGGCCTCCTTTGGGAGACAGTTCCAAGCCTTAGGCACAACCACTGAGAAGGCCCTCTCAAACAAAGTTTTCAACTAAATTTGAAACCCAGATCCCATATTAACCATGATTGATTGATTAATTAATTTTATTTCTATACTGCCCAAAGCTGAAGCCTTCTGGGCAGTTTACAACAGTTCCTAAAGCAGGAACATAATACAATAAAACACGATAAAATATTTCCCCCAAAGTACAAAATTTAAAAGCAATTTAACAGCTAAAACAATATTTAAATACATAGTAGACCTGTTAAAAACACCTGACATGGGTGCCCCCATCAAGCCATTAAATATCCTTGGATGCCTTAGGTATAGAGGGCTGTCTTAACCTGGCACCGAAAGGATGACGGAGTTGGCACCAGGCAGGCCTCAGTGGGGAGATTATTCCACAGCCAGGGAGCCACCACTGAGAAGTCCCACTCCTTCATTGCTGCCCTCTGAGTCTCCCTTGGAGGCTTGGAAAGAAAACTGCAGATTGCCATACATATATACATCTTGCCTTTCTTATAGAGCTTCCCTTGGCAACTGCTTGACCTCTGTCCAAGCACTAGGCTAATAGAACTCTAAATCCCTCTGGCAAGCAATAGGCCAGCATTTCCCAAAGTTCTGATAGCTGAAGCAAACTTCAGTCTCACCCTCGAGAGGCTTTGCTTTTAGAACACCCATCCGAGGATGGGTGTTTTGGGGCTCATTCAAGCCTTTCCTTCTTTTATGAATGCATTTCTCATAAGACCCATGCTAGATCAGATCAAAAGCCCATCTAGTCCAGTATTCTATTCTCACAGTGGCCAAATAAATGCCCATGGGAAGCCCAGAAGTAGGACATGAGTGCAGTAGCACCCTCCTACTTGTGCTCCACAGCCACTGGTATTCAGAGGCATCCTGTCTCCAATACAGGAGGTAATATACTGTCATCATCATCATCATCAGGCGATCACTCGTGACCGAGTAAGATTGTCTTCCGGGATAAAAGGAGGAGATTCTAAAGAAGATTGTGTAGACTCTAGCGATGGGTCCGTAAGTGACTGTGGAGGCCAATTCTAGATCCACACAGCTTCCCACAGTGAGGACACAGGTTACCAGATAGAAGATGGTCCTGTAAAGGATTCATTTGACGTGCTTTTCGCTTAGCACGTTTCTCCCTTTCACCTTGCACTCGGGCTTCTTCAAAGTCCATGGAACCTTTGTGAAAGGCCAACCTCCATTTAGATCGTTCATGGGCCAGAGCTTCCCAGTTTTCGATGTTTATATTGCATTTTTTTAGATTAGCCTTATGAATATCTTTAAACCTCTTATATTGACCACCGATATTCCGCTTTCCATTCTTGAGTTGGGAGTAAAGTAACTGCTTTGGGAGACGGCAGTCAGGCATTCGAACAACATGACCGGTCCACTGAAGTTGGCGTTGAAGGATCATTTTTTCAATGCTAGTAGTCTTTGCTTCTTCCAGTACACTGACATTTGTTCGCCTATCTTCCCAAGTAATTTGCAGGATTTTCCGGAGGCAACGTTGATGAAACCTTTCAAGGAGGTGGAAGTGACGTTTATAGATAGTCCATGTTTCGCAGGCATACAATAAAGTTGGTAATACAATGGCTTCATAAACCAGTGTTTTGGTCTTCTTACAAATATCCCGATCCTCGAACACTCTATGTTTCATTCGAGAAAATGCGGCACTTGCGGAGCTCAGACGATGCTGGATTTCACTGTCGATGTTAGCTGTAACAGAAAGATAGCTGCCAAGATAGAGAAAATGATCGACATTTTCCAGTATTGTCCCGCCAAGCTGGATAGATGGCATCACCAAAGGATTTCTGTATAGCCATCATGACTGGTAGCCATTGATAGCCTTATCAGCACTGGCCCAAGACATTTTGCTGTCCGAGACACAATGGCACCCCTTCCTATTCCATGTACAAAAGCAGACTGGACTGGCAGTTGAATCTTTCTTCAATACTGATGATGGGATAGCATTCTCCGCCACACCTGAAGAAAGCAGGCTGGCTTAGGGGGTAGCTCAGGGGCAGTGCTAGGTATGGAGAAGATCTGGGGCTCCGGGACAAAAAAATGTGCAAATTTGCATATGCTAATTTACATATGCTCTAAAGACTGTGTGTCTTTAAAGGACCCTGTCTCCTAAAGACACCCCTATCTGTAAAAAGGGATGTGTGGACAGGGGAGAGGAGGGCATTTGATTTCAGGAAAAAAACACAGGCAGAAAGATTCAGGGGGGGGGTGAAGAACAGGTGGGCAAAAACCCAGCCAATCCAGGGGGATCAGATGCAACAGAGATCATCAGGGCCCCTGTACCTTGATTTCAGCCAGTGCCCATGGACAGCAAGGTGATGCGGAGGATGGTCCCAGAGATTCAGGGCTCCAAATGAAAGATTTGGGGCTCCAGCCCTAGTGGGCCGCCCGCTAACACCACCTCTGATGGCAGGCCATGTGGCACAAAGCTCTCTCTTCTAGGACCTTGCTGCTGCCTCCCACCATCTACTCAGTAGATGTTGCCCACCCCTGATCTACTGCCTGAGGCAACAGCTTCACTTGGCCAAACAGGCAGGGCTGGCCTTATCCTCCAAGCACTGTCATGCTCTGCAACAGGAACGGCTTCCAAGAATGATGGAAACTGCTAACAGCCACAAAAGCCATGGTTGTGATGAGCAGGGCCTTGTTATCTGACCCCAGAGACTGAATTGATGGGGAAAGCTTCTGGAGAAAACATGGAAGAGGGGGCTCTTCTTCATCCCCCACCCCAGCTAGCAAATTGCCAGGCATGTATACTTGGCAGAAATGGAAACCACAAACAGGGTTAGCCTCTCACCTTGCCGCAAATATGATGCCACCATTTAATTTTTCCCCCTTTTATGTTTTTTCACCCCAAAATATAGTAGGCAATCAGACCCTCAGGATAAGAAAAACCCCATCCACCAAGTTATTCGAAGAAAAATTTAATGCGAGTTTCAAAGCGGGTCATGGACCCTGGTTGGTAACCGCAGCTCCAGAGGAAGCGGGGACACGTAACATAGTACGTATAAGGGGTGGAACATGAGAACATGCACTGTGACCAGCCGGCAGATGGGTGATTCATAAATGTGGTAATAAAATAAATAGGATCCTAATTTACACTCCGGTGTCCTTCGCTCCCGATTCCTCTGTCGTACGGCTTGAGAGTCACTCCAGCAACATAAAGAACCAAAACGATAAGTAAACAACACTCATATCCTGCACTTCCTCCAGGGAGCTTGAGGTAGCTTCCTCCGCTCCTCCATTTTATTTTCACAACAATCCTGTGAGGTAGGTTAGGCTGAAAGAGACCCACTGGTGCAAGGACACAAAGGAAGCTTTGTGGCTGAATGGGTATTCGGACCCAAGTCTCAGGCACTTACACTACACCTGGTTCAAAAGCGCCAATTGCCCTGCATTTTGGCTATACAGTCATGCCTTGGATTGAGAGCATAATTCGTTCCGGAAACGTGCTTGTAATCCAAAACACTCTTATATCCAAACGAAATCCCCCCCAAAAAAAAATTTATACAGAGATTTTTAATTTAAGCCGTACTACGGTACTTGTATTGCAAGACGTCGCTTGTATATCAAGTAAAAAATAAATTAAATAAATATTTAAAAATTTGCTTGTCTTGCAAAACGCTCTCAAACCAAGTTACTTGCAATCCAAGGTATTACTGTACTGAGGCCTCACTCTGCAGAATCACATTACGTCACTTGATCCTGTAAAACCTCACTGACTTTTATTCTACTGTAACCAGTTTTAAACAGAAGGTTCACATTCACATCCCCTTAGAAATCCTTTGCCCTGTCCCAATCTTCCTTCTCCTTGGCTTCTTGCAGACCAGCTCCTTAGAACTCAGAAACAAGCAAGCCATCAGAAGCTGGACCAAGAAAAATGTCTCACCTTACCTAGTCTCAATCTCTCTGTGTGTGTCACTCTGGTTTAAAGGGTCTTCTTGAGCGCCAATAGTTCAGAACAGATAGATTCCCAGGGAAAATAAAAGCACATCAGATCTCCCCATTGCAGAGAAAGAAGATGACATGTTTAAAACAAAACATTCTAGGACCCAAAGCGGCAACATTTTAAATTAATTGTCCTACTGAGCAAGAAACGGCACGCGCCAAATACCAAGACAACAAGATATCCAGGTGGGATGCCATTTCTCATGTTCTAGTTTCGCGCACCGAGATAAAAAGCAAAGGCCAAGAGAGGCAGAAAGGTCTGTTGCAACCATAAAAGCTACAGAGCTATTCCTGTAGGAGCTTGTTAGAGGTTGCCAAACTCGCTTTCGCTTCAAAGCATGGAAGAAGTGTTAAACAAAACCAAAGTGTTACTACAAAACCAAAGACGCTGGAGAGAAGGAGAAGAGGGGAGAAACAGACAGAGAACATACCTCGATCTTCACTTTCTTTCTTTGGACAGTAAAAGTTGCTCCAGCGTCTCTCCAGCCTGTCTCGCTCTCTCCCATGCATACACAGTTTCTTCCATGTAGAAATCTCAAACACACACAAAAAAAGCTCCTCCCATGTATATTTTACATAATGAGGGCCCAGAGATTACAAAGCAACTTTTTATCGTCCTTGTTCAGAACAGCTCTGTTCCAAAGGTAAGAAGTTCAGAGGGAGGAGGCCAAAGGCAAGCAAGTGGGAATGTGCTGGCCTTAGGTGGACTTCACACACTGTTGTTTTTGTTTTGTTTTGTTTTACAAAGGGGAACTTGTTCTTCAGGTTGGAAACAGAAAGAAAACTGTTTATTGCCGTCTTCCAGCGCCAGACTCCCTGCCTTCTTGTGTGCACGGACAGGCCGGCAATGATAAAAAAGACATGTAGGGTTAACTCACAGGCTGCATGTGGGCGGGCAGGTTAACCATTAGTAAGCACATAGACTGGATTGGTTTTGGCTTTCAGACTTCCTCATCTAACTCTTCCTTCATCAGATCTGAAGGAGGCAGTGGCAGAAGGAGCGGGGTTTCTCTCCCCCCCCCCCCATCTGTACTGATAGCCCTCCAGGCTGCATTCAATGTTACAAAAGCAAAAGCTTCCACTCACTCAGGAGTTTCCCTTACCTTCCTCTACCGTGCAGCCCCCCCAAGTGCCCCCCCAAATTTCCTCAAGAGGATTCCCAAAACTTCCAGAGCAGATGTGGAGGGGCTGCAGCGGGGAATTCTACCTGCCAAGTGTCCTTTCCACTGGTGGAAAGGGTATATTCTGTGCTAAGCGTCAAGATTTAGCGTCAAGGGTATATTCTGTGCTAAGCGTCAAGATTTAGCGTCAAGGGTATATTCTGTGCTAAAGGTTTGTGTTCAGTGGTAAAGCACAAGCTTTGCACAGGGAACAGAGCTGGGGAACCTGAGGACCTCCAGATGTTGTCAGGAAGGCAAAGTATATATTTTTTTTCCTGGCCTATACGCAGTCTCTTGGCTTCTAAACCAGAGATGGGAAACTTGTGGTCCTCCAGATGTGGTTGGACCCCAACTCCCATCAGCCACGGCCAGCATAGCCACTGGTCAGGGATGATTTTGCCCAGGCACCTAAAACGGTATCCACAATAACACCTGAATATGCAATCATGCCATCTGCCCATGAAATTCTTGGTACATTGCACAATCCTAACCCTTCTCAGAGTGCCCCCTCCAAAAGAGGCTACGAGGGTGGCTACTAGTGGAAGGGCCTTCTCAGTTGTGGCACCCCATCTGTGGAATCAACTCCCCAAGGAGGTCCAGCTGGTGTCTACCCTCTATTCTTTTAGGCCTTTTACGTGAAGACCTTTTTATTTACCCAATATTTTAATGGATGATATTATTCCTTTTATTATCGCCACTGTACCTCGGGATTGAATTTATTTGGCTGCTTGTTTTTACCTTGGTGTACAGTAATACCTTGGATTGCAAGTAATTTGGTTTGAGCGCGTTTTGCAAGACAAGCAAATTTTTAAATATTTATTTATTTATTTATTTTTTACTTAATATACAAGCGACGTCTTGCAATACAAGTACTGTAGTACGGCTTAAATGAAAAATCTCTGTACAAATTTTTTTTGGGGGGATTTCGTTTTGATATAAGAGTGTTTTGGATTACAAGCACGTTTCCGGAACGAATTATGCTCTCAATCCAAGGCATGACTGTATTTTAATATGTTTATGTTTTTGCTGTTTTTATTGGTTTCTTGGTATTGTTTTTTGTAAATCGCCCAGGGAGCCTTTTGGCTGATGGGCGGTAAATAAATGTTTTAAATAAATAAATAAATAAATAGCCCCTGGATATGCCGCAGTCATGCCATCTGCCCATTAAATTCTTGGTACAATGCACAAGATTGTGACAAAAGGTGCTGATGAGCAGGAAACGGTTTTGAGAAAGCAAGAGAGAGAGAGAGAGAGAGAGAGAAAAAACCTCCTGGTTTAAAAATAAGCAAAGAAGTGTGTATACATCAAAATTACAGACAGAGACAAATCTGACCGCTGCTAAGTCAGCTCTCTCTCTCACAGACATGCTGCACCCAACAAAACGGATGTGGAATCAGTCCTCTTGGGCAGGTGGATGCGATTCATGATACACTCATCTGTCCATTATTGCCCGTTGTCAATGACCCCAGGCAATTTGGTTATGCCTAAAGCAAGGAAATATTGGCAGAGCTGTAATGGGGGGGGGGCCTCCCAACACCATGACTTGATTCACTGCCTGGTAGGAAGGAGGAGTGTGAGATATCACCAGTTCCAGGAGCTGAAACAAATAAATTGCTCCTTAATCAGAGTCCCGCTCACTGCTAAGGATCCCCAAAACCTCTTTGCAAATTATAGCGCTTGCCCTGAACAAGCAGCACCTTCAGCATCCCGTAGACTGAAGCCATAAATCATCTTGCCTCCAAGACAGAACACAGGAGCTACTTAACCGCCAGGAAGCTCTAGCCTGAGGAAGGGCGTGCAGCAGAAGGTGTCCAATTAAAGAGAGAAATTGCTTACAACCAAATATATCGCAAAAGCAACCCAAGAGGGATGCCGCCTCCTCCTCCCACCTTCCCTGCCAAGCACAGAAAGGAATTTCCTGGCCTCTTATTGAAGTTGGTTTCTGAACATGCCCAAGAAGGCGAGATTATGTTTCCCTGGTGGTTTCTTTTTGAACTTTGGGTCTCCCCACTCCCCTGCCACTTGCATCATAATCAAGACTTCGATAGGCAAGAATCAAAAGCAGCCTTCCCCAATCAGGTGCCCTCCAGATGTGTTAGTCTGTAACTTCTATTACTCCAAAAGGAATGATGTAATTGCAGTCCATGACGTCTGGAGGGCATCAGATGTGGGAAGGCAGATCAAAAGGGACAAATGCAAAGTACTTAAAAAAATAATAATAAAGGATAAAGAGCAGGCACTTCAGCAGCTGCCTGGGCCCTAACACTGGTGATAACTGCCCTGTACTGCTGATGCCTGTCTTTTTAAAGATAAGGCACACTCTTATTGGCCCTCAGCAGCCACCATGATTTTTGCTTTCAACATTGCCCTAGAACAGGGCTGGGGAACCTGCTGTGGCCCTCCAGAAGCTGTTGGACTACAACAGATGGAACAACTATCAGGTGGATCCACAATTGGCTACAGAATCGGACTCAAAGAGCGCTTATCAATGGTTCCTTCTCAAACTGGGGAGAGGTAACGAGTGGGGTACCACAGGGCTCGGTCCTGGGCCCGGTGCTCTTCAACATTTTTATTAATGACTTGGATGAGGAGGTGCAGGGAATGCTTATCAAATTTGCAGATGACACAAAGTTGGGTGGAATAGCTAATATTCTGGAAGACAGAAACAAAATTCAAAGCGACCTTGATAGGCTGGAGCGCTGGGCCGAAAACAACAGAATGAAGTTTAATAGGGATAAATGCCAAGTGCTGCACCTAAGGAAAGGGAACCAAATGCAGAGTTACAGAATGGGGGACACTTGGCTCAACAATACCACAAGTGAGAAGGATTTGGAATTGTGGTAGATCACAAACTGAATATGAGCCAGCAATGCGATGTGGCTGCAAAGAAGGCAAATGCTATTTTGGGCTGCATTAATAGAAGTATAGCTTCCAAATCGCGTGAAGTGATAATTCCCCTCTACTCGGCACTGGTTAGGCCTCATCTTGAGTACTGCGTCCAGTTCTGGGCACCACACTTTAAGAAGGATGTAGACAAACTGGAGAGGGTTCAGAGGAGGGCAACAAGGATGATAAAGGGACTGGAAACAAGGCCCTATGAGGAGAGACTGAAAGAACTGGGCATGTTTAGCCTTCAGAAGAGGAGACTGAGGGGAGATATGATCGCACTTCTTCCAGTACTTGAAGGGATGTCATACAGAGGAGGGCCAGGATCTCTTCTCAATCATCCCAGTTTGCAGGACACGGAATAATGGGCTCAAGTTACAGGAACCCAAATTCCAGCTGAACATCAGGAAAAACTTCCTGACTGTCAAAGCAATAAGACAATGGAACCAATTGCCTAGAGAGGTGGTGGGCTCTCCCACTCTGGAGGCATTCAAGATGCAGCTGGGTGGCCATCTGTCAGGGATGCTTTGACCTGGATTCCTGCATTGAGCAGGGGGTTGGACTCGAATCTTGATGGCCTTGTAGGCCCCTTCCAACTCTACTTTTCTATGATTCCCATGATTCCTGGCCACTGGTCAGGCTGGCTGGTACTGATGGGCACTGGAGTCCAACAACATCCCCACTTCTGCTTCTTACTCAACTTCCGGGGCAGCGTTGGGGGTGAGGACGGCTGCTGACCGGAGCCACCGTCATCACAAGTGGAAGGGCCCAATCCTCCAGGGCCCTCTGGATGGCCCTCCGCTAAGGGGCAAGGGCTGCCTAAACCCTGCAGCCAGCCCGACTTAAACAGTGAACAAAATCCAACTATTTTTATTTAATAATTTATTTAAAACTTTTTTTTTTTTTAAGGGGTCAAACTGCGAGGCCCATGGCAAGAGTGGCAAAATACCATCACCACTTCTAGCCATGGGGCTCCCAGGCAAGCACCAGTGCCAGCTGCCCCCAAAGTGCCCAAGGGGCACTTGGGTGCAGCTGGCACTGGCTTGCCCCCCTTCCTGCCGCAAGCCATTTCAGGCTCAGCACAGCTTTTTTTCCCCCTTTTAAATCTTTTTTTGCAGGTGAGGGAGACAATCCCCGTTTTGACAGCTATGAGCATTTTTTTTAAATAATAATTTTTTAGCACACCAACTGTGAGCCCCATGGCAAGAGTGGCAAAATAACCTTGCCACTCTTGCCATGGGGCTCCTGGGTGAGCACCGGTGCCAGCCACCCCCAAAGTGCCTAAGCAGCACTTGGGGGCAGCTAGCACTGGATTCTCCTCCTCTCCGCCACCACGAACCAGTTCGGGCTTGCCACGGCTATTTTTCCCCTTTTAACCTTTGGGGGGTGGGCATGAAGCCCTCATGTATTTGCGCAATTCCGCTGTACCACAGCACCTTCTAGTGGTTGTGTAATGGAACACAAGGGTAAGTTCAGCCAGCAATTTTTCTCCCTTCGAGCAAAAAGTTGGATGGAACCAAAAGTGGATCATTGCTCACACCAGCAGAGACCTGCAATATCCTGGAACTGAGTGAAAATGGCCTCCTGAAATTCTTCATCCTATCTGCAGATAGCAGAACGGGGTCAAGCCCCTTGCTTCCTTCAACGATATTAAAATATATTGGTTGGATCAATAGATACATTTCACCCAGAATGCATGTGGTAGAATGCAGGGGGGGGGGAGGATTTCACTAGTATTGTCCAGCCATTGCTGGATCCCCATAGTTACTGGAAGGAAAAGTACTTCTCACTGAATCACAAAAAAAGACACAAAGTCATATTTCCCCCCTGGTGTTACTATTGAAGATCCAGAAACTGAACTTGCAGGATTTCAGCTGCATCCCTCATTTACGGCACCACTGGGCTATTGGCTTATTAATAGGGGTGGCCATTATCAAAGAAGGATGGCGCCAATTGAGGATTTTTTTCTTTTTAGGCCCTATGGTGGTGGGATGAATTTGGTGGTGAGGAGTGATTCGGTGGGCGGTTTAGATCTCTTCTACCCACACTGTGGTGGTCCTGATCCAAATCGAAGCCCACGCACACTTACACTAAGATAAAGTGCATGCTGTGTGTTAAACATAGTATGTAGCTTGGTCCCTGAGTTCAATGGAGCTTACTCCTAGTAGGTAACTATGCACAGGACTGCAGTCGTGCTGATAGTAATACATTAGCTATTATGCTACGTACTGCTGCTCTTTGGGGCGTGCCTGTGTATATACACACTGTTGTGATGAGCTCTTGCACTTCATTTACCACTATGCTACTGCTGCCAGCCTACATCAGATGCTTTCCATTTGGGAAGAATATGCATTATCTACTGCTATCGTCTACTTTGTCTCTACTTTGTCCATTTGCTGAATTACCTTTATCCGAAGAAATCGACATTTAAAAGTCAGAGGTGCGATTTCCTTACACAGGAAAGGCTAGGTCAGACATTCTTCTTGGAGCAAAGGGCTTCAGTCCCAGATGACGCTGAGCTCTGAAGAAGCAGCACAGCTTCCTCTGGCTCAGTTTCAGCATCATCTGTAAAATGGGGCCAATGCTGCCTTACTCACTTGTTCTTGCAGAAGACATGGAGCCTGTGGTGGAGTGACACCCTCAGTTCTAAACCTGTTGGCCTGGAAGTTAGCCCTTGAGACTATAGTTTTTAAAAAAAACATACACACACCTTGCTGAAAGCATCTTCAGACATGGAGAGGAGACAGCTGCAACATTCTGAATAGACTGCTGTTCAACTTTCTCACCATAATTGAAGCTACAAACTCAACTGGACACTCCTCTTTCGGTGGGGCTCCTTGGTGGTGAAACTGTTTTGGAGATAGATAGCTCCTATAAAGCTCCAAATAAAATCTGCAGTGGATTAGGAGCCCCACCAAAAGAGGAGTCACCAGCCTCCTTTGCCTAAGAGATGCTTGTGCTGCTCAAAGACCCCAGCATGAAGAGAATCCTGGACAACTGTTGTAAATTCAGTCAAGACTGGGGTAGCCCCTATTACCTAACAAGCCACCCCTACTGGATTTCCTTCTTTGAAGGAAATACTTTGAAATAAATATGCCTAGGGCCTACCTGTAAGGTACGGTTCACAAAACTAGAGGCAAATTTGTGAAAAGAAGTGAAAGAAAAACTAATTATTGCATCTGCTTACAATCCAGAATACTCTATACCTATCTGCATGGATGAAAGAGCTATCAAGATGATTAAAACATGGTTTTTCAGGCGGGAATATGGGGTGGGTTTGGATTTTTTAAAAATCTTACTGTTTTAACTGTGTTTTATTACTGTATTTTATTCTATTGTACATCGCCCAGGGTGGCTGGGTGGCCAGCCAGATGGGCGATCCAAAAATGTAATAATAAAACAATGCAGACACAGTGGTAAAAATAAAGTACAGCAGAATTTTTTTGTTCTTGAGCATGCAGACAGCCATCAAAACTGCTCAGGAGTTTTTGGGCCAGTCACTGACTCTCAGCCTAACCTACCTCACAGGGTTGTTGTGAGGATAGAATGGAGAGGAGGAGGAGGAGGATTATGCAAGCCGCCTTGAGTTCCTTGCAGGAAAAAAGGTGGGGTATAAATATAATAAATAAATAAATAATTAAGGAGGGTGGGGCATGAAAGTCCAGCTATTTAAGGTTGCAACACGAAACAACTTACTTGGGAGCAAGCCCCACTGACATCAATAGGACTTACTTTTGAGTAAACATGCTTTGGCTTCTACTGGAAGTCCCCCATCAAACAGTTCATATTTTGTTGTCTTCACATATTTTGTTGTTTCGGGAGAAGATGGAGGACAGACTGTGAACCATTAGAAAGAGGGCCTCAAGAGGTAATTAGCCCACTGGTTGATGTTGTGCAAAGCCCACATTCGTGTATGCCAAAGTTAAATGGACCATTCATTTATTCTCAAAAGATTTATACCAACAGTGAATTCTATCCCTAATATGCAGTACCAGGAATGATCCCTCTTCAATGAGTGAAAAAAAAACAACTTTAAAATACTTACTGCAAGATATGTCTTCAAGTTCATGTGTCTTCTCAGAGAAGGACGCTATCAGTAGTTCCACAAGTTCAAGTTCTTGTTTGGTGCAAGTCTACCACCTAGTGTTGTTTCAGGGAAGACATTTTCAAAAGGATATATTTTCTTTTCAGGAGCATGAAAAATAATTAGAGGCTTCTCTACACGAGGCATTTGTTGCGCTCTCCTCTCGTGATTCCTCACCCACTGGTAGTTTGCAGGTGCTTTACATGATGCCATCCTCTAGGACAGTGTTCTCCAACGTTGGGTCCCCAGATGTTTTTGGCCTACAACTCCCAGCTACGCTGGCTGGGGCATGCTGGGAGTTGTAGGCCAAAAACATCTGGGGACCCAAGGTTGGAGAACACTGCTCTAGGACCTCTCCTCTGCTTTCCAAGCATTTCTGTGGGGGTTTGTTTTTTTTCTCGAATGAGCTATTAAAGGTCTATCACGCTATGAAATGCTACAAAATGGTTGTGTATTTTTGCAATTCCACAGCACCACCTAGTGGTTGTGTAATGGAACATAGAGAAAGTCAAAGAAAGAAAAACCCTGGAGGGGGGGGAACATGTGTAAAGGAACCAATTTTAATCCCGCAAACCATCTGGAAGCAGAAACCTCAGTAAAGTGGTGGGTTAAAAATCTCATGTAGAGAAGCCTTTGGAGTACATTTACTCATATATCCTGAGGGGTACACAATGTTTCTCACACATTTGAGGCTTCACTTGAGCTAGAATCAGTGTTCCTCAACCTTGGGTCCCCAGATGTTTTTGGCCTACAACTCCCAGCATGCCCCAGCCAGCATAGCTGGCTGGGGCATGCTGGGAGTTGTAGGCCAAAAACATCTGGGGACCCAAGGTTGAGGAACACTGAGCTAGATGGTGAAAGGTGTCTCAAGGGGAATCCTGCTGTCTTGCAAAATCCACAATAAGGGTCACAACGTTAAAGGGTGCTTTCCTGCTTCTCCTGTGGTTCAGAAGACAAAATTACAACCTGTAGCTCCATTGCACAAGCAAAAGCCTCTCACACTTCTTCCCCCTTGGATCCATATAAGATGGGATCTGGACTTAGTCATACTTCGCGTAGACTCAATGAGATCAATGGGACAAGGTAATCATGACTAACATCTGCTTGAATTTCAATGGGTCTACTCTAAGTATGACTAAGGGCGCAATCCTATGCAAGTTTAGACAGAAAAAAAGGCCTACAACTCCCAGCATGCCCCAGCCAGCTATGCTGGGGCATGCTGGGAGTTGTAGGCCTTTTTTTCCTGTCTAAACTTGCATAGGATTGCGCCCTTAAGTCTGTAGCCAAACCAGAGTGTGTGTATCAGGGTTTAGAACAGAGCTGAGGAACCCTGTGGCCTTCCAGAAGTTGCTGTACTCCAACTCCCATCACCACTAACAACTAGCCAAGTTGGCTGGGGCTAATGGGAGCTGAAGTCCAACAATGTCTGGAGGGCCACAGGTTCCTCAACCCTGGTTTAGGAGAGAGAGTGCCTCTAGGCCAGGAAGATATACTTTGCCTTTCTGACAACAGTTTTATTTTAATTATGTAAAATGTGGTTGAGGACCTCGGGCCCAGGGGCCCAATCCAGCCCCCTAAGGTGCCCCAAATGGCTATGCCCCTCCCCCTGGCCACACCCCCTTTCCAAAGGCAAAAACAGGAGGAGATGAGCATCCAGTAGCACGGAAAAAGGAAGAGAACTATGTTCTCAGGATGCAAAATCTTTATTGAATTGATAAGGGGTTGTAAAAAAAAGACTGCAGAATTCTTTAACTGAAGTGTCCTTCTGCTGTTTTAGTGGCGACTCACTCCAACAGTTTGGTGGCTTCTCAGTTTTTGTAATGTTTTGCCCCATTCTAAAAGGTTGAATGCTATCCGTTTGTAGGGAATTGATAAATCAAGGATAGCATGCTTCTGAAAGAGACTATATTATTGATATATCCATGACATTTCGTATTGTTGATATGCAACTTGTATTCCTGCTTAAATTGGATTGTTTCCATAAATATTTTACAAATATTGTAATTGTTTTTAATTCTAATTGATATTTTAACCTGTTCTGCGAATTGTAATTGTGCTCTATTGTGTTTGACTGTTTTAATTTTAATAGCTATTTAATTGTGTTTTAATTGTTTTTATTATTTATTTACCGGTATTTATTTTATTTATATACCCCACCTTTTTTCCTGCAAGGAACCCAAGGCGGCTTACATAATCCTCCTCTCCATTTTATCCTCACAACAACCCTGTGAGGTAGGTGAGGCTGAGAGTCAGGGACTGGCCCATTATTACTATTTTAATGGCTATTTTAATCTGTTGTTTTACTTGTTTTCCTGCTGGTCTATGACCGTAATAAAGTGACTTGACTTGACATGTTTTGCCCCATTCTAAAAGGTTGAAATACCTCTCCTAATGCTGTTTAAGCTAAAATATGCTGGTGTCTTTGACCCCACCCCTTCTGGCTTTGGCCCTGCCCACCCATCAGCTCCAGGTCGTGGGCAGCAAGGATCCCAAACAGAACGCCAGGGGATGATGGAGGCAGGAGTGGGTCAGGGGTGAGCAGAATCCAGAAGACAGGCCGAGGTCAAAGCACGTAGCAAGTGAGATGGGGTCCAGAGGTGAGTCCAATAAGCAAACAGGGTTCAAGCACGGGCCAAAGTCAGGAGGCAAATCCAAGAGCAAACAAGAGTCCAGGCAAGGACCAGAGGCAAGAGACAAATCCAAAGAGCAACAGAGTTCAGGCACGTACCAGGCAGAGAAGGGGCAGAGGCAGAAGCACTGGCCAAGAGCAAACACGGGTCAGGTACCAGGCAAGGCTCAAGGTTGGTTGCTGGAGACAGGAACCAGCTGCAGACACCACAGAGGCTTGTGTTGCTGTGACAAAGGCTGCAGTGAAAAGGAAGCCTGTATGTAGGGCTTCCTGCAGCTCCCAGCTGGTCTGCATTAGCTGGCCTGGGAGCAGCTGGAGGTTTTGGGTAGGATTCTGCAAAGAGAGCAGAGTGCGCTGAGCTCCACCTGCGCAGATCCTGACACCACCTCTAGAATGTGCCCCCCCCCGAGCTTCTCCGAATTGGAATTCGGTCCTTGGGCTGAAAGAGGTTCCCCACCCCCTGGTATATATCATGGACCTTTAACAGAATGCCTGAGTTCACAAAATGTTCAGCACTGTACTTTTATATCTTCCAACATAAAAGGAAATGAATAACCCCTCCCTTAATTTGACTCTTAAATTCCTGGTCCCTATCCTCGACTGAAATGAATGAAGTCTTTTAAACTGTTTCTCCCTTTGTCTCCACTTTCGTTGAAATTTAGATTTTGTAACCACCTTGGAGCAGGGACTTTTTAATGTCACGTGTCATGTAAGGTTGATGGAGCTCAATAATAATAATAATAATAGTAATAGTAATATTAATGTGTTTATTCTGTGAAGAAATTAAATGTTCAAAGTGCTTCATAAAAATTATCAGTTATCCTTACAATAAACTTGTGAGGTGGTTTTCATGAGATGGTGTTTGAGCAACAGCTAGATGTTGTATTTTCAAAAGTGGGTGATTGACCATTGTTTGCTTGTTTGTTCTTCCCAGCAACCCTTGGGAGAGTCCCAGGCGCAACCTGAAACCATCTCTGTTCCTGGTAGAGCTTTTTCTTTCCATGTTAAGACTGTAACCTGATACAGACTCCATGGCTTGAACATCAGTCACTCCCCCCCACCCCTTTAGTTATTATCTTGCCTGATGAAGAATTTTGGAGAATTTGAATGCTTGCACAATATTTTGTGAGCTTTGAATGGGACTAATAAAGATATTACGGTGATAGGGATTTTGGAAATTTTCTTTTGGCCTGCATGGGCACCTTCTCTTTTTGTGGGATCTGTGAGATAGATCAGTATCATCCCATATTGCAGATAGGCGGTGGGGAAGCTGAGAGGGAGTGACCCTGCCTACTGACTTTACAATAGAGTTCAATTTTAGTTTGGGACTTCCTGGTTTTCAACTTGGTCTCTTACCTACGGCTGCAGGATCTTTCAAACTTAAAATTCCCCAATGTAATCACTACATATATTAATGTAAAAAAACATGTAAAAATCAGCTTGCAATGTGACCAGAGTTAGATGATCAGCTTTCTATCTGCCTAAGTGAGATTTGTGGCTATTTTTTTCTCACCAGATGGGGAAAAAATGGTTTTTGTAAGTGTCTTCCACTTGGGAAACTAATGCATCGCTCACCGCTTGCGGTTGTACTGAGTGACGTCAAAAATGAGGCCAGACAGGCTGTTCTGTTAAAACATTTCCCTGGAGAGACCAATGAATCAGAGACAGCTTGATTTAGTGGACTCCATCTAGCAGAATGCAACAATTCAAGTCCCAGTGGTATAACTAAACCAAAGATTAAGGTGTGAGTTAGAAGGGTAATTTATCAGGAACCTGGTGATTTGCAGATTACGGCCCTGTCATGCAATCATGGTACAGTGCAGTCTCTTTGCCTTTTGGCAGTGACTCATACATAATGACAAATGGTTCCACAAAGGCTCCAGATAGATGCCAAATTTTACTGATAAAACAGAGTAAGCCATGCTTGGTGCATAGGAAAAATGCCTGACCTGAATCCAGGTTCAGGCAATACTTATAATAGAACCAGCCACATATGCACAAATGCTGCTGCTGCTGCATTGTATTGCATTACGTCATTGTTTCATTGTTGTTTATTCCTCGTGTTTTCAGTGCAAAGTTGTAAACCACCTTAGAAACCTGAAAAGCAACATTAAAAACCTTTTTCAAATAAATAAACTATGAAACTGCACCTGTTGAATTTCATCCTGCTTTCCAGCTGCTAAAGGAAAACTGTCAAACGGATTGTATTTTTAATTATCTAACTGTGGTGGACCCAAAACCGGTCCATTGGCACCTAACGGGTTAATCGGCACCGAGATATTACACTGTACACGGCCCCTGTGCAGTTTAATTCCTCCCGCGATCTCCCATTGACAAAGAATTGTACTGAGTCAGAAATACTATGTTTATCACACCACTAATGGAGCGGAACTAATAGACTACCAGGAATTTCACAGTAAACATA
The DNA here is from genome assembly GCA_021292165.1 of Shinisaurus crocodilurus. Classification (NCBI taxonomy): domain Eukaryota; kingdom Metazoa; phylum Chordata; class Lepidosauria; order Squamata; family Shinisauridae; genus Shinisaurus; species Shinisaurus crocodilurus. The sequence goes on along the minus strand of CM037886.1, from coordinate 27,021,088 downwards.
ACAGAGTTCATATTAATCAGTGAAGTGGAAAGCTTCAATACACATCGGAGGTATGGCTTAGCATAATACAGGAATAACTATACATCAGAGAATCAAACTTACGGAGCTAGCGTAGTGGTCTATGTAGCCGGTCTCCGGGCGCCCTTCCCAGGGTTGGAAGTTGTGTGGTTCTGACTGGAGTCAGAGACCTGGTCTGTGCAAGTCTGCACCCAGTGTCCAACAACTCTTTGTTCCCCAGGACTGGTCTTTTCTACCCTCGCTCAGCCCCCTCCCCACTCTTGCTACCCTACCTAGGTGGGCTGATTCTGCCCTCCGGGGTGGTGGTGCCTCTTGGGTGTTGGTATCTCTTGGGTACTTTGGGGTACTTTGCAGCTCTTTGAGACTGCCCCCACCCCACCCTCGGAAATGTCCATGCTCTTCCCGGAGGGTGAGTGTCAATGCATCAATTTTATTGGATTGTACATCGCTCAGAGTGGCTGGATGTCTGGCCAGATGGGCGATTCATAAAGATAAATAAATAAATAAATGTGCCTATTGAAGATATGCAGTATGCAGATGCAACTATGCAGATGCCTTCCCATACAACCGGTCTGCCCCGAACTGTGTCTCTTGTCCCCTGGATGGGGATTATGCAGGAAGGAGGGGGAAGCAGAGCGTCAACAGGGTTCATCATCATGTATGTTCAGGCGTACCCAGCGTGGCGTAGTGGTGAGAGTTGTTAGAAGTGACTTTGTTCAAGTCCTGTAAAAAGAAATAGTTTTCTGGACAAGAAAATTGGTGAAAGCAAAGCACTTTTTATTGAATACAGTCTTGCAAGAGTGGGTGCGCTATGCAGGTAGGCACACCTTAACATTCAAGCAGCGTGTTTTTATTTCCTATGCCCGGCCGCAGGGTTCTTCCCTCATTCCCCCATTGGCTGGGTACTTTGAGGTTTACAGCCTATCTCGACCGCCTAAACCGAATACATTATTCCCCGCCCCTGTTTACCGACCCTCCTCTTGTTGTGTGGCATCCTGTTACTCTAATTTCTTATTGGCTCTTTCACACATTCTTTAACTTCATTTTAACTTTGACCTCTTACTCTCTCATCAGCAGACACCTCTTCTTTTGACACATTTTTATGCCTGGTCTGTGTTTCCAGAAAGGGAGGATTCTTCATTTATCTGTTACTTACTTATTCAATGTCATCTCTATCTAAGCATAATTTATCATCTATTAATCCCATGCCATCTTTATGACCCGGGCATTGAGTTCCTTACATATTTTAGGCCTCATTTATTACTAGACTGGGGCCCCCATTCAGGGTGAGTTCTCTGGCTTCTTTTTATTTCTGTCTTTTATTTTATTTAATATAATTTGGGAAAGAAACTTTCTATAATTCTTACAATCTCTCTTCTTTTTCTTTTTACTCTTTTTTTTTCTAACACTTTAGTCAATTTCTTCCATCTTAATATAGTATGGTGGAGACGTTTCGTCTTCTAATACCATCATACTAGTATCATAAGCCGGAGGAGTCAGTGGCATTTTCTTAGATAGGGCGGTTTCAATAAGTCTTTGTGTTAGTCTTCGGACACAAGGGATAATACAACATCTTAACGCTACTAAGACTCTTCTTACTACAATCAGGGAAGTAAACATTGAGATTGCTAAGGTTTTCTACTTCCCAAACCATGTTTCTAACCATCTTGTCAATGAAGTATTTATTTTTGAGTTTTCAGCAAGTTTTGCTGCCAGGGTATTAAGACCTTCTAGAGCTTTTGTTATTGTCCCATCAGGAGCAGTATTGTTGGGTATGAAGGTACAACACTGTCCTCCTAACATTACACAGACGCCACCTTTTTCTGCTAAAACTATGTCTAAAGCCATCTGATTTTTTTAAGCTATTCGACTGGTGGCATCTAATTGCTCTGCTATCTCTTTTATTGCATCACGGGTATAGTTTATGAATCTCTGTTGATTGTAAAAGATGTAATTAATCCAATCAACATTTTTATTTATGGTTGACCACCAAAAGAGAGCAGACTCAAATCCGGCAGCTATTTGATTTCGGGCTTTAAATTTATTTGGAACTCTTCGGGGCACCCCTATGGCATCAATATATATCTCTTTATCAAAGGATGTAACTAGTACATTCTTTTTGTTCCGACTATGCTATTCGGGTTTAACTTCTTTTTTAAAGGCCAGGGTGAATGGTACTGCTAATTGTATTATAGCACAAGTCCCAGTCTAATTGGCGGGTAAGGTTGGCCTTATAGACTTTCCCCCACAATACTACCATAAGTCAGCTCTGGCCACTCTTAAGTTAGAGTAATTCCCATTGCTTAATGTGATGTTCAATACCTCCTTACATGTGTTTAGTTTTCTCATTGGCCTGGCCAACCCCCCCACCTGTCGTGAGAAACAAGCAGTGTGATTGACGTGCCTAGTAGAGAATGTCGGAGGCATTCTTTCACTTTTGGACTTTAAAGCTGGGAACAATAGGGATAGAGACCTGCAAGTCTCATTTCCCCAAGCATCTTTATGCTGGAACAGAGCTATTATATAACTCATTTCCAGGGGGTCTTTGCTCTAACCCAGAGGAAAGGGAATTACTTGTGCTACAGGCCTTCTTGATGCACAGGCATAACAGTTACTTTTGTTCAAACTTTTAGCAGTATACTTCACCCATTTAACCCAGGTGTTTGTGTCTCTATACCCTGTTTCTACTTCAAATGTTTGGCGCAGATCTTCAATCTCAACTACTGTCACTACCTTCGGATCATTCAGAGGAGCTTGGAAAGTTTTAACTTTGGGCATGACAGTTGCCTCTAAGGTTTGGTCGTTAGAATCTGACTTTTCTACTATTAATCTAAAACAGCATGCAATGGGATCAGTTCTAGAAACACTTATTCCCATGCCAAACGAAGTCTGATTTATTGAGAATTTGGTTGGCCGGCCACCAGAGGGATATTCATTCTAAGATGTTTGGACGATGGATACCCATACTGGATTGCAAGTCCCCTCTTCACAATCTGACCGAGTAGGACTTTTACGAATTGAAACCATACTTTTTATTTTAGAGTGAGGAGACGCTGCCGTCCATCTTTGGGATTGTGTGGTCCACAAGACTTCGGACCAGCGACGACAGGGCGTCCTTACACACATATATTTGTCTTGGGAACTCTACCGTCTCTGAGTGTTCAAATCTCTACATTTCAACAAGCTGCAGGCATCGAATTTTACAACTTGAGTCTGACTACTTTTTTTAATTTTTATTACAAACGTAGTGGAGATGTTGCCAACCAGAGATATCAGTATACTTATACAAATTAATCGGGCTGTCATGGTTACAATCTTTTAAGGAACTGAAGGTTTCTAATCTTTTGTCAATTCTTTTGACACGGAAACTCCAAAGAACTTGTGTTTATAGATATAACATATAGTTACTAACCCACTAAGAATAAGAAAGATTATAAGGATTATTTCAGCTACAACTAATTCTCTAGTTTGCATTATATTGTATCTTCTACCCTGGGAACAAAGGGATTTTCTCTGGAGGGATCTCTCTGGGTGTGGATCTTATGTCTACAGTAATATTTCTTATTATTTGAGGTCTTTTACCTCGGGACTTCTTTTGCACAATTATCACTTTTTGTTGACCTTGGATTTGGACAGGTAAGGATCTAGTTTCTAGCACTAGTGGACTTGGCCCTCCCATTCACTACAGGTCTGCCCACAGTCCTTCTCTACAATACATGTACCCCTTTGTTTCTCTTTCTCAAGGATCAGAGGTTGTGTATGGGAGTTTCTCGTCTGAATCGTCCAGATTTAGTAGTCCTCCCTTATTTGATCTAAATCTTGACTTACACTGCTTACATTCTAACTCATGGAAATTATTCAGTTGTGGGGGTAATTGGATCACCTGGTGGGCCCAACGCCTAATGCCTCGATTTTGAACTGCTAATTCGTTTTGTAACTCATATTTTTCTACTTCTCGGACACCGATTTTCTTAAGAAAAAACCACTCATGTCACTGTCCTTGAGTTCTTACCTGTCGGTATCTTATGACTCAAAACTGAACTGGCTCCCCAGTTCCTAATTTAGGTAACGCTAAGTCCCCTTTCTCTATCTTTAATTCTTAGAATGGGCACAAGATTTCTTCCCAGATTACAGATGATCTTGGGCCTGTAGTCTAGCTGTCCACTAATGGACCTACTATTGTTGCATATCTTTTTTCTGGATCCCAATCCGGGTTGTTATCTGGTCCCGCATCCCACCCTGGTACAGAATCCCTTATGGTATTGTCCATCTAATGGGTAACTTTCTTAAGAACTATTTTCGTGGGTGTTTGTGTTTTAATTACTGTCTAACTGTTAGCGTTTGGAGGTTCTTCTACAGGCCCTTTCACTCGCGTATAGTGAGTCCACCCTTTTTCGGCTGTCCGGACTGCGGTTTCTGTATTCAGGAGCGTTTGGAAAGGCCCCTCCCACTCCGGTTGGAGTTTGGCTTCTTTCTACGATTTGATCAACACCTACTGTCCTGGTTGTATATTGTGGACTGCGAATTCCAGGGGTGGCGTTTGCGCTAGGAGTCCTTTCTTCTTAAGAAAAGATAAAGAAGACGACAGCCCAAGTATATACTGTTTTAAAAACCGATCTTTGGTCTCATATTGGGGCAATTTTCCAAGTTGACCCATGTATGGAAGACCAAACAGCATCTCATATGGGGATACTCCTATATCCTTCTGTGGGGCGGTCCTTATCCTTAACAAAGCGAGGGGCAAACATTTAGTCTAAGGTAATTTAGTTTTTAAAATCAATTTGCGCAAGGTGGCTTTTAACGTTTGATTCATTCTTTCTACTTTTCCAGAGGATGGAGGATGCCATGGTGTATGATAATCCTAACTAATTCCCACTCCCTCTATGATTCCTTTCAATACCTTGGAGGTAAAATGACTCCCCTGGTCTGAATCAATATGTTCTACTATTCTATACTTGGGCAAAATGTGTTCCAGGATAATTTTACTTACTCCAGTTGCAGTGGCAGTTGACATTGGATATGCTTCTACCTAGTTGGTTAAATGATCTACTAAGACCAGTATATATTTCAACCTGCCTACTGGAGGGAGTTCTGTAAAATCAACCTGGATACTTTGGAAAGGACGCAATCTTGGCTTGCGCCCACCTGGTGCTTGCTTTCTTAGCACTTTTTTGTTGATTTTTCTGCAGATCATACACTGTTCGCAGATCTGCTTTGCTACTGTGTGTATCCCTATACACCCATATTCTCTAAGTACCAAATCACACATAGCTTGGACTCTCTAATGGCCCCCTTCATGTAAAATAGCCATAATTTCTCTCATTATTTGTTTGTTGACCATTTCTCTGCCATCTGGGAGTATCCATTTCCCCTCTTCTACTTCAGTTGCTCCTAATTCTTTTAGTCCTAACATCTCCCTTTCCGTCCATACTGGCCTTTCTTTTGTTTTTGGCAACCTAGGGGTTAGCATGTTCATTTTTACTACTTCTTCTCTCATAGCAGCTTCTTTAGCTGCTTCATCTGCTAATGCATTCCCTCTTGCTTCAAAGGATGCACCTCTTTGGTGACCAATTATGTGGACCACCGCTATTTCTCTAGGCAAAAGTAAATTTTCTAACACTTTTTGTACTAGTGCTCTGTGTACTAGTTCTTTTCTTTTGCTATTTATTAATCCCCTCTCGTGCCATATTTTTCTAAATGTATGTACTACTCTATAAGCATATTTAGAATCTGTATAGATGGTCCCATCTTTTTTTTTTTAAAGCCTTGAGGGCTTGATTTAAAGCATACAGTTCACAGGTTTGGGCTGACCAGTTATTGGGCAACCTTCCTGATTCTGTTAGTTCTTTAGTGTTACCATCTATTACGGCATACCCATTGTGTCTTTTTCCTTCCAATACACGGGAGGACCCATCTATAAATAGGCAAGTTCCCTCATGCAATGGAAGGTCTCTCAAGTCTTGTCTCACTTTAGTCTGATATTCAATGATATCCAGACAATTGTGTTCTAAATTTTCACACTCATGTTCCCCTTTTGTCAGAAACGTGGCTGGATTCAGACAATTTTCAGTGGTGAGGATTAAATCCTCTTTTTCCATTAGGACCGCTTTATATCTCAAGATTCTAGAATCTGTTAGCCATCTCCCTGCCCTTTGTGTTAGAATGGTGCGAACTTGATGAGGCGTACTGACCACTAGTGCCCCTCCAAAAGTTAGCTTCCTGCTTTCTTCTACCAACAGAGCTGTTCCTGATATTGCCTGAATACATTCTGGCTATCTTCGGGAGACTGGATCCAGAATTTTTGATAGGTATGCTACTGGCTTTCGCTGTCCTCCCCATTTCTGGGTGAGCACCCCCAAAGCTGTTCCCTCTTGTATGCTGACAAACAAATGAAATGGTTTGTCTAAAGAAGGAAGAGCCAATACTGGAGCAGTTATCAGATCGTGCTTTAGGATTTTTATCAATTCTTTTTCTCTATCTGTCTACACTAATTCATTTGGTTTTTCTTCCAATAATTTTAGATACAGTCCTTTAGTTTTAGCCGCATAGGAATCTATCTACAACCTACAGTATCCTGTTAACCTTAGGAACTTTCTCAATTCCCTTTTCGTCTTGGGTAGGGGTGTTTCGACTATCCCCTTTACTCTTTCAGGGCTAATTCTTCTTTTCCCCTCACTTATGAGATGCCTTAAATATTTTACTTCTTTTTCTACAAATTGAAGTTTGGACTCTGACACTCTCAGTCCTTTCTGTCCTAGAAAATTTAACAGCGCTTTTGTGGCCTCCGCCACTGGGCCTTTCTTTTTCTCTGAAATTAGAAGGTCATCCACATACTGGAGGAGGAGCGTTCCTGATGGCATTTTAAATTGCTCTAAGAGTTGTTCCAATACTTGTCCAAACAAGTTTGGACTCTCAGTGAATCCTTGTACGAGGACTCGCCACCGGAATTGTTGTTTTCTTCTAGTATTTGGATCCTCCCATTCAAAGGCAAACATATCCCTACTCTCTTCAGCCAAAGGACAGGTCCAAAATGCATCTTTAAGATCAATTACACTAAACCACCCATGTTCATGTGGAATTCTACTTAAAAGAGTGTATGGGTTAGGCACTACAGGATGTCTGGTCTGAACTATTTGGTTCAACTTCCTTAGGTCCTGCACCAATCTGTAACTACCATCTGGTTTTTTTACTGGTAGTATAGGGGTGTTATAAGGTGACATGCAAGGTTCTAACAACCCATCTTGCACCAGAGTTTCTATGACTGGCTTCAAGCCCTTCTTTCCTTCCAATGGTAAAGGATACTGTTTCTGACATACTACTTCACCTTCCCTTTTTAACTTTATTTTTAATGGAGGTATATCTAAAATTCTTCTATTCCCTTCTTTAACCCATACTTCGGGGTTTATCTCTTTGATATCTTCTTCTGAAAGAACTGCCACCTTTACTACCATTTCTTTGTTTTCCACCCTTACTTCTAGCCCTAGTTCTGTCATCATGTCTCTTCTTAACAAATTTGTGCCTAATTCTGGTAAGTAAAGAGGCTGACACATTGTTTCTTCTTTCTTATGTTTAATTTGCATTGGTTCAAACATTGGGGTCTGAATTTGGCCTCCTACCCCTGACGCTAGTACAAAATTATTGGACAATTGGGTTCCTACAGGTCTGTAATTAAGGGAGGTTCTTTCTGCTCTACTATCTACAAGAAATACTGTATCCTCTTCTCCTGGCCCCACCTTTAAATTTATCAAGGGTTCCCGGTGGGTCTTTTTAAAAGGATACCCCTGACTCCCCTAATCCTCTTCCATATTCATTAGTGGGATAATCCTTTCTTCTCTTTGGATCTCGGGACAATCTCTTTTAAAGTGTCCTAATTTTCCACACCGGAAACATCTTGCTCTCTGTCCTCCCCTTTCTTGACCTCTTCCTGTCCCCAACTGCCCATCCTGATTTTGTCTGCTTGAGCCTGGTTTTCCCTGTTTCTACTTTCCCCTCCCCATTTTTTCTTGTTGTCCCTTCTGACTATTAGCCTCCATCTTTTTTTTCATAACTTGGTCCACTGTATTCACCATCAATTTTATATTCTTCTTCTCTTTTTCATCCTCCCTTTTTACATACACTTTTTGTGCCTCCCTTAAAAGATCCTCGATATTTTTATCACTCCAGTTGTCTATTTTCTCAAGTTTCTTTTTAATATCTGGCCATGACTTTGTCACAAAATTGACTTTTAAGAGGGACTGACTCACTGGATCTTCAAGGCTCATACCAGAATATTTCCTCATTTGATCTTTTAGTCTTTGAAGGAAGTCAGATGGTGACTCCTCCTTGTTCTGCTGTACCTCAAAGGCTTTGGTCAGATTCTGGGACCTAGGGACTGCGTGTTTAATTCCTTTGATCATTAAGGTCCTAAGGTCTTTCATTTTAATCTTTTGTGAATTCCTCTGGTGATCCCACCCAGGGTCAAGATTGGGATACTTTTGATCAGCTGGTTCCACCCCTTGTCCAGGAGGGTGTTCCTTGTCCCATTCAGACAGGGCTGCCCTTCTGATCATGGCTCGTTCTTCCCCAGAGAACAAGATGGCCAAGATGGACATCAACTCTTCCCATGTATACGTATTAGGTCCCAAAAATTGATCTATTTGTTCTTCCAGTCCCACTGGGTCTTCCATCAGCGGCTTCATTTCTTTCTTAAAAATTTTTATGTCTGAACTATTAAGTGGGGCATTTACATACCCCATTTGCTCTGGACCTGTCGGGACTTCCCTTAGAGGGTACATGTTTGTCCCTCCACGGGTCACATCTGGGGATGGATCCTCTGATCTTCCCCATTTGTCTCTATCTGACCCTAGTGTGGCACTCTTGGTTCTTCTCCGAGTTCCCTCAGGAAAGGGAAGGTTTTGTGTGTCTTGTTTTAATTGGGCTACTTCTCTGGTTACATGAGCTTCCCTAACCTGGGGTGCTGTTTCAGCTGGGACTTCTGGGTCGGCTCCGCCAGCCCCTTCCCCTCCACCCAGGGGTGCATATGGCGGCGGTAGCCGAGACAGAGGGTCCCAACATTCAGGGTCTTTCTCAGAAACTTTTTCTTTCTCTTTCTTTGTCTTTTCCCCTAGGTAGCACATATTTTCTATCTCATTCTCCACCCAACATTTGGCATAATCAGATTCTTCCTGAGAATATGGTCTTTTATTATTTACATGGATGTTTAATGTCTGACACAGCCACATTTCCCCTGCCCCAAACTTAGGCCAGAAGACTGCAGGTGGTCTAATACTCTCTTTAGTCTAGACAAAACAACAGAAATTTATCATTTTCTTTTTATCCTTGTTTTGAGTACATGGAATTTCCTTCCATAGTTTTAACATCCGCCCTAAGGGACTATCTGGCGGAATATCAATCCTTTCCCTAGGCACCTTTTCTTCTTGGATCTTTCCTGACCCAACCTTGGAACTATAGTTCCCCATCGAGACCCTTTCACGCTCTTTAACAATCACTTCGTCCGTCTCTGGCCGCCCTCTCGCGAGGTAACGGAAACGCAGATTGGGACTCCACACTCACTTCGTGTCTGGGACACGTCTCACACACTCTACATTCAGTCTCGATATCCAAGAGCAGTACTTTAAGGGAAAATTTTCCTGCCCTTATCCCAACCACCAAGGTAAAATAAATAGCCCAATTTTTCTTACCTTGGTCTGTGCACAGAGTTGCCTGGTTGACCGATCTCGTGCCTACCCAACCGGTTTCTCCTAAGTGCCTTTCACCAGTCCAGCATCTCGGGTTTCCTTGGCCAGTCCGTCACTGACCACCCTTGGCACCAAGGAGACTACTGAACTCAGTAGGACGCGTCTTCCCGTTGGTTGGCAATGGCAGCCAGCGACTGTGATGGCAGGATCCCGGACGAGCCCCCAATTTGTTAGAAGTGACTTTGTTCAAGTCCTGTAAAAAGAAATAGTTTTCTGGACAAGAAAATTGGTGAAAGCAAAGCACTTTTTATTGAATACAGTCTTGCAAGAGTGGGTGCGCTATGCAGGTAGGCACACCTTAACATTCAAGCAGCGTGTTTTTATTCCCTATGCCCGGCCGCAGGGTTCCTCCCTCATTCCCCCATTGGCTGGGTACTTTGAGGTTTACAGCCTATCTCGACCGCCTAAACCGAATACATTATTCCCCGCCCCTGTTTACCGACCCTCCTCTTGTTGTGTGGCATCCTGTTACTCTAATTTCCTATTGGCTCTTTCACACATTCTTTAACTTCATTTTAACTTTGACCTCTTACTCTCCCATCAGCAGACACCTCTTCTTTTGACACATTTTTATGCCTGGTCTGTGTTTCCAGAAAGGGAGGATTCTTCATTTATCTGTTACCTACTTATTCAATGTCATCCCTATCTACCGTATTTTTCGCTCCATAAGACGCACCGGACCATAAGACGCACTTACTGTATGGTACAAAAAATTTTTTAAAAAAAAAATCAGCTGAGAGGCGGGGGCTTCCCCCGCCCCACCCAGGAGTCCTCCGCTCTTCCGGACCAGCAGAGGAAAGTTTAAAAAAAAAAAAAATTTTTTTTTTTTTTACTGTATTCACTCCATAGGACGCACAGACATTTCCCCCTCCTTTTTTGGGGGGAAAAGGTGCGTCTTATGGTCCGAAAAATACGGTAAGCATAATTTATCATCTACTAATCCCATGCCATCTTTATGACCCGGGCATTGAGTTCCTTACATATTTTAGGCCTCATTTATCACTAGACTGGGGCCCCCATTCAGGGTGAGTTCTCTGGCTTCTTTTTATTTCTGTCTTTTATTTTATTTAATATAATTTGGGAAAGAAACTTTCTATAATTCTTACAGAGTGTCGGGCTGGGACTCGGGAGATCCGGGTTCCAGTCCCCGCTCAGCCATGAAGCTCCCTGGGTGACTTTGGGCCAGTCCCTGACTCTCAGCCTCACCTACCTCACAGGGTTGTTGTGAGGATAAAATGGAGGAGGAGGAGGAGGGTTATGTAAGCCGCCTTGGGTTCCTTGCAGGGAAAAAGGCGGGGCATAAATATAACAAATATAAAATAAATAAATATCCTCTCAGGCAGAAATTCAGCAGGTGGAGCTCCTCTCAGCATGGAGTCCTATACATGTCTATTTTTAAATCTTTATTTATTTATTGTATTTATACCCCACCTTATTTCCTGCAAGGAGCCCAAGGTAAGGCTTACATACATCCTCCTCCTGCTCCTCTCCATTTTATCCTCACAACAACCCTGTGGGGTAGGTTAGGCCGAGAGTCAGGGACTGGCCCAAAGTCACCCAGTGAGTTTCATGGCCGAGCGGGGACTAGAACCCGGGTCTCCCGAGTCCCAGTCCAACACTCTCACCCACTACGCCACACTGGCTCTCTATTCAAAAGAAAGTACTATTGAATTCAGTAGGGTTTAGTCGCAGGTAAATAGGTACAGTATAGGATTGCAGCCCTGCCCTAGTTATTGCTTTTACCCGTGCTGAAACTTTTGGATAGGGGGGGATATACAAGCGCAACTATAAATAAGTAACACACGGGGGAAGGCCCGGCTATTCTCAAAAAAACAGTTGCTATAGCTACGATTTGTGAGCGCGGGGGGGGGGAGCATGTTGCCATGGCGACCAGTGACGCTTCCGAAGGCGTCACGGCGGCGGCGAGAGCTGCGCGGAGGCGCGCGTGGCCTACGCAATTCCGGTCGCTCCTTCTGCCGCGGGGCGGGGGGGGGATTGTGGGCAAGTCACTGAAGCGGGGGATCCATTCCGCTGCATAGACTTGTTAAATAGACTCACACGCAAGGTATAGGTTCCTGGCTAACTTTGAACAATTTTTTTTTTCGTTTGGGGTCTCTCTCTCTCTCTCCCCTCCCCCCCCTCCATCCAGCGCGAGTGAGAGCCGCTACATATAAAACTGAATGGGATTTACTCCCAAGCGAGTTGGTACAGGATTGCAGTTTTAACTTTTCTAATGCAAAGTATTAAGGGTTGTTTTTTTTCCCCCCGGTATAGAGAGGACAAGGAAGGCTGCAATCCTATATTCGCTAACCTGGGAGTAAGCCCCGTTGAACTCAGTGGGGCTTAATTCCGAGTAGAATTGCATTGGAGGAAAGTTCGACGCCCCTCTGCCCGTGCAGAGGGACGCCAGGCCGCATTTCTTAGCAGTTCAGCCAGTGAGCGTCACTCTATCCTCTTCATAACTCTACGGGAGAGTGCGCGTCTTTCTCTTTGGCGTCCCGATGACGTACAATGCCTGCGCCGCGGGAGGTGGCTGTTTGCGGAAGTCGTCCGTGCAGGGCTCCGGGGAGAGGAGAGAGAAGGAGCTCTGTGGCGATGCCGCTGGCGGTAGAAGCCGGGCCCGCGCGCCTCGTCCGGTCCGCCCAGAAGGATGAGCTCTATCGGGGGACGCTGAGGAGCGGAGCCGGGGCTACCCTGGGCGGGTTGGCAGGTGCGAGCAGCCTTCCCCCGTTCTGGTCTCTGGGGAGGGTGGACACTTATGGACCCCCCCCCAAGGACATGAGCTCATTTATATGTGTATGCATAATATGTAGAAACTATTGATTTAAATAGCAATACAGTACATCTCACCGTGCCTGCTGTCCAGGTGCTAACTGTGGATGGGCAACAGCTCATCTGTAAACCAGGATAGCCCTTCAGACGGAGGACACGTTCAAATAAAGCACCGTCCTTTGTAAAGGAAGGGACACGGCCACACTCTCTGGGCAGCATTTCTGTCTCTTGACCACTTTCCGAGGCAACGAAGTACACACCAAATGTACTGAGTTTAGATAAAGGTTTAAAGTGCAATCCTCTGCAAGTTGAGACGGGGGGGGGGGGGAGGCCTACAATTCCCAGCATGCCCCAGCCAGCTGTTCTGACTGGGGCATGCTGGGAGTTGTAGGCCTTTTTTCCATGTCTAAACTTGCAGAGGATTGTGCCCCCAGCTATGTAAGAAGGTGCTTTATTTCAGGCCAGACTATTTAGCCCAGTATTGTCGACTCTAGGGAAAGGCAGACTTCAGGCTTGTGAGGTCTTTGTCCTCCTTTTTTTCTAGAATCAATCAGAGCCAGGTACAAATGATGGCTCAGGTCACAGCCCATTACTGTGGGGTGACCTGCACACACCATTCCAAATCTGCATTTGAGTCAGTGCAGATTAGGGATTCTTAACAGTCTAATTTAGATATAAATGTCCCAATTGTTCAATAACTGGGAATGGAAGACCCTACCTGATCTACTGCAAATCGCATAAAGATCTACCTGTTCATCCTGGTCTTATCTTCTTCCTGCTCCTCATCTACCCTGACTGGAGGTGGCTCTGCAGGGTCTCTTAAAGAGGGAGGTTTCTCTCACACACACACACCCCACCCTGCTATCTGCTACCTGTTCTTTTTAAACTGAAGATGCCAGAGATTGAAGCTGGGGCCTTTGCAGGCAAAGAATGTGCTCTGCCACTGAGCTATGATAATTCCTCAGGATTTTAAAGGGGTAGGAGATAAGGGCAGCATTGCAGGGGAACAGGAAGCTGCCGTAAAGCAGGTCAAATCATTTGTCTATCTAGCCAAAGTATTGTCTACTTCTGACTGGCAAAAGCTCTTTAGAGTCTTTCCCATCATCTGTTATGTGAGCCTTAAAAAAACAAAACAAAATACCTGCAGATACTGGTGACTGAAGCTAGGACCTTCTGCCAAGAAGGCAGGGGCTGTGCCCCCTCAAATATGTCCCTCTCTTGATCACTTGCCCTTTTCTATGTCCCCTGATAACACCCACTCTTAAGTGTTTCTATATAGAGCCGTTGAATGTTCAGAGCACTTCAAGTATATGGCAGAATTGAGGTTCCCTTCTGTGTTTTTATTTTTAGAAATTTCTATCCTGCTTTTCTACTACTTGGAGGAATTCAAAATGGCTAATATAGAAAAGAGAAGCAAGACAATATAAGTAACATAATAAAAGACAATATAATAAATCGTGTAACAACATACAATATAGTATCAGAAACATAAAATTCTACAGTAATTGTCAGCTCCATTAGGGTCTGGAATGTCTTGACAACAGATATTTCTGATAAAATAAATTAAGACGTATTTTATGCCGCTCCCAGAGCAGCGTACCTATCCGTCAAACAAGAAAGTCCCTGCCTGCAGGCTTACAACCTAAAAAGACACAAGGAAAAAGGAATGGGTAGGGAAGAGGAGGGGAAAAGTAATTATTTTAGTAGTGCGGCTCCCATGTCCCTCAGTACAGCCTGCTGGAAATGGCTGCTGGTGGCAACAGTTGAGGGAGGAGGAGCCTTCATGAGGGAGGTCTTTAGCAAGGCTGGGGGGATTATAAGATGTCCAACCCTAAAACACAGCCTATTTAATAGAGAAGTGGTTTCTGTTTCTGATGTGTCCGGATTCAATGAGAAGTGTACGGATTCACTAAAGGGTAGTTGCATTCTCTCTTATGAAGCAATAACATTAAAGAATATCCAGCTATACAGTATACAAATAACTTGCTATTTTCATTACCAAACACCATTTGTGTACAAGGCACTGATGGCTTCGTAAACTTACCTTCTTAATTTTGTAACTGTTGTAACTGTTAGTATTTAGTAGTTATAAATATGATGCTAGATTTCTCATTAAACTCTTTAGGTGCTAAAACATGGTTGGAATGGCAGAAGGAAATTGAGCTGCTTGCTGATATCGCATATTTCACACTCACTACCCTTTCAGGTAATTTTTCCCTAAATTGATCTGTGCTTGGTGCTCTTGGTAAACATGCTGCCATCCTAAGTTTATAATTTCAGTTTATCCCTTCTTCAAAAATTCCATCTGTTGCTGTTCTTTTTTTTCTTTAGGCTACCAAACTCTTGGCGAAGAATACGTCAATATTATCCAAGTGGACCCGTCAGGGAAAAGGGTTCCTTCAGTACTTCGACGGGCTGTCCTGATTTCTTTGCACACAGTTTTGCCTTATATGTTAGACAAAGGATTAGTACACCTGGAACATGAACTTGAGACCGAACCTGATGGGACAAGAGCTTTGCAAAATGGACACTTGAGTAGATTGCGGGGTGGGACTTTATTGCGGAGTTGGATCCAGAAATGGCTTGGCAGAGTGACAGAACAACAGAGGAAAATGCTCAGTCAGGCCGTCTACATCCTCAAGCAAAGTATCCCACTCCTTCGTAGGCTGCACTTGGCCATATTCTATATGAATGGCATCTTCTACCATCTATCTAAAAGGATGGCAGGGATCACATATGTAAGTGGAAAGTATTTGGTGGTACTCTGTTCTGTATGTAGTATGCTAAACATATATATATATCTTGGGATTTCTTCATAGTTTTCTTGGGTAGCTCTCATTTCTACCCCAAGGTAGAAAAAAAAATATGGCATCAAAACGAATGTAGTTCTGTCACCAATTGAATTGCCACTGTAGACTTTCTATCTCTGTGCCATTTGCCTTCCAATTCTCCATAGAGATAGAAAAAGCATTACACAGTTCCTGCCATTTGTAGAGCAGGAGTATAATGCAGGCTGGTGAACCAGTTCTTCCTCGGTGTTTATGGTGCCATCTTATTTCTCTGCATGGATTGTGTCCTTATGAGCAATTAGGCATCGGAAGAACTTTTACCCTGCTCTTCGGCCAAAATAGGCTCCTAGAGCAGCTTACACAGTTCTGCCCTCAGGTTGGCAAGTTACTAAGTGCCATAGTGTTTGTGATATGCATCTTGTGTCCATAAAGATAGATGAAGGCTAGTGTCTCAACCTGCAACATGGCCCTCTGTTCTGTATGCAGTTCAGGATTCAAAAGGCATATGGGTTGGTCTCTGTTCTTGCATCAAACAGCTTAAACAAGTTACTGTGCCAAGACAGAGACAAAATCTGTACAAATGTGCTGTAGTTTAGGTTCCTAGACTCCTTAAAGTGTTCACTGTATACCCAGAATGCACCAACATGCCTGTTTTGTTCTTCTCCCCCGCCCAGCTACGCTTTGCAGGATTGGCTGGAGATGACCAGAATGTTCGATCAAATTACAGGCTCCTTGGGATCATTTCACTGCTGCATCTGGTGCTGATGGTTGGCATCCACACATACAGTTTCCAGCAGAGGCAGAGGGCAAGAGAAGAATGGAAACAACACCGTAACCTCTCCTATCAGATGTAGGATATTTGTGGCATTTTGATGGAAAGGGATGGTGTGAAACTGGATACTGCTAGAGCTGTGTATTATTAACCAAGGTGGGGGGAACAGCAGTGGTACAGTATTTTTCCATGTATAAGACTATACTTTTCCCTAAAATTGTTAGACTAAAAATTGAGGGTCGTCTTATACACGGAAGTAAGCCGAGGAGAGAACCCCGTGGTTGCGAAACTGCCCGGTGGGGGGCGTCTTATAGACGGAAAAATACGGTATCTAACTGCTACTTGAAGCACTGGTTATTTTACTACCAGTAGCTATGCAGTATTAAGTGGTTAAGAGTGGCAAAAATTGTGCCCTTGAATTACTATTTTGTAGCCAGTTTAATTTGCAATTGGTCTGATTTAAATATTGTGATTACAAAATTTGGGCTTCTAGCACATGCAAAGTTTGAAAAGGGGCAAAAGAAGATATCCAGAGGGCATTATAGGCCCATAAGGAAAGAAGAGGCCCAAGAAACCAGGAACGGAGATCCTTACACCTTCCCTAAATGAGAACTTTGGTTGGATAGCTTTTGAGCATGTAGCCCTTCTCCATAGGTTTCCCCCATCCCAACTGAGAGGTCTAGAAACATACTTTGTGTGTGTGGATTCTAATATCACCAGATGTTGTGCTTGGACGTAGCATTCTAACTTCCTCTCGTGTTTTCTAGCACCTTGACCACAGAAGCATTTTCTCCCTTGGGGATAACCTGAAGAGGGGGAGTAATTGTGCCTAACCTTGTTTCCTGCAGAATCCAGCCAGAGGAGAGACTCCTTAGCCGCAGCTCTTGCTGCACTCTGTGCTTAGAAGAACGCCGGCATGCCACAGCCACCCCTTGTGGACACCTTTTCTGCTGGGAATGTGTCACTGGGTGGTGCAACACAAAGGTGAGCACTGACCCCTTATAAAACTGAACTCTAGCCAGTAGCACAGTGTGCGGCTTTTCTGCACTTCTGCAGCATCTACACCAGTGTCCTCCAACCTTGGGCCCCCAGATGTTTTTGGCCTACAACTCCCAGCATGCCCCAGCCAACCAAAAACATCTGGGGACCCAAGGTTGGAGAACACTGATCTACACAGTCCTATCAGTATTTAGCTCCAGCCCTGAGTGCTACATATCATCAGGAGCACTTGGCATTGGGGAAAGTACGTACTGTAGCTGTGGTGGTGCTCATGTTTTACATGCAGAAGGCCTTCGGTTCGGTTCCCTGCATCTCCAAACAGGGTTGGGAAAGACTGGTGTCTGAAACCCTTGAGAGCTGCTACCAGTCCGTGTAGGCCAGTGTTTCTCAACCTTGGGTCCCCAGATGTTTTTGGCCTACAACTCCCAGCATGCCCCAGCCAGCATAGCTGGCTGGGGCATGCTGGGAGTTGTAGGCCAAAAACATCTGGGGACCCAAGGTTGAGAAACACTGGTGTAGGCAGTATGGAGCTATATGGACCAATGGTCTGTCTCAGACTAAGGCAGTTTCCCGTTTCAAGCTTTTATTTGAGGGCAGTATCATCCATCTGTTAAGTCTGACTTGTTGTGAACTACTTTTTGAGACTCACGATTGAAAAGTGGTACAAATATTGTTAAGCTCACAGTCGGTATTTATGTATTTAAGTCATTCAAACAGATTTATAAATGGCTAGCTGTAAGCTGGTGGATGTTTGTTCAGCTAAGATGAGTGCTGAAACTGCTCAACATTTCCCCTCACTATTCTAGAAAAAGTGTTTGGGGTTTTTTTTTTTTGCAGAAGTGTCTCTGAATATTTTCCACCACCTTTTTTTTTTTTTTAATGGTAGCCGTGACTTTCCCTTCACTATGTCCCCGGAATTATGCTGGGGCCAGGACGCAAAATGGTGGCCTGGCTACTAATACCCTTACAAAAAGGGTGTGCTATTAGCAACTGCTGTTGCTAATAGTGAGCCCCACCCCTGAGAAACTTGAAGAATTTCTCTTCTCCCTGGGAAAATAAAGTGAAATGGTTCTTCCCCAATTCTCTGCCCACAGATAGGTTAGAGAATTTCCAGTAATTCGAGCACAGCTCTATTAAGATATTTAGAGGTGTGCACTTTCTAACACTGCTTTCTCTCCCCCATTTTACAGGCTGAGTGCCCACTATGCAGAGAAAAATTCCATCCACAGAAGCTGATTTATCTGCGACACTATCGGTAATAGCTGGCTGTCAGATTATGAAGTGTTAGGAACCAACGAAAGTACAACTTTTGACCAAGTGCAAGACTTTATTTTGATATTAAATTGTTGTGATAAAACTAAGCGGCCAAACGCTTTAAGTTTCACTGCCTGTACAAGGAGATATGAACCTGTCAGTTTACAAAACAACTCCTGGTGTTTGATCCTCTTTAGCTTGTAGAACTAAGCGTAAGAAATGTAGCCAAATTCTGATAAACCTTTTTTACATGTTGCTGGCATCTGCTGGACCCACCACCACCTTTGGGAAATGTCATTTTTTTTCTGTGTAAGAGGCTGCTTAAAATTTATTTTTGCCATTCATAATAAAAGTTCTAATGCATCTTAAAGCTGAGATGTCCAGCTTAAATATGTATCGGCGGGACACACACACACACACACACACACTGCCATCAGGTAGCCAAACTATGCCTATTCATCCATTTTTTAGAAGCAAAACCCCTCAATCTGAAGTGCCTGATGGTATGCCTGGATGCGTTTGAGTTGATATACTTTCATACCGTATGTGCTGTAAAGCTAGACATTCAGGTTAGCCCAGCTCTAAACTGTACAAGTTGAAGAGGGTAGCAACAGCAAAGTCTGGTGTGAAAGAAATTTCTAGGCAGCATGAGGTTTCTCATCCTTCTATGGTGCCACATACTCAGTCCTGGCACAATGCACCTCAAGACTTATATAGAAGAGTGTATGAATCTAACACAGCACATCAAAGCTGGATAATGTTATTCTGGTTATCTGTAAGCTAAAGGCTGCCAACTTTGCTCTTACTGGCCCTGCTCCACACCACATCTTGAAATCCAGTTCAGAAAACATACAGCTGTGAGTCCATGCTCAAACTTGCGGCACAGTGTACTTTTCTAACATCTTAAGCCAGTGTTCTGGCTGGGGCATGCTGGGAGTTGTAGGCCAAAAACATCTGGGGACCAAAGGTTGGGGAACACTGGCTTAAGCGAAGAGACTTTGTGTAATTAAGCTCAACTGATTCAATGGAACTTGCTTCCATGTATTGTGCTGAGGATCAAGATGATTAATTATAATTTACTTCCTTACTTTGGTCATTTGTACAGTTTCATACTGTGTTTGTGTTTTTTTTAAAGTAGAAGTCCCCATAACACTTGTTAGAACTCACCAGACAAAAATACTAATTTCATAATGCTGAAAGGGGGAAATTCATATGGCACAGGGTACTTCATATTTGTGATCTCTACTAAATACAGTATAAACATTTCATTTTAGAGTTGGTAGTAAGCAGCTACCATTGCTCTGACTATATTCTTTGTACAATAGTGCAAAGGGCTTCTTTTTTTTTGAGACAGAGCTCAAATACATTATTCCACAAGATTAACACTGTTTTGGGAAAAGGGGGAGAAAAAGTTAACATTTAGCTCCTTATGTTGGTTTTATAAAGACTACTAAACCCAAGAAAGGGACACTGTCTTTTAATAAAGTTTGGAATTTAAAAAGTCACTTAATAAAATTGTTTATAGTTGTATCACATCAAAAACGTTTTACATGCAGGTAATTTATTTCCATATTTTTCTCCATAGAAAATTAAAAGCTGTGTTAAAACCCACAAAGTCTTGTCTGCCATGGCCAGTCTAGATGTGTCTTGGAAAGGGCTACATGAAGCAAACTTAAGTTAAATTTAAAAAAAAGAATCTTTTAAGTATCAAAGAAATGTGTCAAAATACTCTCCACCTAATCATTTTATATATATATATCACTAATTCCAGGCCTTTAGCAAAAAAAATAATAATCATGATAGTTAAGAATATTGGGTCATTATAAGAGAGCCAAAAGTCAGCCTCTTCCTCACCATAAAAGCGAAGTAAATTCCTCTTCCATTTTGGGTAGGCTTATTTTAAATTCGTAAGTTTCCCTCTAAGTAGTATCACAGAGGTACCGATTACACTAGAAGTCTTTCTAAAACAGACTTCTAGTTAAATCTGGGATATTACGGAGCAGAACATGCCATCACGGTGTCCCATTTCCCTCTATGTATGTACAAGATGCATGCTGGACTGGAGAATTATAAGGGACCAAAATAAAAAATAAATACAGCCGTGAGAACTCCTGTTCCACACTCGTCTATGCGGTGGGCCCTGAAAGGAATATTCTTTGCCTTAAAGTTACTTCCTCACATTACTCAGCCTTGCTGCACATGCGCAAACATGATGGTGGATTGATCTGTAGCATGCACAGGTGGCTCCTTAATGGACTCGTGAAACTGTTGACCAAATCCTGCAGTTCATGAATACGTTGGAGCCAGCGGTGTGAAGTTCCTATGAGAGGCCTGAACAAATGTGAGAGCACAGGATGACTTGCTTTTGCGCCGCCTCCCCCCCAAAAAAGTGGGGGAGAAGCCGCCCTTGGACATGTGGAACAGTAACTTGTTGGCAAAAAACCAAAAACCACCACCCCCCGAACCAAAAACAAGTTTGAGATGATGGAATTACAATGCCAGTGTTCTCCTGTGATACTTAGAAGAAAAAGCCTAACCCACAATAAACTGAAGGGAGAAAAAAAAATACATCTTCTCGATCACCACTCTTACTGGTGACTTAATATGAAGGAAAGAGGCATTGTTACAATGGCTCAAAACCGGTCTTTTAATTATAATGTAGGGAATTGGTCAGCAAGCTCAAGTTTGATTTCTAGCTAGCAAAGGTCTTTCCCACATCTTCCTTCCCTTTGTATTTCCTCTTGCCATGTGTGAAGGGTATATATCGATATTTTATCATATGCTGCAATAAGAGAGAAAAAAACAGGCTTTAAGGAAAGACCCATAATAATTTCCTCCCGCTCCTCCCCAGAATGTGCTCATTTTTTAGGCAAAGCCCCAAAGTTTCATAAGTAGGGTGGTATCTTAGAAAAGAAACAGCCATTTTTTACCTCGTACACAGCCAGTCGTCATGTTCCAACAACACCCCCCTCCCATAAGTATTAAGAGAATCACAATCTGGAAAAAGAGAAACTTGAATAATTAATATTAAGTGTCCAAATCTTAGACCCTTACCTTGATTTGCCTCTTCATCGTGATGCAGAAAAGCATAATGAAGTACATCACAAGAATCGGCCAAAAAACTGGAACGTTGAAAGCCTCAAAGAATGTACACGTCATTGCGACAAGGATGCCTTTAGTAGCAGAGTGCCTTTGAAGGAATAGGGAAATAGCAGTTAGGCAGCCTCTGCACTGAAATTCTTTGAGAGATACTGGCCGTGTTCACATGACACGACAACACCCCCTGGCAATAAGCCACGGTGGATTGGTTGTGTGAATAACCCACTATGCGCTCGGCAGACAATCGGGCTCATCGTGGGTTCTTTGCCCTGTCCCTTCCCCTTCGATCATCCTGTGGGTATCTCAGGGGACTCCGTGGCAGGACTGACTTGTCTACCCTCTCCCCGCTGCGATTGCAAGCGACTTTTCCCCCCTTTATTTTTTCCAGAGATCCCGAAGTCTGGCTTCACAGCCGGCTTTCACAATCTCTGTTTTGACAGCCACTTACAGCTCCTTCGAAGTGCCCGAGTGGGCACTTTTTTTTCATATAAAAAAAATGAAAAATATATATATAAAAAAAAAATATTTGCACACACTGAATGTGGCTATATATATATATATATATATATATATATAGCCACATTCAGTGTGTGCAAATATTTTCATTTTTTTCCCCCTCAAGAAAAAATGTAAAATGTGCATCACCTTGAGGATTGCCACGGGGGGAAAAAAAATGAGGATCTCGCCACAAAGGGGGTATAAATGGCACCACTCCCTTTTTGCGAGCAACAATCACTCGTGTCTTTGCTTTCCCTTGACAGCTTGCCTTCTGACAGCTGTCAAGAGGAAGCAAAGGGAAGAAAAACCCTATTTGGAGCCTCTTTGGGTCCAGGGTTGGTACCTGCTGCACTGACAGGTTGCCCAACCGAGGCTCCCAATTTCTGCACTCGTGGAGCTGTGCTCCTGCGCAGTTGCACAAGTGCCGCTAAAAAACAAAACAAAAATACACTTGCTCACATTGGGTGTGCAAAAAAAACCCAAACGTTTGCCATTTGCTGCTCTGGCCAAGCAGTTCGCTCACCCATTCCCTTCAGCAATGATGGGGACGGTCACCTGGGTTTGGATGACATGCGAACTCATTGTGGGTGAAACAACCCCTAGAACAAGCTATGGATTGTCAGGGTGGCTTGTTGCCCTCAAACAAGCCACCCTGTGGGAATCAGTCTGGGTTCGCACAACACAACAACCCATCATGGGTAACAACAAATGATGGGTTTCAATCTTGTGCAAACCTAGTAATTTAGGGCTGGAGATGACATCCAGATGTAATTCCTGATCTCCAGCATCTCCCTCGGGCACAGGCAGCCTCCGCCAATTCCAGGTTTCCCCTGACCACAAACGGCCGACACATCTGAACCAGGAAGTTACAGTTAGTGCTAACTTTCAAACCAGAGTCTGCGAAGTGTGGTTTCAAATCATCATTTGGAGGCAAGGTGCTAATCACAGCTTGCCGATTCAAATATCACAACAAACGGTTCATGGAAAACCATGAAGCAGAGGAGAGAGGCAGCCTCCGAGAGGGAGGGGGAAAGGAGCAAGCCCACAGCAATGTTCCTGAAATCCAATAATAATCCACGGGTTGATTATTGGGATATGTGATGCCTTTATTACGCCTGAAGTGTCAAGCATCTGACATGGTAAGAGAAGAGGGAGCGCTCTACCATCGGGAGCAGGATAGCAAATCATGAAGAAGAGGTGGCAATATAGGTCTTTTATGACGGTACTGGAATGCTAGGATTTCAGGTAAGATGTCATTTGGGGGGCACACCATGTAAGAGGGAAGGCGTGAGCCTGGCTGGGGCCAAGGAAAAGGCTTGCCTATGTGAGAGGCGGAGCAGGAAGGGAGGGTGGCGGTGGGGGGGCAGGGAGCTGAATCATTTGAATGTCTATTAAAACTCACCAGAATTTGAACTCGGGCAGCCTTCGGATGAAGGGTCGGAACTCCTCATTTTGTTTTGTGGGTAATGAAGGACCCTCATCTGAGGAGAGGAGGGAGTGCAAAGTCTTTAAGGAAGCAGTTCCTTCACTGATCAGTTTAAACTACATAGTCATAGCTCAATGGCACAGCACATACTTTGCCCCAGGTTCAAGCCACGGCATCTCCAATTAAAAGGAATGGTAATGGGAAAGACCCTTCTCTGCCAGAGATCCTGGATTGCTGATGCTAGTCAGAGCTGTCAGTACTGAATTAGATGGACAAATAGTCTAACCTGGTTTAAGGCAGCTTCCGATGTTCCTACTAGTACTACATTTATACTCTGGGTGAGGGCTAGATAAATTCTACCCGATACAGCATACACAACTCAACATTATCAGCTGATCAAAGGACTGGGTATGTGGAAGAAAAACTGCAACACAGGTCACTTGAAAGCCCAGAACATGAACGTAATATTGTTCCAAACTGTTTGGTTCTGAAGGAAAAAGTATTTTAATCTGGTGGGGGGAGGCGGGGGAATAAATCAGGAATTCTAATAAATATTCTGTCAAAGCTATAAAAACAAAGTACCGTAGTTCATTTCTAATGACAGCCATATACAATTAGATGCTCTGTGGTCTACAATGTGCGACTAGTAATGACTGAACTACCAAATTCGAGCATTACAGGAATCTATTTCTGCAGTGAAAATCCACACAGGGCCACAAGCAAACTTGCAGTATGAAAGCACTGCAAAGAAACTGGTTTCTATGGGAATAATCAGGATTCTGCCTACCCAAAAAAAGGTAAAAAGTAGTTGCCACCCCATTATTAAATTCAGGCAAAGGCCCAAGCCCAATACTCTTTGTACCCTTGGATTTCAGCGCAACCTAAAACATATTTAACTGTGCTCCAGGTCCCTAATATGCTACCTTTTCTACTATGGCATATAATATGCTCATGTACCAATTAAAACATTACAGCAGCATCTGTACAAAATTAAATCAAAACCAGCGAAGTTCCTTATACCTGAGTCCTCCATTAGAGAGGGATCTACCTTTGGCGACAAGAAAGCTATGAAAAGATTTAGGTGGTAGATGCCCAAGGCATATGTCACGATGTACCAACCCTGGAAAGGAGAAAGAAGGGAGAAAAATCCAGAATGTCAAACGGGGACATAGTTTAAAGTACAGAATATGAACAGACACACATGGCTTATCCACAATTTAAGGAATATGAAACTGATTTCATAGATTTCATAGATCATAGAGTTGGAAGGAGCCTACAAGGCCATCGAGTCCCACCCCCTGCTCAATGCAAGAAACGAGAGGAGGGGTCTCCCATCCAAGTAATGACCAGGCCTGACCCTGCTTAGCTTTCCACGCTCAGACAAGCTAAGCCAGTGTAAGATATATCAGAGGGTTTTCCAAAGCAGTGGGAGAAAGTAAAGCACACGGAAACATAGCAGCTGAAGAACACAAGACAAATATAGAGTAAACAAGGATCCAAATCAACTAGAAGCAAGGGACAAAACACAGGATAAGTAACAAGAGGGCAGATGGCATGAGAGCAAGAAGGAAAAGAGACACGGGATAGTTTGCCCAGGGGAAGCAGCAAAATGGCAGCGTCTTAAATATATAAACTAGGACCAAAGCAAGATGAGGAATAGGTGTGATGAATAAGCCCATCCCAAGTCAGCATTTCCCCAGGCAGATGCATCTGAAGACTATAACAGCGCAATCCTGGCTGGGGAATGCTGGGAGTCGTGGGACATTTTTCTGTCTAAACATGCATAGGATTGCACCTTGAACGAAGCGCTCAAAAGCAACCCAAACAGAAATCTGCTTTTCTATTATGGTGCTTGTTATTTCCTTTTACAAGCCTGAATTGAATTCATGTTTGGCTTTGCTTATGGGTCTAGAGGGTTTAACATGGTAAACTGCAAACAGATGAACAGGGACACTGCTGGAGTATGAAAACAGAAGGGGTGGGGAGAAAGATGAAGCCAGCTTCCCTAATACTACACTTCAAGCACTTAAGTCATTTTAAATTAGCATAATACACAGATAACAAGGGAACAAACCAGTGATACAAATTAGTAGTACACCTAAGGCTGCATCCTATCTCTAGACAGTGGTTGTAGATTAGCAACTGATGCTCACTCCTCTTACCTGCAGTAGATAAACTCTAATCAGGTAGATAAAACTTAAACCCAATGTTACAACCCATCGCACTGTAGTATAAGGAGTAGATTTGTCTAACCAAGACTGGTAAATCTAGAAGAAACGTAGTGTTAGGTATTATATTATTATTTCGCACCTTTCCCCGCTCTTGCAAGGACCCCAAACCAGCTCACATGGTCCTCCTCCTCTCCATTTAATCCTCACAACAAGCCTGTGAGGGAGGCGAGGCAGAGAGTCAGTGACTGGCCCAAAGTCACTCGGTGAGCTTCGTGGCCGAGTGGGGACTAGAACCCGGATCTCCCGAGTCCCAGTCCAACGCTCTAGCCACACCACACTTGGCTCGCCACACTGGATATTCATCACATTGCTAACTGTAAGAACATGTCATCAACTTTCAAAAGATTGCCAAGTTTTTACAGCAGCAATATATGGCTAATCATTACAGCAGCAGTCCTAGACAATCCCATGGATTTCAACAAGACTTGAAAATGCACAACCATATGCAGCATTGCACTGGTGGGCGCGATCTAGAGATGTACACAGGGTACGATCGTTTGAAGTCCTTCCTCAATCAAGATCCAGATTTCCCAAATGTCTGATGCTTCTTTCCCAACTCCCCATAGATGAGTGGAAGATGAGTACGTGATCGGAGAATGGTTCCTTTCAGGGCCGGCATCGAGGGTAGGCATTGCGGGGCACCCAGCAAGACCCACACCCCTGCAGGACCCCACTGCTGACCCCTGGAACTTCCTGGCCCTGCGGCTGCTCCTCGCCATTATTACCTGTTCACCAGCCTTCTCTGAGCATGCAAGCGGGGACCAGAGTGAGAAGACAGAGCAGTTTCCTTCACTTACCTTGCACTTTTCCTCTGGGTGGTTGCCCAGATTGGGTCAGGAGGAAGGGGGCAAGTGAGTGGGCAGCGAGGACAGAAGCAGGAAGGGGGCCCCACTGTGAGCATCTTGCCTAAGCCCCTCCCCACCCTGCAGCAAGCACGGATTCCTTTCTAGAAGTTGCGGTTTTAAACTACCGCACTGGGAGCCTCTTTTGGAGGGGTTTCTCTGCATCTCTTAGCCACTTGTATGAAACCAACCTGTCCAAGCCTTGTGAAAAATCTAAAGACCACTGAAGGTTTGCCATGGATGGACTCGCCAGTGCTGTCCCCTTCTGACATTGTTGCTGTGAAAACAAAAGCAAGAACACACAACACAGCGGAGCTTTAGCATGTCACACTTGCACCGATGTTTGAAGGCAGGATATTATATTAGGTTGGGCTTTGCCGAACTGAGTCATCTGGAAGCATCTAGTCCTGGTGAAGCTAAGCACGTGAGTGCCTGGATGCGAGACCCACGTAAACTACCCTGAGCTTTCCAAAGGAAGGGCAGAATGCAGGTAAAATAAATAATAAGAGTTCTTTCTCCAAACAGTTTCTAAGGACCAAACTAGATGTGTTTTTGCATTTCAATGTGTTTTTGCTGTTAACATGAAATTTTAAAAATACAAACAGCATCAGTGGGGTGTGAATGTGTGTGTTGATTGTGGGGGGCATGGGGGGAGATTTTAACCCTTTCTTCCCCTGCTTCAGTCCTGAGGAAATCATCGAATGGGTTTTTTTCCCTCCCACTGTAAACTCCAGCTTCTGGGGAGGCATTATCTTCGGTGCCAAAGTAGGGAAAGAAAGGGTTAAATTCCCCCTCCATCCCCTGCTGTTATCCTGATAATTCTCAGCACTCCTCCCCACAATAGATGCTGTGTGTGTGTGTGTGTGTGTGTGTGTATATAATGTCTGAAACCTAGGAAGGAGAAAATGCATGCGAGGGACCCAGAGTGCAGCAAATCCCTGCATAAGCAGTGTCATGGTACCCAACCGTGGAGCACCCTCTCCGAACACATTCACCTGGCAATCACTTTCCCTTCTTTTTAGGCACCAGGTAAAAACTATTTTGTTCGCTTTTAAAAGAATACAGTTGTTCTGCTTGTTACGTGGAGGTTGTCCTGCTGCCAATTTCTGTTCTTTAAATGGCTTTGCATTTTATTATTGTACTGTTTTAGTCTGTTGTAAACCACCTTGGCGACTGTTTGATTCAAAAAGTGGGAGAATAAGGCTTTCAAAACACATAAATCAAACAAGATTCACACCCAGCTTTGCAGACGATACAAAATAATATTACAGAACCTTATTCTGGCAACCTCATTTCAGCCTGGGGATCTGATATCAAGAGCACAATGACTTTGCTGTCTAAAGCACTGCCTGTTGCTTCATATGCAAGGTTTGCTTTTCATCAAAAAGGGGACAGAAAACATCCAGATCTGAAACCTTTGCCTGGTTTCATCTCCCACTGTTAAAGAGTCTCACCATTCAAACACTTAACTACAGTACTTTAGCGAAACAGAGTGTGTGAGCATAAGTATACTCTTTGGTGATTTTGATTTACAAAGGGCAGGGGGCAGAACTTCACTTCCCTTTAAACTACAATTTAAAAAAAAAATCTCTACAGCAGCTGCTGTGCCACATCACCTAAAGCAACACCTGATACCACTTCCTGGTTTGTCATCTCCAGGGGGTGGAGCTACACTCCTCTGAAAGAGTGAAAGTAATTCTATACTCCAAGAGTGCAAAAACAAGTATACTGCATTAAGTGCTACAGAAGAGGAAAATGTGACCAGAAAATTAAGGGAAAGTGGCCAGTAACCAGAAGCACCTTCCAAAACAAAGTAGGAGTCCCTCTGAAAACAAGCAAGGAAATTAATGATTTTAACATATCAATGGGCAATTCACAAACACTTAACTTTCAGAGTCCCACCAAAAGTAATGAGATCATGCCAAACAGTAAGGACTGACTGACATGTCCAAAAAGAAATCGGCTCTGGCTGGTGGTGGGCTCTCCCACTCTGTAGGCATTCAAGGTGCAGCTGGACAGCCATTTGTCAGGGATGCTTTGACCTGGATTCCTGCATTGAGCAGGGGGTTGGACTCGATGGCCTTGTAGGCCCCTTCCAACTCTACTTTTCTATGATTCTATGCCCAGCAACTTACAAGAATATATAGTTTTAAAGAATTCATCTTCCACCTTATTTCAACAAAAATATTTTTAGGGCAGCTTAAACCAATAAAATATAGAACACACAGTAATGAAATAAAGAAGCCGATAAAGGCAGTGATAAAGCTGCGGATTAGAAGGCCAGGGGAAATATAAAAGGTCTTTGCCTGATGCCCCAAAGACATCAGAGTGTGCACCAAGCGAGCCTCCCTGAGGCAAGCATTCCACAAGACCCTTTCCCCTGTCACCACCTGCCTCAACTTTAATAGCACGGACACCCAGCCATGTAGCCCAGCGGTTGTCTGAACACCCTGTCCGGTGGCCAGATAGATTTTCAACCCCAGATCAGTCAGCAAGAGGAAAACATTAACTCACATCACCAACATGGAGCAATCGAGCAACCACCCCATAAGAATGCAAGAATCGCCCTGCTGGTTTAGACCAAGGTTCAGCTAGTCTAGCAATCTATTCCTAAGAGCAATCAGCACAATGCCTCTGGGTACTCACAGGCAGGACCTTAAGGTCTTTGACCGGAGCACCTGATATTGAGGCGTGCTGCCTCTGTACATGGAGTTCCATCTAGCTGTCACAAGTGGGTCCTGCAACAAAATGTTGCAGGGCATCCTCATCTCCCGGTGCTGCTGGTCAGGGCTCCTGCCAGCCAGTCATGCCCTCCTCCAGGATACTATAAGCTGTAAAGAGCTCGTGCAGTGCATTCTACTCCCCACACCCACCTCTTCTGTTTTTCTTTTTCAACTGACACTCATCAGTCCATGGCTATTCAGCATACTCAGCCCTCACTGGGCTTTTCGAAGCATTTGCCTACTTTTGTTTGTTTAAATATTGTTTTGTACTTCTGAAAACCTCAGGGCTCCCCTGAGCATGCCGATACCTCCCTCTTGCTTTTCAGTGCCCCATTTTGGCTCCAATCCTGTCAGCATTTGCTATTACAGGGGGAGTGTTCACTGACAGACCTATCATTTTTTTAAAAACAACAACATTTATATCCTGCATTTTCAAAACGTTCAAAGTAACTACTAACAAAGAAAAAGAAATACAATATATGGAGAATAAAAATAAAATCTACAATAAAGCACGAAAACATTATTACTTAAAAGAATAAACAGAGCAGCAACACCCCTCCCCCCCAAAAAAGCAGTAAAGCAAATTTTGCTAAAACCACAGAAGGCCTTCCTATCCTTGACTTCACCCTTCAGCCAGCTGTGCTGTGTTTTAAACTCACACTGCAGCTATACTATGTTCCAGTCAACAAGTCATCCCTAAGCAGTCTGGAAATCACCCTAACTGATCTCCGTAACAGAAAAAGACTGAATTTGCCTATTCACTGCCCATAGCAGGGTGGTAGAGAACATGATATGCGTACAAAATGCCCCAAGTTTAGTCCCCGGCATCTCCGGTTAAAAAGATCTCACATAGCAGAGCTGGGGAAAGGAGAAGATTTTCATTTAATGCTCTTTGTTTAATTCTGCAATCCTACTTACATGGCGGTAAGCCATACTGAACTCAGTGGGACTTACTTCTGAGCAGACATGTATAGGATTGCACTTTAAGTTATTTGAAGTACAGTTGCTCTCTGTAAAAACTTCCTCTGTGTCTTCAACCACTTCAGTTTTTAAAACCAAATGGATCTGAAAGTGTGACAAAGGCTGTAGTGATGAAAATGCTAGAAGAAAGTTTCCCTTTCTAGGAAGGGGGTCAACAAGCACATACAAGCACCTTTCACACAACTGTTACAAGAAGAAAGTGGCCAGAGGGAAGGAGAAAATAGCAACACCACCATGAAGTCCAATACCAAAAGATCATTATATAATTATATATAATATAAGTATATAATAAGTATTTTGGGCACCAGTACCAGATCTCCTGAAGCCTAGACGAACTAGCTACAGGGCTCTCCAACCTTGGGTCCCCAGATGTTGCTGGACTACAGCTCCCAGAATTCCTTGCTATTAGCCATGCTGGCTGGGTATGCTGGGCGCTGTAGGTCAGCAACATCTGGGGACCCAAGGTTGGAGAACCCTGAGCAGTTACCCACTTTTCCAGCCCGGTACTCCTATCAACAGATGGAGCCCAACTCCTGGCAGTGGAAAGCCTCTGGTAGAAAAGGGACCGTAGCTAGCAGTACGGCCTCCCCTGGCTCTTAATCATGTGGGCCCAGGAGAAGCAGCACACAAAACTGTTACAACTCTGCAATTGCTTTCCAGCCCAAAACATTTGCTGCTCACCTATGAGTTGAGGTGTAATTACTACTCACTTCAGAGCCATCAGGTGAATGACTAATTGCATTCCAATTACACTTTCCCTTAACCATCTCTCTCTTCCCAAGC
Source organism: Shinisaurus crocodilurus (assembly GCA_021292165.1). Lineage (NCBI taxonomy): Eukaryota > Metazoa > Chordata > Lepidosauria > Squamata > Shinisauridae > Shinisaurus > Shinisaurus crocodilurus. The sequence goes on along the minus strand of CM037886.1, from coordinate 26,990,164 downwards.
ACATGGAACCAATTCACACAACCATTAATATAAATAAATATATTAAATAAATAAATAAACCGTGGCAAGCCTGCTTGTTTCCAGCATAGGTGCCTTGTGGCAAACCAGTTGTGCAAGCAGCTTGCCACACACAGATTCAACATGGTACCGAGATACTACACAAGGGTCATGTGAGCAGTTCTTGAAGGAGGCAGCAACACCAGCTGTGGGCCCTGGGGTAAAGGATCCCATATTTTATCCACCCTCTGAATGATCATGGACTACACTAGGTTGGGAGAGGAACAAAGCAGGAAGGGGAGCTGGGATTGTGGAAAGGAGAAACAGTAGTAATGAGTCTCTTAGGAAGACAGAATTTGAGGCTGCCACTCTTGGCCATAAAAAGAATGCCAGGTTAGCCTGTTAGAGGCAAGGAAGGTTCAGAAAGCTCTTCAGGGTGTGACCTAAAAGAACACCTCAGGCTTGATGACAGTATTTTGTCCACACCGGATATTGACAGTAACCTGGCTAGTGGAGGAGGAACACTTTACAGATTCCAACTGAAATTTGAACAGCCCTAATTCTAGAAGCCTGATAGGCTAACCCTAATCTTCTTCCTCAAATCCAGGTGGCCTCCGTTACCACTACCAAGCATGGAAGGCCCAGTTCCCCTCATTTAAAGTGTCTGCACTAACATGCCCAGGCACCCTAACTCCTCTGTCCTGTACTCACATCAAATACAAGAAAGATGTTCTCTGTTTATTGCACTCTACACAACACAGATGGAAGTGGTATGCTTAGATAAGTGGTAGAGCTTGACATGCATGAGGCCCCAGGTTCAATCTGCAGGTAGCGGGTAATGGAAAAGATCTTTCTATGCCTGAGACTATGGAGAGCTTCTGCCAGTCAGCACAGACAATATGAAGCTAGAGAGAGAGAAATAGTCTGGCCTGGTAAAAAGGAGCTGCTTATGTTCTGCCTCTCTCCTCCAGTTGTAAGAGATGTTCTTCCACTTAGTACCTAAAAGAACATCACCCTCGCCAAGGGCCCACCTTACCGATGATGCAAACACCTCCAACACATGCACCTCAACACCAAATTCTGAATTCCTAATAAAATTGCACTAGGGAACTCCTGTTTCCATAGCCACATTCCAGAATGCTCCCTCTTCAGCTGTATCATACTATGGGAGTAAAACACAGCACAAAATGTTAGCAGGATAATGTAACCCCCCCCCCAATCCCCCCTTCCCCCCTAATGCCTTATACGCTAGATTACTTCCTTGGTCTTGGGTTTATCAACCCCTGATTATCACTGTTTGGGCAGGTGAAAATGGAAACCAAGGCTGGGATTAGAGAGGGGGAGGATGCCCCCACCAAGGTTAACATGGTGTGTGTGTGTGTGCGTGCGTGTGTGTGTGCGCGCATGTGGATAAGAAATGAAAAAGAGCCCCACCAGGCTGGTATTACACTCACTCTCACACACAGAGAGAAACAAACAAACCACCACTGATGATCACCATTTGGGTGTCTGAAAAGAAACCAGAGACTAGGATTAAAGAAGAGGGTGGGATGACTGCTAGGCTAGCATTTGGGGTGCAAAGAGGACTAGGGAGACACAACCCCACCAGGCTGGCATTGCAGAGAGGGAGGGGAGAGGAAAACAACCATCCCACTGAGGCCAACATTTGAGGGAGGGAGAAACAAATGACATTTCCCCCTCCCCCCCTTGGCTAGCAACTAAAGAAAGGGACACGACCCCCCCACCCACCCCAAGAAGAGGCATTTGGAGGTCTCGGCAAGTGTTCAGGCTGGCCTTTCCATTCTGCGAGAACCGCTCCCAGCCTGTCGTGGGGAGCACCCCAAGCTTGAAAAGCCCCCCCACCTTGTTCTCAGAATGGGTGGGGGTAGAGGCCCCCCCCCACCGCCCCCAAGGATCCCTGGGCAAGAGAGAGAGAAGGAAGGCATCTCCTTCCTCCTCCTCCCAGCCCCACTCGCCGCCGCCACCAACGTCAGCCCTGGGGCCTAGCCCCAACGCTGCCAGCCCGTAGCGCAGGACGCTCTGCTTGAGGGGCCCAGCCTGGTCAACCGGGGGCAACGGCAGGGCCTGGGCCTAGCTAGGACCGGGGGAGGGGGTAACTTACAGGCCGCGCCGGGTGTCCCTCCTTCCGCTTCCCGCCCCGCCTGACCAGGCAGAGCCGCTGCCTCTGCCAACTCCTCCTCCTCCCGAGATGGCGGCGGCGCGAGGCCGACGGGAGAGCTTCCGCTTCCGGGGCACGGAGGAGAAGGGCGCCGTGGAAGGAAGGAAGGAAGGAAGGAAGGAAAGGGAGGGAGCGACGGAAGGTTACGACCGGTCACCCTACGCCGCACACGGCTGCTCTTCCTCCTCCCTACGCAGGCCTGAGGATGTTTACTCAGAAGGGGCCCCCACTCAGTCCGCGGCGCTTACTCCCTAGTAAATCCGCGCAGGGTTGCAGCCTGGAATCTCTTGCAGGAAACTATATACATAAAAGGGCCCGATCCTATGCCGGTTTAGACGGGGAAAAGCAGGGCTGGGGAATGCCGGGAGTTGTAGGGCTTTAAACAGGCACAGGACTGCACCCAAAACGTCTTTTAGGCCGCAATCCCAGACACATTTAGCTGCGAGGGAGTGGGACCGGCTGCAGTCCAGGGCACACTTACCTGTGAGGAAATGAGAATGGGCTAGGGGGGCGGGCACACTTACCTGGGAGGAAGTGGGAACGGGCTGCAGTGCCTGGGCACACTTACCTGGGAGGAAGTGGGAACGGGCAGCAGCCCCAGACACAACTGGGAGTCAAGTTTCATTGAATTCAGTGCATCTTCTTAGTAGGCGTGGATAAGATAGTACTGGGAGGCCATCAAAATGCCCACTTTCCTTCAAAATACATAATCTATGCTCTCTAAGTTTAAAAAAATGGTTTTGATGAGTCACCAACGTTCCTACACAGGGTAGAATTTATTATTATTACGATGGTGTTGATCAACTACTAGAAAGTACTTTGCAATGTTGGTCTTCAGCGGGTGGTTGACAACCCCCCACCCAGTGGCAGTACTGCTATTTTGTTTTTGTTAACAGTGCAATTGTAAATAGGTTTATTTATTATATTCATACCCTGCCTTTTTTCCTGCAAGGAACCCAAGGTGGCTTACATAATCCTCCTCTTCATTTGATCCTCACAACAATCCTGTGAGGTAGGTTAGGTTGAGTCAGTGACTGGCCCAAATTCACCCAGTGAGCGTCATGGCCCAGTGGGACTAGAACCCCTGAGCCCCAGTCCAACACTAGCCACTATGCCACACTGACTCAGAGGTTTACTCAGAAGTAAGTCACAATGAGTTTACTAGGACTTACTTCCAGGTAAGTGTATATAGGATTGCAGCCTAGGGTCTCTGGGGAACTGGAAGGGAAGATCAATTTAATTTTAGGCTGCAGTCCTATATTCAGTATATTGCACCCAATTACCTGGGAGTAAGCCCCATTGAACTCGGGGGACTTCTGACTAGATGCCTATAGGGTTGCATTGTTAATTTAAGTTTTAAGTGGTAATACGTTTACAAGTTATACATCAAGAGCAGGGAAGTCTTGCAGGCTAGGCTGCAGTTAATAATGCAAGGTTAAGAACGGAAAAGCAGAGCTGGATCATACCGAAGACCTATCTAATGTAATCCACACAGTAGCCAAACAGATGCCTCTGGGGAAAACACAAGCAGGACATCCCAGCAACTGGCATACTGCCCCTGATACTGGAGGCAATATAAATATAGCCATCATGTTGTTAAAAGGCACAGGAGCCCTGCAAGAAAAATACATTTGGCAGCCCATGAAGCTCTTTGTTTGCTGAGCGGGCTGTGGGGTCAGCCTGGTCCTAAGCATGTCTACTCAGACATGTCCCTCCACATTCAGCGGGGCTACATCCCAGGCAAGTGTACAGGATTTACAAACCAGCTCCAGTCTAAACCTATTTACTAGAGAAGCAAATCAGTATGGACATGGTCCAACCAAAAGTTACATGTGTTTCAAACCCATTGATTGCCATTTCCAGAAAGGGAACTGGTCGAGTTTTATAACATGGTAAGGGCACAATCCTATGCATGTTTTGACAGAAAAAAGTCCCACAACTCCCAGCATTCCCCAGCCAGCATGGGAATTGTAGGGCTTTTTTCTGTCTAAACATGCATAGGATTGCGCTCTAAATGTGTTAAGCCTTCCAGGTGCTACTAGAGTAACTATTGTTTTCAGTAAGACAGCAAGGCATAAACTTAATCCAGACAAGACAGAGGTGCTCGTGGTCAGCAGGAAGATCAAGATAGGGATTCAGCTTGTGTTGGATGGGGTTACACTCCCCCGGCCTAAAGACACAGGTTGGCAGCTTGGGTGTACTTGATGGCAATTGGGTTGAGCTATACACCCTTACTTGGGGGATATAAGTACCACTGAAGTATCACGGGGGTTTACTTCTGAGCAAACATGCGTAAGATAGGCTGTACAGGGCTTAACTTCGGGTGGATCATTCTCACTGAGACTTTGAGCGTGCAGCCCGCTGTGTTCAGATGGGACTTAGCTCTCAGGAAACTATCGTGCAGGATCACAGCCTCCCATTTAAAAATGCAACCCGATGCGTGTCTACCCAGAAGTAAGAGTTCAATCGGTAATCACTCCCTCCTCGCCCACAAAAAAAAAACCCTACGCCTTACGTTGCAATCCCCTTTTGCACCCGTTTCAAGCGACTCGCCCGTTTTCATCCTGCAGGATACTCGCTTGAGCAACCAGTGCAACGTTGCCACCCTTCGCTACAAGTCTGCGCATGCGCGTCAGGCAGGACGCGCCATCTACTCCCCTAGCAACCAGGCAGCCAATCAGCGGCGGGACTGTGTTGCTAAGCTGCAGCGTCCCGGAGAGGTGGGAACATGGCGGCCTCCAGGCCCGGCTCTTACTGCGGGCAGGCGAGAGAGCGGCGGCGCGACGGTGAGGGCCCCGGCGGCTGGCCCCGGAGGGCCTGCTGGCGTGCTGAGTTAAACGACTCTATGAGCAGCCGTGAGCTGTGAGAGCTAAGTGGAACCTCCATGAACAGAAGCAGATTATTTATTTATTCATTATATTTATTTCCCGCCTTTCCTCCAAGGAGCCCAAGGCGGCTTGCATAATCCTCCTCCTCTCCATTTTATCCTCACAACAACCCTGTGATATTATTATTATTATTATTATTATTATTATTATATAATTATTATTATTATTTCCCACCTTTCCCCCCTCTTGCAAGGACCCCAAACGCCAAACCAGCTCTCATGGTCCTCTCCGTTTTATCCTCACGACAACCCTGTGAGGTAGGTTAGGCTGAGAGTCAGTGACTGGCCCAAAGTCACCCAGTGAGCTTCATCGCCGAGTGGGGACTAGAACCCGGATTTATGCCACACTGGCTGTCATTATTATTGTTGCTATTATTAGAACCTCTATGAAAAGAAGCAAATTATTATTATTAGAACCTCCATGTACAGAAGCAAATTATTATTATTATTATTAGAACCTCCATGAAAGAAAAATATTAGTATTAGTATTAGTAGTAGTACCTCTATGTACAGAAGCAAATTATTATTAGTATTATTAGAACCTCCATGTACAAAAGCAAATTATTATTATTATTAGAACCTTCATGAAAGAAGATTATTATTAGTATTACATATTAGTAGTACTTTCATGTACAGAAGCAAATTATTTTTATTATCATTATTAATATTATTATTAGAACCTCAATGTACAGAAACAGATTATTATCCTCATAATAATAATCAACAGTCATTATATGCTGTTTCTCATTGAACAGATCCCGATGCGGTTTACAAAGGAATGCCAAAAACAAACAAAAAACCCACCGAAAAGCCGGGATACAAATGTAACCAATAAAATAAGGGCGCAATCCTATGGGCCTTAGATGGGGCCATAGGATACTTTGGATTCCCAGATCTGAGGTCGGAGACAGAGCGCTGACCTCGGAGCTGAGAATCCGTGCTCTGATCCCACTCCCCGCCACTTGCAGGAGAGGGGGTAAAGGGAGCATTCCGGGGGTGTTTCGGGGAAGGGGAGGAGGCTGCAGAGTCCAGGGTATGACATATCTTGTGTCCTCTTTAGCCTCCTTCCCTCCCGCTCCAAAGCTCCCCAGCTAGATGGCTGAAAATGGCTGTCTAGCAGAAATGCAGAGCGGGAGGAGCAGGGAGGCGAAGATCGCCTCCGCGGCTCTTCCCGCTCTGCACAGGATGCCTGTAACCCTCTGAGTTCAGAGGCTTACAGGCATCTCGATTGGATTGTGCCCTAAATAATATTAGACGTTGGTTCAACGATAGCCCACAGCTGGGGGAAAGCCAAAGTAAGCTTGGGGTTTTAGTAAATGCCTAAAACGCCTGACATACCACAGAGGGGAGATCATTCCACAGGGTGGCCACCACTGCCAAGAAAGTCTGTTTTCATGTCACTGCCAAACGGGAAAATGAAGGCTGTGGCATGAACAACAGGGTCTCCTCTGAAGATCATAGTGGCCTTGGAGGTTGGTGTAGCGGGAGACTAACTTGGTAACCTGGTCCTGAGTTGTGCAGGGCTTTCTATATCTGTGAATACCAGATGCTGAGAGAACAAGCCACAGGGGATTTCATAGATCATAGAGTTGGAAGGAGCCTACAAGGCTATCAAGTCCAACCCCCTGCTCAGTGCAGGAAACTAGAGGAGGAGTCTCCCATCCAAGTAACAACCAGGCCTGACCCTGGCTTAGCTTTCCATGCTCAGACAAGCTGAGCCAGCGTAAGCCACAGGCCTGGATAATAGTGGTCACCCACATTTGCTGCTTACAGACTTCCCACTGGGCTAGCCAATGTTGGAAACAGGGTGCTGGGCTTGGTCTGACCCAGCAGGTCTTTTATATTGGAACATAAGGAGCTGCCTTTTACCCTGGTCAAATTATTTGTCCATCTAGCCCAGTATTATGTACTCTGACTGGCGGTGGCTCTCCAGGATCTCGAGCAGAGAAAAGTCTTTCCCCTTGCCTGCTCCTTTTAACTGGAAAGGTCAGGAATTGTACCTGGGGCCTCCTGTTCTGCCACTGAGCAATGGTCCCTCCCTAAAGATAGAAGCAGGGAATATAGGAACCTGCCTTGTACTGAGTTAGACCATTGTTCCATCTAGCCTAGAAATTATTGTCTACTCTGACTGGTAGTAGATCTCCAGGTTCTCACACAGAGAAAGGTCTTTCTTCCCTATCATCTGCTATGTGATCCTTTAACTGGAGATGCTGGGAATTGAATCTCTGATCTTCTGCATACAAAGTATGTACTCTTTCACTAAGCTATAGTCATATAACAAAGGGTTTTGTGGCATTTTAAAGATTAACAAATTTATTCTGGCATAAACTTTCATGGATTATAGCCCATGTCATCAGATGCATGGAGCATTACAGAGAGTTGCTGGAACACGGAATCACCCAGTGCAGCTGGTTTGCAGCAGGTTCGGGACTGGCAAAAAAACATTATTTTCCATGCAATGCATCACGAACTTGTGTCATTTGCTGTCACAAATTGCCTCTGGCTTAGGCAGTCTAAGAAAAGGATTAGAATAATTCATAGCCGAGAGGTCTATCAACACATTAGCATGTCAGCTGAATGGAGCCCCCATGTACAGTTGCACTCTGTCTCTGAATGCCAGCTACTGAGGGCTAGCAGCAGGGAACGACCATTGAATGCCAGCCTCAAATATGCTTGGTCAATACTGTTTACACTTCAAGGAGGGAGGGAACCCTAAATATGTTTTTTTAATATATATATCACCAAATGTTTTGGAGACTTGATTGATTTTTAATTTTTGTTTTGGTTTGTTTAACAGTATATGATGATCCTGATTTAAGTATTTTTTCTGGGTGTCTTATTGTTCTGTTTCTTTTACTTGTAGGTTATGGGCATTATGTTTATCCTAATTCTTTTTTCCAATATGAAGGAGAATGGAAACAAGGAAAAAAACATGGTAAGGGAAATTAACTTTGCCCTCCATTGTGTGACTCTTTCCCACCTAGCTTTGCAGGAGATGTTATTAAACATTACAAGCAGGACCTGCAACAAAATATTGCAGTGTGGGTACTCTGTTCAGTGTTCCAGCCAGCTAGCCAGCCATGTTCTCTTCCAGGGTAATCCATTCCCTCCCGTTCCTTCCCATTTTCTGTTCTCGCTCTCTCATCCAACAAACACAGCATTCTGTGGCCGCTGAGCATCCTTCGTCCTCATTAGGCTGATTGGGGATTTTTTTGCCCCCCCGCTTAATTCCCCCCCCCCCCAATATTCCTAAAAATATTTTGTACTTCTGCAAACCTTGGGGTTCCCCTGAGCATGCCGACAGCACTCTCTTGTTTCTCAGTAGCCCCGTTTTGGCGACAATCCTGTCAGCACATAGAAACTGAGTATGCTATTAGAGGGGATGACAGTTTAGCAACTGTGAGAAATCTGTAACATGGAACCATGGGGTTGCGTGGAGAGGGGGGGTCTAAAGACCGCTAACACCACAATCTGATGTATATCTAGAAGTAAGTTCCACTGTGCTCAGTGGACCATACTCTCAGGTAGCTACAGCCTTAGGCCAATGCCCTCTACTGGAACTGACTTTATCAAACACTCATCTATATAAATAAAAATGTAAATGTCCGTTCGTTCAAAATCTTAAATCTCCGAAAGTTCTTCACCGATCGCTTTGAAATTTTGACACAACGTTGCATTTGCCTCCGCGCGTGTTTTTATATACCTAGATTATATAGATGTCACACCTGTGACAGGTAAAAACATGCTTTTCTTGAATTTTGTTGCAAATAGCGCCATCTGCTGGATGTAACAGTGACACACGCTATACTAAAAAGACATTGGTGTTGCGGCGAGCCGGAGAGCCTGCCTCCCCGTCCGCTGGTCCCGTTGCGTCCTTCCTGCGAGGAGGAACTGACGCGACGGGACCCCTGCACTCTGTTTTTGGCCAGGGAAACCAGGGCGACAGGGCTGTTTAAGCCCTGTCGCCCTGGTTCCCCCCGCCAAAACAGAGCACGGGCGGGGCTCCGGCAGCAGCGAAGGTGGCGGAGGCGGTGGCGCGGAAAGGTAGGCTGCGGGGGGGTCCGGCGGCTGCGGGGGATGGTGGGGGCGGTTGCGGCAGCTTGAGCGGTGCGGAGAACGTTCTGCGCCGCGCGGGCGGGGCTCCAGCAGCGGAGGCGGCGTGGAAAAGGTAGGCTGCGGTGGGGGGGTGGCGGGGGGTGTCCGGCGGCTGCAGGGGGGTGGCGGGGTGTTTGGCGGCTGCGTGGGGTGGGGGGGCAGCGGCGGTGCAGAGACCGTTCCACGCTGCGCGGGCGGGGGTCCGGCAGCGGCACGGAAAGGTAGGCTGCAGGGGGGTGTCGGGGTGTCCAGTGGCTGCAGGAGGGGGCGGGGGCGTCAGCAGCGGGGGCGGCGGCTTGAGCGGTGCAGCGAACGTTCCGCGCCACGCGGGCGGGACTCTGGCAGCGGCATGGAAAATGTAGGCTGTGGGGGGGTGCTGGGGGGGTCCGGCGGCTGCGGGGGGTGGTGGGAGGCGGCAGCGGCAGCAGCGGCTTGAGCGGTGCGGAGACCGTTCCGCGCCGCGCGGGCGGGCGGGGCTCCGGCAGCAGTGGAGGCGGTGGCACGGAAAGGTAGACTGCGGTGGGGTGGTGGGGGGGGTGGCAGGGGGTGTCCGGCGGCTGCGGGGGGGTGCTGGGGTGTGTGTGGCGGTAACAACATGCTTTTTTGAAAAACACCGCCATCTGCTGGACGTGGCGGCGACACACGCTATACTAAATATTTTACGATTCCAGTTCAATGTTTCTGACTTACGATCCATATACGATTTCCCACGGATTGCTTCTCACATGGACAATTCTGTGTTGCGTGCTCTACAGTCGCCAAAGCAGACAATGGGACAGCAACAGAGATTGTCTGCCCAGAAGCATTGTGAAATTAAACATCTTAGAGACGTGCGCTTTCTCTTTTCTTTCTTTTCCATTTACCCAGACTGGGCCACAGCAACGTGTGGCCGGGTACCGGTAGTAAGAAATAAGTTTAGATTATACACCTACCCCACCATAAAACAATCCTGTGTGTCAAAGGGGATAGAAGCACCCCAGTGCTATTGTACTGCATTATTTTATGTAAGTTATGTTGGGGACCCTGCTGGAAATTAAATAACTGAGGGTGTATTCCTATGCAAATTTAGACAGGAAAAAAGCCTACAACTCCCAGCATGCCCCAGTTGTAGGCTTTTTTCCTGTCTAAATTTGCACAGGATTGCATCTTAAATAAAATATTTAATATCCTTTCTAGATAATAATGCTTAGAGATCCTTACACCAACTTTGTAAGGTAGACTAGTATTGCAGACAGGGAGCTCTTAGCCACTATGCTGTACCTCTTCTCAAAGGTGTAATGGTCACAGGTATATTATTTATATTTATTATTTTTACACTTTTATCCCACATTTCCTACAAGGAGCTTTAGACAATGTACACACACTCCCTCTTATCTTTTATCCTTACAACAATCCTGTGAGGTAGGTGAGGTGGTGAGCACTAGCAACTGGCCCAAGTTCACCCAATGAATTCCATGTCTGAGCAAGCTCTGAAAGATCTAAAACCATATTATTATTCTTTGCTTCGGCCTCTCTTTAGCATATTTGGGTAGAGGCTTAGCCTTTCCATGGTTAGACCAGGGTTATACATTTCTGTTCCAAACTTGAAAGCAGTAACTGTCCCAATTAATAACCCAATCTTGCCAATTGGGGTTTGCTTGCTTCCATATTTCCAGAGATAAGATGTATCTGATGGCAAGATATTTGTACTGTTGACCATTAGATGGCAGAAGAGTGATAATAGTATACACTTCTTGTATCTGGTGAAGTGAACTCCAATCCACCAAAGCTTATGCCATAATAAGGTTATGATAGGCGAACAAATGTCAGTGTACTGGAAGAAGCAAAGACTACTAGCGTTGAAATAATGATCCTTCAACGCCAACTTCAATGGACCGGTCATGTTGTTTGAATGTCTGACTGCCGTCTCCCAAAGCAGTTACTTTATTCCCAACTCAAGGATGGAAAGTGGAATATCGGTGGTCAGTATAACAGGTTTAAAGATGTTCTTAAGGCTAATCTAAAAATATGCAATATAAACATTGAGAACTGGGAAGCTCTGGCCCATGAACGCTCTAACTGGAGGTTGGCCTTTCACAAAGGTTCTATGGACTTTGAAGAAGCCCAAGTGCAAGGTGAAATGGAGAAACGTGCTAAGTGAAAAGCACGTTGAACGAATCCTTTACAGGACCATCTTCCGTCTGGTAACCTGTGTCCTCACTGTGGGAAGCTGTGTGGATCTAGAATTGGCCTCCACAGTCACTTACGGACCCATCGCTAGAGTCTACACAATTTTTTTACAATTTCCTCTTTATATAATTTTCTTTTTGTAATTTTATCCTGGAAGACAATCTTACTTGGTCATGAGTGATTGCCTACTGACTGACTGATGCCATAACCTTGGGACCAGGTTACCTGAGACAGTGCTTCCTTACCAACTGCCCAGTCACTGAGGTCATCAGATGGCATGCTCCTGGTGGTTCCTCATGGACCTTTGGCCTGACTAGAGTCCACCAGGAGAAGGCCTTCAGTGTGGTGACTCCATTTCTGCAGAACTCCCTGCCTCTGGAGGTCAGGCAGGCTCCGACATTGGGTTGCTTTCAGTGCCTGCTGAAGATCTCCTTGTTCTGGGGAAGCCTTCTCTGCTGTCCAACCACCATTTTAATTATATCTTGTTTTCAGTGTATTGTTTTTGCTTCTTTTATATGTTTTTATCTTTTTATTGTTCACCGCTCCGGAATCTACTTACTGGTAGATATGGAACGGTATACAAATGCTGTAAATAAAGTAAATAAATAAATAATTGGTTAGTCTTTAAGATGCTACAAAACCCCTTGTTGTTTTTGTTGCAACAGACTAACTTGGCTACCTCTCTCTGGAAATTATACGTAGTCAGAGTTCTGAGAGACTTTGCTGTGCTTAAGGCACAGTGGTGTAACTTACTAACTAGGCCAACAACAATTTTTAAGTGAATTGACTTCTATTGGTGAATGAGTATGCAGATTTCAGGTTATATGAGCCCATGCACCAAATATAAATTCTGCAAAAATTTAGTCGTTAAAAAGAGAGTAATGTAAAGTAAGGTTGCAGTCATAAATACACTTACCAGGGAATATATTCCACTGAACTCAATATGCCTTACTTCTGAGAAGACGTGTATAGGACTGCACTGTCAATCTCCTTGTCTATTTTGATAATCTTATCTATTCTCTCCCCCCCCCCCCCCCCAGTCTCCAATCCAGTGAGTTCCTTGAAAACTTTGGGCAATACCTGAGAATGCATTTCGGTCTTCTTTCTCCCCCCCCCCCCCCAGGTCATGGGAAATTGCTGTTTAAGGATGGAAGTTATTATGAAGGCGAGTTTGCAGATGGAGAAATTATGGGCAATGGATTCAGATACTGGACATCTACAGGTTAGGCTTGCTGGTGGTAAATGCAATCTACAATGTAAATTGGGGGGGGGGCAACTTGTGGCCCTCCAGAAGTTTTGGCCCACAACTCCCATCAGCCCTCGCTACTGGCTATGCTGGCTAGGTTTGATGCGAGTTGTAGGCCAAAACACTTGAAGGGCCACAAGTCTGTCGTCCCCCCCGCTGCCTGTTGTAAGTAGTGGGATCTGCAACAGAATGTTACAGGGTGGATCGTTGCTGTTTAGTATTCCTTTCAGTCAGCCATGCCCTCCTCCAGATACTTCCCTCCCCCCGTCAGTCAGCATTCCATGGCCACTCAGTCCCCACTGGGCCATTTTGGGGTTACCAAAATGTGCCGTGGGGTTACCCCACAGGTGTTTTCATGACTGCAGTTTGTACTGCAAACCTTGGGACTCTGCTGAGCTTGCAGATACCTTATTGTTGAGCGTGGGTTCTGCTGCCTTGGTACATAAGCATTGGCACTCACACCTGTTAACTGGAAATAGAGGGAACTATACACTAAGGAATGTGGTGGTGGTGCACTCAGAAGGGTCTCTGACTCCTATTGGCTGAGCTGCATTGATTTTGCTTTGTCATTGGCTAAGTCGGTTTCATCCAAGAGTTTCTGCCTGCCACTGGCTAAATTTAGGCAAAGAGGGATTGACTAAGCAAGATGTTAGGATTAGGAAAGGAGGAAATGGAACCCATGAAACAGCTGCCCCAACTGGGGTGGGGATCTAGAGGAAGAGGATTCCAACAGGGTCCTGAAGAAGGCCAGAGGGAGGATTTTGAGAGGGTAAAGAAAACTGGGAGAGAGAATGGGCAGAGTTTGAGGGTTTGTTGAACTGGGGTTTCAGGTTGCTTCATTCCTCCTTGTCCCAAAGCTTATTGCCCTCAGCCCAAGAAGCCTCTTAAACCAATGTATAAACGGGATGAATATGGAAAAATACACCCATCTATCACTGGGACCGCTCATTTGATCTTCTTCATGTTTTGCAAACTTCTTGCACAAGGTGCTGCCATGTATGAATTAATGTGTTGCTTTTGTACTAATAATTACACATGATTGCATATGTCTTTGTCCCCTGCACGTACACGTTCTGCAAAGCTGCAGTTGAGTGTGGCTTTTTGACCCCCATCCACTGTTGAGAAGACATGATGAAAATTGTGCACATACAAGCATCACTCGTCAATTTCATGTTCAATTCCAAATTTCATTTAATTCCTACATGGACATGCTTTTGCTTATATAAGTTTTGTTATATGTGAAGTGGCCCAAGCAGTCCAATCCTAAGCAGGTTTACCTTGAGGTAAGTCTCGTTTAGTTCTAGGGGACTTAATTGTATTCGTAGTGCTAAGTTCCTGCTGTCCGTAATGAATGGTTTGAATGACTGTGTGCCATCAAAAAGCTGTTAAGTTGACTGTGAAATGAAAGTACTTCTTACTCATCCCTTAACCATAAAAAACATACCATGAATCTTTCATCTTCTTTTTTTTTTTTAATGTGGCACTAATGTCTTTTAAGATACCTTGGTTTTAAAGACCTAAAGGAATACGGATTACGATTCCATTAGTTTGGAAGATAAAGACCCAATGAACACTTTCTTTGTTCTTCACTAAGCTACCATGATAATAAAAAAGCAGTTGGTAATTATTCACTTGTAATGTCTCGTATGAAGAAAGGCATGATCAAAATCTTTATTGGAACACCAAGGATTATTAAGCCGCATTTGCCAGAGCAATTTCCCCCCCTGCATTTTACTTTATCATATATTTGATTCAAGGGAATACTTATTCTGGCCAGTTCCTCTTTGGCGAGCTCCACGGGCATGGAGTCATCCAGTATGCGGACGGTGGAAAATATGAAGGGGAGTTCTCCTACGGAGTACGAGAAGGTAAGTTGAATGTCCAGGCCAAAGCTATGAGACTAGGTGAGGGGTTGCCCCAGGTGCAGTTAAGAAAAAGATGGAAGAAGTGGTGGTAAGCATGGGAGAATTGCTGAGTGGAAGACATTGTCTGAACCCCCGCCCTAAAATTCCATGAATGAGGCAGGGGGATGGCTCAATAAAAGCCTCATCTGGAAGCACCTTCTGTCTTGTGGGAAGTATGTGGGGTGGCATTTGAATTCTTCATCTTGGGCCAGCCTTGTCTCTGGGGATTTTTGATTAAGGCTCCAGTGTGGTTAGAAGTACTGGCTTGTATCCAAAGGTGCTTCTGCTCTTCTACCTACACAAAGTCCACCCATTTTTGCCAGTCATCTGAACCCACGGCATTCCATATCCCATACTATTCCAGAGGGCCCTCTTGACTGTCAGGAGCAGCTTTTGGGGGTATGCAGCGGAGCTTCAGTGGGTAGTGGGAACTGGTGAAAATTGGGGAACCACCTTGCATGAGTGGAAGTGCTTTCTGCTCATGCAGAAACCCCTTTGGATACTTGTCACTGATCTGAAGTATGTTTGAGTAGAAGTTGCTATGGACATTTTGTAATGTGGGGAAGGGGAGCAGGAAACACCAGTGAGTCACTTCTTGAACTCAGTGCTTCTTTGCATAATCCAGAGTCGCACTTTCACATCTCCCCCCAACCCCAGTGTTCAGATATGCAATCTCTCCCAGAGTCAGGAGCGTGTGCATCTGACCATGGCTGGAGGGGAAAACGCAAAGGTTCCACTTTGAATGTGACAAAGAAATGTGGAGAACAGGAAGTAACAAGTGCCAGTAGGTCATAAGTAAAAAAATAATAATTCTTCATCGATTTTGGCAGTAGATGGGAAAATAGGGTTTTGTTTTGTTTTTACATTGGGCAGATTCGCACGACATGCTAAGCCGCCTTGCAAATAAGCCACGGTGGCTTGGTTTGCTGAACAACCCATGGTGCACCCAGCGGACGATTTGGGCTCACCCTGGATTGTTCTCCCCGTCCTTCCCCCTCAGTCCTCCAGCCAGCTCTGGCATGTATCCCAGTGTCCTTTGCAGCAGAACCCGTCTTGTCTCCCCCTACTGCTCCAATCGCTACCCCTTTGTGTTCACCGCCGTTTTGTTTTGTTTTTCAATTCAAAGCCTCAAAGGAGTGCAAAAATTACACTTCTTTTTTTTTAAAAAATTTGTTGGTCCTTCATAAGCATGCGAGTTCGCACTTACAACTATCCAGGATGTGTAGTCTTGCCTGGTCAATTCCCTTATCTGTTTCAGCTGTCGAAGGTAAGACAAGGCGAGACTGCATATAGGCTACTTTGTGCACAGTTGCCAGGGACCAAGTGTCTAGCTGTGAATGGAAAAGCACCGGTGGGGGCGGGGGGGAAGCAGTGAGAGTAGGTGCACCAAGAGGTGGTGGGTGGATGAGTGGGGAATATCAGCCACTTAGCAATGTAATCCTTTCAATTTAAATTGTTGAACTGACACTTCTCAGCACCCTCCACCCTTCCCCAAGTCTCCAGCTACTCCAGAAAGGGGAGATAGTAACCACCACCCCGGTTTGCGTGGCTCCTTTTCGGAGCACTTACTGTGGTTTCCTGACAGTTAAAAAAACACACACATAGAAATATACACAAATTTAATGGCTGGGAAGTAAACGAAGGGGAAATGTGTGCCAATTTAAGGGCTGGGGAAGTAAATGGAAGGGAAATTTGTGCCCCTGCAATAACTGCTCCAAAAAGGCAGGGGGAGTTAATCTCTCCCCTTTCTGGAGTAGCGGGGAAGTGTTGAAAAGGGGGGAGGGCACAGAGAACTGTCAGTTCAACACATATCCGATAGCCAGAAGTGTGAACTTGTGAAGGACCGACAAAAAATAATCCCCCCTGCAATTTTCAGGGGCCGAAAAAGAATACAACCCCAACTGTGCTTTTTTCTGGCTCTGGAGAAGAAGAAGAAAAAGCCAAGGAATGAGTGAATGTCCTTCCAAAGTGGCATTTCGGCATAGGTGGAAGGGCAGTCACTGGCGAGATTGCAAAAGCGAGCGGCAGGGGTTCTTGCTGCTCTTGTCGAGTGGCTCCGTAGCTGTTCCCGACAACCCACAATGAAGTTACCCTGCTGGGTTCGGATGACACAACAACCCATTGTGGGCCAGAGCAACCCTAAAACAAGCCTGGGTTCTCAGGGTGGCTCGTTCATAAAAAATAAGCCACCCTGCAGAAACCGTGCCGGGTTCGGACAACCCGGCTGGTTACCCATAGAGGGTTGTCGTGTCGTGTGAACCAGGTCAATAAGTCCTCTTCCATTTTTCCTATTCAGTTTCCTCCTCTTCGTTTTAGGCCATGGGTTACTGACTGACAAAGATGGACAAATGTATCAAGGATGCTTCCATAACAACAAAAAACATGGAGGAGGAAAAATGCTCTTCAAGTAAGTTTTTCTGATTGTTTTATAAATAGTTACCAGGTTTGGCTTGAAACTAACTAGAAGCAGCAACAACAACAATGGCCTATACAAACCTTGGCAGGTCAGGGGAGTCAAGTCAAATCCAAAGCAAAGTCAAGCTGGATGAATCAGGGTAGGACCAGCTGGCAGACCGCTGAAAGGGGCGGAGGTGTAAGAGTGTAGGTAAAAGTAGGAGTGACATTAATTTCGTGTAAATTATTCATGTGCACAGATTAAAAATAATAGCAGCTGTCAGGGGTGCCTAAGCAGGATCCAGGACCACAGTGCTTGGGAAGAGGGCTTCTTCCCCTGCTGTGGCCCTTACAGAAATTGTCCCCCTCCCCGAAGTTGATGTTAATCCCACCAGTGAGAAACTTAATCCTGACAAGATGGAGGTCCCGTTAGTCAAGAACATTCATGATCTAGATGAGGCAGCTTAACCTATCATGGATGGGGTTGCACTCCCCCTGAAGAGTTTGTAGTGTTTGGGTTGTCCTTGATTTCCCTGAATCCTCCAGTGGCAGTAGTTTCTAGGAGTGCTTTTTATTAGCTTTGGTTCATACACCAGCTGTGGCCTTTCCTGGAGAACGCGGACTTGGCGTCAATCATCCATGCTTCAGTTATCTCCAGACTGGATTACTGTAATGCACTCTTTATGTGGTGCTACCTTTCAAGAGGGACTGGAAGCTTCAGCTGGTCCAAAATGCAGCAGCCAGGCTCTTACCTGGCACTTACAGGTAAGAGCATATAACCCTGGTTTTATGTCAGCTCCATTGCCTTCTGATTTGCTTCCAGACTCAATTCTGAGTGCTGGTTCTAGCCCTTAAAATCGTAAATAGCTTAAGGCCAGGTTATTTTAGGGACCACTTGCTCCTACGTGGTCCTGCCCCAAAATTAAGATCAATGCCAGAGGCCTTGCTCTCGGTGTCATCTTGTGATATTCGGCTGTGAGAGCACAAGAGATGGGGCCGTTTCTGTGGCGGTGCTGCAACGCTGGAATGCTCTCCCAATCAAAATCCATCAGGTTCTTTGTATCTCTTCATCCTACATTGAAGATGCTTTTATTTCAACAGAATTGTAATGTTTAACACCTAGCTTATTGTTGACAGTTTTTTTAATTATGTACCATCTTTTGTCCTTCCTATTATTACTTTCTGTTTTGCTATTAGCTATTGTTTTTTAATTGTACTTCTATTGTACTATTTTGTATGGTTTTATAATTACAGGCAGTCCCCGGGTTATGAACGAGATCTGTTCGTAAGTCTGTCTTTAAGTTGAATGTGTACGTAAGTTGGAACTGAAGCTGCACAATGTTTTCAAAGTGTCGCAAAGTATAGTGCGTTCGTAAGTACGAACCATTGTATTTAACTCAGATTTTTACATATATGGCGGTCCATTCTTAAGTATGAGTTGTCTGTAAGTCGGGATGTTCGTAACCCAGGGACTGCCTGTATATTGTATGCTGCTCTGGATACTTTTAGTAGATGAGCAGTATATAAAATTATTATTATCATTATTATAAATTCATTTCTGTGCTATTTATATTCTTTTTTTCTCTAGTCATCTTTGAATAAGTATTTATTCAGAATCCTTGAATTTTCAGCGATGGTACTGTCAAATCTCCAAACCACCTAAGAATTTTCTCCTGGCTATTTATTTTTAGAAATGGGGACGAATTTGAAGGAGACTGGATTCTGGACCAGAGACAAGGTCATGGAGTGCTCCACTGTGCTGATGGAACCATATATGAGGTACAGATATGAGACTTATGAGAGTTCATGTAATAAAGGGTCCTGTCGCATCACCTGGATCAATTATGAGATTCCTTATAAGAAAGTGGTACAGTATTGGGCTTCCTTGCCACTGGGATTCCTGTCCCTTAGCTTCCCTACATCCTGGGATCTCTTTCCAATCGTCAACCTATCCTATTGTATGCTTTTAATCTCAGCCAAACTGCCAGGTTTTCCTTCTCTCATGGGAACTGGACTGCAGGCTCTTAGTTCCCTCAGCATCTGAACATTCTGAACCATCACACCTGCTCTCTCAGTAGTGTTGAAAGCTTCACTGCCACGAGCACAATATAAATTATCATTTGAGGTCTTTCAGCCTTGGGCATAATACTGCAACTTGTGACAGCTTATTGGTGTATTTTGGTTTTATGAGTGATTATATTTGGACTGCTAAAGCAGAAAAATTAAAACGTCTTCCTAGCCTGAGGTTGGCTTGTGTTATAGGCAATGCTTAGTGAAATCTCAGAAGCAAGGGGATGGGGGGGGAAATAAGATTTCTGGGGGGTGGAGGAAGGGCTCTAGTGCCCGACAGCAGCCGCTGACACATCTCCAAGCCTAGAAGAAGCAACGTGTGTTATGCCAATTAAGAAAATGTATGCACCGCAGAATGCAGCTGCACCAAGCATCATCATCGTTGCTGTTTTTGTCTTTTGTTGTTATATATTGCATGGCACCTAGAACCATGATGATTTCAGTTGCCTAAGAATTTGAGCTTCCGTTGTTGTCTGTTTAGGGCACAATGCTATGCATTCCCCAGCAGGCTGGCTGGGGAATGCTGGGAGTTGTAGGACTTTCTCTGTCTAAACATGCATAGGATTGCACCCTTACTGGCTTAGGCTGCAGTCCTGTATACATTTACCTAGGAGTAAGGCCCCTTGAACTCACTGGACTTACTTCTGAGTAGACATGTATATGATTGGGCTGTCCATTCTCTGTGAGGTTCTGCCTGCCCTGCCCTGTTTTTCCATACTTATCAGCTGTTCTTGCTGCATGTGGGTCTCTTCCTTCCTGTTTTTGATGTGTCATAATATGGATTAGTAGGATAATGTTGTGTCAGGGCATGTCTGAAAAGTTTCATTCCCTCTTCTCTCCTCTTCCTTCGCCAGTCCGAACACACCTTTGGGGATCCACTTCTTGGTTTTGGTAATGGTGGTAGTGCTGCTGTTGTGACCACCTTAAGTGAGTCTGTAACCCAGCAATTGGTCCCAGCTCACCGTTTGCATTCCACTGGTTTAGTGGAGAGATTATTAAACTTGGACTGGGGAAGACCATGGTTCAGGTCCCCTCTAAGGCCTAGTTCTAACTGAGGTGGGTAAACTTGTGTCTGAGCTGTGTTACTTCAGGCTGCAAGTGACGTGTCACATGTCTCTCCATGCAAAAACCTTGCCTCATCCATTGCACACATTCCAAAGCCCAATAAATAGGATCCAGTTTTGTTGGCTGAGTGCCTCTCTTAAGACAGCCCTCGCCATTTGCAATTTTGAAAAGTACTTGCCTTAAAAGCTATTTTTAAAAAATCCACTGACCAATTAACCAGGCATACCTTTTTAACCAGTCAGGGAATGTCTTTTTGTGTAATGGGTAATATTACCGATTAATTATCTAAACATTGCAGCCCTAATAGTTATATTTTAAAAATTGAACTGTATTTTCATATTTTACTGAATCTGAATACAGTCTGGAATACCAGCATGATCTCTTTACTTTTTAGCAGGCTTACATATTGTATACATCTTTCACTTTTTATGCTGTATTATCTTGGGGTTGCTGTTTTTGTGGTTTTCTGGGTCTTTAATCCTCCCTTCTGTCTCACCTCGGTTTGGTGGATGTTCTGATAGCCATTACACCACATGGCTTGTCCTGTCGCATTGCTTAGAACATGCTGAAATACCATTCATGCATAATAATATAGGAAATTAAAAATGGGCACCTGCTGATGATCTGTCTGTTAAGGTATCAAATGCTTGCAGAGGCTATCTTACATACATGCGTATACACACACACAGAGCTGACCTAGTGTATTTGTATCTAAGCAGATAGAATCTCATGGGGGTCTATGCAATTTAGAATTTTCTGAAATTGGAATACTCTGGCTTAGCTGGTTTGCAGATTAGACAGCCTGTCTCCAAATTTTCCCGAAAGTATGAGTTTAAAGGGATGTGACTCTGTCCTTAACTCACGCCAGACAGCATTTTTACCGTCTTTTAGATCTTGTTAATATATATCAGTGTTCTCCAACCTTGGGTTGGCTGGGGCATGCTGGGAGTTGTAGGCCAAAAACATCTGGGGACCCAAGGTTGGAGAACACTGATATATAGGGAAGAATGTATATTGGGTCAAAGCTTTTTAGAGATTTACGGGTCAAAATTGACATTTTTGCATCGTTTCTAGATAAGTACAGGAACCTAAAGCAAGTGCTGGACCACTGATGTAACGTCTATTGCATTCTTCACCAGCATCTGCTTCTGAGCCAGTAGCTCAAACTGTATGCCACTGAGCACTGCAAAGGTGGTATAGGAAATTTGATCCTGATCCCAAAGCAGGAGGCTGGCCCTGCATTTCTATATGATTTACACTTCTTGCTTTGCTCCTTCCTTTGCCTTTGTCTTGTGGAGGCGGCCGGGACAGCAATTTTCTACATCAAGTGTGACTGGATCAAAAGACACTCCCATTGTAGCGATGCAGAATTACCTGCCAAGCTCAGCATCTCATGCAGAAACACTGTGGGGAAGCTCCTGTGAGAGTACATACGTGTTACCCATATGCACTCTAAAATGAAACCCTTTTGACTCTAAATGCCTTCCATTATAATTCCGAAAAACAACAACAGCAGTGGCCTAATTCTCGCATAACACCAAGTCATGGTGTGGTTTGTTGAAATATATGGCATGTCTCGTGCCTGAACCCATCCCTGCAAATAAACTATGGCTTGTTAACCAGCTACAACCATAAATAGAAGTCCTGGGTTGGGGTTGGCTTTCAAAGTCTAGTTTATTTAAACCATGGCTTGACAGAACAGTGGCTTATCCCTGGCTTGTTTGCACTGCTGCCCATCCTGAAAGAGGCACCCAGCAAGAGCAGCCTGAAAACAAAAGTGCTCCGAAGACTGGCAAAATGGGCAGGAGAGAAACAAACCAAAAACAGGGAAAACAAGTTACTGTTTGTTTACTTGTCTGCAAGACAATGCATGGCTAAAGCAACAAACCATGGTTAACATAAACCATGGCTTAGTGTTATGTGCGAATGCAGCAAATGACCTGGTTCGCATATAACAACAACCCAGAGTACAGGTTGAGCATGGCTTGTCGTTGAATCGTGGGTTGTCATTACATGCAAACCCTGCACTATGGGTTGTTAACCATGAACAGCCCAAAGTTCACAACCCAACAACAAAGCATAGGTTCTCTTCCTGGGTTGTTCATGGTTAACAACCCTTAGTTAAACCATGGTGCAGGGTTTGCACATAATCACAACCCACGATTCAACAACAACTCATGATTCAACAACAACCCATACTTAATCCATACCCATGGTTGTCATTCCATGCAAACCGGGCCTATATGTCTTAGCTATCAGAAATCCTAGAGACGCTGCTCTAAAGAGCTTCCAAGGGCAGCCCTGTGGAACGCCACCCCAGACCATTTTTACCTCTTCCGAAAAGTCAAAATGGGGCATGGCAAGTGTTTATTTTTAAATCATACGGAAAAAAAAGAGGGTTGGAGTAGGTAAGACAATTTTGCCTAGCCTGGAATCCACTGTGCAAAGTGATAAGGCAGCATCTGGCCCTGTTATAAGTGCATTATGGTGGCTTAACATCAAGGTTAAACCATAAATTCTGGTTTCTGTGCACAAATGTCAGAACTGACTGAATGAGGTTGTGTTAAGATCCAAATATGGCTCAGAATGTACTGGGAAATGATTGGCATAAAAGTGTTCCATCAATCCCAATTGTTTGTTTAGCCGGGACGGGACGGGACGGGACGGGACGGGGGGGCTTCTCGGTAGTTGCACCTAGGCTCTAGAGCTCCCTCCAGAGGGAGGCTTGCCTTGCCCCCCCCCCACTTCATGGCCTTCTGCTGTATAGCAAAGACCTCTCTCTTTAGAAAGGCCTTTGAATTACACATCTGTCAGTCCTGTTTTTAATCTTTTCTGCTAATGGTCTTTCAAGGCTAATGCCTTTCTGACGTTGTTTCCGATAATGATGCAAGGTTTTGTTTTGTTTTAAATGCTTTTGTATGGTTCTTATTTTTATGGTGCTCCTGCTTTTTGTAAATTGAGTTTTATTCTACTGTTTCTGCGCTTTTTAAGTCTTGTCATTTTTGCTGATGATAATTTGATTAAACTTGAATTTGCTATCTGCCTTGAACTCTCAGGGGAAAGCAGGGTAAAAATATGTTAAAGAAATGATGGCTTCGTGATCCTGTGCTCATACTGGGGTGTGTGGGTGTGGGTGTGATGTGTGTGCTTGTGTATTTGGAACTTGACAATGATGAAATACTATTCACCAAAAAATATTGTTTTTGAGATGGTGTTAATGGGCAATAAAGGAAGAATATCTTATGTGTCTCATGATTGGTTCTGTCTTGCTTTCTGCCACTTGATGGCTCTCTAACATTTGCTTTAAAAAATGAAGTTCTTCCTTTAAAAGTGTTCCAGGTTTCTACTTATGTAGCAGTTCGGCTGCAAAGTTGTTGTGGGCTTATCTAGCTCAAGGGTCTCTAGAGGAAGAAAAGGCAAAGGATCAGGGTCCAACCAGGGCTGAGGCCATTGTGGGGACCAAATAGCTGCAATTGGCCTCCACACAGCATTTCTTGGCAGAACAAAGCCACAGCCAGCTTGTGAGGGCCTGTGAGACTTGGAAAGGTGGAGTGGGCAGGGCGTGTGCAAGTTTTTGCTTCCATGTATAGCAAGCAGGCAGGGCCAGGCAGAGAGTTGCATAACCTTCCCCTTTTGGAAAGTGGACTTCGCATGCTAAGGGAGGAAATGGTAGAGGATTACAAACTAGCAGCATAGCGTGAGACCTTGCCCCAGTCCGGAGGGAGCTTCAGGATTCTGACTCAAGAGGGAGAGGTTGTAGAGTCAGGCCCAACTGTGGGTCACCAGTGGCCTGACGATTCAGCTCTGCCAGGCCTCATTGCCTAGTGAAAGGGGTGGGTGGGTGAGGTGCTGGAGACTGATATGGCCAGTCCTCCACAGCTGGAAGACTCGTCCTTGAGGAAGGCTCCTGCTTATCAGTCAGGGGCATCGTCCCTGGCAACAGGGCAGCAGGAGGAGGGCTCTGCAGGGGAAGAGTGTTTCAGGGGTGTCTCCTTTGGTCCGTCGTCTGCGGAGGAGGGCAGGGCAGAAATGCCGAGTCAGGCATAGCCACCGGTTCAGGGGCAAGTTTCCCTGCCAGGACCGAATGTCCAATAGCGATCTCTAGAAGCCACGCTCCTGTATATAAACCTGTGTAGTTTCCAGTAGTCCTTGTAGGAGGCAATGCACCACAACCCTGGACAGCTTCCCGCCTTCTTTGGAACAGGAGCCTTGTGGGACTGACTTGGCGAGCAGCACTTGGTGTGCCGTGCACTCTGCTCGTGCTCTTCCTGACTGGACTTACAGCCTGGGACTCACTCACACTCTGTTTCTGTGGATCTTTATTGTCTCTGTGAAAGCTGTTTGCTCATTACTGAAATTACAGCAATAAAACCTTGTATTGGAACTCTTGCCTGGATTTCAGGAGGCCAGGATGGGGACACATAGAGAGGGAAACTTTCTCTCTCTCTGTCTCCATCTCTGTCTCTGTCTGTGTCTCTGTACTAGAATATGGGTTTCCCCATTATTTATTACAATATTATTTATTATTATTATTTATTACGTTAATATCTTGCTGTTAATCCAAGGAGCTCTAGGCAGCATACATGGTCCTTTCGTAACCTTCATTTTATCCTCAGAACAACTCTGGGAGCTAGGTAAGACTGAGAGATAGTGACTCGGCCACAGTCACCATACAAGAGCTTCATGGCTGACTGGGGATTTGAACCTTGGTCTCCCTGGTCCTTGTCTGACACTTTTAACTGCTACAGCACACTGGCTCCCTCTCAAACCCATTGGCAATAGGTTCAGGACGGACAGAAGAAAGTACGTCTTCACATAAAGCATAGTTAGCTTCTGAAATTCACTACCAGAAAATGTGGTAATGGCCACCAGTGGGTGGGGTGGGATTAGATGCGTTCCTCCTCGGTGGCCATTTGTCATGATAGCTAAATGTGGCTTCCATTTACAGAGGCAATACCCTTTTAAGGGCCAGATGATGCGGACAGGACAGTAGTGGGTGGCCATCACTTTCATGCCCTGCTTCTGTTCTTCTAGAGGCATTTGGTTGGCTGGTGCTAGAAATTGGATGGACCTTGGGCAGTGGTGCCATCAGGGTAAGACTTTGGGGCAGAAGTCCAGGGAAGAATTGGCCGTATTAAAAATGCTGGGAAGTGAATGTTCCTAGATTTGTTAGTCATCCCACTTACTTCTTCTGCCACTGTGTATTATATGTAACCAATAGCTTCCTGACTCTGCCAGTAGCAATAATCATAGGGTTGGATAGGAGGAGGATCAGGTGATGATTGTGTCTTTCCCCTCTGTTCTATGTCCATGATACCATGGGCTTGGATACCAGCTGAAACTACACCATAGATAAGATTGTACTTAAATTTATGATGGACATGTATTCTAAAGTGAAAAATATTGTTTGAAAAGAAGGCAAAGTATTTTTCCCCCCTTCTTTTTAATTTGGGGACTGCAGTGTGTTTTCTGCACATGCAGGCAAGCCAGAGATTGCCTCTCAACATGTCTAGAATACTCTTTTGTCCCTTCTCACTGAATAATCACTACCCTCTACCCTGCAATTGGCTGATGTCAACTAGCAATAAGACTCTTAGAATTGGAGATGACTTTATTTCTGGGCCATGGGCACTTCAGTCTTGCTAAATTAGATTTCGAAGTGTTTTGCTTGGGCTATTCCAGTCTAACATGACTTATGACCGACCAAGCCAAATGCAGTCCTCCAACCATGTATTGTGGCAGGCATGCACAATTCAAATCACTTGGAGGGCCACTTTTAATATTTTTGCTAACTCAAAAGAGCCATGTTGCTACATTGGTTGTTGTTGTTGTTGTTATTATTTTATATCTTTTAAAATGTATTTTTATTATAAGTTTCAACAAAACAAAACCATAAAAAAGAAAATAATAATATATATGTGTGTGTGTATATATATATATATACACACACACACATATATATATGCATAAATTTGAATGTATGAGTTATACATAAACTTCAACAAAGGCAGACCAAATATCCATATATGTATATATCCATTCGAGAGTGGTGTCTATATGCCATCTGTTCAAATGTTGAAAGCATTGTTAAGTCCTCAATCCATTGCATTATAGGAGGTGAGCATTTATCCTTCCAGTGTTGTAATATTAGCCTTTTAGCTGTCAAAAGGGTGCGGAAAATCCATTTATGTTGGCCATGTATTAACTTCCAGGAAGCAGGTAGATAATTTAAAAGAACATATGCATCAATAAATATTAAAGAGTGTTCCAATACAAAGTTTATCCATATTATAACCTCCCCAAAAGAGGTGACTACTGGACATTGCCAAAACATATGATTAAAGGAAGCATTAGTAGCAGTACACCTCCAGCAGGTAGCCAACTTAGACAAACCCTTATTAAAGAAATGTTGTGGCGTCCAGTAAGCTCAAAACAATTTTTGTTGTTGAATAAGACATAATCTGAGAGCCACTGCAACTTCAGATATAGACACTCAAGTGACAATCGGTTGCTTAGACTGAATAGGACATTCCACTTCCCTATTCCATTCCTGCTTTAGACCCCATGTATTGTATTTATTCACCAGTAATAAATATTTATAAACATGGATTGTGGCTCTATATAACTGATGACCCTCAGTAAGTGTTTACAGTAGCAGAGGAGACTGACTGTGAAGCTGTAAAAGCTGCAGGGCCAAACTTAGATTCTAACAAATGTTGCAGTTGCAAGTACGTATTGCCATTCAGCCATAGCAGGCAAATTGTATTTGGCACTCAAATCTGGAAATTACAGAAACTCATCATCCCCCACTAATTGATCCAAAGTAAAAATCAAGGTCCGCCACAAAAAACATTTTCTTACCAATTTTTAAGTCTGGATTTCGCCAGAAGGTCAATTTAGCATGCGAAAATCAAAATGTAATTGATGCAATATTATCCCCCACACATCTCTAGCAAATGGAATCCTATCCGTTTGAATATGCCGAGAGCCTAAAGCCATCCATTTGAAAAGAGGATCCAGACAAGAAGATTCTAGAACTGACCAAGGTGGAAAGTCTAATCTAAGTGGAAAAGACTAAAATTTAGTAGAAGTCAACAAATAGGCCCGAAGGTATAAAGCACGATCTAGAAAGCCAAACCCACCTTCTTTGATGGAAAGTTGCATCCTTTTCAAAGATATTCATGGCAGTTCCTCTCAGAAACATTTCTGAAACAGAGAATTAAATTTTTGAAAATATTTGCCAGGTATAGATAGAGAAATTTCACATATAACATAGACAATCCAGGATATAATATTCATCTTAAGTGTATTAACCTTACCCCACAAACTCTAGTGATGCCCATCTGTCTATATCCCATGATATCTCATTAGTCAATTTGTTCAAGTTTCACTTAATCATTAGACATATGTCTCGGGATAAGTATTCCCAAGTAAGTAATGAAATCCAGGCTCCATTGAAATTGCCAATTAGCTAATATACTATGTGATATATTGTTTCCAATCGGCATCAATTCAGACTTTGACCAGTTAACTGGATAGCCAGAAAATGCACCAAAAACCACCAGTCAACTGCGTCAAAGATGGAATAGACGCCTGGAGGTGTGAAATAAACAGTAAGAGATCATCCGCATAAAGGATAATTTTTAATTCTAAACCAGTGCTTCTCAAATAGTGGGGCGGGCCCCCCAGGGGGGGCGCGAGGTTCCGTAAAGGGGGGCTCGTTTGACCTCAGTTAAAAGTTTTTTTTAATATTGTGTTCCTTTAAATCCTGTGTTCCTTTAAATCTTTTCTGCTACAGTTAATAAAGCTATTCTTTGTTGTAAATTGATCCACATTTCTTTCTTTTTTTATTCTCTTATACGTTAATAAGGATACAGTGTTATGCAGAGGTGTACTTATAACAATTTTATAGACAAATGATACTATTTACAGTCGCGCGGGGGGCGCGAAATGTTTTCTTCTTCCTAGGGGGGGCATGACAGAAAATAATTGAGAAGCACTGTTCTAAACAGTCATGCACAAAGCTGTGAATACTTCTGCACATGCCAAGGGTTCCAAACAGAAATCAAATATCGATGGAAACAGTGGACATCCGTGTCTGCTACCTCTCCCATGGAAAAAGAAAGCTGGAATTACTCAGTGTAGCAAAAATGAATTTCCAATAAATTTTGTCAAAGGCCTTTTCAGCAACCAAAGAAACACTACCAGCCTGGTCTGTTCTATCCGAGTTTAAAGTTTTAATCAACAACTAATCTAAAAATATCGGCTCCCTGTCTATGTTTGATAAATGCCACCTGGTCCTGTCAAACCAATACAGTAATAACTTGTTGCAATCTAGCGACCAAAATTGCAGTTAATATTTTAATATCTACATCAGTTAACGAAATAGTTCAATAGTTAGCACAATAAGTATGATCCTTTCCAGGTTTAGGTATCACTGTAATATAAGCATTGTTTTATGATGAAGAAAGGGAGCCTGATTCAAAAATATACTGATAAAGGTGATAAAGTTTTGGAACTAAGAGGCTAGAAAATGTTTTAAATCACTCAGTTGGAAACCCATCTGGACCTGATGATTTCTCATTATTCATATTAGTAATTGCTTTCATGATTTCTTCCATACACAAAGGAGCCATAGGAAACTGCCGTTGTGAGGAATTTGTTTGTTTGTTTGCATTTATACCCCGCTCTTCAGCCAGAAAAGACTCCCAGAGTGGCTTACAAAGTTAATAATAAGACAGTCCCTGCCCTCAGGCTTACAATCTAAAAGACATGACACAAAAGGAAAAGGGATTGGGAGGGAGGAGGAAGAATACAAAACTCAAGAATACAAAATCTCTACTCCTCCTTGCTGAGTTCGGCACCCAGCAACTCACAATAAAATAAAATAAATAAAAATCTCCCCCACCCCTTTCCTTCCTTAATCTCAATATTTGCTCCATTTCTTTCTGCCCCCTTCTTTATCTCTACTCCTCCTTGCTGAGTTCGGCACCCAGCAACTCACAAGGCTTTCCCCCAACAATTCAGTAAAAATGTCTCGGCCACAAGGTCATGAGGTGTGGCTGCCTGGTCAGCAGGGAAAACTGGCGACAGTGTTATGAGTTATGGCATATTTTTTAGGTTGCAATCCTATGGGGATGCCCGTAACCAGTTCTTAGTTAAAAGGTTCTTATAGGTTTTCCTTTCTTTTTTCCTTCCTTTTTTTTTTCTGGCAGGGAGGGCAAAACAAGCTCCCTGCAGCTGTTCCTTCTTTGGCTGATGTATGGGGCCAGGTTGGTCTCCCGCTTGCTGTGATGTTACTCCTGGGAGGCAGGGGGTGCATCCTCCCAGTGGCCCTTGGTTCTCTGGCCGATGGATGAGGCCAGAGTCTACCGCCCCAGGGAACTGTCAGTCGGAGCTATACGTTCCTTCCAGCAGGGAGGGGTGACGCGAGCTCCCTGCAGCTGCTCCCTCTCCAGCTGATGTATGGGGCCAGGTTGGTCTCCCGCTTGCTGTGATGTTACTCCTGGGAGGCAGGGGGTGCAGCCTCCCAGTGGCCCTTGGTTCTCTGGCCGATGGATGAGGCCAGAGTCTACCGCCCCAGGGAACTGTCAGTCGGAGCTATACGTTCCTTCCAGCAGGGAGGGGTGACGCGAGCTCCCTGCAGCTGCTCCCTCTCCAGCTGATGTATGGGGCCAGGTTGGTCTCCCGCTTGCTGTGATGTTACTCCTGGGAGGCAGGGGGTGCATCCTCCCAGTGGCCCTTGGTTCTCTGGCCGATGGATGAGGCCAGAGTCTACCGCCCCAGGGAACTGTCAGTCGGAGCTATACGTTCCTTCCAGCAGGGGGGTGACGCGAGCTCCCTGCAGCTGCTCCCTCTCCAGCTGATGTATGGGGCCAGGTTGGTCTCCCGCTTGCTGTGATGTTACTCCTGGGAGGCAGGGGGTGCAGCCTCCCAGTGGCCCTTGGTTCTCTGGCCGATGGATGAGGCCAGAGTCTACCGCCCCAGGGAACTGTCAGTCGGAGCTATACGTTCCTTCCAGCAGGGAGGGGTGACGCGAGCTCCCTGCAGCTGCTCCCTCTCCAGCTGATGTATGGGGCCAGGTTGGTCTCCCGCTTGCTGTGATGTTACTCCTGGGAGGCAGGGGGTGCATCCTCCCAGTGGCCCTTGGTTCTCTGGCCGATGGATGAGGCCAGAGTCTACCGCCCCAGGGAACTGTCAGTCGGAGCTATACGTTCCTTCCAGCAGGGAGGGGTGACGCGAGCTCCCTGCAGCTGCTCCCTCTCCAGCTGATGTATGGGGCCAGGTTGGTCTCCTGCTTGCTGTGATGTTACTCCTGGGAGGCAGGGGGTGCAGCCTCCCAGTGGCCCTTGGTTCTCTGGCCGATGGATGAGGCCAGAGTCTACCGCCCCAGGGAACTGTCAGTCGGAGCTATACGTTCCTTCCAGCAGGGAGGGGTGACGCGAGCTCCCTGCAGCTGCTCCCTCTCCAGCTGATGTATGGGGCCAGGTTGGTCTCCCGCTTGCTGTGATGTTACTCCTGGGAGGCAGGGGGTGCAGCCTCCCAGTGGCCCTTGGTTCTCTGGCCGATGGATGAGGCCAGAGTCTACCGCCCCAGGGAACTGTCAGTCGGAGCTATACGTTCCTTCCAGCAGGGAGGGGTGACGCGAGCTCCCTGCAGCTGCTCCCTCTCCAGCTGATGTATGGGGCCAGGTTGGTCTCCCCCTTGCTGAGATGTCACACCTGGGAGGCAGCGGGTGCATCCTCCCAGTGGCCCTTGGTTCTCTGGCCGATGGATGAGGCCAGAGTCTGCCGCCCCAGGGAACTGCATGAAAGATTAACATGAGGAAAAGAAAAGGATCCATATCCTGCTCCAATGTTTCACTACCCATACTGTACGTATCAGAATAAAACTTTAAAAATGGTAAATGTATACCTGTGGGAGAGGTATATAGCCTATCATTCTCATCTTTAATAACTGAAATAACGTTATGATGTTTCTGCTATTTAAGACAACGTGCCAAAATCTTAACTGGGACATTCACCATTTTTCCAATATGCCCGTCGTAAACAGGTTAAACAACAAATTCCGCCTGCTGTGAAAGGATGTTATTCAACTCATATTTAGCTTTCTGCAGCTCCTGCTAAATTTGTGCACTTGGTGAAATGGCGAACTGGGTTATAAGAGATTTCAATGTCTTCTTAAGTATTATTTGTTGCATTAAAAAAAAAAAAAATTCTTACAAGAGGTGTCGGCAATAATTCGACCCCTTATGAAAGCTTTACTGGCTTCTCACTCAACGTTGCTACGTTGGTTGAGGAAAAACATCTTTATTACAATTGAAGCACACACATTTTTAACCTATACTGTGTTCACTCCCTTTTCTCTTTCTCTGCACCCCATGTCATGTGCTCTCTGCATTATTGTGAGTCTCATGAACTCCTCTCTCTGTTAACTCAATATTGCTTGCTCTGTCCTTGCACTATAATAGGTCTATACCCTCATCTCTCAGTTACTGCCTCTTTTCCCCTCTCCCTGCACCCCCATCTCTTTATGTTTTGGAATCTGTTTGGCTGAAAGCTGTATTAGACATTTTAAAACTTTTAAAAATAAATAAAAAATCTCCCCCACCCCTTTCCTTCCTTAAATCTCAATATTTGCTCCATTTCTTTCTGCCCCCCTTCTTTATCTCTACTCCTCCTTGCTGAGTTCGGCACCCAGCAACTCACAAGGCTTTCCCCCAACAATTCAGTAAAAATGTCTCGGCCACAAGGTCATGAGGTGTGGCTGCCTGGTCAGCAGGGAAAACTGGCGACAGTGTTATGAGTTATGGCATATTTATTAGGTTGCAATCCTATGGGGATGCCCGTAACCCTCCGAACTCGGAGGGTTACGGGCATCCTATGGAGGATGGGTGGAGCATGGAGGCGAAGGGTCACCTCTGCACTCCTCTCGCTCTACAGAGCGCTTGGGCGGCCCATTTTGAAGTGGGAGGGAAGGAGGTTGAGGCACCGCCAGGATACATCATATCTCGCTGGCGCTGGTTTCCTCTCCCCGCCCCCCCCCCAGAATGCCCCCCGAAAGCCCTTCTCTGAGGTTGCTCTTACGACCACAGAGAGGCAGCCGGCGCAGTTCTTTCCACGCCAGCTGAGAGGGGGGGAGGGGGAATCTGGGCGTGGATCTCCAGCTACCAAGTCGGAGCAATTTTCCAACACCGTAGCTGGGAGTCTGAAAAATCCAGCGTCTAGACGCTGTCTAGCTGCCAGAGGACTGCACTGCCCATGTTTTAGTTCTGTGACCTGCTTTTATCATACAGTAAGCATGTTATATATATATATATATATATACATACATACACACACACAGGACTTTTTTTCTGGTGGAACTCACCGGAACTGAGTTCCAGCACCTTTTCTTCTATTAATTGCATTACAATTTAATCGCCATCTACTCCCGAGGAAATGTAATCCAAGAGTTCCAGTACCCTTTTCTCCAGAAAAAAAGCACTGTATACACACACACACACACACACACACACACACATGCTCCCCTCTAAATCCAGGAAGAGGAGGGAGTAGCATGGGCACTTCCCGGCTTTCCCTACCTATGACCCTGGATAGCTACTGCCTGTGAGGGCAGACAATTTTATTTATTTATTATATTTATACCCCACCTTTTCTCCTGCAAGGAACCCAAGGTGGCTTACATAATCCTTCTCCTCCTCCTCCTCTCCATGTTATCCTCACAACAACCCTGTGAGGTAGGTTAGCCTGAGAGGTCAGTGACTGGCCCAAAGTCACCCAGTGAGTTTCATGGCCGAGCGGGGACTAGAACCCAGATCTCTCGAGTCCCAGTCCAACACTCTCACCACTACGCCACACTGGTTTGACTCACTATATGGTAGTTTAATATCGGAGGGGAGGAATCATAGCTCAGTGGTAGAGCACCTCCTTTGCACGAGGCAGATCCCAGATTCAATCACATCTCCACTTGAGAAGGATCAGGTAGGAAGTGGTAGGAAAGAGCTTTCGTTGCCTGAGACCCCGGAGAGCCACTCTCCGGGGTCTCAGAGAGCCCTGACCTGGTAAAAGGCAGTTTCCTACGTTGGCTGAAAAGGCCACAAACCATGAATATCTGCAATTCATCCATTCATTTATTACATTTCTGTACCGCCCAATAGTCGAAGCTCTCTGATTGGTTGACAAATATTAAAAACCATTAAAAATACATTATAGTATAAAAACCCATTTTTGCATACAAACATATGAACAGACAAGACACACACACAGAGGCACATATATCTAAACAATTTTTTAAACAATAAGAAAAACCCAGGACCTGATTGAAACCTCATCATATGCTGCCAGATGCCTGAGAAAAGAGGAAGGTCTTCACCTGGTGCCGAAAAAACAGCAATGTTGGTGCCAGGTGGGCCTCATCACGGAGATCGTTCCACAAATGGGGGGGGCCACCACCAAGAAGACCCTCTCTCTTGCTGCTGCATTCCAAGCCTCCCCTGGAGGAGGGCCGCAGATGATGAACGTGGTGCATATAGCCATCATTGACCAGTAGCCATTGGTAGCCTTATCCTTCTGCATAGAAAACATGTGCTCCCCATCCTTGCTTCTGGTCCTGCCCCACCATTTTAGAATGTCGGACAATACAGTCACATTTCTACCAGTGAGCTAGAGTGGGAAACAGTGAATTAAAAGCGTCTTAATCAAAACTCAGATCATAAGCCGTCAGCATAGCCTCCTTCCTTTTTCTAGCTCACTTGCTTTCGTACTGCAGTAAAGGAAATGGGAGTCGAGCCCAGGATATCTTCCTAAAATTAACATGATCAATTCCTTGAAAGGGCCGTAAGTAGACATGGATGCGTGGCCCGCCGGGTCCTTGCAACTCACTTTCTTCTTTGCAGTCCAGATCAGCAACAAAACTAGGTTTGTAGCAGCTCCTGGTGGGCTGCCATACATGTCTGGTGTGATGTAGGTCACCAATTATGCAGGCCTAGCCTCTTTGTTCTAGTTCTGTCTCTAATGTACATGACGTGTGACTGCTTCTTCCTGCATTTGAAAACAGTATAATATTTGCAGCACATTTTCCAGTTTTGCTTAGAGTGGCAGGACATTAGTTAGTATAATATATTTACATTATATTTTAAAAAAAAATCTGGGGATTGCATATTCTTAGATCTGTTAGTCATCCTATTTACGTCTTCTGCCACTGTGTATATAGATGTGTTCTAAAGCTTCCGAAGTGTGCCAACAGCAATAATCGTTCGAGATAATTGAGGGAAGCTGATGCGTAAAAGCCTCTCATGTGGATGTTATCGTTTTGCTGGAAAAACTGAGGAACAAAGCGAGTGCGGTTGCAGTCGGATTGTTGATCTAGCTACTTTGTGTACTTAACAGCTTGGAATCTGGTGCAGAATATGGACTTCCTGATAAACTTTTATTTAAAAATAAACCCTGCATGTTTCTGGTCCTCATACTTAGGAAGGTGGGGGGGGGAGCTTGGAAGCCATTCTTGTTTTTGTTTTTAATTTGAGTTTATACCTTCCTCTATTAAGGAAGGCAGGTAAACGGAAGTGTTCTATTTATTTGGGCCTGGTTATGACTTGGATGGGAGACCCCTCCTCTAGTTTCCTGCATTGAGCAGGGGGTTGCACTCTGATGGCCTCGTAGGCTCCTTCCAAATCTATGAAATCTATGAAATCTTTACCCTGCCTCTCCTCCAAGGAGTGGAGAATGGTGTAGATAGCTCACCCCTCCCCTTTCTCTTCACGCTGACCCTGCGAGGTAGGTTAGGCTGAGAGAGAGCGACTGGCCCAAAGCGACTGGCCCAAAGCCTCTCGGTGAGCTCCATGACTGAGTAGGGATTTGAACCCGGGTCTTCCCAGTCTGCATCCGACTCCCTAACCCAGGGATCTTCACCGTTTTCCAAGCAGGAGCCACTTTGGCTCCAGGCCCTGCTGCTGAGACCATTTGGGGGCCTTTCCCGGGTTGTGGGGAGGCCTCTCCTCTCCCCTCCCGAGTCACGTGGCGGCCCCGTGCATTGGACGCAGCCTTTTCACACACCCCTCCTCACCCCTTTTCACACACCCCTCCTCAGTGTCCCAGCAAAGCCTCATCAGTCAGTCGCCAAGTCACTAGGCAGGCAGATTCCAACAGACTCCCTTGTTCCTTGGATTGGGCTGGATCTTTTTCTCGTCACCAAGAGACTGTCCTGCTTTACTCAATGCTGCAAAATCTCCCAGCAGAGGTCCACATTGCTCTCACTCATTCTCTCCTTCTCCCTGCCCACCCCCGTGCATTCAGTTTCTCCTCCGCCACCCGTCTGCCCACCCCCAAAGCCTCCTCCAGTAGCCCGGATCGCAGCAGCCAGCTCACCACTAAAGCAAACAACGAGGCACAGCTAGAGAGTTCCTACTGAATGTGAGCTGGGACTGCAAAAAGAAAGAGAGGGAGGTGGAGAGCCGCACTTGAGGTGATCAGGAGCAGCCCAGTGGCTTTGCAGTGAGAGCACTGCCCTAACCACTATGTCTCACTGTCTCCCTTGACAAAGCAAGGGACTTGTTTTCAAGTCAAATCTGGCCTTTTTAGGCCACTGTCGCAGTTTGCAGCCGATTGTTTTGCTGCCGCCGCCAGCACCAGATTTCAGTGGAGTGCAGCGGGGGCTGTGGCCCCCAGGAGGTTGACATTCCCCCAGGAGACCCAGACGCTGCCCACCCTTGTATCACAGAATAAATAAACCTTGTATCACAGAATCAAGGGAACTGAACCCTGGGTGTGTGCTGTAACTCCTGAGACGTCTCTCCACGCAGAAGTGGGGTGCACACAGTGTAACGCTATGTTAGTTTCCCACCAACATAATTCGAAGTGGTTTTAAATCCTTCTCGGGTTCCATATTGGCCTCTTCATCTTGAAACCTCTGTGTTTATTGTGGCTGTTCCTTTGGCAGAGCAAGTAGCAAGACTTTTTATTTCTGAAAAAGCTCCTTCTTCGCAGGTGGGAGAAGCCCATAAGGTTAGCCACCTGTTCGGTGTCGTTAACAGGTGTATCAAGCAGCAGGCCTTCCTCCGGGAAAGAAGACAAACGAAATGCAGCCAAAACACACAAAGAAGCAGCAAAAGGGAAAGGCTGCAGCACAGCATCTGCTAACTGGAAGCCGTGCAGAAGCTAGAGATCTGCGCAGCGGCATCGGGGTGGGGGAAGAGGTTGTCAGCTTGAACTATTTTTACGGGAAGGGCCATATAGCTCCATAGTAGAGCACATTCTTTGCAGGCAGAAGGTCCCAGGTTCAACCCCTAGCATCTCCAGTCTGAAGGTCACAGAAGATTCAGGAAAGACCCATTCCTGAGATCCTAGAGAGAGAGGCACTGCTGGTTAGAATAGACAGTGCCATGGTCTGATTCGACATAAGGCAGTGTTGTGTCCATCCCTGTATGCTCTTATTGAATGCTTTTTGTATAAACTGTTCTTTAAAAAAATATTTTTTACATAGGCAACCAATGCATCATCATTCCCTCTAATAGAAAACTTGGTTGGCAGAGTGCCTATGAGCTTGGAAGCAAAATGGGGCCACCCCAAAATGAGGTAGCGAGTTCTGTATGCTTGGGTGACTCAACAGGTATGCAGAAGTTTATACGTGTGTTCATCTTTGTGAACTGGCTTACAGGGCGGGGGAGGCGTTTTTGGCTGAAAGGTTGCATAGAAATAAGCTGTAAGTTAACATTATTTTCTGGTCCCTGCCCCTACTCTAGTTTTGGAGAGAACACTTTGTTAAGATTTTGTTCGAGTGAGCAGTTAGTGTCATTCTTCAGGGTGTAACTCCTTCCCCGGAGTCTCTAGAGCAGCTTTCTCCAACCTGCTGCCCTCTATACCACAACTCCCATCATTCCCAGCCAGCATGGGGATCCTAACAAACTGGCTGTGGGTGATAGAAGGGGCAGTCCAACACATCTGGAGAAGGCTGTTCTGGAAGTTAAGGGTGCTTCCAGACGAGGCTATTATGGTGCTATCTCCCTGCCTCATTCACAGAATTTTATGGGGCAGTCCAGGTGATGTTGTCTTCCTCTCATAACCCTCCCGTTTCCCCCCACTCTTTCTTTCTTTCTTTCTTTCTTTCTTTCTTTCTTTCTTCCCTTTCTGCAAAAAAATCTGTTAACGAGAGAAAGACAGAATAGCTGCACAGTGTCTTCTGATCGGTAGTGCTAGGAGCCCTGCACCTGGAAGCACCCTAAATCTCTCCGAGGAATGGCTGCATCTTGTCTCTAAATCTGGAGTGGGGAGCCGGTGGCCGGTGGCCTAATTTCATGGAGCCCTTAGTGTCCTCCGGCTCTCGCTGCCTCTTCTGCTTCATGTGTATACGCGTGTGCGCAAGAGCTAGAGAACGGTTGGGGCAGCACAGAGAGAGAAAGGATTCTGCAGTGCTGCAAACTCTCCCCCCCCCCATCAGCTATGGCATCATCTGCGCCCCATGAGCCCTGCTCTAGCACATACAGTAATACCTTGGATTGCAAGCATAATTCGTTCCGGAACCGTGCTTGTAATGCAAAACACTCTTATATCAAAGCGAGTCTCTGGTGGGTGTGAGCGGGGCCGATTTCGGCCCGCTACGCCCGCTCGAGGTGAGCGGTTACATCCCTACGACTACTTGTATTGCAAGACGTTGCTTATTTATCAAGTCAAAATTTATTTTAAAAAATTTGCTTGTCTTGCAAAACGCTCTCAGACCAAGTTACTTGCAATCCAAGGTATTACTGTATATACATGCATATACAAGTACAAATCTACATCTGAATTACTACAGAGCAGTCTAAATTAGACGGTGGGGGGCGGGGTTCTTAATTGTTACTGCAGATCATCCGGCAATCTACCGGTACACCCAGATCTACACTCCTGCACTACATCACACAGCTCCCACTTAGATACTTTCCTGTCTAATGTCTGAGATGGACCTGTTGTATGCAGTTGAGGCCATCGTCTGTTGTACAGGGCCACTTTTTTTTTTTTAAGGGTGGAGCAATGGGTTGAAGCCAGTTAACGGATTTGTTTGGGCTCTGGATCAATCAAACAGAAGCTTATGGAAATGATATGCTGTCAGAGGCGTGCACAATGAGACTGAACTAACCAAAATTAATTGCAATAAGAGGCATAATAGCTGCTCAGTTAGGAACAGAAACACTATCAATTAAGTGGAAATTGCTTCCTCAAAGTTAAATACATGTTTCTTGCCACTAATTTCAAAACACCTTTTCCTTATTTATAAGCAGAAACCTCTCAGGCGTCTCACACGGCACTCCCCTGAAATATAGCAGCATCCGTTACATATATTTAAACAAATTTAAAAGCCAAACCTAAATTGTATATTAGAAAAGAAAAATCAGTATAATTGCTCACCTGTTGAGATGATCTTCTGAGCCCTCTGTCTGCGTCCCAGTATCCCCAGAAATATGCTTAGTTGGGACAAGCAGAGAGGACCATTTTAGTAGCTATGCCTAGAGTCTGGAATTCCCTTCCAAGGGAGGCCCATCTCCCTTCTTCTCTAATGGCATCCCAAAATATTTTTTAAAATGTTTATTGTTAGCAGGGGTGGTGCTCGGTACCGAAAAGATCTGGGGCTCAGGCCCACAGGACAAAAAAAAATGCACAAGTTTGCATATGCTAATTTACATATGCTCTAAAGCAGTGGTCCCCAGATGTTTTTGGCCTACAACTCCCAGCATGCCCCAGCCAGCTCTGCTGAGCTGTAGGCCAAAAACATCTGGGGACCCAAGGTTGGAGAACACTGCTCTAAAGTCTGTGTGTGTGTGTGTGTGTGTGTGTTTGTCTCTAAAGGACCCTGTCTCCTCAGGACACCCCTATTTGTTAAAAGGGATGTATGAACAAGGGAGAGGAGGGCATTTGATTGCAGAAAAAAACCTCAAGCAGAAAGACTCAAAGGGGGGGGGGGACACAGGACATAAAGCACATGTTGGCAAAAAGTCAGCTAATCCAGGGGGCTCAGATGCAACAGAGATCATCAAGGCCCCTGTCCCTTGATTTCAGCAAGTGCCCCCGGACAGCAGGGTGGTGGGGGCAGATGGCCTCCCAGAGATGCGGGGCTCCAAATGGAAAATTCAGGGCTCCAGCCCTAGTGGGCTGCCCCCTCACGCCACCTCTGATTGTTAGGAAGGCATTTGAGGCTTGAGCTATAAATGCTGCCTTACTGAATTGTGTTTTTAACTGTCTGTGGTTTTTAAATAATTTCCCTTGGATTCTCTTGTTTACTGCCGCTGTTTGAATGTCTTATTATACTGAGATTATGATGATGGTGTCTTAATGTTATATTATCTTAAGTGACTTATTATTATATGGGTTGTTTTAAATTGTTAGTTTATTGTTTTATCTTGTTGTTAGCTGCTTTGAGCTTTCCGAAAGAGAGGCAGGTTACAAAGATGTTTTTAAATCTAGCAGGAAAGCGAGTGTAGTAGTGTCTAGGGTACTTTATTTATATTATATTATATTATATTATATTACATTAATTTATACCCCGCCTTTTTTCCTGCAAGGAACCCAAGGTGGCTTACATAATCCTCCTCTCCATTTTATCCTCACAACAACCCTGTGCAACCCAGGTTCATATCCTTGCTTGCCCTCGCCTAAAAGGCAGAATCTGTCTACACTGCTCTGAGCACCTTTGAGGAAGGGTGGGATAAAATATTTAGCTCAGCTCACTTAAGATGTGTCAAGTTTGATCACTTTGGATGGTAGACACTCTCACACCCTTGCAGAAAAGCCAGGTTAACCTTCTGTGTCTGAAGATGTTTCCCAGGGTTGGAGCTGCCCTGCTATCAGAACCAGCTGCTGCCAGGATGGAGGTAAGAGATGACAGTGAAGCAGGTGTGCAGTCTGGAGCAGAGCCCCCTAGTTGCTGAATGACCTGCCCAACATCATAAGAACATGGCGAGCTGCCTTATACCAGGCCAGACAATTTGTCCATCTAGACCAGGATTTGTCTGCTCTGACTGGCAGCGACTCTCTAGGGTTTCTGGCCAGAGAGCTCTTTCCCATCACTTGCAACCTGATCCTTTTACCTGGAGATGCCAAGGATTGAACCTGAGACCTTCTGCGTGTCAAGCTTGTGCTCTGCAACTGAGCTAAGGGCCTTCTCTCTATCGAACCAGCTGAAGGATGGTAAAGTTCTTCTTGAGACATCATTCTTAACCTTAATTGGTCTTGCAACCTATCAATCAAATTATTAAATAAATTCATGACCTCTGCAGCAGAAGTGGCTGAGAGAATGGCAGTATGAGAGGCCATTAGATCCTCACTATGAAGGAGGTGAGTTAAAGCTAAATTGACTGCTGGTGTCCACTTGACTCTCCTACTACCGGTTACACCTAAATCTGTGTTAGAGATATATTGATTTTGTGGGCAGAAGTTGTTATGTACTGGACGTGCTAATGTCACGGTCAGGGGGTAGATGGTCGCTTTCTATATTGAAACCCACCTCAAAACCAATGACATGTTTATATGCAAAGCGGGAGATTGCTACATAATCAATCACACTACCTCCAGACTTTGTAAAATGGGTATACTCCCCAGGTCGATCTCCATCTGCCGTACCATTTAGTATTAACAAATCCCTCCTCCTTGCGAATTGAGCTAAACAAAACCCTGAATAGTTATGTCTAGAGTCTTTTGAATATCGAGGGGTACCACACTCTGGATAGATATCTGGCTCCAAAATCTGATTGTAACAAGTATATAGATTTACATCATTGGCTGTCTCCCATACGTGCATTAAAATCCCCTGCAATAATGAACACTGTAGTGGGATACAGCGATTCTAAGGATTCAATATATAAGGGCCTTCTCCCAAAGGAAGACACAGGGAGCAGCCTTAAAGAGGGTCAGAGTATTTATCCATCAGATCCCAGGGCATGAACTTGGGATGTTTTATTTATCCTTTTATATCCCAGTTTCAGGACATGCTTTGGGTTCCAATTCTGCCGCCTACCTCCTTGGTGCTTCTAAAATCTTACACAGTAATCTCCCATTGCTTTGGATGCAGTTTACAGTAATACCTTGGATTGCAAGCATAATTCGTTCCGGAACCGTGCTTGTAATCCAAAACACTCTTATATCAAAGCGAGTCTCTGGCGGGCGTGAGCGGGGCCGATTTCGGCCAGCTACGCCCGCTCGAGGCGAGTGGTTACATCCCTACGACTACTTGTCCTGCAAGACCTTGCTCGTTTATCAAGTCAAATTTTTTTAAAAATGTTTGCTTGTCTTGCAAAACGCTCTCAGACCAAGTTACTTGCAATCCAAGGTATTACTGTATTTATAAATGTATATACTTGTACCCCACCTTTCTGGTTCCGAAGGCAGAATCACACAAGGTGGTTACAATATTTGAAGAACCAAATATATAATCCGAAACAAACCGGTGCAAGTTGCAGATGAAAAGAAACACACTGTGGAGGGGGAAAAACCCAACCTAAAATGGGGGCAAGGGCACAGACACAATCATACGACAGTTGGGCCAAACGCCTGCTGAAATCGGAACATTTTCACACGGTGGCAGAATGCCGTCGTAGAGGAGGCCAAATGCATCTCTCAGCGAGTTTGCAGGGAGTTTGAAAGGCAGACTGCCACATTTGAGAATGCCCTCTCATGCGTCCCCTCGCCACTGGGCCTCAGATGGGGATGGGACGTGCAAGAGGGCCTCCCCGGCTGACCTCTGTGGAAGGGCAGGATCATGTGGGAGGAGACGGCCCTTTGGCTGGGCTGGACCCTTGCAAGCCACTTGTTCTCGGTGGAGGAGCCCCATCCACCGCTGCCGCCGCCACCTTGCTGCCACTGCTCCTCCTTTCTGTCGCTGTGTATTCACTTGCCCTCTATAAATCGGTGGTGGGCAGAAGGTAGATTGGGATCTGCTGGTAGATCTCCCGGTGACTTGCAGTAGATCAGCAAGGGTTTCTGACTCTCAGTGTTCTAACAGTGACAACAGAAAGCCTTATTTCCCTCCTAAATTTGGGTGCTGAAATCAAGAAAGCTTGGGAGAAAGCAAGAGTAAATTTGTGTGTGGAAGCAGCTCTATGCAAGTTCTGGTTCTGGAATTACAAACAAACCCCCCAGGCTGGGCAGGTCCTCAGACACACCTTGTTCTGCAATTCTGTGTCCACCTTCCTGAGTCACTATTTTGTTCCTGCTCTGATTGGTGGACCTTGGAGTTCTAGTGAAAAACAGCAGAGATCCCACATAGCCTAAAGTCTGCACACACACACACACACACAAAATCTAAGCATGCAATCGGTGAGATGAGCAAGGGAAAGGAGCAGTAGCCTCTTGTTGAGTGGTGGAAGGGATTAGGCCCAGAGGGAGAAACAAGCCAATGAGTCGTTTGCACAGTGGCGAGGAGGAAGTGGGCACGCTCAGGGATGGAGCCCACTGAAATAATCTTACCCAAGGGCCTCCCGAAACCTAGGGCTGTCACTGGGAGGAGGGCATCCTACAGTGGGTAGCTCCACCTGCCCACTTCCAGAGAACTTCCCCCCCTCCTCTGGGTGAAGCCCCCCCAGAAGACTTCGTTCTGCCTCTGCTTGGAGAATTGGTCACTTGGGATGAGGATAGAGCAAAACTTGTGGATCAAGAGGCAGACATTTATTTTTGAGAGGGGCGCCCGTCGACCAGGGGGCAGGGCTAGGACATGCTGCACAGCCACCCACACTTAGTCCAAATGTATTCCTCTATCTTCCTAACTGGCCATCTGGATTAACTTCGTAGATTTCAAATA
Organism: Shinisaurus crocodilurus; assembly: GCA_021292165.1. NCBI lineage: Eukaryota > Metazoa > Chordata > Lepidosauria > Squamata > Shinisauridae > Shinisaurus > Shinisaurus crocodilurus. The sequence goes on along the minus strand of CM037886.1, from coordinate 26,947,397 downwards.
TGCTCTGGAGAAGTCCCTTTGCTTTTTGGACACTGTTCTGGAGCAAATGTGTTGTGTACTTTGGCATTAGTGATCTGTTAACACCTCTCAGAGTTGCTCCAGGCTCTCTGGTGGTGGTTGTTTTTCCCCCCCCTGCTTAACTTCCAACAAAGTGAAGTGAAGTTTTCCACTGCAGCTAGCAGCAACTTGATTTTTTTGTCCAACGGAAGCTTTAGAGAAGTATCACTTCCATGTACCAGCTCAAACCAGCTGTTTACAATACAGGTCTATTTATTTGTGTATTTTGATCTCCATGGGTAATGGGAAATGACCCTACACTGAAATAGGAAATGGCCCTGCATTGAAATGTGTAATTAACTTATGGAATCCCCTGCCCCATGACCTGACGATGGCCAGTACCTTAGATTAGGGCCCTCCAAACTTTTTGGACCCATGGACACATTTGGGAATTTGAGAAACTGCAGCGGGCACCACCACAAAATGGCTCCCACGGAGGATGAGTCTAGTCATATAATGGCTGCTGTGTGGGGGGGGGGGTGGCTAGTCAAAAGATAAGTAATTCACCCAAGGAACTGAGTGCAAGCAAGGGAAGAGCCTGAACTCCAAAGCCAGTCTACATATTTGACCCCACAGAGGCTAGGAGCAGGGAGGAAACAGTGAGATGAAGAGGTGGGTGTATGGGGGAGAAATCGCAAAGGAGGAGGAAATAGCAAGGCAAAGGGCGTAGAGGGGGAGAGAGAGAACAAGGCTGGAGGTTGGAGGCAAGGTAAAGAGGTGAGTGGGAGAGAGAGAGTAAGGTAGGGGCTAGGAAGGGAGAGAAATAAAAAGGAAAGGGATTGGGGGAAATAGCAAGGCTGGAGGCTGGGAGTGGAGAGAGAGAGGGGGGGACTGTAAAGGGGAAAGATCAGTGTGGATGGAAGAATGTTCCAGTAAGCCACTCTTTCCTTCTTTCCTGCCTGCCAAACAGCTGATCAGTGGCAGGCTCAGGACCAGGAAGGAGAACGTGGTGCCTTCATGTGTTTCAAGTTTTATTTTAATTAAAAATAATTTTTTGAAGGGGTCAGGGCGTGAGTGGAGGGCTTCCCGGGTGCTATTGGCGGTCCCAGTGGATGCCCATGTTGGGGATCCCTGCCTTAGATGGCTTTAAAAGGGATGAGACAAATGCAAGGAGGACCAGTCTGTTGACGGCCCTTAGCCAAGACAGCTAAACCGGAGCTCCATGTTTGGGGGTAGTTTTCTGCCGAATGCCAGGTGCCGGGTTGGGGAGGCAAGCGTCGGGTTAGTATTTTCCTGCTGTTGAGTTTCCCGGAAGCTTCTGACTGGCCTGGCCAGTGCTGGAAACAGGATACTGGAGAAGACAGACCTTTGGTGTTGCTGTTCTGTAAAATTTATATACAGTCAACGTATATTGGCTTTATACCAGTTTAACTGTCCTGCCCGCCTCCGGTAAAGAATCCTTTGAATTGTCATTTGGTGGTGGTGGTGGTGGTGGTGCTGAGAAGTCTTTGTTCAATGTCTTTTGCTCCACAGAACTACAGCTCCCTGTGGACAGGGAATGGCCATTCCACCAGTGGTTTAAGGTGCCAGGGGCTCTGAACCAGGGACTCTGCTAGCAGGGCCCAGGTGCCTTACTCCTGGTGCCAGCCAGGCAGCTCACATGCTGAATAGGTTATTGGCCTGATTTTTCCTCTGTTGCAGCACCCCCTTTATAACGGCCAGGGAAGATAATGACTCATCAGCTCGGCTGGACCACATGACCTGAGGCACCAATTTGGGGCTGGCTGGCTCTATATGGCTCTTTCTCCAGGCTCGGTTCCTGAGCCTGAGCAACTTGTCCCACTGAGTAGCCCCACATGCACACCCTTTCCCTGATCCGGAACCTGACCATAAGCCCATATTTGACCCCATGTTCTGCCTCCTGGCCTGCCTGCTCCTGAACTGCCCCCCCCATCTGTGGCGTGTCTCGGAGCGCAGCCAAGGGCTGACAGTGGTGTGCATTCAGCCTTTGATCTACATTTAATTGGTGTTGGAAAAGACCAGATGGAAACAAAGGAATGGTTGGTTTTAATTGGAAATCCACAGCATGAGTTAGCCAGTTAGTGAAAGGTTGTGGCTGCTCCTCCTCCAGCTTTCCCGCCCCTTCATTTTCTGTCTGGATGGTGAGTGGCTTTTCCGCCTTCTCCCACCTCCAGCCTAAGAGCCCCTCTGTCGCTCTGGCTGTTTGTGTGCTTGGCACCCTTTTGCCACACGCGACTAGCACAGAGAATGCTTTTGAGAATGTCAGCGTTTGCAAACCTCTCCGTGTGTTACATTGCTAAGCAACTTTTAGAAATACTTACCCCCGCTCTTCTTGCCATCTGGGAGAAGAAGCTGGTCCAGGCAGGCATGCCAGGGGGAGATGGAGGAGGAGGCCACATTGTATTGTGGGGGGAGCAGCCAGTGAGGCAAACAGTGAATAAATGTGAGAACTGGTAAGATGTGGACAGCTATTTTTTTTTTAATATGTATGGGATACACACAATGGTCATGGCAAAGCACTCTGATGCAGACCCCAGTTTCTTTTCTAACCAAGAGATTTTAATCACTTCCGGTTCAAGCGTGGCACAAAGTCTGTTGCTTATGGAAGCTTATGCCCCAATAAAGTAGCTAGCCCCTGGGGTGCAGCAGCTCTTCTTTTCTTGGCGGCTGAATGTCATCAGAGTGTCAGAGCAGGCACACAGATTCCCTATGTCTTGTGCCACCGGTTGTCATGAACCAGGACTCAGAACTCTCATCCTCAGAGGATCCTGTCTCCTTGTGCTCAGAGGAGGCTCTGGAGTTGTTGTGCCTCCAGTAGGTCAGACAGAGACTAGCCAGGCCGGAGTGTGTTTGGGGCGGGGCCAGGCTAAGCGCAGCCTGACCCAGCTGGGCAGCCTTACCAGTCAGCGCCTGCTCAAAAGGCAGGTCCCAAACACACTCAGATGCTGGAAGCAATGGTTTGCTAATACAGCTACAGCCAGACGCTCCTGACATTCCCGGCCTCAGACTTGTACCTTTGAACCTTGGAACGACCCTGACCACGACTTTGCCTGATCCCAACCTGGCTTATGTTTGCTCTGTTTTGGACTGATATATTTTGGCTTCGACCCTCAGACTGGGATAACGACTACGGCTTATCTTGGAACTGGACGGATTTACGACAGGAGTTAACAGTTGAGGAAGAGGATTCAGTGACCTATTTCCTCAGAAGGATCCCGGGGGTAGGCTCCCATGTGTCCAGAGGAGGTTGCCTTGCCATCTTCAGACTCTGAGGGCTCCGGCCATGAGGACAGTCGCATGCCACAGCCACTCCCATGTTGTTGCAGCCTCAGGCTACTAAAACAGGCCAGGCCCATTTAAGAGACAAAGCGGAGCCAGCAAGCCTAAAGGCAGCCAAACTACTACTTAAGGCTCAGTCTTGAACAGCTTCTTGTTGGATAAACATACAGGCAACCCTATTCGGACTCCACCACCCCTTGGAGCTTTCTGTGGTGCTGATCGCTTCCCATGCTGCTTCCCTGAGAAACTTGACCTAACCTGACTCCTGCTAATGATCTGACCCTTAGCAGAACTCTGCAATCCAGGCTACGGTGAAGAACATTGACAGAACCCACTGCCTGAAGCAGTACGCCGATATTCCTGGTTGGAGGAGAGGGCAGTTTGGGATCCTAATACAAAGGACATGATCCTCCCAGTCTTAAGCATCAAGTGATCACTGGAGAGCCACTCCCAATGACTCTGCTTGCTCTGTAGCTCCCTCCATCTGGGCAGCTTGTAACTGAGTGACGCCTCTAGGCCAGCCTTCCCTAACTTGGTGCCCTCCAGATACGTTGGTTTATAACTCCTATCAACCCAGTCAGCATGGCCAATGGCAGAGGATGATGGGAGTTATAGTCCAAAGCAGCTGAAGGGCTCCAGGTTGGGGAAGGCTGCACTAGGCTATTCCCTTAGGCTTCTAGATTGACTGAGATGTTGCCACCTTTGCTCCAGGAATGGTGTTGCCTTTCTAGCTGTGGCAGCTGCACTGGGGAGTGAGGGGAGACTCCAGCCTCCATGCCTGATGTACAGATGTTTTTTTGGGAGGGGTGATAATCTTTAAAAAAAAATAATAGTATGTTTATATCCTGCCTTTCTTCTGTCATGGAGCATGAGGGGGCTTATGTGGGGTGACCAGGTGGCTTCCCATCTAAGCAGTGACCAGTCCCACACCTGTTTAACTCAGCAGATCGGTAGCATGATGTCTCCTCAGTGCGTGCCCTGGGTCCAATCTGAAGTTAACCATGCTTGTACTGAAATAGGACTGTACACACTGACCCTCTGATGCAATGTATCATAGGAAGCTGCCTTCTGCCGAGTCAGACCATTAGGCCATCTAACTCAGTACTGTCTCTACACTGACTGGCAGTGGCTCGCCAGGTTTTCAGTCAAGTGTCTTTCCCAACCTCTGTGTGGAGTTGCTGGGGATTGAACCTGGGATCTTTTGCATGCAAAGTATGTGCTCTGCGACGGTGCTATAGCCCTTGTGATTCTAGCCTCAGCCATCTCTTTCAACCCATAAACCAACATTGCTCATTAAGGTGGCCACTTACAATTGTGGTAGATCACAAACTGAATATGAGCCAGCAATGCGATGTGGCTGCAAAGAAGGCAAATGCTGTTTGGGGCTGCATTAATAGAAGTATAGCTTCCAAATCGCAGGAAGTGATAATTCCCCTTTACTCGGCACTGGTTAGGCCTCATCTTGAGTACTGCGTCCAGTTCTGGGCACCACACTTTAAGAAGGACATAGACAAACTGGAGAGGGTTCAGAGGAGGGCAACAAGGATGATGAAGGGACTGGAAACAAGGCCCTATGAGGAGAGACTGAAAGAACTGGGCATGTTTAGCCTTCAGAAGAGGAGACTGAGGGGAGATATGATCGCACTCTTCCAGTACTTGAAGGGATGTCACACAGAGGAGGGCCAGGATCTCTTCTCGATCATCCCAGTTTGCAGGACATGGAACAATGGGCTCAAGTTACAGGAACCCAGATTCCACCTAAACATCAGGAAAAATTTCCTGACTGTTAGTGCAATAAGACAATGGAACCAACTACCTAGGGAGGTGGTGGGCTCTTCCCACTCTGGAGGCATTCAAGGTGCAGCTGGACAGCCATCTGTCAGGGATGCTTTGACCTGGATTCCTGCACTGAGCAGGGGGTTGGACTCGATGGCCTTGTAGGCCCCTTCCAACTCTGCTTTTCTATGATTCTAACCCCAGAACTGCTGCCAAAGGGCTGCACACCACACACTTCTAGGGGCCGCCACATCCCTACCAATGTGTCTTGTGCACAACTGCCTGTGTGCAGCATCATAAGAAAACACCGGAGCCCCCAGAAGAAAAGAAAAAGGGAGGAAGGGCTATAACAAGGGCGAGTAGAAGGGAAAGTGTGGCACGTGTGGTGTGGCCTACAGGCCATGTGGGGTGGCCCATTTTGCCATTCCAGATCTGTTTGTCCTGGGGGTGGGGGTGGGGAGATTCTGTACTGTAGAGGGTGGTCTAAGAGCTACCGTAGTTCATTTCGTGTGTTTGTGTTTTAACCTTCCTTTCAAGGAGCTCAGCCCAGCATCCTGGGCTCATTGGTTCTATGTATGTTCTGACTGGGTTTATATGAACAAGAGTGTACGAAGCTGCCTCACTTCAGGTCAGAGTATCTGTCTATCTGCTCCAGTATTATTATTTTTTACCTTGACTGGCAGCAGCTCTCCAGCAGAGGAGGGTCGTTCCCATCGCCAGCAACCTGATCCATTTTAGCCAGAGATGCCGGGATTGAACCCGGGATCTTCTGCATGCAGTGCTGGTGCTCTGTCACAGTGCTAGGGACCCCTCCTGCATCAAATGCGCCTCTGTGTATGCCAGAACCACAAATCTGCTTCTTCTTCTTCTTTTCAAGGTGCCTCTTTGTCCTTTGTGCTGTACTTATTATGAGGCATGAAAAAGAAAATAAACCCCACCAATGTCCTTAAAATATACCGGTCTTTTGCCATTTTTAATCTCAAATAGATCCACGAATGCGGCCTATTATAGGAAGCTGCCTTATACTGAGCTGGATTATTCGTCCATCTAGCCAAGTGTTGTCTGCTTTCAGCCTTACCATGAATCTCTCTGCCTGTCACCCCGAAATCTGAAGTGATGCCTTGTGTGCGGGGCATTAGCAATCCGGACACTTCCATAGGTCCAGAGGTGAATGAATAAGTACCTCTTGTTTCAGCAAATTGGCAGGAATAAGTTGGCATCTCCTCCTGAGTGTCCAACACCTGCAAAGAAGGCAAGGCAGGTGTGTGTGTGTGTGTATTTTGTTTTACACAAGCCCCCCACAGAATGCTCGCCTCTTTATAATGATATTCTACGTAAAAGTATTTCTGTGGAACACTTTAGAAGAGTGATGGAAAGAACAGAATAAGCCCAGTTGCTGCAGCAACATGTTTTCCAATGCCTGCGTTTGGAGCTGCCTGTGCAGTCGCTCTCTTCCTCCCCCTCTATTTTGGATACTAGTTGCTAAGGGTGTAAAAAAGAGAGAGTGGCAGAATTTGAGTCTCTGGATCCATCTGGGATTTGATGGTGGCTCAGATAAATTTAGAGTTATAGTAGCACTTTGTTCCGTGCAAGCCACCGTTTTGTCGGCAGGCAGTGCCAAGAACCTAACCAACTGTGACACACACACACACACACACACACACTGTGAATTTTCATTTGTGGCCGAGGCAGTACAGCCGAAGAGAGATGGCTCTAGACTTTGAAGCTTGGGGAATGGAGAAGGGGAAGCTTGCTAGCCCCCGGTACCCTGTGGTGTTGTGCCTGCTAGCCTGAAATCCACACACTACCTTTCTCCAATGTTACATACACACGTTGGCAAAGACTGTATTCAGATATTGCCTCCCACATTCATATTTCTAGCTTTCATCTGCTCTTGGTCTGGGAGTCTTGGCTTCTTTGCCCCGATGGTTGTCGCGGATGGACAGATGCCTTGTTGCGGGGGGGGGGGGGCTGCCCCTGCCTTTGCGAGCCAATCTTCTGCCTCACTTTGGCCCTGTTGGTAATCCGGCGTTATGTTGCTCAACATTCTTGTTCTGGCACCGTCATCTCCCAATTGCAAGGACTTTGAACAATTTGCCATTATTGACCCTGTCTCTCTCACCCACCGACTCTAAAATCCTGCTCAGCACCTAATTGTTAGCAGGGACATATTTAATTTGTTTGTCATCCTCTACTTTGATACCAAGAGAGCTCTCAAGGCGGCTTGCAAATGTCATAAAAACCAACATAAAGCAGCATCAATAGATAAAACCAATCGGAAGCCAGCTGAACAGACCTACGAAAAGATTGTAATAGCATTCAGCTAAGACCTTCAAATGCCTTCCAGATTCTTTGCTTCTTTTAAATGCGTTAGCCAGCCATCTAGAATCAGCACAAGAGGGATGCCCTTGCATCTCTAGGCAGTGGTATCCCTGCAATGAGGGTGCCAGCACCATAAGGGCCCTGCTTATTGCTGCTGTTTTTCTGGCCTCCCTTTCCCATGGCATTATTCTTTGCCTCAGGCAGCAAAATATCTGGTGCCATTCCTGTTCATCCACAGCTCTTAGCTCCCATTTGTCGAAGTTAATATGGCTTGCCTTAATGTTTTTTGGGGGGGATATTAAAAAAGCTGGTTTACACTGCACTGTACAATTTACAGTTGCTTTTGCCAAGTCCCCAGAGACACCAGGGGCAGAGCCTGCAAGCTAAAGCCAGTACCTCATAGTTGTGGCATGGGTGGAGCCTAATTGGGGAAGGCCTCTAGAGGCGCCTTTTTCATCACTGCACCACTACCAGCCCCTGCTTATTTTTTTTACAAAAGCAATTCCTCTGGGGAGGGGGAGCATCACAGTGCGTCAAGACAAAGGGACCGCTTCCCCCTTTTCGGTTGGAGTTGGACTATCGGTCCCAAGTGCGTACAGTAATGCCTTGGATTGCAAGTGACTTGGTTTGAGAGCGTTTGTTTAATATTTTTTTGACTTGATATACAAGCGCCGTCCTGCAAGACAAGTACTGTCGTACGGCTTAAATTAAAAATCTCCGCACAAATTTTGGATTGCAAGCACGTTTCCGGAACGAATTATGCTCTCAATCCAAGGCATGACTGTAATATAGCCTCCAATATTAGAGGCAGCATGCCTTGATTACGATTTCTGGGGAGCAGCGAGCAAGAGGAAGTGCCATAATGTGATCATGTCCTGCTTGTGGGTCTCCCATGGGGATCTGGTTGGCCACTGGGGGCAGAAGCTGGACTAGATCAGTGTTCTCAACCTGGGTCCCCCAGATGTTTTGGCCTACAAAACTCCTAGCCATGCCCCAGCCAGGCCAGCTCACTGGATGACTTTGGGCCAGTCACTGCCTCTCAGCCTAACCTACTCACAGGGTTGTTGTGAAGATAAAATGGAGAGGAGGAGGAGGAGGATTATGTAAGCCTCCTTGAGTTCCTTGTAGGAAAAAAGGCGGGGTATAAATGTAATAAATAAATAGGCCAAAAACATCTGGGGACCCAAGGTTGGAGAACACTGCTCTAGAGATTGGCTGTCCCTCATCGCTGAGGGGTGGGGCCTGAAGAATGTTTATTTATTTATTTAATACATTTTTATACCGCCCAATAGCTGAAGCTCTCTGGGCGGTTTACAACAATTAAAACCATAAAATACAATATAAAATTAATATAAAATTTAAAACCACTGATTAAAAACAAACAGCAGAGCTAGCAGCAACAGTTACAATAACAGAGTTAAAAGCAACTATAAGATTAAAATGAATAAAATGCCTGGGAAAATAGAAAGGTCTTCACCTGGCGCCGGAAGGAGTATAATGTAGGTGCCAGGCGAGCCTCTTTGGGGAGCTCATTCCATAACCGGGGTGCCACAGCAGAAAAGGCCCTCCTCCTGGTAGCCACCTTCCTTACTTCCTTTGGCAGGGGCTCTCAGAGAAGGACCACTGATGAAGATCTTAGTGTCCGGGCAGGTACATATGGGAGGAGACAATCCTTCAGATACCCTGGCCCCAAGCCGTTTAGGGCTTTGAATGTTAGTACCCTGTTTCCCTCTTTCTTCTAGCCTCTTGTTCTGAGATCCTTAGTCCTTCCCTCCGAGATCCTGATAACGAGGCTGAAGCACTGAAGCTACAGGTCAGACCCTGAGACCTGTTGTACCATCTCTACCATCAAGGGCCGCTGCCGGTCTAGCACCACACGGAGAACCTTTCTGTCCCTGCTCTTCAGTGGAGCCTCTTCACACATTCAGCGGCCAGGCGTCAAGCACGCGGAGCCCGGGGCATCCGTGGACCAACCCAAAGTTGCGCATTGCTTAAGACGTCTGTGTTCTGTGATGCACTTCCAGCACCTTTGATTTACAGCCCAGATCCCTTGGATGAAATTCGTCCCTGCTCAGGATCACTGAGGATCAGCTTTCCCCTTTATCTTATTCTCTACAAGCTTTACAAAGTGTATATGAGAGGCGGGGGTGGAAAAATGTGGATATGGCTGCTTTGTCCTTTTACGTGGCAAAGTAGTAACTCATTGTGTCTGCGCCATAATGCAGTGCCATTTCTTGACAGATAGCATACCGTAGCAGCCTCCCTCCACCACACCCCCACCCCTATCCGCCCGCCCGGAGTGCGAAGGGCTTGGTTCTCCTGAAACCCTCTTCTATTTAGAGGTCATACCGGAGAGGCGACATAATCCTGGGCGGTTGTTTTGGTCCCGTCCCCCCCCACGCTCCCTTGCCTCGCCTCTCCCACTCAACATGTTCACACCAATTTTGGAAGGGTATTTCTAAAGAGCCTTCCCCCCCCCCGCGCTCCGCCACCCCCAGGCCACCCGCTCTGCTACTGTAAGCGTCTGGCTTAATCTCTGCTTTCTATAGTCGCCCATGTCGCGGGTCTAAATTTGAAACCAATGCATATCTCCTCTCTCTCTCTCTCTCTCTCTCTCTCTCCCTCCTCTCTCTCTTTTTCTTTCTTCCTCTTCTGTTTGAAGGGACAGTGGAGAAATGACACATTCAACGGACAGGGCTGTATAATCCATTGTTCAGGTGTCATCTATGACGGACTGTGGCTCAATGGCCACCCTATTGGTATGTACTTTGATTATGCAACCCAGTCGGTAATGAGTCCCCAGCATAATATCCTGCCTTTCACGCTGTTGATTAATACAGCTGGACTGCGGCGTTGGCATCGTTCTTATTCCTGGGGCATGTCACTCATAAGAGTAAAAGCATGAGTGAACTCTCTGGGGGGAGAGGGCGACCAGCGGGGGGAAATCCATTAATGGGGCGAAACGAAGAGCCACAACATGGAAAAAATGCCCCCGGGGGAATCACGGCCCCCTTTTCACAATAGCCCTATTTGTGCTCCTGTAACTTTGCCAGCAGTTCCAGTTGCACTGGTTTGGCCCTTGAGAGACTCCACGAAACGGGCCTGTGTGGCTCACACTGGCTCAGCTTGTCTGAGCGTTGAAAGCTAAGCAGGGTCAGGCCTGGTTATGACTTGGATGGGAGACCCCCCCTCCTCTAGATGGGCAATCGTGTGCAAAAGGTGCTTGCTTACAAGTTGCAATCAAGGTGTGCAAATGTTCAATTCCAGGGTTCAGTTAGCAGAACGTTGGACTAGGGGGGACCTTGTGGCATCGTGGTTAGAGCCGCTTTCCCCCATCCTGTGCCCTCCCAATATTTTAGACCACAACTCCCAGCATTCCTGACCGTGGGCCAGGCTGGCTAGGGCTGATGGGAGTTAAAACATCCAAAACGCCTGGAGGGCACCAGGTTAGAGAAGGCCGAGTTTGAGTGCCAAACTAGGGACTGGAGAGACTTAGGTTCAAAGCTCTACGCATTCATAGATTTCACTGGGTGATCTTGAGCCACTCTCTCTCTCCCAGCCTAACCTGTCTCACAGGGAGAGGAAGAACCATGCATGAGCTACTTAGAGGAAGAATGAGGGGAGAGAGAGAGAGAGAGAGAGAGAGAGAGAGAGAGAGAGAGAGAGAGAGAGAGGTCCTGTGGATAAAAGTATTAGCCCTGCATTGAGCAGGGGGTTGGACTCGATAGCCTTGTAGGCTCCTTCCAACTCTATATCTATGAATCTATGACTCTGGGGCTTGGATTGGGGACGACAGAGTCAGGTTGGGGCCTAGACTAGTGAGCTACCATGGATCCTTAGTATGATTTCTTAAGGTGCAGAAAGGAGTAGGGTTGTGCAACCTCAGCCCCTATGATTGGCTGCTGGTAATATGAAGCCTCCACATTGGCCAGGCCTGGCATAAATTGTAATAGCCTGGCCCGCTGCCTTTTCCTGGTCAACAAAGCAGTGCGTGCGTCTTCCAGCATGGGCCACTGATGTCAGGACCCTGAGCTGGAGAACACAACCTGCAGACCTGCATTCTGGCACAGCTGATGTTGGAAGGGATTCGGGCCAAGGAAGGATTCACACAACCAACTCTCCTTTCTGGGGTGGATTTCTGTAAAGCTCCTACCTTGAGGTCATGGTAGATTCCACTTATGAGAACAGCATTGACACGGGGTTGTCCAGCCCCATGGGGTATGGTTTTTCTGAGGCTTCGGTGATTTTGTGAATGGCCCACCGAACTGAGGCCTGGATTCTGCAGAATCCGTAAACCACCCTCACCACTTAGGGAAGGACTGCAGCTCACCAGTAGAGCAGATGTTTTGTGTGCAAAAGATCTCTTGCTCAGTTTAGAAAGGATCTTGGGTATCAGGTGATGGAAAGACCCCTCTCAGCCTGAGACCCTGGAGAACCACTGCCAGTCAGACTAGATCATCCTGCACTAGATGGACGAATAGTCTGACGTGGTGAAAAGCAGACTGCAAAGTTAAATTGCTCTTCCAGTCGAGGAAGTGATAAAAGTGCTGTGCATTTTCCTGGAGGAGGGGCAGATCTGCTGGCTGGAAGAGGGACCCATTACTGGTCTCCTCCCCAACAACTAGGAGCCAGCTCTCGGCATGATTTGCAGATAGGCTTAATCTCTGGTTCTTCTTGTAATATAAATGAATCTCTTCATGAGAGGAAGCGCGTGTGTGTGCGCGCACGTATGTGTGTGCACGCATGCATGCACACACACACACCAGTTTGGGTTTTCAGCAGTGATATTTATTTATTTATTATTTATTTATTTATTATATTTATGAATCGCCCATCTGGCCAGACATCCGGCCACTCTGAGCGATGTACAGTGCAATAAAATACAGGGACACACACACACACACACACAGTATAAAACACCATTAAAAATCCTAACCCACCCCATATTCCCACCTGAAAAGCCACGTTTTTAATGCCTGGCGGAAGCTAATCAAGGAAGGGGCATGGCGGAGGTCACTGGGGAGAGAGTTCCATAAATTGGGGGCTGCCACAGAAAAGGCCCTCCTCCTAGCCCCCACCAGCCTGGTTTCTCTGGCTGATGGGACAGGGAGAAGGCCATCCGTGGCGGATCTTGTTGAGCGGCATACTTGATGTTGCTGGAGGCACTCCTTGATATAACCAAGGCACGTTGAATGTTTTGCAGGACGAGCAAAGAAGATTGTGATTTTGGGACCAGAGTTAATTGATACAGTGCCAGGGTCTGCTTACACGTTTCAAGTCCAGCTGCAAAATGAGGAAGGAGAGGTTTCTGAAAGTAAGAACATTTTTAATAGTTCTGTGATGCCGTATAAAAGATCTCTCACAACAATGAGCAGAAAATAGAAAGCACAAAACAAGGGCACAGCATTCTCCACTTTCCTTCTTTTTTTTCTTTCTCTTTACTTCGTGGGGATAATACATAGTAAACATGTTAAAATTTGTTCTCTGGCTTTTATGGGGCCTTGAACTGAAAAGGGAGTTGACGCGCTTGCTGTTGTGCGTCGGCTGTACACCCACCAGAAGGACAGGTTGAGACCAGGTGGACATGTAAAAATTCAAACGTATAAACTGAAAAACTTTGCAAATGAATATTCTGTCTACTTTACAAATGTGACCTAGTGTCAAACTGGTTTAATTACCATGATTTTCCACTCAAGAACCCTGGCAATTGTAGTTTTGTGAGAGTCCTTGGAATTCATTGTTGGATGTCCCTACCCCTCTCAGGCGACAAACATTTCTGGGATTTCTTGCTTGGGATTTATGATGATTAAGTAGGTTTTGAACTGGTATAAATTTGTAGTTTGGATGCATTTGGAGCAATAAAAATCCCTAGCAAACTCAGGTGGTGATTGCTGATAGGATTGGAGCCAAAGCAGGGTCACTGAGAAACAAGAGGGAGATATCAGCATGCTCAAGGGAACCCTGAGGTTTGCAGAAATACAAAAAAAGTTGAAAAGAACAAAGGGCACAAAAGACAGCCACGCGAACACCTGATTACTTTGAACGAGTTCAAATCTCCAGGGCCAGACTAACTGCATCCTAGAGTAATAAAGGAACTGGCAGAAGAACTCTCAGAACCACTGTCTATTATCTTTGAGAAATCACGGAGGACAGGTGAAGTGTCAGATGACTGGAGGAGGGCAAACGTTGTTCCCATCTTCAAAAAGGGCAAGAAGGAGGAACCTGGGAACTATAGGCCAGTCAGTCTGACATCAATCCCTGGGAAAATTTTGGAGCAGATTATAAAAAAGTCAGTCTGCAAGCACCTTGAAAACAATGCAGTGATTACTAGAAGCCAGCATGGATTTGTCAAGAACAAATCCTGCCAGACCAATCTGATCTCATTTTTTGATCAGGTAACCTCCCTTGTGGACTATGGGAATGTTGTGGACGAAATATATCTTGTGTCTGGCTTAAGGCTGGCTGGCAGTCAGAAGCTGGCCTTGCTTCTGGGAGCGCTGCCAAAAGTCCAGCTAAGATAAGATAAGGGAGCTGGGTTGCCTGCTTGCAGAGGGAAGAGTAGAACAAGTTTGGTCTTACAATCCTAGGAATCAAGCTGAGAGTGTCATACAAAAGTCCAAGGGTCAAGCAGAGTCATTGTCAGGGTCAGTCCGAAGTCAGGTCCGGGAATCAAGGCAGGGTTCAGGAGCAAGGTCAGGGATCAGGAACAAGAGTCAAGGAAGACATTGTTTCCCGATACCCAGGCTTCAGTGAGTGAGCATTTTTATACTGCCTGCTGCCTGGGCACGCCTGTCCCGCAGCTGGAGCTCCTTAGCAGCAGGCTGATTATAAAAGCCTCACAATGCCGATGTCCTGGCTTGCAGCCGGATGCTGCGTCGAGGGGCCTGCATCTGTTCCTGCCATCTCATCCTCCTCCTCTGTCTGGGATTCGGGACCTGCACCATCTCCACCTCTGATTCTGATTCCTCCCGGGCTGGGGAACTCCCACGTGTCATGCCAGAGGGGCCTGCCAGCTCTTCAGCTGCCCGGTCGGCCCCGTCTGGAGCAGCAGGGTCTGAACTCTGCTCCTGAGGAATGTCCAGGGCACTGGGTGAGTCACACTGGTCCTCAGAGGAGGATTCCTGGAGGGGGGTCATGACATCTTGACTTCAGCAAAGCTTTTGACAAAGTGCTTCATGATATCCTGATTAGCTAGCTAGCTAAAAGTGAGCTAGATGGAAGAACTATCAGGTGGATCCACCGTTGGCTACAGAATCGGACTCAAAGAGTACTTATCAATGGTACCTTCTCAAACTGGGGAGAGGTAATGAGCGGGGTACCACAGAGCTCGGTCCTGGGCCCAGTGCTTTTCAACATTTTTTTAATGACTTGGATGAGGATTGTTCTGATTACCCAGTTTTTTTTATTCTTTGACCTCTCCAGCCATGGTTCATATCATCATTTTATTGTTAGTCCTAGATAAGCATGTTTAATCCTGTTTCATGCTGTTATATGTGTTGTTTATTACATCTTAGCTCTTTGTATGTTCTCATTTATGATCAACATACTGTTATAAAACAAAACTTTTCAATTAAAAAAAACTGATGAAAAGAAAAGGGAGGCTTTCTGTTAACAATGGAAGAGTCACTTGGGCTTTGTAACATTCTGTTTCACATTACTGCTGAAGAAGCCAAGGCTACCTGCAGCTCATCGTAATTAAATGAATGTGACTAAGTACATTTTCCAGAAATGATGGCAATTCTATTTGTGGACTTGTGTATGTGTGGTTTAGGTTTTTTGTTTTTGTTCTTTTGGTCCTCTTTTTTTCAAAAACTGCAAATCCGGGCAAGAGTTAAGATGCTAAAGGATAGTTACAAGAAAGAATACTCAGAGATCATCAGATTGGTTCCATAAATCCAGGGAACTGAATAAATATGAGGGAGGAATATGAATATTAAGGCAGTCTTATCAGAAGTTGGGTGGGTGGTGGCTGGGAAGATGGCCTTCTCAGTTATGGCATCTTGTCTGTGGAATGGCCTCCCCTTTGAGTCATTTTGGCACCAGATGAAGATGAGTTGCCCAGCCTCAGAAAGAGGGAAGGGTGTTGGCTGTGACTTGTGTCTTTCTCATTCTTTAGATATACATAGTAGATACTAATTGTTTCTGTACTTTCTCTGGTCCAAAAAGAAACCTAGGAGATCCTTCCTCACTCTTCCTTCTGATTCATACAGGCCCAAGCTGCACCAATTTCTGGTTCCACTCCCACCACATGTGTGTGTATTTGCCCCTCAATTTGGCCCACTGACTCCTTTATCCTCTTCCCCCAGCATGGCCTCCATTCTTATCTCCATGGCCTCGGTATGGTTGGAGAATCTCCACACCCCACCCCACCCACCAGACTTCAATCATTCAAGACAAACTACTTTTCTGCTTGAGGTGTCCTACAACTTATAGTTGGAATATTAACTTTTCTTCAACATTCTACAATGAATTCAGACGTGTCTAGGTTCCACAGATACATCCTTTTTGCCCAAATTGAATTGGATGTAGATGTACTACTTGGACTACTGTAACGTGCTCTACTTGGGGCTGCCTTTGAAAACGCTCCGGAGACTTCAATTGATTCAAAACAGGGCAGCGAGGCTGCTAATGGGGACTGGCCGACAAGAATATATTATGCCAGGTCCTCTATGATTTACACTGGTTACCAATTGAGGTCCGGGCCCGATTCAAAGTGCTAACATTAACATATAAAGCCCTAAACGGTCTGGGGCCAGGTTATCTGAAGGAACGCCTCATCCCATATGTGCCTACCCGAACCTGAGATCTTCTTCAGAGGCCCTTCTCAGAGTGCCCCCTCCAAAAGAGGTTAGGAGGGTGGCTACTAGGGGAAGGGCCTTCTCAGTTATGGCACCTCATCTATGGAATCAACTCCTCCAGGAGGTCCGCCTGGTGCCTACCCTCTATTCTTTTAGGCCCCAGGTGAAGACCTTTTTATTTACCCAATATTTTAATGGATAATTTTATTCCTTTTATTCTTTTTATTATCACCACTGTTCCTCGAGATTGGATTTATTTGGCTGCTTGTTTTTTATCTTGGTGTATTTTAATATGTTTATGTTGTTGTTTTTTGTTGTTTTTTCTACTGTTTTTGTAAACCGCTCTCAGGGAGCCTTTTAGCTGATGGGCGGTAAATAAATGTTTTAAATAAATAAATAAATAATGTATACAGTATATCCACATGTCACAAATTCCATTGCTTTCCACTCTGAGCAGAGGAGGCATTGGCTTTTCAAACATCTCTGTTCATTGTGACAGAAATTAGGAGGGACAGTTGGTCAAGTCACCTGGTATGCACTTTCCATGTATGAGGACTCTAGCATATTTTTTCTTTTACTGCAGGGGTGTTGAACTTCTTTCAGCCCGCGGGCCCAATTCCATTTCCAAGAAGCTCTCGGGCTGCATTCCAAGTGTTGTGGGCGGGGCCGAAGGCAAAAGGGGAGGGGCCAAAAATACCAGCATACAGTAATACCTTGGATTGCAAGTAACTTGGTTTGAGAGCGTTTTGCAAGACAAGCAAATTTTTAAATATTTATTTAATTTTTTTTTTACTTGATATACAAGCAACATCTTGCAATACAAGTACTGTAGTATGGCTTAAATTAAAAATCTCTGTACAAATTTTTTTGGGGGGATTTCGTTTTGATATAAGAGTGTTTTGGATTACAAGCACGTTTCCGGAACGAATTATGCTCTCAATCCAAGGCATGACTGTATTGTAGCTTAAAGCTCTTACTGCCAGTCACTAAGGCTTAGCAGAGGCATTTCAACCTTTTAAAGTGGGGGGAAATCTACACAAAGGCTGGGAAACCACCAAATGATTGGAGAGGGGAGTGGCCTTCTGTAGAACTGCCGAGGGCTGGATGGGGACCCCAGGTGGGCTGGATTTGGGCCCCAGACCTGAGGTTCCTCACCCCTGTTTTAAGGGATCTTGGGCGTCAAAGGTCCACACCTAAGACCATAAAGGTTTCAAGGCTTACTGATACTTGGAGTGGACAGTATTTGATCAGGTGGACAATTATTAGCTCTATTTTCTCTCCAGCCTTCTCTCAGGGCAGCGTGGGTGGGTTTTACTGCCTCTTATCCTCGCACCAACTCTGTGAAGTAGGTTAGGCTGAGTGTGACTGGCCTAAGGTGAGCTTCGTGGCTGAGTAGGGAGTGGGATCCAGTTCTCCCTGCTCCAGGTCCAAATACTCCTATCTACTACACCCCACTGGCTTTTGATTGGAGTGCACACTACTTCCTTGGAAGTAAAACCCATTGAAATCAAAGGGGCTTAGTTCTGAGTAAACGCTGCTGGCAGACTGACGGGCATGTCTACCCTCTAAACTCAAGGAGTATTTGACGTTCATGGGTTTTATCCAAAAAATCCTGGAAATGTTTATTCTTCAAAGGGCTGGTAATCATTAGCAAACATGCTTGCTTGCAGAGAACTAGCCCATCAGGAAAGAGGCTTCTAGTCTAGCATTCTGTCTGTATCTACATGTTTTGCTGTACTTGGCATAAAAGTTATTATAAATAATAATAGAATGTGAAGTAACAGAGGAGCATTTAGAAATATGAGTGGTAAGGTCTATTCTGTCACCTCAGGTCTCCACTATCTCAGTTTGTTGCATCCAGCTGCAGACCAAATTATTAAACAAGTGTTCATTTTGCCCATTGCTCTTTTGCTTGGTAGGTGAGAGTGGCCGACTGCTGGAGATCAGTGCTGGTATAAGAAATGTCCAGTTTCCAGCAAGCTGCAAAACCAGCTCCTACGAGTTAATTAAACAAACTGGGAGGTGGACGGTCAAAAGCTCTTTGTAAGTAATACGGAGAAGAATTTGTTTCACTCATTCTTGGGCTTCCACTATTATGTTATGGAGAAGCAATGCCCTGAACAGCTCAAACATGCTTCCTTGGTGCACGTTTTGGTTTCCCTTGGGCACATTCTGGGTCCCAGATAATCCTCAATAACTGTGTCAGTCTTGACTGGTTGAAGTCCATGGGAGAAGGCATGGAGCCACAGAGAGGCAGCAGGTGGTGATAACTGAGGTCAAGCCCCAGACTATTTCTGGCAGGCATTCAGTAGGGACAGCAAGGGGCAAAGCAGCCAGCCAGGTACAAGACCTTCAGGATTTGCACAGCTCCCAGTCAGACAACTTGTTCAAACAACCTCCAGAACAGAGCTGTGTTTTATATAGTGGTGCACGCCCTAAAACCTGCCTGAAGCCCACCACTTCAGTAAGACATGGTTCTCTTAAACTTTAAAGGATCTGTCCTCTGTACTGGCATCTCACACTGTCTTGGTGTTTTGATTTCTCTTGGTGGGCTCCTGCTGGTGTCTCAGGCAAGCCATGGAAGACAAATATGGAGCCTTGGGAGGTTGGTGAGGCAGTTCCCTGGAGGGCTCGGGTTCCTGGGTCCCCACTGGATGGAGCAGGGTGGGCAGGTCTGTGTACTAGAGTCCGTCATCTGCTCATCCCTAGGTGGGGCTTCATATCTCTGGGGCTCCAGTAGTTATCTCAGACAGGGCTGGACTATGGGCAGCAGTCTAAGGTGAGACAGGCACTGTGGGACAAGTCAGTAAACCGAATGACAAACCAGGAGGCAGGGGCAAGGCACAGACTAGAAGGCATGAGTGAAGAACCACCAAGGATGCAAGAACATGCCAAGAACAGGCCTTGTTGCTCAAGCAAGACTCAACTGGAACAGGAATTTCTCTTATACTCCTTCCTGCCCAGAAGAATCCAATGGCTACCCTGGGTGGAGTGAAGTCAAACCAGGGCCTTAATGGACTAACTGAGAAGCTGCCACATGTAGTTCAGCTACAATATCACACGGGGCAGCTGCACACAGAGCCAGCAGCTCCTGACACTGATCCCCTGTTCTCCGGTTCCATGACTAGTTTAGGGATGCAACAGTCTTCTTTTCCTCCTCTGACTCAGTGTTGAGGTCAGTGGCTCAACAGATAACAGATACCATGTCTGGCATGAATTTATTTATTTACTTACTTGTATCATGCATGCCCAATGTGGCTAAGAGCAAGATAAAACAATAAAAGCAACAATAAAACCTATATCAAAACATCTCAGCTAATCACACACTTAAAACATTTTGGAGAACCACAGCAAGGGAGCCGAGAAAACTATAATCCCAGCAGGCTAATTGATGCCTGCTGGGAAAGGAAGCCCTTGACCTGGCAGTGAGACACCGTATGGGAGGAAGTGAGGCAGGCCTGTCTTGGAAGGGGATACCGAAGCCTGGGCACGGCTGCAGAGAAGTCCTGTTCCTGCATCCCAAGCAAACATGCCTCATATTGGTGGAACACAAAGGGGAGCCGTTCTCAGAGATCTCAATAACCAGTTAGATTCCTATGAGGGAACCGGCAGTCCTTTAGGCATCTCAGTCCTGAGCAGTTTTAGGGCTTTAAAGCTCATAATCATCACTTTGTATTGGGCCCAGAAACATACCAGCAGCCAGTGACATTGCCATAAGAGAGTCACCCACTCCAGATACCCAGCTCCGGTCAACAATCTGGCCTCAGCATCTTGGTCCAGCTGAAGTTTCGGGACACTTTTCAAATGTAGCCCCATCTAGAGTGTGTTTCAGTAGTCTAACCGAGCTGCAACTAGGGCATGGGCCACCGTGGCCAGATCCGGTATTTCTAGGGATGGAATGCTTTCTAGTTCTGGATCTCCTGCATCAAACAGGGTTTTTTGACTAGATAGCCGTCAAGGCCACCTCCAACTCTTTGGATCTAAGGTGCAGCTTGGCTGCAGCTACCACCTGAATATCCTTTATGTATAGGATCACCTTAGCCTGGTGTCCTCTTTCTCTGTATTAAGTATGAAAATAACACTTATACTGTTGCTGCCCAGATTCTGTGAATTGCAGCATTCTTTAATATTAGGCACTCAGTCAGAGCGGGCTTGCTAACCTGTGAAAATCTGGTTTGTGGTTTGACATTGGAGAAATGTATTTTTCACTCTTTCCCCCATAAGAATAACAGCAGGCCATCAACTTGGAATGCACTTTAAAAACACTGAGTAACAGACAGCACTCCACTTCATTAAGTAGAATCCACCGTCAAAATGAAAGGAAGAATTTGTTTTTTATATGCAACTGCTGCGGGGAATTTAACAAGGATGACACAGTTGTTGCCTTGTACAGCAGGTCACCAGGACCTAACAAACAAGAGACGGGTTACCCCAACAACCTTGATGTACAAAGTTAGGGCCGCATGCCTTGTTTTCAAAGATCTGGTAGACATACTGCAGAGAGAGACCATATTTTTATAGTATGTGTCTGATAACATTCATGTATTTTAACCAAGAAAGGGCCATAGTTCAGTGGTAAAGCCCCTCTGCTGTGCATGCAGGGAAGTTCCCAAGTTCAATCCCCTGGCATCTCTTGATTAAAAGAATCTTGGATAACAGTTTGCAGGGGAAATGATTTGATTCAATATAAGGTAGCTTCGTACGTTCAGCCCCCATTTTCCGCATCGTATCCGGATTATTTATTTTAAGATTTTAAACAGTGCAATATAAAGTGACTTTTCTGTTTCCTTTGGCAGCGGATTTGAGTATATTAGCTATCCTTTGATGGCGGATGTGTCTGGAAGCCAGAAACCGCAAGCTGCTCTGCCTACTGTTGGCAAATCTGGATTTACCCTGCCTGAATTGCCAATCCCCCCAAATGGAGATGTGGAGCCAGAATCCAGATCAAAACCCCTGGATGGTGCAGGAGATGCCCTTAGCAACCAGGATGGTAAGTAGAGATAATGGATTTAGCTTGAGTGCTCACTCTTTTACTGAGAAACAAAAGATATCTTCTACCCCTTGGAGAAACATCTTGAGAAAAATCTGACATGGCTTTTGTCATGCTAATGGTGGCTCTAAAATCATTTTGTAGGGTGTAGGAGATTTGTCATTGACATTCTTCATAATAAATGGAATAGACTTAATTTAAAAAAAAAACATTTTTTATACATTAGGAGGAATAGCCTTTGTTTGTTACGCAGCTTCTTTGGGTGGGTTTTCCTTCCCTGCTCAGTCAAAACATGCTGTTAAAAAATGAATTAGGCATGGGAATGCTTGGCGGTAACATACCAGCATCTGCATTCTCACGTTGCTTTTGCCTAGGAAGTGTTCCTGCGCTACAGAGAGCTGGTGGTGGGGATGTAGTAAAATGACCAGTTTGCATTTTGAACAGGAGCTTTGTGTTCCTTGGTCTCTGACAGCAAAGTGGAGGCTCCATCGAAGGCCTTGTTACATGCAAATAGTGAAGTAAGAAGGTAATTAGCAGATGGAATATTCCCTCTAACTCTGGTGCTTCCCTTCACTTCATCCACACATCTCACAGTATAAATATAATAATAATAAATAAATAAATGTGTGAAGGGGAAGACAGTTCGACTTCTATTTTACATAAGAATGGGGACATGAATGAACCATTATAGCAGTGTTTCTTAAATCTTTTGAGCTCATCTCCTATATGTGATTACACACATACACACGTCAAAAGGTACTCTACCTTCTGGACCGCCCCAGCTCAACATGAACCATCAGTTCCACCAGTGGACGACCAGGGGAGGGACTGTATCTCAGTGGTACAGCACCTGCTTTCTGTGCAGAAGGTCCCAGGTTCAATCCCTGGCATTTCCAGATAAAAAGATTGGGTGGCAGGTGATGGGAGAAACCCCTACTTGAGTCACTGGAAAGCTGGTTCCAGTCAGATTAGACAATAGTAGATTCACAAATAATTTGACCTGGGATAAATTGGTTTATCCCAGGTCAAATTATTTGACCTGGGGCATGCTGGGAACTGTAGCACTTTTCCCTGTCTAAACATGCATAGCATTGTGCCCTTAATTCAAGCTTTTTTACTCTGCTCGTCACCCAAAAAGGCTCCCAGAGTGGCTTACAAAGATCAGTAGTAAAAGAGCCCCTGCCCTCACAGTCTAAGAGACATGGCCCAAAAGGAAAAGGGAATGGGGAGGGAGAAAGAAAAAAAGCAATTGTAGGCACCCGTTCTTAAAGTTACAGTTCTTATAACAACCACCTTGGACGGACACAGTTGAGGAACCAACTACGGTACCTAGGGAGGTTGTGGGCTCTCCCACTCTGGAGGCATTCAAGGTGCGGCTGGACAGCCATCTGTCAGGGATGCTTTGACCTGGATTCCTGCATTGAGCAGGGGGTTGGACTCGATGGCCTTATAGGCCCCTTCCAACTCTACTTTTCTATGATTCTATGAGGTAGCCTGGTATAGAGCTTTTCTAGACCAGGCATTTACTGTGCACTCGCCATTCCTTATGTTTATGTTGTTTCTTATGTTTATGGTTGTTTATGGGTTCTTTAGATGACGTGACACTCCAGTTTCACTTCTGTTTTTTAAGAGCACTTTCCCCGGGGAGGGGTTATATTGGGGGAAATTGAGTATTATTTCTCAAAATGAAAGAAAACAACAACAGCAGGATCTGTTTACTTTAAAAACTCATCAGTTCTGCAGGCCCAATGCCTGCCAGAGCAAAAATGTCTTAGCCAGGCAGCGTGAGAGAGGAGACCCAATGAGTTCCATAGGCAAAGCGCTGGCAAAGAGACCGCCATCTCCTGGGTGCCGACCAATCAGGCCTCTACCAGTGTTGGGATGCAGAAAAGAGCCTCCCCGTGAGCTGGAATGTGGCTGAGGACCCGGTTGGCTGCGAGCAGAGGGACAGGAGGACACTCCCAGGCTCAGATGTTAGAATGAGGAAGAAAGGGTTGCATTCCCCAAAGGGGTGGAGCTCAGGAAAGGCCAGAGCCAAGGAAGTGGAACAAGAGCGGGAAGAGTCTGGGCGAGGATGGGAGAAGGTGGAGGAAGAGTGGAGGTTGGAGCTGTGGGGAATGCCTGCCCAGGGCTAGGCTGCAGTAATGCAGGATGCCAGAACTGTGGCAACAGGGGCCCAGGGGTGGGAAAGCCACTGTGCCACCTGGTGAGCAGCGCCTCAGTGGCCGAGGAGTGACTGGCAGCGGAGGTAAGGGGGCATATTGCCCAGCAGCTAAGGGGCTGCCGGGACTTGGCCAGTCGTGGTTCCTTCTGCGGAGCCTCGTGAGGTGGAACTGCGCTCAGCCCACCCAAGGGGGTGCTCATATGGGAGGAGACGCTCCTTTAGGTAACTTCGACCTGAGCCATTTAGGGCTTTGAGGCTAATCACCAGCACTGCGAATTGCACCCAGACACAAACGGGAAGCCGGTGCAGCGGCTGGAATATCGTTGCCGAGCGCTGCCACAGATGAGCACCCACCAACACACTCGCTGCCGCAGCCCGGGCCAGCCGTCTCTCCAAAGGCAGCCCCGTGTACAGTGCGTGGCAATAATCCAATCCGGGTGTAACTGCGGCGTGCGTCACCATGACCAGGCACGGCAGGCTAAGCTGGGTAAAAGCACCCTCGGGCCACAGTCAGTGCCTGGGCATCTTGGAGCCAAGCTGGGTCTATCTATTCCAAGTGTACCTTGCCCTTCTTCCAAGATGCTTTGGAGGTATGTTAGGCCCCATGAGGCAAAATAGGGACCAGCCCAGTGAGCATCGTGCCTGACCAGGGATTTCAGCTCGGGTCTTTCTCGGTCCTGGTCTGACATTCTAACCCCTACAGAGCTCTGGCTTTCACTCTCTCCAAATTATGCATAATTTCTGGTTGTGATTTGAATCGCCTCCACAGTTTTGCCTCTAGCGAAATTTAAAATGAATATGAGAAAAATATCCAAAGAATTTCAAGGAAAGCTAGAATAGTTTTGATAGGCCCAGCAACATTTCTTGGGGTGGAAAAGACTTGTGCGTCCCTGGTATATTCTCTTACCACCCCGTGAGGGCCCCTTTTTCTTTCTACCTAAATCCACCTACTCAGAGTTGTATCTCAAGGTTTATTATAGTCCCAGTGAGTCAAGCTGCCTACTCATCTTATACATATATACATTCACAGCCTATATTGTTGTTTTGGTTTCCTAGAGGACATGAAGTAACAGATGAGCTAACACTTTCTTTATAAATATGCTGGTATTATTTTACAGGCCGGTTATTCCTGGAATTATTCATGGGAGCCTGAATGCCGAGATCTTGGGAGTTGAATCAAAGTTTAATCACTTTGGTTTATTGTGAACCGTAATATTAAATCCACTCCATATAACTTGATACATTGTAAATACACGATTTGCATCTTAATACACTCAACTTGTTAACAAAGTGCAGAGAAACTGAGCAGTAGTTAAAATAGCATCTATCTTTGGACTCCGGAGAGTTTATTTTGATAGCCCCAACATGTGCGATACACGTTGCTTGCCTCCCTCACCAGTTCTGTTTTTGTCATATTAAATTTGGTTGAGTTTCGCTTTTCCCTCCTCTAACCAAAATAATGTTTATAAGAGCCCTTATTTAACACCTGACCCTCACTATTAAATTACCAGAAGATTTGGAATATTAAATAAACGTGCCCCCTCTTGGTTTGATTCTCCCCTCTAGGGTGTTTTGTTAGCAATATTTCTGGCCATAGATTAACATTTATTTTCCTTTTTAGGGGAAATACTGCGGCAGGACTGGTGGGGTGGGGGGAACACCCACTGTGCTCTGGTTGGTGCATGTAAATGTCACTTTGGAGGAACCATGGAACTGTAATCTTGATGTGGAGGGGCCGTAAAAGGGACGTTGGGCTTGTGTTTAACACTTCCAGGTGCAGCTAAAGCTTTTGCGTAAAGGCACCCAGCTCCCTGAAATCACTCCTAAGGCTTTCTTGTATGGGCTTCTTTTGGCCAGATGGGAGAAGGGAAGGAACTCTAAAGGACTCTATTTCTTCTTCAGAGGGATAGGAATGGCAAAGGGCCTCATACGTGTGCCAGTTCCAGGTTTGGGGGGGGAAGATGCTCTCAGTGGGGGGCCCTCCCTGTGTGTGTCCTCTTCCTCCTCGCCACTGTCGCTGCTGGGCTCTCTCTCTCTCTCTCTGGGCCCAATACACACACACTCCAGGGTGGCCACATATGCATCACCAAAAGAGAGGAAAGCATCATCAAAACCTCTTGGCACTTGAGGCAAACCGCTTGAGGTTTGCCTCAAATTTACATATGCCAACTGATGTGGATAGATTCAAATATAGAAATAAGGGCTATAATTTAAATAGAACTACAGTACATCTCAACATAGTGGGGAAGGTTGTGACCTGTGTGCTGACTGATGATGGGCAGCTTCAAGACCCCACCTGCTTTTTCACTCTCAGGGTGCTTCAGCTCTAAACTGGATTTGGACCGGTCAGCTCTTCAAACAGAGGATGCCTTCCAAGAGAGGACGGTCCTCTGTAAAGCAGACACATGGCCATCCTACCGGAGGACAAGGTGTGTGGAGATCATTGCTTCTCCTCACTCCTCTCGCTGTTTTCTTGTTCACGGTGGGTGAGCAACAGCGAGGAGGGGGGTGGGCGGGAGGCTCCCGGGATTGGCTGTGGGTCCCCTAATGTACCATGAGCTGCAGCAGGTGCCCGATGATGCTGGCCCGTGATGCTGGCCCTGCTCATGTACGGTACCATCGGTGAAGCAACTGGGGCTGACACTGCACACACAGAGACAGTGTGGCCTAGTGGCGAGAGTGTCGGACTGGGACTCGGGAGATCCGGGTTCTAGTCCCCGCTCGGCCATGAAACTCACTGGGTGACTTTGGGCCAGTCACTAACTCTCAGCCTAACCTACTTCACAGGGTTGTTGTGAGGATAAAATGGAGAGGAGGAGGAGGAGGAGGAGGAGGATTATGTAAGCCGCCTTGGGTTCCTTGCAGGAAAAAAGGCGGGGTATAAATATAATAAATAAATAAATAAATGCCCTTTGGTCCACCTAGGCCAATATTGGCCACACTTACCTGCAGAAGCCCTCCAAGGTCTCAGGCTGATGCCTTTCCCAGACATACTGTTTTTGTAAACCGCCCAGGGAGCCTTCTGGCTGATGGGTGGCAAATAAATGTTTTAAATAAATAAATAATAAATAAAATACTGCAGGAGCTCCTTTTCACTGGAGAGGCACGGAAGATGGGGCTGGGTGCATGCAAGGCATGTTTTCTACCCTGTGCCTCCCCTAGGTTGTGCTGTTCCTCTGTATTACACTTGGGAATACTCAGTCACCACCTTTGCTTAACTGTGGTTTTGGCTGGTGCTCTTTCTTGTTCTCTGTGGGGACTGCCCTGCTCTTCACCCCAGCTATCAGCTGTGCAACCGGTCAGGAAAAGGAGCATTCTCACCACATTTTCCCATTTTGTCTCATGCTCATCTTTTGGACAGCTGTATTATTAATGCAACTAGTCCAGGCCCTGTGAGTGACTCCACAAAATGCTGTGGATATTCAAGTGGGATGTCTATGAGCTGGCAAACTCTGTCAACGGTTCTTTCTTTCTTTCTTTCTTTCTTTCTTTCTTCCTTCTTTCCTTTCTTTCTTTCTTTTTTTTCATTCCTTACAACATGATTTGCGCTTGAGTTCTTCCCCCCCCCCCCCCCAGCAAGGCTTCATGGCTTGCTTTTGAGCGAAACGTTGACATGATCTCAAAACACCTCAGGAATAACTTCTGCTGATGGGTAAATTATGAGGTCCTTGAGGCTTTCGTTCACCCTGTTCTTTTAGTATGGTGGTAATAACACAGTAATGGAAATGCATCCAGCCCCATGAACTATTGATGAACTGTCAGCAAAATGGAATTCTGAAAGGTTCTGAGAAACAGCATTGAGCCTTTTGCTTTCCGAAATGGATACGCTGGCCTGCATGTTTCCAGGTCAGTAATGAAATCCAAAGCGGGATTAAAAGCCGTTACGGTGGAGGAGCCTCCTTAGTAACATTTACTAGGTACCTTGACCAAGCTAATTTTGTCCTGTGCTGTGTAGTAGCCGATAGATTGTAGTATTGAACACCAAAGGTGTGAAATTAAGCACATGACTGAGTATATTTATATCCCTCCTTTCCTCCAATGAACTCAAGGCAGTGTGTGTGTCTCCCCCCCCCCAATTTTATCCTCACAACAACCCTATGAGAGACAGGTGACTGGCCAAAGATCGCCCAGTGAGCTTTCTGGCTGAGTGGAGATTTGAACCCAAGGCCTAGCCTGGCCCTTGAACCCAGCCTTCCCCAACTTGGTGCCCCCCAGATGTTTTGGACTATAATTCCAAGCATCCCTGGCCATGGGCCATGCTGGCTGTGGCCGATGGGAAGTCCCAAACTTCTGGAGGGTACCAGGTTAGGGGAAGGCTGCCATAACATGTGCAGAATACCACCATTCCAATGTGCGGAACTCGAGGCTCATGTTTTCATAAAGCTGCATGCTTCATTTTTAACCTGATACTAGGGTTTTTTTGGTAGGATTTCCCATTTTTCACATAGGGAACTGGAGGAGTATGACTTGAGGCCATAAGGAAGGACGGGTCATACAGAATATCTACAGTGGAACTTTTTGTAGACTAGTCCAGTACTTGAAGGATGGGGAAGAGGTAGCAGGCTCTTCATTAAATGCACGTGGCCTATCCCAGCACGGTGTAGTGGTTAGAGTTGGACTGGGACTCGGGAGATCCGGGCTCTAGTCCCCCACTTGGCCATGGAGCTCACTGGGTGACTTTGGGCCAGTCACTGACTCTCAGTCTAACCTACCTCACAGGGTTGTTGTTGTGAGGATACAATGGAGAGGGGGGGAGGAGGAGGAGGATCATGATCATGTAAATGGACTTGGGCTCCTTGCCAGAGGAAAAAAGGCGGGATATGAATGTAATGATAAAATAAAAATCCCCTGGTTGCCCCCAATTTTAGTCAAATTGCCTCTTCCCTTCTCTCACACAGCCTTTAAAAACAATAACTAAGAGGGCCCCTGCCACGCCGCCACCCCCCTAATAATTTGAGCGCTAAGGCGTTCCTCCTGATTTAGTGTCCATGCGTGCTTTGATATAGAGAACTGGATAGAGAGAAGTTTGTGTTCCTCTCTACTAGAACCTGGGGTCATCCAAGAAAACTGGTGGGAGATTCAGGACAGACAAAAGGAAGGACTTCTTCACACAGCTCATGGTTAAACTATGGGATTCACTTCCACAAGATGTAGTGTTTACCATCAGTTTGAATGGCTTTCAACAGGTATTTGTCCCAATGAGGTATTTGTTGATGGGGACATTTGGAATTGTGTTAATGTGTTGTGGGCACTCTCACAAAATGGCTGCTGTGGGACTGCTTGCCTAGCCATAAAATGGCTGCCATGGTGGGCACGGCCCATCGCAAAACACTCATTTCCCAGAAAGCAAACTGGTGAAACTAAAAAAAACAACCAGTAACTTGTCCAAGAACATAAGTACAAGGCAAAGGTGAAGTCTGCACTCCAAAACACAAAACCACTCTTATGAACCCAAATAAAGCTGAGAGCAGCACTTCAGTTGGCAGCATGCCAGCCTCGCAGTCAAGAAAAACACATTTTTAATAAAATCTTAAGAAATCAGTAGGGGCAAAGAGCCTGGTGGGCAAGAAGAGCCGAGAAATTAATGGAGGATGAGGCTATCAATGGCTACCAGTCGTAAAGGCCGTATTTATTTATTTATTTCATTTCATTTTTATACCGCCCAATAGCTGAAGCTCTTTGGGCGGTTTACAGCAATTAACAAGACAGTCCCTGCCCGCAGGCTTACAATCTAAAAAGACACGACACACCAGGGATGTTGAAGAGTCCTTGGTCTCGAGTCACAAGTCGAGTCACGAGTCTTTGGACCCGAGTCCGAGTCCGAGTCCTTGGTCCAAAATGGTGACTCCCGAGTCCCAAGTCCCGAGTCACTCCCAAAGCTGACTCCACGAGTCCCTATTAAAATCCATGGGTTTTTTTCCCCCAACAAAATAAGGCTACTTCAAATGTGTGGCTTAAATAAATTCTAGGCACAAGTGTGCCTTTTTATTTCAAAACTCTGCAACTGATTTTGGCAAGAACAGACCAGGCAGACAAACCCAAAATAACCAGGCAGGCAGAGGAGGCCGGGAACCCCAAAGCAGGCAGGCAGAGGCAGCCAAACCCAAAATGTCTGGAAAAGGTTGCATTTTAGGAAAAGGATTTTAAAAAATAAACTTGCTGTACTTCCTAAAACCTATCCATGTTGCATTTGAGGAACACAATTTTGGAACACGAGTCCTTGGTCTCGAGTCCCGAGTCGAGTCCCGAGTCCCATGAAAAATATTGGGACTCGAGTCTGACTCGAGTCAGAGTGGGAACTCAGTCCGACTCACGAGTCGAGTCCTGGAGTCCGAGTCCCCATCCCTGCGACACACAAGGAAAAAGGAATGGGGAGGGAAGAAGGGGGAATATTAATGAATACTCCTGGCAGGGCTGGTGGAATGGCCCTGCGCCCTCTCTCATCTCCCTCCTCTCAGCCTGCTGGAATGGCTGCTGTGGTATACGACCTCCAGCATCAGAGGCAGTGTTCCTTTGAATTTCAGTTACTGGGGAGCATGAATGGGAGTGTGCTGTTGCATTCATGCCCTGCTGTGGGGGCTTTCCACAGGCATCTGGTTGGCCACTGTGGGATCAGAATGCTGGACGAGATAGGCCTTTGGTCTGTTCTAGTGAGCAGGGCTTTTCAAATATTCTTATGATATGCACATGGAACTCTTGCTTATGCAAGTTCTTCCCTTCATTTCCAGAGCAGAAGGAGTTCTGTGCATACAAAGTATCATGCCTGCAGTTCTTCTTCCCCCACTGTAATAAATAGGAAGTCCCTTGTGCGCAGGGAAACACTATCTATTTATATCAGAGCTCCTGCATCCATTTTTCTTTAAAAAAAAACATCTGACCAGGGCAACTGCCTGTACGTTTCCTGACATTTCTCCACAATGAGGACTAGAAATCTTTTGAAATGAAAGCTGAGATGCTTCGAAATCTGTGTTGGGGATATCAGTGCATAGCAACATAGAAAGCTGCCTTATACTGAGTCAGATAATGGATCCATTCTAGCCCTTTGTATTCTCCGTGGTCTCAGGCAGAGGGTCTTTGCTATCACCAGGTCCAGGATCCTTTTAGCTACCGATGCTGGGGACTGAACCTGGGACCTTTTGTACACAAAGCAGGTTCTCTACCACCAAGCAATGGTCCTTCTGTACTGGACATCCAGATGCCATGAAAAAAACTCTGTATACCTCGATATAAAACCCTAGCTGTGCCAGGATTTCTGCATATTAAAGGCAGCCACTGGCATGATCACATCACTCCAGTGCTTAAGGAGCTGCACTGGTTACCAGTTGCTTGCTGAGCCGAATTCAAGGTGTTGGTTTTGACCTTTAAAACCCTATACGGCTCCAGTCCAGTTTATCTCAAGCAGCGTCTCCAGCAACATCAAGTAGGCCGCTCAACAAGATCTGCCACGGACGGCCTTCTCCTTGTTCCATCAGCCAAAGCAGCCAGGCTGGTGGGGTCTAGGAAGAGGGCCTTTTCTGTGGCGGCCCTCCGCCATGCCCCCTCCTTGATGAGCTTCCGCCGTGCATTAAAAACATGGTTTTCCAGGCGGAAATATGGGGTGGGCAAGGATTTTAAAGCCGTAATGGTATTTCATATTTTGTTCTATTGTATTTTTTATATATTGTACATCGCCCAGAGTGGCCAGGTCACCGACCAGATGGGCGATACAGAAATATGGTAAATAAATAAATAAATAAATAAATAAAATATTCACCTGTGGATATATAAAATCCTAGCTGTTGGCATTCTGAATAAATATTAAGCAAGCCATTCCTGGTTTTCCTTTTACAATAGCGTAACATATTAGTTTGGTTTTCTGCCATCATCAGAATATTTTGTTCTCTTCAGTTCTGAAATGATAATAAATTGTTTTAAAGCGTCTCCACCCTGTTAACAAATGGACTCCAAGCAACAATGCTGATCTGTTTGTTTTAGTCTTACATAGCACTAGTGGAATGATACGCGCTTGCTGAGGAAGAATATTCCCCTTGCGGTCTTTGTGTTTTATAAAACAAAGTGCAACAATACAGCCCGTTTCCAGGCACTGACAATAGCAACATGATTTTGCTGGCTGTCCAGTTCCTCTTAATCCATCTGTTTTAAAGTTTGGTTTATATCATTGCATTTTCTGCCGCATCAGCTAAAATATTTCTCATACTTCTGGACCGAAGATGGCTATTTTGTTACATGTCTTAAATTGTGTGGAATTTTACGAGACAGGGAAATGAACGTTCAATGGAAACCAGGGCTCCAAAACATGCAGATTTTTATTTTTTTTTCATATTCAGGCCAACTTTGGGGTACGTTTGGTGGGTGGTTTTGAAGGCAGCAGTTCTGAGAAATACTAAGTCAACAAGGCCATAAGAACGTAAGAAATGCCAGAGAGGGTCAAAGTGGTGGGTCAGCACCCTTGGTGTTCTGCCTCCTGGCAGTGCGGTGCTATAAGGCAGCTCACAAACGGGGGAAATTGGCAATGTGTATCCTCGGCTGGTAACACGTTTGGCGCAGATTGGGTCCCTGCTTCTGCCTGGTGAGAGTGCCCCCCCCCCCACCTCAAGAACTGAAAGTGTGACGGGGGGCCAAGCTGCTCATCTCTCAGGTGATGCATAAATTGGATCTCGTGACTTTTTTTTCTAACATGAAGCAACGGCAGCAGGGCCCCAAAATTGGATTTGGGCAATAAGTGCTTGGGGAGAGGGTATATATTTAACCGCTTCCCCCTGTATTTGAAATCCACCACCACTGCCCCACAAAGCTGCTGTTAGCCTCCCCCGGGATTGGGTTTAAGGGGTCTTAACATTTGCTGCTGCTTCTGTTAATACGTTCTGCTGTTTTGCTTGTTTTAAATGTGCTGAATTTCGCAGTGTTCTCCAACCTTGGGTCCCCAGATGTTTTTGGCCTACAACTCCCAGCATGCTGGCTGGGGCATGCTGGGAGTTGTAGGCCAAAAACATCTGGGGACCCAAGGTTGGAGAACACTATTCTAATTGTTAGCTACTTTGGAAACCTTTTTAGGCTTGGAGAGCAGGGTATAAATAAAATAATGTACTGGGGAAACTAGTCTTTTTTTCTCAGTCTTTCAACAGGGCTGATAGCAACTGAACATTTCAATTAGGGAAATTGTGCAAGGGAAATTGTGCCACTGCCTTAGTTCAATTCAGCACCCTTCCATTTATTTTTTTTAAGGTCAGGAGATCTGACTGTAGCTCTCCTGCCTCATTGGTAGTTTGGCCCGAGAACAGCATTACCTTTTGCATATACCCTCTTTCCTATTGCCCCACTGTTACCTCTGGTCAAGCAGGTTTAGCAAGTTTTGAAGCACTGCAAAAACCTGCAAGACCTGTTTAGTTAAAGGCAACAGTGGGGCAAAAGGAATGAGTATATGCAGCATGGGTAACAATGCCTCTTTCAAACCATCTTCAACTCAACTAAAAACAATTGTCTACTGTTCTCCAACCTCTGTCTCTCTCAAGTGAAGAGGACAGTCTTATCTAACCATTTATACAAAGACTACTTCCTGATGGGGCTACTTCTTCAGTGTCTCTTCTAACTTTTTCCCTCCAATAAATGTTTACTGAGCAGAGTTTCTTTTTTCTTTTAATTATATTATACAGGGGCTGTATCCAAAGAACAGGGCAACTAATCCCATGTTCCCCAGCTGCTTTGGCCCTGTGTTCAAAAGCAGATCGTGATGCAACATTGTGGGTGGGGTGTGTGGATTCTTCTGTTATTATTTAGAATGTATTATTTGTTACATTTATTTCTTGTCTTTCTTCCAAGGAACTCAAGGCCACATACATGGCCGCCTGCACAATTTGTATACTCACGACAACCCCATGAGGTAGGTTAGGCTGAGAGGAAATGACTGGCCCAAGGTCACCCAGTAAACTTCATGGCTGAGTGTGGGATTTGAACTCAGGTCTCCCCAGTCCTAGTCTGACACTCTAACCACTAAACCACATCCTGCTCCTAATGAGTTTCAGTTAATAACATCTGTAATGTTGAGAGGTTGAGGTGGCTTGTGATTCTTGATGACCGGATTAGAAGCCATTTTCCTTGATCCAGCAAGTCTGTGTCCAGCAACTCTGCATCCAGCAAGTTTGTGCGCATTCAGGAGTTCCTGAACACATACGGAGCTCCCGTGTGCTCAAGTCATTTCGAAGGCGGAGGTAGTGTGCCATGTGCATCCCACTGGAGTTCTCTTCCTCCCTCTCTCTCCCCCAACTCCCAACTCTGAGTGGAGGGGGGATTCTAATAATGTCAGAGCTCCCACAGAACTCTGGATCTGTGCCTATTTTATTAGGGGGGTGGGGTGGGCAATATCTGGGACTTTTCTCCTTATCTTTGGATCTCACATTTCTTCAGAAATGGGACCTCTGTTTAGACACATGGCCACACAGATGATACAAAAGGAAGGATCAAGAGCTTTAAAACATATTAATCTAAACCTGCTGCTCATGGTTTGCCTTTCCAGATCTGATTATGCTCACGTTTGAAGCCAGTTTTTAACTTCTGTGCTTGCAGAATCTGGCCCAAGTAGTACACACACACACACACACACACACACACACACACACACACACACACACCCTGCCAAGATCCTCAAGCTGACATCAAAGCCCACTGCTCTCCTGTTTGTGCTTTCCAACATTTTACTAGATGTTTCCAGTGTTAAGATTCTCAAATCGACAATGTAGTTTGCCCGAGGATCATGGAAAAGTTTCTTTGAAGGCCAAGCCTTGAGTTTTGACTAGTGGCAAACTTCTGTTGAATGTTTGTAGCACCTCACCCTTCTCTTTTTATCTTTGGGAACTGTGAAGAGTAGACTCTACACAAATTAGCTTATTTCCTGTCATTGCTCATCTTATCCGATAAAGAACTTTTGGATGTAGCTCATGACATTTCCCCTCTGAGGCATCTCTCTCTTCTCACAAATGGAATTTGTTTCTGATTTGGAGTTATAAAAATGCTACTCATATTTCACTAGCCATACCAGTTGCTCACATTTATTGGGTTGGATCCAAAGGTGCCCTTCTGTGAACAGAGAGCTTTTTCCACTCACGGAAGGGCTAGTTCCAACTTAGTTGGAAGAACATTTCTTGACAAAAGTGATCCCAAACCCAGAGGAATCCCTCTGTTTGTACAAACTCTTGTGATGGTCTTTGCAGAAGTTCTTTCAAGACCCTAGGATTGGTTTATAGGCAACTGTCTGGTGTGTGTTTTTCTTACGAACCATTCCTTGTATTGTAACACAGCCCCCTGATAGGTGGTGGTGCTGTGCTGTCATGCCTTCTGCCACAGCACACTTCTTCCTCTAGTTCTTATGCAAAGAGTCCATGAAGCATCACTAAAGGCACAATCCTATGCAAGTTTAGACAGGCCTACAGCTCCCAGCATGCCCCAGCCAACATAGCATAGGATTGCACCCTGAGGTAGTTTTTCTTACTGCTCATAGTTCTTTGGATTCAAACTGTTGTGTTTTTATCTAACATTGGAGGATATTGTCCAAATTTATTTATTCAGTTGGTAGTAGTTCATGCTAGAGCGCATCTACCATGAACTACTTGCATGCAGAAGGCCCCAGATTCAATCTCTGTCATCTTCAGTTAAAAAGGATATCCAGTAACAGGTGGATTCCTCTGTCTGAGGCCCTGGAGAGCTGACACCACTCATTGTATAGACAAGATGGAGGTAGAGGGACCAGTGGCCTGACTTGGTAGAAGGCAGCTTCCTGTGTTCCTAATACAGTGGCTGGGAGCTAGATTTGTAGGACACCATTAAAAATGTGATCGTTTACGGTGTCCAAAACCCTGGATTTCCTAGGTGTAGAAGAATATTTCGTGCAGTGTGCCATTTGTCATATCTACTTCATCACCAGAATCATAATGATTATTGTTGTGTTGCTATTGCTGCTGCACAGTTAACATGTATGGCACTTTACAGGATAAAAGAAGTTCTTGCTCTGAGGACCTTACAATTTATATATATATATATACCTGCCTGGACCCTAAGTTCATCCTCGGTGGTCCTCCTTCAGGAGCCCCTCTGGCTCCAGGTGAAGACCTCCTTATTTTCCCAGGAAATTTAGTCTCTGTTGTTTTAAATATTTTACTGTATTTTAAATTTCTGTATTGCTAGTAGGTTTTATTTCAGCTTTTACTCCTATTTTATACTGTAGCTTTAAATTTTTAAACGTGTATACTGTATTTTATGTTGTATTTTGTGGTTTTAATTGTTGTGAGCGAGCCGCCCAGAGAGCTTTGACTATTGGACAGTATAGAAATGTAATAAATAAATACATAAATAAATAAGCAGGGGAGGCAACAAAAGGTGGATGTAAGGGTAAACATCACACAGTAGCACAGGGAGTGAAGGGAAGCAAGCTCAGCTAAGATCCCAGCAACTATTGGCTCCTCTCCTTGAATTGTTTTCCATTCCACTTGGTTGTTACATTAATTTTGTGACTGAGAACTAGTGCCCGAGTTTGCTTCCCCCCCCCCCACTTCCCTACCGAGCCCTTTTCCTTTTGTGCCATGTCTTTTAGATTGTACACCTAAGGACAGGGACTGTCTTATTATTGATCAGTATAAGCCGCTCTGGAGCCTTTTTTGGCAGAAGAACAGGGTAAAAATCCTTCAAAGAAATAAACAAATGGGAAGAATCTAATCTTTCGGAGGACCACCAAGCTGGGTCATCTGACCCCATGGGAACGCAGGCTCCTAAACGAAGAGGAGGAGAAAGTGGGGCTACAAGACGCGAGAGTTAGGTGTCAGATGAAAAGGGAGGGCCAATGCAGGGTCACGCGGCACTCAAAGACTTGCAGCCAGGTAGGTGACCCCATGGAAAGACCCACCTCGAGGGTGGGGCTTGGTATCCCACTCAGCTTGAGAAGGGCGAGTCATAGTGGACTGTGTCAGTCTCATGAAAACTCTCTTTCATGATGCTCTAACCCAGGGAACTAACTGAAGCTTGCAAGATACTGACTGGGTTCTCACAACACAGCAACCCATCGTGGGTAACTAGCTGTGGTGGGTTGTCGTGTCATGCGAACCTGGACTGCTTCCCACAGGATGTCTTGTTTTTTGGTAACATGCCACCCTGACAACCCATGGCTTTGTTGGACTTACGATGGGTTGTCGAGTCGTCCGAACCTGGGATCAGATCCCATTGTGGGTCCAAGGAAGGGCTGAGCCAAAAAAACCTTGTTGCCCTAACCAAGCTCATCTGTGCTGCCACCAGTGGCAGCTGCTCCACCGATGCCCAAGTGGCACTGTGGAGCAACTGTCACTGGCTTTCTCGCCCCGCTCTGATTGCAGCCCCTTTTCATTTGCTGCCATTGGTTTTTTTCTTTTTCTTTCGGAGCCTTTTTGTGATGCCCCCCAGCGACAGCCGGTGACAGCTCCTCTAAAGTGCCCAAGCAGCACATTGGAGCGGCCATCACTGGCTCACCACCTTTTAAAGAAAATATTTTTAGGTGTTAGAAATGTGTGCAAATATTTTAGCAATTTTTTATTTGTTTGTTTTTTTGGTCGGTCTTTGGGAGGTGTGCAAGAGCTCTCCTCTGACTAGCTGAGAATGTGAAGTCTTGCCTGGTCAATGTCCTGGTAAGTGCCTCCTGTCAAAGTGCAGGAAGCAACCTCCATGGACACTGACAAAGCAAGGCTGCAAATAGGTTAATTTGTTACTTTGCCTTTTACTTGACAGCCATGAAATCTGTCAAAACAACCCTGTTCAGCCATGTCAAAAATCCTGCCTAAACAAAAAACTGTTCTTTTGACAGCTGTCAAAAGTCCATGTTTGCTAAAGGGGGTTCTACATCTTACCTTTCCGGAGTACCTAGAGGCTCAGAGAAGTGTGGAAAAGGTGGAAGGCACTGAAAACTGTCAGGGCAATGCTTAAAAACTACAGGATCAAACTGTTAAGGGGGAGATCTACTCACTACCCCCTTTCGTGAGCAAAGATCTCCTTGTGGCTTTTGCTATTCTCTTGACAGCTCGCTGTTTGACAGGACTTAAGGAGCTGTGCCAAAGGCTTCCCAGGAAAGGCAACACAGGAAGATAGGAAACTGCCTTATACCAGGTCAGACTGTTTGTCCATCTAGACTGGGATTGTCTGCTGTGACTGACTGGGGCTCTCTAAGCCAGCGATTGAACTTGGAACCTTTTGCATGCAATACGTGTGCTCTACCATTGTTGAGCCATGGTTCCTTCCTAAGATAGGAAGCTGCCTTATGTGTGATCAAAATGTCAATTTAGCCCAATATTGTCTAGACCAGGGTCCCCAGATGTTGCTGGCCTACAGCTCCCAGCATACCCAGCCAGCATGGCTAATGGCAAGGGATTCTGGGAGCTGTAGTCCAGCAACATCTGGGGACCCAAGGTTGGAGAGCCCTGGTCTAGACTGACTGGCAATGGCTCTCCAGGGTCTCAGGCAGAGGCAATTTTCATGTCAAAGTAGAGTTGGAAGGGGCCTATAAGACCATCGAGTCCAACCCCCTGCTCAGTGCAGGAATCCAGGTCAAAGCATCCCTGACAGATGGCCGTCCAGCTTCACCTTGAATGCCTCCAGAGTGGGAGAGCTCACCACCTCCCTAGGTAGTTGGTTCCATTGTCGTATTGCTCTAACAGTCAGGAAATTTTTCCTGATGTTGAGGTGGAATCTGGGTTCCTGTAACTTGAGCCCAAGAAGATGCCAGAGGCTGAACCTCTGGTCTCCTAAAGGCAAAGCAATGTGCTCTACCACTGAGCTACAGCTCCTTCCCAAATATAAGGAGGGCCTGATCTCAGTTCTTGCTTCCCCGGCCACTCTTGAACAGGTTGCTGGACTGGGTGGATCCTTGGTGGATTCAGCAGGGCTCTTCTTATGCTGTGTCTTTATCACCATATAATAAAAGGATTATTGGCTGGATAAACTAGCAGTCGCTTCTCAACGTTTTTGGTCTTGGAAAATGTTTGAAAGGGAGGAAGGGTTGCAGTACTGAGGGAACCTTTGTGTCCACTCTGGTATTTGAGGTTTTTTTAAACCAGGAGGAGTCCTTTATAAATCATACAAGCGCTCTGTCCTTCTGCACCAGATAAGCCCTCAGCAGGCCTCTTGTGGATATGTTGCGCCATATGCTTTTCTCTGTATGTTTCATTTGGCACGTGGAACCTTCAGTAACCTCTCGTCTTTCCAGCTGCTGCTTGTTGCTCTGCCCCTTGTGCTTTGGGCCATATTTAGAGCTCTCCCCCCCCCTCGATTTCTCTTTTTATATAAAGAAAATTTAAATATTTGTGTAATCCATCCTGGGAATTGGATGGGCTATAAATCTCTAACTAAGGAACTCCATGCCTAGTACAAATTATGTTCAGGAATGTCTAGAAATACATTTAGCCTCCTGGAGAGGATTGTAAGCTCAGAGGATACAGGGCAATTATACGTTGGTTACACCAAAGGGGGGGTGGGGAAACAAAACAAAATGTGAGATGCAATGGAGTGTCTCAAGCTTTCCGTTTCTACTCAGTGGAACAAAGTTTGGCTATTTGTTCTATTCCATCGTTAAACTCATGAGATTTTATAATAACTCTGTCTTAACCAATGCAGTTTCTGCATTTGCTGCAGACGCAAGCCTATGAGTGTCTATTCAGAATTAAGTCCTACTGAGCTCCATGGGACTTATTCCCAGATCATGGTGCTTAGGACTGCAGTCGAAGGATGCAATCCTATGCATGTTTAGACAGAAAAAAATCCCTACAGCTCTCAGCATTCCCCCAGCCAGGGAGTTGTAGGACTTTTTTCTGTCTAAACATATTTATGATTGCACCTTTAATTGCTTTTGAATATGGCTTTGTGTGGCACTGCCAGACTGTAGGAGCCTCAACATTTACTTAATATCAATTAGGGGGGAACATACACCTGTGTTTTAAGTATACTATTTTTAAGCCAGGGGAGGGGTGATTACAGCTGAGAAATAATGAAGATCAAGACATTTTGATGATTAGTAATCTAGATGGGAAACATTTTAAAGAGAGAGCACTTGATTAATCAATCTGTGAGATATCCTCAACCCAGTTGAAATTAGAATCATAGAATCCTAGAAAAGTAGAGTTGGAAGGGGCCTATAAGACCATTGAGTCCAACCCCCTGCTCAGTGCAGGAATCCAGGTCAAAGCATCCCTGACAGGTGGCTGTCCAGCTGCACCTTGAATGCCTCCAGAGTGGGAGAGCCCACCACCTCCCTAGGTAGTTGGTTCCATTGTCTTATTGCTCTGACAGTCAGTAAATTTCTCCTGATGTTTAGGTGGAATCTAGGTTCCCGTAACTTGAGCCCATTATTCTGTGTCCTGCAAACTGGGATGATCGAGAAGAGATCCTGGCCCTCCTCTTTGTGACAACCCTTCAAGTACTGGAAGAGTGCGATCATATCTCCCCTCAGTCTCCTCTTCTGAAGGCTAAACATGCCCAGTTCTTTCAGTCTCTCCTCATAGGGCCTTGTTTCCAGTCCCTTTATCATCTTTGTTGCCCTCCTCTGAACCCTTTCCAGTAATATTGGGATCATTACATACCCAGATACATTGCTAACTTCTAAAGTTTTGGGTGGTGCGATCCAACGTGGCTGCCTGTAACCCTCCAAACTCAGAGGATTATGAGCATCCAGTGGAGGACAGAAG
This sequence comes from Shinisaurus crocodilurus, assembly GCA_021292165.1. NCBI lineage: Eukaryota > Metazoa > Chordata > Lepidosauria > Squamata > Shinisauridae > Shinisaurus > Shinisaurus crocodilurus. The sequence goes on along the minus strand of CM037886.1, from coordinate 26,907,362 downwards.
AAGCACGGAGGCAAAGGTCGCCTCCGCACTTCTCCCACCCTGTAAGAGACTTAGACAGCCTATTATGGCTGTCTAAGTGTTTTGCACCTGCTCACAGGGAGGACAGGCTGAGATGCAGCCAGGATACATCATACCCCAGTGGAACTTCACTCCTCCCCTCCCTATCCACTGGAACGCCCATCCAGTGTCAGCTCCAAGGTCAGTCTTGCAACCTTGGAGCTGTCGCCAGCGCAATTTTTTCCATACCAGCTGCGAGGGTGGAGAGAGGGTGCTCCATGTTCGGAGTCTGACCTCGGAGCGAATTTCCCAAGGTCAGAGCTGGGACTCTAAATTATCCTACGCTGGCTGGGGCATGCTGGGAGTTGTAGGCCAAAAACATCTGGGGACCCAAGGTTGGAGAACACCTGCACTAGAAGCACCAGAACTATCCTGGGAGTGGTTAGAGGACCATGACAGGGTTTGGAGCATGATAAACATGGCTTGTGAAGATTCAGTGTGCTGAAATGCCTGTGTCTAATCACCCCCCACCCACCTCTCTCTCTCTCTTTCACACACACACACACACACACACACACTAAAGGACAAATTAAGCACTCTGAATTTGATGTGTTACGCATGTGCTTAATAATTGAATTGCAATCAGTGGGACACAATAGTGCTTAATTTGGACTGGTCAGTTCCTCTAGTGACCTGCCCTAATATTAATCCCTCACAATTGGAGGTATGAGTCTGACTCTATCTTCATTGCATGAAGGCTTATGTATTCAAAGAGTTAATACTTCCCCCCCCCCCCCTCTGTACTCTTGTGTTTTCACTCTCTGCAATTTTTTTTTCTGTTTTCTTTCCTTAAGATTTTTCAAGGGTTAAGGAGTTCAGCTTCCATCTGTGGTTTACTTGGTCTTAACATTTGTTTAAAGAAGTACAGTGCAGTGCTGGGAAATCTTTGTGGCAGGCAAGCCATCTGTCCAAAGAGGAAGGGAGAACCCCCGAGTACAAGTCTCTATCTGGAAAGCAGAGATCGTGGCAACCTGGCCCTTCGCCTCCCAGATCTGTCTGAAAGGATTAAGCGTGTCAGGGCCTGGAGTGCTTTTTACAATAATGTGGTTGCGCCTGCATTTATTTTCCCTTTGTTTGAGTGGATGTCCAAACAAGCTTGCGAGAGTTCCCCTGTCTGCAACCTTTTATACACTTTAGTAATCTCCTTTTCTCCACCAAAACAAAGCTACAAAAGTGATGATTAATCTGTTTGCCGATTTTCGCAACAGCCCAAGCTAATTCTTGAGCTTTGCTTGACTTTGTTACAGACAAACTGGGGAGTGCCAGAAAATGTGCTGCTAATTGTGACAGAAAGAGTCTTGGGTGCATCTGAAGCACTTTCCACCAGTAACTCCATTTAATGAAGCATCGCCTTTGGAGTTAGCCTCTTCTTTCCCATGCAAATCGCCTCTCAGTGTTCAGTTTTGGAGTGGTGCTTTGGTATCTAAGATACTTACTTCCCTCCACTTGAACACTCCTGCAACGCGCCGTCTATGAGAAAATGGATTTAAATCTGGAAGCTTTAGGCCACTTACGCTGGATTTGTTTTCTTCTTTGTCGCAAAGCCTGACGCCCCCTCCCCAAAAGCCATCAACTTTTTGTTCTTCTTCGTGTTCTCTGTATATCACACGTATGGGTTCTGCGCCTGCACAGAGCTTCATTCGAGAACATTCTAGAGTTGAGAAGCTTTATGTCGAAAGCACACCCCACTGCAACTGGGTATGTTCAAGTCTTCTACCTTCCCTCTCTTTTTCTCTTTGACTGTTGCCACAGCATCGTTCAGAGCATTCTCTATCTCTTTCCACTTTTATTTTTTATTTTATTACTCTCTTTCCCTTCTTCCTTTCGACCTTTTGACCATCTTTTGGTATGGTGTATTTGTTCCTTTGCGTTTATTTCACCTTCAGGTGTTCCCCGACTGCCTCAGGGCTTATGGCCTTAAAGGCCCCTTTTAGGAAGTGCTTCAACTGTGGAAGCAAATTGCCACCTTTTGCTAAGCACCCCCTGTGTTTGTTGTGCTTTGGAGAGGGGACTTAGCTGCATTGTCAGAACTTCATTCAATAAACTTTCCGCAATCATTCCTCTTAACTGAGAGCAATCCTTTGGGAGCAAGCCCTTCAAGTGGCAGATTCTGTGGCTGAATGGGCACCAAAGGAGCATCCAATGACTTCCCCTTGCTGGAAGCCAGCACCTACTATGTCATTCCTCATTCTGGGCCCAGACAAACTGGCTCAGATGCTGAGTGCCTCAGGACGGAGCATGCTCGCTCCACCATCTGCTGCCCCTTTGGTACTGTCACAATCTTTGACATCAGCACCATCATTGATCCCAGCTTCGGCTGCACCTAGCTCTATACCGAGGCCTCTGGTACTGACTGTCTCATCTGATCCGAATGCTCCAGTACCAGCCACCTTGACTGACTTGCAACCTCCCCCTACTTCAGGGAGCTCAGTACATTTACCTTTTTCAAAACCAAAGAAGGCTAAAGTTAAACATCCCTTTCCCTTAGGACCTGGAGAAGATCTGAGAAAAAGAAGTCCAAGGCAGCTCATGGCTTGGACTCTTCTGCTACACTGGTTCTGTTGGTCTTGGTACTGATGATTGCAGCACATTCCATGGTAGTTCCTCCTACAGTTTCATTTCTGCCTATTCCACTGGCTCCACCTCTCCTGTTGTCACCCATTCCTGTCCGTGACACAGGCCCTGGACCTTCCTTCCTCAGATGAAGTGCAGATTATTGGCTTAACTTCAGAGGAGGAGATTCAGGAGCTGTCAGCTGACCTGATGCTTGGAGATGCCCCTCCTCAGCCTTTGTTCACACCTTGTCCACACTCTCCGAGTGACCAAAGGTCCCCAGACTCTCATCACACTTCTCCCGAACTGTGTTACTTACAATATTCAGATTACCGTAATTCTATTCCGACAGTTATGGCTGGGTTTCAACATGGCAGGACTCGGCAAAACATTGCTATACTCACTCCCCTTGCTCTTGAAGCTGGGATTGGAAATTGCCCAGACATTTGGAGCAAGTGTCCTCCAGGTACTCTTACACTGGAAGATCAGTTGGTATCACGAGCCATATGCAGGTCATGACTGAGAATGGTTGTCTCTGTGGCACAGCCACCTTCTCTGCTCCACAGGTACTCAACCCGTCCTCATGAGGTTGTTAATTGATGTTTTCTAAGCCGCCAGCTACAGATCCTGTGCCACTATTCTGACTACTACTCTTATGTCTGCTCTCGCGGCTGTCCCAGCTACTGCGGTACTACCGATTTCACTATACTACCGATTTCACTATAATGGTCTTGGGGACTTTGGCTCCAGCCACCACATGCGGCTCCATGCCCGGTCATGATGACAGCTTCCCTCCAGTAACTTCAGTACTGAAACCTGCACTACCAGCCACACCCTTTGTTGTGCCTGCAGTAGGTCAGACAGAGACCAGCCGTGCCGGAGTGTGTTTGGGGTGGGGCCAAGCTAAGCGCAGCCTGACCCAGCTGGGCAGCCTTACCAATCAGCGCCTGCTCAAAAGGCAGGTCCCAAACACACTCAGATGCTGGAAGCAATGGCTTGTTACTACAGCTACAGCCAGACGCTCCTGACACCCCCGAACTCAGTCTTGTGCCTTTGAACCTTGGAATGACCATGACTTTGCCTGATCCCGAACTGGTTTACGTTTGCTCTATTTTGGACTGATATATTTTGGCTTCGACCCTCAGACTGTGATAACGACTACGGCTTATCTTGGAACTGGACGGATTTATGACACCCTTGGTTCTGCCTGTAAACTCTGTGCTTCTCTCTCTACTACCATCCCACCTGTTCCCCCCACACTACCTGTTTTGCTTCCAGCACTTGTTCCGTCTATCCCTATGCCTGACCTTGCCACCACTTCCTCCGTCGATGGCATCAGCCAGTGCTCCATTTTCTTCGATTCCCAGGGAGTCTGAGATCTCCACCGTTACGACCTTAGTTAAATCTGCAGTAGTTCAGCCATTATTGGATCCTGAAAGTTATCATTCTGATTCAGCTTCGACACTTTCAGTGGTCACCTCCACATCTTCCGCTGATGCAGCTGTGGGTGACCAGTCACCAGCATTGCCGATGGAAGGCCCCCTCAATTAGGATATGATGTTACCAGTCTTCTTTCTGAGTCCATCCTTTAGGCTGGAGGATTCTCTTCATACACTTCATTCTCTTCATTTGCAGGGCCATCGACTTTTTACCTGGATGGCACTGCTGCCTTTTGTAAGTCTCAGAGGCTCCTTGTCTACCTTGAGGGGCCCAAAAAAGGCCTCCCAGTCTCGTCCCAGCATCTTTCCACCTGGGTGACCTCTGCAGTGTAACGAAGTGGCCCATCTGTAGCTGCCTGCAGTTATCTATGGCCATTCTACCCAGGCTGTCGCCTTCTCCTCCATTTTTCTCAGGGGAGTCCCACTGTTGGACTTGTGCCAACACCACCCAGTAAGTGAGCTTGCTAATACACAGAGACTGTGAAGAAGAAGGACAGGTTGCTTAGCTATAACTGTGGTTCTGTAAGTGGTCATCTGTGCATTCACACAAACCATCCGCTGTCCAAACTGCAGGCCAAACTAGGTAAGCTGCTGTGGTCTCCAGAAACTTCCTGTCTAAAGCTTTCTTAGCCCTAGAATATTCCCGAATGAAGCTCTGCACAGGCGCAGAACCCATATATGTGAACACACAGATGACCGTTTGAAGAACCACAGTTACTGGTAAGCAACCGGTCCTTCCTCTGTTCACCAAGAAAGCCCACCATGGTATTTGTTCCATTCCAAGATGTCCAAGATGACATTGTAGAGCTGGGGAAAGTGTAGAAAGGGGCAAACAAAAGGATCAGGTGGCTAAAGTAACTCCCCTATGTGGAAAGGCTACAATATTTGGGGCTTTTTAGTTTAGGAAAATATGATGTGGGGTGGGGGACATGATCGATGTTTATAAGTAGATAGAGGAAAGTTTTTCTCCTTCTCATAACATTAAACCCCAGATTTGAATCTTAGTTAGAGAAGCATTTGCAATGTGTTCCTCTTTTTTGAGATGAGCGTTAACAAACCCCCAAAGCTGATATCTGGGTTTTAGCCTAGGGGGTCTTTGCCCGCATGCTTCCTCCAGTATCAGAGACAGTATGCCTATGTACTCCAGTTGCCGAGGAACATGGGCGGGAAGGTGCTGTTGCACTCATGTCCTGTTTGTGGAATCCCATGGGCGGCGGCTTGGCCACTGTATGAACAGAATGCTGGACTAGACGGACTCTTGGTCTGATCCAGCAGGGCTCTGCTTATGTTCTTAAGCATCTCTACAAAATACACCCCACCCTCTTCAGAGTTCATGCACCGGTGGCCTGTCCATCTTGCAAGGATGGATTGAGGATTACTGTGCCGCTAATATTCATGAAACCCTCCGCCTAGGTCCTGGGCTGTCATCGTACCCTTCAGGGAGCTCTGTTATGCTAAGTTACATTGCTTGAACTAAACCAGGAGGGGCAAACTAATGGTGCACTGATGGTCGCTTTTTCTCTGTCCCTAGCAAGCTAATAATCAAATGCATTGAATAATGTTGGATGTACAATATGTCCAGCATTAGGAAAAATCTCAGCTAGAGAATTCTGAATAAACAGGACTTAACATTTTTAAATTAGCTTGTCCCCCCCCCCCACGCTCCCTTTCCCCCCTTCCACTTCCCTCCTGGCAGAAACTCTCTGATTGGCTGTTATGCATTTTCTTTCAAAGGGGGGAAAAATCTCTCTCTTGCATCTGGAACTTTGCCAGATACTCTAAACCCTATTTTGGTTAAATTACAGTACCCAGATTTTTAGTAACAAAACGCATTGATTTTATATTCAAAAAGATTTTTATATTTAGTCTGTTAACCTTTTGTAATTCCCACCCACTGCTTTTAAACTACAGAATGTGGTGTGTGTGTGTGTGTGTTTTTAATGCTAATTGTTGTCAGTAGGGTATCAGCCACGGGCCCCTTAGCAATTTAAACTCATTGAATTGTAATGCAGGTGCTGATAATTGGAGGACTGCTATTGTTTTCCTGGCAATAGTGAATATGTTTCAAACAATTCCTTCCAAATTGGATTTGAGACCGCTATAAAAAAAAAGGTTTAAAGATAACTTTAGCTTCCAATTTAGAATGGGGGGGGGGGACACGGAGCAGCTATAGAAGCTACTAGGATCTTGTGAGGCTTTGTCTTTCTTGCTGAGGATGAACACGCTAAGGGCACAATCCTATAGCATGTTTAGACAGAAAAAGGTTCTACAACTCCCAGCATTCCCCAGCCAGCCATGCTTTTTTTCTGTCTAAACATGCATAGAATTGCACCCTTAGCCCATTATGTGCACAGGAGCCAAACACATGTTTTGAAAGATGAGTGGGCCCACATGCGATGCAAGGGCTGTATTTCAGATTCCAATAATAATTTTAAAAGACCGAAGAATGGTATGCACACAATTCTCATCAAGATTTAAAAGGCCGACCATTGAAAGAGTGCTATGGCCTGCCAAGTGCGGAGATGGCCTGTTCCCTTGGTTTTGATATCGTTATATCTAAAGATGTTTCTGGAACAGGCACTAATAAGTGCAAGGTGTTTGCTTTAATGAGCAATGATGGTTCATGATGGCTGGTGGCTACTGGCTATTGTTCACACTCACAACCTGCTTGGTCATGAACTATTTTCCCACTGGGTGCTAGAGTGGGTTACACCAAAGTACCGGTAGTTGGATTTAAGCCATCTTAGCCTAAAAGATTTTCATCTTTCTAAACCACTTTGAATGTAATTTGCCAGAGTAACTTTGGATGTGATGGGAACAGCCTGCTGCACACGTGAATTGTGTATCCTTAACAGCATCCCGAAGGGAAGTTTGCACATCTACCCCAAAGAGTGAGCTCTTTCTGCCTCCGAAGTTTTGCACTTCTTCAGGAAAGATATGGGAGTTCCTCCTTCAGATGCTATAGTGGAAGCAGAAGAAGCATACTCCCAGCTCACACCTACATCTGACTGTTGCCCTGTCTTGCAGTAGCCAAGGTCACCCTGACCGGGAATCTTTCACCCTCTCTACATGGACCTGTATTGATGTGGTTGTGTGTTAAGTTAAACCCACTGAAGTGTAAAGCTGAACCATGTAGGTGGGAAGTTCTAAATATTCCTGTAGTGCAGTGCTGGCTGGGGCATGCTGGGAGTTGTAGACCAAAAACATCTGGGAACCCAAGGTTGGAGAATACTGCTGTGCTGTAGTGACTTAGGAGCAATCATGGAGGAGGCAGAAATCACATCACTCAGTGTACATGTAAAAGAGGAGCAGGGAACGTGTGGCTCTCCAGGTTGCAGCTCCTATCAGCCCCCTAGCCACTGGTGAGGGATGAAGGGAGTTGAAGTTCAACAACCTCTGGAGGTCCACATGTTCCCCATCCCTGATGTAAAGGGAAACTTGGGTTCATATAACTAGCAGAATCAATGGTAATGCTTTTGCTGTTTCGTACTTCTACAAGCTGCTGGGGGGCAGCTTGTCTTCTGAAGGCTCCCCTACAAGAATAGTCAGATCTCTACACGTAGAAAAAACAGCAAGTGGTTTTCATGCTAGAGCACTTACAGTGGGAAAGGGTTACACAGTCTAGGTAACGGTTTACAACTTAATTCTGTTCATTGTATAAACTCGCACTGCCACCTGTAACAGATTTTCCTCCCAACTGAAGTTTTTAACTTCCATATGTCAGATAAGATCCAGGCAGACCAAACACCATAAGGATGGAATGGTAACTTTGGCCCCTTTTGCTTCCTTGCTTTCATCAAATAAAGTTACACCCTTGCTTTGACGTACCATTGAGGTTTCTTTTGTGTGCTAATTGACATTGGCTTTGTAGGACTCGGCGGAATGTACGTAGTTTTATAGGGAGATGTTGGATTGAAATCTCAGCCTTCCTTGTTTTGTGCTTTTTCAACCAGTGCTCAAAAGCCAACTATTTGTTAAATCTTTTCCCTGTGTTTTACATTAAGGGGAGGTTGGGGTTTCCTATTGGAAACATGTAGTGTGTGCTTTCCTTGTGGGAAACCTAGCCATTTAACAAATGGGACCTGCAAGAATAGAGGATACAGCAGTATGTGTATGCTCACATCCTAACAGGGGAGTTCGGGCTCATGGTTCCAGCCAGCTGTGCCGGTCTCCAGCATGCTCATTCCATCTGCATACATTTTCTGGGGGTTATTCCTTGTTACTTTGTGAAAAGAAAAAAAAGAGGCTAATTCCTGACAAACTTTAGAAGAAAGAGGAACAGGTGACGTGTGCATCATGTCGATACTCTGGAATGCTGGAGAGTTTTGAAAAGAGAGGTTAGAGGATATTGCTTCCCAGTTATTGGGTGCTGAGTCAGAACTTTTGGCGTCAGAATATTCCGTCGCACATAGTTGGCCCAACCTGGCCTGAAGAGATTTAAGGTTCTCTAAAATGATCAATTTGTCAGGTAAAGGAAGTTTATTAAATGAATCCACCAGGGATTCCTCGTTTACTTCTTCTTGAGTAAAAGGAATAAGGGAACTCCGTGAACATACTTTGCTCTCTCCTCTAAGCAGCTTGCCACTCAAGCGGTTCTTGTCCAATACCACAGACGATGGTTTGGAGCTCTCTATCCCATCTACAGATTTATTAGAAAAATCAAGGAGGGGGGAAGAGGATATAGAGCCAAAAACTCGAGTAGTCCCTATATTATAATAACTGAACATGCTCAGTCCCCATTGAGCTGTTTCATAGATTTCATAGGATCATAGAGTTGGAAGGGGCCTGCAAGGCCATCGAGTCCAACCCCCTGCTCAATGCCGGAAACTAGAGGAGGGGTCTCCCATCCAAGTACAGTCATGCCTTGGATTGAGAGCATAATTCGTTCCGGAAACGTGCTTGTAATCCAAAACACTCTTATATCAAAACGAAATCCCCCCCCCCCCCAAATGTGTACAGAGATTTTTAATTTAAGCTGGACGACAGTACTTGTCTTGCAAGACGTCGCTTGTATGTCAAGTCAAAAAAAATTAAATAAATATTTAAACATGTGCTTGCCTTGCAAAACGCTCTCAAACCAAGTTACTTGCAATCCGAGGTATTACTGTGATAACCAGGCCTGACCCTGCTTAGCTTTCCACGCTCAGGCAAGCTGAGTCAGCGTGAGCCACTTCAAGCACAACCGTTGCCCCCTTAGGTTTTTGTTTGAAGATGCTTGGTACTTTTACAGATCTTGGGGTTTTCCCAAGGCCCAAGCATGCTGATACCGACCCTCCTTGTTTTCTCTGTGGCCACATTTTCGTTACATAGCTGTCCGGACTCACCACCAGAGTTCACTAGTAGAGGAAGTGATGAACATTGTTTGCTAACGTCTGCTCTTTCTATTTTATTTTTAGTTAGCATCAAAATATAACATTCACCTAACAATATTTCCTTTTTGTTCGTTACTTTTATGCATTGCAATATGTATAATATTTTATTTATTTATTTATTTATTTATTATATTTATACCCCACCTTTTTTCCTGCAAGGAACCCAAGGCGGCTTACATAGTCCTCCTCCTCTCCATGTTATCCTCACAACAACCCTGTGAGGTAGGTTAGGCTGAGAGTCAGTGACTGGCCCAAAGTCACCCAGTGAGTTTCATGGCCGAGTGGGGACTAGAACCCGGATCTCCTGAGTCCCAGTCAAACACTCTGTCCAGACAAGATTTATACTTTCATGGAGGATAAGTCTACCAATGGCTACTAGTCATGATGGCTACGTATTACCTCCAGATTTAGAGGCAGTGTGCCTCTGCATACCAGTTGCTGGGGAGCATGAGTGGGAGAGTGCTATTGCCTTGATGTCCTGCTTCCGGGCTTCCCACAGGCTCTGCTGGTTGGCCACCGTGGGAACAGAATACTGGACTAGATAAGTGTTTACTCTGATCCAGCATGGCTCTTATGTATACTTAACAAGTTGAAGACGATGTCAGCAAATGAAGCAGGAGTCTGTCCTTATGCTACTGTTATTGTGCAGTTTTCATCACATGAAATGATTTGATAATTTTTATTATTTTTTTTAAAAAAGGAAAAGAAAAGAAAAACAGGCGGTGATTAATCACTCCGGGATCTGTTTGTTCCAGTGGCAAATTTTATCCTGGTGGCATCATGTCAGATTAGTGTGTGTGATGGGATGGTGCTTACCCTTGGTAACAAGGAGAGTAGTGGCCAATAGAAGAACAGGGCAAGGTACCAGGGGTGGGAATGACTGGGAAACGTCAAGCATCGCAGCTCACAAATTCCAAAGTGAAGACTGCTGCCTTCATGTCAGATGGCAGCCCTGCGGGGGGAATCCTGCTCTATACCCCACACTTTAGGACAGGGGTCCCCAACCTTTTTGGACCCATGGGCACATTTGGGAATCTGAGAAGCTGTTGTGGGCATCACCACAAAACGGCTCCTGCGGAGGATGTTGCTAGTCACATAGTGTCTGGGTTCAGACAACACGAAGGGTTGAGTGTGGGTTGTCTTTGAACCGTGGGTTGTTGTTGAAATGTGGATTATCATGTTATCTGAACCTTGCCACGCTAACAAACCATGGTGAACAACCCACAGTTCACAACCCAACAACAAACCATGGGTTTTCTTTATGGGTTGTTCGTAGTTAACAAGCCATGGCTTGTTAGTGCAGCTGGGTTCAGACAACATGATAACCCACGTTTCAACAACAACAACTACAGGCCTGTGGCTCACGCTGGCTCAGCTTGTCTGAGCGTGGAAAGCTAAGCAGGGTCAGGCCTGGTTGTTACTTGGATGGGAGACCCCTCCTCTAGTTTCCTGCATTGAGCAGCGGGTTGGACTCGATGGCCTTGTAGGCTCCTTCCAACTCTATGATCTATAACCTCCACTCAACCCTTGAGTGTGGGCTATCTTGTTGTCTGAACCCAGTCAATGGCTACCATGGGGGCCTGGTTAGTCAAAAGTGAGCTAAAGAGGGGCAGAGGAGAGAAATGGTGAGGCTAGAGACTGGGCGAGAGGGGGAAATAGCAAGGCAAAGGGGTAGAGGGGAGAGAAAACATGAGGCTAGAGGCTAGGAGGGGGGCAAAGCAGCAATGCAAAGGGGTAGAGAAAGAGCAAGGCTAGAGGCTAGGAGGGAGAGAAACAGTGAGCTAAAGAGGGGGGAATAGTTGTTGGAGGATATGGAAAAGGAGTCAGTCCTATACTGGTTAGGACGAAGCAGAGTTTCCCCCCTTATGCGCAGCCTGGTTATTGAAACTGGTTGTCACCACGTGGGCTGCTAAACCCTGCTAAAAGGCTCTCTTAAAAAGAACAGATTGTCCAAACAAGGTTTAAAACTAATAAAGGCATTTATTAGTTTTACTTACAGTCCGTTTATTCATGTATGCAGGATGTATATAGGCAGGTTAGAGTCTTGGGTGTTAAGAGTCCGCTTCATTGGAGATCACTGGCTGGAAGCCAGCTCAGACCGCGTGCCCATCAGGTTGGAGAGGCAGAGAGAGAGAGAGAGGTGGCCACAGAGAGGCCGGAAGTAGGGAGTGGGGTTACAAAACATGCACCCTGGGGATTGTTCAATTAATCCTTTCCTCTCACTGTAACTAGTGGTTACATTACCTTGTTGATTTAAGCAGGCAATATTACAATTTCCATCAATAGTGAGGCTAGAAAGAAGGGGGGAATAGCAAGATGAAGGGGTAGAGGGGAGAGAAAGAGCAAGGCTAGAGGCTAGAAAGCGAGAGAAAGAAGGCTGCCCTAACATTTCCCAAGGTTTTTCTTAAAACAATTTTTTTTAAGGGGGCAAAGGGAGGGAGAGAGCTTTGTGGGCACTGTTGAAGGTCCCCGCAGACACCATTGCACCCCTGAGTGCTGCGTTGGGGACCCCTGCTTTAGGAAGTACCATTTGTAGGGGGTGCGGCCAAGGGGCAGAACCTTTTCCATGTTGTGCGTTGTGTTCCCTCGAGGGAAGTTCACAAATGCCAAGCATTGCTCATGTTGAGTAGACATGTAAAACCATATCAGAGGTTTTTCAGTGGCCTGCATCACTTTCATTACTGTTGATGAATTTTTAGGTTTGAAATTCTGTTTTTTCATTTTTAAGAATTGTTTTCATGATGATATTTATTTATTTATTTACAACATTTATATACTACTACACATCTAAACAGATTCCAGAGTGGTGAACAATAACAGTTAAAAAGAACAAAAACACCATATTAAAACATATTAAAAAAAAACATATTAAAGGTCTTTAAAAACAGAATATCGATAAAAAACAGTGGCTGGTCAATCAAGGAAGACTTCTTGAAATAAAGATGTCTTCAGTAGGCGCTGAAAGCAACACCATGTCAGAGCCTGCCTGACCTCCAGAGGCAGGGAGTTCCACAGAAAGGGAGCTACCACACTGAAGGCCCTTCTCCGGGTGGACTCCAATCGGGCCATAGGTCCATGAGGAACCACCAGGCGCGTGTCATCTGATGACCTCAGTGACAGGGCAGGTTGATAAGAGAGAAGGTGCTCCCTTAAGCATCCTTGACATTTTATGACATGATGACATTTAAGTTATAGTGTAACATTGCTTTTAATTAATGTTTTAAGAAATATGGTATAAAATACTTTGAATCACCCTTCTCTCTTCTAATGCAGAACTTGGTTGTTCTGTATTTATCAGCTGTGGAGTGTTGTTGTTGTTGTTTTCATTTTGGGGGCACCCCCAGTTTATGGTATCTGGAGGAGTTGGCAGCAGGGATTAGGAGCAGTTAATGCATGTCGTAAGGCAGTCATCCTCCAAAATCTGAATGCCCCCACCATGTCCAGAACGGTATACACTTTTTTTCTTTTTTACATAAATGATTTTTGAAACATACAGTAATACCTTGGTTTGAGAGCGTTTTGCAAGACAAGCAAATTTTTAAACATTTATTTATTTATTTAGTACTTGATATACAAGCGACGTTTGCAATACAAGTACTGTAGTACGGCTTAAATTAAAAATCTCTGTACAAATTTTTTGGGGGGGATTTCGTTTTGATATAAGAGTGTTTTGGATTACAAGCACGTTTCCGGAACGAATTATGCTCTCAATCCAAGGCATGACTGTACTTTATGCTTCTCTTCTCCTGCCCCAAGAAAGGCAGGAGGGCAGCCTACAAAACCCAGATTTTGTTGCTCTCCTCTCTCTAGCCTTTTGGTTCTGTTAAGTCCATTCTTCTCACTCCTTTTACCCCCTCTTTCTTCATCAATTACTGACATTTATTGGTAGTTGAGTCAAGCATTAAAGGCTAATGCACTGTGTCTGGTCACCTTTAAATGGAACACATTGGCAGCTCCCAAGGACCAATCTTTTCTTTTCTTCTTCTTTTTAAGGAAGAAAATATTACAATATTTAGGCCAGCCCATCAACAGCCAATAACTCTTTATGCCCGTTATTAGAAGGTGCGCCTACAGTTTAACGATAATGACTCTGTCGCCCTGAGTCATAGGTGCTTATAGTTAGCAATGTTTCTCCTTTCGCTCCATCCCTTTTCCTCGGCCTCCTCCTAGTTTTATGCCCTACACAGGTGATTAGCATGTTGTAATTGGGTTGGTTGTAAAAAGATAATTAATTGACATTTCACTCCCAGAGAGGTCAAACTGCCCCGTCTTCTATGGCCATTATGAGACTAGTTGTTCTGCTCCTGCGTCTTCCCTCCCGCCCCCAGCCAAGGTGATGAGATGACCTTTATCTTGCTGATCAAGACATAATTGTTGTAATTAAAATAGACACAGAGGGAGGATTTGAGGAGTGTCACTCCGGAGATGGGATTCTCTGTCGTGGTGCCAGGGCTGTCAGCTGTCAGAGGGGAGCCAGGAGCTTGGAAACAGAAGTTGTGCCAGGGAGTCAGAGCCAAGGAAGCAACCAGGAAGACCATTGTTGCTCTGGCAAAGTGTGAGCCCAACAGGAAGTATTTTATAGTGCTTCTTGTCTGGGAGGGTCCTCCAGTGGCCAGTCTCTACGGGCAGGGCCAGTCCAGAGCCTGAGAATGCATCATTGCCCAGAGAGATGTTCAAGGCAGGATAAAGTCCAGTATCTTGGCAGCACAAAGGGAGAACCTGAACAGGTTGCTCAGGCTGAAAGGGAAAGGGCAGCAGATCTGGAAGCTTTATAGGAGACAACGGCATAGAATTGGCCCTTTGGTGTCACAGGATTTGCTGGTCCCAAAGGATTCTGTGATATTTTGCAAAGTGTCCCAGCTCGAACTGCCTGTGGTTCCCCCATCAGGCCTGCGGCTGCAGTGGCACAAAGGGCCTGATTCAGAAGGGTCTTGCTTTGAGCCCTTACAGTGCCACATCTGCATCCAGCTCTATCCAGTGGTAGAGTGGCCAGCAGTCAGCCCCGAGATCCCTCCTCCCCCTTCAAAAGCTCTAAAATGGTAAGAGAGGATACAAGTGCTACACCTCCTAAGAAGAGCCCTGCTAGATCAAACCCAAGGTACATCTGGGTCCAGCACCCTGTTTCCCACAGTGGCCAGCCAGAAGGGCCTTTCTTCCTGCTGTTGCCTTCCCCATCAACTGGTATGTAGAGGTATGCTGCTTCTGAAGTTCTTCTTAGACCCAAATTAGGAATCTCTCTTAATATATCTTTAGAGCCATCTAAGGACAAAACCAGATGCAACACGGGATTCGTGATCACACAATCCTCTTGGTTTTAAAAAATATTAATAGCTGCCACAAGGGGGCAACTCAGATTTGGGGGCCAAGGTGCTGGGAAAGGGTTTAAGTTTAACCCCCTTCCCCCCCCCCGCACTGTTTTCCAAATCCATACTGCTCTCCCCCACCCCTGGACCTTCTCTTTGCCCGATCCCTCTCCCACCCCCACCCCACCCCCCACAGCTGTTCCTGACTACAAATCTCCCACAGTTTGGAAAGGCTTGTAGTTACTACGCATAGATTTTTCATAGATTTCATAGAGTTGGAAGGAGCCTACAAGGCCATCGAGTCCGACCCCCTGCTCAGTGCAGGAAACTAGAGGAGGGGGGGGGGTTCTCCCATCCAAGTCATAACCAGGCCTGACCCTGCTTAGCTTTCCATGCCCAGACAAGCTGAGCCGGCGTGAGCACCTGACCGCTGGCCACGCTGAGAGTTGAAGCCCGGCACATCTGGAGGGCACCAGGTTGGTGTCACTCGAGCTCGGGATCACTGTTGCAGCAGTGATCTTGGTTCAAGCCAAGCGTTTCTATGGGAGATGGAAGTGCTGATCTTTCCTGGCTCTCGGCCAAGCCCTGATCAAGCAAGGTGCCTGTATCAGCTTCCCCTGCTCCTGAAGGGCAGCCTCCTGTGGCTAGCCAGGCACTTCACCTGCAGCCCTTCTGCCTGCCTTGCCATCTCCTTCTCTTGGGGGTGGCATGGGGGGGGGGGTCAGAGAGCTCCCCAGCTCAGGCAACCAGGGTGGAGGAGACCTCCAGTCCTGCAATGTCAGAGAGTCTAAAGGCTCTGCAGACATTCCTCATGGTCACTGGTGGTGCTGAAGCTTGTTGGAAGGTCCTCTTCCTCCAAGAAGGCCACAGGTGGTGGTGGTGGTGGTGGTTGCTGCTGTTGCTGTTGTTTACAGCATTGGTATACCGCTCCACATCAAGCAGATTCCGGAGTGGTGCACAATAAAAAGACAAAAACAGATAAAAGAAACAAAAACAATACATTGAAAGCAAAGCTAAAATTACATTGGTGGTTGAAGAGCAGAGAAGGCTTCCCGGAACAAGGAGGTCTTCAGCAGGCGCCGAAAGCAGCACAACGTCAGAGCCTGCCTGTCATGACCCCCCCCCCTTCCAGGAATCCTCCTCTGAGGACGAGTGTGACTCACCCAGGGCCCTGGACACTCCTCAGGAGCAGAGCTCAGACCCCGCTGCTCCAGACAGGGCTGACCGGGCAGCTGAAGAGCTGGCAGGCCCCTCTGGCACGACACGTGGGAGTTCCCCAGCCCGGGAGGAATCAGAATCAGAGGTGGAGATGGTGCAGGTCCTGAATCCCAGACAGAGAAGGAGGATGAGATGGCAGGAACAGATGCAGGCCCCTCGACGCAGCATCCGGCTGCAAGCCAGGACGTCGGCCTTGTGAGGCTTTTATAATCAGCCTGCTGCTGAGGAGCTCCAGCTGCGGGACAGGCGTGCCCAGGCAGCAGGCAGTAGAAAAGCACTCACTCACTGAAGCCTGGGTATCGGGAAACGACGTCCTCCTTGACTCTTGTTCCTGATTCCTGACCTTGCTCCAGAACCCTGCCTTGCTTCCCAGACTCTTGGACCCGACTTCGGACTGACCCTGACACCGCCTCTGCTCGACCCCTGGACTTTTGAACAACACTCTCGGCTTGACTCCTAGGATTGTAAGACCACGCTTCTGCTACCCGTCCCTCTGCAGCTCCTTTATCTTATCTCAGCTGGACTTTTGGCAGCGCTCCCAGAAGCACAGCCAGCTGCTGGCTGCCGGCCAGCCTCAAGCCGGACACTGCCTAACCTCCAGAGGCAGGGAGTTCCACAGAAATGGAGCCGCCACACTGAAAGCCATTCTCCTGGTGGACTCCAATCGGGCCAAAGGTCCATGAGGAACCACCAGGAGCATGCCATCTGAAGACCTCAGAAACCGGGGCAGGTTGGTATGGGAGGAGGCGCTCTCTCAAGTAACCTGGTCCCAAGTTGTTTCAGACTTTGTACACAAGTACCAGAACCTTAAAGCTGACCCAGTAGTGAATAGGTAGCCAGTGCAGTTCCTTCAGCAAAGGAGTTGCATGCTGAAAAGGGGCAGCTCCCGACAACAGCCGAGCTGCTGCATTCTGCCCAGAGAGCTTCGGCTGTGGGGCGGTATATAAATGAAATGAAATGAATGAATGAATCTTCTGGAGCAGCCTTAAGGACAGCCCCACATAGAGCGCATTGCAGGTTCTAGGTCTGGACAGGGCTGAACCTTGATACTTCGTCTCCTCTGGGTCACCCTGACCACCACCACCACCACCACCCCAGTGTTAGTTTGATACTTTCTTTAAAAGCATATCACACCACCATTAGACAAGGCAAGTCAGAAGTTAGCAGCTGCGAAGTCTTTATTGAAAACTATTAGTGCATTAAGAAATTGGAAATTATGCTGTAAGCAATATGGTTCCCATTCATTGCTCAGAACATAAATACTGCTACTACAGCAAAAAAAGCTAATGAAGAGAGAGGTGTTAAAAGAACGTCCTTGCAAAAGTGGAAAGGCTAAGTTTTTAATACAAGGCTGTTTTAATGATCAGATGGAGTCACCATAAGAAGAAGCACCATGCTTATCAATGTGAAGACCCTTGTTTTAATACGTCTAAGAAAAGGTTGGTTTCCCAGATGAGGAGTGGGTGTTCTGAAAGTGGAACACTTGGTTTCTGTCAAGGGCATGAGCTCTCCCCAACGCAGTTTTGAATATTTGTTTATTTATTTAATGTGACACACACACACACACCTCCCCACAAAAGCAGGTCTCTGCTTCAAGGAGATTACAGTGTGATTTTTCCTCTCCAGGAGTGGAGATGGCAAAGAGAAGGGGGAGCAAAGAGAGAGACAGGAGGAGGGTAACAAGGGATGAAGGCAAACAGATGCTGCCACGCACAGTCACAGTGCCATCCTATGCATGTTGACATCCTAAGTATGCATAGCATGGCAGTATGCCTCTGAAAACCGGTTTATTTGTTTATTTATTTATTTATTATATTTATGAATCGCCCATCTGGCCAGACATCCGGCCACTCTGAGCGATGTACAATCCAATAAAATACAAGGGGGGGGGGGAACACACACACACAGTATAAAACACAATTAAATACAGTACAAAACTTAAAAATCCTAACCCACCCCATATTCCCGCCTGAAAAGCCACGTTTTTAATGCACGGCAAAAGCTAATCAAGGAAGGGGCATGGCGGAGGTCACTGGGGAGAGAGTTCCATAAATTGGGGGCTGCCACAGAAAAGGCCCTCCTCCTAGTCCCCACCAGCCTGGTTTCTCTGGCTGATGGGACAGGGAGAAGGCCGTCCGTGGCAGATCTTGTTAAGCGGCCTACTTGATGTTGCTGGAGGTGCTCCTTGAGATAAACTGGACCGGAGCCGTACAGGGTTTTAAAGGTCAACGCCTTGAATTTGGCTCGACAAACAACTGATAGCCAGTTGCTGGGGAACACAAGCAAGAGGGTGCTGTTGGACTCCTGTCCTGCTTGTGTGCCTCCCATAGGCACTTGTCCACTGTGTGAACAGCATGCTGGAGTAGGCCTTGGGTCTGATCGAGCACAGCTCTTTTTTATGTTCTGTACTCAGAAGAAATGGGACACTCAGCCAGGTAACTGTGCAAATGGTGGTAGCCTTAGGTTTGGTGTTAGCTGGAGGTGAGGACGAAGGTGTTTTAAGTTGAGGTTTTTGAAGGAAGAAGTGGAGATGCCGCTGCTCCTTCCCAAGGGCAGCAAGGGAGAAAGACCTGAGCCATTTGAGCAAGGAAGAAGGGGAGGAGCAAAGGGGCTACCTCCTCAAAGAGCAGCAGCAGGAGAGGATGGGGCAATATAAATTATATGTATTAATATATCCTGCCCTTCCTTTGGAAAGCTCAGAGTGAAGTAGAAGTGTGATAATTCAACAAAATTGCAATAGATAGATCGATAGAATGGAGTAGTACTCTGCTTGTAGGATATGATTGCTATGCTGTGTTCTCCTTTATTGGTTTGCTGTCCTTTATTTGTTTCGTGTGGCATTGTGGGGCTTCAACTTAGCATGCATTGGCACAGATTCCTCACTCCTCCCTCTTTATACAAGCCATTTTTGGCATCACAGCAGAAGAATTACTGGTGCCAGAAGGAATTATTGTGCTGACCTTGAAGGCTGATGGGGCAGAAACATCAGAGTAATCATGTACAGTTGCACAGGAAACTGCTTTGTACCAGGTCAGGTTATTTGCCTGTCTGACCCAGTATTGTCTGCTCTGGCTGGCAGCGGGCTCTCCAGGGTCTCAGCCAGAGAAGGGTCTTTCCCATCACCTGCTACCTGAGCCTTTTAACGGAAGGTGCCAAGGATTGAACCTGGGCCCTTCTACATTTGAAGCATAGAATAATTGAATCATAGAAAAGTAGAGTTGGAAGGGGCCTACAAGGCCATCGAGTCCAACCCCCTGCTCAATGCAGGAATCCAGGTCAAAGCATCCCTGACAGATGGCTGTCCAGCTGCACCTTGAATGTCTCCAGAGTGGGAGAGCCCACCACCTCCCTGGGTAGTTGATTCCATTGTCTTATTGCTCTGACAGTCAGGAAATTTTTCCTGATGTTCAGGTGGAATCTGGGTTCCTGTAACTTGAGCCCATTATTCCGTGTCCTGCAAACTGGGATGATGGAGAAGAGATCCTGGCCCTCCTCTGCGTGACATCCCTTCAAGTACTGGAAGAGTGCGATCCTATCTCCCCTCAGTCTCCTCTTCTGAAGGCTAAACATGCCCAGTTCTTTCAGTCTCTCCTCATAGGGCCTTGTTTCCAGTCCCTTTATCATCCTTGTTGCCCTCCTCTGAACCCTCTCCAGTCTGTCTACGTCCTTCTTAAAGAGCGGTGCCCAGAACTGGACGCAGTACTCAAGATGGGGCCTAACCAGTGCCGAGTAAAGGGGAATTATCACTTCCCGCGACATGTGCTCTTTCAGTGAGCTATGGTATTCTCCAACAGGTGCAGTGTATCCATAACCAATTACCTCATTACCACTGGTGGAGTAACACTTAGGGACATAGGACGCTGGCTTATGCTGAGTCAGACCATTGGACCATCTAGCCCACCGACTGGCAGTGGCTCTCCAGGGTTGCAGGCAGGATTCTTTCCCAGTCCTGCCTCCCTGGAGATGCCAGAGACTGAAGCAGGGAGCATCTGGATGCAAAGCATGTCCTCTACCATTGAGCTATGGTAAGATAAGAATCATAGAATCATAGAAAAGTAGAGTTGGAAGGGGCCTACAAGGCCATCGAGTCCAACTCCCTGCTCAGTGCAGGAATCCAGGTCAAAGCATCCCTGACAGATGGCTGTCCAGCTGCACCTTGAATGCCTCCAGAGTGGGAGAGCCCACCACCTCCCTAGGTAGTTGATTCCATTGTCTTATTGCTCTAACAGTCAGGATTTTTTTCCTGATGTTCAGGCGGAATCTGGGTTCCTGTAACTTGAGCCCATTATTCCGTGTCCTGCAAACTGGGATGATCGAGAAGAGATCCTGGCCCTCCTCTGTGTGACAACCCTTCAAATACTGGAAGAGTGCGATCATATCTCCCCTCAGTCTCCTCTTCTGAAGGCTAAACATGCCCAGTTCTTTCAGTCTCTCCTCATAGGGCCTTGTTTCCAGTCCCTTTATCATCCTTGTTGCCCTCCTCTGAACCCTCTCCAGTTTGTCTACGTCCTTCTTAAAGTGTGGTGCCCAGAACTGAACTGGGTGCAGTACTCAAGATGAGGCCTAACCAGTGCCGAGTAAAGGTAAAGTTGCATTTGCACCTACACTCTCAAGCAGCGATATTTTACCCCAGCAATAGTTTGGGCTGTATAAACAACAACAACAGCCAAGAGTGTTATGGAACCTTAAGGACTAACACATTCATTATGACATAAGCTTTCTTGGACTACTACAGCCCACGTGGCCTGTAAATTCCTTCATCTTGGTAGGT
Source organism: Shinisaurus crocodilurus (assembly GCA_021292165.1). Lineage (NCBI taxonomy): Eukaryota > Metazoa > Chordata > Lepidosauria > Squamata > Shinisauridae > Shinisaurus > Shinisaurus crocodilurus. Next base: position 26,886,649 of record CM037886.1, on the reverse strand, counting down.
ATGGATGCACCAAGGTGAACAGAAATAGTTTGCTTCCCATTTGTGGTGGCAACATGGGCAGTGCAGAAAAGAAGTACTTTACTGCTGAAGTAAAATGCTGCAGTTTGGGACCAGTGTAGTGTAGTGGTTAAAGTAAACTGTGGAAATCTCAGTTCAAATCTCCACGCAGCACTGCCGGGGGGTGGGGGGGTATCTACACTAGCTTTTTATCCTGGTACTGTAATGTCTGGCCCACTCGCACAGCACATGATGTCCTGATGCTGTTTCTCCCGTGCTATTTCGTTTTTCCCAAACTACTTTTATGACTGTCCCCCCCCGGTGGTTGCAGTTTCCATGTGCTTCTAAATTGTGTGTTCCAATCTAGCAGTATTATAACTCTTACCAGTGGGAATGACTTTAAAGTTGTAGAACCTCTTCTGCAACATTGCTTGGACGGATGAACAGAGACACTGCCTGCCTGCCTGCCTGCCTACCAAATGGGGCTGCTGCATTGTCTTCGAGCTCCACAGAGGAGTGTGCTGAACAAAGAAAGAAAGGAGTGGGGAATAAAAGGTCAAGCAAATTGCAGTCTCTTTGCCCAGTGGGTTAATTCACGAAAGAAGAAATTCTGGGTTCAGGTTGCTAGGAACCAATGCCCTCTGCCCTGAGCTGATCTCAGGCAGGGTTGGGGGAGGTATTTTGAGAGCAGACAATCTATTATTATTATTTTCTTAGGATTTATTTTTTTTACTGAGCACCCACATAGCTGCACAGCTGTGAATTACTGCACGGTTTATTTTTAAGCCTACATTCCTGCACAGCTGTGAAAGGTGCACATGCAGCTACTGGGCTCAACAACAACAACAATCCGAAATGTCAGCATAACTTCCCATTTCTCTCACAACTACGGCCCTGTGCTGTGGCTTGCAGCATGTCATGTGCTTGCACTATAAACATCAATGATAAAGCACATGTGATGTGATGTTTCAAACTCCCCCTACTTCTCCCACAATTAAAACACCATTCACAGGTGTGTGCTGCTTGATTGCGTTATAAACACATTGGATACTGCACTGCATTCATGAACATGTGACAACAGAGCAGCAGTTGTGTTTGGGGGAAAAAAAGTACTGGCACAGCGATGCCTCACAAACAAAAGGGTCTCCAACATAGATTCTACCTGGTTAACCTTGGGCCAATCACAGCCCCTCAGTCTGATCTATCTCACAAGGTTGTTGTGAGGATTAAATGGAGCGGGGGAGAACCATGTACTTTGTGGAGGAAGGGTGAGATATCTATGTAATAAATAAAACAAACTGCTACTGGCCATATTGCCGGGGTAAACTACTGCTGTCTGAGAGCTTAGAAAATGCTAATTTTCCATGCCACCGTTATGTTCAAGGAGAATTTTAGAAAGGAATCTAGACTTTTGTTCACACTTCGGGATTCGGTGGGGAGCAGCACATGTTGCTTGTGTCTTGTTTCCCTTTTCCCAACAAAGTTAATAACTTATGAACGTTTTAATCACTTTTAAACAAAACAGGAATATGGATAGCTAGACAGATGCATTTTTTTATCTGCACCTTGTTCTTCTTTCACAGTAACAGAAAATGAAGTCCACCATTCACCGCATTTCCAAAGAGCTGAGCATGGCAGTGCCATTTTCAGGAACGTCGCCCTTGCGCCTCTTCTGGTGGATCCCCAACCTGCTACACAGTCAGATGTGCTGCCTGAGGTAAGGAAAGCCAGATTTATGGCTAAACGGCTTGGGGCCAGGGTATCTGAAAGATCGTCTCCTCCCATATGTACCTGCCCGGACACTAAGATCTGCATCAGCGGTCCTTCTCCGAGAGCCCCTGCCAAAGGAAGTGAGGCAGGTGGCTACCAGGAGGAGGGCCTTTTCTGCTGTGGCACCCCGGTTGTGGAATGATGAGCTCCCCATAGAGGCTCACCTGGTGCCTACTTTGTACTCTTTCCGGAGCCAGGTACTCTTTGGGTACTTTGTACTCTTGGGATGGGAGTGCCGGGGGGGGCAAAGTACTCAGGGTACTTTGTACTCTTTCCGGAACCTTTCTATTCTCCCAGGCATTTTAATCATCTTAATCATTTTAATCTTGTAGCTGTTTTTAACTCTGCTGCTAGCTCTGCTGTTTGTTTTTAATCCGTGGTTTTAAGTTTTATATTTATTTTATACTGTTATTTTATGGTTTTAACTGTTGTAAACCGCCCAGAGGCGGTATAAAAATGTATAAAAATTTATTAAATAAAAATAAATAAATAAATATACAATGGGCATGGTTGACATCCACCTGGCAATGGGGCCCAGCTTGGGCACCCAGCCGCTTCCCTCCTGCCCAAATCCCAGGAGGTCGAATGTCTGCCCCCCCCCCAGCCCCCCACTCACTTCAGTTCTAATGCCCCTTCAGCAAGGGGTTTGTGGTTCTTCAGAAAGGCCAGCACCTGGCAGTCTCAGGCAGTTGCTGGGGCTCCAGCACCCCATCCTGCCCCATTGCTGCTAGGGTGGCCACTTAGGAGTCACCGAAAAAGAGAAAACGCATCCCCAGTAAAGAGAGCCGCGATCCACATAAAATGTACACATGCTAATTTATAGATGCTGTGAAGTAAAGGTGGGAAGTGAGGGAAGGGGAAAAGGTGGGGAAGACACTTTGGTATACACAGTAGAGCTACAAAATAACAAAGCTAGTTCCTTTACTATATATCTACCCAGGCACTCTCTTTACCTTGGGGCTGGTCCTCTTCAGGGTTGCCTTAGCAAAACCCTACTCTGTGCTCCTTCACGTGCAGACCACAACACAGGTTGGTGGTTCCCTTGAGGGCTTGCCTCAGCAACAGCCCTAATTCAGCTAGTTTCACCGAGAGCTACTCGGGGCTGGATCCTGAGGTCAGACCGAAGCCCTGGACCTCCACGCAGCTTGCTGCCCATGATCAACAACGAACCCCAAAAGCCTCAGCAGCAGTATAGATTCTTCCCCCACCCCTCCTTTCATCAGTAGCCCAGTGTCTTGAGCCAATCAGGATGAACTTCATCTGGCTAGGCAGGGGGGTGGCAGTTCTTTCCTCATGACTAGGGGGCTTGAGAACATTTGTATATGAATACCTGAGGCACAGGGGCATCAAAGAGACGGGAGACTCTGTGGCATCGGGGGCCCCATCAGATAACCTATGTCTATTTGCATGACTTTCCCAGCCCCCAGCTGGGATTATCGTGTTTACCGGTGTGGAGGTGTGTGTGTGTGTGTGTGTGTGTGTGTGGAGGTGTGTGTGTGTGCGTGCGTGCGTGCGCGTGCGTGCGTGCGTGCGTGCGTGTGTGTGGTGCAGGAAACTCTGAGGTTTTTTCCTTCACAGATGCAAATTCCAAAAGTATAATTTAAATAGAACTGCAATATCTCTCTCACCATGGTGCACAACACTGTGACCAGGCAACCTGTGCACCTGCCTAGGTGCTCACTGGGGACGGACAACACAGTTAGCGCCTTAGGGTTCTTAGGGTTCAAACCGGAATTGGGCAGGACAGCCCTTCCCATTGAGGACATCTTCTAACCGAGAACAGTCCTCTGTAAAAGGGCGCCCCCTCAAACCTGTCTCCAGCCCTGTCAGATGGCTTCAGTATTGTTTATTGAAAGCATTTCTATCCCATACTTCAGCCAAAGAAACTCCCAGAGTAACTTACAAAGATAAGAAGCAAGACAGTCCCTGGCCACAGGTTTACAGGCAGTCCCCAGGTTACGAACGAGTTCCGTTCTTAAGAATGTCTTTAAGTTGAATGTGTATGTAAGTCGGAACAGCATAGCATATCTATACGTTAAAATCGGCATTTACGCAAATTGTGTAATATACTACGCTATGGACTCTAGGAACATCAAGGAAAGTTTTTCTACCCAGTTGGACACTCTCCTGTCAGAGATACCTAAGGAGGATAAAATTATCCTCCTGGCCGATTTTAACGCAAGAGTCGGGCGTGACTTTGATTTATGGCCAGAAACTATTGGAAAAGACGGAGTTGGTAATAGCAACCCGAATGGACTCTTACTTTTGTCTATATGTGCAGAGCATAATCTCACTATTACAAACACGCTCTTTCGACAAAAGAATAAGTTTAAAACATCATGGCAGCACCCACGGTCAAAGCACTGGCATCTTCTGGACTATGTAATTGTCCGTGTTAGAGATCGCCGCGATGTACTTCTTACTAGGGCCATGGTGAGTGCCGACGACTGCTGGACAGACCACCGACTAATCCGGTCCACAATGATTATCAACATTGCTCCCCAACGTAGGCTTCAAGGAAGGAAACCAAGGCGTAAAATGAACATCCACGCCCTTCAAGATCCTATTAAGCAAACTCGTCTTCAATCACTTCTTAAGGAACATCTACCTACGGAACCTCCTGACAACATTGAGGACCATTGGTCTAAGCTGAAAACCTCCATTACTGCAGCTTGTGAACAAACTATTGGATACGAAACTAAGAAACATCAGGATTGGTTTGATGAAAATGATAATGAGATTAAATATATAATTGACCAAAAAAGGAAAGCCTTCCAAATATGGCAAAATGATATTAACTGCGCTGCCAAGAAAAAAATCTACGCTAGCGCAAAGGCTGAGGTCCAAAGAAGAACAAGAGAACTTAAGAACGCTTGGTGGAAAAAGAAAGCTGATGAAATTCAACAACTTGCAGAATCTCATGATGCACGGGGCTTTTTTAAGGCCACATGGACCATTTATGGACCTATGGTACAAACCCTTTACAATCAAAAGATGGCACCAAACTCTTAAAAGACAAAGAGTCTATTGCACTGCGTTGGAAAGAGCATTATTATGATCTTTTAAATCGTAAATCTAAGGTGGATAATGAGATTTTTTTGCAAATCCCACAAAAACAAATTAGAGAGGAACTTGCAATACTCCCCACTTTGGATGAAGTTATAAAAGCCATTAATCAAACGAAAAATAATAAAGCTAGTGGACCAGATGGGATTCCTGCTGAAATCTTTAAAGAAGGGCCCCCCGAACTTGTACAACATCTTCATAAACTCATCGAAAAAATCTGGATAAGAGAAGAGATCCCAGAAGACTTCAGGGATGCCATAATTATCACCCTCTTTAAGAAGGGTGATAGAACAGACTGTGGAAACTATTGGGGCATTTTTCTCTTAGCCACCGCAGGTAAAATATTTTCTAGGATTCTCGCAAACCGTCTTCTATCTATTTCAGAAGAGATCCTCCCTGAAACTCAATATGGTTTCTGCCCCTCTAGAGGGACAGTAGACATGATTTTTACTGCACGTCAGCTCCAAGAAAAATGCCGGGAGCAAAATCAACCCCTTTATATGGCATTTATCGATTTGGCTAAGGCCTTTGATACTGTAGACCGTACAGCTCTCTGGACTATCCTTATGAAAATTGGATGCCCCAATAAATTTGTGAATATCTTGCGACTTCTCCATGACAACATGTCGGCAACGGTTTTGGACAACAACAGCTCTCATGGTGCTCCATTTAAAGTGGGATCAGGTGTTAAACAGGGATGTGTTATCGCCCCAACATTATTTGCTATTTTCATCGCCATGATTTTACATCTTGTCGAGGGGAAACTTCCCACTGGTGTGGGAATCATATACCGAACAGATGGAAAGCTTCTTAATCTCAGCAGGCTGAAAGCAAAAAGCAAGGTAATTACAACCTCCATTGTGGAACTTCAGTATGCTGATGATAATGTGGTCTCCGCACATTCAGAGGATGATCTCCAAACTATCCTAAATGCTTTTGCAGAAGCATACGAAAAACTTGGTCCCTCACTTAACATCAAAAAAACCAAAGTGCTTCATCAGCAAGTGCAAGCTAACCCTTTGGTGATGACATCTATCCAGCTTGGCGGGACAATACTGGAAAATGTCGATCATTTTCTCTATCTTGGCCGCTATCTTTCTGTAACAGCTAACATCGACAGTGAAATCCAGCATCGTTTGAGCTCCGCAAGTGCCGCGTTTTCTCGAATGAAACATAGAGTGTTCGAGGATCGGGATATTTGTAAGAAGACCAAAACACTGGTTTATGAAGCCATTGTATTACCAACTTTATTGTATGCCTGCGAAACATGGACTATCTATAAACGTCACTTCCACCTCCTTGAAAGATTTCACCAACGTTGCCTCCGGAAAATCCTGCGAATTACTTGGGAAGATAGGCGAACAAATGTCAGTGTACTGGAAGAAGCAAAGACTACTAGTGTTGAAAAAATTATCCTTCAACGCCAACTTCAGTGGACCGGTCATGTTGTTCGAATGCCTGACTGCCGTCTCCCAAAGCAGTTACTTTATTCCCAACTCAAGGATGGAGAGCGGAATATTGGTGGTCAATATAAGAGGTTTAAAGATGTTCATAAGGCTAATCTAAAAAAATGCAATATAAACATCGAAAACTGGGAAGCTCTGGCCCATGAACGATCTAAATGGAGGTTGGCCTTTCACAAAGGTTCCATGGATTTTGAAGAAGCCCGAGTGCAAGGTGAAAGGGAGAAACATGCTAAGCGAAAAGCAAGTCAAACGAATCCTTTACAGGACCATCTTCTATCTGGTAACCTGTGTCCTCACTGTGGGAAGCTGTGTGGATCTAGAATTGGCCTCCACAGTCACTTACAGACCCATTGCTAGAGTCTACACAATCTTCTTTAGAATTTCCTCCTTTTATCCTGGAAGACAATCTTACTCGGTCACGAGTGATCACCTGATGATGATGATGACTCTACGTAAACGACGTAGCGCCAGGGAACCCAGAAGTCTGTTCTTAAGTATGGGTTGTTTGTAAGTCAGACGTTCTTGACTTGCGGACTGCCTGTACAATCTAAAAAGCACAACACAAAAGGAAAGGGGATTGGGAGGGAGGAGCTCTATGAATCTGTAAGATACATCCAGGCACCATGTATCCAGTATCTCATAGGGTTTGCCTGCCCTAAAAAGCCTTATTCTGCGGAGCCGGTGTGGTGCAACGGATAGATTGTCAAGCTTAAACACGGGTGACCTAGATTTAAAACCCTGCTTAGCCATAAAGCTCACTGGGTGATCTTGGGCTATTAAGGAGTTAATGACTATACCAAATGTGGGGGGGCCGGGGAAAAGTAGGGTTGTTATCCAATTAAAGAAACCTTAGTGGTTTGATTATATGAGTTTTAGGGCGCAATCCTATGCATGTTTAGACAGATGCATGCTTAGACAGCATGTTTAGCATGCTGGGAGTTGGACTTTTTTTCTGTCTAAACATGCATAGGATTGCGCCCTTAGCTGATTAATCAGTCAATTAATTTGTACATAGCACAGAACAACGCTAAAGAAAGAAACGTAATTTCTTTCTTTTTAGTTGATGCATGCATGCAGCGTAGCTGACATAATTTAAGGTACAGGCCTGTGGCTTACGCTGGCTCAGCTTGTCTGAGCGTGGAAAGCTAAGCAGGGTCAAGCCTGGTTGTTACCTGGATGGGAGACCCCTCCTCTAGTTTCCTGCATTGAGCAGGGGGTTGGACTCGATAGCCTTGTAGGCTCCTTCCAACTCTATGATCTATGAAATCTATAAGGCTCGAACTGGTCGTGACACCATGCATGTGAGTGCTTAGCAGTTGTATGAATGGATCATTTATTTTTTTAGAGAACATAGCAGATATGGAAGGCCCAATCCAGATTGGAAAGCTGATAGTGGGGCTTCGACCCCTTCCCCTGCCCAATTGCAACCCTAAAATCGGGGGTGGGGGAGGGGGATATCTGCATCAGGAAGAAAGCTCCTATTAGTGCCAATGGGAACTTCCCTCCCAGTGCAAAGAGCAGGCGCAGGGAGACCACAGTGGGGTGTGGAAGACCGTCACACACACACACACACACACACACACACCAGGGTCCCGATATGGATTATCTCACACACACACACACACACACCTGCTCTTTACTCTGAAAAACAACCCAACTGCTAAGGACGTGTATGGCCTGTAGAAGAGGCATTCTTTGCTATATAAAAGAGGCATTCCTTCCTATATGAAAGAAAAGGGGAATGCTTATAAGATGGTGCTTGTGTGATCTGCAGTTTTTAAGTACCGTAGCATCCCCCCCCCCCCCAGCCTTTTGTCCATGTGAAGGACTCTGACGCTTTTTCTTCACAGTCTAATTAACCAGCGGCACTATTTTAGTCAATTTTAATGTTTTAAAACTGATTAATCTAACCAGTTAATTAGTTAAAACACTGGAGCCCTAAAAAATCTTTAATCCCCATTATTATATTTAAATACGCCTTTAAATACGGCCTCTCCTAGACATGGATAGCTTGGCCACAGTGATACAGGCGCTAGTAACCTCAAGATTGGATTATTGCAATGCACTCTATGTGGGGCTTCCCTTAAGGTCCGGAAGCTGGAGCTAGTGCAGAATGCAGCAGCTTGGCTGTTGTCAGGAGCTGCCCCTTTTTAGCATGCAACTCCTTTTCTGAAGGAACTGCACTGGCTATCTATTCTCTACCGGGCCAGGTTTAAGGTTCTGGTACTTGTGTACAGAGCCCAAAACCAGTTGGGAACAGGATACCTGAGAGAGCACCTTCTCCCTTACCAACCTACCCAGTCACTAAGGTCATTGGAGGACATTCTCCTCATGGTTCCACATGGACCTATGGCCCCATTGGACTCCACTGGGAGAAGAGCCTTCAGTGTGGTGGCTCCATTTCTATGGAACTCCCTGCCACTGGAGGTCGGGCAGCCTCCAAAATTGTGTTGCTTTCAGCGCCTGCTGAAGACCTCATTGTTCTGGGAAAGCCGCCTCTGCTGTCCAACCACCATTTTGATGATACCTTGTTTTCAATGTATTATTTTTGTTTCTTTTATCTGTTTTTATCTCTTCATTGTTCACCAGTCCAGAATCTGCTTAGTATGGAGCGGTATACAAATACTGTAAATAAAATAAAAAATAAATAATAAATTAAGAAATGATTTTGCTTTCTCTTCCTCTAAAACCTTATTCCTGCAGGAAGGAGACAAAAAGCCAAGTGCCAAGGACCCTGCTGAGAAAATGACACCTTCCCAGGAGATGGCTGGGGATAACAGGTATGTATTCTCTGTTTTTCATATAGATGCTCTCCTAATCATTTCCATGATTTGACTTTCTCCGTCGACTGCTCAGCATACTATGCTGGACGATTGCCTTTTGTAAGCTGCATTTGAAGTAACCGTTTCATGGAATCACAAGATTTAACCAATGAGTCATTTAGCCCAGTGGCAGGTGAACTGGACCTCGGTCTTGCTTGATCTCCCCCCCCCCATACTGGAATCCCCTATGGGCCACTGGTACGTTTTGAATTTGCGAAGTGTGAGTGTGTACTCAGGATCTTATTGCCATTAAATACAGGGAGGTCGTCGGAGCATAAAGCTCATGGCTTTCGATGTCTTTATACCAGTGTTCTCCAACCTTGGGTCCCCAGATGTTTTTGGCCTACAACTCCCAGCATGCCCAGCCAGCATAGCTGGCTGGGGCATGCTGGGAGTTGTAGGCCAAAAACATCTGGGGACCCAAGGTTGGAGAACACTGCTTTATACTAATGCTCAGAGTATGGGAAATAAACAGGATAAGCTTGAATTCTTGATCCAAGAAGGTAGATTGATTGATTGATTGCATTTATACCCCGCTCTTCAGCCAGAAAAGGCTCTCAGAGTGGCTTACGAAGATTAATAATAAGACAGTCTCGGCCCTCAGACTCACAATCTAAAAGACATGACACAAAAGGAAAAGGGATTGGGAGGGAGGCGGAAGAATGAAAAATGCAGGCACCAGTTCTTAGTTAAAAAGGTTCTTATAGTTCTTAAATATGTCTTAATAGATATAACTGAAATGGAACATAGCAATTGAAGGATATAACTTATTCAAAAAGAACATAGGAAGAGGGGAGGAGTTGCATTATATGTTAGAAATGTACACACCTGCACAGAAATTCAACGGGAATGAACATGGTGGCACTGTTGAAAGCATCTGGATTAAAATAAATGGGAGGAAGGAATAAAAACAAAATTGTGGCTAGAGTTTACTACCGACCACCCAGCAAAGGAGAAGATATGGATAATGCTTTCCAACAGCAAATTGCGGATATTACAACAAGGAACCATGAACTAGTAGTAACCGGGGACTTTAATTACCCTGATATATGTTGGGAGACAAACTCTGCCAAGCATGATATCTCCAGGAAATTCCTGACTTGCCTTGCTGACAACTTTCTCCTCCAACTTTCTTCCCCTCCTCCAGAGGGTGGGAGAAGGAATGAGGGGATCAACCATCCTTGACTTGATTCGGACCAATAGCGAAGAGTTACCGTAGTTGATGAGGTGAAAGTAGCAGAAACTTTGGGGGAAAGTAACCATGCAATGCTCAAGTTCCTGATTTTATGAAAAGTTAAAGCTGAGTGTAGTTGAACGTGTACCTTGGACTTCAGGAAAGCTGATTTTAATAAACTCACAGCAACAATAAGTAGGATTTCATGGCAAGAAAACCTAACAGGAAGAGGAATTCAAGAGGGATGAGAATTCCTTAAAAAGCGGAAACTAAAGGTGCAATCAGAAATAATTCCAATGAGGGGGGGGGGAATGGAAAACAACAGAAGAAGCCAATGTGTCTACACAAAAAGCTTAGTGACGATCTGAAAATCAGAAAAGACATATATAGGAGGTGAAAGGAGGGACAGATCACTAAGGAAGTGTACAGGCAGATAGCCCTGGAATTGCAGAGATGGTGTCAGGAAGGCTAAAGCTCAGAATGAGCTGAGGTTGGTGAGGGATACTAAGAAGAACAAAAAGGGTTTATTCAGATGTGTTCAAAGTAGAAGGAGGAAAAAAGTAATGGTAGGCCAGCTGCTCAGCAAAGATGGCAAAATGCTGACAGGTGACAAAGAAAAGGCAGAGCTGCTCGACTCCTATTTTGGCTCAGTCTTCTCCCAAAAGAGGATCTGTGTCCCATCTGGCCTATATGACAAACAAGCTAAAGGGGTAGGAATGCAGGTTGAGGTTGACAGAGAGATAGTCATTTAAGCACTTTAAATGAGTTTAAGTCCCCAGGCCCAGATGAATTGCATCCTAGGCTGTTGAAGGAGCTAGCGGATGGACTCTCGAAACCTCTATCTATTATCTTTGAGAAATCGTGGAGAAGAGGTGAAGTACCAGAGGACTGGTGGAGGGCAAATGTTATCCCTATCTTCAAAAAGGGTGAAAAGGAAGATCCAGGGAATTATAGACCAGATATCAGTATGACATCAATTCCTGGGAAGATTCTAGACAAGATTATAAAACTCTTGATCTATAGGTACCTTGACACTAATGTAGTGATCACTGGAAACCAGCATGGATTTGTCAAGAACAAGTCCTGCCAGAATAATCTTATTTCATTTTTCTATCAAGTAACTTCCTTACTAGATCGTGGAAATGCTATGGATGTAATATATCTTGACTTCTGCAAGGCATTTGACAAAATGCTCCATGATATTCTGATTAGCAAGCTAGTTGAATGTGGGCTGAATGGCATTACTACTAGGTGGATCCATAGGCTGGAGAACCATCCTCAAAGAGTGCTTGTAAGTGGTTCCTCATCAAACTGGAGGGAGGTATCGAGTGCTGATGCTGCAGGGTTCAGTCCTGGGCCCTGAACTCTTCAACATTTTTAATAATGACTTGGAGGAAGAGGTGGGGGGAATGCTTATCCGATTTGCAGTTGACACAAACTTGGGTGGAATAGCTAATAGCTTAGAAGACAGAAACAGCATTCAAAATTATCTTGATAGGTTAGAAGACTGTGCAGAAGATAACAGAATGCAATTTAACAGAGATAACTGCCAAGTCCTTCATTTAGGAAAAATAAATCAGAAGCACAGGTATAAGTTGGGGGATACCTGGCTTGGAAAAGGATCTTGGAGTTGTAGTCGATCACAAGCGGTATATGAGTCAGCAGTGAGATGTGGCTGCAGAAAAGGGAAATGCAAGTTGCATCAATAGAAGTATAGTTTCAAAATTATGGAAAGTAATAGTTCCACTCTCTCTGCGCTCATCAGATCTCACCTCGAATGCTGTGACCAGTTCTCCATACTTTAAGAAGGATTCAGAAAAATTGGAATGAGTTCAGAGAAGGGCAAAAAAGATGATCAAGGGACTAGAAAATAAGTCCTAAGAGGAAAGATTGAAATAACTAGGTATGTTTAGCCTTGAGAAGAGAAGACTGAGCGGGGGATATGATAGCACTTTTCTAGTACCTAAAAGGTTGTCACACAGAAGAGGGCTGTAACCCGTTATCTATTGTCTAAGACTGTAGGACACAAAATAATGGGCTTAAGTTACAGGACGGCAAATTTCAGCTGAACATCAGGAGAAATGTCCTAACGCTCAGAGCGGTCAGACAATGGAACCAACTTCCTATGGAGGTGGTGGGCTCTCTGTCATTGGAGATATTCAAGCAGAAACTGGACAGTCATCTGTCAGGGATGCTTCAAACTGAATTCATGCACTGCCGCAGTGCGTTGGATATGATGGCCTAAATGGCCCTTTCCAACTCCACTGATTCCATGATTAAGTCATAACTAAATCACTGAGTTTGTGTTCTTCCTTAGGCACATAAGAATGGTCCTTGCTGGATTTTATTTTTATTTCATTATTAAATTTATATCCTGCCTTTCCATTAAAAATAGTGCTCAAGGCAGCTAACAATAATAAAATACAGAATTATAGTTAATACTTAAAAAAAAAAAACAATTAAAAACAAAATCAATAAAAAGATCCTCCTCACTTGGGGTTCTTTGCAAGAATCCCAGGAACTACTAGGTGGTCTGCTAGAAATTGGCCTTGCCATTCCCACCCCACGCCTTGAGGTATTTATTTGTTTCTAAAACTTCTTGTGTGCCTTTCCAATTATACAGTGCGGTGGAGTACTGTGTTAATTGGCCTATCGACTAAAAAGGGATCCCTATTTCATGGATGACTATCTGAAAAGTCCCAGTAGGCTGTCAAGTGTGCTTGTGAAAAATTTTCCCCCTTTATACTTTCCAGTCCTCCTCCCCCTCTCTTGTACAGTTTCTCTGGGCAAGCTTGGGAGGGCTTTGGATCACTTCATCCCCCATTTAAATCCTTTGTATGCCTTTGTGTGCATGTTAAATAGAAATCTCGGCCTTCGGTAGTGCCTCCCCACTTAACCTTTTACACTCCTCATCCTGAGAGTGCTGCAAATTTGCCACACTGCATGGTTGAAACATGGAGCAATTGTGTGGGGAAGGGTTGGAAAACAAGAAGATAAAAACTGACTTGACTCTGGCTTTCAGCAAACAAACATATGTGACACTTCAAATCAAGGTGACTGACAAATAGTGCAATTAACTTCTGGAGTGGGGACATGCACGCATGCACACACATACACAATTCATGGTAAATAAGTGTGTTATCTGCTGAGATTCCAAGGCTCTTGAAAAACGCATCGTTGCTCAAGAGCACTCTCTTTTTTCAAAGAACAAAATGGCAGCTTTGCTGGTTATGGCGGCAAAGGAACCTAACATGCAGGGATGTTGAAGAGTCCTTGGTCTCGAGTCACGAGTCGAGTCACGAGTCTTTGGACCCGAGTCTCAAGTCCGAGTCCTTGGTCCAAAATGGTGACTCACGAGTCACGAGTCACTCCCAAAGCTGACTCCACGAGTCCCTATTAAAATCAATGGGGGTTTTTCCCAACAAAATAAGGCTACTTCAGATGTGTGGTTTAAATAAATTCTAGGCACAAGTGTGCCTTTTTATTTCAAAACTCTGCAACTGATTTTGGCAAGAACAGACCAGGCAGAAAAACCCAAAATAACCAGGCAGGCAGAGGAGGCTGGGAACCCAGACAGGCAGGCAGAGGCAGCCAAACCCAAAATGTCTGAAAGGTTGCATTTTAGAAAAATGATTTTAAAAAATAAACTTGCTGTACTTCCTAAAACTTATCCATGTTGCATTTGAGGAACATGATTTTTTCTAAATGTTTGGCCCCCATTCTGGAACGGTGAGATCTCATCACAATTCCACCCTCACTGAACACCCGCTCCACTGGTGATGAACTTGCTGGAACCAGAAACACACTCAGAGCAGCCACACAGAGTAATCTCAGGTCCTTCTTCTGCCTCTCCCAAGTACGCAACACATCAATCAAAATAAATCTTGACACACTGTTGGGGCTGCACTCCTGGTAGCCATCCATACTGGCCGAGCAGCGGCACACCTCACTTCCATGCGCTCTTCGCCGGCAATCACGCTCCTCTCCACTCCTTCTGGCACAGCCCAGGGATGTTGAAGAGTCCTTGGTCTCGAGTCTCGAGTCCCATTAAAAATATTGGGACTCGAGTCCGTGTCGAGTCAGAGGGGGAACTCAGTCCGACTCACGAGTCAAGTCCGAGTCCCCATCCCTGCTAACATGACAAAAGAAATAGAAACTAGTGTTTCTCACTCTAGCCATGATAGCACATTTTTTCTGTCTCATGGTGCTCTTTCAATTGGGCTCTATTGTTACGGCTCCGTGGCTTAACTTTGCCCAGCAGAACTGGGCAACTTACAAGGCCTCTTGAGACCCAGCAAAACTCATCTTGGACCTTATGTGGGGCAAGGTCAGATTGGTTGCCTACAGCTTTTGTTTCCTTCAGTTTGTGAAAGCATGCCCTTGCAGCAGTCCACAGCACCCTGGGCAAGTTCTCTTTACAAGCACCTGGCTTTGCTTGATTTGCACATCCACGTGCCCTTGAATCCCCATAAGGGCACCAAGCACGTTCCTGACTGATCTCAGGTCTGAGTCTGGGACTTCACTGTTCTTTGGAAGGATTATTCTAGATCAGACTATTTTTCCATCCAGCCTGGTATTTGTCTGTGACTAGCATTGGCTCTGCAGGATCTCAGGCAGAGGTCCTTCACCTCACCTGCTCCAGTTCCTCAGCCCTGATATTCCAGCAGCTGTGGATACAAGGACGACACACACACACACACACACTTTGTCCCACAAGGCTGAGATTTCAGTGATCACAGAAAGATGGCACAAATCACTCTTTCCGCTTGGACAACAACGCAGCGCTGCAGAGGGATAGCTTATGAAGAAAGATAGACACAGAGGAAGGAGGGTGAGTATATTAATAGATAGTACAGTAATACCTTGGATTGCAAGTAACTTGGTTTGAGAGCGTTTTGCAAGACAAGCAAATGTTTAAATATTTATTTAATATTTTTTTTTACTTGATAGACAAGCGACGTCTTGCAATACAAGTACTGTAGTACGGCTTAAATTAAAAATCTCTGTACAAATTTTTTTGGGGGGATTTCGTTTTGATATAAGAGTGTTTTGGATTACAAGCACGTTTCCGGAACGAATTATGCTCTCAATCCAAGGCATGACTGTATATGCTTCAGGAATAGTCTCACTTTCGTGATAGCTTTATACGCAGACTTTATACGTCCATATCAACCTGTATTGCCTACTCTGACTGGCAGTGAATCTCTGGGGTCGCCGGCAGAGAAGGGCCTCTCGTGCTGGCTGCTTGATCCTGCTAACTGGAAATGTCAGGGATTGATCCTGACACCTTTTGTGTGCAAAGCAGGTGCTCTGCTACTGAATTATGGTCCCTGTGAAATGTTCTAGACCAGTGTTCTGCAACCTTGGGTCCCCAGATGTTTTTGGCCTACAACTCCCAGCAAGCCTCAGCCAGTTATGCTGGCTGAGGCTTGCTGGGAGTTTTAGGCCAAAAACATCTGGGGACCCAAGGTTGCAGAACACTGGTCTAAACCACAAGGCTGCCCCAGTTCTGGGAGCCTCACATCAGGCCCACCCAGCCCCTCTCACCAGCTTGCCATGATGCAGGTCTAGTTCTCACTGAGATGATCAACCTGTGTTAATCCTGTACCAGAGACTAACATGACAAAATACTTCATTGTTTAAAGATGATGATGATGATGATGATGATGATGATGGTGGTGGTGGTGGTGGTGGTGGTGGTGGTCGTCGTCGTCGTCGTCGTCGTCATCATCCTGCACATAGAAAGCTAGAATGACAGAAAAAAGGCTAGGCTCAAACCCTTCACTCTGTTATTTATTTATTTATTTATTTATATTTATACCCCGCCTTTTTTCCTGCAAGGATCCCAAGGCGGCTTACATAATCCTCCTCCTCCTCCTCTCCATTTTATCCTCACAACAACCCTGTGAGGTAGGTTAGGCTGAGAGTCAGTGACTGGCCCAAAGTCACCCAGTGAGTTTCATGGCCGAGTCCCAGCCCAACACTCTCACCCACTACGCCACCACTGGCTCTCAATATGCTAGTTATCTCGGTAGAGCAGCCTTCCCCAACCTAGAGTCCCGCCAGATGTTTTGGATTACAACTTCCAGCACTGCTGACCATTGGTCATGCTGGCCGGGGCTGATGGGAGTTGAAATCCAAAACATCCGGAGGGCACCAGCTTGGGGAAGGCTACGGTAGAGCATTGTTGTTGCTTTTGTATAAAAAAGCATTCCGCCATGTGTTCCCCTGTGTGCAGTCTGTTAGACACTGTGTGCAGTAGGCAACATCCCCGAGGAAGCGAGTCAGGAGACAGAGCTGGCCAACCGGATCTTTCAGATAACACTGTTGTACACTGCCGAGAACTGTTGATAGGATTAGGAACATGGGAAGCTGCCTGATGCTAAGTCAGACGATTGGTCCATTTAGCTCAGTATGGTCTATACCAAGGGTGAGGAACCTCTGGCCCACAGGCCTGTGGCTCACGCTGGCTCAGCTTGTCTGGGTGTGGAAAGCTAAGCAGGGTCAAGCCTGGTTATTACTTGGATGGGAGACCCCTCCTCTAGTTTCCTGCATTGAGCAGGGGGTTGGACTCAATGGTCTTGTAGGCTCCTTCCAACTCTATGGTCTATGATTTGTATCTAGGCCAAACCCAGCCCTCCTGGGGTCCCAACCTGGCCCTCTGGGGTTCCCCCAGACAGTCACACCCCCTTTCCCTGGCCACACCCTCTTTCCTCTGACCCCCAATCATTTAGTGGTTTTCCAGCTTTTGCACTCCCCCATTCTAAAAGGTTTAATGCTTCTCCTAAGGCTTAGTTATGTACTGGTCATAAGAGCTTTAGGCTAAAATATGCTGGCATTTTCGCTATTTTGGTTCCACCCTTTGGTCCTGCCCACCACTAGAATGCAGCTCCCCGAGAGCTTCTCTGAAACTGAATTCAGCCCTCAAGCTGAAAGAGACTCCTCCTCGCCCCTGGTCTACACTGACTGGAAGCTGCTCTCCAGGGCTTCAGGCACAAATCTTTCCCAGCCCTATCTGGAGATGCTGGGGGTTGAACCTGGGACCTTCTGCATGCAAAGCCCTTCTCCAAGTATTGAAACCATGCAGTTTTCCTTTCCTGAAATATAATGAAACATCACACTTGTACCAGTCCCCCACTCCCCAAAATAACCCCAGGAATACAAGGAAGGAGCTCACAGCCCTGTAGCAACATACATCAGCAAATATTAGGAGCAGTTGTGAATTCCTGATTCAGAGAAGCAGGACAACAGCAGAAAAATTAGTCATTATGGTTCACTTCATGCAGAGAAGAATAAATGGCTGATGCCGCTACAATTATGTTCTCTACACAATGCCTGCAAAAAAACAAAGCAAAAAAGTCACCAGGAAGATCTAATTGGTATCTCTTCCTAGTAACAAGTGTATGTATGAAGGAGCATTCTTTTGGACCAGGAGTCTAAGCGGCGGGATTTCCCTCCGTGTGTAAGGTACTTGCTTTGGTAATCACGGAAACAACGTAGTGATTTCCCTGCTTTGTTTTCAACACTGTTGCATCTGATGGATCTGTGTTATTTATCACATCTAGCACTTTTTCTCTGTAAGGTTATCTGCATTCATCATCTCAACAGCACTGTGAAGAAGATAATCATCATTCCCATTTGAGGAAGGATGGGTCATTATGTGCACAGCATCCACAGACGCCCACATCAGTGGGAACTGCACAGTTGGCTTCTTTGCCTTTCAGACAGTTGGAGGTACTATATACCACTGTTTTCACAAACGAGTGCTACTTTTTATTTTTCCTTGCAGTATCATAATGCCAGTACAATGCCATACAAATCTATGGTGTGGCCACACTTGGAAACTGTGGACAATTCTGGTTGCCACATCTCCAAATGGATATTGTAGAGCTGGAAAAGATACAGGAAAAGGGCAACATAAGGATAATTGATGGAGCACCTTTCCTACGAGTCACGGCTACAATAATTGATTTTTTGTCATTTTGAAGAAAGGCAACTAAGGAGGGGACATGATAGAGATCATTATTATTTCTTAGATGCCTTAAAAAAAAAAAAAGACTCAAGGCATCTTAGAACAAAACTAAAACATACAAAATTTAAAACAGCTAAAAACAGTTATCCTGCTAAAATATCCACAACTAAAACATCAGTGACAACCAAAACAATTCAAATGATGCATTAAGAAGGTCATCATATGCCATCAAATGTCTAGGAATAGAGAAAATTATTAACCCGATGCCGCAAACATGACAGTGTTGGCACCTGGCGGGCCTTGCAGGAGAGAGCATTCCACAATTCAGGGGCCAATTGTGATATATCGTTACACATGATGCAAAGAAAGTGGGCAGAGACTTTTCCCTCCTCCCTTTCTCAACACACTGGAACACAGGGCCAACCAGCAAAACTGATTGGCAGGAGACTTAGGACAGTCAGAAGGAAGCACTTCTGCGCAGAGCACTGAACTCACTTATGGCGACCTCTAGCTTACATGGCTTTAAAAGGGGATTAGTGAAAGCCATGGGAGAGGAGGAGGAGTCTCTCAGTGGCTATATGCAATCTCCAGGTTTCAAAGCAGTATCCCTCTGAGTACGAGTTGCTGGAAAGCAACAGCAGGTAAAGGCTATTGCCTTCTCGCCTTGCTTGTGGGTTTCCCAGAGGTGCCTAATTAGCCATTGTCGGAAACCAAATGCTGGAGCAGATGGACCATTGGTGTAGCAGGGCTCTTCTTGGAATGTATAGGTGCTACTCTGATTTTTCCCTGAAGCCAAGTGGGTGGCAAGCTGTCCTTCTTTGTCCTGCCTCATTCCAGAACTTGCTGCTGCCGCTTTTTGACTCATGAGTAAACACTCCTTCTTAGACTTCTTACTTTGAGTCAATCAATCTGTTGGGGGGGTTGAGATGGTGCTCCTCCCCTGCACCCTCGCCCAGCTGATACATCAGGGTCTCTTAAACCAAAGGGCATGTTTTTGTTTTGTTTTTAATTTTAGAATTTTTCTTATTTTTTTGTTTGTTCGTTTTAAGTATTATTTCAGAAATACTCACATGAACCCTGCAAAGCAGCAGAATTGAAAAAGGCAAAACAGATGCAGGCTTCCTTATGAAGCAATGCTGCATTAACCAACCTTCATCAAGAGTGACTGTCAAGCATCAAGCCTCTAATGCAGCTCAAAGGCATATCGGTGCAGAGTAATCATATGCCCTGAGCACGTGCAGAGTGCCTTTCCATCACTACCCCACATAGTATTAAAGAATAAGATTTGATTTTTAAAAAAATGTTAAGTTACTGTTTTAACTTGTTGTTAGGCCGCCTTGAGCTCATTTGAAGAAGTATAAATGTTTTTTTTAAAAACATTTTTTTAAAAGGTACCAGAGTAGGCTTCAGCCTTGGTACCTTTCTGTAGAACTGCCCTCCTCCTTGCAGGAAGCAAGCATCACCCCTCACAGGGAAGCCAGTGTGTATCTGAATTGTTGTAAACCGCCCAGAGAGCTTCTGCTGTTGGGCGATATATAAATGAAATAATAAATAAATAAATAAATAAATAAATGCTTAAAGGCATTGCACATATGAAACCTTAATCCCATCCTCTTTTCAGGTGGCAACATTATCAGGTTCAGTACTTTCCCCTCAGTCCCAGGGTTTCATTTGTGTGAGGGCTCAGCCCCAGAATCTGTTTGCAACTTTGAGTTGAGCTGTACATAACATTTGCAAAGTACAGTAATACCTTGGATTGCAAGTAACTTGGTCTGAGAGCGTTTTGCAAGACAAGCAATTTTTTTAAAATAAATTTTGACTTGATAAACAAGCGACGTCTTGCAATACAAGTTATAGGGATGTAACCTCTCGCCTCGAGTGGGCGGAGCAGGCCGAAATCGGCCTCACTCACACCCGCCAGAGACTCGCTTTGATATAAGAGTGTTTAGGATTACAAGCACGGTTCAGGAACGAATTATGCTTGCAATCCAAGGTATTGCTGTACTAATAAAACAGTGTTCCTGAGAATGTGGAAAGTACAATCCCTGTATCTCTGAAATTATTGCACCCTCTCCTCCCTCCAGACCTCAGAGCAGAGCAAATGTGAGCCCCAGCACCCCTCCGTCCCCTTAGCAGCTAAAAGGAGTGGGGGAGGGTGGTTGCTCGCATGTCCTGCTTGTGGGCTTCCCAGAGGCATCTGGCCGGAACCTGGGGAACTAGGATGCTGGACTAGATGGACCAATGTTCTGATCCAGCAGGTCTCTTCCTATGTTCCTATGCATGTGTCACATGGGCTGCTAGATTGTTTGGGATTTGTACTGAGGCAAAATGCAATTTAGTTGGCATCCCCCGAAAACCTCTTGCTCCAGGATAAAACTGTATGCTTCCTTGGGTGTTGCTCACATCAGCATTCCTCTCCTAGGTGCTATTAACTTTTTTTTTCTGTGTCAGAATTGCGACTGGAGAATCGCACACATTTCATACAGACATTTCATGCATATGGGAAATAACATGGAAACAAATCCAAAAGTACATCACACACCCCACCCACATTCACTTCACCACACACACACACACACACACACAGGTAAGCACACAGAGAGAACATGGTCCTCACTTCTGCAACCAGCCTGCTTCGGTCTTGAGATAGCCATCGTGAAGGAAGAGGCTTCACCCAGCAAGTGTCAATTTGGCACTGAGCACGCGTTGCAAGATGAATTGCGATTACTTAAACTATTGACTTAAACAGGAATGTTAAAAGCGAATAACTTCATGATGACACAACACTTTTCCACAGAAATAGGACAGGCAAGATCCCAGCGATCACCTCACATTTTTAAAGCCATTTATAGCAGCAGGGAGAAATATGAAAAGCATGACGATAAAGAGTGCACACACAAAATGGTTGCAAACACAGGATACATTTGGACATCAAGGTAAAATGTTCATAAACTCCTGTACCTCAAACATTTATCAATGGATCTGTCTGAAATCTGGGCAGTTGATGGTGCTCAACGTGTATATACTCCATGCCAAGTTCCGCGACTGCCAAATTTCAGACAAAACAGGACAACTCATTCTGATTTTATAAATATAACAAGCGGGACCTGCAACAGAACGTTGCAGTGTGGAGTGCTTCTGTTCATAGCGCTAGCCAGCTGTGCCCTCTTTCAGGGTACTCCATTTCCCGCCCCACCCCACCCCGACCTTCAGCATTCTGTGATCACTAAGCATACTCAGTCCCTATGGGGCTGTTTTGTTTTTCTGTCTCCTTGGGGGTGGGTGGGTGCTTCCTAAATATCTTTTGTACTTCTGCAGACCTTGCAGTTCCCCCAGCATGCTGATACCTCCATCTTGTTTCTCAGAGACCCCGTTTTGGCTACAGTCCTATTGGCACTCACAAGCTGAGTTCGCTATTAGAGGGAACGATAGAACATTCAGGCTTTATGATTGCGGGACGCAGTTTGGCCTATCTGCCGTAACTATTCAAGGGCTATTGCACATGTATAACACTGTGCAGCGTACCTACCCCAGCCTTCTGTGTATGTGAAGTTCACACTTCTAGACCCACACAAAGGGAGCAGCAGAATTTGAAGTGTAGTGCTCTCCGGAGCAATTTACAGAATGTCTGCAGAGAACGTCTTCCAGAGATGTGTTTGGAAACCAAAAAAAAAGCAGCATCCTAAGCAGCAGCTCTGCCAAAATACTTCAGCTTTGCATAAACTATTGTCCTGATTCCCAATATTATAAATGAACCGTGCGGATTCAGCCAAAATGTAGGGCTGCAAATGTGCTCAGTGGAGATAATGCTCAGCAGACGGAGGAGGAGGAGGAACACAGCAGAGAGAGCGAAAGGATCCATCAGCCCTAGACAATAACTTGAGGGGAAGGAATCAGGTTGCAATGGAATGTGGTCAGGAAGATAAAAATCATTGGAAGAGCTATAATCTGCTTTAAAAATCTACTATAGATTAGTCAGGCACTGCAATGTGGCATGGAAGCATCCGTCCCCCAAGAACATGGACCAGAAGTATGAGATACTTTTAAAATGCACGTGCACATTTGGAAAGATGAATGAGGAGACAATAAATAAATGAAAAGGGCAGAAATGTAAATAACGGCATGAGTGCTATTTAAAAATGAAAAGGAATGTGGAATATCAGGAAGTTTAGGCAGGCTTGGGCCAACTTCCTTCTATCCTGGATCTCATTCCTCCCCCCCTTTTCTGATGTGCTTCGGGGAACATCAAGACTGCAGAACCTTGCATGCTTTCTAAACATCAAGTCAAAGAGCATTCTGAAGCATCTACAATGGTTAAGAAACACAACTTTCTGTGCCTTGAAGCCCTGATCACTCACAGGTATGTCTGCTTGACCTGCCCTTTGACTTCCCCAAGCTGCTGGCTCAGCATCTTACTTACACTGAGTGTAGGTTGGGTCAGGAACTGTCAAGGCCATGAGTGACCATACCTAAGTCCAGATCTGGCTGGACATGTTCCTTGAGATCAGTTGCTCAAGCAGCCAGGAGCCAGGACCTGAAGTAGAGCAGGCAGAAGATAACATTCTGTTAATCAGGGCAGGGCCAGAAAGCCAGACTCATGCTTCCAGGTGAAGCCCTTACTGTTCAGTTGCCCTGCTTCATTGACAGAATTTTAAGGGAGCTCCGGACAACATCAACTTCCATTTATAACCCTCCTGTGTTTTCCGAGGCTTAAGGCAGAAAGGACAGAGTAGCTGCGCAATGTCTCTTCGTTGGTAGTGCTAGGAGCCCTCTGATTAGAGGCAGCATCATATTTATACCTGTTCTGGCTAATCCAGAGGCATCATAGTGCCTGCCGGTCACCGCAGCTGGTGTTATATACACACTTATTCATTATTGGCACCTAATAAGGGAAAGGGGAGCTGTTTGCCTGGGAGAAGAGGGACACCGGGAGGTGCCATCACTCTCCATTATGTTTGTTCTTGAGAGGCAAGGCCTCAGTGCTTTCATTCCTCTTTCACCATACTCCAGCCCCGCGCCTCATAAGGGGAAGGGGAAGCTGCTTGCTCAGGAGAGGAGAGAATGAGAACCACCACCACCCTCTCCAAAGTGCCTGCTCTGTGAGGTACTAAGTTCACACAAGCGGGAAAACAAGAGAAGCCTCATGGACACCTGTTAAGATATTAATAGAATAATAGAAAAGTAGAGTTGGAAGGGGCCTACAAGGCCATCGAGTTCAACCCCCTGCTCAATGCAGGAATCCAGGTCAAAGCATCCCCGACAGATGGCTGTCCAGCTGCACCTTGAATGCCTCCAGAGTGGGAGAGCCCACCACCTCCCTAGGTCGTTGGTTCCATTGTCTTATTGCTCTGACAGTCAGGAAATTTTTCCTGATGTTCAGGTGGCATCTGGGTTCCTGTCACTTGAGCCCATTATTCCGTGTCCTGCAATCTGGGATGATCGAGAAGAGATCCTGGCCCTCCTCTGTGTGACAACCCTTCAAGTACTGGAAGAGTGCGATCATCTCTCCCCTCAGTCTCCTCTTCTGAAGGCTAAACATGCCCAGTTCTTTCAGTCTCTCCTCATAGGGCCTTGTTTCCATTCCCTTTATCATCCTTGTTGCCCTCCTCTGAACCCTCTCCAGTTTGTGTACGTCCTTCTTAAAGTGTGGTGCCCAGAACTGGACGCAGTACTCAAATGAGGCCTAACAGACCCATTACTGCTCTCTGGGTGTCAGTGGACGCTAGTTTTTTTTTTAGTTTTTTTTTAAATTTATTATATTTATACCCCGCCTTTTTTCCTGCAAGGAACCGAAGGCAGCTTACATAATCCTCCTCCTCTCCATTTTATCATCACAACAACCCTGTGAGGTAGGTTAGGCTGAGACCCAAAGTCACCCAGTGAGTTTCATGGCCGAGCTGGGACTAGAACCCGGATCTCCCAACTCCCAGTCCAACACTCTCACCACTACGCCACACTGGCCCAGTTGCTGCTGGGCTGCTATTTTGTGGCTGCTAAAGAAAGAGAAGCCAACCAACCATGAGTGTGGCACTGGTCCCCCAAATTGTAATCAAAGAGAGCCATTTCCATCACTTGCCTCCTTCACAACGTTCAAACTGAGGCCCACCTGTTGAGCAGTGCTACAGGATGCTCTGGGTTGTGGCCGAGTGATGGGAGAGACCTGTCACAGTGGCTTTGCCTCTCTTCTAGCCCAAAGATGGGGAGGTGAGGGAAGATGCTGAGAAGAATATGCCAGCTGTTTTCCCACTCCAAACTGGGGCGGGGAGGGTGAAGCCAAGTGCAGCAAGCTGCACCAGAAAAAGAAAGGACATTTTCTCTCCACAGGAACACTCTTTTCCTCTGGCTTTGGGGTAAGGGCACAACCAAGCTGTGGCCCAGGTCCTTGACTAAAATGGTGCCTCTCAGAAAATAAAGAACCTGCTGAAGTAAAATGCAGTGTTGCAGCAGTTCAAATACAATGCCAGAATCCCACTGCCTGCCAACCAGGCAGGGCTGGCCTGGGAGCTGCCCCTGAGGCAGTGTCCTCTATCAACCAAGAGGAGATACTTCCCAGAAGTAAAGACCAGCCTGCCCCAGAACGCCTGAGAACAGACTTCTAAGTGCTGGCAATAACTATGGAACTGCACCAAAGTCTGGATTTTCTTTAATTCATTTTGAACTGTCAATATGAATGTGTAACCCATATAATCAGTGTTTGTGCAAGAGGTCTCTGTTGAAGTTTAATTGTTTTATGCACTTGTAGCTGTCCCTTACCTTGATCTTCTCCCCCCCATAACCTACAGCAAGTCATGCCATTCTGCTCATTTATTAGCTTCACCTGTATGTCAGCCTTTGCCTGCAATGGCAGCTCTTCCCGTATCATCTGCTAGATTTCAAACAATGGAAGTGACTGAAACAGGAACTCCCACATTCCTGGGAAGATTAAGAGTGACACATCACCCTGTAATTTTGGGAGTTGTGCAATGGTTGTTCATTTGCATTAGAAGGGTAGGCGCGGATTGTGCTTCATTGTTCCAAGGTATATATATTTAAAAGAGAAAAAAAATAAACCTTCATTTTAACTTTGGAAAGATCTTCTTTGACTCATAGATATTACATACTTTTTATAAGTGATGGAGGTATAATTTTAGAAACAGTAAGTTCTCTTCTCCAAAATGAAATGGAATGTCACCAGTTGTTTATGTATTTATTTATTTATTGGCAATATTTCCTATACCACTTCTCATTTGCACAAATGCTGAAGCAGTTTACAACAGCACCATAAAACAATAGTGTGGAGTCCACTAATAGAATACAATAAATGCACAACAGTGCCATATTAGAGACTGTTCAAGGCAGCCCATGGCTGTGGGAAAGCCAAAGTAAAAAGATACGTTTTTAATAAATGCCTAAAACATACCAGCGTTGAAGCTTGATATACTGCAGAGTGGAGATCATTCCACAGGACAGGTGTCACGGCAGAACAGGCCCGTCTCCGTGTCACTGCCGAGCGGAAATCCGTAGGCTGTGTGGCATGGAAAACAGGGCCTCCCCTGAAGATCAAAGTGACCTGGGAGGTTGGTGTAGTTCAGAGAAGGGTAACTTCAGGAGATCTGAAGGCCATGTTCATCCCCCACAGGCCACAGTCTGCTGGGCAACCCAAAAATTAATTAATGTTTTTATGAATCCGCTGCAGAGCCCTAAAAGGATCAAATTTAGCTTGCAAACAAGCTAAATTTGCCCTTTGGGGCACTCTGTACTGCTCCAGATACCTTTGTTTGTTTGTTTGTTTGTTTAAAAATCTATATGTGGAGAAACTAGCCTTTGGGGGTACACACACACACCTCATGTGTGAACCGGCTGGGGTGGGGTTGAAGTTAGCGTGTATAGGTTTTTAGGTCTGCTGCATGATCGGAACAAACAAACCACAACCACACACACACCACACCACACACACACCCCTCCTCATGAGTAACCGGGGGGCTGGAGGAAGCAAAGTGATGGAATGAGATGGGGCCTGGGGTCTGGAGAGCGGCTGAAGATTCACATGCAGATAGTTCAAGCCATGACTCACAGTTCCCTTCCCCCTGCATGGCCAGGTGAAATTCAAATTGATTGGCTGAAGAAAGAAGGCTACAGAAAAGGGGAGGGGGATGAGCTTTTTCCCCACGTGGAAGCCTTTGTTCCTGGTCAGTCCTTTTTGGTAGCGTGCCGGCATGGCAGCGCGCCAGCGAGGGGCCCGAGCCTTTAGGGGGGCCCCCCCTCAATAATCGACCCCAGACAGCCTCTGGTAAAATTGGCTGGTTTGAGGGCACTAGGGAAAGCAAGCCTTGTAGGGGTTTACCCATCTTGGACCTTCGGGTAGGTGTGGTAATTCTCCATCGGGCAGCAAGGCTGTGCTGGATCTAACCCTTTGAAGAAGACACCCTCAGGTAACAGGTGTGTGCTTGAGAGATTTTAAGGAATCAAGTCTTTATTGTTTTATAGCTTTACTGTGTACTAAAGTGTCTCTCTATTTTGTGTGCTTCTCTTATTTGCCTAATCTTGTTGAAAGATGCTACCAGAAATAACCCTTGTCGTGGTTCACCCCAAATGGGTTTGTCGTACTCTGTTGGTTCAGTAATCTAATCCAGGTTACGGAAATTAAAGCGAGTCCTGAACAGAGATAAATGGGGTTGCAGATAGCTGAGGCTGAATCGGGTACCTTGAGAATCTCTGGGGGTCGTGTCCCTTTGCACAGCAAGGGTGGGGTGGTGGCGGGTCGCCGCCCCCCCTTCTGGCACTGGTGGCAGTTCCTGGGTTTTTCCTTTGAGGAGGAAAGGGTGGAGGTCTCGCGGGCCAGCCAGCCCCCCCCTCTTCCTCCACACTATATAATTATTTTTCGGGGGGGGGAGCAGGGGGCGGTGGGGGCTGCATGTTTCTCATCCCTGGTACAGTGGGCAATGGGAGCCACATGTGGTATAGAGGGAGAAGTTCCTTAAGATAACCTGATTCTAAGTTGTATGGCATTATGTGCAAGGTTGTTTATGCTGTTTTGTTGACTGCAAATACTGGTTCCTGTGTTAATCTCTGTGGATCCTGTATTAGCAAAATTGATTTAAGAGAAAGAGAGAGATTATGGCTGTTATCCAGGGGCTGACGTGTGCCAGATGTGCTCATATGGTAGTTTTCCTCTCTCCTTTGGGCCCTTTTCCTCTGCCTCCAACTGGGAAGTTTCAAAAGAACTCCCTCTAAATTTATGTTGACACAAGTCACTCTCTATACCATGGTGCACCTGTAGGATCATGGTATAAATCCACATTTCGTGATATCCCATTTTTTTCATATTTCAGCGTCAAGTTAAAACTATTCTAAAGGAAGTGCAATATGTCCACAAGCCATAAATCTGGAACACACTGTTGGAATCGACAGGTGTCTTGCTGGCTTTTCTATTAGGGTAGATGCTCCTGACCCCAAGCCTATTCCACCAACCTTCATGAAAACAAATATCTACAAATATGTAGAGAGACAGACAAGCAGACAAGAAGCCTACAAGCAAGGTGCATGGTCTAGAAGAAACTGAGGCTTTATTGACAGAGTGACATTCCCAACAAATTGAGATGTAAAACACACTTCCAAATGGACCATATTTATATCCTGGCAGACAGCCATTACTCGATTAGTGTTACAACGTTCATTCTATGCAGCACATGCCAATAAGAAATATGGCCTCATAGCAGCCTCTTTCTGCTTAAACCAATATACATAACTTCTCCCTAGGATAACAGCATTTGCCAGAGGAAATAACCCATCCAAAGAGGCCCATGTTACAAAGAATCATGTGTGCAACTCAGCAGTTTATGTAATGGCCAACCTTGCTAAGTCGTTGGGGGCCATTTTCCTGATGTTGACATCAAGCCTCTTTAGTTATGCCATCCTTGATATTAAAACATCACTGCAATTGCTCCCTCTAATAGCAAATTCCGCTGCTGAGTGCTGCTGACAGCATTGTAGCCAAAACAGAACCACTGAGAAGCAAGAGGGAAGAATCGGCACATTCAGGAGAACTCCCAAGGCTCGCAGAATTACAAAAACTCTTTTCGGGCAGGGGTCCCCAACATTTTTGGACCCGTGGGCATAGTTGGAGATTTGAGAAACTGCTGTGGGGCCACCACAAAAATGGCTCTCACGGTGGATGTGGCTGGTCACATATGGCTGCCATGGGGGACCTGGCTAGTTTAAAAGTGAGGTGATGGTGCGGGAGAGGGAGAGGAAGAGCAAGAGCAAGGCTAGAGGCTGGGAGGGAGGGGGAAATAGCCAGGCAAAGGGGTAGAGGGGAGAGAAAGCGTGAGGCTAGAGGCTAGAAAGGGGGAGAAAAAGAACCAAGCTGTGGTTCTAACATTTTCTGAGGCTTTTCGTAAAACCATTTTAATTTTTGGGGGGGGAGAGGGCAGGGAGGGGAGAGGTTCGTGGGCACCGTTGGAGGTCCATGCAGGCACCATGGTGCCAATAGGTGCTGCATTGGGGGGGGCTGCATTGGGGGGGGGAACCCTAAGAGGACAGAGAAAAACAAAACAGCTCATAAGGACTGAGCATGCTCAGTGGCTACAGAATGCTGATTGTCTATTGGAGGGGAAAAATGGGAACGGGGTGGGTGGTGGGTGGAACGGAGTATCCTGGAAGAGGGCATGGGCACTGGCTGGCTGGAACACTGAGCAGGAGCAACTCCACGCTGCACAAGTTTGTTGATGCTCCCACCTGTTCCCCCTAATATCAGACATGGCTGCTGCTGTGCCTGCCCGCTTGGAACTGAAACAGGGCTCTGCAAAAACAAGATAAAGGTTTCTGCATTCTCGGGGGATTTCCCCAGGCACGCAGAAGAACATTATTTTGTGAATTAAAAGAATGTTGTTGTTTATATACATATTTTAAAAAAAAAACACGCCAGCCCAGTGAAGATCTGTGCTCCTTGGCTTCCAGGACATGTAGAGGTTGTAAGCTGAGGATGGCGGGGGCGGCAGGGGGGGGGAAACGACAGTGGAAAGACGGGGATGGCTTGCTTGACCCCTAACTGCTTCTGGGGAGGGAAGGTTGGGATCAGGAGGATGTGTGCCATGAGGCCGAAAAACTCCCCTCCCCATGCCATACATGGGGCTATTCCAGGGTCCCCCAGAATCTAATCTGGAGTCAGTAACGGCAGACAACTTTGCCCACCACTGCTGATCTTCTCCTGCAGTGCTCGGCCACAGGGGAGTGCTGGCATATTCTAGCTAGAGCGCACTCTCTGCTCAGATGGGGAAACACTGAGGCCCAGCCAGCCTGGTCTTCACTCTGTGTATACCCGCCTGAGAACACTTCCCAGAATTCTCTGCAGTATACAGGCATTCTTCAGTAGACAAATCAATGCGGTTTTCCTGATGCTAGGAAGTGCCAAAGTCAAAATGCTACCACCAGCATTTAACAGCTGTGGTGTGTTGGCTTGTCCAGGAAAGGGGGCTGCAGGGGGGCACAGCTGGGGCACCCCCCGTCCTGTGAAGCTGCCGGAGGGTGTTCGATGACGACAGTAAGGCCCGAACAAATTTGGCCAGTGCCGCACCTGAACTGAGCAGTGTGCCCCAGTTGGTCTCATGAAGTTCAGGCTCCAAGCAGTCGGGTTTCAGGGTCCAGAAGAGTCCAGTGTGATGTAGTGTCAGTTTGATGGCTCCAGAGGCATGTACCACGATAGAGGGCAGGCAAGGGTCAAGTTCCACGAAGCAGCAACCAAACATTCCTAGGTCAGGTGCAGTTAATGTAGATAGACAGGAGTCGAATTCCAAAAGCGTTGCGAGGAGAAGGTGCTTAGGCAGGCTGGGACTTCCTCCCTCGTGAAAGAAGATGCTCGGACTGAAGATCACGCCCCGAAGCTGTGGTTTTATAAGGCTTGTCGAAGCCAGATTGGTCGAAGCCAGATTGGTCCGAAGCCAGAGGAGGGGGGGCAGCTGACCTGAGCGCTAAGTCAGCTTGTCTTGCAGCCTAGATGGCACCCTTGAGGAACACAGTTCACAGGCCTACAAAGCCTGGGGCAGAAACATGGGCCCTTCTGGCACAAGGGGTAAGGTGCCACAGCCTGGCTGCTAATGGCTCCAAAAAAACCCCAAAAAAAAACCCACCCCAGGCCTCTCCCCACCTCCAGGTATCATCAGATGGCAGATGAGTCAGGATAGAAAGGGTTTCGGATGATTGACAGTTTGGGAAAAAAAACCCCACTAATATAATAATGTTACATTGAAATTAAATGGTTTTGTTTCTTTCTACTGGAAGCCATGCCAAGGACCAAAGGGAGGGCACTGTGAGATGGGCGAGATGGGCAAGGGTTGGGGCTACAAGAGATGTTTTTTTCTAGTGACACCACCATGTGGCAGGAGGACAGCAAGGTTGGCAGAATGCACTTGGGATGTGGCTTAGCTGATGCTCTAGATCAGTGTTCTCCAACCTTGGGTCCCCAGATGTTTTTGGCCTACAACTCCCAGCATGCCCCAGCCAGCGCGACGCGCCCAAAGTCACCCAGTGAGCTTCATAACCGAGTGGTAGACTAGAACCCGGATCTCCCGAGTTCCAGTCCAACACTCTAGCCCAGTGTTCTCCAACCTTGGGTCCCCAGATGTTTTTGGCCTACAACTCCCAGCATGCCCCAGCCAGCTATGCTGGCTGGGGGCATGCTGGGAGTTGTAGGCCAAAAACATCTGGGGACCCAAGGTTGGAGAACACTGCTCTAGATAAGCCCCGGGAGGTCCCAGTGGGATAGGGAAGGAAGCAGCCTCTTAAGTATGCAGGGTCCAATCCATGTAGTCATAACTTAAGTTTCTTTTGGCACAGCAACAGCATTTTCCTAAGCTGCGTGCACCATTTGAAAAGCATGCATGTTTTAGACACGAGTCACAGATGAATGGAAAGTTGGCATGTATAATCCCCAAGACATACCTTTCTCCCCCCCCCCTTTCAAAATGTATTTGAGAAAAAAGATTCCCATCCTTATTTTCATATATTGTTTTAAGTAAATTGGAATCAGCTGTGGCAGCTGAGGGCATTTGTTGTTTTTCCATAGCAAAGATCGCTAAGCATCAGAGCAGCAAAATGTGGAGCCAATAAAAGCCAGTCTTCTCACTGAGTTTCATGCTGCCATCTTACTTTACTTTTTAAAATGCGATTCCTCTTTCTCTCTCTCTCTCTCTCTTACACACACACACACACACACACACTGCTCAGCTATCTGATTCAGGCAGACAGATTCTTTTGCGTCATACGGAATTTTTGTAATGTGATCGAGAACACAGCAAGTTCCCAAATGATGTTACTGTGGCAGCTGCTGATGGAAGCTGATTTGGTGAATATAGAATTGGGAGAGAGGGGAAGGAGAGGAGGGGAATGGATGGATGGCACTTTCATCCAACAATTTAAAAAAAAAACCAGAGTCTCACAGGGCTAGTGTGGTGTGGTGGATAAGAACATAAGAAGAGCCATGCAGGATCAGACCAAGGTCCATCTAGTCCAGCATTCTGATCACACAGTGGCCAACTGACTGCCCACGGGGAAACCCACAAGCAGGACATGGGTGCAACAGCACCTTCCTGCCCATGTTCCCAATCAACTGAAGTACATAGGTGCACTGCCTCTGATACTGGAGGAAGCATATAGTAGCCAGTCAGGACTAGTAGCCACTGATAGCCTTCTCCTCCATGAATTTGTCCAATCCCCTTTTAAAGCTGTCCAAATTGGTGGCCATCACTACATCTTGTGGAAGTGAATTCCATAGTTTAACTATGAGCTGTGCGAAGAAGTACTTCCTTTTATCTGTCCTGTATCTCCCACCCATCAGCTTCATGGGATGACCCATTTGGGTTCTAGTATTATGAGAGAGGGAGAAAAATGTCTCCCTATCCACTTTCTCCACACCATGCATACTTCTATACACCTCTACCATGTCTCCCCATACTTGTCTTTTTTCTAAGCTAAACCCAGCTGCTGTAACCTTTCTTCGTAGGGGAGATGCTCCAGCCCCTTCATCATTTTAGTTGCCCTTTTCTGCCCTTTTTCCAACTCTACAATCTCCTTTTTTAGGTGCGGTGACCAGAACTGTACACAGCATTCTAAGTGCAGTCACACTATAGATTTGTATGTAGTAGGCGATC
Organism: Shinisaurus crocodilurus; assembly: GCA_021292165.1. Taxonomy (NCBI): domain Eukaryota; kingdom Metazoa; phylum Chordata; class Lepidosauria; order Squamata; family Shinisauridae; genus Shinisaurus; species Shinisaurus crocodilurus. The sequence goes on along the minus strand of CM037886.1, from coordinate 26,854,256 downwards.
ACTCGTGACCGAGTAAGATTGTCTTTCAGGATAAATTACAAAAAGAAAATTATAAAAAGAGGAAATTCTAAAAAATTGCGTAGACTCTAGCAATGGGTCCGTAAGTGACTGTGGAGGCCAATTCTAGATCCACACAGCTTCCCACAGTGAGGACACAGGTTACCAGATGGAAGATGGTCTTGTAAAGGATTCGTTTGACGTGCTTTTCGCCTAGCACGTTTCTCCCTTTCACCTTGCACTCGGGCTTCTTCAAAGTCCATGGAGCCTTTGTGAAAGGCCAACCTCCAGGTAGATTGCTCATGGGCCAGAGCTTCCCAGTTTTTGATGTTTATATTGCATTTTTTTAGATTAGTCTAGATTTGTATAAGGGCTGTATGATCTTGGCAGTTTTATTTTAAATTCCTTTCCTAACATGGAGTTTGCCTTTCTCACAGCAGCCGCACACTGGGTCGACATTTTCATCGAGCTGTCAACCACAACCCCAAGATCTCTTTATTGGTCAGTCACCACTAGCTCAGATCCCATCAGCTTATATTTGAAGTTGGGATTTTTCGCCCCAACTGATCCATAAGAGGACCTCACCCCTTATTCCATGACTGCTAAGTTTGCTTGGAGTCTTTGGTGAGTGTTGTGCCTCCAGTGGGTCAGACGGAGACCAGCCGTGCCAGAGTGTGTTTGGGGTGGGGCCAAGCTAAGCGCAGCCTGACCCAGCTGGGCAGCCTTGCCAATCAGCACCTGCGCTCAAAAGGCAGGTCCCAAGCACACTCAGATGCTGGAAGCAATTGTTTGCTTATACAGCTTCAGCCAGACGCCTTGACACCCCCAAACTCAGACTTGTGCCTTGTGCCTTTGAACCTCAGAACGACCTTGACAACGCTTTTGCCTGCTCCTGAACTGGTTTCTGTTTGCTGCTTTTCGGACATATATATTTTGGCTTCGACCCTTGGACTGATAACGACGACGGCTTAGCTTGACACTGGGCGGATTTATGACAGCGAGGGACTTTGTCAAAAGCCTTTTGAAAGTCCAAGTAAACAATGTCTACCGGATCACCCCTGTCCACATGTTTATTGACACTCTCAAAGGATTCTAAAAAGGTTAGTGAGACAGGACTTACCTTTGCGGAAGCCATGTTGATTCTTTCTCAGCAGGGCTTGTCCTTCTATATGCTTGCTGGTTTTATCTTTAATAACACTTTCAACCAATTTACCCGGAACAGACATTAAGCGGCAAAGATGGCTCAAGGAGGACACCCAAGCTACAAACCTGCTCCTTCAAGGGGAGTGCAACCCCATGCAGAACAGATTGAACACCCTCCATCCGGTCAGAGGAACAGCAGGAACATCCACTAACAGCATCTCAGTCTTGTCTGGATGGAGCTCCAGTTTGTTAGGCCTCATCCAGTCCATTGTCTCAGTCAGGCACCGGTTTAGCACATCCACAGCCTCACCTGCTGAAGATGAAATGGAGAGATAGAGCTGTGTTCCATCAGCGTACTGATGGCAATGCACTCCAAAACTCCAGATGACCCCACTTAGCAGTTTCATGTAGAGGTTGAATAGCATGGGGGATAAGACCGACCCCTGTGGGACTCCATACTGGAGAGTCCATGGGGCCAAACAATATCCCCCAGGTGCCACCAAGAGCACCTGAAGCTGGTTGGCCACCGACCACTCAAGGACCTTGCCCAGGAAAGGAACATTGGCTACCAGCCTAAAGTTGTTAGGATCTTCTGGGTCCAGAGAGGGTGACCACTCCCTCTCTCAAGAAGGCATTGGTCACCTCCCTGGCCAAGCCAGCTGTTCCCTCCCTCCTAGATTTTATAAGCCAAGAGGGGCAAGAATCCAGTGTGGATGTGGTTGCACGAACCTGTCCAAGCACCTTGTCAACATCCTCAAGCTGTACCAACTGAAACTCATCCAAGAAAACATGACCAGGCTGTACTCTGGGACCCTCACCTGATTCAACTGCCACAACATTGGAGTCCAAGTCCCAGCGGATGCAAGAGATTTTTTCCTGGAAGTAGGAATTCTTATTCTGCACTGGTCCAGCATTTAGAAGCTGCATCCGGAGACCCGAGGGCAGGCAGATAGGGCAACCACCAAACCTGTGGGTGCAAGGAGGGCTAGAACACTGGGGCTGAGACACTTCGTCACTGGGGCTCCTCGCGCTTGGATAGAGTGTCATCCTGAGTCGGGAGACTTCAAATGCTCCTGCAGCCATGAAACTCACCTTGAGCCAGTTGTGCTCTGCTCTGTTAGCCTAACCTGCCTCTCAGGATTGTTGTGAGGATAAACTGCCATAAGCGCTACTGCCATGAGCTACTTGGAAGAAGGGCAGGATACAATTGTGGCAGGTACCTAGATATGTTTTGGAAATGGGGAGAAGGACAGGTGTCAGAGACTCTGGGGCTTGAACTGAAGCTGGAGCCTAGCCTAACTGGAACTGTGCACGCTCAAGGTTCAGCACCACTGCACTTCCAGCACAGAACGGAGTAAAGTTGTGCATAATCAACCTTTGTGAGGGCTGATGTCATGGGTCGGCATTGTCGGGCACTTGCCAAGGTCCATACCTCAGGAGGGCCCCCCCTCCTCCTCGCTGTTGCTGCTTGCTCACCTGCCCTTTCCAAGTGTGCAAGCAGTGGCAAGAGCAAAGAGAGGGAGGTGCAACCCCTGCTTGCCTTGCCCTTTCCTTCTGAGCAGTGGTGCGAATTGGGCCCCCAGAGGGAGATGGCAAGTGAACCGGCAGCAGTGACAGTGGAAAGGTGGTTGGCCCACCCAGGGATTCCCCCCCCCCCCAAATTTGGAGCTGACACTGGTCCCTGTGATTGACAGGCAATATGAATCCTGTATTTGCCAAGCCTCATATACATATGAGAAGCCAGGCCTTCTGCTGCTTGCACTTCAGGCTCAAGTCCTTGCTCTGGCCCCAGCCTTCAGCAGGTGACACTCCCCGCACCGCCCAGGATGCGGGCACAGCTGCCCACCGCCCGGCCTGGCACTTGACGACGACAGAGGAAATATTGTCTCTTCAGCTTGCTTATTCTCGGCAGCCTTTAATTGCCTGTTTTGTCTCCGGAAAAATGCCGCCACTTGCAGAACCCAGTCGAGCACCAAAGCCTAATCCAATCAGCCTCATGATGTATGCAAAAAAGGGGGGAAATACAGAAAATGACCTTGCGCATAATTACTCATTTGATGACTGTTGGCGAATGACACAAACGGAATCCGACACGCATTGTAAGGCATTAATGAGTGCTTTCCTCCTCTTTCCCTTTCACCCCTCCCCCACGCTCCTCTTGCACAGAAAAAAAACTGTTTTAATTAAGACTTCCTTGATTAGTCATTTAATCAGTCATTAAGCCAATACAGATGGAGTCAATTAATTTTTTTTTTTTTTACACTTGAATAGATAGTTGATGCTACTGCAAAATGATACATTCTTTTTTATTATTTTTTACGTTGGGTCCTCGGCAGTTGCAGTTCTGCTCTGGAATGCTGAACTGCAATCTATGGTTACAACGGAGGCAGGAGCATCTCCCACCTGCAGGTTACCCAAATATAGCGTCATTTCTGAGCTCCAGTTAAGGGATGTTATCTTCCTCCTATCATTACCATTCGTGCTCTTTCAGTTTATGTTAACAGCATCACCTTCACCAGCTTCCTGTCTGCTCCCAAATCCTACGCCAGCTCCTTGCCCTTACCTTCAATGCACTCCGTGGCCTTGCCCCTTCCTATCTCTGTGTGCCATACTTGGATGGGAGACCCCTCCTCTAGTTTCCTGCATTGAGCAGGGGGTTGGACTCGATAGCCTTGTAGGCTCCTTCCAACTCTATGATCTATGAAATCTATGAAAATCCCTCCCAGAGACCTTTGCTTATCCAGCTCCACCACCCTCGGCCATCGCAAGGTCTCCTCCTTCCTGAAACGACTCCTCCCATTTTCCCTTCTGCACCTTATGCCTGCTGGAACTGCCTCCAAGAATGCCTTGGTGCCACCACCACCACCGTCCTTATTTCCTTTAAGTCCCTCCTCAAAACTCACCTTTTCCGGTAATCCTTTGGATCTCCCCTTAGCTAGCCGCTATACTTTATCCTAACTCAGCCAAAGTATATTTATTTATTTATTTATTTATTATATTTATCAATCGCCCATCTGGCCGGTCACCCGGCCACCCTGGGCGATGTACAATTAAAATACAATAAAACACAATAAAACATAATAACTAAAACAATATAAAAAATTCTCATTAAAAACCTAACCCACCCCATATTCCCGCCTGAACAGCCATGTTTTTAATGCACGGCGGAAGCTCATCACGGAGGGGGCATGGCATATTCTTTCTGTGATTACCCATGACTCCATCTCCCCTACACACACACACACACACACACACACCTCTTCCTCTATTATTTCCCTGTTTCTGTGTTAGATTGTAAGTCCCTTGTGGTAGGGGAAGTGTCATGCCCATTCTTTGTAAAGTGCCATGGATATAGATAGCATTAAATCAGTCATAATTGTGATTGTTATTATTACTTGCTACTGTACTAGATTATTATTACTACTGTACATGGCCAAGCGGGGACTAGATCCGGGTTCTAGTCCCTGCTTGGCCATGAAACTCACTGGGTGACTTCGGGCCAGTCCCTGACTCTCAGCCTAACCTACCTCACAGGGTTGTTGTGAGGATAAAATGGAATGGAGGAGGAGGAGGAGGAGGAGGATTGTGTAAGCCGCCTTGGGATTCCTTGCAGGAAAAAAGGCAGGGTTTTATTTATAAAATAAATAAATAAATAAATACTGGAGCATTGGCTGCCTTCAGCCGTAGCATTTTCTTTGGAACAACACTCTTGTGGCCGCTTAAGGACAAACGGTTTTGTTGTGGCCTCAGCTTCCATGGACCTCAAGCCCACCTCATCAAATGCATGTGGTGTTATATGCAGTTGGCAGAGAGGCATATACTTGGGCCTGGGGAGGATTGCAGGTGGTGGACTCAAAAGGCCATGCAGTGCAAGAGGCACAATACATTTGTGACATTTCTAAACAAAGCTCAAATGTAGATGTAATAAATGCAGTCGCCATTCAAAAGAGTAGCAATTGACAACAATACAAAATCTTCCTGTCTTCGCCATGGCAATTTAATTAATGCCTGTTCCTGGCTCTGACTGAACCCTAAACAACAAAATCAAATTTGCTGATACGGTTTCATATCAGCAAATTTCATTCATTTCATAGATTTCATAGATCATAGAGTTGGAAGGAGCCTACAAGGCTATCGAGTCCAACTCCCTGCTCAATGCAGGAAACTAGAGGAGGGGTCTCCCATCCAAGTAATAACCAGGCTTGACCCTGCTTAGCTTTCCATGCTCAGACAAGCTGAGCCAGTCTCTAAGATGCCATTTAGTTCAGCAATTTCATTTAGTTCAGCAATTTCATTCTGGAATCTCCTTTTGAAGTCCTTTTTTTGTTGAACTATGTAGACCAGTGTTCTCCAACCTTGGGTCCCCAGAGGTTTTTGGCCTACAACTCCCAGCATGCCCCAGCCAGCTATGCTGGCTGGGGCATGCTGGGAGTTGTAGGCCAAAAACCTCTGGGGACCCAAGGTTGGAGAACACTGATGTAGACTTTCCTGGGAGACTGAAGGGTGGGTTCACGCAACCAGGCAACAGGTCTACTCTGGAGGAGGGGGTGGGGGTGCCTGATCTGCTCCACGGCGGGGGTGGAGGAAGCCTCTGACAGGGGAAACTAAGAGGATTTTTGAGTGAAAGCACTTGTGAGCTGGGTTCTGGTACCGATCACAAATTCCTGGGCGGCTAAGCATATGCTCAGAAGCACCGTGCTCCTTAACTCTTATCCTGTGTCTTCCTGCCTGAGCTACTATTTTGCACCTGACGCTGGTTTCTAGTAAAAAAACAAAACAAAATAGACCCCGGAAGCCTGAAGTCTCCTTCCCTAGGTTTATGTCTTTGTTAAATGGGCAATGATTGCCGCTGAGTAGCCATTTTAGCCGAGGGGGCTGTGTCTGTGAGGGCAGGTCTACTAGGCAAAGGCCTGTGGGAGAGAAGTATCATTGTCCAGGTTCAGCGTGCAAAACACAGTTGTATGCATTTCTTCCGTTTTATTCCCTGCAGTTTAAGGATGCAATATCAGGAGATCCATAAGCAGAGCTTCTGCTGTTTACCAGAAGCCATGCTGACTAGGGAGGGGGGTGGGAGTGCCAGATCTGATTGGGACCATGGAGCTGGAGAAGGGTAATTAATCCTTTTTTTCTGCACCTCCCCCCCCCAATTAAAATGCAGTATAGACTATGCTGGGCTAGAAGAGCCAATGGTTTGACTCAGTATAAGGCCGCTTCCTACAGTTTTACAGATGCTTGAGGAATTTGTTCAATCAAGAACCATCAATAAAAAGCTAATACTCTGGAAGACAGAAACAAAATTCAAAGAGATCTCGATAGGCTGGAGCGCTGGGCCGAAAACAACAGAATGAAATTTAAAAGGGATAAATGCCAAGCGCTGCACCTAGGGAGAGGAAACCAAATGCAGAGCTACAGAATGGGGGACACTTGCTGTTTTGGGCTGCATTAATAGAAGTATAGCTTCCAAATCGCATGGCATGATAATTCCCCTTTACTCGGCACTGGTTAGCCTCATCTTGAGTACTGCGTCCAGTTCTGGGCACCACACTTTAAGAAGGACATAGACAAACTGGAGAGGGTTCAGAGGAGGGCAACAAGGATGATAAAGGGACTGGAAACAAGGCCCTATGAGGAGAGACTGAAAGAACTGGGCATGTTTAGCCTTCGGAAGAGGAGACTGAGGGGAGATATGATCGCACTCTTCCAGTATTTGAAGGGTTGTCACAAAGAGGAGGGCCAGGATCTCTTCTCGATCATCCCAGTTTGCAGGACACGGAATAATGGGCTCAAGTTACAGGAACCCAGATTCCGCCTGAACATCAGGAAAAATTTCCTGACTGTCAGAGCAATAAGACAATGGGACCAACTACCTAGGGAGGTGGTGAGCTCTCCCACTCTGGAGGCATTCAAGGTGCGGCTGGACGGCCATCTGTCGGGGATCCTTTGACCTGGATTCCTGCATTGAGCGGGGGGGGGTTGGACTCGATGGCCTGGTAGGCCCCTTCCAACTCTACTTTTCTATGATTCTATGAAGGACACAATCCTATTGATTGCACCCTCGCTGCTCAGAAGCCCCCAAACTCAGAGGCTTCCGAGTTTCATATGCCCTGCCAGGCCCAAGCCAGCAGGGCAGGAGGACTGGCAGAGGAATGGCACTCCGTCTCTTGGATGATTTTGGCTAGATTGACTTTTTAGGCTTTCTAGCGAGAGCACTTCAGAGGGGGCGGGGGGAAGGAGACTAGAGGAAGCTCAGGATATCTCATATCCTGGCCCCTCTGGTCTCTTCCCCTCCCAGGTATCTTAGGATTGCTCTCTAAATATCTAAATACTTCATAGCAAGATATTAAATTCGGAAACCGTGAATTTTGATACGAACTGACCGGATCCGCACCTCCAAGGTGAATGTGTGAGTCTGCACTTCCCAAATGTGCCAACACAGTTCACAGCTCTTGAAAGGCTCAAGATTAATTTAGATAGGTTTATTTTGAGAGAAAATATGTTTAGAAATGAGTATTCTGAGAGTAAATACATCTAAATTTAAAGTATGTATTTAAATTCGAATTTTCATGCAGATTTTAAAAAATTGTAGAATGAGGCGGAAACAGGATGGAACAGACTTACGACTGAACACATGCAAAAGTGACACGGACCCGAAATAGATGGATCCAGCCGTCCCTGGTATTTGCTCCGCAGGGCAAAACAGAACTGGGGGGTTTTGGCCCCCGTTTTCATCAGAAAAACTGCACAAGGGGAACGATTAAAACAAATCTTTAAAATGGGCCACACTGAGCTTCATGAAAGGAATACCGAGATACATGGAGGATGTTGTTTGCACGTCTCATCTACCTTAACGGTGCCACGTGAGAGAATTGTAAAGTAGTTTGTACACAGGAAAAAAAAGCTACCGTACTAAAATAAATGATCGTAATGATAGTGGACAGTGCCAGATGCCACAGAGGAAGTGTACAAGAAGGTAGCCAATCATTCATCTCTCCATTTGCTTGCCCATGAGCAGCGCTTGTTGTTTGCAGATGCCCATCTGCTGCGTTCTTGTTTATGAACAAAAATACTATTAAAAAAACAAAAAAAGTTGCGTTTTTCGTTGCTTGATGGTTTTTGATTCTTACCCCACCCCTCCACCACCTCCCCTTTTCCTCTTTCAGGGTATGTGTGGTATTTGTCAAGAATCAAACCTTTAGGTAGCGCACCTCTTCCTTTTCACATATATGTCCCATCACTACTGGCTTGCCCAACATTACAAGTTGAGATCCTTTAACGCTGGGATGGGGAACCTCTGGCCTGCAGAGGGTCCCTATCCAGTTGGCAGAAGCTTGGACTCTCTCTGTAGGCCCTCCCTAAGCCCCGCCTTCTGGAAGTTGCTCGGGGCTCAGGGAGGAGGCAGGAAGAGGAATCCTCCCTGTTACCTCGGATCTGCGTTCAGAGATAAGAGCAGGGATTACCCTGCACACTGCTTCCCCTGGCGGTTGGGAGGGCAAGCAGCACATAGGGGACTCTCCACTGCTGTTTCTGATCCCTGTTTGGAGATAACAGAGGGATTCCCCTTAGCGCGCCCTCCCAATTGGGAGTCATTCGGGGCCCTTACCCAGAAGGAGTTCCCTACTCCTGCTTTAATGGAAGATGCTGTTAACTGAACTTTTCCCTTCTGCATGTGAAGCATGACCAATGATCTATTTTTTCTTATTAATGTTTTTTCAGATAGTGTTATTGGGTGGTTTTTGTTTTTTTTTTCTATTTTAAAAAAATTGCAGGGTGGTTTACATAATCTTAAGTACAGTAATACCTTGGATTGCAAGTAACTTGGTCTGAGAGCGTTTTGCAAGACAAGCAAAAAAAAATATTAAACAATTTGACTTGATAAAAGAGCAAGGTCTTGCAAGACAAGTGTAGGGATGTAACCGCTCGCCTCGAGCGGGCCGAAATCGGCCCCGCTCACGCCCGCCAGAGACTCACTTTGATATAAGAGTGTTTTGGATTACAAGCACGATTCCGGAACGAATTATGCTTGCAATCCAAGGTATTACTGTACCTATAAATTATGTACTGTCCCGCTTTTTTCCTGGATTATGTAAATTGATCTTTGAGGCGTTAGTACAGGTGGTGTTGTAGTTTTGGCAGGGGTTAATTAAAATGGCCTTTTGGCTGCTTCTAAGCTTGTCGTTAGGATCTTATTTTAAACAATGACCTTTAGAGGGTGTCCCTCCCAAATGTGTCTTTAAGACAAGGGGTGGGGAACCTGTATGGCCCTCCAGATGTTGCTCTCTAATTCCCATTAGCCCCAGCCAGCACAGCAGATATGATGGGAGTTGTAGTCCAGCAATATCTGGAGGACCACAGGCCCTTCCCTCCTGCTTTAAGATATTATTTTAAACTACAGCTTTTCTTTGGGGAGATATGGGTGCCTGAATTTACATTCTGAACAAGTGGGACCTGCGTCAAAATGTTGCCGTGTGGAGTGCTGCCATTCAGGATTCTAGCCACCCAACTCCCCACCCGAGTTTTCCTGCTTTCCCCCAGAGTCCCATGGTCGCTGAGCATGGTCAACCTTCATTGGACTGTTTTGGGGGCTCCTCCTTAGTTTTTTTGTTTGGGGGTGTGTGTGTTCCTAAATATGTTTGTACTTTAGCAAGCTTTGAGTTTCCCCACGCCGGCTGATACTTCCCTCTTGTGTGTGTGGCTGGTGCCAATCTGGCTACAGAAGCAATGGTACTCAGAAGCTGAAGATTGGAAATAGAAGTAGCCTCATGCAAACCTCTCTCTCTCTCTCTCTCTCTCTCTCTCTCTCTCTCAGACCCACCAGTCTACCATACAGGGTTGTCGTAAAGGTTGTGAGTTAATGACTGCAATGCACCTTTAAGTGCAAAGCTTCCATTACATGAAAGTGGCTTTGGGTTATTAGGAACTATTTGTACAGTTGGCCTTCTCGTGCTCCAGCTCCAAACATAGCACCCAGAAGGACATTCTCAGTGGCCGTCCCTGAGTCTTGGATCTCCCTGAACTCCAAAAGTCTGACTGGAAGGAATGCAAGACTGCTGGCCTATATTCAGGAGAGGTTTTCTTAGGCTGCGAAGGAGCAGGGGAATCTTCAGTGGCTGGCTTTTATACAAGAAAGGCACTTAATTGTTTTAACTCTTGCGTATATCACCTGCAAAGATCCATCCATGAAAACCTGCCGGTGGCAATATCAGCTTAAAGGCTGCAACCTTTGCTCTGTTGCAGTGACCTCACCTACTTCGGAGAGGTACTTTAAGGAGCTGTCCAGCTTTTAAGATTTCCATGGCCTCCCACTAGATCCAAGAACCTGTCATAATCTATTTTTTCTTTAAAAAAATAAATAAATCTCCTCTTAGGGTTGTCATCTTCATAAGGAGGCTGAAGGGAAGGGGAAAAGTAGATTTTGATTTTGATTTTTAAAAAAAAAAAAAAAAAAGATTCCTGCCTTTATATACTTTTCTTATGAAAAAGGTTTTAAGGTTTGAAAAATGAGTCCTGTCTTGTCTAAGCAAGGAATAATAAATAAAAGCAGGTGTGAAGGGTTGGAATCGAAAACAGATGGATATGACGGATGTGATCCGACTTCCCTACGGCTTCAGTCTTTAATCCCTGTGGCTTACTGTGAATACTTCCCCCCTGATGCAATGCAGAAATAATAAATGGAGCAGAGCATATGGAGGGGGCTTCTCTTAATGGCTGAGCAAGGGGCAGGGATTGGGCTGGGTGGGGGCTAAGTTGACCCTTTCAGGGCCGGCTGCTCAGCTTCCCTCCTCCACCCAGTCACTTTCCCGTTGTATCTCTGGCCGTACTTATATCACACACAAGATGAAAGAAGGAAAGAGGAAGAAAGCCAAAGCTGTGGGAGGAGCAAAGGCATTCCAGGGATTCCCTCTTCTTCGCTTTCTTTGCTGCTGGTGTTTCATGCAGAGCTCGGGGCAAAAGGACGAAGATTCTTCTACCTTGACCTCAAGAGCCACTGTGGTGTATTGGACTAGGAAGAGGGAGATTGAGGCTCAAACCCCCATGGAGCCTTGCAAGCCACTGAGTGACATTGGGCCAGTCGCCATCTCTCGCCCTAGCCTTCCTGACAAGATTACTGTGAGGATAAAACAGGAGAAGGGGAGAGAGCCATCTAGACCATCCTGAACAGCCTTGGAGGAAGAATTGGACATCTGTAGTAACAGAACTGGATGATTATCTGACAGTGCTATTCCTCCAAGACCATAAAACCTAGATACCTGAAACTTGGCGTGCATACTCAGGGGAACCTTAGGGATGTGCACCAGTGGGTCACTTGGTTTTTAAAGTTCATTAGTTAATTTTAATTAAGTGTGTCCTTGTGTTTGAAGCCCGCAGTACCATCTTCAGTCACTCAGTGGTAGACTTCCCTAGCCAGGGCACACCTTTGCAGTCCATACAGTTTGGAGCCAGGGGGAGGGGCAGCCCATAATGCTGTCCCTCGGAATCCCCTTCTGGGGAATGGATTGAGCAGACCCCTCCCTCAAGGGACTGTGGCAGGGGCCACGTCTAGCGGTGCCCGCGACCATGCCTTCACTTCTTTCACTTAGACTGGGTGGGCACAAGGTGTCCAACTCTTAACAGCTACATAACTTTGCTTGAAGTCTTTGCTATATCAAATTAAGGGCTCTTCCATCCTGCCCAAAGCCAGATATATATTATTAGCATCTTTGAGAATATGTTCTCTTTTCACGTTCTATCCTGTTTTGGTGCTTCCCTTCTGGGCTTTGTTTGTTTGTTTGTTTGTTTGTTTATAGCTTGTCTACAAGTCTCCTCTAAATAATCTGAAAAACTCCAGGTCCAACTTGGCTTTCTCTTAAATGAGAAAAGAAATGGGATGCCCACTGATCTGTTTGCCTGCCAACAACCTCCTAGCCGTTTTAAGAGGGAAATCTCGTTGTGAGTTGATTAATCCATTTTCCTGGAAAACCATCGCCAGCCAGAGTTAATAATACTAGCCTAGCTGAATGTTATAATATGAATGATCCTCTCACATGAGTCCTAGTTCCTGATGGACTTTCCTTTACACATTTGTAATTTTTAAATATTTTTAAATATTTTTAAATATGTGTGTGTGTGTGTGTGTGTGTGTCCTTTCACAAGTGCCCAAGTGTGTTGATTCACGTGCCTGCTATTTACATTCTTGTGCAGTACAGTAGCCCAGCATACCAACATCCCCTCTCTATTATTTGAAATGACGCTTGTCAATTTACTCCTCCGCTCCATCGCCTCCCTAGGACAGTGACACCTTTTTTATTCCCCCTTTGGGGAGCTTTGCACAAATTTGACGCTAATTTTTTTTCACCTTTGGGGAGATTTGCGCCAATGTAACGTTATCTTTATCTTTTTTTTCACCTTCTAGGAGATTTGCGTAGACTCGCAGTAACTACTGCGCTTATTCACAGCAACTAATGCGCTTTAACGAATTTGCACAAACCTCCCTGAAAGTTAAACGAAAGTTAAATTTGTGCAAATCTCCTGAAGGTAAAAAAAAAAAAAACTTCTACAAAAAAAACTTCTAAATTCATTAGCAGGCTGGTGGAGTAGGCTGCTAAGGTTGTGCTGCAAAGGCCCATGGGATACGTGCTTGGAGTGGGCAGGAGGACTAAGGCGGAAACAAGCCGCAGCAAACTGCAGCGCACCCGAACGTCTGTCGGGAGTAACGTGGGTTAGCGATTGGAAACCAACCCATAGTGGCTTGTCGTGATGTGCGAACCAGACCAATGACTACCCAACCCCACCCTGCCCTATTAGTCTGCTGAAATGAAGAAAGCTTGGGGTAGCCAGGAGTGGATTTTTTGTGTTGAAGGACTGTGAGCTCAGTTTAGTTCTGGCACTCAAAGCAAATTCTGGGCCTCAAAATTCTTTAATTCTAAATGTATGTTTTTTGCACTTGGCTTTGATTGGTGGATCTTGGCGATCTGTTAAAGCAACAACAACAAAGTGGATCCTACAAGCATGAAGTCTGCCCAACCCTGTTGTCTAATATACCCCTGGACGTGGGTCCAAAATGATTTCAGTAATGGGAAATGTGTTTTTTTTATATATGAGGTAAGGATTTGGCCAAATGTATGAAATTAAAGCAATGTAACTTCTTTAAAGGTTTTCTTTTTAGGGAGTTGAAGAGCAGGTGGTGTAGTGTAATAATGTCCTATCCTCAACCAGAGTCTAAATTTTATTTAGGCAACTGATATTCCTGCTGCTGTCATCTCTGCCTTGAAGGGACTATGTACTCCTTTCTGAATGCTATCCATTCTAATGGAGAGTTAAGCCCTTTTAGAAGAAAATTAATCTGGAAGAACTAAAAATGCAGCTTTACATTGAAGGGAGGGCAGAATATATTCAGCTAGGAATGTACCCAGCCTTAGAAAATTAAGTTGATTCCTGGATTGTAATGTATAGCTCTAATGGGGTGCAAAAGCTGTTGAATGATAATGCTAGAAGGAGTCTCCATTGCCACTGAAATCAGCTCTCTGCATTGTGGTAGAACTTAACTAAATCCAAACCATCTCCAATGGCTATCTGTCCAACCCCTCTTTTGTAGAATAAAGTCTCAATTTATTTATTTACTCACATTTCTAGCCTATCCCACCACAAACACATCGGGTGAGTAACTACCCTTCAAAAATCTACAAATTTGTAGATGTCAATGCCAGATTGGATAAATTTATGAAGGTTATAAACAAGTAAATGTGGTATTGAATTAAGGCACAAAACACACAGATTTCTGAAATGGTTGTAGCTTGGAGCTACCTTTGGAGATGGTTCAGAAACTTCAGCTGGTACATAATGCAGCCACTGATTGAAGCACTAGTAGAAGTAGATGCTAGGCAGTCAGATCATGTAACATCTATATTGTACCAATTGTACTGGTTGCCAGTGCATTTCTGGACCCAATTTCTGCACTCTACGTGGGGCTGCCTTTGAAGACTGTTCGGAAGCTGCAGCTTGTGCAAAATGTGGCAGCCAGGCTTATTGCGGGGACCGGAAGGTCTGAGCATATTACACCAGTTCTGGCCCATTTGCACTGGCTGCCAATATGCTTCCGAGCTGAATTCAAGGTGCTGGTTTTAACCTATAAAGCCCTACACGGCTTAGGACCAAAATACCTGACGGAACGTCTCTCCCAACCGCAATCTACCCGGACACTACACTCAACATCTGGGGCCCTCCTCCGATTGCCACCTCCAAGAGAGGCTCGGTTGGTGGCAATGAGGAGGAGGGCCTTCTCGGTGGTAGCCCCCCAATTATGGAATCAGCTCCCCACTGAGACCCGCCTGGCGCCAACCTTACTATCTTTTCGGCGCCAGGTTAAGACTTCCCTCTATGCCAAGGCATTTAGTTAGGAGCTTGGAATAGCACAGGGGGGGATTGTCACCTGTAGGCTCACTTTTATTGGCTTTTGTACTGTTATTTTAAACTGTGTTTTTAAATTTGGTTTTTAATTTTTTAAACTATTTTGTATGTTTTTATTGTTGTTTTTATGCATAAAGTATTGTGAACCGCCCAGAGAGCTTTGGCTGTGGGGCGGTATATAAATGAAATAAATGAAATGAAATTTAAAGTGCTGACATTGGTCTTTAAAGCCTTAAATGGCTTGGGTCTAAACTTATTATTTATTTATTTATTTATTTATTATTTATTATTTAATAAATTTATTTACCGCCCATCAGCCAAACTAGACCCATACCCACCTGCCCACACTCTGAGATCAGCAACGGAGGCCCTACTTGTGTGCCCACCTATAAGAGCAATTAGGCTGGTGGGCATGAGAGACAGGACCCTCTTGATAGTTGCCTCCTGCTTGCAGTACTCTGTTCCAATTGATTTCCACCAAGCCCCATCATTATAGGCCTTTAAGCTTGTAGGCTCACCTGTTTATCTTGCCCTATAATTGACTTAGAACTCTTCCTGGGCTGGTTTTAACTGTTAATCTTCCAGAGACAGGCAAAGATCTTCCCGTTTCGGAAGGCATTTGGGACTAGCCTGTGATGTGATGGAATGCTGTTTTTACTCTTATGTATATTGTACTATTTTTAATGCGCTCTCTCTCTCTATATATATATATACAGTCATGCCTTGGATTGAGAGCATCATTCGTTCCGGAAACATGCTTGTAATCCAAAACACTCTTATATCAAAACAAAATCCTCCCCCAAAAAATTGTACAGGGATTTTTAATTTAAGCCGTACTACAGTACTTGTATTGCAAGACGTCGCTTGTATATCAAAAAAATTTAAATAAATATTTAAAAATTTGCTTGTCTTGCAAAACGCTCTCAAACCAAGTTACTTGCAATCCAAGGTATTACTGTATATATATATATATATATATATGTATAATTTTAATATTATTGACAATTTAATTCTATTTTTAACTTTTGTATTTTTCTACTTTTGTTTTAATTGTATGAGTTTTAAAGGCTGTAAGCTGCCTTGGGTCCCAGTGTTGGGAGAAAGGCGGGATACAAATTAATCATCATCATTATCATCATCTTGATTATCATTGCTTTATGTTTTGTGGATTTAAGTTTTGTTGTACGGCACCTTGGGAGGGTTTACTGTAAAAGGCATTCTAAAATGACTGAAAAAAAATTGTGCCTCAAATCAGACACACTCAACGAAAGCAAATAATCCCTGAGATAAACACAGGATGCAGCCTTTGGAACCCCCATAGGTATTGGCTGTAAGAGCTCTAAATTCATGATAAGAAGTAAGACCTCCCCAGATACTAGCTCTTAAAGCGTTGTGAAATGGGTATGAACATATTATTAACTGCTCAGAAGTTAAGAAAAACTATCAGTACTCTAGAGGGATGTCTGTGTGTACAGAATATGGTGAGATTGCAACCTACCACATTCTGGAAAAACTTTGGGAAGTGAATTGGGTACGATATGGAACTGCGGCAGCCCCACCAAGTATGAAATGGTGGTGAGAATAAACCATAGATGGCTACTGGGGCTGGGGGATGCTAAAGTCCCAGGTTCTTCTGGGAAAGGCGCTAATTTCTGCCTGAGAAGTTGAAATTCTTAGCTGGATCACAGCCATAGCAATGCAAATTTCTAAACCCTGTGGCTTCAAACATGGCTTTATGGAGACCTTGGAAACTGCCTTCAGCTGCATTTTGTGGTTAGACCAAAGGGAATTCTGTGTAGTTCCCATTGGCCAGAAATAGACCCCAAAACCACAGTAGCTGTCAGCTGTAACAAAATGGAGTGGTAAAAAGAGAGGTCATTGCAGAATTTAAATTAAAAAAAGAGAGGAAAAATCTGCCCCCTGGAAGATTTAATTTGCCCACAAGGAAAAGTAAAAAGAGGAATGCAGATTTTTGTATGTTTTCGTAAGGGAATTGAGAATTTACTCAGATGAGCTAGGGCAGTATTACACAGAGGTTTATAAGCAGTTGCTGGACAAACATTGTGAAAGCAATTAAATATCTACTAGAGACCCAATTAAACTGTTTTTATTACTAGACGATGCGTTTATTTGTAGCAGGCAGTTTAGTCCATCTTAAAGGTTACATAGTGTAGCGAAGAATCTAAATAAAGCTTAGAACCCAGAAATCAGGCGTGTAAATAACCATTTGATCTCGACTGTGCTGTTGTTGTGGCTCAAAAAGAAGGATTTGCACCAAGCAAAGAAGGTGGTGATAATAGGTCAAAATTTTCCAAATTTCTGAAGATGAAACTGTTCATTGTTCTCTCTCCCCTCTCTCAAAATATAGAAACTGCATCACACAAGGAGGACATAAATTCAGTTGCACCCCCTACACACACACACACACACACACACGTACACATGTTTTTCAGCATGTAATCAGAGGCATACTGCCTCTGATACTAAAAATAATATACAGTAAAACCTTAGATTGCAAGTAACTTGGTCTGCAAGTGTTTTGCAAGACAAGCAAATTTTTAAAATAAATTTTGACTTGATAAACAAGCGACGTCTTGCAATACAAGTACTGTAGTACGGTCAAGAAAAATGAAGACTTTACGCTATCATTCTTTATTGCAGCTTAAGTTAAAAAATATGGGTACAAATTTCTTATGGGGAATTTCGCTTTGATATACGAGTGCTTCGGATTACAAGCACGTGTCCGGAACGAATTATGCTTGCAATCCAAGGTGTTACTGGATAGCCATTATGGCTAGTCGCCATTATCTTCCATAAATGTGTTTAACCCCTTTTTAAAGCCACACAAGTGGATGGCCATCATCACTACATCATGTGGTAGGGAGTTCCACAGTTTAACCACACTCTGTATGAAGAAATACGTCCCTTTATTTATTTATTTATTTATTTCATTTTTTTATACCGCCCAATAGCCGAAGCTCTCTGGACGGTTTACAGCAATTAACAAGACAGTCCCTGCCCACAGGCTTACAATCTAAAAAGACACGACACACAAGGAAAAAGGAATGGGGAGGGGAGAATTATCTGTCCTGAATCTCCCACCAATCAGCTTCATAGCTCAAGATTGTCTACTTTGATCAGCAGAAGCTCCCCAGGGTCTCAGGCAAGCAAGGTCTTTCCCATCACTTGCTACCTGTACTTTTAAGCAAGAGATGCTGAGGATTGAACCTGGGACCTTCTGAATATGACACATGAGCTCTACCTTTGACAAGAAACAAGGAAGGGTTAACCTCCACTTGGCCTGCTTGTGAACTTCCTTGGGCCATCTGGCCGCCTATTTTAAATTTAATTTTAGTGCTGCTGATGGTTTTGATTATCTGGCTCTTTAGATCTCCCTGTCTTTTAAAAAATTGTTCCCCCTACCCCACCCCAAGATCTTGCTGCCTTTTTTAGCCTTTGTATTTTATTCTTGTTTTACCTGTATTTTAATTGTGTGTGGGTTTGTTTTTTTTAAAAAAAAATTCTTTTATGTAGGTAAATCACCCTGGGAACTTCTACTTGAAGGTGGTATGGAAATTTTGAAAATAAATAAATAATGTTTTATCAGATTGCTGGAGGTAAGATGAGTCCTTTGTAGAACTAAGTGCAGGAATTCTTCTGTATTTTATTTTCTTTAATGTGAAAATAATGGAAGAGTATTGGCTGCCTTTTATAACTTCTAGAGAGATGGGGAATAAAGTAGAAGAAAAGGAAGGAAGGAAGGAAGGACAAGTGGAAGTTGGGCACCAAATTTAAATACGATGATATATGTATGATGTTCCTGCAAAGCACTCCAGTGACTTTTCAGCGACTTTTCTTGCAGAACTTGCTGACTCAGGGAGGGATTTCTGAGTTGCTTTGGCATAATAGCTTACTAAGGTGCAATCTTATGCAAGTTTAGACAGGAAAAAGGCCTACAACTCCCAGCATGCCCCAGCCAGCTATGCTGGCTGGGGCATGCTGGAAGCTGTAGGCCTTTTTTTCTGTCTAAACTTCCATAGGATTACGCCCTAAGAGTATGAGGCAGGAAGTCCCCATTTAAAATCTAGCCACTGCCATGAACTTACTAAATGGACATTAGGCAAGTTACCAATTCTCTCAGCCTCAGCTTTCCCACCTGCAATATGGGTATATGCTCCTGACCTCATCTCCATCAATGACTTCTGTTATTGCTTTCCCATATTGTCCTTGCTCATACATGAAGCCCACTGGGTAACCTTGGATCAGTCACTGTCCCTTAGTCAGCCTAGCTACAGGGCAGTTGTGAAGATTTTAAAAAAACCCAGAAAACCCCATACAGTCCACCCTGAACACTTTGGAGAAAAGGGAGGTTACTAGTGTAGTGTAGGATAAAGAGATAATGTTAATTAAAGAACACAGACATCTTGGTTTTTACCTAATCCATGAATCCATGCATGCTATTGTTTTCATATTTTAATCCTTCCCTTCAAAAAATCTACTTATGCGCATTATTTTGAACTCTTTCCTTGTTCTGTATTTATTTTTTTAGCCCTCAAGAGGCTCTGGGGGTTGGGTTTTTTTTGTTTGTTTTTAAACCTCAGATTCTTGTAACTCTTTTATTTCTTCTAATGCTGGCACACTATCAGGCTTCAGTTATTCTTAGTGCTAAATTATTTATCTTCGTTCCCCTCCTAGCCGTGATTCTGAATCTTTTACTTGTCCTCTGGGAGATAACCAAGGCCTTACTCTCACCCCCTTTTAAAAAATCAGGCAGGGGTTTGTGTGTGTGTGTGTGTGTGTGTGCGTGTGTAAGTAAGGAAAAGCAGAATACATTATTCCTAATAAGGAGGCTAGCAACATTTACAGTGAAATCCTGTACATGTCTACTCAGAAGTAAGTTAAGGCTGCAGTCCTATACACAATTACCTGGAAGTAAGTTCCATTGAATATAATGGAGTTTACTGCTCCGTAGACATGTACAGGGTTGCACTATATCCCTATTATTGGTAATGTTGGTAAAGTTTACATTGGTAAAGTTTGTTTTCTGGTTCAATTAAAAGAGCTGGTATTAATTTTAAAATCCCTTCACAGCCTAGGACCAGGTTATGATCTTAAAGCTGCCTGTCTATAAGACCTTGCATGAGCCTTAAGACTGGCATCAGCGGCACTGCTCTCTGACCTATCTTTATCAAATGGTGGGACCAGGGTCAAGCCCTTCTTAGTGGTGGCACCGCAGCGATGGAATCCTGTCATAGAATCATAGTTGTTTATTTTGCAACTCTAGGCATCTATTTCAGCTTTGATGCAGTTGATTAATACTTTTGGTGATTTGTCTGGCTATTCATTTAACTGGTCAAAATGTGACTGGAGACAATAGGTCACATAGTGTATTAGCAAAATGGCAATTTCGATGGTGCCCAGATTTCATTACTTATTTGGGAATACGTATCCCCAGAGATATACGTATCTCAAATGATTAAGCTAAACTTGAACAAATTGACTAATGAGATCTCACAGGATATAGACAGATGGCCATAGCTAAAGTTGAGTTTGTGGGATAAGGTTAATACACTTAAGATGAATATCATACCTTGGATGTTATATGTGGAATTCCTCTATCTATACCTGGCAAATATTTTCAACAAATTTCACTGTTTTGTAAGTTCCGGGGTGGGGGTCCTCTCTGCCATGAATATCCTTGAGAAGGATGCCACGTTCCATCAAGGAAGGTGGGTTTGCCTTTACAGATCTTGCTTTATATCATTGGGCCTATTTGTTGACTTGCACTAAATTTTGGTCTTTCCCACTTAGATTAGACTTTCCACCTTTGTCAGTTCTGGAATTTTCTTATCTGGATTCTTTTTCCAAATGGATGGCATTAGGCTCTCAGCATTTTAAAATGGATAGAGCTCCTCCCACAGTTATGGCTGCTAGAGACATGTGATGGATAATACAGTAATACCCTGGATTGCAAGTAACTTGGTTTGAGAGCATTTTGCAAGACAAGCAAATTTTTAAATATTTATTTAAAAAAATTTGACTTGATATACAAGCGACGTCTTGCAATACAAGTACTGTAGTACAGCTTACATTAAAAATCTCTGTACAATTTTTTGGGGGGGAATTTCGTTTTGATATAAGAGTGTTTTGGATTACAAGCACGTTTCCAGAATGAATTATGCTCTCAATCCA
Source organism: Shinisaurus crocodilurus (assembly GCA_021292165.1). Classification (NCBI taxonomy): domain Eukaryota; kingdom Metazoa; phylum Chordata; class Lepidosauria; order Squamata; family Shinisauridae; genus Shinisaurus; species Shinisaurus crocodilurus. The sequence continues at coordinate 26,833,541 of CM037886.1, read as the reverse complement.
AGGCATGACTGTATCGCATCAGTTACATTTTGATCCATTTTATGGTGAAATCCAGACTTAAAAATTGGTAAGAAAATGTTTTTGTAGTGGAATTGGATGGATAAGTTGATTTTTACTTTGGATCAATTAGTGGGGGGGTTGATGAGTTTTTGTCATTTTCGAATTTGCGTGCCAAATACCATTTGCCTGCTGCAGCTGAATGGCAATACTTGCAATTGCAACGTTTGTTAGAATCTAGGTTTGGCCTTGCAATTTTACAGCTTCACAGTCCCTCTGCTATTGGAAATACTTATTGAAGCTGATCAGTCATATCGACCCACAATCCATATTTACAAATACTTATTATCGGTGAATAAATATGATACACAGGGTCTTAAGCAGGATGGAATAGGGAACTGGACTGTCCTGTCTAATCAATAGATTGTCACTTTAGCATCTATATTGGAAGTTTTAGTGGATCTCAGGTTACATCTTATTCAGCAAAAACTCTTGTTTCGTGTTAATTGGATGCCACCCACAAAGTCTCTTTAATAAGGGTTTGTCTAAGTTGGCTAACTGCTGGAGGTGTAATACTGCTAACACTTCCTTTAATCACATGCTTTGGCAATGTCCAGTAGTTGCCTCTTTTTGGGAGGAGGTTATAATACGAATAGGCTTTGTATTGGAACACTCTTTAATATTTATTGATGCACACATTCTTTTAAATTATCTACCTGTTTCCTGGAAATTAACACTTGGTCAGCATAAATGGATTTTCCATGCCCTTTTGACAGCTAAAAGACTAATATTACAACATTGGAAGAATAAATGCTCACCTCCAATAATAATAATAATAATAATAATAATAATAATAATAATTTATTTATTACCCGCCTCTCCATCTAGATCGAGGCGGGGAACAACAGAAAATATAAAATACCTAAACTAAAACAACACAATATATACTATTAAACATCTTAAAACATCCTAAAAACATCTTAGAACATCTTAAAAACATCTTTAAAACATCTTTAAAACATCCTAAAATTCCGCCGGATAGGCCTGCTGGAAGAGTTCAGTCTTTATGGCTTTTTTAAAGTCCAAAAGACTGACAAGTTGACGTATCTCCTCCGGCAGGCCATTCCATAATCTGGGAGCAGCAGAAGAGAAGGTCCTCTGGGTAATGCTAGTCAGCCTAGTTTTGGCTGACTGAAGCAGATTCTTCCCAGAGGACCTAAGTGTGCGGGGTGGATTGTACGGGAGAAGGCGATCCCGTAGGTAGCCTGGACCCAAACCATGTAGGGCTTTAAAGGTAATAACCAACACTTTATACTTCGCCCGGAAACTGATTGGCAGCCAGTGGAGTGCTTTTAAAACTGGTGTGCAGTTTTCTTCTAATGCAATGGATTGAGGCCCTAACAACGATTTCAATATTTGAATGGATGGCTTATAGACGCCACTCTCAAATGGATACATACATGGATATTTGGTGTGACTTTGTTGACGCTTTGGTATAATTTTCAATTTTAATTTCAATTTATTTCAATTGATATATTCTTTTTTTCTCATTTTTTCCCTTTTTATGGTTGTGTTTTGTTGAAACTTAGGATAATAAATAAATAAGGAGAATCATAGTTGTAAGGGGCCATTGAGTCTGCTTGAATTCCTCCAGCGATGGAGAGCCCACCACCTCCCTAGGCAGTTGGTTCCATTGTCTGATTGCTCTGGCCTTCAGCAAGTTTAGCCCCATTGTTCAACTGAAATCTGTCTTCCTGTAACTGAAGCCCATAATTTTGTGTCCTACAGTCTTGGATGACAAAGAACAGGTTGTGGCCCTCCTCTGTGTGACAAACCTTCAGGTACTTGAAAAGTACTATCATATCCCCCCCCCTTAGTCTTCTCTTCTCATGGCTAAACAGATCCAGTTCCTCCGATCTTTCGTCTTAGGACTTATAATATTTTCTAGTTCCCTGATCATTTGTTGGCAAATGCTATTTTGGGCTGCATTAATAGAAGTATAGCTTCCAAATCGCGTGAAGTGATAATTCCCCTTTACTCAGCACTGGTTAGTTAGGCCTCATCTTGAGTACTGCGTCCAGTTCTGGGCATCACACTTTCAGAAGGACGTAGACAAACTAGAGAGGGTTCAGAGGAGGGCAACAAGGATGATAAAGGGACTGGAAACAAGGCCCTATGAGGAGAGACTGAAAGAACTGGGCATGTTTAGCCTTCAGAAGAGAGATGATGAGGGGAGAGATGATCGCACTCTTCCAGTACTTGAAGGGTTGTCACACAGAGGAGGGCCAGGATCTCTTCTTGATCATCCCAGTTTGCAGGACATAGAATAATGGGCTCAAGCTACAGGAACCCAGATTCCACCTAAACATCAGGAAAAATGTCCTGACTGTCAGAGCAATAAGACAATGGAACCAACTACCTAGGGAGGTGGTGAGCTCCCCCACTCTGGAGGCATTCAAGGTGCAGCTGGACGGCTATCTGTCAGGGATGCTTTATTTATTTATTTATTATATTTATACCCTGCCTTTTTTCCTGCAAGGAACCCTGGATTTGACCTGGATTCCTGCAATGAGCCGGGTTGGACTCGATGGCCTTGTAGGCCCCTTCCAACTCTACTTTTCTATGATTCTACTCTGCCCCCCCCCCATTTCCCTCCTGGTGATCTCACTTTCCCCGTTGTCTTCTGCAGATCTGAAGTGGTCACTGAAGGATGGGAGTCCAGGGCAAGTCTAAATCCTCTGAAAGTCACTGCAACACCACCAGGTATGATTTCTCAGGCTTTCTGCCTCATCGATGTCTTGTGCAGACATTCAAATTTGTAGCTAATGTTGGGAGCAAAATCACAGAGGGCACAATGGTGTGGTGGTGAACAGCTAGTTTTTATCATCAGCATGTAGACTTCTGGCCACATTATCCTGAGGGCTGGATTCCAAAGCATCTTTGTTTCAGAGTCGTAAAGCACAATCCTCTGCATGTTTAGACAGAAAAAGTCTTACAACTCCCTGTGCCTGGGGAATGCTGGGAGTTGTAGGACCTTTTTCTGTCTAAATCTGCATAGCATTGCGCCCTTAGCGAGGTGATTCATCTGTCATTTCATGTTAATTTTAGGCTCCTCTGTTGAGAATTATGATCCCGCTCATTCTTGAATTGCTGTTTGTTTGGCATTATCCATAACAAATTTTTATTTTTCTTGGATCTGATTGTAAGGAAAGTTATGGGCGCCTTTTAATTTCCTAGTCCTCATGACACCAAGAAGTCAACAGAGCCGCATATGGAAAAGAGCTCGAAGCAATAGCAGGGTGGGCTGCTCTTTGGAACTTCCTCTAGGGCATGTTCTCTGACATTCATAGCTGAGGCTGGGTTCACATGATCAAACAGGAATAGCATTGGGTACTTCTGAAAAAGGCCTTGGGGAGGGTGTGCCTTCTGTTCAAATCACACACTCTTAAACTCAAGAAAGCACCTTTGACACTCATCCTGCCACAAAAAATAATTATTTTGCATTACAGTAAAGTTAGGCTCTTGCTTTGCTTTCGAGAGTCCTTCTAAGTCAGTGTTCTCCAACCTTGGGTCCCCAGATGTTTTTGGCCTACAACTCCCAGCATGCCCCGAAACATCTGGGGACCCAAGGTTGGAGAACACTGTTCTAAGTATTATGATTGATTTATATCCCACCCATCTTCCAAGGAACTCACAACAGCTCTCTGAGGTAGTTTAGACTGAGTGTTTATGACTGGCCCATGGGCACCCTGGAAATGCCATGGCTGAGCAGAATTTCTATCCAGGTCTGCCTGGTCCAAGCCCAGTGCTCTGTCCACCACGCTGCACTGACTCTTGTTTTGAGTGCAAAAGGGTTTGAACTCTCAACAAACCCTCGCATGTGGGGAGAAGAGGGCTGTACCTTAAAAAAAAAGAAGAAGATTACCATTCTTCTGCATACAAAGCACATGATGCGCTAGCACTGAAGTTCCCAGGTTCAATCCCTGGCTCCTCCAGTTAAAAGTATCAGGTATCAGCAATGTTCTTTCTCTCTGCTTGAGACCATAGATTATCACTGCCAGTTGCAGTAGATGGACAATTAGTGTGATCAGGAAAAGGCAGCTTCCTATGTTCCTATCTCAGCAAGACGTCCCCTGGTTCCACATTCTCAGCAGCGCGTCTTGTCTACTTGCACCTGTCCCCTACATCTGGGGTGCTTCCAGACGGAAGGCTCCTTGCGCTACCAATCAGAATACATCGTGCAGCTATTCCATCTTTTCCTCCTTAGCAGACATTTTGTGGAAAGAAAAAAAGATGGAAAGATGCAATGGGAATACATGGGAGAGTTACAACTGGAAGACAATCATGTCTGGAACCCCAGCCCCGACCCATAAAATGCCATGAATGAGGCAGGGTGATTGCACCAGAAGTGTCACTTCTGGAAGAACCTGTGGAATCCATTTTTGAACTGTCTTCAGCTTGCCTCTCTCTGACTCACAATGCCCTATTGTTCTTCTGTCAGATGTTCTCCTGCACCTGAGAACATCTGAGAGGAATGGCTGAACTTAATGGCTACATTAAGTTAATATAGCAAGTTATAGTTACACATTCTATAGCTAGGAGCACCAGGAGTTGGTTGCTTGGGGTGAGTGAGGCCAATGAAGACAGACGGAAGGGGCGACATGGATGCATATATACATCCTTGTATATCAGGGAGGGGCCTGAGGTGTTAAGAGCACATGCCCTGCATGCAGCATGTCCCAGGTCCAATCCTTGTCGTCTCCAGTAAAGAAGGATCAGGTGATGAGGAAAGACCCATCTCTACCTGAGGTCCTGGTGAACTGCCGCCAGTCAGAGTAGACAATACTATTTTATTTTATTTTATTTATTTATTATTTAATACATTTTTATACCGCCCAATAGCCGAAGCTCTCTGGGAGGTTTACAACAGTTAAAATCATAAAATACAATATAAAATATAAAATTTAAAACCACAGATTAAAAACAAACAGCAGAGCTAGCAGCAGCAGTTACAATAATGGAATTAAAAACAACTACAAGATTAAGATGTAATAAATAAATAAAATGATTAAGATGATTAAAATGCCTGGGAGAACAGAAAGGTCTTCACCTGGCGCCGGAAAGAGTACAAAGCAGGCACCAGGCGAACCTCTTTGGGGAGCTCATTCCACAACCGGGGTGCCACAGCAGAAAAGGCCCTCCTCCTGGTAGCCACCTGCCTCACTTCCTTTGGCAGGGGCTCTTGGAGAAGGACTAGGCTAGATGGGCCTCATATTAGGCAGGTTCCCAATGTTGAGAAGGCTGCATTTTTATGTAGGCACCCCCGTTCAGTGGGGGAGGCACTTGCTTTGCATGCAGATGGTCCCCAGCAGGGGAGGCTGGTGACTCCTATGTCAGTGGGACTCCTCATCCACTGTAGCAGCTTTTATTCTGAGCTTTATCAGAGCTATCCATGGTGCTGAACTCCACCCCACCCCCCCGAATAGGCTCACCACCATGGAGCACCACGGGCAGCTCCTATAAAGCTCAGAATAAAATCTGCAGTGGATAAGGAGCCCCACTGACGTAGGCACCACCGGCCTCCCCTGGATCCCAGGTCCAATCTCTGGCGTCTCCAGTTAAAGGAACTCAGGCAAGCAGGTGATGGGAAGGACCTCTTTGCCTGAGAGATGCTGCTGGTCTGACCAGACACTTCTGGGCTCGATGAGCAAATGGTCTGGCATAAGACCAGCTTCCTATGCTCAGGAGTGGGGGGGGGGTATCAGTGCCTGCGTAGCTTCTTGCCCCTCCCCAGGATGAGCAGAAGCAGAATAAATTATGCGATTGCAAATTTCATAAACCTTTACATAATGTCCCCCCCCCCCGCCCTTTAAATACAGCCAAATTTTCTTTTATGATGCATTTACCTCCCAAAAGGCATTCATTAGAAGAGGGGGAAAGCAATAATCGCATAGGAAACTGAATCTGTAGATTTATTTCTTTATTTATTTCTTATATTTATTAATCGCCCATCTGGCCAGTCACCCGGCCAGATCTCTTTAATGCCATCTACTAATTGTTGCAGGAGCTCTTGCCAGTTAATACCTCAATCCTGAACACGTTTAACATCAACACTGTTAAATGTGCAGAAGAAGCTCGTGTTATAGTCTGCCGGAGACTGAACCATTTCAGAGGCAGGCAGTGGAAGTCCAGCAGTGCGATCCAAGTGGGGTGGCCGGGCTCCGCTTGGACAGGGTGCAAAATGGACAGCAAAGCTATTTGATGTTATTGAAATCATGTTAACTTGGACAATCTATTATTATTTTCACCGTGAAATAATTAAGGCTGTTTTGAAGATGGTAGATGAAAAGCCAGGCAGCGGCTTGCTCGGAGGCTTGGTAAGGGCAGCAGCCCAGGCTGAGTGGAATCCTTGCAGCTTCTCATCCACCCTGTGCATTCAGCCATTGGATACTGATGGGGGTGGGGGTGGGGAGCGGGGATTGGAGCTGACTGTTGGCCAGAAGCGCCCAGCAGGATTTTTGCATAGCGGTTTTTTTAGTAGGCGCGGTCTCTTCGAGCAGTGAGAAGTTGGAATTTCAGCACAGTTCGTAGCCATCCTTTGCTCATGCTCCAGGGTATCCGGAAAAGTCTTGTTAGCGGTCCTGCTCCCAAAACCAGGAAGGCTACTACTGGACTGAAGTGAGGGTGCTAACAAGAGGCTGAGTAAGTCGAGGATGATGGCACCCCCCGGTGGGAGTGTGGACAGAGCACAAACCCCTAGACTAGAGTCAGCCCTGCGCGGATTCTGCCCAGGCCTGTTCAGCTATTTGGATCCCATTCTTCAGGCATGTTATCTGCAACATAACGCCGCTCGCTTCTTGTCCCTCGTGCTCGATCTTGGCAGGTGTTTAAAAAGTCAAATTGCCCTGCTTTTTGCGAGCGCCGGTTCCTATAGACTCTGAGCCTCAGACTCCGTATGGATAGCTGCAGCATGACGTTCTTTCTCTCCCTGTTTTTTAAATGTCAGCCTGTTTTTGGGAACAGATGGGAGGGGAAACGAGGGAGAGGAAGGCTCGTGTACACAAAATCCTAACGGCAACCTTCTCAAAGTGTGGGGTGAGACAGCTGACAAAAAATAAAGGAAAGGGGAAAAAAAAAAAAAAAAGATAAGTGAGCCATGGTGGGGGTTGGAAGTGTGGTGTTCTATTAATAACTTTCTATCCCAACCCATGTTCCTGGAGCAGACTTGGCTGCGCAGGAGAAGGGGAGGTAGGTGGGAAGAGCAGCTACTGGTAGGAATGGCCATGAGCCATGATAGCTCAATGGAGCCTCCATGTTCAGATGAAGTATAGCATCGCATTTAAGCAGCTGCCGGGGACCCAGGGTAGGAGACAGCTGCAGCAGCCTACCCGCCTTTTAGGATTCCCGGAAGCATACGGCTGGCTGCTGCCGGGAGCAGGAGGACCTAGTTCAGTGGAGCCCTTGGCCTGGTCCAGCAAAACAGTTATCATGTCATGATTTCTAGATATGAGTTGGAAGACCAGGTATGGGCAATGCAGGTAGGAGGGTCTCCCACTAATAACGGCGGCTAGCTTCCATCGACAGGGCCAGCTTAGCCAAAGTCTACATGGAGTGCGGGCCAGCCAACGTCATCTGGAGGGCCACAGATTTCCTATCCCTGTCATAAAGGATTAGACAAATGCATGAAGGGTAGGGGTGTCGGCCAACATTTGCCATGATAGCTAAGTAGAGCTCCCATCTATAGAGACAAGCTATCCCCGAATTCCAGCTCCTGGGGGGGACAAACAACGGGGGCGGGATGTTGCTTTTGCTTCCTGTTTATGAGCTTTCTAGAAGCCGCCTGGGCTGGCAAAGAGGATGCTGGAGTAGATGGATCCTTGGGGCAGTATCCAATACTGCCACTGCACTCCTGCTTGATCTCTGGCGCGAGCAGGACCCAATGCTCGTGCAACGGGAAGCAAGTGGTTAAAAAAACAAAAAACCCGGAACCGCCTGTTTCCAGATTGGGACAGGTCAGCGGAGCTTCCTTCTGCAAGCTCCGCTGACCTGTCCCGTTCTGGAAATGGTTAGTTTCTGGTTGCTTTTTGAAGCCCTGGTTCCCCATTGTGCTAGCAGTGGGTCTCACTAGCATGCGAGCAGACTTGGATACTGCCCTTGATATGATCCAGCAAAACTCTTACGTTCTTAATAGGCTCAAGCGGATTATCCTTCCTATATATTTTATTTGTATTTATTTTTATTTAGGATATTTAATGTGCTGTTCTTCAGTCTAAAAGGACTCCCAGAGCGGCTTATTTCCGTGCTTCCGTGTTTGAACTCTTATCAGATTCAGAGTTCCCTGCCCTGAAAACATCCGCTGTCATTCAAGAACCAAACATAGAAAGCAAGTTTCTAGGGGTTTTGTGTGGACTGTGTCTGGTGAAAGGATGAGCTGGACCTCCATCAGTCAAGGGATGGCGGTTCAGTTCTCTGAGTCGCAGCTCCTTGTCCCTCCCTGGGGTTTGCAGAAGCAAAATAAACTATGCAAATGTTATGCAAATATAAACATGCTGCTTTGCATAATTTTTCAGGTCACAGAATTCAGCTCTTTTTGTTTCTTGGCACAAAATGTAGGTTCCCCTCCCCCCCCCTTCATCAATAGTATGTGCTGCCTCTCATGATAATGAAAGGAATGTCTGTCTGGGTGCCAATTCATGATTTCTTAAGCTCTTCCATGGAATGATTATGTATTGATATTGCACTTATGCCTGGCTCTTCTCCCAAAGAGCTCAGAGTAGCTTACATGTGGCTCCCTCTATGATCGCTATGGGTGAGTCGCATCTTGAGAGCCAGTGTGGCATAGTGGTTAGAGTGTTGGACTGGGACTCGGGAGATCCGGGTTCTAGTCCCTGCTCGGCCATGAAACTCACTGGGTGACTTTGGGCCAGTCACTGACTCTCAGCCTAACCTGCCTCACAGGGTTGTTGTGAGGATAAAACAGGAGGAGGATTATGTATGCCGCCTTGGGTTCCTTGCAGGGAAAAAGGCGGGGTATAAATATAATAAATAAATAAATCTTTCGGATTTGATTTGGGTGGTGGACAATGGGGTATGGTATTTATGACAGCCCAGGCATGAGACCAGACCAAGGGCTGAATTACTGTAAACCAGTGGCAAGAAATGTTTTCACGGGCTGCATTTCACCTACAGTCTGGACTGTAGGGCCGAAAACCTCCTGGCCATCTCTATATTTCTGGGCTCTGAGGAATTTCTTCCACCCAACTTCGAAGGCTCAAACTGGCTTCTCAATATGTTCCTCATTACAATAGGAACCTATGCTCTCTTCAGGTGCTTGTTGAGGACTGAATGACATCAGCAAGCAGGATTTTTTGCAAACCCAGTAAGAGATGGGGTGGGGAAAGCCACTCCAGACATATCTACAAACTTAAATTGCCCTCACACCGTTCTTAATACCTTCCTATGAGTATGGATCAATCTACAGTACCATTTCCCCCATATTGTAATGTTTTGCTCATGTGCGGGGTCCACAAACCCCCACCCACCCATTGCCCTGTTGCTATTTCTCCCTCAATATTCCTGTGGTTGTTTTTCAAACTATTGTTATGACATTTCCCCCCAGCGGTTGTGGTTTCCATGCACTACGAAGATGTGTGTTCCAGTCCAGCAGTATTATAACTCTTACCAGGGGAGTGGCTTTAAAGCTGTAGTGACTCTTTACCCCTTCTCATGGTAGGATTGACACTTTTCTCCTCCTCCATTTGTTCTCTGCTCTTTCTTTGCACTGATTTTCATGGGGTTTGCAGCCAGGAAATCTATGTGTATTTTTTGCAGCTTTCTTTTTTTTTTAATTTTTAGTACGCACCTATACCGCCGCGCGCAGTGAATATTAACCACACACTTTATTTTTGCATGCAGTTGATCTTTTGTGTGGGTGTTTCCCACCGCATACCTACGCAACTGCGCAGCAGTGAATAACCACACTTTATTTTTAAACCTCCATCAATGTGCAGCAGCAAAAGTGCACATGCAGTTTGCAGACTCAACAAAAAAAGAAAGAAAGAAAACAAACCCCCGCAATTGCAGCACTATACTGTGGCGGCCTGTGCTCATAATACTACAAACACAAACGATAAGATGCGTGCGACCCTTCAAACTCATCCTACTGCTCCCACAATTATTATAATTATAATACTATGAATCTTGGTGTGCCACTTGATCACGTTATAAACGTGGTTGATACTGCACTGTATTCATTACTGTGTGCCCCCAGGGCAGCAATTGCATTTTGGAAAAATACCAGCACACCAGTGCCTCACAAACGAAGTGGGGCCCCAGTGTAGATTCTCTCTACAATTCCACAGTAGAAGGTTTGATGATTAAGGGCGCAATCCTATGCAAGTTTAGACCAAAGAAAGAAAGAAAGAAAAAGGACTACAACTCCCAGCTGGCTGGGGCATGCTGGGAGTTGTAGGCCTTTTTTTCTATCTAAACTTGCTTAGGAACTTCAACTCACGTCTGTCCTCCTGAGCCTGTTCGAAACTATTTTACTGTAGGTGCTTTGTACGTGAAGGTAAATGTGGGGTTGCCTCTCACCCACAAGAGGAATTCTGGAAGGGTAACACCTAAGAAACACCTGAGGCTTCAGGCGTGTGCTTTGTTCTGGTAACATTTTTGAGGCTGTTTATTATGGGGCATCAGGAAAGTGACCACCAAAAAGAAAGAGAATATTGGAGGTAGGTTGCCTAGTTGCACAAGAGGACAGGGCTATTGCACCTTGAATAGCTGTGCAGAAGAGAGAATGTGAGGAAATGGAGCTCATCACGCAAGCTGCACCTGCTGAAATTCCCTTTTCTGCACACAACTACCAAAGGTGCAGAGGCCTGTCCTCTTTTTGCATCTGGCCAACTTAATTGGATGAGGTCTGTGTATGTAAGCCATTAAGGGGGAAATAATGGATTGTGCAAATGGATATGTGGAAGCAATCTCTTGATAAGATCAGTGAGCTCACGGCTTCTTTAACATGATGAGATTCGGGGTGGCGGGGGCAGGGTGGGGGTAGAGGAATGCAGTCCTGGTCCAACCCTTCTGCATTTTCCAATTCATACCATAGAAGAAATGAATGAAAGAAAGAAAGAAAGAAAGAAAGAAAAAGAAAATGTCTGATGGTTGGCCTTGCTGGCTGCAGCAACAATATACGTACATAAGACAGGGCTCTCCAACCTTGGGTCCCCAGATGTTGCTGGCCTACAGCTCCCAGCATACCCAGCTAGCATGGCTAATGGCAAGGGATTCTGGGAGCTGTAGTCCAGCAACATCTGGGGACCCAAAGTTGGAGAGCCCAGACATAAGAGGCCCAGTCTCTCAACGCAAGAGATGGAAGGACATGGAGTCCAACACACACACCAGCATTTCCATGGGAGATTTTGCTGCTGTTCTTGTTAAGCCTGTTAGCTCCAGTTCCTAAAAGCCGAACATTTAGAGCAGTTTGACAGTCCGGAACATTTACTGAAGCACTAATTGCACTGCTGCTAAGAATTAAACAGAAGACCAACCCCCCTCCCACAAAACAACAACCCCACCTCCAAAAAACCTGACTATGCTTTTGCAACTAGAGACTCTAAACAATGCAGTTCAGTTCCATTAAAACCCAACTGGAATTTTGCCATTGACATCCGTGGGCACCAGACTGCAGCAGGGTGGCCACATCACCAAAAAAGAAGGAAGAAATGTATAACCAAAAAAGAGGACAAAAGAGGACAGAGATTTGCATAACATTTGCATTTGCTTATATTTATAGATGCAAATTTAGAAGTAATTACTGTATTTTTATTTGTTTGTTTGTTTATTTATTTATTTATTTATTATATTTATTACCCCGCCTTTTTTCCTGCAAGGAACCCAAGGCGGCTTACATTATCATCCTCCTCCTCTCCATTTTATCCTCACAACAACCCTGTGAGGTAGGTGAGGCTGAGAGTCAGTGCCTGGCCCAAAGTCACCCAGTGAGTTTCATGCCGAGTGGGGACTAGAACCCGGATCTCCCAAGTCCCAGCCCAACACTCTCACCTAGAGATATGATAACTGTCACCATAGTGGGGAAGGTTGTGGTCAGGTGACCTGTGTGCCTGCCTGCTCAGTCTGCTATTCAGGTGCAAACTGTGGATGGGCAACTTCAAACACTGCCCTCCCCCCCCCCCATCTTAGGGTTATTTATCTATGCGTTGTGCAGGGGGTTGGACTCGATGGCCTTATAGGCCCCTTCGAACTCTACTTTTCTATGATTCTATGATCTTTAAATTGGACCTGGACTGGACAGCCTCCTTCAAATAGAGTGGGGGGGGGCTCCTTGTGGCCTTCCAGATTCTGTTGGACACCTCCTATCAACCCCAGCCAGCGCGATCTGGGAAATAGAGTCCAACAACATCTGGAGGGCCACAGGTTCCCCACCACTGAAACAGAGGATGCCATCAAATAAAGGACCAATCTCTGCAAAGTAGGACACGTCGCCATCCTAGGCTGCAGCCAAAAAGCACATTCTCGGTAATTATCTCTATTTGCTTGGGGAAGTTCCAACTTTCTGTCCCTATTTCCCTTTGGGGGAGATTTGTGGAATACCTTTTTAAAAGTAATAGTATGAACATAGGAAGGTCCATCTAGTCCAGCATCCTGTTTCTCACAGTGGCCAACCAGATGCTTGCAAGAAGCCTACAAGAGAGAGAAATTTATTACGGTCACAAGACCAGCAAAGCCTACAAGCTGTGTATGAAGACAACAGCCACCCCCCTTTGTTTGTCCCCCAATCACTGGTGTTCAGTGGCAAATTGCTCCTGAACCTGGAGGTTCCGTTTAGCCATCATGGTTGTTGATAGGCCTCTCTGTCTCCATGAATTTGTCTAATCCCGTTTTAGAGTCCTCCAAGCCAGTGGCCATCACCCCACCTTGTGGCAGTGAAGTCCATAAGGTAATTATATTTGTATGAAGAAATTCTTATGTGCAACCTGAATCAATTTCATTGGGTGATCTTGAGAGTTGCTAGAGTTATTCCTCGTGTTTCAACTGCCGCCCCACTTTGCCTTGAATCACTACTAGAACAGGAGTAGGCAGCCCGTTGCCCTCCAGATGTTTTGGAATACAACTCCTATGTTCCCTGACTATTGGCCATGCTGGCTGGGGCTGATGCAAGTTGTAATACAAAACATCTGAGGGGCAACAGGTGGCCTACCCCTTCTCCAGATGTTAAATGTCTTACTGTGAAGGATCACCAACAGGATCCTTTGCGTGAGTTCGGCGCTTAACGGGTTAATCGGCACTGAATTACAGCCCGTCCGAGCTCTAGCGACCACCCGCGAGGCTTCTACACACAAAAGGAAACCGCAGTCCTTTAAATGCCCAAATAAGGCTTTTATTTGTTTATACAATAACACAGAACGGAACTAACAGCTCTTCAGGAATACTATACTGTCAACACAACCTTAGTTGACCCCCGCCTTACCCAATCAGCAGGCTCCCAGGCTAGCGGACTGAATCTAGTCGATTTCCTCAGACCAAAGACTATACGCCTAGTCAGTTTCAGCCTAGCTCCGGGTCTGCGATCCGTGGATGAGAATGGCGTACTCGGGCTGCTTGTTTGGAGGATGGATCTGGCCCCGAAGTACCCTTGGTTCCCAACAACCCTAAACCGGAAGGGAGAGGGGTTTTCTATCCCTGAGTCCCCGCTCTCCCCGCCCTCCAAGTCAGGTGGGGGCTTATGCCTGCCCCTTCGTTTCAGGTGGGCTTATTCCTGCCCGGGAAGAAGGTGACGTACTGGTACTTTGCAGCTCTTTGAGACTGCCCTGATAGTTTGATGGTCCTTGATGGTCCTTCCTGGACTTTTGTGGATCTCCACCGAGACCCTCCTTTGTTGGGGATGATGACCTGTCTGGCTGCTTCTCCGGTGATCTCATCCCTCCTCCCTCGCCCCCTCCCTTAGGGGAAAATTGTGTGTGTGTGAGTGCAGACTTGTGTTTGGGCTTTCTCCACACTTACAGTACAATCCCATACATGTATTCTCAGAAGTAAGTTCCACTGAGTTCAGTGGGGCTTCCTCCCAAGTAAGCTCATATAGGATGAGGGAGAAAGATTCATGTACAGCTCTCTAGTGCACATGCAGCAAATTCACCTGTATGTACACTAAAGTAGATCATAGGATATTTATAGAGTTGGAAGGGCCCTACAACAAGGCGATCGAGTCTAACCCCCTACTCAATGCAGGAAACTAGAGGAGGGGTCTCCTCCAATACCCACAGGCCGGTGCTACATAGGCAATAGCAAGGGCCCAGGCAGAAACCCTGCAGCGCTCTGTGGGAGGGGGGCGCTAAATATTGTCTTTAGGCACCAACGCTGCACCTCCTGGAGACCCTTGCTTCCCACTCACCTTCAGAAGCCCACAAAAGTTACCGGCCCACAAGAAAAAGGTACTAGCCTGCTAAGAGGCTAGTAGCCTGTGTTTCCATGCTGGCTGCAGGGGAAGAAAAGCCTCTTCCTTCACAGCCAGCATGGAACATAAGAACAGTTGTGCTGGATCAGACTGATGGTCCAACTAGTCCAACATTCTGTTTCTGCAGTGGCCAACCATATGCCTGCAGGATTGCCTACAAGCAGGACATGGATGGCACAATAACACCCTCCGACTTGTGTTCCCCAGCAACTGGTATTAGGAGGCATAGTGCCTCCAATACTGGAGGTAATATATGGCCATCATGATTAGTAGCCATTAGTAGCATTATCCTCTCTGAATTTGTCTAATCTTCTTTTAAAGCCATCCAAGTTGCAGCCATCGCTACATCTTGTGGTAGCGAATTCCATCGTTTGACTATGTATTGTGTGGAAAAGTACCTCCTTTGCAGGCTACTAGCCTCTTAGCAGGCTAGTAAAAACAAAAATCCTCTATCATGTGGAGTGGCAGAAGTGGGGGGGGGTGGGCAAAGCTGGTCATGGCCACGGAAACCAAATGGACAGGCAGAGGAAGGACAGAGTCATCTCGCCCTCCTCCACCATCCCACATGGAATTCCTGGTCACCTATGGATACCAGGCGAGTTGTTTAATACAAGACTGTATTGTGGTAAAATGCTCTGGCACAATGCCCAAGAGCATTAGCTGGCAGACAGAGTTCAATTTGGCAATTTACGTTAGCAGTTGGATACTGCCCTTTTTCTTTACATCAGTTCAGTGGGACAGGTTATTGTGTTGTAAATGAATAGAGCATAGAGCAGGCCATGAAGAACCTTCAGCAAGGGGTAATGGCGAGGGGTGGACCTCAAGGAGGTCATCCTTGGTATGGAAATTAGGGTTTGAGAATTACGCAAGAGGCTCCATGCGTTCATCTTCTTTCACCTTGCAAAAAAACATCTCGACAGCTGATGCTGCACATGCTTACTTGAAACTACACATCACTGAGTTCACATCACTTACTCCCAAGTCAGTGTATGCCCGGACAGTAGCCAACATTAAGACCAAGCAACACTGAGCGAATCTACTTGAATTTGCCTCTTTTCATTCTATGCATTTGGTCAGGAGTTCCGTGGTGCATAATTTGGATTCTAGGGGGCAGAATGAAAACACATTTCTAACTGTTGCTACAGTTGCTGAGGTGTCTCCTTTTGCAACTGAACTCTAGTCTAAATAAGAAAAAATCTCATTGCATATTTTCTCCCCCGAGTTAGGGGGCTCCTAGCCCAGGTGTCCTGGCCCTGGTCCAGCTCCGGTAATAACATATTCCTCACTTTAATCCCCATGTAATACTGATTGCGTGCAGTATTCTTTACTGCCAGGCTGAGAACCTTCCGTAATGTCACATTTCACACCGGAGGAGGCCTCATTTGAGCTGCATTTCACCCTGTACTTTAAGCCATTTGTAAAATGCTTTGACAGCCCTCAGAAGAACAGCCATTGATACTGCAGAGTTATAATTTCCCTCCGTGGCTGCTGGCAGCACTTTCTGAGACCTGCATGCTTTATTTGACAAAGCACCTGGCAGTTTTCATCGTAGCGTGACTTCGACAGAATGGCCTATAGGCTGCTGAAGGTCACGTGAGCAATGCGGTCATACAAGTAACATCACATTACTGTGGCGGTATATTCACATTATGTAATATCTTAACATAAGAGAGCACTGCTGAGAGTTAGTGGAGCTTGGAGGAACAGCTCGTCTCATAGCAAATCAGTTCCTGGATCGCTGCCACTTGAAACCACATGTGGGAGATTGCACAACTGTCACCACCTGTCATGGTTGGGTCCTGGCAGATACCACCTGCCACTCAGGCAGGGCTAGAAGCAAATAGCACGGTCCAAGGCAGGTGGAGGTCAAGTCCCCAGAATGCCAACAGAAGATCAGAAGGGCCCGGAAGCAGACAATGTCACCCAAGGTAGGCCGAAGGCTGCGGCATGGGCGCACAGCAGGAGCTTGCCTGGCCATAATCCTCTCCGCTGAGACTGGTTACTCAGACTGATCGTATCCTGAGACTGGGTTTTAATAAGGCCAGGTGGAGCCGCGTTCATTCCCAGGGTTAGGTGACTATAACTCAGGTGGTAAAACACCTGCTTTGTATGCGGAAGCTCCTAGGTTTGTTCCCTAACTTTTCCAGCTAAAAGGATCAGGGAGCAGGTGACTGGGAAGGAGCCCTCTGTGCCTGAGACCCTGGGGAGCTGCTTGTCCCTACGGCAGTCAACCAGTCCAACACCAGCCCTCTGGGAATGCTCACCGTTCTCTTGCTCCTTTGCCACCACCATTCCTAATTAACCTAAACTGAGGCGGGCAGGCTTCCTCCAGCTCTCAAGGTGTGTCCATGGAAGTATTTTCATAACTTATTTATTCAGTAACCAGACTTTACTGGGCGGTGTATAGGTGAATTAAAAATATAAATACAAAACAATAAACCATGTAGGAGACAGCAAGCTATGTTCCCAGTCTCCCTTGGCCAAGCAATCACCCTGTCTTCCCTTCCTTCCCTCTGTGATTTGGGGTGCTTCCAGACAGAGAGCTTGTAGTGCTCATACGCATGAGACGGCATTGTGCAGTTATTCTGTCTGTCTTAACAGATTTATTTTTCTTTTGCAATAAGAGAAAAGAAGTGGTGAGAAAGCATGGGAGGGTTGTGGGTTGAAGACGTCG
The DNA here is from genome assembly GCA_021292165.1 of Shinisaurus crocodilurus. Lineage (NCBI taxonomy): Eukaryota > Metazoa > Chordata > Lepidosauria > Squamata > Shinisauridae > Shinisaurus > Shinisaurus crocodilurus. Next base: position 26,816,394 of record CM037886.1, on the reverse strand, counting down.
TCGTCGGCCCTGTAGAATTCCATGAATGAGGCAGGACAATGGCGCCATAAAAGACGCTCCCATGGGAAAGCATAACCCAAACTGTCTGGGCAGCGTGGAGGAACAACTGGCCCTTGAAGGTATAAATAAGAAACCCAATAAATAGTCCAATTAAGTAAAGTGTATTGAAGTAAAGAGAAAAAGAGGATAGGGAAGGGAAGCGGTGAGTATGCATGATAAGAAGGAGAAAACAAAACCTCAATCCCAAAGTACTGGTCTACCTTCAATCTGTCTAGGAGAGCAGTAGACTTACATCTGGGTCCCTGTGGCAATCAACGAAAGGTCTTGTGTTGAACAAAGATGGAAAAAAGAGGAGCTACTCAGAATCGGCATTATGCCGTGTTTTATGCCGTTTGGTCAGGGTGATCTTGATCGAGGCAGCAGCCAGCAACCCCACCCACCATCGCGTACAAGTTCACATACACAGGATGGGCTCAAGGGAAAGGGCAAAATTAATCGGCACTGGCGTTTACCTTAGGAATGACAATCGGCAAGGAAGGGGACCAATCCCTTTCCTGCCAGACTGCTTTGCAGTATCTGAGGGGGTGCATGCTGGGACGTGACTGGAAGGATAACCCTACATGGAGGCTGCCGTTTCCGCCACTATCTGGAAAGCTAAAATGTCAGCCTTGGCTGGTTCCATCTTCTCGACATCACTGCCAGTCAGATGAGACAGTACTGGGCTAGATGGGACAAATAGACTGACGTATATGGCAGTGGTGAACTTACAGCTTAGACAGCTCCCCTGAGGAACACAGTCCAGCTGGCTTGTGGTAGAACCGTGGCACGGGTGGCATCGGTGATTAAGCAGACCATGGGAGCCACAGCTCTAGACACACAAACCTTGGCACTTTACAATGACCGAATGTTCTCCTTTGGGGGAAAGGATGCTTACGCATTGTAAACCAGATGTCGGAAAGAACGGTTCTAGCCTAGTCTTGTCATGCTAGCTTTTTTATGAGTAGGATTGTTATTCTACGTAACAGCGTTCAGTCATGTAACACCCCCTGACACACACATACACACTTGTAGTCCCAATTAGAACAATATTACCGCCTTGTCTAGATCAGCCTTCCCCAGCCTGGGTCCCTTCAGTTGTTTTGGACTACAGCTCACATCACCTTGACCATTGGCCATGCTGGCTGACGTCCATAACATCTGGTTGGGCCCAGGCCGGGGAAGCCTGGTCTAGACTAGAGGAACATTTTCCACACAGTGATGTTGGAGGGCCCTGGGGGTCCTTGGGAGCTATCAGGGATGGGCACTGTAGTCCAACAATGACCTGGTTCGCATGTAATGACAACCCATAGCTATGGGTTGTTGAATCATGGGTTGTCATTACATGCAAACCTGGAACTATGGGTTAACTACAGGTTAACCATGAACAACCCATGAAGAGGACCCATGGTTGTTTTTAGGTTGTGAACTGTAGGTAGTTTAGACCATGGGTTGTTGGTACGTGTGAACCCAGAACTGTGGGTTGTTCATGGATTATTTTACCAGGCCATAGAGGTGGAGGGCAAGAGTGATAAAAACAACCCAGCCACTCTACATAACAGTACTACAGTGCTGCAAAGGCATTTGGGATACAGGGTGAAGGGGGCAGGAACCAAACAACACAGGAATTGAAAAAACAGCCCATGGTTTGCGTGATCATTTGGCAGCCAAGTCATGGGTTAACTCTGGGTAAGGCAACAACCGATGAGTTAATTAAACTGTGGGTTGTTGTTACATGTGAACCAGGTCAACATCTGGCCGGCCAGAGGTTCCCCACCCCTGCTGTGCATGAATCAAGAAATTTGCAAATGGAAATGAGCAACTGAGTTGGGTTAAGGGCAAAGTGCTCTTCCAGAGCCTCTTTTGCTGTTCACACTAGGTAGGATGGGGATAAAGACACCGTTGCTAATGTTGTAGCTCATGGGGCAGTGAGTTTAAGCCCAGGGCTCTCCAACCTTGTGTCCCCAGATGTTGCTGGCCTACAGCTCCCAGCATACCCAGCCAGCATGGCTAATGGCAAGGGGACCCAGCAACATCTGGGGACCCAAGGTTGGAGAGCCCTGGTTTAGCACTTGCTCAGTTCAAAAGCTGCCCCCACAAAGGTTGCCAGGATTTGGCCTAAAGTTTCAAGGTTTTAGCCTCATCCCTGAGGTCTCCTGAAGAAGGTATTAAATCTCAGGGCAAAGGACCAGAAGCAAGGGGGTGAGCTAGTTTCCAAAGCCCATCCATGGCCTTTTCTCCCGATTATAAAGTTTAATCCCACCACCAACACCCCTTTTCCAGCACATTGGTCCAGTCTCAGATATCTTTCTGGGCTTCATCATATACACGAATACTGAGCTTGGTTGGTCAAATGCCTATTCCTTTAGAAGCTAAACAAGGCCACTCAACAATAAAGCAGTGCTTTCTGTGTACGTAGGGGACTCCCCAGGCGCCAGATGTATATTACTTCTTAAATTAAAAAAGGGAGGGGAACCCTACTTAAAACAGCAATAATCCTGAACATCTTCAGTGACCCTCAGGAGCCATGGGATGCTGAAGGTGTCAGTGTGTGGGGCAGCAGGGTGGAGGTGGAAAATGGGGAGTTAGAGAGCGAATTCACCTGCTTTAGGTTAAAGGAGGTAATGTCCGGCCAGTTGGAACTCTGAACAGGAGCACTGCTGTTACAGGGTGGGGATATATTGCTAGGTGGTGGCTACCTGTCCTCTTTCATAGAGGATTAGTCCTCTATTTGAAGGACTGACAGAGGGCTGTCTTCTATTTGGGGGGCTGCCCTGTCCATTTCTGGATTAAAGACGAAGAACTAGAAGAGCTGTTATCCATTCCAGCCACAGTTAGCGCCTGGGCAGCAGACCCTGGTCACAGTCTTCCTCACTAAGGTGAGATTTACTGTATTCAGAGGCGGTGTTAGGGGGCGGTCCACTAGGGCAGGAGCCCCGAATCTTTCATTTGGAGCCCCAAATCTCTGGGAGGCCCTCTGCCCCACCACCCTGCTGTCCATGGGCTCTTGCTGAAAGAAAGGCACAGGGCCCCCGATGATCTCTGTTGCATCTGATCCCCCCTGGATGAGCTGGCTTTTGGCCCACATGTGCTTCACCTCCTGCTGCCCCCCCCCACCTTGAATCTTTCTGCCTGGGTTTTTTTTTCTGAAATCAAATGCCCTCCTCTCTCCAGTCCATACATCTCTTTTTACAAATAGGGGTGTCTTTTAAAGAGAGAGGGACTTTAGAGCATATGTAGATTAGCATATGCAAATTTGTGCTGCTTCTTTTTTTTTTGTCCTCCCGTGGGCCTTAGCCCCAGATCTTTTCAGTACCTAGCACTGCGCCTGACTGTATTTCTATTTAAATTAAAATAATTATTTCTAAATGTGTATTTATACATACAAATTAGCATAGGCAAATTTTATGCAAATTTATGCCCTCTTCTGGGGTGATGCATTTCCTCTTTTTTTTTGGTGATTCATAAGGCCGACATTTTGCTGCAGGCCCCACTTGTAATAAATGTATTTTGGAAAGCATGCTGGAAAGAGGGCAAGAGAAAAATCGGTAGGAGAAAAATCACCTTTTAAAGAAAAATCACCAAGTGTCACCAGGCTATACAAGGCCCTGCTCCAAGGCCTGAGCCTCGGGAGACCTGACGACGCTAAAATGGCCCCTGCTAGTTGCCCGCCAGGGAGGTAACCCTTCCTAGTTGAAAGGATTTTCCACATGCTGTGAAACTCCAGGTTTGCGAAGCTTCCTTACACATTCCAGTGCCAAAATATGCAGGTTAATGGGTCACAAAGGAGCGGTAATGGGAACTGAGCTGTTTCTAGGGCAACAAAACATTTTCTCCCCCTTGCTTTTCATTCCTTATTCACTTTTATATTCTAATGATTCCTGTCGCTTTGAAATTCTCCAGCCATTTTGCAGCCAATAAATGGGGCAAATAAATTTCTTTCCTGAAGGCCTTTTGTTTGCGGGGCTTCTTATCTGAACTAAGAAGTCAGCACTCCAACGGTAGGTTATGTTTACCCAGTACCTAGGTGAAGGCCGTGCCCCTTGATTTTATACTTTTTTATTATTACTGTTATTAATCATAGTTATAGAGTATGATTTCATTTTGTATGGCATTTCTTTCTTTCATACACAGTGTTCTTCCAAAATGCTTCGGGAAGAGAAACAATGAACACTCAAACAACTAGCAGGAAAGGGAGGGTAACATTGGCCTAGTTCTAACACATGGTATACCTGTGTCTGGGTTATACCTGTGTCTGGGTTATACCACTTAATCATAGAATCATAGAATCATAGAAAGTAGAGTTGGAAGGGGCCTACAAGGCCATCGAGTCCAACCCCCTGCTCAATGCAGGAATCCAGGTCAAAGCATCCCCTGACAGATGGCTGTCCAGCCGCACCTTGAATGCCTCCAGAGTGGGAGAGCCCACCACCTCCCTAGGTAGTTGGTTCCATTGTCTTATTGCTCTGACAGTCAGGATTTTTTTCCTGATTGTGGAGAAAGCCCAAACACAAGTCTGCACTCACACACACACAATTTTCCCCTAAGGGAGGGGGCGAGGGAGGAGGGATGAGATCACCGGAGAAGCAACCAGACAGGTCGTCAGCCCCAACAAAGGAGGGTCTCGGTGGAGATCCACAAAAGTCCAGGAAGGACCATCAAGGACCATCAAACTATCAGGGCAGTCTCAAAGAGCTGCAAAGTACCAGTACGTCACCTTCTTCCCGGGCAGGAATAAGCCCACCTGAAACGAAGGGGCGGGCATAAGCCCCCACCTGACCTGGAGGGCGGGGAGAGCGGGAACTCCGGGGTAGAAAACCCCTCTCCTTCCGGTAGAGGGTTGTTGGGAACCACGGGTACTTCGGGGCCAGATCCACCTCAAACCAAGCAGTCCGAGTACGCCATTCTCACGGATCGCCGACCCGGAGCCAGGCTGAAACTGACTAGGCGTATAGTCTTTGGTCTGAGGTAATTGACTAGATTCAGTCCACTAGTCTGGGAGCCTGTCACCAAGTCGAATCTGATCTAGGTAGTGTGGAATGGGCTTAAAGGTCGTGTCCAACCCTGGTTGCGGGAATCAGGTTCCCGACAGTGGCTGTTGCTCTACAGAGTCGGAGAAGCCCACCACCTCCCCTAGGTAGTTGGTTCCATTGTCTTATTGCTCTAACAGTCAGGAAATTTTTCCTGATATTTAGGTGGAATCTGGGTTCCTGTAATTTGAGCCCATATTCCGTGTACTGCAAACTGGATGATCGAGGAGAGATTCTGGCCCTCCTCTGTGTGACATCCCTTCAAATACTGGAAGAGTGCGATCATATCTCCCCTCAGTCTCCTCTTCTGAAGGCTAAACACGCCCAGTTCTTTCAGTCTCTCCTCATAGGGCTTTGTTTCCAGTCCCTTTATCATCCTTGTTGCCCTCCTCTGAACCCTCTCCAGTTTGTGTACGTCCTTCTTAAAGTGTGGTGCCCAGAACTGGACGCAGTACTCAAGAGGAGGCCTAACCAGTGCCGAGTAAAGGGGAATTATCACTTCACTGCGATTGGAAGCTATACTTCTATTAATGCAGCCCAAAATAGCATTTGCCTTCTTTGCAGCCACATCGCATTGCTGGCTCATATTCAGTTTGTGATAATGCAGGTGGAGGCTCTCATGGCTGAATGCTACACTGTGCAAAAAAAAAATTTATCTGCACATAGAAAACGAATGTGTCGAGGAGAAGAATTTTAGCCTGCCTTTCCCCCCCTGATTTCCTAGTTTTCTATGGAGACTGCGAGTGGGGGAAGGAACATTCAGTCCTGTGACTTCTTCACCTGTAATCTAAAGTGGCTGAAATAAAGGTTTAGCACAGGTTGGGGAAGGCTGGCTGACCCAGTCAGCTGATGGTAAATAAGAGGTGTTCATTTATTGGGTGATATGGCTGCCTCTGGAATATATACCATGAATCTCAGGGCCAGCCCTAGCATGATAGAGTGAAGTGGCTGACTCAGACAGCAGATTTTGGGTGTACATGAAAGGGCAGCAAATTGTTACATTATTTAATTTGTTCTTATTATATTTTTACTGTCAGGGATGAGGAGAGAGTTGCTTGTGGGATTTTTCTGCCTCATGTTCCAAAATAACATGGTTGGGTTAGGTGAGTGGGAGGTGTCTTGGGCTGACCCTGTTGGATCACATTTTGTGGGGAGTGGGGAGAAACCAATGCTGTCTCACAGAGTGTTATTCTGGGCGCTAGATTCCCTCTAACCCCACACTTTTACGAAAGGTTTAGGATCTTTGGCTGGGGTAAAACCTGCGCTGCTGGGGTGGAAAGTGTGCACTTTGCTCCTTTTATACTTAAACAAACCTACACACACACACACATAGACTCTAGAAACAAAAGGGTGGTTTTATTGAAGAAGAATACAGAGTAGGTACAGCGTCTTACTTGTTGGTAAAGCAAACCTAGTGATGTCAGGCAGCAAAATATCCTTACGCTGTGGTTCAAACACACCCTGTATTCTGGAGAGGAGAAAGAGTCCCTTTTGCCCTGACAAGCCTGAATAGGAAAAGGGGGAGGTGGGGGAGATTCCCGCCTAGAAGGATAGAAAAGTAAAGTCCCAGCTACTACCTGTCTGCTGTGATGAGGTTCCAGCTGTAGCCCTGCAGTCCACGTTCCAAGGTGACCCCCTCAGCTCTTTCTCCCGACACCCCTTGCTAAAACCTCTTGGTTCTTATAGTCTCTTTCCCGCCTTTTTGGAGGGAATGAGAGCAGTGGGGGTGGTCTTTGCCCCACCCATGTCTTCCAACCCTGCTAACGACCTTACTCTTTGTATTTTGATAGCTCTTGATGGGTGTACAAAGGTTTGGGTCTTCCTGCTGATGGGGCTGTTTTTGGAGTAAGCTTCTGGTGGTATTCGCCCAGTGGGGGGGGGGGGAGCCATATCTTTTCAGGAGAAATCCTCCTGTGTTTTAGGCGATATGCAATATTCAGGTCTTAATCAATGCAAGCCTGCCACTCATTTGCCTATGCATGCCTCTAGGCTTCGCTCACTCTTCCATTCAAGCCTTCAGTCATGACCTTTTGCCTTCTGCCCTGCTGGGGAGGTGGGGAGGTGGGCAGGCTGCTTCTTTTCTCTTGAACCCTTGCTTACCGAACACTTCTTATGAGGGCTGTGGACTTCCTTTTGGAGGTGTAGTCCTAACCAAATGATCAGAACTATATCTCATCTTAACAAGAGCATTCCACTCAGGGAAGCTGAATTGAAGCAGTTTTGGAGTATGGCTAAGAAAATGGTTTAGGTTGTCAGGGGCACTAGTTTTGCTTTGGGACTAGTTCTGCCTGCTGGGTACTTGTTTCTGCACACTTGGAATAGACACTTAGCCCATACATTTGAAAATGAACAGATTGTTACATAAGCCTTGACTGCTCTGTCTTTGAGCAACGTTTTATAAAGGAACCTCGTCCCATACGTGCCTACCCGAACCCTGAGATCCTCTTCGGAGGTCCTTCTCCGAGAGCCCCCTCCAAAAGAGGCTAGGAGGGTGGCTACTAGGGGAAGGGCCTTCTCAGTTGTGGCACCCCATCTCTGGAATCAACTCCCCAAGGAGGTGCGCCTGGCGCCTACCCTTTATTCCTTCAGGCGCCAGGTGAAGACCTTTTTATTTACCCAATATTTTAATGGTTAGATTTTTATTCCCATCTTTATTATCACTACTGTACTTCCGGTCTGATTTATCTGGCTGCTTTTGTTTTGTTGTGTTGTATTGTATTATGTTGTATTTGTATTTCTATTTTAATGATATTTTTGGTTTTAAGATTACTGTTTTTATCCTGTTTCTCATGTAAACCGCCCAGGGAGCCTTTTGGCTGATGGGCGGTAAATAAATATATTAAATTAATTAATTAATTAAAATATATTGCTTTTTAATAATCAATTAGAGGGCATATGATAACCTCTGAGTGCAAATGCAGAAACTTGTTACAGTCATTGGCCACAGAAAGACAGATGACACTTGCTGTTGATGCATGTCATCATTAATTAATCCACAGTTTTAAAAATGTAGACTCATATATGTGGTTTGTCAGGTAATTTCACTCCAGGGTCCTACTCTGTAGCATACTTAGTATAATAGTTAGTCCAGTTCTCTATCTTAATTTCCAGTTTTCCTTCATATCTTTTAGGAGAGTATGTAATTATGGTCCATGAAGTGACATCACCTCCATTTCTAGGCCAGCATCTCCCACCTGCTTTCACGCTGTTGAGGGTTATGCCAGAGTGAGGGTTTCAGAAAGGAAACTAAAAAGTGGCAAACAAAGAAAAGAAATGGTAAGATGGACCACAACCAGCTCCCAACTGTATTGCAGGGAAGTAAGTGCTGTGGGAATGGATTATTTATGCATTACCTAAATAATTTCTACATGACTCTCATAAAACTGGGTTCTACAGTGGCTACAGCATGCAAAACCCAAAGCAAAGATTCATGATTGGTTTTATTGGATACTATTTTAGATGAACTGTAGGTAATTCATATTGTATCAATATTGTCCAAAGACCTGTATTCTTACTAGCCAGTTGTGTGTGTGTTTTTAAAAATCGAAATGTAAGCTGTGCGTTAAAAAACAAAACCCTCCTTCAGTAAACTGGTGAGTTTGTGCAACAGTTTGGTCAGATAACTGTCAGCCATAAAACCCAGCGAACCAGATGGTCACCTAATGGCCAAAAACGTACAACGCAAATTAAGTTTACGATGGTTGCATTTGCCTCTCTAATAGCACATTGGTGACTAGATAGTTTTGCTCATAAAAAAAGAACTCCTGTTCATCCAGAACATTTTTTAAAAAAACATAATCGCCCACTGCAAGATGGCAAGCGGAAAACTGCCAGCAATCTTGAAAAGTGTCTCCTGTCATCAGTGAAAGAGGATCTGAAGCTGGGTTAATTATTCAAAAATAAAGCCCAAGTTGAACAGGCCAGAAATGTATCTGAGCAGTGATGGTGGAGGAGGAGTGGTGAGTGGATCTGTTTGGAACATATTTGTGTCTGGCAGCAGCCGGTGTTGGAGACGCAACGTGCTCTGCCGTGTTGGATGAGCAATTCAAGACTCAATAGTGCGTCACGGCAAAGATAGCCAAGTGAGAGCCGAGTTACATCCTTGGAGAAAGCACACGGTGGAGTCCTTTGGAACTGTATCGCTTCAGGTCAGGATGTAGAGGGGGGAGAAATCACGTGATTGAAAGCTTGCCCATGTCCAAAGTTCCCCGGCTGTGGAAGAGTTCTAGCCTAGCCTTCAGCCTAATTCAGTCATTTTCAGTGTGGAGGGAGTAGTTTCTTAACATAGGGAACATTCAAACTTAGGACAAGGTATTTTCAATCCATCATAGAGGAAGGGGTATTGTCTAATGCAGAGGTCCCCAATGCAGCGCACATGGGTAGTATGGTGCCCGCTGGGACCTGCATTGGTGCCCACGAAGCTCTCCACTCCCTGCCCCCTACAAAATATTTTGTATAACTGGCCACATCCTCCATGGGAGCCATTTTGTGGTAGTTCCCACAGCAGTTTCTCAAATTCCCAAATGTGCCCACCCGTCCAAAAAGGTTGGGGACCCCTGGTCTAATGAGTGACCATAGTAGAGCAGATGAATTGCATGCAGAAGGTCCCACCAGGTTTAGTCCCTGGAATCTTGCATTGCAGGACTGGGAAAGACTCCTACCTGAGACCCTGGAGAGCAGCTGTCAGGTGGAGCAGACGATACTGAGCTAGATGGACCAATGGACTCACTTAGTATAAGGCAGCCTCATTTCCAGTTGGTTGGTTGGTTGGTTGATTCATTACATTTATATCCCACTTTTGTTCCAAGGTGGCCGCCACCACCACCATTTTATCCTCATAACAACCATGTGAGGTAGGTTAGGCTGAGTGTTGGTGACTGGCCCAACGTCACTTAGTGAGCTTCATAGGAACCTAAGAAGAGCTGTTTTGGATCAGACCAGAGGCCTAACTAGTCCAGCTTTATGTTTCCACAGTGATCACCCTGAATCCTACGGGAAGCCCACATGAGTGCAACAGCACCCTTCCACTCATGTTCCCCAGCAACTGATATTGAGAGACATGCTAGACCTCTGATACTGGAGTTAATATGCAGCCATTGATAGCCTTCAGGGCCGAGTGGGGATTTGAACCTGGTCTCCCCAGTTTTAGTTGAGCATACAAAAAGAACCCCAGTTCAGCCTCACATGTTCTCCAGTGGAAAAAGATCATGTAAACAGGTGATAGGTAACACCACTTCCTAAGACCCTGGAGAGCGGCTGCTGTGCTGATCAATGTTCCTGGGCTCAAGGGACAAAGAGTCTGACCTGATATAAGGCAGCTCCCTAAATAACATATTGCTATGGAAGGCAGTGACTTTCAAGCCAATATTTTGGGGTTGATCAAAAGCTTACGAGTGGTTCTTTAATGAGGACATCAACAAAGGCAGGCAAGTTTCCGATAAAGGCAGGTTGTCCACTGCAGCTGATCTTCCTTCGTGATGTCCAGCCACAGAGCAGTGCTCGGTGTGTTTTAGGGCATGCTCTCAATTCACATAAGGTGACAGTGAGGTCTGACGAGCCCGGCCAGTGCCCCACATGAACTGACTGTGCAACCTAGAACATGCCTCAGAATCATCTGCAGCACCCAGAGGGTTCTTCAGTAGAAGTGCAAGGGCCCTCAGCAGATACCGATGTGGAAAGGTTCAACTTAAAGAAGGCAAGGCTGAAAAACTGCCTTCCTGATTTAGGAAAGAGTGGAACTACTTAAGACATTGTAGGTTAAAGGCAGCACCTGGAAGGAGGTATAGAAAGTTATAACATGCCCATACAGATTCTAGAGCACCAAAGTAATGTGCTCTTGGAAGTCCAGTATCATTATCTGTATTCATATAGATTCATAATAGAGTTGGAAGGGGCCTACAAGGCCATCAAGTCCAACCCCCTGCTCAATGCAGGAAACTAGAGGAGGGGTCTCCCATCCAAGTAATAACCAGGCCTGACCCTGCTTAGCTTTCCACACTCAGACAATGCCTAACGATATGTGACACTGGGAATTCCATTCCGTTTAAGCCTGATGGGATTCCACAGCACTTCCATTCCGGTAAGTGGTGGTGGACTGTAGTGGATTTTTTCTCCCTGATTCTGGGGGAAATGTGAATTTTTTCCAGGTTCCACCATTTGCGCAAATTGTAATTTGTGCAATTTGGGGGTGGGGATCTTGACATTTGCGCAAATTGTACTTGTCAAAGAACTTGTCAGTTTCAAGTGGGGGGAATTGACATGCTATTTGACAAGTACGAAATATGGCTCTGCTGGGCTAAACAAGCAGAGGATGTGTGGAGAGGAAGAAACTGACAAGGATATTTACAAGAGGGGAATATCTCCCGGTGGGGCTACATAGCAGACAGGTGGACTTGCAATTGTGTGACCTTGTGCAACATCGCCAATTAAAAAAAAATTAAAAAAAAAATTATGACACCATTTGCACAGATTTCAAGATCTCCCCCCCAATTGTGCAAATTGCCACCATTAAAAAAAAAAACCTGGAATCCGCGTATTGGCTCGACTTGCTATAGATCGCATCGACGCCAGCAGTGGGGGAATGGAATGAAATCTGCAGTGCTGAACCAGAAAAATCCATCGAGTTTTCACCCCCCCAAACAGAATTCTCATACATCCCTAGCAAGTGCCCCAGTCCACACCAGTTGTGGCCTCCAACCTTTGTTCATGGGCAAGTCAAGTCTGATCCAGCAGGCCTCTTCTCATGCCACCTAATTCACTGCAAGAGACATGGTAGCTAAATTGAGTCTCTGTGTCCAGAAGCAGATTATCTTTGAATGACAGTCACTGGGGAGTAACAACAGGAGAGGGGTATTGCCTTCATGTCTTACATCAGGGCTTCCCATAGGCATCTGGTCCATCGTTTTGGGGAACAGGATACTGGGCTGGGTTGGCCTTTGATCTGATCCAGCAGGGCTCTTTTTATGTTCTTATATCATGTTTTAGGTTACTATTGTTGTTGCTTTCCCAAGAAGCCCAGTCTTCAGCAATCCACAACCTCTAAGTACATATTTCCCTTTGTGTTCGGGGTGGGTGGGGTTTGTTTGTGGTGTTTTTGTTTAACAATGGAAGACCTGCCAATTTTGCACTGCTTCTGTAGGGTTAAAGAATGCAGAAGGGAAGCCCGGTGCATCCACACCCATTAACTCACACAAAAGAATAACTGGTAAAACAGCAAACCACACTTGGCAAGGGAAAAGTTTATTCCACCACCCTGAAGTGCTTGTGGCAACCCACAAGTCGTGAGCAATAACAGCTGTGTTTGTTGTCATTGTACCCCTGTCCCTAGTGTGTGTGTGTGTGTGTGTGTGTGTGTTGGTATTTTTTTTTAGAGAGAGAAAAGGCAAATATATTACCTTGATAGATACAGATGTATTCAAATCCTCCTGGCAGTCAACATTGTGTGGCCCTAAGTTGTTAGCATCTGCTATTGCCTTGTGAAATATGTATTGCACATAGGAAAGGATGGAGTTTTTAAAAAAAAAAAAAAAAATCAAATGTACTACTTCAAAACGGAGGCTGTGTGCCAAAGTGATGCTGCAGAAGAATATAGGATTGGCAGGAGCTGCAAAAAGTCACTGCTTCTGACAAGACAAGGGTAAACTCCTGAGACATTCTTGTCACTTATTTATTCATAATAATTTGGGGCCATGGTCATCCCGCCAAACATAAAACTGAGGGTTTGTCCAGATGAACAAATAGCCAGTGCCCAGTGCACACGTGACATGTTTTGTAGGTCTGGGATGTTGTAGATACACCTAAAAATGTAGTGCGAATGTGACAAATCACTGCCTGCCGACATGCCTGGGCCTCATTGTGCTGCTTGAGTGGCAGAGGTTCCCTTTCAGGCTTTTTTCCCTGAACATTTTTTGTACTTCTGTAAACCTTGGGGTTCTTCTGAGCCTGCTGATACCTCCCTTTTCTGTGTGGGTGGTGCCGTTTTGGCTACATTTTTTTTTTATTTATTTAGTATATTTGTTCACCGCCCATCAGCCAAAAGGTTCCCTGGGCGGTTTACAAAGAGAAACATAAGGACGACATTCTGAGAATGAGTTTGCTGTGCATATTTATATAGGATGCTGCTCTTTCAGGAGCCACAATTGGCTACAACTTCCCTTTGAAGCTTCCAGGTTTCCCTCTGCATAATGTGAGAAGTGGCTTGCTGTGTGCCCTCTACCCTATTTTAGCTTTTTGCAGCATAGACCCTCAAGTCCCAATTCAAGAGACTCATTCATAAAGTATACCACACATCAAGAAGCGATGGGATAGAATAGGAATAGAGGGTCGACCTCCAGTCCCTGTGTTTTCTCTTACGGGGTGTGTAGCCTCAGGAAGGACAGTTTTCATTAACAAAACAGGGAGCATCATAGAATCATAGTAAAGTAGAGTTGGGAGGGGCCTACAAGGGGTTCAGGTGGAATCTGGGTTCCTGTCACTTGAAACCATTATTCCGTGTCCTGCAAACTGGGATGATGGAGAAGAGATCCTGGCCCTCCTCTGTGTGACAACCCTTCAAGTACTGGAAGAGTGCGATCATATCTCCCCTCGGTCTCCTCTCCTGAAGGCTAAACATGCCCAGTTCTTTCAGTCTTCCTCATAGGACCTTGTTTCCAGTCCCTTTATCATCCTTGTTGCCCTCCTCTGAACCCTCTCCAGTTTGTCTACGTCCTTCTTAAAGTGTGGTGCCCAGAACTGGACGCAGTACTCAAGATGAGGCCTAACCAGTGCAGAGTAAAGGGGAATTATCACTTCGTGCAATTTGGAAGCTATACTTCTATTAATGCAGCCCAAAATAGCATTTGCCTTCTTTGCAGCCACATCGCATTGCTGGCTCATATTCAGTTTGTGATCTACAACAATTCCAAGATCTTTCTCACTTGTAGTATTGTTGAGCCAAGTGTCCCCCATTCTGTAACTGTGCATTTGGTTTCCTTTCCCTAGGTGCAGCACTTGGCATTTATCCCTATTAAATTTTATTCTGTTGTTTTCAGCCCAGCGCTCCAGCCTATCGAGGTCACTTTGAATTTTGTTTCTGTCTTCCAGAGTATTAGCTGTTCCACCCAACTTTGTGTCATCTGCAAATTTGATAAGCATTCCCTGTACCTCCTCATCCAAGTCATTAATAAAGATGTTGAAGAGCACTGGGCCCAGGACCGAGCCCTGTGGTACCCCGCTTGTTACCTCTCCCCAGTTTGAGAAGGTACCATTGATAAGCACTCTTTGAGTCCGATTCTGTAGCCAATTGTGGATCCACCTGATAGTTGTTCCATCCAGCCCACTTTTAGCTAGCTTGCTAATCAGGATATCATGGTTTTTTTCATTAACATTTCCCCTTATGCTGCAGTCCCAATCTGGATCCAACCCCCTCTCAGGCTGCTGTTTGCAGACAGCAGAAACTTATTCATGCCTCTCCATCATCACATCTGGTTTGGCTCTCACGTGCACACACACCCCAAGTGCTGCTACTTAACATTAGGCACAGTCAACTAATTGAAAGATGGAGTATCATCATCATTATTCTGCATGAATGAAATAGGTCTTTTGCTTTAAAGTACCTGCTTAAAATGTGCTGCCTTTTTGGCGTTGCGGTGAGAGTGTTGAACTGGGACTTGGGAGATCCGGGTTCTAGCCCCCACTCGACAATGAAGTTCATTGGGCGACATTGGGCCAGTCACTGCTTCTCAGCCTCGCCTACCTCACGGGGTTGTTGTGAGGATAAAATGGAGAGGAGCAGGAGGATTATGTAAGCTACTTTGGGTTCATTGCAGGGGGGGGGGAGTGGGATATAAATATAATAAATAAAATAATTTAACCCAACCTTAAAAAATATATTCAACCTTGCTGAAAATCTTAGTCACAGAGGGAAAGAAGGGGAAAACCTGATCTTGGAGACCAGAAACAGCTGCTCTTGTTCACAGACCTGCTGCCTCTTTCCCTAAAACAGTTTAGAGGACCAAAACTGAGAAATGTGATAGAAACCTGGCATATATTACTAGCATTTCCAGCAGGGTGGAAGAGAACATGGTAAAGAGCTGTTGTCATTTTGCCAAGGTTATTATAATATCTTCTTCAAGAGGAGGCCAGTAAAGTTAAAAACTCATGATTAGCAGTGGTTAAAAGTAAATAAAATAAGCAACAGTTTATACTACTCTGTGATGTGAGTCAACTGCTCTTGTCTTTTGTCAGCTCTTATCAGCAGCTTCCTGGCTTTTTTTTGCTGAGCAACTGTCTCTGATAAAGATGCCTTCAGGGATCCAGTGGCCACACTCTCTAGCCCAGAGGCCATGAGGCAGGATAGACCCAGGCCAACAAACACATGTTTTGTTTTTATTTTTTAACAGATTCCATCTAACAACCCTTTTGGGTTTATGATCAGGGTTGGTCGGATATCCCACAATTCCATCCAAGCACAGAAAAGTTCCAAAAGGTTGTATTAAGTGCAGAATTAAGCTCAGGAGGTGCCATAGTTTACGGATAGAGTACATGTTTTAAATAAAAGTAAATAAAAATGTTTTGCATGTGGAAGGTCCCACTCAGGGCGCGTATACCACGGCAGTCTGTTTGTCCACCTAGGAGATGCCAGGGGTCAAACGGGGGTCTCCTGTATGCAAAGGAGGTGCTCTGCCATTTAGCTACGGCCCCTCCTCCACTGATGCTGCACATCCTTCCGCAGTGCAATTGCATTTGTGCAGAACATACACAGTTCCGCCTTACACGTGAACAGGGAAAGTGAAATACAGTCATGCCTTGGATTGAGAGCATAATTCGTTCTGGAAACGTGCTTGTAATCCAAAACACTCTTATATCAAAACGAAATCCCCCCCAAAAAAAATTTGTACAGAGATTTTTAATTTAAGCCGTACTACAGTACTTGTATTGCAAGACGTCGCTTGTATATCAAGTAAAAAAAAAATTAAATATATATTTAAAAATTTGCTTGTCTTGCAAAACGCTCTCAAACCAAGTTACTTGCAATCCAAGGTATTACTGTAGTTGGAATTTCAGGGTGTGCTAGGAGAACAGTACCATTTTATTAGCTTCGAGAATCAAAGCTTGCCCAAATCCAGCCAGTCCCAATGTAGAGCACAACAAGCCCTCTAGGCAAAGTTTGATGGAGCTAAGTATGTTTGGCCTATGGATTTTGCTCAGGTATTTTATCCATATTTGTCCAGAGACCTTCATTGGGGAGGGTCAACCCAGACACGGGGAAATAACCTGGGTAAAATACATACAAAAAATGGCCACATAGAAAGAAAAATCATTTCGTGTTACTTGATGTTACTCTTGCCGTGTCCTGTCCTTCACATTCTTTTCCTTCCCACTTCTCTCTTTCCTTAGATTCCCCCCCCTTTAAATCTCCATTTTCCCATCATCATCATCATCATCATCATCATGCAAATCTTGGCTTAAATCTACATTCTCAGCACAATGAGGGCTTTGTCACAGGCCCCCACAGAAGAGGTCTGGCATCACCCTGGACCTTAGCCAGACTAATCCATCCCAGATCCTAGCAAGCTGCTCCTTTCCAGCGCCGCTAGACCCATGGCAATAACAGAACTCTGCTGTGAGAGATAACAGCAATTCCCTTCTTATTGGGGTTAGAATGTGGATCTGTTGGCAGCAGTTAGTGCAACACAGCTGGGATCTGTCTGATATTTTGAAGCACTGATGCCTTCATTAAAATGCAATTGTGCTTTCTGTGCATCCCCTCCTGGTTAGCGGCAGGCCTCACTGTCCTCCACATGTTCCAAAATGAGATATAAGCTGAGATGTAAGTTGGTGCAAGTTTCCTGTCCCACCCCAGCACCCCTCCCTCACATACACCCCCACCCCCACAGAACCCACGGCCTGTTTTAGGGTTATGTGAAGGTTGATTAACCTTGGCATAACCCACATTCCCTGGCTTCGGATGGCAAGACAAGCCACGGTTGTGGCTTGAATATTCAAAATGGCTGCTGGCACGCGTTGCAAGTGCAACCCACCGTGGCTTAAATAACCTACGGTGGGCTGTTTGATTGTGCAAACTGGCCCAATGTGATTGTGTCCTTCAGAGAGTAAGACTGCTGGAGAAACTCGTCAGCGGGCATGCCCACCTAGCCACTCCTGTAGACACGGGATGGGCAGAAGGCAAACTGAGATCTATAGGTAGATAATTGGATTATTTGCATGAAATGTGGGCAAATTGACTCCCAACTGTTTAACAACAGCAAAAACAAAACGGGGTTTTTTTTCCTGCCTAAATTTGGCTATTAGAATCTGCTATAACTTAGCTACCTAAATGTAATAATTTCCAGTGGGGAAGTCATGTAGCAGCAAAAGCAACCAAGATGCTTGTGGCACTGTAAAGACTAACAAATTTATTCTGGCATAAGCTTTCATAGACACTGTCTGCTTCATCAGTAGCCTGAAGTGTTAACTTCAAATTCGCAGATTTATAGACTGGGGGGGGGGAGAGATTTAAACTGTGTTGTCCAAAGGAATTGCAATGCAAAAAATACATAAAGTGATATTTACCTTAACGGTTGCCATTCACAAAACGTTGTGTGATGCCACAGATATTTCTTAGACTTTAAGGTGCCACAAGACACCTTTTTTAAAACTTAAATTTAGTTAATAATAAATAAATAACTCCAATGTAATTTTTACTTCTCTAGACAGGTCATCCTAATATATGGCTGATGGGGTGCAGTAGAGAATTAGCTCCTCCCCCTGAGCCCCCATTTCACACCTGGCTCCTGTTGGTGGGTTCTAGTGAAAAGCAAAGTACAGCCCACAAACCCAAGTCTGCCCATCCATCCTAACAGTGCAGGGCTAAAAACATTATGAAAAAAATACAAAGCATCTGTCATCAAAAAGCAATCCAATCTCTGAACATCCAAACGCAACTGGAAGTTCCAGAAGACTCCCAGATTGGATTTTGGTATGTCTCCAGGATGGAAAGTCTTCCAAAGTTAGTCTACAATCACAGAGAATACCTCTCCGTGCACTCATCTGGTACAGATTGGGGAACTTTTTCTCAGACCTGATTTGTAGCAATGCCAAAGCTTTGGCTTTGGTCATGCTGAAGTAGATGTAAAATGCTATGAATGCACATTCAACATATCTTTTTTGCTCCCACCCTGATGTTTAAAGGTTCTGTGTATTTTATGACAAAATAACATCTTAAAATTGAAAATGGTGTATCAAACTGGGTTGACTTGCTTCCCAAGTGTATGCTTGGTTCCTCCTTGCATCTTTTAAAATATTGTAGAGGTAAATAAAATAAGGGGGGAAAGGTTCATTGCAGAGGGAACAGATAAATAATGTGCCATAAAGTGTGTGGGGTGGGGGAATGCTTAGAAACTGGAAAACAAATTGTTCCAAAAGCAGGAGTTGACATCACTTTGTGGTGTGTGTGTTTTTCCTACAAGGCAAAGCTTTTTGTCTCTTAGGTAGTGCATGGACACTGTGGTTGCCATGGTAAGGTACATGGGTGGTGTGTTTTTTAATTACAAGCACTATAAATAGTCATCTTCTTTGTTGGCCAAGAACGTAAGTGAGAGATGCTCTAGTCAAACAGGTGCTCCAGTCAAATCCATGAAAGGTTACACGGTTGTTTACCAAAGCAAGTGATGTTGGATGATGCGTTTGCCGGATGATGTTATTATGGTGGAGGAGGTTGTTTCCCATGTGCCCATTCATGGATGAACACCACCTACTAGTTACTTCAGGAAGATCTCTTTTATCTTTCATATCCACAGGGGAGCACTTCTCCTGTGCTATGTGCTGTGTTACGTTCATAAAGAAAACAAAGTTTGATTTAGGCAAGCTGTGCTGCTGATGCTTCATGCTTTGCTGAGCATCTCCAGTGAACATCTTCTCCCTATAAACAAGCATTGTTATGTGTAGTTCCTTGACCACACCTGTCTTTTACCCTGCCTGCCCTATGTACTGGCTTCTGGTCCCACCTACCTTCATCAGGTCCTCATTCTTGGGTTGCCTTGTTAGTTGTAGATCCACCTCTGACTTGGACCTCTGATACTGCCTAGTCCTTGGTGACTCCCTATTGGCTCCAACCCTGCCTTTGGCCCATCACTTATTAGCATTCAGATCCCCCTTTCATTGACTTACATCCTGCTCTTGGGAGTGAGGTGAGGGAGACGGATGCTGCTACAGAGCATTGGCCTTGGTCCAGCTCATGTAAGCTGTTGTAGTTATGTTCTGGAGATCGTCGTCAGCTAATTGAGATCTCAACCCCGTGGACAGCAAAGCAAAGTTTAATCTTCAGAGACAGCATTTTGGATTACAACTGCATTGCATCAATCAATTAAAAAGGAGTACAGAACATAAAAATCTACTACCCGCAATCTTGGCTTTTGCTCCAGTACCCAAGCAGATTTTGGAATGTTAACCTCCCAGTATCACTCTGAGACTGTTTCAGACTTGCCTCTTGGTAAATCACATCCGAGCTGCAGTAACATCTGCAGGAAATTTAGCACAACTATTTGCTACAGAAACATTGGCCTCAATCTCTCTCTCTCTCTCTCTCTCTCTCTCTCTCTCTCTCTCACTCACTCACTCACTCACTCTCCTGCATTCAAAGAAGTTATGAAAACAGCTTGCCTCAATGCATGATGTTGCAGGGCAGGACTTTGCGGGGGACAGGAAGGCAAGAGGGTGCAGAGAAAGTACAGTCCTTGAGATGGGTTAGATGCTTGATAGGGAACATGCATTGCAGCAATGGCCTCAATCCATGAGCATTCTAAGTACCAGCGCCACAACTTGTAGAACTGCATGGTAGAATTCCAAGTGCTAATCCAAGGGTACACCTGGTTCTCTTGCACCAGGGCCCAATATGGAACGTACAAAACTTAGTCAGACAGTTGGTCCATCTAGCTCCGTATCACCTATGCTGACTGCCAGCGACTCTCCAGGGTCTCAGACAGGAGTCCTCCCCAACCCTGTCTGGAGATGCCAGGGGTTGAACATGGGAGCTTCTGCATGCAAAGCATGTGACCTACTACCACTGAGCTATGGCTCCTCAAACCCCACTTGGCATTATTCATAGGCCTTGCATCTAAAAGGACAAGCAAGATTAATCTCCAACAATGAAGGAGATAAGAATTGCCCTGTTGGGTCAAACCAAAGCTGTATCTAGAACAGCATTGCATTTCTAGCATCAGCCAACTAGATGCCTCTGGGAAGTTCATGAATCAGGACAAGAAGGCAACACCCTTCCTTTTTTTTTGTCCCCAGTATTTATTTTACTTATTTATTATATTTATATCCCGCCTTTTTCCTGCAAGGAACCCAAGGCGGCTTACATAATAATCCTCTTCTCCATTTTATCCTCACAGCAACTTTGTGAGATAGGTTAGGGTGAGAGTCCGTGACTGGCCCAAAGTCACCTAGTGAGCTTCATGGCCAAGTGGGGACTAGAACCTGGATCTCCCGAGTCCCAGTCCAACCCTGTAACCACTACGCCACACTGGCTCTCCACGAGATATAAGTATCTTCTATTCAGAAGTATACAGCCCCTGAATACAGGGGTTCCACTTAGCTACCATGACTAACAGCTATTGATAGATTTATCCTCCATGATAAAGGATGGACCAGGGTCAGTGGTGGAGCATGTGCTTTCCAAGTAGAAGTTCTTCTTCATGGTCTACATGTATCATACACGTGGGTTCTGCACCTGCGCAGTGTCTCACTCGGAACATTCTAGAGCTGAAAGGCTTTTGGTGGGAAGCCCCACTCCGTCCTAGTGTGCATACTCCTGGCTCCCACCTTTTCCTCATTTTCTCTTTGACTGTCAGAGCGGTAACATTGTGAGGAACATTTTCTGATCTCCTTAGAATTGAGTTGTTTGGCCTGTTTCATTTCTGTCTTAATTTCATTTTATGTTATTCATCCTTTCTTTCCTTCTCAGATATTTCTGTCTTTTGGCTTTGCATTCTCTGTTTTTTTCCTGTGGTGCTCAGGCGCTTCCTAACTTGCTTAGGTGTTATGACCCTGAAGGCTTCCTACAGGAAATGTGTGTGGGAGCAGGCATCAAAGGCTGTGGATTTGGCAGTCCAAAACCAGCCTGCCCACTGCATCCCAGAGCTGTTCCCGCTCTCTGATACCAAAGCAGAACCACATCTCTTGGAGTTGCTTCCTGACACTCTTGCCATTCGCAGAAGGTATCACAAAATTCCCTCTACTACTGTTCATCCCTGGTCCATTCAGCTTATCCAGGCCCCGGGGATACTCTTGTTGACAGTGTTATTCTAGATAGATACCCATCTTATACATGGGAGTGGGGATCTCCATGACACTGGTGCCAAGATTGTTGGGATTGTGGCAACTACAGCTACGCCTACCCGGATTACGAATATGGTGGCCCATACTATCAGTACTATCATGACCGATTTGGTCACTGCTTCAGACATAGATCTCTTTCACCTCCTGCCAAGTGCCACATGGAGACATCAGCAATTACAAAACCCTATGATCTTTTAGCTACTACAACACCAGTACCTGCACTGCTCACTATGGCAACCTCGCTCCCGTCTGCGCCAGTTGTGGCTGTCATCCTGGTCACCTCGGGACTGACTCAGCCAACACAAACTGTACCTACTGCATCATCCCTCCAAATGCCTACTCTTTCCTCTGCAGTTTTGGCTTTTCCGAATCCTTCCATTTCAGCTGGTGGGGTACTAACATCCCCAGATATGGCACTGGCACCAGCGTCAGATGCCTCTGTGGTACGCTCATTGGATCTTGACTCTCTTAAATCTGATTTGCCATGTACTTTGCCTGCTGTCACTTCAACTTCTTCACCAGATCTGGTGGTCGGCAATTAAGACCCTTTCTCTCCATCGGAAGATGCCCAATCCTATGTCAATCACGGTATTACTGTCACCGCATGTCTTGATCTGGACATCAAACAGCCACAGGTACCAATTAAAGACCGAATATATCAACAGGTGCAGTTGGATACCTTTGTCCCCGTCAACATTCCCATGTTGCCTGCACTATTAGAGGTGGCTAAGTATTCTTGGCTAAAGCCATTGTCTATTCCTTCTACTGCCAGGTGGCTTGAGAACTTATATCGGTTACAGGAGGATTGCTCCTTCTTGTTCCACCACCCGGAGGTGAACTCTGCTATTGTGGAGGAGACCCAAAGTAAAGCCACCCAAAAGGTCCACACATCCGCCGGTAGTCTGAGAGGGACTCAAATTCTAATACCAGCCTGGCCATTGCAAACTACCAAGTATGCATGTCCTGATACCAATACTTCCTTTGGCTAAGCGGACAGATAGTCTGAGCTGGCATGAAGCAGCTTCGTACGAATTTCTAAACCCTTTTAAATCACTGCAGCATGTGACAGTAAATTCTTTTTTAAAATTATCCTTTTTATATATAGAAAGGTGACCGTATCAAAATATCCAACGTATATTAAATCAATTGCATAATTTCACAAATTTCATAGAGCCATAGAGTTGGATTTGCCCAAAGTGTAATGAATCTAAGGAAATTCTCTGACCATCATCTACTCCAGTGGTCAGCAAACTTATTCCATTTCTCCAAGAACACTTTTCTCTCCCTTCTCCAAGACTTACCACATGTGTTAATTTCATCATAAGTAAATTGTTCCACAG
This sequence comes from Shinisaurus crocodilurus, assembly GCA_021292165.1. Lineage (NCBI taxonomy): Eukaryota > Metazoa > Chordata > Lepidosauria > Squamata > Shinisauridae > Shinisaurus > Shinisaurus crocodilurus. Next base: position 26,793,668 of record CM037886.1, on the reverse strand, counting down.
ACTACGCATCCAGTCAGCTTGTTTTCCATTTCTGTCTCCTTTAATTCTCGCAGATCTCAACAGGCTTAAAACTAGTTTCCTAAAAAAGAAGAAAGAAAGAAAGAAAGAAAACCTATAAGAGAACCTTTTAAACTAAGAACTGGTGCCTGAGTTTTGCCTTCTTCCTCCTCCCTCCCAATCCCTTTTCCTTTTGTGTCGTGTCTTTTAGATTGTGAGCCTGAGGGCAGGCTCACAATCTATCTTCTTATTAATCTTTGTAAGCCACTCTGAGAGCCTTTTCTGGCTGAAGAGTGGGGTATAAATGCAATAAATAAATACATACATACATACATACATTTCAAATATATCCCAGCAAGATTATTACTGGATTTAACCATAACTCCTGTCCTGTTAACTATCCACTTTGAGCTTTATGAGACAGAACAATCTCCCAAGTAGACCCTCAAGGCAGGCTGGTAGTGGTGGTGGTATGTGCAAAGAGAAAAAGATGCCCCCTATGGGCAAAGTGGTAGTTTTCCCCACCTGCTCTGCCCTTTTAGATTGGTTCTAAACAAATGGCTTTGGATTGTATCAATGAGCCATAGTTCTTCCAACCCAATATGTTCCTGGAAATGTTGGCAACCATTTGCTTTCTTCTTGTTCTTTCATAACTGTTCTGGCTTGGCTTCCATCACCAAGTGCTATTACAGAGAGGAGGAGGATTTTAAACCACACACACACACACACACACACACACGTGCACACACATGAGAAAAAGACAAGCCTGTGGCTTATGCTGGCTCAGCTTGTCTGAGTGTGGAAAGATAAGCAGGGTCAAGCCTGGTTGTTGCTTGGATGGGAGACCCCCCTCCTCTAGTTTCCTGCATTGAGCAGGAGGTTGGACTCGATAGCCTTGTAGGCTCCTTCCAACTCTATCATGAAATCTATGAACACCTGTAGAAGATGACAAGGCTTGAGAAAAGCTTTGGAACCCATTTCCACTTTGGAAGAAGGGTCTCTTTCTTGCCTAAACCCTTCAACAACAACAACAAAAGAGAAGGAGAGAGTGGGGAGAACCCATAGTTGTAGCTTCCTAGGAGCCATAAATTTGATTTCACAAGCCATTCCATTCTCTTTACACCCTCCAGCTTTTGTCTGTGCAAAGCTCTCAAGGCGGGAAAAGATTGTTGCTTTCACTCTGGCTTCATTCGCACTTGCCCCATTTTAACAATGGAATTTTACAGTCACCAACGCAGCTTGCCAAAGTCAACCCTCCCGATGTGCGCAGTATAATTTGGAGAGGTTGAAGGGGTTGGGGGGGTTCTGACATTCGATTCCGTGGTTGAAGGACTCTCTCCTTCCCATGGATGCACTGGACAAAAAAAGGAGACTTCTGATGGAACAGAAACAACAGCTTTACCAGAAAGTCCATTAGGTGTCCGTTTTATTGCAATGCAAAGAAAGTCAAGAGTTAGTTACAGAAAATAGGAGGTGGGGCGGGGCGGCGGGTGGGCGGGGGGGGGAGAGCCTATGAAGTCATCTTACCGGCGGCTACCTTGCCAGTCTTTGCTTGATCCTGTAGAATACTCTCCACTAGTTGTCTAAACGTATGTTTTTAACACTCTGGGAACACTCTGTTTCAAGGGAAGGCATCCTAGCATGGTTCCATTTTGGTGCTAGCTGAGCTCGCCAATTAATTCTGCACTAAATAACCCAGATTTAGTATCAGATTTTTTAAAAAATAATGATAATAATAATAATAAAATTCCCAATCATATACTTGCATTTTCAAATGTATTGATTAGCCTATCTTAACTTTCAAAAACAAGTTCAATGTGTAACAAGGAAAACTGCTGTTGAGAGAGAGAGAGAGAGAGAGAGAGAGAGAGAGAGAGAGAGAGAGATTGGCCTGAGGAAGCCAAGTTGGGTCTGGGTTGAACCATTTCAGGTAGAAGCTCACATAACTGAATGTTCCTACATATATACACAGTTTTAGAGAATCCTTACCCTGCCCCCCAGCTTTCCCTGGCACTACAGGGGGTGGGGGTAACCAGGGTGGTGGAGGTGATTCAGGCTGCACACCTACATATGCCACTTAGCTGGGAGTCAGCCCCATTAAACATAGTGGGACTCACTTTCAAGTCGATGTGTAAAGGATTGCTCTCTTAGACAGGTGTCTGTTTGCTCCAGCTTTACCCCTGAGACTAGCTCCATCCCAGAATACTGAATGAAACAATAGTTTCCATCCTCTACAGGGCTCCTTGTGTTTTAAAGGGGAGCGGTCTAACTGATTATGCCAAGATTAATCCCTCCTCCCACTCCTCAACAACAGCTCGGTACTGTTGACCCCTTTTCCCTCCCCAATTCCCATTCATGCCCATTTGTTCCCCTCTGCATCGATTCTGGAATGAATGGAAATGGAACCAATATGGGTCCCATTTGATCCAAAACAAACCCACTGCCTGGACTTGTGGACTCTTCACTCTGTATAAAGCAGTCTCGAGAAATCTCACTCCGTGAAATCCAGGCCCAAAGTCTTTCGGAAGCCCACTTTCACAAGCAACTTCCTTGAAGAATGCCAAGAGGCCTTTTTTTTTTTTTTTTTTGATTGGACAAGAAAGGAAAGTTCTGTAAGAACGCTTGCGTTTCACAAGAATGGATGTGAAAGCTCGAATGGGTTAACGTTGGAAATCTGTCAGCAGCAGCCTTTAGGAAAGAGATGAAGGGTGTGTGTGTGTGTGATATTGTGTGATAGCTATTGAGAAGATGGCTGACTTCCAGCTCCAAGAGGTTGCAGGATTCTGACAGCGAGTCTCCCCTGCCTGAAGTAGATGAGGCCACCTCCTAAACCCTCCCTCGCCTTTCCCCGCCACAAGTTGCTTGCAGCACCACATTGCTAACATCTGGAGCGGAGAGTGATTAGCATTGTTTCCTTAGCAAAAACAGAACATTTTCGGTGACTGGGGAATTCCTACAGCTTGACATCAGCCAAGAAAACAGTCAAAGGAGCTTTGGATCTGGCATCACTCCTACTTATTTCAGATGGAGGATTCAAAAGTCTAGCATCCTCCTCCCCCTCTCTCTCTCCAGGGGCACGTCTACCTGTGCAAAAGAATGAGATGTTAGAATGGATTGCTCTACAAGGATGCATTTGGGGGATTTGTGTTTGGATGGAACGCTCTTCCACTTTAAAGAAGAGAAAACACCCTCCAAATAGAAACCAGCACAGCAGCAGGGGGAGAGGGGGGAAAAAAGCTATCCCAGGCCTTTTGCAGTCGTGCTAGTTTTGTAAAGAATTTTTAATATGAGGGAACAAGTCACAATTGAAATCCCTCCCCTGTGTAGACTGAAGTGGAACAGTCCATCATTCAGTCTACCACTCTAGTTCTGTTGCATGTGGTTGGCCATAACTTCCCGTTTCAGATGGTAATGTTGTGTTACAACCATTACTAGCTTGCACAAAGAGGAGGAGGATTATATAAGCCGCCTTGGGTTCTTTGCAGGAAAAAAGGCGGAGTATAACTATAATAAATAAATAAATAAATAAATAAATTGGCTGCAGAGGAAGGGAAGCCACCTCCTCCACCACCGGCATGGAAATGCAGGCTGGTAGCCTCTTAGGAGGCTAGTTAAAAAATGGCTTTCTATGAAGTGGACTGGCTGAGGACGGAATGAGCAAGCTATCCTTCCTCTGCCAACCTGGTCGTGCAGGAAGGGGCTTTCCTTCACAGTTAACATGGAAACCAAGTGGACTGGAGGAAGAGCGGAGCATGCATAATCGTGTCCTGAAGCGCGGCAGTGCGGGCAGCAAAGAAGCGTTACTTCGCTGCCTCCGTTGCGTCCTTGCGTAGCCATCCAGCGGAGCTCTTTCGGGTGGTCCAGGGGCTGATCACACTCTCCCCAGCGAATGGGGCCCAGGCCCCCTCAAAGTCCCACGGTGACCTTTTTGCACCGCACTTTGAGGACAAAATCGCTTGTCTCCGCAGCGAACTTGACATTGTCAGCGCAGCTCCACTCGAGGTATCTGATGCCACCATTTGCCCAATTTTGTGGGATCAATTTCAGTTGCTGCGGCCTGATGATGTGGACAAGGTGCTTGCAGCAATGCGACCGACCACGTGCCCTCTTGATCCTTGCCCCTCCTGGCTTACAAAAGTTAGCGGGGGGGGCAGGTTGGCTGGGTGGGTCCAGGGAGTGGTAAACGCATCTCTACATGAAGGGGTGGTTCCTGCTGTCCTTAAGGAGGCAGACAGGCAGTAGAGCGACCACTCCTGAAAAAAACCCTCTCTGGACCCAACGGAATTTGATAACTACCGCACAGTTGCAAATACCCCTTTCTTAGGGAAGGTTCTTGAGAGGGTCGTGGCGAAGCAACTGCGGGCACTCTTGGAGGATACTGATTATCGAGACCCATTCCAGTCTGGGTTTCAACCTGGTTATGGTACTGAATCAGCCTTGGTCGCCCTGATGGATGACCTTTATCGAGTGAAGGATAGTGGGAGTGCGACCCTGTTCTACTCGATCTCTCAGCGTCTTCTGATACCATTGACCATGGTATCCTCTTGGATCGACTCCATGGGTTGGGCATTGGAGGCACTGTGTCACAGTGATTTCGGTCCTACCTGCGGGGTCGATTTCAGAGAGAAAGATTGGGTGACTATTCCTCGGACCCTTGGCAATTGTGCTAGTGGGGTTCCACAGGGTACCATCTTGTCCCCAATGTTGTTCAACATCAATATGAAGCCGCTGGGAGCAGTCATTAGGGGTTTGGAGCCAAGTGCCATCAGTCCCACAACTCTGCCACCTCAATCTTCCACCGCATTTTGTGTAACGTGTAGATCTCAACACTTAGCTGCTATTTCCTGAGCAAGATCCAGCAGGTTCCCTTGAATGTACAGGGCAGGGGAGGCTTGTGGCAATGTGATTATAGTACAAGCTATTTCTCAAAGAAATGCTCAAGTCAGGGCACTAATTAAAGGCACAATTGAGAATATGGTAATGCCTGAGTTCAGAGACCCCTTTTGTTTCCTTCTTTTTTCCTTGGGTTTTTGTTTTCTTTTGTTTGTTTAGTTCTTCACCCACCTGGGAAATTGTAAATGGAGTTTATTAGTGGGCGAGCTGAAAGTGTGCGGCACTTAAAAAAACCAGTAAAGACGTTGTCCTTGGTTTTAAAAGCCATACATTTTATCCTGCATTGCTTATTTATTACATGTTTTATCCTGATCTTTATCCAAGGAGCTCAGGGCAAAATACATTGTCCTCCCTCTCACCCCCCATTTTATCCTAACAACAGCCCTGTGAGGTAGGTCAGACTAAGAGATAGCAACTGGCCCGAGATCAGAACTTGACCTTCATGAGTGATAGGGATTTGCACCTGGGTCTCTGTGCTCCTAGGCCAATGCTCTAACCACTACATCACACTGGCTGTCACAGGAGTAGATAGATCAGGAGTGTCAGAGACTTGAACCAGGATCTCTGGCAGAGGGGCCCGGACGCCTTACCCCGTGCACTATCAGGGCAGCACAACTTTGAGCATTTTCAGAGGCTCTGAAATTCTGAACTAAAACATCTGTGAGTGAAAGGCCTTTGGTTAGAAGCAGATGCTGGCTGGATTTAGTACCGGCAACATCACTCTCCTGGAGGTACCATTGGATTAGGCAGAATGAGGCCATCTCAAGCAGTAGCTGGTGGGGGGCAGAGAGCGGCAATGTGGCGTTGGAGGACAAGGCTCTGTGTGCCATATGACTGACTTGCTGTCCTCAGATGCAGTGGAATACGATGCCCCATTGCCAGTGTGGGAGAAAGATTCAACTGCCAGTCCAGTATGTGGAAATGGGAGTGGGCGCCATCTTGTATTTTGCCTCAGGCAGCAAAATGTCTTGGACCAGCCCTACCATTGAAGGTGGTACAATGGATACCTTTTGACGGGACTTTGGCGCAAGGAACGTGTGCTGCCGTAGAACCAGGAAAAAAAATATCCATGTTCTTCCTGAGCAAGCCAAGTAAGAAAGAATCAGGCTGCTTCTTTAACTCTGTCAGAATTTTCATCCTGAGTGGAAAAAAACAACAAAACAGAAAAATGAAGGAACAGAAAATGGAGCCCAGCTTTCTAGTGATCCCCGCTCAGTTGCCATCAAATCTGGTCTCCACAAAATCAAACTCCATTTGGTTAGCCTCATTGCGTTGTACTTATAGCACGCCCGGACAAGGCTTTTATTGTGCAATCATACCGCCTCATTCACGTAATTTTACAAGGGGTGTGTGTGGTGTGTGTGTGTCCGTCCAGATGTTGTCATCTTCCATTTGTAACCTCCCGTGTTCCCCCACCACTTCTTCTGTCTTTTTCCTTACCACAAAAAAATCTGTTAAGGAAGGAAAGACAGAATAGCTGCACACAATGTCTTTTGACTGGTAGCACTAGGAGCCGTCCATCTGGAAGCAGCCTTAGAGGTCGCTGAGCCTATCACTTTGCCACAAGGTAGTAATATCAGCACCAGCGCAGCGCCATGAGCTGCAGTTGGGGAAGCGGGTACATTGGGTAATGGCTTGAGCAGAGCAACAAACTCCAGATGACTCAGACAAGCTCAGCCACTTGCTATAAGAGAAAGCAAGATGGCCTTATAGGAGAACAATATTTTATTTGGATGCAGCTGGTGGTGAATTTTTTGGCTCTGGTAATTTCCCATCGCTTGCCGAGCACTCAGACTTTCCACCTTACCACAACAACACTTGGTTTTTATCAGCGTCCCGGGGCCAATACCAGACAGGGGGAGGGGGCTGTTTTCAGTAGGAAAACACGGGGGGGGGGGAGTTAACCTCCCCTCCCTCTGCAACAACATGGTCCCCATCTAGAAAGGGGGCTCCTGCGACTTCTGTTGGTAACACAAAATAAAAGACATAGGAAAGATGTTTAAAGTAAAGTGTAGTTTGGCCATCAGAGAGCAGGTAGCAATTACCAGGTAAGCTGAAAAAGGAATGCCTACACATTAAATACGGGGGGGGGGGGGGAGGTAGTTCTGGTTTTGCATCCAAAAAGTACTTGCTGGAAGGAAGGAGATGATCACCACAAAATTCTTTGCCAATCTTACTGAAATGAAAAGCAGTCTCTCTCTCTCTCTCTCTCTTTCTCTCTCTCTCCCTCCCTCCTCCTCCTTCTTCTCCCCACCCGCTCTTTGGGCTTTTCTTGACCATGAAAAGCTATTTGCCATTTCTTTTATTTTACTTTTTAGTGCATGTATGCATTACTCCAGTCATATGGGCGCTTTTGACCGACGGCCAAAACATTTTATAATGCACCGCATCGGTCTGGAGCCAGCTTTGACTGGACCAACATCTGTTGGTTGGAGTGTGCAACATTATCTCTGCACCAACCATGTTTGAACAACCCAGAGGGATCGTTTCACAAGGGAAGGAAGTCGAGAAATCTCCATTCTGGGGGGTACGTGCCGGGCTAGAGCAGTATAGCTGCCTAAGCCACTGAGCTATGAAGAAAAATGCGGAGCCGATTTACAGGGCTGTTGCGATGATTACTGAAATCATTTTTAATTATTTATTTCAAACATTGTTACTCTGTTCTTTAGCCAAAAAGGCTCCCGGAATGGCTTACAAGTATCAGTAGTAAGACAGTCCCTGCAATTAAGCATGGTATACAAAGGAAAAGGGATGCGGAGGGAGGAGGAAAAAAAAGCAAAGTCAGGCACTAGTACTTAAAGTTACAGTTCTTATAACTATAGCAGCCGGGAAAGAAACACTTCCAAGTAGTCTGATGGAATGGCTGCCAGGTAGGTGAAGGCTAGGGAATACGAAATGCTTTGAGCACTACTCTAACAGTGCAATCCTGTAAATGTCCACTCAGAGGTACGCCTGATTGAGTTCTATGGGACTTACTCCCAACTAAGTGTTGCAACAGCCTTCCCCAGCCTGGCGCCCTCCCAATGTTTTGGACCGCAACTCCCAGCATTCCTGACCATTGGCCATGCTGGCTGGGGCTGATGGGACTTGACGTCCAAAACATCGGGAGGGCGCCAGGTTGGGGGTAGGCTGTGTTACAGGATTGCAGCCTCCAGCACTGCATAAATGCTAAGTCCTGTTGAGACTCTCAGCCAGGTCTAAAGGCCTGCTCTCAGATATTCTCAGGTAGTCCAGTCCAAGTCTGGTTTAAAGTCAAAGGACCATCAAGAGCAGGGCTCTCCCACCTTGGGTCCCCAGAGATGTTGCTGGACTACAGCTCCCAGGATCCCTTGCCATTAGCCATGCTGGCTGGGTATGCTGGGAGCTGTAGGCCAGCAACATCTGGGGACCCAAGGTGGGAGAGCCCTGCTCAAGAGGTGGAGCCTAGAAGTCGCCCATCCGCAGTGAGCACCCGAGCAGGTGCAAAGGTCACCTGGTCACAGTCTTCCCCACTATGGTAAACAGTACTGGTATTCCTATTTATTATCCTTATTATTTTTTAAATTTGCAGACACGCACACATTTGCATATACAAATGGCTGTCCTCTCTTCTTGCCCCCCTTTTCCAGTGATGCATGAGTGGCCACCCTACGCTACGCCTTCCATGCATTGGGAAGGTGGACTTCTGCAGCAGGAAGGCTTCTGTGTATTAGGTCTCCTGGTATCAGCCAAGAGACTGAGCGCCACTGGGACCGTTGCCTTTCCCTGCCTCCCAGGAAGAACATAATGGCAAGGGGAAATCCAGCCGGGCCTCACCCATCTGCCATACTTTTTGCCTCCCTCCTCCCTGCCAGAAAGAATACTCAGCAGCAGCTCCAACTGCCGGCTGCCCAGGGATTGCAGAGCGGAAGGAAAGCACACTTGGGCTTGCCATCAGTCAGGGCACTAAGAGCTGCTAGGCCAGTGTTCTCCAACCTTGAGTCCCCAGATGTTTTTGGCCTACAACTCCCAGCATGCTGGGAGTTGTAGGCCAAAAACATCTGGGGACCCAAGGTTGGAGAACACTGGCCTAGACTGTATCGGTTTAAAGAGAGGATATAAAACTTACAAAACAAATAAATACTTGCGGAGGCTTTCCACATTATTATTATTATTATTACTACATTACATTTATACCCCACCTTTTTTCCTGCAAGGAACTCAAGGTGGCTTACATAATCCTCCTCCTCCTCTCCATTTTATCCTCACAACAACCCTGTGAGGTAGGTTAGGCTGAGAGCCAGTGACTGGCCCAAAGTCACCCAGTGAGTTTCATGGCCGAACGGGGACTAGAACCCGGATCTCCCAAGTCCCAGTCCAACACTCTCGCCACTACGCCACGCTGGCTCTCACATGATTTGGGACCCTGATCTTCCGGGGTTCTAAATCACATAGGAGCCTGCACAAGTAGAGAAGGCTAATCACTGCAGAAATTCACCTTCCCAACATGTGATGAAGCCAGTGACAGGGATGCAGTGGCCGGAGTGGGGCCAACAGGCTTGTTCCCGTTCTTCTCTCTTCTGCAATGGTTTCCCCTGATTCTCGGCCTCTTTGTGTTTGTTTATAAAAATGCATTACCCGCTTTTTATCATAAAATAATGCCAAAGCAGAGTACAAAACCCATAAAGCACAATAAAATCATATGAAAATCGACCACTAAAACAGGGGAGAACGGAAACACAGATAAATAAATTTATTACTGCTGTAACTCATCCCCAGGTTCGGGTCTGAAGGGGAGAGAATTCTCCTAGATCCCTTTGGGTTCCTGAAATTTGCCCACTAACAAAATGTTTAAAGGGCTTTCCCCCCTTATATTTCATTATTAATGATTTTATGATTGCTGACTGCTGCCAAGCTGCAGTTAGTGTCAAGCTGGAAGTGCATATAATTTTGCCCTGAATTGCAGGATTGATGAAACAAGGTCTCAACCCAAATTAAAGGAGCAAACAACCCATACTTTGTGGATGAATTGTAAGAAAAGTGTCTCCCATTTCTTAACTAAGGGGACTCCATCAAAACAATTCACAAAACAACCACTTTGCTGTAACTCAACATTTATTTTGTCACGCATACAAAAGAAATGTCTGTTCGGGAACTATAATTGTTGACCGATCATGGGCATTTTGACTCCATTTGTAACCTGAAATGTAAAGAAAATCTGCTTGTTGCTTACTTTGTAAGTCCATAAACGTTTTCCATTTTTTTAAAAACCCAAACCCACCCCCACCCCAACATGTCCCCAAAAGGCGTAACGGGGACAAAATGAGATTTTCCAGCAACCAGAAAACGAGATAAATAAGGACAAGTGGAAGGTATGAGATTGTAGAGCTTTGCATGACAAAACAAAGATCCTATTATTGTATTCCAACGAACAGCAGAGCATTGGTTCTCTTCTCTTTGGGAAGGTTCTTCAAGTTACTCTTCTTACCAATTTCAAGCCTAAAAGCAACACACACACACACACCACTTGGGTTGCCATGGATATTAATGGCTTTCTGGCGTGTGGGTACATCTTTCAAAATGAAACTCAGTGTAGCAAAAAGAAAAGAAAAACGGGCTGGGGGGGGACGACGACTGCTTGCCACTGTTCTATCTCCTTATACAACCATGTCTTGGCTGGGTGTTTTTTTTCCCCCTTTGCCATTGGCAGCAAAATGGTGTGTGTGTGTGTGTGTGTGTAAGGTGTAAGCGGGGAAGGGGTGTTGTTGTTGAGAAAAAGCTCCTTCACATCCGGCCTGGCTTTTTCCTTCCGCCAGTTCATTCCCCCACGTTATATAAGCTCAGACATGGAAAAGCAGATCTCCTGCCATCCCATCGGGTGCCGCTGACATCTTTTAACCTTTCATTCTCAGAGGGTGGAGGACAGGAGGGGAGGCGTGTTCTATCATGTTTCAAATATCCTCGGATTGTTCCCATGTACCACTCTGACGAAGCTGGCCCTGGTTTTCATTAGCAACCGATTTGCTTACGAATCGTTGTTTTGGAGGGAGATTTTTATTTTTTGAGTCCTCTAGGTTTACCGTTCATATTTCTTAAGGCCGCTCCTCGGCATTCTTATTCACTTTGTGGTGGTGGTGTTGAGGCCAAGGGGGTGGGCGGCGGGGGTGGGTGTTCCACCTTTCTCTTAATCAGCAGGTGATATCTCATTGGGTGGTTGAAATTCCATGAAATCGACAAAAAGCCCCCCCCCACCCACGCACATACACTCCCTGGAACATTTCTCCCTTTTTTATTTTTAATTTAAACCATTCTCTTGTCAAAACCTTTATAGGTTGAGGAGTAGGAGGTGAGGGACGGGAAAGGCCTTTTTCTCTTGAAATGAATGGAAAGCCCCCCCCCCCCCCGCTCTGCAAACAATCGAGAATTCTGGCTGCAAATTAGTTCTTGCCTTTTCTGAAACAAATGTGCATGGGAGAAACACCAGAGGGGCAGCTAATGCTGCTGCTGCTGCCGTCGCCTGCCATTCTCCCAAGACGGAAATGGTGGCTTGGAATTCGCCTCTTTGGACTCTGGGCTAGTTCAAACACACACGTTCGGCCAACAACGGCAACATCCACTGATGGCCTGGACGCGGGGAATGGGGCGTAGTCTGCAGGGCGGCATCTTTGCGCAAGTGCCAGGGCCCACTGCTGATGCCAGCCCTGTGAGTTCTGTGAGCTGGCCGCCATTTAAAAGCCCCACAATGCTCCAGAGCAAGTGATTAAAATGATAGGTGGTTTGCAGATGCCTGGACTAGATTGCACCACCTGCTGGGTGGGGCTGGAGGAAGATTCATAGATTCATAGATTCATAGATTATAGAGTTGGAAGGAGCTCAATGCAGGAAATTAGAGGAGGGGTCTCCCATCCAAGTAATAACCAGGCTTGACCCTGCTTAGCTTTCCACACTCAGGCAAGCTGAGCCAGCATAAGCCACAGGCCTGTTGTAAGAAGAAGAAGCGGCCCACGGGGGGGGGAGAAGCAAGGGGGCACTGGCATTGGGGGGGGCATGCTGAGATGGGGGCCCCAGAGTCCTGGAGCTGGCCTTGTTAAGATGTCACACTGCCTCAATTAAGTATTTTTCAGTAGAGTCTGCACTCTACTGCATTCTACTGAGGGCCAAACAATCAGGGATGACAGGGAAGATCTGTGATCAGATCTCTCAATTTATTTGTCTTTACTTTCAGTTTGATTGGGCAAGTAGCGCTGGGGACTGGGTGGCTTAACCCACCACCACCCTGCCTGAAACACATTTCTGCCTAACAAGAAATCAAGGGAAATGTATATGGCGTGTGTGAACCAGCCGTCTCATTTGGAAGGGAATGGCGCTTGTGCTTGTCATTAAGTTGGCCTCTGTTGCCCTTCCTCCATCCCTGATCCTGGCGACCGCTTCTCCCATCTGGCCCTGTAGTGGAAATTCTCTACCTGTGTTCTCCAAGAGAACTTCTGGTGGGCCACAAGAAATTACTAACTTAAACCCTTAACAGCTGAAGGATACACCCATAGAGGAGCCTGCCTGCTGTGTCTATGTGCGATGAAAGGGCCTAGATGTGGCTCTTTCCTGTGAGACGTCACTGGGAGAGGGGGCGGTTGGGTCCCTGAATCTCTGTTGATGCAGCAGAATTACAGCCATGCCTCGGATTGAGAGCATAATTCGTTCCGGAAACGTGCTTGTAATCCAAAACACTCTTATATCAAAACGAAATCCCCCCCCCCAAAATAATTTGTACAGAGATTTTTAATTTAAGCTGTACTACGTACTTGTATTGCAAGACGTCGCTTGTATATCAAGTAAAAAAATAAATAAATAAATATTTAAAAATTTGCTTGTCTTGCAAAACGCTCTCAAACCAAGTTACTTGCAATCCAAGGTATTACTGTACTCACCTTCAGAGGAGGCTGCCACATCCTCTGTATGAAATAGTGATATGTACTTTTTCCCCCTTTTCAACTAGGGAAAGTGTCCAGAACAGACTGATGCAGAAACACAGTCCTCTGTGTCTCACTTGTTTTTGCTGCCATAGACTCATGAGGGTACCCTTCTGGAAAAATACTCTATGGACCTCTTGGTCCCCAGAAGGGTCTACTTCACTCATATGCCTATTTATATATGAGAGAGCCGTGCTGGATCAGACCATGAGGGCATCTAGGCCTGTGTCTTGTTCCACACTGTGGCAATCTTCTACTCACTCACCTGGGACTTACCTCTGAGTAGACATACACAGGATTGCACTGTTTAAAAGGCAGGCACCTTTGCCCAAGGCGTGGGAGATGGGGTGTTTCATGGACTGGCCAGCATATGTCTGAAATGCATCGGGAAGGCAGTGGGAGAGCAGGTTTTTTCTTTCTCCTACAGCAAGTCCCAATTTGCATGTGTGCCTGCGTGCACGTTTACTTCACAATGAGACTAAAATGCAACTTGGAGGGCGAGACAGATATAAAGATTAATCATCACCATCATCATCATCATCCGTCATCCATGCCCAAACTGTCCAACTTGACTGGCCTACAGCAATCTTTTTTCCGGAATGGCTCCCATGAGGGAGCATGAGGCAACTGCCTCGGGCCGCCAGATGCCGGGGTGCAGGGAGCGGCCGACCTTCTGGTATTCTACAGTTGACTGGAAATGTGGAACCTACAATTTATTTATTTATTTTTTAAAAAATTAATTTTATTTTTCCAAATAAACACACATACATAAAGAAAATGAACCCACAGATCCATATAACTCCAAAGTGCACCCGTCACCACGGGGCCAAAAAAAATAATTCTATCCACATAATCCATTATTAATCAATATTCCAAAAGTACATCCTATCCCTTTACTTACCCTTTACTAAAACATAGTCTAGATGATGGTCCCCGTATATCCTTAAAATTATTTTTCTTTAATTGCCCCCTTTTTTACATTTAATACTACATGTTAATTTATCATTTAAAGCAATAAATTATTTATTTATTTTATTGGAGACCATTTATTTTATGTATCTGTCCCACCCTTTGACCCTAAAGGGTTTTTAGCGCATCAATTAAAACCACTGATTAAAACTGAAGTTATCGATATTAAAATACTTTCGGGCGCAATCCTATGGGCTGCACCCTCGTTAGGTGGAAGCCCCTGATCTCGGAGGCATCTGGGTATCCAGTACCCCTGCCGGACCACCACCAGCAGGGCGGGAGGAGGATGGAGGCGATTGCCACCTCTCTGTCCTTTTAAATGTGTTTCCTTTAGACCAGCGTTCTCCAACCTTGGGTCCCCAGATGTTTTTGGCCTACAACTCCCAGCACGCCCCAGCCAGCTACGCTGGCTGGGGCATGCTGGGAGTTGTAGGCCAAAAACATCTGGGGACCCAAGGTTGGAGAACGCTGCTTTAGACGGTCCTTTGAGCCTGTCTAGAGAGGGCACGACGCTGGCAGGGTCTGGGCTGCGGCTGAAGGGGCCATAGGATTTCTTGTATCCTGGCCCCTTCTCTCCCCTTCCCTCCCCACCAGAACATCCCCTTTTCCACCGCATTTGCCACCTCAGGAAGCATAGGATAGGATAGGATTGTAGAGTCAGGAGGGGCCTACAAGGCCATCGAGTCCAACCCCCTGCTCAATGCAGGAAACTAGAGGAGGAGGGGTCTCCCATCCAAGCCATAACCAGGCCTGACCCTGCTTAGCTGTCCACGCTCAGACAAGCTGAGCCAGCGTGTGAGCCACAGGCCAGCCGGCACACTTCTTTCCACAGCGCTGCGAGGGGGGCTGGTGGAAGAGGATCAGATCTCGGCGTCGTAGCCATGCCTACAGCCCAGGAGGAGGACTCTCGGAGCAATCCTACGTTCCCTAGGACGCTCTCCCAGGGACCCACAGGATTGCTCTCCCTGTTTTTAAGACTGCAATCCTATACACACTTACCTGTGGGTAAGTCCCACTTAACTCCATGGGGCTTACTTCCCTGTAATCGTAAATAGGATTTCACCATAATAGTCTTTTGCTGCCTCTCAGTCTGTAACTGTTAAGGAGGATATTGTTCTTGTGTTTGCATTTTGCTTAAATCATTTTATGTCTGTTGGATGAGGAGCAGTTCAGAAATATTTTAAACAAACAAATGAAGACAGCAGTTTCTTAAAAACAGAGGTTGTTCTTAAAAGCACATAACCCAAAGCCAGGAGGGTAAAGAAGTTTAAACACACACACACACACACACACACACACACACACAAATATTAATAGCAACTAAAAGCAAGTTGCTTCAGCACTGGCATGTTTGCTCTACCTGGATGCAAAAACAGAACCGTGAAGTAGAGACATGTCATGCCATGCCTTCCTTTCTATTCGCCGCTCTGCTCATTTTTGAATATAACTGGCAACCAGATGAAACTGGTTTTTAGAGCAACATACATAGAGAGGGTGCATATATAGTTAAAACAAACTGTAAAAGCTAGTGGGGGAGTGGGGAGAGAGAAATCCTACCATTTCAAAATGTCCTGTTCTTCTGTTATACTTGCTGGCGAAAGGTAGTAGCGCTCAAGGCCAAACAACATGTTACGTTAAATACGGCTATGCATTTGCATCGCTTTGCTTTTTTATGTTGTTGCTTTTTTATGTTTTATATCAGAGCTGCAGGAGCCTGATCTGGATCGCAGCATGGGTGGAGGGAGGTTTAAATCTCTCCCCCCCCCACTGCTGTGGTCCCAACAAAAATCACACCACCGAAGCCATGACGACTGATGGGAATTGTAGTCCAACATAGCTGGAGGCCACCAAGTTGGGGAAGGCTGAAATGGAGGACTGTCTCCATAAAATAGGACACATGGCCACCTTGCATCTACCTCACTTCTCTCTCTCTCTCTCTCTCTTTGCAGACTTAGGTTCTGCCGATTTCTATGTCCCCTTCTGTGTGTGATGCTAAAAGGATGGACAACAGTGAGCGAACCTGCCCTTGTGCCGGATCACCTGTTCTTGTATGAACTACGGCTGTTTAGACCGGGGGCAGTCATTTGACCTCTGAAATATTTGCTGCTGCAAGCTTAATGGAACGATAAAAGCCCCGCACAGAAAACTGAAGTGTGTGGGACAAACAAAATCTACCCAACTGTTTAAACCCTTGATCCCAAAATGGCAGCTGTTCTGGCTTTTGGTTCCCCGCTGGTGTTCTGCAGATCTGCTTCCCTCTAAGCAACCATTAATGGTACACTATGGGACCTTCCATCATTATGCATTTGCCCCAGCAGTCTTGGGATTTGCCCAGCAAATTGAACTGGGGGCTCTGAATTCCCTCGCCGCAGGAATGCGATTTGGAGTCGAGTGCTCCTGGGATGCACTTATACCTGCTGGATTTGAACTTTTCTCATTTATAGCAATCGTTACATGAAATTGTATCTTTTTTATATTACTGGTCCTTGGATTGATAGGGTGGGTTTTTGCAATACAAATTATTATTCTCGTAATGTATTGGTGAGCCCGGAAATCTGGGGGGGAGGGCGCTTACTCGAAAGCTGCCCTTTTCATCTCAGTTCTGGGGAAGGGGTGGGTGGGGGGTTTCTGTTATTTTGGGATTTTGATCTGGCAACCCTCCCCAGCGTGCGTGCTGCCATTCGCGTCAGCAGTTTGCATCTCCAGACATCTTAGGTTTCAGCTCAGCCCTTCACCCTCCATTTCTCCTGATTAGTGAAATAGTGTTCGTGCGGTGAGCCCCAGAGCTATAAAACACCACAGAAGCACTAAAGTACCGCTCATATTATTGTTATCAATGGGGCGTCCCACACTCTACACCATCTCCTAGGAGGGAGAATGCTCATTGGCAGAAACCCTGGCAGAGCCAACGGAGGCTGTATTCAGTCTGCTGAGAAACTCCGGTAGATGGGCCATGCTCCATCCAGTGCTGGGGAAGGAATTGGCTAGAAAGGATCTGAAGATTTATTTCTATTTTGTTTTACTTATCATGTTTATACACCCTTCCCTTTCGACAAGGAGCGTGGGGTGTTTTTCAGGGTTCTCCCCGCTCCCACATTTAATGCTCACAACAGCCCTGTGAGGTAGGCTTGTCCAAGGAACACAGGAATCTGCCTTATCCCAAGTCAAAACGTTGGCCCATCTATCCCAGTATTGCCTGCCACTGACTGGCAGCAGCTCTCCAGGCTTTCCGACAGGAGCCACGCCCAGTCCTACCTAGACGTGCCAGGGATTGAACCTGGGATCTTTTGCATGCAAAGAAGGTGCTCTACCGCTGACCTGTGGCTCCCCCTCCTGAGAAAAATAGCAATTATAGCAACTGAGAGCCAGCGTGTGACACAGTGGTTAGGGTGTTGGACTGGGACTTGGGAGATCCAGGTTCTAGTCCCTATTCTGCCATGAAGCTCACTACTTTGGGCCAGTCACTGACTCTCAGCCTCACCTACCTCACTGGTTTGTTGTGAAGATAAAATGGAGAGGAGGAGGGTCCTGTGCGCCGCCGGGGGCTCCTGGGAAGAAAAAAGGTGGGACATAAAACATAGTAACTACATAAACTAGCCCAGGCAGGGTCACACAGGCAAATTTCATGGCTCAGCAGGGATCTGAATGTGGTTCTCCCCAGTCCTTGCTCAACACTCTAACCCAGTGTTCTCCAACCTTGGGTCCCCAGATGTTTTTGGCCTACAACTCCCAGCATGCCCCAGCCAGCGCTGGCTGGGGCATGCTGGGAGTTGTAGGCCAAAAACATCTGGGGACCCAAGGTTGGAGAACACTGCTCTAACCACTACACCACACCAAGAAAGTGATGGGTTGTTTTTTGCGTGTCCTGATCCGGTCTGATCATCTACGGGCAGGTTAGAGCTGCAGATCGTGGGCCCAAGTAGTAGCTTTACTAGTTCTTTGCCTCGCTCCAGCTGTGATTGCTTACTGCCCTTCCTTGTCCTCTGTTATAACTTCTTCTTCCTGTCAGCAGCCTTTGGCCTTGCTCTCCCCAAGGTGCTAGACCTCTGCCTGGGCATACTGTGCGGGGCGCGGGCTTGCACAGATGAATGCTCCTCCATGCATTAAAGTTCCCTGCACAGAGGAAACTACCATGTTCGAGAGGAAGCTAGGCTAGAACACGTCCCCTGACAATCTAGTTTTCTGTATGGAGGGATTTTATTTTATTTTCGTTGCTGGTATGGCGGAGCAATTTAATCATGCGATTCAGTTTTACCACCTCAGTGAGAACTGGACCCTTGTCTGGGCAAAAAAGTGCCTTAGCAGCCTTTCCCAACCTAGGGCCCCAGGTGTTGTTGGACAACAACCACTATCATCCTGAGCCGGCATGGCCAGTGCTCAGGGATGGTGGGAAATATAGTCCAACATCATCTGGGGACCTAAGCCAGTGTGGCGTAGTGGTGAGGGTGTTGACAGCAGAGAAAATGGTCCCATTTGTGACTTAAAGCAGGAGGTGGGCAGAGCAGAACCTCAACAGGAGATCTTAATGTATGGGCAGGTGTGGTTCATATGGGAGCAGGTGGTCCTTCAGGTACTACTATTCCTTTTCTCTCTTCCTCTTCTTATATGCAGGGGCAGCGTTAGGTACTGAAAAGATCCAGGGCTCAGGCCCCACAGGACAAAAAAAAAAAAACCCCACTCACACAAATTTGTACATGCTAATTTACATATGCTCTAAATTCTGTAAAGGACCCTGTCTCCTAAGGACACCCTTTTTTGTAAAAAGGGATGTATGGACAGGGGAGAGGAGGGCATTTGATTTCAGGAAAACACCTCAGGCAGAAAGATTCAGGGTCGAGGGGGCACATGTGGGCAAAAAGCCAGCTAGTCCGGGGAGATTAGATGCAACAGAGACCATCAGGGCCCCTGGACCTTCATTTCAGCAAGTGCCCGTGGACAGCAGGGTGGTGGGGCGGATGGCCTGCCAGAGATTCGGGGCTCCAAATGAAAGATTCGGGGCTCCAGCCCTAGTGGGCCGCCCCCTAACACCACCTCTGCTTATCTGCCTTTTACAGTGAACACACAATTAAGAGCCAGAAAGAGTGAGGGTCATTGACTGATTCTGAAGTTACTCCTCCAAAAGGTGCTCCTTGCCTTGGAGTGGAAACAACAGGTAGAGTCGAGAGTAAAGTCAGAGTCAGTTCATTGTGGTCATAGATCCATCAGGACCGGTAGGGAGTAGTGGCAGATACTTTCAACTGATGGCAAAATCCAGACGAAAAAGTCCTGGTCAGCATAACATGCAAAACTTTCCAGAATGGAGGTGGCCCAGCTCCCTAGGGAGCCACAGTAGCTCAGTGCTAGGTCATCTGTTTCACAAGCAGAAGGTCCTGGGTTCAGTCCCCGGCACCTCCAGGCAGAGCTGGGAAAGAATCCTTCCTGAAACCCTGGAGAGCTACTGCCAGTCAGAATAGACAATACTGAGACAGATGGACCAATGGTCTGACGTAATACAAGGCAGCCTGGGTGGTGCCTCTGAGCCGCCACCCCAATGGTCAGGGGTGTTGCTGCATTGCTAGGCATTAAAAAGATCCAGGGGCCCGGTCCCATTGGACACGAATGCTCATAAAAATTTCCATATGGCACAGTTACTCGGAAGTGCAAATGTCTTCAATAGGTCTTACTTACTTACTTACTTACCAGGGGGCCTAGGGCACACACACATCCAGGCCTGTGGCTCACGCTGGCTCAGCTTGTCTGAGTGTGGAAAGCTAAGCAGGGTCAGGCCTGGTTATTACGTACTTGGATGGGAGACCCCTCCTCTAGTTTCCTGCATTGAGCAGGGGGTTGGACTCGATAGCCTTGTAGGCTCCTTCCAACTCTATGATCTATGAAATCTACGAAATCAATTGTTTATAAATAATTACCAGGATTTATTTATATTTCAAAGGAGACAAAACTAGCCAATAGATTTCTCATCCAAATCACCTCACATAAAGCAAATTCTTCAAGTAATTTATTAATTTATCATCCCACAGGTCACCCCAAATCAGTAGTTCCTCTTCAGCTAGAATTAATTTGCAGTGGTATGTAAAAAGAATGCAAAAAAGAAAGTGGTTGGCGGTTGGGGTTTTTCATGAGCTCTCTCACACACACACACCTAAAAATGGCAACATTTGCACCAAAACGGAGTTTCAGAATGTTGACACGTATCATCCAAAAGCATGCCAAGGGCAAATCAAGGGGTGACCCAATTCCCACCCACGGGATGTTTCCAAAACGCAAGCAATTCAAGCCCGATGCGGTTGAGCCCGGGACCTTCTGTAGGCAAAACTCTCTCAGCCACTGAGCTGTGCTCCCTTCCAGGTTCACGACGAACCCACTCCAGGCTTGAGTCTTGACATCTAGGATCCCTCAACGGGAGCTCAAGAGTGTGGACTTCAAAAGTGTGGACTTCAAGCATGCTTGTTAAGCTGAATAAATGTTTCTTTGTGGACAAGTCTGGAGAGCGTTGCTCGGAATCAACCGTGAAAGCCCCAGTGTGGTGGGCGTGCTACATGCACCATGCCCAGTGGTGTTGCTAGGGAAAGAAGGAGAAAAGACACCCTCAATTTCCTCTCTTCCTTCTATTTACCAATTAAAAATAGTTCCACCAGAGAGGCTTCCCATGCTTTAAAAAAAACAAAAAAACCCAACCAACATCTGGCTGGCAGAAGCACGGTGTCAGCAGACAGCACCAATTAAGCTCAGGCTGAACAACAACTTAATTGCGGATGAGGCAGCTCCTCTGACAAAAGGGAGCCACTCTCAGCCGTACAAATTCTCCGACTGAACTCGTCGTCCCTTTGAAAATAAGTTAATAAATAAATAAACCGGCATCCCCGAAATAAAGCGACAACAACCAGCTTGCTTGCTTCAGACCACAGGAAACTGAGCCAAGATGAAGACAAAGCCCCTCACACAGTCTCATGCAGGCTGGCCAGCGTGACTGACTCTTGGCTTCGGGAGAGTCGGAGAAGTGACAAGACAGGAAACCAACCTGTGAAATGCACTGGAACTGTTGACTATCATTCAGCTTGACCTACTTCGCAGGGTTATTGTGCGGAGAAAATAGCCTGAATTTCATTGTGAGGAGAAAATAACCCTTGTGCTCTCTAAATAAAGTGTGGGATGTAAAGATTGTTTTCTAATAGTTTGTATTCTTATTTTTTTTATCATTGTTTTATTGTCTTACAGCTTTAAATTTTATTATATGCAACCTTGGGAGGGTTTACCCTAAAAGGTAGCTTATAAATCTTTTAAATATATATTTTTTTAAACCACTGTCTGGAGAAACTGCCACCTTTCACTCCAGAAGAGAACTTCTTAAATTCTTCGTCCTAGTAACTGTGGAAAGGAATAGCCATCAGTGACCTAGTTCACATGATAAAACAAGCCACCAGTAAGTTGTTATTGTGGGTTGCCGTGTTGTGCAAACCTAGCATGATGGCTTAAGTGAGAGTTGTTAAACCATGAACAACGCATGCTGAGAACCCATGGCTTGTTGTTGGGTTATTAAGCCATGGGCTGTTGTGTCGTGCGAACCTGGGACCATGGGTTGTTCATGGCTTGTTCCAAAAGTCTACAGAGTTGTTTGGCAAGAGCGGCAAAAAAGTCAACCGCTCCATTTGCCTTGCGATCTCACTAGCCATTTCCCATCTGTCAAAGTTTGCCTGGCAACAGCTGAGAGGGGGGTTGTCCCACCTCCCTGCTCCCTCCTGCAGTTCAACCTCAACGCATCCCAGGATAGTGGCAAGATGTTTTTTCCATGGTATCCATCCTAGAGTTCTTAAAGAACTCAAATAAGAAATTGCTGATCTTCTAACACAAATATGTAACATGTCCGTACCAGAGGAATGGAGAATGGCCAGTGTAATACCAATTTTTAAAAAGGGATCCGGGAAATTACAGGCTGGTTAGCTTAAAGTCTGTTCCAGGTAAATTTGTTGAAAGCATTATTAAAGATATAATTAATAAGCATATAGAAAGACAAGCCCTGCTGAAAAAGAATCAACATGGCTTCGGCAAAGGTAAGTCCTGTCTCACAAACCTTTCAGAGTTCTTTGAGAGAGTCAATAAACATGTGGACAGGGGTGATCCAGTAGACACTGTTTGTTGGAGGACAGGTGATGTGCCAGATGACTGGAGGAGGGCAAATGTTGTTCCCATCTTCAAAACGGGCAAGAAGGAGGAACCTGGGAACTATAGGCCAGTCAGTCTGACATCAATCCCTGGGAAAATTTTGGAGCAGATTATAAAATAGTCAGTTTGCAAGCACCTTGAAAACAATGCAGTGATTACTAGAAGCCAGCATGGATTTGTCAAGAACAAATCCGGCCAGACTAATTTGATCTCATTTTTTGATTGGGTAACCTCCCTTGTGGATTGTGGGAATGCTGTGGACATCATATATCTGGACTTCAGCAAAGCTTTCGATAAAGTGCCTCATGATATCCTGATTAGCAAGCTAGCTAAAAGTGGGCTAGATGGAACAACTATCAGGTGGATCCACAATTGGCTACAGAATCGGACTCAAAGAGTGCTTATCAATGGTTCCTTCTCAAACTGGGGAGAGGTAACGAGCGGGGTACCACAGGGCTGGGTCCTGGGCCCAGTGCTCTTCAATATTTTTATTAATGATTTGGATGAGGAGGTACAGGGAATGCTTATCAAATTTGCAGATGACACAAAGTTATCTAATGGAACAGCTAATAGTCTGGAAGACAGAAACAAAATTCAAAGCGACCTCGATAGGCTGGAGTGCTGGGCCGAAAACAACAGAATGAAATTTAATAGGGATAAATGCCAAGTGCTGCACCTAGGGAAAGGGAACCAAATGCAGAGTTACAGAATGGGGGACACTTGGCTCCACAATACTACAAGTGAGAAGGATCTTGGAATTGTGGTGGATCACAAACTGAATATGAGCCAGCAATGCGATGTGGCAGCAAAGAAGGCAAATGCTATTTTGGGCTGCATTAATAGAAGTATAGCTTCCAAATCGCATGGCATGATAATTCCCCTTTACTCGGCACTGGTTAGGCCTCATCTTGAGTACTGCGTCCAGTTCTGGGCACCACACTTTCAGAAGGATGTAGACAAACTGGAGAGGGTTCAGAAGAGGGCAACAAGGATGATAAAGGGACTGGAAACAAAGCCCTATGAGGAGAGACTGAAAGAACTGGGCATGTTTAGCCTTCAGAAGAGGAGACTGAGGGGAATATGATAGCACTCTTCCAGTACTTGAAGGGTTGTCACACAGAGGAGGGCCAGGATCTCTTCTCGATCATCCCAGTTTGCAGGACACGGAATAATGGGCTCAAGTTACGGGAACCTAGATTCCACCTAAACATCAGGAAAAAATTCCTGACTGTCAGAGCAATAAGACAATGGAACCAACTACCTAGGGAGGTGGTGGACTCTCCCACTCTGGAGGCATTCAAGGTGCAGCTGGACAGCCATCTGTCAGGGATGCTTTGACCTGGATTCCTGCATTGAGCAGGGGGTTGGACTCGATGGCCTTGTAGGACCCTTCCAACTCTACTTTTCTATGATTCTATGATTGTACTCCGCTCATTACCTCTCCCCAGTTTGAGAAGGTACCATTGATGAGCATTCTATGAGTTCGATTCTGTAGCCAACTGTGGATCTACCTGATAGTTGTTCCATCTAGCCCACTTTTAGCTAGTTTGCTAATCAGGATATCATGGGGCACTTTGTCGAAAGTTTTGCTGAAGTCAAGATATATGATGTCCACAGCATTCCCACAGTCCACAAGGGAGATTACGTGGTCATAGATTTCATAGATCATAGAGTTGGAAGAAGCCTACAAGGCTATCGAGTCCAACCCCCTGCTCAGTGCAGGAAACTAGAGGAGGGGTCTCCCATCCAAGTAATAACCAGGCCTGACCCTGCTTAGCTTTCCACGCTCAGACAAGCTGAGCCAGTGTGAACCACAGGCCTATTTGGTCAAAGAATGAGATCAGATTAGTCTGGCAGAATTTGTTCTTGACAAATCCATGTTGGCTTCTAGTAATCACTGCATTGTTTTCAAGGTGCTTGCAGATTGACTGCTTTATAATCTGCTCCAGAATTTTCCCAGGGATTGATGTCAGACTGACTAGTGGTCTGTAGTTCCCAGGTTCCTCCTTTTTGAAGATAGGAACCAGATTATCCCTCCTCCAGTCATCTGGCACTTCACCTGTCCTTCAAGCTGCAATCCTGCCCCTTCAACTTGTACTTCAGGCTTGCCAGGGGGGTCATAGACCCTCTTTCAGGAGAAGACTGAGCCAAAGTAGGAATTGAACACTTCTGCCTTTTCTTTGTCATCTGATGTCATCATTTTGCCATCCTAATCATAGAATCATAGAAAAGTAGAGTTGGAAGGGGCCTACAAGGCCATCGAGTCCAACCCCCTGCTCAATGCAGGAATCCAGGTCAAAGCATCTCTGACAGATGTCTGTCCAGCCGCACCTTGAATGCCTCCAGACTGGGAGAGCCCACCACCTCCCTAGGTAGTTGATTCCATTGTCTTATTGCTCTGACAGTCAGGAAATTTTTCCTGATGTTTAGGTGGAATCTAGGTTCCTGTAACTTGAGCCCATTATTCCGTGTCCTGCAAACTGGGATGAACGAGAAGAGATCTTTGCCCTCCTCTGTGTGACATCCCTTCAATTACAATTGAGTTGAGTAGTTGTTTGTAATTGTGCCTTTAGAATTTCCCTTTTTTTAAAAAACTCCCACCCATCTTGGACTCCTTTTCAAATTAGTGTCACTTGTCGTGGGACCTTACTTCTGGGTTTATTAAAATTGGCTTTCCTAAAAATCCAGGGTACATGTTTGGCTACAATCAGCTTTTGCTTCCTTTAGAACTCAAGTATAACATGGTCACTTTCCCCCAGAGTTCCCATAACTGCCACTTTATCCACTAAGTCATCTCTGTTGGTTAGAATCAAGTCAAGGATAGCGGATCCTCTAGTTCCTTCCTCCACTTTCTGTAGGAGGAAGTTATATCAGCAACACAAGTCAGGAATTTCTTGGAGGGGCCATGTTTGGCAGAATTTGTCTCCCAACAGATATTGGGGAAATTTAAGTCCCCCCATTACTACTATATCATGCCTCCTTGAAACGTTGGCAATTTGCTTTTCGAAAGTTTCATCCTTGTCTTCTCCTTGATTGGGTGGTTAGTAGTACGTAGATTCCGACCACCATGTTCCTTTTATTCTTTGCCCTATTTATTTTAATCCAGATGGGGCTACCAAGCACATTCTCCTGCATTTCTGTGCAGAGATAGGTATTTTTAACATATAGTGCAACTCCACCTCCCTTTCTGTTCCTTCTGTTCTTTTTGAACAAGTTATATCCTTCAATTGCTGTATTCCAGTCATGGGAGTCATCCCACCAAGTTTCAGTTATACCTATCAAGTCGTACTTGCCCTCCTGTATTAAGAGTTCAAATTCATTAAACTCTTAATACTCGGGGCATTAGTATATAGACATCGAAGACCACGTGCTTTATTCTCTGGCTTTCTTCCTACCTTTTTTGAAGACTATTGTTGGGCACTACTATAGCTGTTCTCTCCGTTGTGGTGCATAAGCCTTCGTCCATTCTTACCCGCAAGTTTACATCTCCCTCCCCTGTAGGATTCAGTCTAAAGCCCTCCAGATGAAGTTCTTCATGTGGTGGCCAAACACATTCTTCCCAGTCCTTGTAAGGTGCAACCCACCCCCTGCCAGCAATCCATCTTCCAGGAAGTGTAGCTTGTGGTCCCAGAATCCAAATCTCTCACATCGGCACCACCAGTCATTATAGCAACTGAGTCTACCACCAGTCGTAGCCAGTCATTCACCCAGAAGCCTAATGCTCACTGTGGTGGTAGATCTGGTTATGAGACAGACTGTTCTGACTGCCTTGATGAACAATCTATGCTGGGAACTAGACGGGGAACATGTCCCTGTTGGTTCTGCTGCACCTCTCTGTGGCTTCTGATATCATTGGCAATGGTATCTTTCTGGACTATCTGCCTGGGGTGGGACTTGGAAGCACCATTTTACAGTGGTTGCAGTCCTTCTTAGAGGGGCAGTTTCAGATGGTGGTGCTGGAGGACTCCTATTCAATGCTCTCTGCTTGAGGCTGCCTTTGAGGAGTGTTCAGAAATTTCTGCTGATCCAGAATGCTGCAGGCAGACCATGGTCCGGTAACGGTTTTAGGGAGCATGTGAGTCTCTCATCTGTAAATACGTTGTAATTGATTTTAACTGGTTGTTTTATTGATTTGTCTGCCTCGTTTTTAGACGTTTTACTTTATCGCATTTCATTATACTTTATTGTACAGTCATGCCTTGGATTGAGAGCATAATTTGTTCCGGAAACGTGCTTGTAATCCAAAACACTCTTATATCAAAACGAAATCCCCCCAAAAAAATTTGTACAGAGATTTTTAATTTAAGCCGTACTACAGTACTTGTATTGCAATACGTCGCTTGTATATCAAGTAAAAAAAATTTTAAATAAATATTTAAACATTTGCTTGTCTTGCAAAACGCTCTCAAACCAAGTTACTTGCAATCCAAGGTATTACTGTATTTGTGTTATTTTTGTTAGCTGCCTTGAGAACAATTTGGTGGAAATGTGGGATACACATTTGACAAATAATAAATAAAGGGAATTGTCCGGCAAAGCGGGGAAGGGGGCAAGTGTTCAGTTCTTTTGTCCCCAGTTTTGTCAAACATTTTTATCTCCTTTGCTCCCCTTATTACATTCAAGGTTATAGGTTGTTTCCCCCTCCCTCCTGCTGGCTGTTTTTTTCTTTAAAAAGGGGGGGGGGTTGTCTAAAGACAGAGCGGGAGGATTTCTGCAAAAGAATTGAGTGTGAAATTGCAATGACAAAGTTGGGCTGATAGTTTGTCCTGTGATCAAGCAAATTTGATATCCATGCCTGGAAGAGGCACAGAGGCTATGAATGTGACCCCTTGCTTTCTGCAGTCAACATCCGAAGCAGCCAAATTTGTGTTTGTCCTATGGGACCCCAAAACCTTCCATCTTCTTGTAATCATTTCTAAATAGGCCGGTTTCTCTTCTGCCATCGGAAAACCTTGGGATACTACTGGGTGTTATTCAACCCACCCACCCCCTCTTTGCATACACCACCCAAAATTACTCTCCAGTTTTGTTAATACATTTGTATATTTCTCTTTACTTCTGCTCTCTGCCTCACAAGGGGGACAGACTCCATGTGTTTGATTAGTGCAGGAGACAGATCTGAGAAACTGCTAGATATTATGTTTTCAAAATAGGGGGGGGAAGAGCCACTATTATTTCTTTGTCCCAGAAATCCTTGGCACAACCTGAAATCTGTTTTGCACCCAGCGGAGACTAATCTACCTTGGGGTGCAATCTCCTAGCTAGGTAAGTGATATACCACACTGAACTCAATGGGACTCACTTCTGAGTAGACATGGATAGGATTGCACTGTAAGGCTGCAATCCCATGCATTGTTACATGGTAGTAAGCCCCTATGAACACAGCGGGACTTACTTCTGAGTAAATATGCAGCGCTTGCATTGTAAACCTATGTTCGCTTACCCAGGAGTAAGCCCCACTGAATGAAAGGGATTTACATTTTTATTAGCATTGTCATCAAATTAAAGAAGCCTTGGCCAACTAATCATTGTGGCCCAGATTTCAAAGGACAGTGGGATTTCAGTAAGTGGGACTTTACTTCTTTATTTTTTCTCTTTCTTTAATGTTAAGAGTCTTGTCAGATACCAGGTATTGGTTTTTTTTTGCTTCTTATTAATATTCAAGGATGTTAGGCTGTAAGGTTTGAATACGTTTTTTTAAACATCTGTCCTCATGCTGCTCTCCAGTTTTTCAGTGTATCCCCTGGATAAATCTAGCTAGACTCAATCAAAATCTGGTGTAGTACGGGGAATTTGTTTCATAAGAACGTTTTCAGAGGCTTGTTTTGGGGGGGTGCCATGGGCTGAGCACACACAGTGCCCAGTAATTGGCTAAGGGTCACCAGCTACTTGGGACTGCGTGTGATCTCAGGCTCTACTAGAGCCTTTTTTAAGTGGCAAAAAGAATTGGCGCGTGCAACCATCAGCCACGAAAACTGCCCCGTAGTATGTATGAAGCATCCAGATTGAGTAGGCCTGGTCAAAAAAATACCGGGAATCTGACTGCTGCCCGTGCCTGGTTTATAGGACAGTGCCTTTGACCTCCTGCACTTCATCCACTAGGCAGGCGGCATCAACTGATCACAGGAACCCCAGGCTGGAGAGTACACACTCCAGATCTGGCTTGAATCTGAGGGTGCTTCCAGACGAGGCTTTTATTATGCAAGCACCCTGCCTCAAACACAGAATTTTACTGGGGATTCAGATATCGTCTTCTTCGGCATGTCACCATCCTGTGTTTTTATTTATTTAATTTATTTATTATATTTATATCCCACCTTTTTTCCTGCAAGGAACCCAAGGCGGCTTACATAATCCTCCTCCTCCTCTCCATTTTATCCTCACAACAACCCTGTGAGGTAGGTGAGGCTGAGAGTCAGTGACTGGCCCAAAGTCACCCAGAGAGTTTCATGGCCAAGCGGGGACTAGAACCCGGATCTCCCGAGTCCCAGTCCAACACTCTCACCACTACGCCACACTAGTTTTCCCACCACTTCTTCCATCTACAGTCATGCCTTGAATTGAGAGCATAATTCGTTCCGGAAACATGCTTGTAATCCAAAACACTCTTATATCAAAACGAAATCCCCCCCAAAAAAAATTTGTACAGAGATTTTTAATTTAAGCCGTACTACAGTACTTGTATTGCAAGACGTCGCTTGTTTATCAAGTAAAAAATAAATAAATATTTAAAAATTTGCTTGTCTTCCAAAACGCTCTCAAACCAAGTTACTTGCAATCCAAGGTATTACTGTATTTCATTTCCACAAAAAATCTGTTGAGGAGGGCAATACTGGACACCTGCACAATGCCTTTTGATTGATAGCACTAGGAGCTATCCAGCTGGAAGCACCCTGACACTCGCCAACAATGTGTAGAAAAGTAATGTACTAAATTTCTTCTGAATTGACCCCGCTGGACTTTGACAGCGCTTCTTCACTCAGAAACCTGCTACCTCCTGCTACCCACAGCTAACAAGTGTAACTGCCGCTGCTAGAACCAGGAATTCCATGGTGAGTCCCCAAAACTGCAGTTCAGAGATTTGCCCATTGCCGTTAAAGCATTCTCAGGCTCTGGACTGGTGCCACCCATGCAGACTAGCCATTGGGCTTTCCTAGACAGGAAGGGCTATCAAAGACTTCCTGCTTGGGCTAAGACTTTGCCTGCACAACATCCTGGCTCTGGTGTCTATCCGTTTGCTCTTTGGCTCTGATTCCTGGCTTTGTGGCCACCTGG
Organism: Shinisaurus crocodilurus; assembly: GCA_021292165.1. NCBI lineage: Eukaryota > Metazoa > Chordata > Lepidosauria > Squamata > Shinisauridae > Shinisaurus > Shinisaurus crocodilurus. The sequence continues at coordinate 26,764,449 of CM037886.1, read as the reverse complement.
AAGAACTCCTGGTTCCCGACTCCTCTCTGACAGCTGCCTTTGGTTCAGCCCTGACTATTTATTTATTTAGATGTATGCCCTGCACTTCTTGCTGGCTTGTCACGTACAAAGTTTAGGACCTCTTCTACTTTGTAATAAAGCGCAATTAAAAACATAACGATAAAAGAAATACCTGCATTGAGCAGGGGGTTGGACTCGATAGCCTTGTAGGCTCCTTCCAGCTCTATGATCTATGAAATCTATGAAATCGTACCCAATTAAAAAAAAAACCTTCAGCAACAGACCAGCTGATATGCCCCAGGCCTGCCTGAATAAAAAAGTATTTGCCTGCCAGTGGAAGGACAACAGAGAGGGGTCTAACCGAGCCTCCCTCCGCAGGGAGTGCCAAAGCCTGGGAACAGCCACCAAGAACGCCTGCTCACATGTCCCTAACCCCAAAGCACTGGAGGCTGGTGACTCCAAAGTGAGCGGGGCTGTGTATCCGCTCTGGATTTTATTCTGAACTTTTAAGGGGCTATCCATGAGTAAAATCCAGAGCAGATACACAGCCCCGCTCGCTCACTTTGGAGCCACCAGGTTCCACTGCCCCAAAGATCTTAAAAGCCGGGCAAGCTTGTATGGGAGAATGCTGGTATGACTTGAGATCAGGTACTCTGGTCCCGTCATAAGGATTTATAGGTCATATTAATCAGCACTTTGAGTTGTGCCCAGAAACGGACTGGTAGCCAGTAAAGCTGTTGTCACAAGAGAGTCCTGCTGTGCTCCCTGCACTGGACCGGTCAGCATTCCGGACCAAATGACGTTTCTGATATAACCAAGGCTTGTATTACCGTGGCCAGATCGGACCTCTCTAGGAATGGAGAGGTGTGGGCGTGTATGTAAAAACCGCACCACCTCCGTTCATGCCCAGCTGTGGCCTGCGCATTTTGGAGCTGGAGAACCGTTGCAGCTCAGTGGCTCAAGCCATCCCAGAATCAAGACCTATTCTTCCCTGTAAAGAAGCGAATTGTCCAACAAACGCCACATACAGGCCAATTACAAGCAGCAGCAGTAAAGACGATTGAAACAGCTGGCAAGCAGCCTGGTTTCCGGATTCCGGCATCTGAGCCATTAACGTTATGGATGGAGCACTTCGATGCGGGGGGGGGGGCAGGGCGGTCATTCTGAGAAGCCCGTCCAGCGGGGAGAGGACATAGCGAGCGAGTGAGCGGGTGGGAAGCATCACGAGCAGAGGGTGGGGGGAAGGGGACTTGGCAAGTCCCGGGTCACGGCTTGATTTGCTTTCCCAACCCAAGAGTCAGCTTCTCTCTAGAATGAAACCCGGCCGCAAAGGGACTCTTTGTCTTTTGATGTTTCTAAAAAAAGAAGTAGCAGTGCTCCGTTACCAAGTGTGGAAATGGCAGCGGAGGAAAGTTTGAAGAACTGTACTCTGAACAAAAACAAAAAGACCAAAAAAACAAAGGAAGGATGGGCCATCAGCCCCATCCTAAATGCTAGATGCTAAATGCTTTGCTCTGCAAAAGGTACAGGGCCTTGAGGGGGACGACGACCATCGCTCAGCCGCCAGGCACGCGATGTGCATGCAGTGGGTTCCAGGTTCAATCCCCAGCACCTCCAGTTAAAAAGATCTCACTCAGCGCATGATGGGAAAGCCCTTTCTCTGTGTGAGAACCTGGAGAACTGCTGCCAGGCAGAGTAGAAAACACTGGGATAGATGGACAAATCAACCTAGTATAAGGCAGCTTCCAGTGTTGAGCGGGCTTAGTGGTGGAGCACATGCTTTGCATGCAGGAGACCTTAGATTCAACTCCTGGCCTCTCCAAGGAAGCCAAGGAAGCATGGCTTAAGGAACAGTGCGGCACTGACTGGGTTCAGACAACACGATAACCCATACTCAAGGGTTGAGTGTGGGTTGTCATTGAACTGTAGGTTGTTGTTGTTGAAATGTGGGTTATCGTGTTGTCTGAACCCAGCTGTGCTAACAAGCCATGGCTTATTAGCCATGAATGACCCATGAAGAGAACCCATGGTTTGTTGTTGGGTTGTGAGCTGTGGGTTGTTCACCATGGTTTGAACTGAACGCTGGACTAGATTGGACTTTGGTCTGATCCAGCACAGCTCTTACACTCTTAAGTTTGGTTAGTGAGCAGTAAGACACACACACACACAAACACACACACAAGCAATTGAGGGAAGAAGAACTGGTCTGAGTAGTTGCCATCTAGAGAAGAAGAAGCATATGGCTCTTCCATGCAATCCCTCTTTAGGAGGGCCTCATTTGCACTTAAGGAGGGAATACAAAAGATCTAGGAGAGTTGGATTAGAGAGCAGTAAACTTCCTGTTTGAGAGTCAGTTGTAATCCTTGCATTTGGGGTATTTTGGAATGTAGCTCAGCTTCCTAGGGAGGGACCAGCCTAAGGAAGGCCTAAAGTTCCTCAAACTATACACCAAGCCTGAGGAGTGTTGCTGGAAGTGTTAGACAGGACTGAGGGGTTTTTGGCTCCCAGCTAAAATCGCAGAGCTACTAACAGAAGGAGATGAGAAGAATCACTAGGCAGGGAAGCGGTGTACTCTTCAGGGAAGGGTTCACCAAGCTGACAATCGAGCCAGCAACAGAAGCTGGGCAAACTGTCTGCAGAAAAGAAGACAACCGGGGGCCAGGGAAACTCAAGTGGAGCTGTCTCTTTGCTGGGCTGCTGAAGAACATGCTGAAATCCTGACCCTGTGGAAGATTTAAAGCTCCAGATTGCAGCCCCTGGGACTGCGCTCTCAAGTATGTTCCAGATTGGCTGACCTACTGCTCGGAGGATGAGAGCACCCAGGCAGGCTGCATATAGCCACCACCTGGATTGCTGCAGCTGCTCGCTTGCAAGAAACACGGGAATAGATTATGTTCCAGCTGAACTTTTGTAACAAGCAAGAGATGACTTCAAGCAATCTATGTAAATACTCAAAAGACATGCATGACAGTAGTAATATACCACTTTACTTTAGGCAGAGTATAACAGTATCTATCCCCCCAAAAAGGCAAATAGCAGAGAACATTAAACTTCTTAAGCCACGCTGCAAAAATACTAAGGAAGACAATTCAGAGAAGGATCAGAAACAAAATTAAATTGACAATTAAGGGAGGATGATTTGGTTTTAGAAACAAAGACGAACCAGGGAAACAATCCAAGGGAAGCAGTCCTTGAAATCCAAATATTGTGAGAAGACTTGAAATTGGGAAAGAGACTTGCATGGCATTTACTGACCTAGAAAATGCCTCGACAAATATGGCTGATGAAAACTTTGACTATTCGCAGAAGACCGACCATGAGAACAGAGTTATATATATTATCTGCAGAACATCCAGGAAGCTATCATTAGAGTTAACTATACTGAACAAAGAGCCAAAATTAGTAAAAGGGTCCATCGAGAGTACTCACTACCCCCTGTATCGTCAGCATATTTATAGAGCAGTTCTTTCCAACATTGTGTCCCAGATGTTTTGGCTCAACTCCAAGCATGCCCCAGCCAGCTATGCTGGGAGTTGTAGGCCAAAAACATCTGGGGACACAAGTTTGGGAAGCACTGTTATAGAGGATGCCATCAAAATAAGAATTGACTATGGCTGCAATCCTATGCTCCCTGAAAGGGCATCCCAGGGGCCATCAGATGGAGCGGATCACTCTCTCCACCCACAGAGATGGTGCCCACAGGTGGAGATGAAGATCCGCCCTCACAAGCCCCCTCCTTTCGAGTGTGGGAACTTTCGCTGCCCTGTGGCTCACGCTGGCTCAGCTTGTCTGAGCGTGGGAAGCTAAGCAGGGTCAGGCCTGGTTATGACTTGGGTGGGAGACCCCTCCTCTAGTTTCCTGCACTGAGCAGGGGGTTGGACTCGATGGCCTGGTAGGCCCCTCCCGACTCTATGATCCTTGCCACTCTGTTATCAGTGCCCCGGATGATGGTAGTGGCAAGGGGGGAGCCTAGAGTCAGGGTGTCTTTGGAGTCACCAGATCCAAAGTGCTGCTCTTCCATTCCCCCAACACACCCCTGGAACAGGTGTGGGCGGGAAGTACACCTGTTCTGGAGCTCCAGCATGGATTATTTCTCCCCTACCCTCTTTGGATTTCTCTGCCCACCATCAAAACAAATTAGAAAGGAAACTAATTGGTTATAGTGTTGATGAAATGACAGTATTGGCAGACATGGAAGGCAAGTTGTAGAACATGTGAAGTACAATGATTTCAGTTGATCAGAACTACAGCCTAAAAATAAACGAGGAAAAAAAGCAAAAAGATATTTGTAGCAGTTGAGGAATCCTCTGGTTTAACATACGGTACATAGAAAATTGAACAAGTGCAAGAATTTAAATATCTGGGAAGCAAGGTGACAGAAGATAGACGATCTAGAGAAGACATTAAAAACAAATCGGATATGGTGAAGCAGACATCTTAGAAGAAGCAACACCTGTTGACAAGAGGAATAAGCTCATTTCTGGAAGGGAAAAAAAAAAGGGAAATGTATAAAAACATTCATGTGGAGAACAGCTCTCTGCGGACTAGATATGAAGCATGGACAATAGGTAAAAGGAAATGAGGTATTCGAAGAAAATATGTAAAGTAAGCTGGAAAGAAAGGAAAACAATACTGGACAGGATTTTACAGAAAGCCAAGGATACTTGCAAAGTATGAAGGAAAGGTGATTATGGATGATGGGATACACTCTAAGAAATGGGGTTGTGGGGGGGGCAGATCCAAGAGATAAGCCCTATTCAGGCATTTCATGCCTGAAGGGCAACACAGACACAGGGGGGCTGAGCCTGTGCGGGGTTCCATGTTTAGCCCTGCCCCAGAGCGTGTGTGCCTCTGCCCAGCCCCTCACATGTTGAGCAATAACTTTGCCGTAGGGAGCCTTTTCTATCCATGGAGGCTCCCTGTGTGATTTTCCAGGGTTCTAGATTGCACAGGGAGCCTCCATGGATAGAAACACACACACACACACACACACACACCTGCTGCAGAAGTTACCGTCCAACACTTGAGGAGCCAGGAGGAGCTGAATGGCCTCAGCAGCGGGGCTTAACACACGGCTCCTTTCTATCTGTCTTGCCCTTCAGATGTGCAGTGCCTAAGTTGGGCTAGCATTGAAAGGGAAATTGGAAGGAAGAAGAGCAGAAGGAAAACCTACATAAAATGAGGTAAACTAATTAAAAGGGGGGGAGGGGGGAGACCTGTGTGGATCTGAAAATGCTTGCAGGAAAGAGGAAAGAACAGAGCTATCAAACACCAGTCTACAAAGTGAAACACGTGAGACGCACACGACACATGGCGGTGGCAGGACCGTCTCTTGAAATGCACGTCTTGCCCTGATTTCAGGCAAAGCAGTGCATGGTGATGGGAGAGGCTGTATTTCACAGTATTCCATGGATCATAGAGTTGGAAGGAGCCTACAGGGCCATCGAGTCCAACCCCCTGCTCAATGCAAGAAACTAGAGGAGGGGTCTCCCATCCAAGTCATAACCAGGCCTGACCCTGCTTAGCTTTCCACGCTCAGACAAGCTGAGCCAGCGTGAGCCACAGGCCATAGTAGCTCCGTGGCAGGCTTGCAGGCAGGAGGTCCCAGGTTCGGTCCCTGGCATCGCCACTGAAAAGGGTCAGGAAGTAGGTGAATGGGAAGGACTCTCTTCTGCCTGAGACCCTGGAGAAGCACTGCCAGTCAGAGTAGGCGGTATTGGACTAGGGCAGTGTTCTCCAACCTTGGGTCCCCAGATGTTTTTGGCCTACAACTCCTAGCATGCCCCAGCCAGCTGGCATGCTGGGAGTTGTAGGCCAAAAACATCTGGGGACCCAAGGTTGGAGAACACTGGGCTAGGGAGACAAAGTACTCGTAATCTGGTATAACGCAGCTTCCAATGTTCCCATGACATGAGTTACACGGAGACCCCTCCTCTAGTTTCCTGCATTGAGCAGGGGGTGGGACTCGATAGCCTTGTAGGCTCCTTCCAACTCGATGATCTATGAAATCTATGAATCTCTATGAATGTCCTGAGCATTCAGCCTGACCACACATGCTCTGTAGCAACCTATGCCACTAGAGTTAACAATAAGGAAACTTGGCAGAGTATGGACACACTATCCACTGCTTCAGACAACACAATAACCCACGCTCAATGGTTGAGTATGGGTTGAGTGTGTGGGTTGTTGTTGAACTGTGGGTTGTTGTTGAAACGCGGGTTATTGTGTTGCCTGAACCCAGTCGCACTAAGAAGCCATGACTTGCTTGCTACGAACAGCCCATGAAGAGAACCCACGGTTTGTTGCTGGGTTGTGAGCTGTGGGTTGTTCACCATGGTTTGTTATTTCAGCTGGGTTCTGACAACACAATAACCCTCGTTTCAGCAACAACCTACAGTTCAACGACAACCCACACTCAACCCATACTTAACCCTTGAGCGTGGCTTATCGTGTTGCCTGAACCCGGTCGTTAATTTTTATCAAGCAGAATGCTGATAATGGCATATGGAAATTACGGTAGGTTCACTGTTAGTAGGTTAAAAAAAACCCTACTAGATTACCTACTAGATTCAGACTGAAGATGTCCTCTTCTGTTTTTCCTTTCAGACCACGCCGTCTCTTTCCCTCCAGTTTGTGCGGAGGATCATAGATAGAATCATAGAAAAGGATCCAGAGTCTATGATTATTCCACCCCAAGGTCTAGCAAGACATCGGGATAAACAGAACTAGAATATACCTGTTAGAACTGGTTGTGGAGGAAGAACTACCATGAAGGGGCTCAAGCAAGGCCCTGCTGGTTGTTGTTTGTTTGTTTGTCTTTTGTTTTCCTTTTAAACAATACAAACCACATTGGCTTTGTGCATAACACACATGTGTATCTGCTTGCATTCCAAGTGTCATGAGAGCGGGGGGGGGGGGGCTGCATGGCAAAACCAAAGCAGATGCCTGTTCCGAAACAAACCAAATAGGAAGTCTGAATTATTGTTAACATCTGTGCCTCCAGCATCATAGTAAATGGCGGGAGGGACAAGGGAGAGGAAAGCAAGAAAACTGTCACTCCCCATCACATACACAAATGCAGCATAACGGTGAAAAAAAAAACCCACTCCTCCTCTAGATGTATTTTTTATTCCAAAATGGGCCAACAGCCCTGCCCACCACAGCATGCATGTGGCCCCCCAACAGATTGTCCCCAAGAAAATTCGGCCCCTGAAAGAATAAGAATTTCTCCACTCCCGCTCTAGGAGTGCATTTCTGCATTTCTTCCAGGCGGGCTGCCTCCCAGAAGCAACAGAATTGGTTCCGAGGAATGACCAATTCTGGACACTGATCGAACACGATGTCATTCCAGTTCGCCTGCTCAGTCCCCAAGGTATCTGCCATTGCCATGCGCTTCGCCCCCACCACCCTCGAGTCCATCGCCCTGTCCCCATTGGTCCACAGAGCTCAACTCTACTGTGCTGGTCCTCCCCAAATCACAGTATTCTAAGATTCTTCAGCATTTGGAGGTTCAACGAGTTCATCCGGAGTTTTGGCGTGCGTTGCCATCAGTACGCTGATGACACGCAGCTCTATTTCTCCTTTTCATCTTCAGCAGGTGAGGCTGTGGATGTGCTGAACCGGTGCCTGGCTGCGACAATGGACTGGATGAGGGCTAACAAACTGAGGCTCAATCCAGACAAGACTGAGATGCTGTTAGTGGGTGGTTCCTTTGACCGGATGGAGGGTGTTCAACCTGTTCTGGATGGGGTTGCACTCCCCTTGAAGGAGAAGGTTCGTAGCTTGGGGGTGCTCCTGGAGCCATCTTTGTCACTTGAGGCTCAAGTGGCCTCAGTGGCAAGGAGTGCCTTCTACCAGCTTCGGCTGGTGGCCCAGCTACGCCCCTATCTGGACAGGGATAGCCTGGTCTCAGTAATCTACGCTCTGGTGATCTCTAAACTAGACTACTGCAATGCACTCTATGTGGGGCTGCCTTTGAAGACTGTTCGGAAGCTGCAGCTTGTGCAAAATGCGGCAACCAGGCTTATTGCTGGGACCAGAAGGTCCGAGCACATTACACCAGTTCTGGCCCATTTGCACTGGCTGCCAATATGCTTCCGAGCCGAATTCAAGGTGCTGGTTTTAACCTATAAAGCCCTACACGGCTTAGGACCACAATACCTGACGGAACGTCTCTCCCAACTGCAATCTACCCGGACACTACGCTCAACATCTGGGGCCCTCCTCCGATTGCCACCTCCAAGAGAGACTCGGTTGGTGGCAACGAGGAGGAGGGCCTTCTCGGTGGTAGCCCCCCAATTATGGAATCAGCTCCCCACTGAGACTCGCCTGGCGCCAACCTTACTATCTTTTCGGCACCAGGTTAAGACCTCCCTCTATGCCAAGGCATTTAGTTAGGACTTGGAATAGCACAGGGGGGGGGGGATTGTCACCTGTAGGCTCAGTTTTATTGTTTTTTGTACTGTTATTTTAAACTGTGTTTTTAAATTTGGTTTTTTTAATTCTTAAACTATTTTGTATGTTTTTATCGTTTTTATGCATAAAGTCTTGTGAACCGCCCAGAGAGCTTCGGCTGTGGGGCGGTATATAAATGAAATAAATAAATAAACGAAGCCCCAGCATCTGTCTGGAAGCAATGCGAGGCCTTCCTTGCAAATAGCTGGTGCCATCTTAGACATGGCACATCCCTCCACCTCCTCTCTCTGATAAAACAGGGAAGGCCTTTTCTTTTTGCCATTAACAGTTTTAGGTGGCAATCCAATGGGGGCTGCCGGTAATCCTCCAAACTCGGAGGGTGACGGGCATCCTCTGCAGGGGCGGGAAGAGCGCAGAGGTGATCTTCGGTTCACCATTTTTGGCCTGCTTTGCTTTGGAGGGGGGAGGAGGCTGAGGCACCACCAGGATACCTCATATTTGGTGGCACTGGTCGTCGTCCCCCCATCCCCAGAGCACCCCCAGAAAACCCTTCTCCAAGGTCGCTCTTATGACCTCAGAGAAGCAGCCGGCGTGGTTCTTCCTACGTCAGCTGCATGGGGCGGGAGGGCTCTCCGAGCACGGATCCCCAGATCCGAGGCTGGAGCTATTTTCCAACCTCCGAGCTGGGAATGAAAGGAAGGCCTTTTCTAAGACATCGCTTGCTGTGACACATTTGTTTATTTATTTATTTATTACATTTATACCCCGCCATTTTTTCCTGCAAGGAACGCCAAGGCGGCTTACGTAATCCTCCTCTCCATCTTATCCTCACAACAACCCTGTGAGGTAGGTTAGGCTGAGAGTCCGTGACTGGCCCAAAGTCACCCAGTGAGCTTCATGGCCGAGCGGGGGCTAGGCTTATTCAAATATTAACAAATAAACATACCCATCATACAGCATCCACCCGAACTCAAATGTGGGAGTTGTAAACTTCAAAACAAAAATGTACTTGTTCCTAAAACAGCCTTCATACCAGAGTAGAAAGTAGTAAATGCAATACCACTTTTGAAAGAGGGATACAGAGGGGCCAGGAAATTATAAACAAAAGATAGCAGCAAAGATAAAAGCAAAGAAGTGGATGCAGATGTATTGTAGAATATAACCAATCACTGTATTAACTGTTTAAATGGCATAGGCTTGCTCAGTTAAGATTTCTTTAATCAGGTGACAACAATGCTAAGATAATAACAAAGGTGAGGGCATCTCTGAGCATGTGCTGTATTTCCCTCATCACAGAGATGCGTCACAGGCCTGGCGTGAAGCGTAAGCGTTTTTTAAAATTCCATGTTAGAGGATGTGGTTTTCACTTCCTGTCCCCCGCCCTTTCCCTTTTCTTGTTTTAGAAATTAATCACAGTCTTTGAGCTATAATCTGAGACCTGCTGGCATTCTCATGAATCTTGTGGCGAGAGCATGCCTGATTTGCTAAGCGCCATGAGGAATTTCAGACATGGGACGCACAACAGTTGCTTTCCTTATATGACACTTTTAAACATCTTGGCTTTGCTGTAGCGCAAACGGTTGATATGGGCTGCCTGTTCAGAATATTCTCCTGTCCATAACTAGTAGGTCATATTTCAGAGTTGAATCCAACATAATGACAACTCTAAACTGCTTTTATTTGTTCTGGTTTCCTGTCTTTTTTTTTTCTTTTCTTTTTTTTTACCACATCAAGCTCTTGTCACTGGCTCAAGACCACCATTCATCCCCAGAATACAGGATATCCAGAATACAGGATATTCTGTATCCTGATGATTTCATGGATTCAGCATCACTGATTAACAGCTTAAGGGCCAAACTTGATATGACATTGCCCGCGTAGGGATGGATGAGAATTCCCCCCCCCCCCCCAGTTTGCTTTTCAGCGTGAACTTACCAAATTCACACTTCCTGACCCTAAACACAAACTGGAACACAGAACTTGAAATCCAAACTCCCAAAGTTTGCGAAGCGGTTTGCAAATAAAAATGTTTGTACAAACAATGGGCACGTTTGGAAAAAGTGTGTACAAAAAAATTGTGCATTTTGAAAAATGTGCACAGAAATATGTATGAATTTCCATGTGGACTAAAAAAAAAATAATTAAAAAAAATCGTTTGCAATCCCATGTGGAAATGAGACAGAAAAAAACCCCTTAAAATTGGAAAAATGAGAACCTTAGTAAAAACTGAGCTTGACAGGTTCTTTCATCCATAAATATTGGGCACATTCTCCATCTCATACCATTTTTGGTGTGTGTGTGTGTGTGTGTGTTCAGATCAGGGTTGTGGTGTTGGAAGGGTTAATAACCCTGATGACACCCCATCCCACCGCATCCACCACAGCTGCTATGCAGGACCAGCTCCTAGTTTGAGGAGGCCCTCACGGCAGCATCTGTGATCCCCCCCCCCCCGTGAGCTTACTTGGGATCAGCAGTAGCAGTGGGCAGCATCAGGCAACCTCAGTTGTTGTATGTTAGCAGCCATTTTAATTTCCCACAGTGTCCTGGATCAATGCTACATTGGGAGCATTGTGGGAAGTGTAAATGTTGGCCCGATGCCAGAAGAAAAGTTTAAGAGGGGCCCCAGAACGGGCTGGCTGCAAATTGGTGATGGCCACCAATTTGGAGGACTTTAAAAGGGGACGGGACAAATTCATGGAGGGAGAAGGCTACCAGTGGCTACTAGCCCCGATGGCTATATGCTCCCTCCAGTATCAGAGGCAGTGTGCCTATGTACACCAGTTGCTGGGAACATGGGTGGGAGGGTGCCGTTGCACTCCTGTCCTGCTTGTGGGATCATAGAATCATAGAAAAGTAGAGTTGGAAGGGGCCTACAAGGCCATCGAGTCCAACCCCCTGCTCAATGCAGGAATCCAGGTCAAAGCATCCCCGACAGATGGCTGTCCAGCCGCACCTAGAATGCCTCCAGAGTGGGAGAGCTCACCACCTCCCTAGGTAGTTGGTTCCATTGTCTTATTGCTCTGACAGTCAGGAAATTTTTCCTGATGTTTAGGTGGAATCTGGGTTCCTGTAACTTGAGCCCATTATTCCGTGTCCTGCAAACTGGGATGATTGAGAAGATCCTGTGGGCAGCTGGTTGGCCACTGTGTGAACAGAATGCTGGACTAGATGGACCCTTGGTCTGATCCAGCATGGCTCTTGTCATGTTCTTTGGAACATGGGCGGGAGGGTGCTGTTGCACTCATGTCCTGCTTGTGGATTTCCTGCAGGCAGCTGGTCGGCCACTGTGAACAGAATGCTGGACTAGATGGAACTTGGTCTGATCCAGCAAGGCTCTTCTGACTTTCTTATATTCTTATCAGGAACTGGGACATTGCCAACCCCTAATGTCAGCCCTGCTTATAACATCTAGTTCTTTCCTCAGTACTGGAAGAAGGAGAAGGAGAAGGAGAGAGGGCTGAAATATTTACAGCAGAATCCCATGCATGTTTACTCAGAAGCAAGTCCCACTGTGTTCACTGGTGCCACTTCCAGATAAGTGTGCCTAAGGTCATCATAGCCATATAGCACATTCCCCATGCATGTCTACTCAGGTAAGTAAATCCTAAGAACTTCAAGGTAAGCATGTGTAGAATTGCAGCCTTAAGGCGCGATCCTATGCAGCATGTTTCGACAAAGAAAAGGCCTACAACTCCCAGCATGCATGTTGTAGGGCTTTTCCCTGTCTAAACATGTATTTGATTGTGCCCTTAAGCAGTTAGACTAACCAATCAAGAACCTTGTTTGATCATTTTAAAGAGATGTTCATGATTAATCAGGTAGCAGATTTCAAAATATTATTAAAATACAACAAAAGCAGGAACAATGTTTTACCAAGGACAGGTATCCGCACAGGACCAAAGCTCAGCGGTAGACCTCATGCTTTGCATGCAGAATGTCCCACAGTTCAGTTGGCAGCATCTCCAGTCACAGCAGAGACAGGGCAGACCTTGTACTTGCAGCAGGATCTACTTTTTTCATTTGACTAGGACACTGAGGTTCAACAGCTGGAGCCAGGTGAAAAATAGTGGCTCAGGTGGGCAGATATATGCTAGGAATTCAAGAACAGGATGACTCTTAAGAACATGCTCTGCCCAGGAACTTGTGATCAGTACAAGAACTTCCCAGAGTCCTTTCACACACAAAAAACCTTGGTTTCCCCCCAAGCATTCTTTTTTTAGCAACCTAAATTGGGTGGAGGGGCTGTTAGTTGTTGCTATGAACAGCCCTATCTCGTCTGATTTCGGAAGCTAAGCAAGTTTGGGCCTGGTTAGTACTTGGATGGGTGATGTTTTGGCTACTTTCTTTAAAATTTCCACATCAGTGACCTCCTTGGAATACCAGGTGCTGTAGGGAAGGACCACAGCTCAGTGTGATAGAGCACATGCTTTGCATGCAGAAGGTCCCAGGTTCGATCCCTGGCATCTCCAGGTAGGACTTGGAAAGAATCCTGCCTGAAACCCTGGAGAGCCGCTGCCAGTCAGTGTCGACAATACTGGGCTAGATGGACCAAGGGTCTGACTCAGTGTAAGGCGGCTTCCTATGTTCCTATGGTTTTAGCCTTCAGAAGAGGAGACTGAGGGGAGAGATGATCGCACTCTTCCAGTATTTGAAGGGATGTCACACAGAGGAGGGCAAAGATCTCTTCTCGTTCATCCCAGTTTGCAGGACACGGAATAATGGGCTCAAGTTACAGGAACCTAGATTCCACCTAAACATCAGGAAAAATTTCCTGACTGTCAGAGCAATAAGACAATGGAATCAACTACCTAGGGAGGTCGTGGGCTCTCCCACTCTGGAGGCATTCAAGGTGCAGCTGGACAGCCACCTGTCAGGGATGCTTTGACCTGGATTCCTGCGTTGAGCAGGGGGTTGGACTCGATGGCCTTGTAGGCCCCTTCCAACTCTACTTTTCTATGATTCTATGATTCTACTACAAATCACCCAGAGCTCTACCAGTAATCCCAATCTACCTTCTGCCCATCCCCGAGTTATTGGAATTCAAGTAGCAAGGCTGGGAGGAGATGCCTCTGCTTGAGGCCTCGGGGAGCTGTTGTCATTGACAGAGCAGGAGACAACACTGGAGTTTGATATGTGGATCTATAGTCGGAGCCCGGATTAGGAAGAAACACTTCACATACATATTTGCAGGTGAATGTTGGCATTATCACTCACCACCTGCTGCAAATGTGGCACATGTGTGGTTGGATTGTAATAAAATTAAAGATTTTTGGAAGAAAGCAGCTGAAATAAGGCAAATAACATGAGGATCAATTCCACTAAATCCAGTAATATTCCTATTAGGATGCATAACAAATACAGTGCCGATAAAGTATTCTGAAATAGTGGTTAGTTTACTAATTGCAACCAGTACCGAAGTTGCAAGCAAATCGAAAAACACCAAAGGACCAAAAATACCAGACAGGCTAAATCAGGGATGGAATAATATTTGGTTAAGTATATTTAGGGTGCAGTCCTATGCAAGTTTAGACAGAAACTGGGGCATGCTGGGAGTTGTAGGCCTTTTTTCTGTCTATTTAGTAAAAGGTCAAGAGGGAAGGGAAGGCATTTATGAGCATAATCTTTGTTATTTGAACTGAAATCTGTTTGTAAAATTTTGGATTGAACATTATCAACAAAACATTTCTTTGATGATTCCAAATTATTAATGATGCAACATGGTATCAAATTTTATTATATTACTAATAATGGTCTGTGACTATGTAATATTGCAGTATCTTTTTTTTATAAAAACTACCAGAAAGTTAGGACTGTCCCTGGAGCATGTGCTATCTCTCAATCTACTCACATGCTCCTCCGGTCTCCTTCCTTCTACTTGTGCCCATCTTTCCTCCAAATCCACCCCCCCCCTGCGCTGCCGCTCTGTTATCCAAATGGAGAGAGCAATCGATGGCCATCTCTCTGTGAACCTTTAAATCTGAGCCTTGTGGGACATGGAAGAGTCCGGGGGGGGGGGGGACACTCTTCCTGTGTCCAACAGCTGCTCAGTTATCAGGACTGAGGGTCTGATTTCTCCCCCCATGAAAAGTTCCATTGTCTCCAACATGGCCTGTGAAATATCTGCTTGCTGAGTGACATTGAGTGGAAGGGCAGCTGGGTGGATGGAGAAGGGGGTCTCCCAAGGAATCACACACACACACACACACACACACACACACACACACACACCAGAGGCAGGCTGGAAGGGTAAGTGTGAGTCTGCTTCCAGAGAAGGTTTCTCTGCTGTTAACCGAGAAGGGTGTTGCAGGTTTCCCTCTTAACAAGGCACACAAGCACAGGCAGATCGACGCTGCAAGAGCGGGTGACTCCTTTTTCCATGGAAAGCATGTAAGATAGCCAATGGCCTAACCACAATTTCACATCAGTAATATAATCCCATCCAGTCTGGATAGTGAAAGAACTTATTCACGGGGTTGGGGAGAGGTAGCTTCACACATTACTGTACACTATATATTTTCTTTTGACACGCCCCCTCTGTGGTATACGTTGGGCGTGGTTGACGACATACATATTCTGATTGATTGGTAGAACATGAAAAGCCGTGCTGGACCAGATCAAAGGCCTATCTAGTAGGGTGGCCGCTTGTGAATTGACAAAAAAGAGGATACGCATCACCCCCAAAATAGGACAAAAGATAACCCAGATTTGCATATGCTCATTTATATGCAAATTTAGAAATAGTTATTATAATTTAAATAGAAATACAGTGCATCTCACCATGGTATGGAAGAGGGTGACCAGGGGAGCTGTGTGCCTGCTCAGACTTCTGTCCAGGTGCTGCTGATGGGCAACTTCAAGGCACGGCTCTTCCTACTGGTAGTTCTTTAACTTTAAACTGGGCCTGGACTGCACAGCTCTTGAAATTGAAGACATTTTCAAAATAGAGGACCTTTCAAACAGAGGACAGACCACTTTAACACAGGGCACATCACCACCCTACATCTAGCATTTAGTTCCCACAGTAGCCAACCAGAAGCTTATGGGAAGCCCACAAGCAGGACACCAGTATAATAACACCCTCCCACCCGTTCCCCTACAACTAGTATCAAGTTGCACTGATATTGGAGGTAGGCACCTAGCCATCCTGACTAGTAGCCATTGGTAGCCTTCTCCTCCAAGAATTTGTCTAATCTCCTTTTAAAGCCATCCAAGTTGGTGGCCGTCACTTCATCTTGTGGTAGCAAATTCCATAGTTTAACCATGTGCTGTGTGAAGAAGTCCTTCATTTTTTCTGTCCTGAATCTCCTACCAATCAGCTTCACTGAGTGAACCCATTTGGTTGGCTTCTATAAATGTAAAATAGAAACTGTTCCTAATAGAATCTCTTTGAAATGTTCAGGGCAAGAGTCCAAAATGCTGCTTGATGACAGGGCAGCCTTATAACTAACTCTGCCCATTGATCGGTCCAGCACTTCTAATATTGTCTACTTGGAGGGGCCAACTACATGTTATGCACAAGTCATGAGTATAACAACACTAACCTGGCTGCTCTTTTTAAGCTAGAAAAATGGCTCAAGAGGAGGTGATTAGAAGACTAAAAGGGGGATTAGACCAATTCCACGGAGGATAAGTCTACCAAGGACTATAGCCATGATGGCAGTCCAGAAGCAGTCTACCGCTGAGCATTAGTTGCTGAGAAACAGAAGGGAGAGGTCTGTGCCGACAGTGCCGTCACATCCTACTTAGAATCATAGAATCATAGAAAAGTAGAGTTGGAAGGGGCCTCTACGGCCATCGAGTCCAACCCCCTGCTCAATGCAGGAATCCAGGTCAAAGCACCCCCGACAGATGGCTGTCCAGCTGCACCTTGAATGCCTCCAGAGTGGGAGAGCCCACCACCTCCCTAGGTAGTTGGCTCCACTGTCTTATTGCTCGGACAGTCAGGAAATTCTTCCTGATGTTTAGGTGGAACCTGGGTTCCTGTAACTTGAGCCCATTATTCCGTTTGGTTGGCCACTGTGGGAAACGGGATGCCGGACATTTGATCTGATCCGGCAGGTCTCTTTTTAACGTCCTTATGATTAAGAATGGACGGGCAGAGGAGGGAAGGCCACTTAGCCCCTCCTCCACTTGCTGCTTCTCTGTGCCGGGTCACCTCCTCCCGAGCAACTTCTTCATGCCTCGTGGGGGGGGGGGAGTGTGTGATTTGTCCTTTTGAGACACCCCCCTTTCATTTCATTTATTACTTCATAATTCATTTTCCCTTCCAAAGTGAAGCTCAAAGCAGCTAACAAAAAAAAACAAAACAGAAGCCTCTCCATTCCAGGCAGTGGCTCCCCTGGGATTCAGACAGAAGTCCTCCTCCTCCTTAGTCTCAGGGATTAATCTCCTGGGACCTTCTCCTCTCACGGTATATGCTCTGCCACCAAATTATAAGCCCTCCCTCAATTTTTTTAGAAATCTTCTAAAACAGCAGGGCAAGCTGCCAGTTTCATGCCTTGGAAGGAACAAGTACTGGATTGAAAATGGTTGTGGAAATTTAATGAAACAGCCACAGAAACTCCAGAGTCCTCGCTGTTCAGATAGGCTGCTTGTACTCCTGGTGCTCTTGCATGGAAAACATACTGACTGCAACTCTCCACTGCCATTGTTTTTTTCTTTCTCCCCCCCCCCATCACACACACCCCACATACACAACACACACCAGTATTCAATAACTGAACATGCTTTCCTTTTTTTAAGCTGCAGGCTTATGCGCCCACAACAGTGCCACACTCTCCTTAGTGGGCACTGACACTACAAGTCCCAGCATCCCCCTAGGAAAGTGATGCTACTTTTATCCAGCAAGCGTTTTGCTTGGAGCATGTGCAAAACATTTATTTATTTATTTATTTATTTATTTATTACCCCTGCCTTTTTCCCTGCAAGGAACCCAAGGTGGCTTACATAATCTTCCTCCTCCTCTGCATTTTATCCTCACAACAACCCTGTGAGGTAGCTTAGGCTGAGAGTCCGTGACTGGCCCAAAGTCACCCCCAGTGAGTTTCATGGCCGAGCGGGGACTAGAACCCGGATCTCCCGAGTCCCAGTCCAGCACTCTCACCACTAGGCCACACTGGCTCTCATGAGTCCTTTATGTGCCTTGGCTTGGAGCCCGCACAAAAAACTGAGTCCCTTTGCGGGAAACAGAGCCTGTGCATCACAACTTTTCACCTGACCTCTTGAAATCATGCTTTGTTGTTCCAAACTGATGGCGGTGATGGTGATGATGAGTTACCAAATTTAATATGAATACCTTTTAATAGCGGTCAAAGTCAGTGTCAGGATCTTTGATGATGCCAGTTTTGGACCCCTGCCCGGCTTGCACCTCGGGTGCATTGCCCCCGTGGCCACACCCTTGTTACACTACTAGATGAGGTAGGGAAGAATTAAGGAGGGTGGAACAGCAAGTGAGAGGCTCCTGCTCCCTCGCAGTTCTCTCCCCAGCCCTGCTTCTGCTAACAGGCATGCACATCTGTTTCGAAACAGATGAAAAACTGAACCAAAAAGTGCTGATTCGATTCCATTTAAAATGTACCATTTTCATTTCTTCCGAAACAAGCGCATCGAAGACCAAATCGTTGTTGTTGTTGTTGTTGTTGTTGTTATTATTATTATTTTGTTACTCCCATTCAGAAAAACCCACCCATGCACCCCGCCCTCTCTCTCTCGGGCTTACCTGTTCGGGCAGTAGTCTTGGCAGCTGGCTTTTTTATTATTTACTTCTTTAAAGTATTTTCATCCTGTTCTTCAGCCAAAAAAAGGCTCCCAGAGGAGCTTAAAAAGAATGCATGATAAGACAGTCCCTGCCCTCAGGCTGACAATCTAAAGCAAAAGGCACAAAAGGAAAAAGGGATTGGACGGGAGGAGGAAAAACACAAACTCAGAAACTAGTTCTTAGTTACAAAGTTCGCAGAGGTGTTTTTTGCTGGCAGGGAAAGGCGAAGTGAGCTCCTGGCGGCTGCTCCTTCTCTGGCCGCTGTGTGGGGCCAAGTTGCTCACCTTGGGGTGCAATCCTATGCAAGTTAGGACAGAAAAAAAGGCCTACAACTCCCAGTATGCCCCAGCCAGGGCCTTTTTTTCTGTCTAAACTTGCATAGGATTGCGCTTTGGTGTTCCTGGGAGGAAGGGGGTGTAGCCTCCCAAGGGCCCTTGGTTCTCTGGCTGATTGATTGAAGAACTTACCCACGCTGTCCCGGACGCTGCATTGGTCCAGTGGGCGCCCACGTTTGTTTTTTGTGTGGCAGTCAGCATCTCAGCCCACGATCTGTGCCAGCATGATGCACTATCTGGGGCACTGTGAGTAAATGTAGAGGCCGGAGCAGTTGCCCAAATCAGCTTGCTGTGCTGTTGCCGCTTCCAGCAGCAGCAACAACAACAAAAAACAACCACCACCAGTGGGCGAGAAAAAAATATGTGAGTAACAAAACACAGATGAAGATTTCCACGAATGAATAATGACTGCTTCCTAGCACTACCGGTCGAAAGGCCTTGGGTAACTGTTCTGTCTCTCCCCGCTTAAGGGATTTTAGTTTGCTTTTCAATGTATTGTGGGTTTTTTTTCTTTTCTCTATTTTTGTCTTTGTATTGTTCACCGCTTGGGAATCTGCTTGATGTGGAGAGGTATCATCATCATCATCATCATCATCATCATCATCATCATCTGTGATAAGAAAAGAGATGGAAAAAATGGTGGGAAAACCTGGAGTATTACAAATAGAGGAAGTAGTTATCTGGACACCCCTACCACCACCCCGGTAAATTTCTGTGAACGA
Source organism: Shinisaurus crocodilurus (assembly GCA_021292165.1). NCBI lineage: Eukaryota > Metazoa > Chordata > Lepidosauria > Squamata > Shinisauridae > Shinisaurus > Shinisaurus crocodilurus. Next base: position 26,745,220 of record CM037886.1, on the reverse strand, counting down.
GGCTATTGCACGATTAAAACCTTGTCCGGAAGCTTTTACAACAAAAACAAATGGAGTGCCCAAACAAAACAGAAAATCATGCACACTCGTACTTGCTCGCCCACTCCGGCAAGCATGAGGTCTCCCCCAGCCCTTCCCAAAATCAGCCCTTTGGTGCTGGAACTAAGAGGCGGCATTTTGGAACAGGGCAGTAGGGAACACGATGTTATTCACAAGTTCCAGCAGGCAGGTAAAACAAGGCAGGAGGTGGAAGAAGAAATAAAACTGCTGAGTGAGGCAGTTCCCTCCCCAGCCAGCCTCCTTTGCTCTGTGTGGGCTTCTCCCCCCCCCCCCCTTCTTTCTATTTCAGGGACTTCAAAGGTTTCCTCTCAATCGTCCTGGGTTATGATGAGCTCAGGGCAAACTTAATTAACATAATGAGTGGCAATGAGGCTGCTTAATTGATTGGCACGCTGGTGCCCCTGTATTCCTTCACGGGGAAAGAGGCAGGATGCAGCAATTATAAAAAGAAGGCACTGTGCCACGGTATCTAACCCAACCAGGAGCCAAACGGCCAAAGCTCTCATTATTTAACACACCCTGCTCTGGCTTGCGTGCGCATGGCATGCGTGTGCACGCGCGCGCGCACACACACACACACACCCCTCAGCACCCTCCACAACATTTTTTAAAAAAAGAACTGCCTTTTGCGGGATTACAATAGCTCCTTTAGCCTTAAAGATGCAAACTTGATGGAGGGGTGTGTGTGTCTCAGACTAGCATTCTCCTTCCTTCCTTCCTCCCCTTTCCTGCCTTAGGTACCTCTCTTCTGTTCCTTTCCTTCTTTCTCCCCTTTTACTCTATTCTTCCTATCCCCCCTTCCTTCCTTCCTTCCTTCCTTTCACAGGAATCGGCTGGTTAGTTCCAGTCCGCATGTAACATCCACATGCGGCCCAGTCAATTAAGTTTTTAAAAAGAAAGAAAAGTTTTTCTTTCTTTTTAAAAACTTAATTCAAGGAAACCATTAATAACTATAGACACCAACTATGAATACAAATAAACACTACATTATCAATAATCTAATTCATAAATATTAATATCCTCCATATTGATGTCCAACATAATGATCAAAACCATCAGTATATACAGTAACTACAAATGGAACCAGTGTGGCCTAGTGGTTAGAGTGTTGGGCCGGGACTCCGTTGATCCAGGTTCTAGTCCCCACTCGGCCGTGAAGCTCACTGGGTGACTTTAGGCCAGTCACTGACCTTCAGCCTAACCTACCTCGCAGGGTTGTTGTGAGGATAAAATGGAGAGGAGGAGGAGGAGGATTATGTAAGCCGCCTTGGGTGCCGTGTAGGAAAAAAGGCAGGATATAAATATAATAAATAAATAAATAAATAATATACATGCCATCCAGCAATAAATGCAGATATTCCTAATGTTATGTACCAAACTCTAATCGATAACCATGAAATTATAACAGGTGGATCCCCTCTAGTTCTGCTTTCTTTTGGAAACTCCAGTGCCGTTTTTCTCCTGCCTCCTCCATCTTGAGTGAATCCCAGGTATGCACGCTTGCTTTACAATGTCTCGGAGGTGCCCTGCCACAGCAAACCATCGTCCACCAGGTCCAGCATTCCTCCAAATTACCGGCAAAGCTAGGTGGTGCACTAGAAACTGGCTGGAGGTTGACGGTCGACCACAGGCTGCCCATCCCGACAGAGCAGGTCCCTTGACATGACATTTGACCCCTACGCAAGCCTTCCAGGCATAGATTCATAGATCACAGAGTTGGGAGGGGCCTACAAGGCCATCGAGTCCAACCCCCCTGCTCAATGCCGGAAACTAGAGGAGGGGTCTCCCATCCAAGGAATAACCAGGCCTGACCCTGCTTAGCTTTCCACGCTCAGACAAGCTGAGCCAGCGTGAGCCACAGGCCTATATAGATTCATAGATCATAGAGCTGGAAGGGGCCTACGAGGCCATCGAGTCCAACCCCCTGCTCAGTGCAGGAAACTAGAGGAGGGGTCTCCCATCCGAGTCATAACCAGGCCTGACCCTGCTTAGCGTCCCACGCCCAGACGAGCTGAGCCAGCGTGAGCCACAGGACCACCGCTCCCATCACCCCCAGCCAGCTTGATGCGCACCTTTAAGGATTAAGATGGAGGGGGAGGGAACTCATTCTGCACCTGGGAGTCTCTGCTCCCTCTGCCTTTTCACGTGGCTAATTGCTTCGTTAAGCCAGCCTTCCAAGGGGAAGGAAGAGGACAAAAAGAGCAGGATTAGCTTTCATTCCAGATCCCCATATAGGTAAGCCTCTTGGGATATATTACAGGCATACAGTGAGAAACTGCCTCTCCGTTCTGGGTTTGTTTGAAGCCATAATCCATTAATCTTGATCATGCTTCAGTTATTCAGCCTCCGCTCCCACCAGGCCACCGCCCATTCAGGTGCGCCCCCCCCCCCAACATATAGACTTGCCAGCTATACCTCTTTGTGTGGCAGGCCACGAATGACACGGCCTGCTGTCTCTCCTCACTCTTTCTCTACCCTATCTACCCCGCCCCACCCAGAGAGTTTGTTTTTGTGTGTGTGAAGGTACATTGAATCTACAGATTTATTATTTTTTAAATTATTATTACATTGCATTTATACCCCACCTTTTTTTTTCCTGCAAGGAACCCAAGGCGGCTTACCTAATCCTCCTCCTCCTCCTCCTCCTCCTCCTCCTCTCCGTTTTATCCTCACAACAACCCTGTGAGGGAGGTGAGGCTGAGAGTCAGCGACTGGCCCGAAGTCACCCCCAGTGAGCTTCGTGGCCGGGTGGGGACTAGAACCCGGATCTCCCGCGTCCCGGTCCAACACTCTCACCACTAGGCCACGCTGACTCTTTAGGTGCTGGAACTGTCCCCTCGATGTTTAACTGTTACTTATTGTGAGGGGAAATGGACACTTGCGTTTTGTTTTGTTTTGTTTTGAAATGCGCTTCTCGGATCTATGTGTACATTGCTTGATTCTAGGCTAGAGTAGCCTCAGCCGGGTCTGTATAAATTGCCACTGGGATGGCGGCGGCAGCGGCGGCATCTGAAGCAGGCGTGCAGAACCTCAGGCCCCATCCAGGGGTCCAATCCAGCTCTCTGCCACCCCACCCCCCCAGAAAGCCATGTCCCCTTCCCCCGGGCCTCATTGCCTTTCCCTCAGCCACTGATCATGCTGTGCAAGTTCCCCCCAACCCCATTCTAAATGCTTGAAATGCTTCTCTTAAATTTATTTATTTATTTATTTATTATATTTATACCCCGCCTTTTTTCCTGCAAGGAACCCAAGGCGGCTTACATAATCCTCCTCCTCCTCCTCTCCATTTTATCCTCACAACAACCCTGTGAGGTAGGTTAGGCTGAGAGTCCGTGACTGGCCCAAAGTCACCCCCAGTGAGTTTGATGGCCGAGCGGGGACTAGAACCTGGATCTCCCGAGTCCCAGTCCAACACTCTCACCACTACGCCACACTGGCTGAGTTACTGGCAGGAAGAGGGGTTTTTTATTATTATTATTTAAATAAATTTTAAAAAGAAGTTATTGTCCCGGTCCTCCACAATTATAAACTACACACCAAACTTTAAAACACAAACATACAACTAAAATAAATCCTAAGGTGCACCATAAATGTGAGCCATCTCCAGACTCCTCCCCTCTTCTCCTCTGAAACTGCTCCAGCCAGATGGGCAAAAATGCCCGTCCAGTGGGAAAAAATGCAGGGCGGGAGGCAGAGATCGCCTCTCCGCCACTTCTCCCCGTTCTACACTGGATGACTATAAGCCTCCGAGTTTGGGGGCTTATGGCCGTCGTCGCCCTAGGATTCTGATGGAAATTGTAATGTTGCCTGCTTAAATCAACAAGGTAATGTAACCACTGGTTACAGTGGGAAGAAAAGGTTAATTGTTGAACTATCCCCAGGGTGCGTGTTTTCTAAGCCCTCCTCCCTGTCTTTTGGCATCTCTGCAGCCATCTCTCTCTCTCTCTCTCTCTCTCTCTCTCTTTCTTTCTCTCCAACCTGATGGACACGCAGGGCCGGATTAAGAGCATTATGGGCCTGGTGCTGAGGATTTTGGTGGGCCTTTTTATGGAAATAAATAAAATGAAGACGCAATTTTATATTAAAACAAATTAAATATTTTAATTACCATTAAAGTGCCAAAACTCAAAAACTCCTGCAGCTCATCAGTAAGGGTCTCCCCAATTTCCCCCAAATTTATTTATTAAAAAAGAAAAAGCAGCCACAACAAAAAGCCAGGAAGCTTTGCTTGACCAAGAATAATTGTGTTGTTCTTGTTGCTTTGTTTCGTTTTCGTTTTTGTTTTTTTGTTAAACTAGCATTTGAACAATTGAGCTGCGAATCAGAAAGATCTTTTGCTCGAGGCTGGAGAGAGAGGTCCCTTCTAAATCTGAATATTACAGACCCTAGCAAGCCCCCCATGTGCTTCAAAGAAATGTAGTAACAGTGATTGAAATGCAAAAACCTACCGAAATGCTAATTTGAGAACAACAGTTCTTGCTAGGTCTTGCCTCAAGCCTGTAATGCAGATGTGCTTAGAACACCTTTCTAATCTTGAAAAAATCATTAATTATGCTGAATGATAACGATCAGAGCTAACTCAAATCGTGCAGCGTGTCCCTATATTGTGGGCCTATTGTCTGTTATGGGCCTGGAGCGGCCGCTCCAATCACCCCTATGTTAATCCGGCCCTGTGGACACGCGGTCTGAGCTGGCTTCCAGCCAGTGATCTCCAATGAAGCGGACACTTGACAGCCAAGACTCTAACCTGCCTATATGCATCCTGCATATATGAATAAATGGACTGTAAGTAAAACTAATAAATGTCTTTATTAGTTTTAAACCTTGTTTGGGCAATCCCATTTTCTTTTAAGGGACTTTTAGCAGGGTTTAGCAACCCACGTGGTGATATCCAGCTTCAGTAACCAGGCTGTGCATAAGGAGGGAAACTCTGCTTCATCCTAACCGGTATAGGACCGACCGAGTATAATGTAAGTAATAAATATCCCCCCAACAGATTACACCTAAAGGGGTCAGGTAGCAGTGATGTGAAAGACCTCTGTCTCAGTATTCTGGAGACATTCTGCCAGTCAGAACGGAGATACTGGGGTAGATGGGGGGGGGGGAAGAGTCTGACCTGCATATTTTCATTTCATTTATTTCATTTCTATACAGCCCAACAGCCGCAGCTCTCTGGGCAGTTCACAATTATACATAAAAGCAACAACATAAAAACATCAATACAGGGCCGGCGCTACCGCTAGGCAACTAGGCTGTGCCTAGGGCGCGTAGCGAGAGGGCGCAGATGCTGCGCTCCTCTTCGCTCCGTGCGCTCCTGTGCCCGTCCTCAAAGAAGCCAGGTCATGGGGGGATTGCGCCCTTGGTAACTGGCCCCCCCCCACCTCGCTCGCCTCAGCGCCGCTCCCCCCCAACACCTCTTCTCGCGCTGTTTCCGGAGCCCCCCGCGCTCTGTTTGGGGGAGGACCAGGCAACAGGGCTTAACAGCCTGTGCTCTGTTTCCCCCGCAAAAAAACGCGGGGGTCCCTTTCGAGGAGGCGTGGGAAGGTAGGGGGGGGGGCGTGCGGGGGGGCGTGGCGGCGCAGAAGCGGAGGTTGCAGAGAGGGCTGCTTTCCGACCCCCCCGGCACAGAGGGGGGCGCTAAAATAATTAGCCTAGGGCGCCCAAATGCCCTGCACCTCCTGATACAATATAGTAAAAGATAAATGCCGTAGCCCCGAACCGAGGTTTTGAGCTCCACGCAAGCGAAGGACTCAGGTTCCACCCCTCACTCCCTCTGCATTGAAGAGGCCTTTTTGGGGGGGGAGGGAAGGAGACCGGAGCGCCATCAGGATACCTCTTATCCTGGTGGGCCCGGTCTCCTCCCCTCCCCGCCCCCAGAACACCCCCGTTTGCCCCCTCTCTGAGGTCGATTTCCCAACCTCGAAGAGGCAGCCGGCGTGGTTCTTTCTGCACCAGCTGCGTGGGGGAGGGGGATCAAAGTGCGGATTCCCAGCTCCGAGGTCTGAGCTCTGTCTCCGACCTCGGAGCTGGGAATCTGAATTATCCTATGGCCGCTCAGACGATGTCTAGGGACTATAGGATCGCCCTCTTAAGGGCCCTGTGCCTTGCACACAGATTTTTTTTAATCCCCCCCCCTTCTGACTGGCTCATGTTTATGACATCACACTACAGCCATGCCTTGGATTGAGAGCATCATTCGTTCCGGAAACGTCCGTGCTTGTAATCCAAAACACTCTTATATCAAAACGAAATCCCCCCCCCGCAAAAAAATGTGTACAGAGATTTTTAATTTAAGCTGTCGTACAGTACTTGTATTGCAAGACGAACGCTTGTATATCAAGTTTTTTTAAAAAATTAAATATTTAAAAATTTGCTTGTCTTGCAAAACGCTCTCAAACCAAGTTACTTGCAATCCAAGGTATTACTGTATTTTACACTGCTGTCATCTTTTGCTGTGACATCACACACACTCACACACACACTCACACTGAAATCCTTTGCTGGCTTGGCTCCCTCCTTTAGCCTGTTCCCACGAAGAGCAGGAATAAGGTGGTCTTTCTTTAATATTTGGTTTCGTGGTGGGAAGAAAGAGCATAGTTTTGTTCTAATGGGACCGAATAACTCTTAAAGCGCCCCATAAAATAGCAGCAAGTCTCTGCTTAGCCATAATTTTGGCCGTGGCGTTGGGAGGGGAGGAATGAGGAAACCTTTATAAAAATGGGAACTGCTCAAGGCGGTATCGCCCCAGCCAGCAGCAGTGACAAGCTGAAACAATACAAGGAATTCGGATAATGAAGAGCACATGGCTACCCTCTGCCCTGCTTGTACAGATCTGGCCTTGCCAAAACAGGGTGGATGAAGCTACATTTCTGCTCCGGCATTTAGGGTTAGGAGGGGAGTTTGCAAATGACCCTGGGAACAGCTGGAGAAGTAGTTAATAACATGTCCTGTCCTGCTCTTGCTTGCTTCTTCACTTGCAGGGACCCCGTGTTGCTCCGGATCCCTCATATAAGCTCAGTACAGGCCTAGCTCTCACCTGAGAAGGCAAATCCCTGGCTGGGCTATACCACCTGGGACTGTAGGTGGAGGAAACCGCATGGTGTCCAGCAGTGCTTTTTTTCTGGAGAAAAAGGTACCGGAACTCTTGGATTAGTACATTTCCTCGGGAGTAGATGGCGATTAAATTGTAATGCAATTAATAGAAGAAAAGGTGCTGGAACTCAGTTCCGGTGAGTTCCACCAGAAAAAAAGCCCTGGTGTCCAGTATCACAGGCAGTAGGCCTATGTACACCAGTAGCTGGGGAACATGGGTGGGAGGGTGCTGTTGCACTCATGTCCTGCTTGTGGGTTTCCCGTGGGCAGCTGGTTGGCCCCTGTGCGAACAGAATGCTGGAACTGAACAGGCCTGTGGCTCACGTTGGCTCGGCTTGTCTGAGCGTGGAAAGCTAAGTAGGGTCAGGCCTGGTTACTCCTTGGATGGGAGACCCCTCCTCTAGTTTCCTGCATTGAGCAGGGCGGGTTGGACTCGATGGCCTTGTAGGCCCCTCCCAACTCTACGATCCTATGAAATCTATGACTAGATGGACCCTCGGCCTGATCCAGCAGGGCTCTTCTTGTGTTCTTATGGTACTTGGATTCTCCCCCCCCCCCCCTTCTGAAGTAAACATTTCTGCACATGAAATGCTAGGCTAGAACCAGGGCCAGCGTCAAGGGTTGGCATGATTGGGCCGCTGCGAAGGGCCCACAGCCCAGCACGGGCCCACTGACAACAAGAGCCTTCTGGAGTTGCTCTTCCTTTTCACCCATGACGACCTGCTTGTTCACCGGCCTCTCGCGCTGGCCCAGACAATGGTGGTGGTGAGGAGGAAGAGGAAGAGGAGGAGGAGGAGGAGGAGGAGCAAGCGCCACTGTCGACATGCCCACGGCTCTCTGCCCGCCCAGCAAGCAAGCGGCAGGCAGCAGTGGTGGTGAGAATGGTGGTTATGTTCAGACTGTACATATTGTCAGGGTGGCGTAGTGGTGAGAGTGGTTGGACTGGGACTCGGGAGATCCGGGTTCTAGTCCCCCGCTCGGCCATGAAACTCACTGGGTGCCTTTGGGCCAGTCCCTGACTCTCAGCCTCACCTGCCTCACAGGGTTGTTGTGGGGATAAATTGTTGTGAGGATAAAATGGAGAGAAGGAGGAGGATTATGTAAGCCACCTTGGGTTCCTTGCAGGAAAAAAGGCGGGGTATAAATATAATAAATAAATAAATAAATAAACTATCCAGATTGTACATTTATACATGTTAACCAGTGTTCTCCAACCTTGGGTCCCCAGATGTTTTTGGCCTACAACTCCCAGCTAGAATCATAGAATCTGGCTGGGGCATGCTGGGAGTTGTAGGCCAAAAACATCTGGGGACCCAAGGTTGGAGAACACTGTGTTAAACAGATTGATTCGTGTGTGTGTGTGTGTGTGTGTGTGTGTGTGTGTGTGTGTATTATAGCAGCTGTCCCCAAACTGGTGTGTGTGTGTGTGTGTGTGTGTGTGTGTGTGTCCCAGCTGGATGGGGATAATGTGAGTTGTAGTCCAAAACATCTGTAGGGCAGGGTTTACTCTAATGTGCAGCTGGACACATTGTGTGCAGCTGGGGGAAAGAATGTGTGCCGTGGAAGGAGGCAGCCGGTGTGCTTGTTTCCGCACCAGCGGCGGGGACGGGGGTTTGAAGCGCGGATCCCCAGCTTGTCAGAGTGCGGATGCCTCAGTCATCTGTCGGGCGCACCATGGGGTTATTCGCACAACAACTGACCCACCGTGGCTTATTGCCTAGGGTGGGTTAGCATGACTGTGCGCCGCATGCGCCCCATTCTGCCCGTTCTGGTTCAGGTCCACAGTGCCATCGCACCTCAGGGACAGCGCCAACGTATCTCCAGTCAATTTTTTTGGGTGAGACTGGCTCTGCCACTTTCTACAATGAACTGCATAAATTATTTCATAGATTTCATGGATCATAGAGTTGGGAGGGGCCTACAAGGCCATCGAGTCCAACCCCCTGCTCAATGCAGGAAACTTGAGGAGGGGTCTCCCATCCAAGTAATAACCTGTGGACATTTGGAGTCAAGTACTGAAAGTCCATCTCAGTCCTATATACAAATCCTGCAACGTTATAGAAAAAAAACCAGGTGCGAACTTTGAGATGCACTCAGGGTCAGTTTCTTTGCATCTCCATAAGTGTGCAGGAGGAGGACTCCAGCTTTGCCGGTTGGTTTTTTTCATTGGCCTTGAATATTGCTTTTCCCATAGAGGAAACCTGTGTGGTTTCCGCGGGTGTCAAGGTTGACAGTCGGAGCGCGTTAATGCTTTCACTGTGATAGGATTGTTCCAGATGCTTCTGGACTGTCTTATTCCTGTAAATACTCTCATATTCTTTTGCAGCGGAGGGGCATTTGACTCCTCTTTGAAAACAATTTTACTGTGTTGGGATACTTGAAACATACTCTACACCTAATACACTGACAGCCATTTTGATGGAAATGTTCAAAGGCCTTGTCTTTTGGACTGTGTTTGATTGATTTGGAAGCTGGTTTCATAATGCCCTTATGACCTGATACCCCACCAGACATGGTTGGCATAGATGTTGTGCTTCCAGCATCTCCAAGCGCATTGTGAGCTTCCCAATTTTTTTTTTCCCTGATTGTTGGCAGGGTCAGGGGCTTTTGAGAGTATTGCTGGTGCAGCAGAAGGTATTTTATTGGTATCAGCCAACACTAGAGGTTCATCAGCAGGCACAGATGAAAGCTTAGCTGTGAATGCTATCTTAGCAGCTGGGGCATGAGGTATGTCAGCTAGCAAAGCTGCTGTAGGTGGTGGTGCATTGCTGGGCGGTACAAGCCGGCGTTCCAGAGAGTCTGGTATTGCACCAGTAGTCTCGAACTGACGTTGTTTTCACTCTAGTACAACTAATTTACCAAAACAAAATTTTAGGTAGGAAGGATATTCAAGGGATTAACAACTGGCTGACCATATGGGTTAAAAGAAAGCTGAATAACTGGGTTTTTTTCTTTCTGTCTAAATGCAGGCCTTGTGCTTGTCCTAGCCAGCAAGAAACTCTTTCCAAAGGCAAAGTGGTTTAGTGAAGGCTGGGCTCCACTCTAGCAAAGCAACCTGTGATTCCAACTACAGTAATACCTTGGATTGCAAGTAACTTGGTTTGAGAGCGTTTTGCAAGACAAGCAAATTTTTAAATATTTATTTATTTATTTATTTATTGACTTGACATACAAGCGACATCTTGCAAGACAGGTACTGTCATCCGGCTTAAATTAAAAAATCTCTGTACAATTTTTTTTTGGGGGGGGGGATTTCGTTTTGATATAAGAGTGTTTTGGATAACAAGCACGCTTCCGGAACGAATGATGCTCTCGATCCCAAGGCGTGGCTGTACTGTCTCCGGCAGCTACAGTTCTCCTCAGCAGCCCTCTTCTTCTTCTTTCTCAGCCCTTCAGCAAAATGTAGCCTGGATGATGGAGTTCTCTCTAGTCCCTTTCAGCAGACAGCTCAATACGGGACAGGCCAACTCTACACCCAGTTCTTGCTCCTTGTCCCCTTCCTCCAACTCCTACTCTTCTATCGTCCCTCAATTACGACAGCAGCTACAGCACAAGACACACATTTCTACTGTGTCATACTTCAATTTCGAGGGTCTTTGGGGGTCTTGTTGTTCCTGGTTTGTCAGTATTAGTCCTTCACCCTTCCAAAGAACTGTAGAATTAGACAGGCCTGTGGCTTACGCTGGCTCAAGCTTGTCTGGGTGTGGAAAGCTAAGCAGGGTCAGGCCTGGTTGTGACTTGGATGGGAGACCCCTCCCTAGTTTCCTGCATTGAGCAGGGGGTTGGACTCATAGATCATAGAGTTGGAAGGGGCCTACAAGGCCATCAATGGCCTTGTAGGCTCCTTCCAACTCTATGATCTATGAAATCTATGAATCCTTGAAGAACACTCATATCCCATGACTGGACTTCCAGAAGGTTCAGTTCAGCACAGATTCTTCAGGAGGCAACATCTCTCAGAGAGACTCCCAGACTGAGACAAGGCCTCAGCTCAGCCCAGCAGGCTGTCAGGGCTTACAGACTGAGCTTGGCCAAAGAGCACAAGACATCCAGACACAATTTAGGGCCAGTTTGTTTTATATATACAGTCATGCCTTGGATTGAGAGCATAATTCGTTCCGGAAACGTGCTTGTAATCCAAAACACTCTTATATCAAAACGAAATCCCCCCCCAAAAAAATGTGTACAGAGATTTTTAATTTAAGCCGTACTACAGTACTTGTATTGCAAGACGTTGCTTATATATCAAGTGGAAAAAATATATGAATAAATATTTAAAAATTTGCTTGTCTTGCAAAACGCTCTCAAACCAAGTTACTTGCAATCCAAGGTATTACTGTATATAAAACAAACTATATATATACCTCAATAAATAATATTGATGTGAGTATGTTTGTGCATTTGTGAAAGGAGAAATTCTTTATAATTTAGTGAAAGGAGAAATTCTATATAATATTGATGTATGTTTGTGCATTTGTGAAAGGAGAAATTCTAGTCGCCACAAGTATAATAGTGGGAGAGGATTCTCAGCCCCTCAGTTGCACTTTTAGTCTCAGTCCTAAACTTTAATTTTGAGAGGGAAGATAATCTCACCCATTCTTTGCAAGGTATATCTTCATTTTCCCTTCTCTTATTTTCCTTTTCCCTCCTTTCTTCTTTCCTTCTTGGCTCTCTTTCTCTTAATTTCTCTAATCATTCTCATTTACTCTTCCCTCGTTCATATTTCCCCCCCCCCATTGGAAAAATATGGGGAGGTGCTCACGTGTTGGAGATGGGGGGGCGGGGCCTGCACCGGCTTCTTGTGCAGTTGGAAAAAAAATGCTTCGAATAAACCCTGCTGGAGGGCCATATTACAGGATAGCTGCAAGTCAAGAGACATATTCAGAAGCATTTGGTAATGGGCTGTTACAAGCGGGACATGTGACCTCGATAGGCTGGAGCGCTGGGCCGAAAACAACAGAATGAAATTTAATAGGGATAAATGCCAAGTGCTGCACCTAGGGAGAGGAAGCCAAATGCAGAGTTACAGAATGGGGGACACTTGGCTCAATAATACCACAAGGGAGAAGGATCTTGGAATTGTGGTAGATCACAAACTGAATATGAGCCAGCAATGCGATGTGGCTGCAAAGAAGGCAAATGCAATTCTGGGCTGTATTAATAGAAGTATAGCTTCCAAATCGCGGGAAGTGATAATTCCCCTTTACTCAGCACTGGTTAGGCCTCATCTTGAGTACTGCGTCCAGTTCTGGGCACCTCACTTTAAGAAGGACATAGACAAACTGGAGAGGGTTCAGAGGAGGGCAACAAGGATGATAAAGGGACTGGAAACAAGGCCCTATGAGGAGAGACTGAAAGAACTGGGCATGTTTAGCCTTCAGAAGAGGAGACTGAGGGGAGATATGATCGCACTCTTCCAGTATTTGAAGGGATGTCACACAGAGGAGGGCAAAGATCTCTTCTCGATCATCCCAGTTTGCAGGACACAGAATAATGGGCTCAAGTTACAGGAACCTAGATTCCACCTAAACATCAGGAAAAATTTCCTGACTGTCAGAGCAATAAGACAATGGAATCAACTACCTAGGGAGGTCGTGGGCTCTCCCACTCTGGAGGCATTCAAGGTGCAGCTGGACAGACATCTGTCAGAGATGCTTTGACCTAGATTCCTGCATTGAGCAGGGGGTTGGACTCGATGGCCTTGTTGGCCCCTTCCAACTCTACTTTTCTATGATTCTATGATTCTATGTGCGCTGCCAAAGGCAGTGGTTCCTTTTAGGATCTAGAGACAATGAGTACACTTATGGGTGAAGGTTAAAAAGCTTTATTAGCAAACTACAGAAAAGAGATTACAGAAGCAAGATAGAGTAGAATGCTTGCCTCCCTTCTGTTGTTGGGAACCCCTCAAAGCAACAACAACGGACAGACTCATTGGGCAGCACACAGCACCTCCTGCAGCTAGGTCTGGGTCGAGGTTCTGCCCTCCTAAGGATTCCCTACTCTTATATAGGTTTTCTGTGTTTACAATAATTGCACCTGTTCTCATTGAGTTGGACAAGTTTTGCACATAACTAATTTGGGAGGAATCTCAATAGTTGATGGCATATACATCTTAGACACTCCCATACCAGGTTCCCAGGCCATCTGATGGTAAACAATGCTTCTAAGTTGGCCAAGAGGCCACCTAGAGCCACTAAGTTCCCAGGTCAACCGAGCCCATCCAGATGATGAACACCAGTTACCTAAGCCATTGAAGTCTGGCCAGCAGATAACCAAGCGCCCTTCCAGTTACAAGCCACTGAAGTCAGGCCCACTCATAACCTAGTGCTCTTCCAATTATTAGTTGGCATCCTTGCCAGGTTTAAGTCTGTCCGAAAACAGATTTTAATTGGCGAGGGGAGTTGTAGGCCAAGACATCTGGAGGGCCACAGCTTGCCCACTCCTGCTTAAGCCATTGAGGGTGAAATCCTATGCATGTTTAGAGAGAGAAAAGCCGGCTGCAGAATGCTGGGAGTTGTAGGCCATTTTTCTTTCTAAATGCATAGGATTGCACCCTTAGATCTTTAAAAGTTAAAACCAACACCTTGAATTGAGCCCTATCAAATGCCAGATTCTTCTCGCACGCGCACACACACACACCTATTTTGAAAGGCCAAATGTTGCAAGACGTTCTTTCAAACCATTGTGGCAAAGCTGACTTCATGGAAAAATCTCTGCATGGGGCAGCCAATATTCCATGGACAATAGAAAGCTGCGTCATAACATTCTTGAGTGGCTTGTTTTTACATGGCCCCTTTTGAATTAAAGGAGTTTCATAGAATAACCAAAGCAGCAGCCTGGGGTTCCAGGAGAGACCACACGAGGTCTGGAGAAAATAACGTATTTTTTCTTCTGTCTGAAGCCTGGGACATGGCCCAGATGGGTGGCTGAGAGGCGTGGGGTTATTTCTGATCAGGGGCGGGTGCGGTGGGGGGGAGCCTCTAATTACCAGCCCCAAACTTGGGAAAGCTCATGGACATTTTAACTTGTATAAAGGGAGAAATCTACACACACACACACACACACACACAGATCAGCTAACCACCTTTTCCCAGATACTTAAGAGTATACAGTCATGCCTTGGATTGAGAGCATAATTCGTTCCGGAAACAGTGCTTGTAATCCAAAACACTCTTATATCAAAACGAAATCCCCCCAATAAATTTGTACAGAGATTTTTAATTTAAGCCGTACTACAGTACTTGTATTGCAAGACGTCACTTGTATATCAAGTTAAAAAAATATTAAATAAATATTTAAAAATTGCTTGTCTTGCAAAACGCTCTCAAACCAAGTTACTTGCAATCCAAGGTATTACTGTATCTATGTGCAAACTTGGGTCTATTTTATGCCAGTTCAACTATCACTGTGTCCATCAAAGAATCCTGGAGATTGTTTGGTGAAGGTGCTGAAAACCCTCTTGGTTGAAGGTTTGTAGTTTGGATCAGGAATGGACAGGCTTCAAGGTTGTGAGATCTACTTTCATTTTTTTTACTAGGACTCTGAGGTCCACCAACTTTGGTGCAAAATAGCAGCTGGGGACAGAGCTAGGTGCAAAAATAGTGGTTTAGGGGGTAGAGCTGATGACCTACAGGTAGCCTATGAGCCATGGCACTGGGATGATGACCTGCATATGCAAGTACAATTTACATCTGTGTTTACAGCAGGTCAGGGATCCTAATGCACAACTCTAATAACTGTTCGGCAGGGTTGTACAGAGGCAAGCCATTAATATATTCCACAGGTGAGGGCAGAGGTGGTGATAGGGGGTGACTCACTAGGGCTTGAGCCCTGAATCTCTGGGAGGCCATCTGCCTCCGCCACCACCCCTTCTATTCATGGGCACTTGCTGAAATAAAGGGATAGGGGCCCTGATGATCTCTGATGCATCTGATTCTGGCTTTTTACCCACATGTGCTTCACCTCCTGCTAAACCCCCTTGAATCTATCTGCTTGAGGGTGGTTTTTTTTTCTGAAATCAAACACCCTCCTCTCCCCTGTCCATACATCCCTTTTTTTACAAAAAAAAAGGAGTGTCCTTAAGAGACAGCGTCCTTTACAGAATTTAGAGTTTATGTAAATCAGCATATGCAAATTTGGGCTTGGGGGGAGGGGTCCTGTGGGCCTGAGCCCCAGATCTTTTTGGTACCTAGCACCATCCCTGGTGAGGAGCACGGAGGTTTTTAGAGCAGTTAGCACAAGGCCAGCCAGGGCAGAGATGTTCCGTTTGTTGTTTGCTTGCCATTTTATGCTCTGTAGTTAAGTTATTGGATCGGAGATCCATGCCATCTATTGCAAGTAGCCCAGAGATCTACCGGCGCATCCTCATCAACCTTCGATCCGCCCCCTGGTGTATATAACACAGCAGGGGCGTTGAAACGCAGGCCCGCAGGCCAAATCCTGCATCCCTGGGGTCCCGATCTGGCCCTCTAGGGCAGTTGTTCTCCAACCTTGGGTCCCCAGATGTTTTTGGCCTACAACTCCCAGCATGCCCCAGCCAGCGTTGCTGGCTGGGGCATGCTGGGAGTTGTAGGCCAAAAACATCTGGGAACCCAAGGTTGGAGAACACTGCTCTAGGGTTTCCCAGATGGCCAGGCCTCTGTTCTCCCCAGCCACCAGTCCTTTGGTTGTTTCCCAGCGTTTCCCCCCCCATTCCAAATGGTCTTGAAATGCCTCTCCTAAGGCTTCCTCACTGGCAGTAAGCTAAAATATGCTGATATTTTTTGATCCCGCCCCCCCCTTTTGCCTTTGGCCCCGCCCATCACAAAGGTGGCCTCATTGGTCCATCCATCTCAGGGCTTCAGGCAGGATTCTTTCCCAGCACTGCCCGGAGAAGCCGGGAGTTGAACTTGGGACCTTCTGTATGCTGAGCCACGCGGCCCCTTTGCAAAGCTGGGTGCTCATCCTGCTCGCCACAGGCTCGCCAGCGGATGAGTGAGCAGCCTTCTCAAAGCTTGACAGTAACTCAATGCTATTTTTTATCGTCGTTCCTGTTTTACACAGTGCCGTAGGAAACTGCCTTCTATCCAGTCAGACCTTTGCTCCATCTAGCTCCTTTAGTCCCTAATCTGACTGATATACTGATATGATCGCACTCTTCCAGTATTTGAAGGGATGTCACACAGAGGAGGGCAAAGATATCTTCTCGTTCATCCCAGTTTGCAGGACACGGAATAATGGGCTCAAGTGACAGGAACCTAGATTCCACCTAAACATCAGGAAAAATTTCCTGACTGTCAGAGCAATAAGACAATGGAACCAACTACCTAGGGAGGTGGTGGGCTCTCCCACTCTGGAGGCATTCAAGGTGCAGCTGGACAGACATCTGTCAGAGATGCTTTGACCTAGATTCCTGCATTGAGCGGGGGGTTGGACTCGATGGCCTTGTAGGCCCCTTCCAACTCTACTTTTCTATGATTCTATGATGATGGCTCCCAGGGTGTGAGAAAGGGGTATTAATCCCAGCGGAAAAAGGACAGACCTAGGACCTTTCCCGTGTGCTCAACCACCACGGAGCTAATTTCTCCAACAGATGAACAACGGATGAATGCAAGAACTTGCCGTTATGTGTAACTGGCCTTCGTTTTGTTTGTAAATTGAAGACGAAAGGGTTGAGCCGGGGGTTCACGGAAAGGGTCTAAAAGCAAGGCTCTCCAACCTTGGGTCCCCAGACGTTGCTGGCCTACAGCTCCCAGCATATCCAGCCAGCATAGCTAATGGCAAGGGATTCTGGGAGCTGTAGTCCAGCAACATCTGGGGACCCACGGCTGGAGAGCCCTGGTCTAAAGGAACAGACAGGAGAAGGTCACGAAAAGGATAAGTAAGGCTGGAACGGACATATGCAATCCCTCTGCACATACAAGATGCCCAGTGAACTATTTAGGGTGCACTCCTGTGGGCTATGCCCTCTGTGCTCGTAAGCCCGCAAACTCAGAGGCTTAGGAGCATCCAACGCAGAGTGGGAGGAGTGGCGGAGGTGCTCTCCACCTACCCGAGCCTCCCGCTCTGCATTTCAGCTGGACAGCCGGTTTTTTTTGGCCATCTAGCTGAGGCGCTTCAGAGAGGGAGGGAAAGAGGCGGGAGCGCCATCAGGATCCTTGTATCCTGGTGGCCCCGGTCTCCTCCCCTCCCTCCCCCCCCAAACGCCCCTTTTGCCCCCTCTCCGAGGTCAGTTTCCCGACCTCGGAGAGGCAACTGGCATGGTTCTTTCCACGCCAGCTGCGAGGTGGGGGGAGAGGGATTGGAGCATGGATTCCCAGCTCCAACGGTCTGAACTCTGCCTCCAGCCTTGGATCTGGGAATCTGAACTATTATGCCCCCCCACTCCCCCCAGACAATGTCTAGGGGCCATAGGATCACTCTCTTATTTATTTTTTAAATGTATGCCCTGTCCTTCATAGCCGCTCAGCATTTCCAGGGCAGCTTACAAAAGAGTTTCTAAAAAGGGGGGGGGAAACAACAACCAAATGTCCCCAAACAGCATACGGCCATCAACTCAAGATTTTCTAGGGTATTTTTTCTCTGCAGCACCAGAAAGAAACACTTGATCTAGATCATAGAGTTGGAAGGGGCCTATACAAGGCCATCGAGTCCAGCCCCCCTGCTCAATGCAGGAAACCAGAGGAGGGGGGTCTCCCATCCAAGTCACAACCAGGCCTGATCCTGCTTAGCTTTCCTACGCTCAGACAAGCTGAGCCAGCGTAAGCCACTCAAAGTCAACAAATCATTTCTAGCTGTTGTTTTTTTTTTTAAAAAATCTCCATCAAGAACAGGAATTGAAAGCTAATGGGTCTTAATTGCCCATTCAAGACCAGGCCACCCCCCCCCCCCAAATGCTTTGCATTATAACAGGGAACAATATATTGTTCCTGGGAAAATTCATTTCCTGCCAGCTACTGTGAGAATAGCAGCTAAGCTCAGAGGGAACAGGGAAGTTGGAGGGGGGGGTGGGGTGGCAGATGGTATCACCCGCCCTGCTCCATTACACTACTGCACAAGAGGATTAATATGGGAGAAGATGATAGAGCAGCAGCCTCGATCCTAATAAGCCATCTAGGGCCTTCAAGGTAAAAAACCAGCACTTTGAATTGAGCCTGGAAGCAAACAGGGAGCCAATGAAATTGAGTCTGAACAGATGTGATCCTCCCACCTCCGGGTCCCTGTTATAAGTCGAGCAGCTGCATTCTTGCAGTGGAGGCTGGTCACACGCCAAGGTTCTTGGGGCTGCGTACCCACTCCAGATTTCATTCTCAACTTCAAAAAGAGTTGTCCATGGTGCTGAACCATTTCCCCAACATAGGTTCGGCACCGTGGATGGCTCCTTTAAAATCTGGAGCAGGCTACGCAGCCCTGCTCACATAAGCCTCAGCTAGCATGACCCAGTGGTCAGGGATGATGGGAGTTGTGGTCCAACAACATCTGGAGAGACCCCTATTGCAGGCCAGTTAGTTTCTACCCCAAACACAAGCAGATGGATTTAGGGTTAAGGAGCAGAATTTTGGCAAGGGGAAACATGACTTCTAGACCAGGGGTTCTCCAACCAGGGCGAAGTGGTCACCCTTTAACTCAGATAAGGACAACGAGGACCAACTCGGGTTATTGGGGAAAGGTTGATTGTGCACAATTGGTCCTGCGGACTGGACTGTGTCGCAAAGCAGAACCCCGGGCGGGGTTTTTACAACCACTTTTATAGCATACCTAAGTCTGGTCATTTGGCAACAGTTCTTTACATTGGTCAGCAAGGTCAAGACAAAAGGGGGTTTTGCTTTAGGGGAGGGGGATTTCCTTACAAGGAGACAGGAAGATGATCTTACAATCAAGCAGCTGCTAGGTATTATCTTATCTTGGTCACGTAGGCAGGGTGAGACAACAAAACACCTCAACATTTGTGAGTCAACAACAGCCATTGACGGCCATTGTCAGTCATTGCCACAGTCATTACCAGCCATTGACTACATTCTTTTAGTATTATTCATGACCCGGGCAACCTGCCTACCTGCCTGGCTTGAATATCTTGTAAGTTTTTTTCTTTTAACTATTTCGTTTCCTTCAGGGGGGGATTTTAGGGTTTCAGGGGGCGGGGGATTTGGACCACAGACTCAAACTGTTGGAATACTGATCTTTCTACAAATTACAAGTCTACACATTGTACATAATCTACAGGACATCACACCTTATTGTATGACACAGATTAACTTCTGACAATCTTGGAAAGGGGGGGGGAGGACATTCTGACACATGGTGAAAGGGGTGCATGGGGCAAAAAAGGTGGAGAACCACTGATCTAGACCATGTCAAGTCACAGCACTTTTCTTTTTTACAAATTTACAGCACAGTCCTATGCATATTTACTCAGAAGTGAGTCCCAGTTTAACAGGGCTTGCTCCCAAGTAAGTGTGCATAAGATTTCAGCCTTGTGTTGCAATCCCTTGTACCCACTAATCTGTGAGTAAACCCCATTAAACTCCATTGGACTTACTTCTGAGTAGACATGTGTAGGATTGCTCTTGTCAAGCACCATTAGACATTCATCGCGAACTGTGCAGGGAAGTAGATATTGAAATCCCCTTAAATGCAGGCACTTGAGATAAAATAAAAGAAACAGAGAGGAAAAGATTGAAAAATCACCCTGCTTGTTATTCTGTCCAGTAGCCTTGCAGGTCTCGGTCTCGTCTTGGTCTCCCTCCCTCTCTCTCTGAAGTTTGCAGAGTAAAAAAAAAAAACAGACTTTAAACGTTTGCCTCCTCCATGGGGTGAGAGAAACCACATGCTTTCTGCTCATTAAAAAAGGATTTGCAAAGTGTGCAGCTTTGCAGGGGGCTTGTGTGTTAGGCTAATCGTTATTGCAATGAGCCAAGTAGATGGTGGGATTTGTTCCTTTTAGGTTTGCCTGATTATGCTCCTGCAGAGCTTATATCCAGGGCTCTAAAAGCCCAAATCGGGACTCTTTAGGGTGGCACAGATCACCGCCGGGGGTTGGCATGGGTTGCTGTAAGTAGGACTGTGTGTGCTGTGCCCTAGAAAACAGATAAAATTCTGCACCAAGGAAAGCTGAATTTTCCGTCCTGTATAAATTATGCAAATTGGCACAATGCCTCCTATTTGCATAATTTATGCTGATATCGCCACTCATGGGAGGGAAGTGGCGCTGAAGCCCCGCCTTCAGGCACTGAAAAATCATATTCAGGTATCTTTCTGGATTCAGAGATTTCAGCAGAGATGGCCCATATACATTCTCAGGAATAGCTCTGTAGCCATAAGGGCTAGAAACCTTTTTTTTTTTTTTAAGCAACCCAAGAAGAAAGCTGAGATTATCATCATTATATTTTCTTCTTCTATGGAATCACATCTTCTTCCATGCCAGATTTGCCTATGGGCTGATTTCTTCTCCCATCCTCTAGGCTACGCATTGTTGTGAAACGATTGACATATTTTAAATGTTTTAAATTGACAAAGCAGAGCGCACACACAAGCAGGAGAGAATTTGTAGGGTCAATGGATAAATCATAGAATTGGAGGGGGCCTTGTTGAACCCTCTGCTCCGTGCAAGAAATCCAGAGCTTTAAACCTCTGCTTTAACACTGCCAGTGAGGGAGGGCCCAACGCCCCTCTAGGTAATTGGTTCTATGGTTGAACTGCTCTTAAAAACATAAGAGCCGCGGCGCTGCATCAGACCAAAGTCCTATCCAGTCCAGCGTTCTGTTCCTAAAGTGGCCACCTGCCTCTGGGAAGCCCACAAGCAGGACATGAGGACAATTATAGCACCTTCTCACTCATGTTCCGCTGCAACTGGTATTGAAACTGCCTCTGATCCTGGAGGTAATCTATAGCCATCGTGACTATTAGCCGTCAATAGCCTTATCGTCCATGAATTTGTCTAATCTCCTTCTAAAGCCAGCCAAGTTGGTGGCCGCCCGTCACTGCATCTTGTGGTCGCGAATTCCATAGTTTTAACTCTGCACTGTGTGATAGAAGGACTTCCTTTTAACTGTCCTGAGTCTCCAACCATTCAGCTTCATGGGATACATCTCTATGGAGTCCCCCCCCTTTCTCACCCGCTTTTACGCTAAAGAGCCCCAATTGTAACCTTTCTTCATGGCGGGGTTGCTCCAGGCCCTTGATCATTTTAGGGTGCAATCCTATGTATGTTTAGACAGGGGGGGAAATCCTACAAACCCCAGCATGGCTGGCTTGGGCATGCTGGGAGTTGTAAGACTTTTTTCTGTCTAAACATGCAGAGAATTGTAGCCTCTGGTGCAAGTTTAGATAGAAAAAAGGCCTACTAGTCCCAGCATGCCCCAGGCAGCTATGTTGGCTGGGGCATGCTGGGAGTTGTAGGTCTTTTTCCTCTCTAAACTTGCATAGTGTGGCGTAGTGGTGAGAGTGTTGGACTGGGATTCGGGAGATCCAGGTTCTAGCCCCCGCTCATCCATAAAACTCACTGGGTGACTTTGGGCCAGTCACTGACTCTTAGCCTAACCTACCTCACAGGGTTGTTGTGAAGATAAAATGGAGAGGAGAAGGATTATGTAAGCCACCTTTGGTTCCTTGAAGGAAAAAAGGTGGGGTATAAATATAATAAATAAATAAATAAATAAATAAATTGTGCCTTTAGTTGCTCTTTTCTGTACATTTTCCAGCTCCATAATATGAATATTATGTGCTGATCAGATCACTCCAAAATGATTTACATTGTGTCAGGTATCCACGTACGAAGGGATCGTTATTAACATAGGAGACAAAATAAAACCATTGGACTACCAAAAAAAAAATAAATCCTGATGAGAATGACCGTCAAATCCGTCATGTCAATTCTTGCTATCAAAGTGAAGCTCTAAACTCTCTGGTACAGATGATGTAATAGTATCAAAGGCACATGGGTGTTTTTCCTCCATTGGAGTGTGACCTTTTGGCTACTTTTAAAGGATTTTCTCAGTGAAGCCAGGATTACTCACTTCAGTTGTATTCCTGGTTTGTAGAGTGACAGCTCTAGAAGCCTAGCATGAAAAGATGGAAGACATTATAGTGTTGCAAGATTGGAAGTTTGGATAGGAGGCTAATGGATCCTGGAGTACCACTGAGACTTCCTTAATAGTGCTGGCAAGTTGCCAAGCACCTTCCCTTTATTAGGGAAATTGGCTGATTTCTGAGGTATTCTGAGTGGCTAGGATATACGGTACCTGAAAGGGGTATTCCTTCCTCCAACCCAGGGGATGCTGGTCACTCCTATGTCAGTGGGGCTCCTTATCCATTGCAGCTTTTATTCTAAGCTTTATAGGCACTATCCATGGTGGTGAACCTATTTTGGGGGGGTGGAGTTCAGCACCATGGATAACCCCTATAAAGCTCAGAATAAAAGCTCCAATGGATGAGGAGCCCCACTGACAGAGGAGTCGCCAGCTTCCCCTGCTCCAACCCACTCCTTAGCTAAGGCTGATGTAACATACCGTGCGTGTCCATGAAAGAAACAGAGGGCAGACTGCAGCTTTGAGTGAGACAACGGCCCAGGCCACTGTGGGCTGGTTGGCTGTTCGCTCGCCGACCCACATTACTCCCAACAGATGACCAGGCAAGCGGTGGCTCGGCATGGCTCATTTCCCCCTCAGCCCTCCAGCCTACTCTCTGCACATATCCCAGTGGCCTTTGCGGCACAACCCATCTCATCCCAGCTTGTCTAAGCGTGGAAAGCTAAGCAGGGTCAGGCCTGGTTGTTACTTGGATGGGAGACCCCTCCTCTAGCTTCCTGCATTGAGCAGGGAGTTGGATGTTGTGATATGTATCACTTCACCAGCTGTAGCACACTGTTTACACATGGAAAGAACAGAATGGCTGTAAACAAGTTTGTTATGTCTTTCTGGGTTCTCGTGTTTTTCGCATGGGAAGCCTAGACCGTGGGAGCATTATGAGCTAGTCACATGGTTTGTATGTTCTGATGACGTGCTAACTTGTTTTCTGTCTGAAGCCATCTTAGAGAGAGGCAGGACTGCTTTCTCTCTTCTTCTTTGTTCTTCTTGCTGGACTTTGTTACTGCAACAATGTAACAATGTAACGCCTTTGCTGAGGTGGAGTGAAGCTCAACTTACTCCACTGGATGTAATGCTTGCTATGCATTTATACTCTGCACATGGACTGTAACTAGGAAATGTATACTCTGTAGAACTTTACTTGCTAAGTGAATAAACAGGTAGAATTAGACCTGTGGTGTTCCAGAGTGTTTCCTGACTCCATGGATTAATCTGCAACGAGGAAGCTGGAAGCAAGTCTGATTACAGGCAGGCTGGGCTGGCATCTTCACAACACGCTGCACGCTGCGAAAAGGGGGGAGCTGAGATCTGGAAGATCTGTGTGTGGAATAACAGGCCTCTGCTAGCACACAGACAGGATTTTAAATCTCCCATGCGCACACGCACTCTGCTGCTCACACACACACACGCACCAACATTGGACTCGATGGCCTTGTACGCCCCTTCCAACTCCATGATCTATGAATCTATGAATCTCCTCATCCTAGCCCCCTCCCCGCTCCAATTGCTACCCCTTTTCAAAACACTTACTTTGTTCACTTTTAAAAATTATTTTTCATTGCCTCAGAATTGCGCAAATGGGGTCGTATTATTATTATTATTATTATTATTATTATTATTATTGGTAGTGGTAGAGTAGTATTTTGTCGGTTGTTTGCAAGTGCGCAAGAGTGCAGATTCGACTATCCATTATGTGTAATCTTGCCTGGTCAATTTCTTTGTATGTTTCAGCTGTCAAAGGGAGCCCCAAAGTAGAGTCTGCAACACATATTAGGAAATTGACAAGGCGAGACTGCATATACAGTCATGCCTTGGATTGAGAGCATAATTCGTTCCGGAAACGTGCTTGTAATCCAAAACACTCTTATATCAAAATGAAATCTCCAAAAAAAAATTTGTACAGAGATTTTTAATTTAAGCCGTACTACAGTACTTGTATTGCAAGACGTCGCTTGTATATCAAGTAAAAAAAAATTAAATAAATATTAAAAATTTGCTTGTCTTGCAAAATGCTCTCAAACCAAGTTACTTGTTATCCAAGATATTACTGTAGGCTAATTTGCGCATACAGTCATGCCTTGGATTGAGAGCCTAATTCGTTCCGGAAAGGTGCTTGTATCCAAACAACTCTTATATCAAAACAAAATCCCTCAAAAAAAATTTGTACAGAGATTTTTAATTTAAGCCATACTAGTACTTGTATTGCAAGACGACGCTTGTATATCAAGTAAAAAATAATTAAATAAATATTAAAAAATTTGCTTGTCTTGCAAAACGCTCTCAAACCAAGTCACTTGTAATCCAAGGTATTACTGTAGTTGCGAAGGACCTGAGGAGAAGTATCATAGAATCATAGAATCATAGAAAAGTAGAGTTGGAAGGGGCCTACAAGGCCATCGAGTCCAACCCCCTGCTCAATGCAGGAATCCAGGTCAAAGCATCTCTGACAGATGTCTGTCCAGCCGCACCTTGAATGCCTCCAGACTGGGAGAGCCCACGACCTCCCTAGGTAGTTGATTCCATTGTCTTATTGCTCTGACAGTCAGGAAATTTTTCCTGATGTTTAGGTGGAATCTAGGTTCCTGTAACTTGAGCCCATTATTCCGTGTCCTGCAAACTGGGATGAACGAGAAGAGATCTTTGCCCTCCTCTGTGACATCCCTTCAAATACTGGAAGAGTGTGATCATCTCCCCTCAGTCTCCTCTTCTGAAGGCTAAACATGCCCAGTTCTTTCAGTCTCTCCTCATAGGGCCTTGTTTCCAGTCCCTTTATCATCCTTGTTGCCCTCCTCTGAACCCTCTCCAGTTTGTCTATGTCCTTGTTAAAGTGAGGTGCCCAGAACTGGACGCAGTACTCAAGATGAGGCCTAACCAGTGCCGAGTAAAGGGGAATTATCACTTCCCGCGATTTGGAAGCTATACTTCTATTAATACAGCCCAAAATTGCATTTGCCTTCTTTGCAGCCACGTCGCATTGCTGGCTCATATAATAGTATGGCTAATAGTAAGAGAAAGGAGAAACCCATTCGTGCAATTCAGAAGCACTGAAGAAAGTGGGGGGATGTGAACAAAGTAAGTGCACCAAAGGGTTGGGGGACAATATCTCCCACTTGGCAATGCAATCCTCTTGCTATTAATTCTTGAACTGACACTTCTCAGTGTCCTCCACCTTTTCAACACTTCCTCGAGTCTCCAGCTAGTCCAGAAATGGGAGTTACTGGTTCCCACCCCGCTTTCTGCGGCTTCTTTGTTTTCGGAGCAGTTACTGGAGTTGCACAAATATCCGCTCCATTTATTTACCAGCCTTTAAAATTGCGCAAATATTCCCAGTAGTTTTTTTTTAAAAAAAAAAATACAGGGTGGCTGAAAAGGATGGAGCAGATGGGGCGCCCACATCAGCAGTACTTACACCAGTGTTTCTCAACCTTGGGTCCCCAGATGTTTTTGGCCTACAACTCCCAGCATGCCCCAGCCAGCTATGCTGGCTGGGGCATGCTGGGAGTTGTAGACCAAAAACATCTGGGGACCCAAGGTTGAGAAACACTGACTTACACCCACATGGGGCCCCATTCACTCCATCCCATGCAGCCGCCTTCTAAGGGACTTTAAAACCAAATTGTCAGGGAGATTTGCACAGATCCGTTGAAGCGCAATACCTGTTCGAGGGAGGGGGGGTGACCCCATTTGCGCAATTCTGAGGAACCAAAAAAAATTAAAGAAAAAGGTGGCAGATGAGTGAGAGTCCTTCCAAAGTAGCATTTGGGCACCGGTGTAGGGGCAGTCACTGGTGAGGGAGGCTGGAGGCGGCACCGGTGAGATCGCAGAGAGCAATCTGGGCTATTTTGCCGCTCTTGCCAAGTGACTCCGCTTGGCACAAGCTGTAGTGCTGGGTTCAGACATCGCGACAAGCCACCCTGAGGACAAGCTGTCCTCAGCAACACTACCACAACAAGCCATGGGTTCTCAGGGTTGCTTCTTGGGGGACAAACAACCCACACTAATTTGCCCACAACGAGTTCGGACGTCACAGCAAGCCACGCCGACACTAATGTGGCTCATAAACCACCATGGCTTATCATGACTTGCGAACCCAGTCAGAGAGAGAGAGACAGAGAGATGTAAGCAACATCAAGTAGGCCGCTCAACAAGATCTGCCACGGACGGCCTTCTCCCTGTCCCATCAGCCAGAGAAACCAGGCTGGTGGGGACTAGGAGGAGGGCCTTTTCTGTGGCAGCCCCCAATTTATGGAACTCTCTCCCCAGTGACCTCCGCCATGCCCTTTCCTTGATTAGCTTCCACCGTGCTTTAAAAACGTGGCTTTTCAGGTGGGAATATGGGGTGGGTTAGGATTTTTAAGTTTTGTAGTTTTTAAAATTGTGTTTTATACTGTGTGTGTGTGTGTGTGTGTGTGTGTTCTCCCCCTTCTTGTATTTTATTGGATTGTACATCGCTCAGAGTGGCCGGTTGTCTGGCCAGATGGGCAATTCATAAATATCATCATCATCATCATCATCATCATCATCATCATCATCATCATCATCATCTTAGGGTGCTGACTGTCTCCGTGCACTTCTGATGTGAGAGCACTGGAATCTGGCTGCTCCTCGGGATGTTTAAGCTCTGTGCCTCCATGCAAATATTTGCAAAACACCAATAAGCCTCCCACTGACCTCCTTCCAAACGGAACCAATCCCGGATAAGTGCGGTGCCCCCTGGAACTTCTCAGCACTCGGAGAAGTGTGGGGAGTGTAACAATAGTATGGGACCACCCTGGATAATCTGGAATAATGTCGATATGCTATTGTGTTTGATTAATGAAGCTTTCGTCATTCTGGCTGCACACTTAGGCATACAATCATGCACCCTGAAGGTGATTTCTGCCGTAGTTCCTAATAAGAGCTTGTTAAACCTTTGTCGTCTTTGTGCAGTTTTGTATTTCAAAAAACAAAACAAAACAAAGAACACAACTGTTGTTGTTGTGTTTTTTTTTTAAAAAAAAAAAAAAACCAATAAGGGAATGATTATACAGATTCATGCGGTGCTCTAAAATGTTGTGTTTTTTAAAAGGCAGACAAAGCAGTCTGCTTGAAGCATGCGCACAGTGGTGCTGTCACAGCAGGACTTTGGGGCCAGAGTCCAGGTCCCAGCTCAGCTGAACGAGTAGGGCCCCCCCCCTCAAATGCCGCAGGACAGACTTACCACGTTTTGAAGTAAGCAAAGCAATCCACCACCGTAGGACCATTAAGGCTAGAGTCGACAATTACCTAACTGCAGGACTGTATGGGTGGTGGCAGGGAACCCCATGGCTGGGCCAGGATTGGATGTGTTAGTATGCATTTCAGTTGCACAGTTGGAAGGAAGCTGTTCTTTACCATTCATTTGGGACTGAATAGAGACAATGGTTTCTTGTCTTGCCCTAGACGTTAATTAACTTAAGAGCACAGTCCTGTGCATGTTTAGACAGAAAGAAGGCCTACGACTCCCAGCATGCCCCAGCCAGCATAGCTGGCTGGGGCATGCTGGGAGTTGTAGGCCTTCTTTCTGTCTAAACAAGCACAGGATTGTGCCTTAAGCAATGCAAAGTTATCACCCATCACTGCTGCTGTGAAGGGTAACTGTGGTTATTTTTTGTGTGTACTTTCAAGTTCTAACTGAATTGTCGCTGTCTGTACATTTGACCTCACTGCGTACAATTCCCCAACCACCCGTGTTTATATATGTATATATTTGTGTGTGTGTGTGTGTGTCTGTCTGTCTGTAACTCAGGATATAGTTCCTGCATCGGCGGATGAAGTGGATTCTAGCCCACGGAAGCGTCTGACGTAATTCATTTGTTAGCCTTTTAGGTGCCACAAGACTCTTTGTCGTTTTTTGCTGCGGCAGGACTAACGCAGCCTCCCCTTCTGGGAAACGGGTTCTCTCACGCTGTGACTGAGAAAAGTACCGGCCCTTTTCACCCCGAGTAGGATGACTGCCGGTGAACATTGGGATTGCTGGAAATGTAAATCTCTCTTTCCAATTAGCCTTCTGATTCCTGATAGATCTTAATTGCTGGCTTTTCTTTCTCAGCGAAGGTTTTCTAGGTCTGCCTCCGACCTGTGTTTTCCTTAGCTGCCTCTTATCTGTGGAATGCCTCCCTCGCACCACACACACACACACACACACACACACACACACACACCCCTGGAGTCGCTCCTTCTCTTCATCATGGCAAAACCTGCTTATTCACCTGCCTCTCACTCGGGCCCAACAACGGTGGTGGTGAGAAGGAGATGCAGTGGTGGCCTCCCTGGCTCCCTGCCTGTCCGGCAAGCATTAGCAATCGGGGCTGGCGTCAAGGGTAGGCATGGTTGGGCAGCTGCCGGGGCCCACACCCCAGCAGGGCCCCCACTGACAACAGCCCCCGGACTTGCTCCTCGTCTTCCCCGCGGCAACCTGCTTGTTTCCCCGTTGCGTGCCTGCAAGCCGTGGGTGAAGGGAGACGGCCAGCAAGAGCCGTTCTGGAGCAAAGTGCCAAGCTCCTGTACCCTTCACCAACTTTGCACGTGTACAAGGTGTACATTCGGAAAGAATGGCTATGATTTCAAGAAAACTGCCACCCATCTCTCCACAGTGGAAGCTGGGGCCCTTACCTGTGCCTAGTTGCTACTCCGTCCGCCATGCGAAATCTGGAGGGGCAAAGTCCAGCTCGCTGCTCCCTCTTCTTGTGTTTCGCTGGATGGGATCCAGACTGTTGGTTGACACCGATGGGATTTAAGTCTTGACTAACTTGTTCCATAGATTTCAAAGACCTGGGTGTTTGCATGATCCAAATAAGCTACCCTGGCTTATAGAATCATAGAATCATAGAAAAGTAGAGTTGGAAGGGGCCTACAAGGCCATCGAGTCCAACCCCCTGCTCAATGCAGGAATCCAGGTCAAAGCATCTCTGACAGATGTCTGTCCAGCCGCACCTTGAATGCCTCCAGACTGGGAGAGCCCACCACCTCCCTAGGTAGTTGATTCCATTGTCTTATTGCTCTGACAGTCAGGAAATTTTTCCTGATGTTCAGGTGGAATCTAGGTTCCTGTAACTTGAGCCCATTATTCCGTGTCCTGCAAACTGGGATGATTGAGAAGAGATCTTTGCCCTCCTCTGTGTGACATCCCTTCAAATACTGGAAGAGTGCGATCATATCTCCCCTCAGTCTCCTCTTCTGAAGGCTAAACATGCCCAGTTCTTTCAGTCTCTCCTCATAGGGCCTTGTTTCCAGTCCCTTTATCATCCTTGTTGTACCTTGTTTCAGCCGAGGCACCAGCCGGCCGGTCCTGGGTGCCATTTGCCTAATCACCTGCCCGGCCGCAGCTTGTTGGGTTTCTGGGTGACTGGAGGGTTGTCTTTCCCTCCAGTAAGCTGTGCTGCCTGGGTTCGGATGACACGAGAAGCCACGCCCAGGCAGCGATTTGGAAATCTCGCCCGGCATGTGCCACGATTTAAATAAGCTGCGATGTCTTATTTTGTTCATGCAAACCCGGCCCAATAAGACCTAAGTTCAACCAAGTTAGCCTGAGCCCAACCCTTTACAGTAATACCTTGGATTGCAAGTAACTTGGTTTGAGAGCGTTTTGCAAGACAAGCAAATTTTTAAATATTTATTTAAATTTTTTTGACTTGATATACAAGCGACGTCTTGCAATACAAGTACTGTAGTACGGCTTAAATTAAAAATCTCTGTACAAATTTTTTTTGGGGGGGATTTCGTTTTGATATAAGAGTGTTTTGGATTACAAGCACGTTTCCGGAATGAATTATGCTCTCAATCCAAGGCATGACTGTATCTTTAAAGCAGACCTGAACCAGACAGCCCTTTCAGATAGAGTACTGTCCTCCGTAAGGAAGAACGCACGGCCACCCTAGTATCTAACGGGGGTGTTGTTGTTGTCAGGAAGGTCTTGTTTCAACAGGCCCTTGCAAAGCATTTATTTATTTATTTTTATACCCCGCCTTTTTTCCTGCAAGGAACCCAAGGCGGCTTACATAATCCTCCTCCTCCTCTCCATTTTATCCTCGCAACAACCCTGCGAGGTAGGTGAGGCTGAGAGTCAGGGACTGGCCCAAAGTCACCCAGTGAGTTTCATGGCCGAGTGGGGACTAGAACCCGGATCTCCCGAGTCCCAGACCAACACTCTCACCACTACGCCACACTGGCTCTCTCACTGCCTTTTTGCAAAAAAAAAAAAAAAGTATCACTGCCTTTTTTGCAAGGGAGCTCCTGGTGGACCGGAGCGCATCCTGAAAAGCACTTCTTGAAAATCCTGCAGCCCTGGCTTTCAGCAAGGGCAGAATTTCCCCGCTGAGCCAAGGGAACTGTCTGCCACGCAGCGCTTCACCTTGAGGCATCCCTCCCTCCAGGTTGTGCAGACGTCAGCCTCCGGAAGAGCCGGCTCAGATGCTCTGCTCCGAGCGCCTCGCCTCTCTCTCCCTCCCCGATAGCTTCGCAGTGCTCTTGGCAGCCACGCTGTTTAGGAAATTATACCAAACTGGAGACATAACATAGACATTGCAAATCGCGCTGTTTACATTCCTGCAGAGAAGAGCTGCAGCAGAAACTGCCAGAACCGTACGCTCCGATGAACGAGACACTCGAGGTTTGCGAGTTTTAAAATGTATTGCACTTTTGGGGTTTGGGGTTTTCCCTCCCCTTTTTGTTTTTGTTTTTTTGCTGTCATCAGATGGTTTTGAATGCTAATGTCTGACTGTACGTACCCATCCTCTCAGCTCCCTGGGGGTGCAGTGCAAAAGGTAGTCCCCACTCTGCACCCTGCCTCTGATGTATGATGGAATCATAGAGTCATAGAAAAGTAGAGTTGGAAGGGGCCTACAAGGCCATCGAGTCCAACCCCCTGCTCAACTGGCTAGCTAGCATGGCTTTCTTTTTAAAAAAATATGGGTTCCTAGTGAGGAATCCACTATGATCTGTGGGAACACCCTGTGCAGGATTCATGGGGGATTCAAGTACAAGCCTGCTGATCATTGTGTTAGGCCCAGAGGCGGTATTAGGGGGTGGCCCACTAGGGCTGGAGCCCCAAATCTTTCATTTGGGGGCCCGGAATCTCTGGGGGCCATCTGCCCCACCACCCTGCTGTCCATGGGCGCTTGCTGAAATACAGGGGCCCTGAGGATCTCTGTAGCATCTGATCTCCCTGGATGAGCTGGCTTTTGGCCCACGTGTGCTTCCCCTCTTGCCACGCCCACCTTGAACCTTTCTGCCTGAGTTTCTTTTCTGAAATCAAATGCCCTCCTCTCCTCTGTCCATACATCCCTTTTTACAAATCAGGGTGTCCTTAGGAGACAGGGTGCTTTCAACACACACACACACACACACATACACACAGACTTTAGAGCATATGCAAATCAGCATATGTAGATTTGTGCTTTGGGGGGGGGCTGTGTGGGCCTGCGCCTTGGATCTTTTCGGTACCTAGCACCACCCCTGGTTAGGCCCTCTATAAAGAGGCTACAGAATGGAGGAGGAAGTGGCTGTATTTACGACTTCACCCATAAGGCAATCCACTGCTTCCTTCTGGCCCAGTTCTGGTTACAAACACAGCCAGATTCTGACCTTGATTGTCTGGATCCAGGCACGCGCCTGCCTATTCCTTCCTCTCTCTCCTTGCTAACCTTCCATTTCACTTTTTTCGTTTCTATACCACCCAATAGCCAAAGCTCTCTGCCACAAAAATGACAACACAAAAATACAAACATTAATATAAAACCTTTAGCATAATACAATTTAATACAATTTAAAACAGTCAAAAAAACAGTTACAAAGAGATAGTGGGACCTGATGAGAAAACTGACATAGAGGTTCCCCCGCGGTTCCCGTTAAAGTCCCCCGCGGTTCCCGTGTCGTGTGCACGCCGACTGGGGGCGCCCCCGCGGGACAGCCGCGGGCGGGCCGCACGCAAAGTGACCATGGTCGGTAGAGGGGTAAGCCCCTACCGTGTGTGGTCACCGTGCCGTCCGAACAGCGGGCGGCCGTCCCGCGGGGTCCCCACAGAGACGGCAGGCCAGAGCGGCTGCCGCTCCAGCCTGTAGGGGCAAACGGCCCCTCTGGGCATCCCGGGGCCCCGCCCCCTAGCACCAGGAGGCCCGCACTGCGGTGCGGGGACTGCGGGGTCTGCCCACACGCGCGGGGCGCCGGTCGTGTGGGGTGCCCCGCCGGACCCCGCGGACGGCCCCGTGGTTCCTCCCCCCGCCGGCTGGTTGGGTCGTGTGAACCGGCCCTAAAAGTTCCATCGTAGGCCGTTAGATGCCTGGGAGTAGAGGAAAGTTTTAACCTAGCGCTGAAAGATGACAATGTTGGTATCAGGCAGACCTCACTGGGGGGAGTGTTCAATAATCAGGGGGCCACCACTGAATAGGCCCTCTTTCTTGCTGCCATCCTCCAAGCCTCTCCCAGGGGAGGCATTTGGAGGAGGGTCTCAGATGTTGATTGTCTGGGTAGGTTCATATCGGGAAAGGCACTCCATCAGGTATTGCTGTCCCGAGCCATGTAAGGCATCATATGTTAAAACCAGCACCTTGAATTGGACTCAGAAATGTACAGGCAGCCAGCGCAAGCGGGCCAGAATTATTTGCTCAGAAGTTCTGATCCCTGCTATCAATCTGGCTGGTGCATTTTGCTCAAGCTGCAGCTTCCAAACAGTTTTCAAGGGCAGCCCCATGTACAGTGCATTTCAGTAATCTAACTGAAGCCAGGTTATCCATGTCCAGGTTGGGGTGCAATGTAAAAGAAATAGTAGCAGTGGGCTACCAAGTTCCAATTCGACATGGGCACTTGCTTGAATGGACACACTCTGGTTTCTCTTCAGATCGTATAAATCTTTTGCTTTTTACTAAAGATTTCCGTGGGGAGGGAATATGACTGATTGGGGGATGGACAGGCGCCCCATTGGGTTGCAGATTTGACTACAGGGAAAGTGCGGGGCTGCCCTGTTGTTTCCCCTTTTGTGCGTTGCTCCAGGGATAGACCGGAATACTCACTTAGAAAATGTGTGTCTTACTGACTGAAACCAAGTCTGTAACCTTGTTCTAATTTCAGTTTGATTGCCTATTGAGAGTGTCTGATTATTCTTTAAGAGTCACTTTGGAATGAAGCCTGAAGGTACAATATAAAATAATTGAACAGAGTGTAAAACCTCAGCTGGCAACCTTGTCAGTCATTTGAACGGAGATCTTGTATCCATCATTCAGAGAGCCACAGATGTGTAGTGGATCCCACTAATATTGGGCAATAATTTCCTATACTTCCCCCGGGTTCTCTGCTGCTCGAGTTTCTCCTCTTCCCCCCAAACCCTAGTCTTTAATCAAACTGATGTACAAGGTAAGCTGCGGGATAGGGAGCATCTTGGAGGAGGGGCCAACTATTGTGTTGTCTGAACCCAGTCATGTTCAGACAACACGATAACCCCCACTCAAGGCTTGGGTATGGGTTGAGTGTGGGTTGTCATTGAACCGTGGGTTGTTGCTGAAACGAGGGTTATCGTGTTGTCTGAACCCAGCCGAGATAACAAACCATGGTGAGAACAACCCACACAGTTCACAAGCCAACAACAAACCATGG
This sequence comes from Shinisaurus crocodilurus, assembly GCA_021292165.1. Classification (NCBI taxonomy): domain Eukaryota; kingdom Metazoa; phylum Chordata; class Lepidosauria; order Squamata; family Shinisauridae; genus Shinisaurus; species Shinisaurus crocodilurus. The sequence continues at coordinate 26,711,399 of CM037886.1, read as the reverse complement.
GTTCTCTTCATGGGTTGTTCATGGTTAACAAGCCATGGTTTGTTATCTCGGCTGGGTTCAGATAACGCAATAACCCACATTTCAACCACGACCCATGGTTTGACAACAACTTAGCCCTTGAGTGTGGATTATCGTGTTGTCTCTGAACCCAGTCGTTGTCAGAGTACGTTGCTCACCTGGAGCAATCCTTGCTCCATCGTGCCCCCGGGCGCTCTGTCAAGACCAGGACAGGGCAACCGGTGCAAAAAGTGATAGCCGGACTACTGAGAGGGGCTTGCTGGTGTAAACATGTTACACCTATCTTTCAGGAGCTTCATTGGCTCCCAGTTGTTTTCAGATGCAGTTCAAAATGCTGGTTTTGACCTTTGAAACCCTCAGTGGTCTGGACCAGGGTGCCTAAAAGATCTCCGGCTCATGTACGAACCTGACTTTGACTATGGAATTCACTCCTCCCCCTGACACAGCTTTTCCTAATTTTAATGCTTAAAAAAAGAAAAGAAAAAGCCAATCCTATTTACCATTACATCTTTGGGTGGGTGATCTATGGTTTTTGGTTTTGTTCTCACACTGTCTCTTTGGTTTGGTGACTTAGTTTGGCTTTGTGCTGACAAACTATTATTAGATGTTCTATTTTTATGCAGTGGTGTGCCCTTTTGTCTTCTGTTTTATCTCTGTTATTAATGTTTTTACGTTTCATGAAATGTTATTAAGCTGCCTTAAATGCTATTTATGTTAGAAAAGTGACATATACTTTTTAAAAATGTAAACAAATAAAGAATAAAGGCTAAAGTTTTGGGGGGACTTCTTAGCTTAGAACTGATGGGACACAAGATAGCAGTTGGCGTAGTGGTGAGAGTGCTGGGCTGGGACTCAGGAGATCCAGGTTCTAGTCCCCACTTGGCCATGAAGCTCACTGGGTGACTTTGGGCCAGTCACTGACTCTCAGCCTAACCTCCCTCACAGGGTTGTTGTGAGGATAAAATGGAGAGGAGGAGGGTTATGTAAGCCGCCTTGGGTTCCTTGCAGGAAAAAAGGCGGGGTATAAATATAACAAATAAATAAATTATAAAAGTGTTAAAAAAGGGGGGAGAGAGATTTTTCTCTCTCCTCCTCCTCCTCCTCCTCCTCCTCCTCCTATATCACTAGAACACAAGGTAACCCAATGAAGGCGAAAGAGCGGTCCATCAACAGCTATTCATAATACCTAAGTAGTACCTCTGTGTATTGATAGTTTGCCACACTATCAGTTGCCAGGGACATAACTGAGGTAGGGAGGGGTATTATTGTTTTCATGTGCTGGTTCTGGGCTGCTCCGAAGTATTCAGTTAGCCACTCCATGGAGGAAAAGGACTACCCATGGCGACTAGTCCTGATTGGCTATATGTTACCTCTAGTATCAGAGGCCGTATGCCTATGTACTCCAGTTGCTGGGGAACATGGGCAAGCAGGTGCTGTTGCACTCCTGTCCTGCTTGTGGGATCCCGTGGGCAGCTGGTTGGCCACTGTGTGAACAGAATGCTGGGTTAGATGGACCCTTGGTCTGATCCTTCATGGCTCTTCTTATGCACTAAATGAACCTTTGGTTGGATCTAGCAGGCTGTTAATACATTCTTAATCACAACAAGGGGGGAAATAGAAAACTGATCGTGCTTTTAAGGAAGGAGTTGATTTATGCTTTAGAAACCCTACCTGGACCTGGAAGATCTAGGCCGGTGGCAAATGTTCCTTTCCTGGGCAAGGTCTTTTGAGTGGGTGGTGGCCAACCAGCTCCAGGCGCTCTTGGATGAGACTGATTATCTGGATCCATTTCAGTCGGGGTTCAGGCCTGGCTTTGGCACGGAAACGGCTTTGGTCTCCCTGTATGATGACCTATGTTGGGAGAGATACGGCGGAGTGTGACTCTGTTGATACTCCTGGATCTCTCAGAGGGTTTTGATGCCATCGCCCATGGTATCCTTCTGGGGCGGCTGTCTGAGTTGGGAGTGGGGGGCTCTGCATTGCAGTGGCTCCGCTCCTACTTGGATGACTGGCTCCAGAAGGTGGTGCTTGGGGAACACTGCTCGGCCAAGGCGGCTTACATAATGCTCCTCCTCCTCTCCATTTTACCCTCACAACAACCCTATGAGGTAGGTTAGGCTGAGAGTCAGTGACTGGCCCAAAGTCACCCAGTGAGTTTCATGGCCGAGTGAAACCGAGCGAACCCGGATCTCCCGAGTCCCAGCCCAACACTCTAACCACTATGCCACACTGGCATTTTAAACATTTTAAAATAATGTTTTTATTGTGTGTATTTATATTGCATTTTATTGTATTTTTATTGATTGTTGTAAACTGCCCAGAGAGCTTCAGCCATTGGGCGGTATAGAAATAAAATTGTATAATAATAATAATAATAATAATATGTTGTTGTTGTTGTTGTTGTTGTTGTTGTTGTTGTGTGGTAGGTGGAGCTGTCATCGGCCATAGAGCCTGGTGATGCGTTTCCTCCTTTTTTGCAAAGTGTAAGGAGCCCGTCTACCTCCCTCTGTGGGTCCACGGTTCTGCTCCTGAAACAGAAGTTTTCACATGAGAACAGGAAAGAGAGGCCCGAAAGTGTCGTGTGCCACTTCATTGTTTTCTTTGCTCTGTGGCTTGTACTATTCACGAAACTCAAACTCCAGCTTCCCCCAGATGTGTTGGCGCTTGGCAATCAGAAAGGTTTGGGTACGGCCACGGCTGCGTTTGCTTCCCAGTCCCATGGGCACGTGTATCGGCCTCCATCATACTGCTTGCCATTTATGATCAGATAGGTGGGAGAGATTCCCTCCTGCTGCTCTGTTGACCACGCACCCCCCCGTACACACACACAGAGAACATATTACAGCACTCCGCAAAAAAATGCAGCCTCGGATTTCCTTTCTCCTCTCCGGCATGTGCAGCACTGTACTGCCACAGCTTAAAAATTGAGCATTGAAGTTACTTGCTTCAGGGTTTGTTTTGACTGCCAAGAGATGAACCCAATTGTCTTTGCCTTCTGTTCCAGATATCTATGTAGGCACATAGGCTATGTTTAGAATCACCTCGCTGAAAAGCAACAACAACGCACACACAAAACAAGGTCAGTAAAGAGCCGCCCAATGTATAATCTTCCTTTAGTACGTGTATTATTTTCTTTTCTTTTCCTTTAAAGATATCCTATGTATTTATTCTTTGGAAATCTGCCTTGAATGCAAGGGGACGACGACGACGACACACAGCACAATGCTTATTTGCTTTAAAATTTTGAGTCCAAAGGCAGTTTCCAAAAAAGAAAAGAAAAGAGGTGGGGTGTGTGTGTGAGAGAGAGTGATCCAAACATGTAAATAAAGTTTTCTGCAGACATCATCGGGTCAAATGGTATGTTACTATGGCATTTTGGATGCCTCCTTATTTGGTAACGCGTTTTGTGTGTTGCTAAGATGCAACGCTGAATCACAAAAACAGTGGGCCCAGCTCAACTGGCAGAAATACGGACACTGCAGAGCAAAGTGGGAAGCGTGGGCATGCGTGTGTTCCGTGATAAAAACCTCTTCTCCAAGAGGCGGCGGCAAACCTGAGTATCCAATTCCCCCTCTTCTGTTGTTGTCCCTTTCCCTTCCCTTCCCTAAAAACAAAACAAAACAAAATGCTAGTGAGAGAAGCACTCTGTTTTAAAATACGAGATCTGTGGATTCATCCAAAATGGTAGCCTTCAACCTTTTCTGACCTTCAGCCCCAAGCAAGCTGCACTTGTAATTTCCCAGTGGGTGTGTCTGCCTTTCTTGCCCTCTCTTCTTCCCAACTCTCTTTCACTTCTCTCTCAGTTCCCCCACCCCGTCCCGAAATATGGTGATACCGATGCAACTCAACTTTTCACCAAGGCCCAACCCACCACAGGTTGATTCTGTGCCAGATCGGTGGGAGACCAGTCCTGCTGTAATGGGACCGATCTTTCAGGTTTTGCTTCAACAGTCCCAACAGTTGGCTAACTTACCCTGTTGGTATTCAAAACCCAACAGAGAATACAGCTCTCCTTGCCAATACATTTCTGTTTTATAAAATCCTTGGCCTGGTGCCATCATGCAGAATGGGTGGCGATGCAGACACCTTGAATTTTACTTTATTGTTTAGTCGTTGTTGTTTTTTTGTTGTCTCCCAGCAGCTCCGTCTTGTTTTGTGAACCACTTTAAGGAAACGGCTGCCAACCATTCCATCGAAGCCGTTAAAGCCACCCTCCCCCCTTTCACAGCTCCCTGTTCATGCCCCAGCTGGTACTCCTTGGAACTCTGCCTTGGGATGCTGCCATGTATTCTTTGTGCCACAGTCGTTCGCTATTCCTTCCACAAACCGCTTCCATTAGCTCCTATTGTTACTCAGTGCCATTGTTAATTCCAGCTTGTTTGGCTGCTTTTCTTTTCAACATTTCCCTCCCTCCCTTGAACTATCTTCTGTTAAGGTGCATTTCCTCCAAATGTAACAAAAACGTCACTTTCTCTTTCCCACCCCCTCGCCTTGATTTTTGCAGTGCTCCTCTCATAAAGAAATGTACCGCAAGAGTGCCGTCTCTCCCTGTTCCCTAGTAGGCACCTTTCAAAGTTACCCGAGGGGTCTGCATTGCGCACTGCTTGGGGTGTGGGGAATGTTTTGCTCCAGTGAGATCACCACGTCCCGTCCGTGGAGCGGGAGGAACAGGAGGCAGACGCTGGGCAGATAAACTGATAAGTTGGCAGGCAGGCACAGGCAGTTTGATAGCACACTGAAGGTAACTTTCTCAGATTGAGGAAGCAGGCCAGCAGCATGGGGGGGGGGGTTTAATAATAAGGTGCTTTATAGCACCCGACAGCGATGGAGTCAGTAGCTGCAGTACCTCCTTCTGGCCAGCTCCATTGGTGGAGCTCAAGGGCAGAAAAACGGCATGCATAAATAGCCCCACGGTGCTGTACTTCCGCCCCTCCCCCCCAAAATAGGGTCACCACCACCATGGAGCACCCTGGATAGCTCCTATGAAGCTCCAAATAAAAGGTGCAAAACCTGCAATGGAAAAGGAGCCCCGCCGAAAGAGGCGTCGCCAGCCTCCGCGTCTAATAGGCAGAGGCTTCTGAAGCAAAAAAAGAAGCAACACGCAGCATGCCAGAGCTTTGGGAGGCATGGCGTGTCTAGGGGGGTGTCTAGAAAAGGGGGAGAGAACAATCGCTCACAGTGAGTCATGAATAATTAGGTGCAGATTATATTAAAGAACGAAAGCTGCCACTTGGCTTTAGGAAAACATGTACTGGTCTTTTAACAGTGGCGGCCCTGGAAGGTGTGTGTGTGTGTGTATGTGTGTGAGTGTGAGTGTGTTCATCAGCTGTTCCAATTACTTTAAGGTTTGCCAAAGGGGTCTTTGGACGATTGGGGTTTCCTTCTCCATTCTGATTTGGGGAAGTCGTTTAGTGGAAGACGGTTGCCACAGAAGTACCAATGAATAGGAAATATCAAGTAGATACATAAAAACGCTGATCAATTTTGTTGTCGCATACTACAAGTACATGCAAATGGCTTTCTTTCTTTCCCAGCTTTCCTCCAAAGCCTCTTGAAAAGTTTGGAACGGGTGTTCACTTCCCCCCTCCCTTTTTTTTAATCCCCTTTTGTATCATCATGGGACTGAAGAGGTGCTATAGAGACCGTTGTGCCAATGTTTTGCCCGAAGAAGTGACAAGTCCTAGAATGGGACTTCCAAAGCGTGGTTAGCAGATTATTGACTAATTATTTCTTTCGCCTGTCGTCCGCACACACAGTGCTTTACATGCTGAGGTTTTCAAAGGGTGTTTGGGGAAGGGGATATAGCTCAGGGGCAGAGCGCATGATGCTTTGCAGTTGCATGCAGAAAGTCCTCGGTCCCGTTCCTGACTTGGAAGGACTCCTGCTTGAGACACTGCCGCTCAGGCAGTTCTGAGCTAGCTGGACCAATGTTCAACTTGATATGTCAGCTTCACAGGGCTTTTTTTTCTGGTGGAACTCACCGGAACTGAGTTCCAGCACCTTTTTCTTCTATTAATTGCATTACAATTTAATCGCCATCTACTCCCGAGGAAATGTAATCCAAGAGTTCCGGTACCTTTTTCTCCAGAAAAAAAGCACTGCAGCTTCATATATTCCTAGCCTTGGAGTTCCTCAGAACCTCACTGGGGGGGGGGGGGTTCACAGAGAGAGAAGTTCAGTATCGGCAGAGAAGCTTCTATGAAGCACAGCTCTGGGAACGTAGGAAGCGGCTTTATTCCGAGTCGCCACCTCGGTCCATCTGGCTCAGTATTGTCTATCATGACTGGCAGCAACTCTCCATAGTTTCCGACCGGCTTCCCCTGACCCGACCAAGCTGGGAAATTCCAGGGGTTGAACCTAGGGCCTCTTGCCTGCATCGTTGAGCGACGGCCCACCCCCCAAGCCAGGGGTTGTCCCACTGCTGTCACTGGTCTTCTCTTGTGACTCACAGCTGAGGGCAAGTTGAACGTGTTCACACAATCAGTTCTTGGAGAGTGATGGAGAGGCCCAACGAGTATCAAGCCCAACGAGAATGGAAGATGCTTGAGCATCCTTGCAATGCACAGGAGTGCCTCTGCAGATAGGTCAGTGCAGGGCTGGTAGTGGGGATTGGCACTGTTGGGCTTCTGCCATGGCCAGTCCCACAGCAGGGGGGCTCCTGCCAACCCCCAGAACCCCCTGTCCTGGTGTTCCCCTGTCCCCATTAAGCAAATAAGCAAGGAAAAGGAGCAGCACCCTTCTCTCACCTTTGGGGCTGGAGAGCTGTGAGGATTGGGCCCTAAGAGAGAGAGAAAAGATGAATGGGCAGCAGTGACACTTGGGGAGGGGGTGCTTAGAGCATCTTGTCCAAGCACCTGCCCCCCCCCAAAAAAACCCTGGAACCGGCTGCGGGCCTGTATGGAAAGGAACGTTTGACACCATTCACACGATTAGCAATTTCAAGGGTGAAAGGGCAGAATCTTTCAACAGTGCACTGCACCCCATACAACAATTGGTTTCCATTGCCATTATTTCTAACCCAAATACTGCTGTAGAAAGGATTCCGGAGCAAATGTGTTGCTGGTCTTCAGGAGGAAAAAGAGGCACATAGTGCATGAACCTTTTGGGGCACAGGAACGGGGTTGGTGAGACGACAGAGCGACAGGCTTCCCATGTAAAGTTTATCATTTAATGTAGAGGACCACAACCGGTCCTATGCGCGGGTTCGGGACAGACAGGGTTAACTGGAGTGGAGAAAACCCTTCCTACGCGGCTCTCCGACACTCAGGAGGAAGCCGCGACCAAGAATTGACGGTGGAAAAGTGAATGAATTTACTACGCTGTTTATGGATAAACAGGTTTAATGAGGCGTATCAAAACAAACACGAAGCGTTAACAAAGCACTTGTGCCTCCAATCACAGTTACCAGATTGAGCAGAGACAGTACAGCGCAGGCGTTACCTTGAATGACCTAGGCTCCTCGAAAGCCACTGCTTGTCAGCTGTCGGAGGTTTCAGCTTATTCACCGGGAGCTGCCCGGGGTTGGATCCGGACCGGAGCCCTGGACGTCCGCACAGTCTTGTGCCCACCGACCAACAACCTTTTCGGCCAGGGTGTCCCCTCTTTTACCTCCTCTCTTGCTCCCCCCACCCCTCCTGTTCCCCCTCCCCTCCTGTTATCTGCGAAAACCAGTTCTTCTTGCTGATTCTTTGGGCTTCCCTGGGTGCTTGACAGTACTTGGCAGCTCGTTGAGACTGCCAAGTATCTTGGCGCCCCTCTTGGTGCTTGAGGGTGCTTCACAGCTCATTGTGTCTGTCAGGGGGAAGGTGCTGTGGGGGTATGCAGATGGATCCCATTGAGGTAAATGTAAATGAAGGTTGATGTAAATGACTGCTCGGAGCTGAGCTGCTTCTGCCCTAGGCAGAAGCCTTGATGGCCGTGCGGGGTGTGTGTGTGTGTGTGTGTACCTGACTTTGCTTTCTCTCCACATTTAAATATGATGTAAAGTTTATCATTTAAACATTTTATGTGTCACATTTCTATGGAAACAATCAAAGCGGCTTGTATTAAAACATTTAAAATACAAGAGAACAAGATAAAGTTGAAACAATAAACCTATTATGAGGATTTAAAAAAAAAAAAACACGAACAACCCAGCTGTTAAAACAATTAAAAGACAGCAATGCAAACGACTCTTACAGATTGCAGATTTTGAAATGAACATTCTAAACAGCAGAGTATACATGAAAAGCTGACTGGAATGGGAAGGCAGAGAGGGAGCCCGGTGGATTGTCACTAGGCGAGAGAGGTCTCGGCATCACCACCCATCAGACTCCAGTATGGGTGGGATAGAGGGGTGGCCTTTGAAGCTCTTTCATGTGTTAGTGGGCAGTTTCCGGGGTAACCTGCTCCTAAGCCATTTAAAGCAACAACAGCACTTTAAATTCTCCCCTACAAGCCTGCCGTACTTTGACATCTTCTGTTCTGAGGAGTCCCTTCTCTTGGTTCCACCATCCCAGGCTACGCCTGGCAGGAACACGGCAGAGGGCCTTCTCGGTGGTTGCTCCAACACTCTAGGAACTCCCTTCCCAGGGAGGCTAGAATGGCACCCTCCTTAGTATGTTTTCGAAGGCAGGCAAAAACTTTCTTGTTCCAGCAGGCCTGTGGCTTACGCTGGCTCAGCTTGTCTGAGTGTGGAAAGCTAAGCAGGGTCAGGCCTGGTTATTACGTACTTGGATGGGAGACACCCCTCCTCTAGTTTCCTGCATTGAGCAGGGGGTTGGACTCGATGGCCTTGTAGGCTCCTTCCAACTCGATGATCTATGAAATCTATGAATAAAAATGGGACCTATGAGAAAGCGATGGATTTGCACTGTTCTTATAGTTATTGTTGTTTTAGCTGTGATATTTTATATAATTTTAATACTATTTCTGAGAGCCAGTGTGGCGTAGTGGTGAGAGTGTTGGACTGGGACTCAGGAGATCCGGGTTCTAGTCCCCGCTCGGCCATGAAACTCACTGGGTGACTTTGGGCCAGTCACTAACTCTCTCAGCCTAGCCTACCTCACAGGGTTGTTGTGAGGATAAAATGGAGAGTGGGAAGAGGATTATGTAAGCCACCTTGGGTTCCTTGCAGGAAAAAAGGCAGGGTATAAATGTAATAAATAAATAAACTATTTCTGATTTAATTATATTTTTAACTTTTGTTTTTTTCTATTTATATGTTTTAATTGTACAAATTTTAATGTTGTGAAGCCGCCTTGAGTCCCAGTATTGGGGAAAAGGTGGGTTATAAATTAATTAAATAATAATAATAATAATAATAATAATAATAATAATAATGCGCCCAGATAACAAATGAGCAACATGGTATAACACTGGAGTTCCATGCTCTGATCTTCTAGCATTGGGTAACAACCTGGTAGCACCAACAGAAGTTCCTGGACTGTTTTTAAAGGCAGCCTCATGTACAAAATATTTAAGATGACGAAGAAAAAATGATGAAGGAGAAATGTTGCTCTGTGTGCTTAGCATTTCAAATAAAAATTCATGACAGCGTTATGATTAACCGATTATAAAAGGAATTAAGCTAGCTGCTTCCCTCCGAGCTCTTTGAGGAGCCGTTCATGCTTAAATTAGAGCTGGCAGACGGGCTGGAGCACACACAGGGCGCCTGGCTCTTGCGGCTGACATGGTTTTTGACAGCTCCTAGTACGTCTCTGACACCAATTTACTAAGATCGCAGTGGAAACAAAAACATTATCAGGTCTGTAATTGTTTGAGACAGGGCCGAGGCCTTCCATTTGTAGCCTGTTCGACGCTAGAGAAGAACAGAACACGTCAGCAGTGGGGCACGCTACGTTTCTCCTGTGCCTGTGGCAGGAGGTCTCTTAAGGTGTTAAAATTTGATTTGATGTTGTTGTTGTTTTCTTGAGCAGGAGGCATCTGTAATGTTAGCCGTAGCAGCACTGCTTACTAACCAGTCTGCCTTCGGTCCATATGTTGCCCTTTGCATTCCGCCTTTTGCATCTCCTTTTTTTTTGAGAGAGAGAGAGAGAGAGAGATGCAAAGCAGGTAACTGGATAACAGCCAGTAGGATGGGATCTTATTTTAGATGTGTTATCATCATGACCCTTCCTGGATGTGCAAGTGATGCATGTTTCCAGGTAACATGGAACAGGAGATCTTGAGCATCTTCCCTTCAGCAAGATGCAGAAACTTGAGGAAGATGCAGAAGTTTTGTCAAAAGTGGAAGGAGCACCAGGAAACTTAAATTTATTTATTTATTTATTCATTTATTCATTCATTCATTATATTTTTGAATCGCCCATCTGGCCAGTCATCCGGCCACTTTGAGCGATGTACAGTCCAATAAAATACAACAAGAAGAAAAAAACAGAGTGTAAAACACAATTAAAAACAGTACAAAACTTAAAAATCCTAACCCACCCCATATTCCCGCCTGAAAAGCCACGTTTTTAATGCACGGCGGAAGCTAATCAAGGAAGGGGCATGGCGGAGGTCACTGGGGAGAGAGTTCCATAAATTGGGGGCTGCCACAGAAAAGGCCCTCCTAGTCCCCACCAGCCTGGTTTTTCTGGCTGATGGGACAGGGAGAAGTCCGTCCGTGGCAGATCTTGTTGAGTGGCCTACTTGATGTTGCTGGAGGCACTCCTTGAGATAATGAAATACTTTCTTAGAATTCAGCGGTTGTTGAATATATATATATATATATATATATATATATATATTCCCCTCCAGAGTAAGGTAGAGATTAAATTGAATCAGAAGATTGATTTCTTAATTTAGATGGTGAGTCGTTTCCCTTGAGAGAGCCTACGTTGAAAATGCTTCTTAATAACTTTTTCTTGCATCCATTGGTTTTGCCTTATAGCGGCTTCGAGAGCCAATTTTCAGCAGGAAAACAGCATGTGAGCACCTCCCCTACACCGTAGCACTGATCCGAATTAGGGTCCCCCACAACTGCTGTTGTTTTTTTTTTAAAAGGGGATTTAAAAAAAAAAATGCTTTCAGTAAAGCTGTACCAAAAATGTCACTCCATTTTTGTGGCCCCATTGGCAGGTTGTGACTAGCGGGGGGGCAGCATTTTCGGCAAAGTTCTTGGTGGCAACAGAAATTCTTGTTATTTTTGGCTGGGGGGGGCTTAGCTTGACAAGCGGTGGCGACGGCAGCGCAGCTTTTGTGTGCCCGCGTCCTGTTCTAGTTCAGCATAGGACCCCCAGGGGAGACTGAGCTGCAGCGACGGTACTGCTTGGAAAGGCTGGATCACGTCCGGCAGTGGAGGCTCGTCATACAGGGCAAAGGGGGCAGAGCCCCACCTGACCTGTCCTGCCTAACTTGCTTCTCATTGCTTGTTTCCCTCCATAGGATGCAATGTAAAGTGGCCAGCAGCATCAGTGCAATACTGTTTGTTCTTCTTTAGTTCCTGCTTTGGCTAGGGGGAACACTGGGCATGTGTGATAAGTTGCACATGCCCAGAACATTCCCCAGGGAACTACTTTTTTTTCCCTATGCAAATGCCTGTAGGGAAAGAGTAGGCCTTTCCGGGAGGGGCCAGGGCCGTCTGTTCCTTCCCCTCCCAAAAGCCTGGATTACTCAAGAGTGCCCTCTGGCTGTGAGCCTGAGAGCGAAAACTGATTGGTTGTTCTCTCTCCCTCCCTTCATGTATCTCATATAGCTATAAGGACAAAGGGGAGTCAGCCCTCAGCCAATCAGACATCTGCAAAATCACCCCATCTCACTTACACCATGCCACATGACTGGAGCCTGTGCAATTCAAGGGGGCAGGGGGGACTGGAGCCTGTGCAATTCAAGGGGGCAGGGACTGGAGCCTGTGCAATTCAAGGGGGCAGGGGCAATTCAAGGGGCCCTCTGCAACTCACAGAGGGCAGCAGCAGATGCTGCTTCTCTCTGTTCCACTGTGTGTATAACGTGTCTGGACAGACTAATTGTTTGAGAAGGAGCTGAAGAGAAGGGTAAGAAATGCACACTTGTTGAAGGATATGTGTTTGGGTGATTATTTATGCAGCTTCTCAAAGCCATGAAGCTTATGTACGGTAGCTTAAACCTTCATTCTGCATCTTGGAGTGCTTTCCTCACCCCAGGCTCACATTCTGTGGTGTAATTTACACATACGTAGACCTACAATCCTGTCCTTTTGGACTTTGCCTAAAACAGGAAAGTAGACAATATTCCCAAATTTCAGCCACCTGCCTTTTACAGTTCTTTCTATAAACCAAACATGCCTGGGACATAAAATGTTCCAGAAATCAGCATGAGAATAGGCTTTATGGGGGACTTTATATCTCAAACAACTGAAACAATTAGGGGGGGACAATAGGAAGTCATCCACAGGACATCTTAGTCTCTTTTGATAGCCAAGAACAATAGCAAACACCTCCTTCAAACAGAAAGGAAATCCATTGAGGGGGGAAAGCTTTGTTATGCTGATTTTAAGTTTACAGGCCTCAGGCCCTTTTCAGGCTTTTGTACTGCTAATTCGCAGCCATTAGGCCTGTCTTTGTTATACAGATTTCCTGAAGGAAATATTAAGGAAGGAAAGATTAACTCTGAACTTACCTTAAGTAGCTGAAACCCATTCTTATTCTGATCCTAACAGCCTGGGGGAAACATTCAGTCAGACAAAAGCCTTTCGTATGCACAATTTGCCTTGACTGCAGCACTTGTTTTGGGAGTGACCTGGGCACCCCCTAAACAATGTATGCAAAGTTGTAAAGAACAAAAAGCTGGATGAAGGTTAACCCAATCCCCATGGCCATTGAGGGGAAGGGGGAAGTCCTGTGACTGCTACTTTCATTGGGGCTCTTTACGTGGTCCCAAACTTGCCCACCAGCCAATTCCCTTGTCTGGAAGTCAGAAACCCTCGTCTTTGCAAGCCATATCTCTGTGCTGCTTGCCATGCACATGCTGCCTCAGTGCTATTGTTGTTACCACATGTTACCTGAGTTTTTATTTGCTGCTTGTTTGAATTGTTCCATCATCATCATCATCATCATCATCATCATCATCATCATCATCTTGTTGATATATATCATTACTGTATTTTTATCTTGTAAAAGCCCTGGGAACGCTATTTGCTGTAGAAAGTGCACGACTGGACATAAGTCTTAGAAATAAATAAACACCGGAGCAGCTGCAGTGTGGAAAACGGCAAGGCGTGCCCTGAATCGTGTTATGCAGCACAAGCCAATGGATGTCTGCTCAGAAGTCCTACTGAGTTCAATGGGGCTTAGTCCCAAGGAAGTGTGTGTGTAGGAATGCAGCTTTAGCACTCAATGCACCAACACTACCTCTTGGAGATTATGAGGAGGAAGCCGGCAAGTCTAGGAACTGAACACTAACAACATTTTATTTTAACAAGGCTTTCCCCAAAAGTGGGAAAATAGGAATTGTCAGGGCTACCATCAGCACCTGGCATCGGTGAACTCCTTGGCCGGGCCCACGATAATGCTGGGCCAGCAATTGAACTTTTCCTCGTGTTCTGCTCAGCTCTGAGCATCTCAGTCTAGGTGCTGTTTTAATTTTCCACAGTGCCCCAGACCGACACTACATTGGGTGGGGGTCTTATGGGACCTTCAAATGGCAGATGGACCCAGAAGACTCCATGCGGCTTGGGGTGCTGCTACCTGCCAGGACCCAGCAATAGAAGAGGGCACCCAACAGAAGGTGTGTTACCTGGGGCCCCCTCAAATCTGGAGCTGGCCCTAGAGGCAGGGACTGGAAAACAATGACCGTCCTCCGTGGATAGGAACAGTTGGGACGATTGGACTATATGACTGTCCTGAAAGGCACCGTATATGCCTCCATAACGTTGGTAAATGCGTGCACAGACTCGCTCACCGGCCCTTTTACTATGGCACTGCAGTATGCCACCTGTCCCTCTGGCATCCCTTACCAACTCCGGAACTCAGCGCCTTTTCCTTCCCCCCCACCCCACCCCTCAACCACAGTGATATTCTTGATTTGGCAGGCCCAAAAATGCCAACAGATGCCACTGGGTATAAAGAGACAGGTGGTGCCGGTGCGTCAGAGAAGGGACTTCCTCCAGAAACATGGCACTGACGGAGGCATGTGGGCAGCCCGCTGCCTTGTGCCACCTCTCTCCATCTTCTCGTGAGACTCTCCTCCTGTCCTTTGGAGCAGGCATGATGCCTCTCTCACCAGGTGGCCACTTGCAGAGGCGGAAACATAGATATTTGTTTGCCCAGAGCCCTAAATCCGATTCCAAGCCAGCATTTCTGGACTCTTCTTCTTCTTCTTCTTTTTCCTTTCACAACGGAGGCAATGCTATTTTATCCGTCCTTTTCCTTAAACGGTTCTGCCGTGGGAAGAACTCTGGGATCACCAAAAGCTCGCCCAGATGGTGGCATCTTATGCTCCTGATCTGGTGACGCAGCACACAATCCGGACAAGAAGGCCGGCATCTTATCCCCCCCCCCCTCCCAGGACCCCATGCGGCCTGTGAAACTCATACAGGTGTGCCTCCCACACTCATTCTTGGCAAGGTTGCACAGACTGGAATAAGCAATCATGATTAAGCGACTGAGGCTGGAGACGGACAATAGTGGTTGCCTCCCCCCCCCCCCCAGTTGACAGGAGTTTGAAAGAACAATCGTTCCTGATGGTGCACACACACCGTCCTGCTTTTGCCTCTGGAGAACAGGTTTTGCGCAGTTTAAAAATCCTACAAAACTGGATGTGACCATGGGACCAAAGCAATAATAACAAGCCTGTACCCCCCCCTCACACACCCCACGTTGGGATTATTTTACAATGAGAAGTGGCTGATCGACTTCATGAATAAATAAAGTTCAAATCTTGCCTCTGCCATGAAGTTACTATGTATTTATGTAATTACTTTTATTTATTCATTTGAAGTATTTTTAGCCATTTCTGAGAGTCACGCTCTCACAAAGTGGTGTACAAAAAGGAGTATGACTCAGCCCAATGAATGGAGTAGAAGGAAAACCTAGCATTACTTTCAGAAAGTTGATCTCCGACACACAAGCTATATTTGCATTCACAATTAAAGGCAGCAGTGAAGAGAAAAGGTCTTCAAGGCTCTCCGAAATACCTGTGCTGAAGGGGTAAGACATACGGTAAGTCTGTTGGAAGGGGATTCTACAGTTCTGGGGCCACCCCTGAGAAGCCATGTCTCTTGTGTACAAGTATTCCAGAAAAACCTCTTAAGTAGATCTTTGTATCATCATCATCATCAGGCGATCACTCGTGACCGAGTAAGATTGTCTTCCGGGATAAAAGGAGGAAATTCTAAAGGAGATTGTGTAGACTCTAGCGATGGGTCCGTAAGTGACTGTGGAGGCCAATTCTAGATCCACACAGCTTCCCACAGTGAGGACACAGGTTACCAGATAGAAGATGGTCCTGTAAAGGATTCATTTGACGTGCTTTTCGCTTAGCACGTTTCTCCCTTTCACCTTGCATTCGGGCTTCTTCAAAGTCCATGGAACCTTTGTGAAAGGCCAACCTCCATTTAGATCGTTCATGGGCCAGAGCTTCCCAGTTTTCGATGTTTATATTGCATTTTTTTAGATTAGCCTTATGAACATCTTTAAACCTCTTATATTGACCACCGATATTCCGCTTTCCATCCTTGAGTTGGGAGTAAAGTAACTGCTTTGGGAGACGGCAGTCAGGCATTCGAACAACATGACCGGTCCACTGAAGTTGGCGTTGAAGGATCATTTTTTCAATGCTAGTAGTCTTTGCTTCTTCCAGTACACTGACATTTGTTCGCCTATCTTCCCAAGTAATTTGCAGGATTTTCCGGAGGCAACGTTGATGAAACCTTTCAAGGAGGTGGAAGTGACGTTTATAGATAGTCCATGTTTCGCAGGCATACAATAAAGTTGGTAATACAATGGCTTCATAAACCAGTGTTTTGGTCTTCTTACAAATATCCCGATCCTCGAACACTCTATGTTTCATTCGAGAAAATGCGGCACTTGCGGAGCTCAGACGATGCTGGATTTCACTGTCGATGTTAGCTGCAACAGAAAGATAGCTGCCAAGATAGAGAAAATGATCGACATTTTCCAGTATTGTCCCGCCAAGCTGGATAGATGGCATCACCAAAGGATTGGCTTGCACTTGCTGATGAAGCACTTTGGTTTTTTTGATGTTAAGTGAGAGACCAAGTTTTTCGTATGCTTCTGCAAAAGCATTTAGGATAGTTTGGAGATCATCCTCTGAATGTGCGGAGACCACATTATCATCAGCATACTGAAGTTCCACAACGGAGGTTGTAATTACCTTACTTTTTGCTTTCAGCCTGCTGAGATTAAAAAGCTTTCCATCTGTTCGATATATAATTCCCACACCGGTGGGAAGTTTCCCCTTGACAAGATGTAAAACCATGGCGATGAAAATGGCAAATAATGTTGGGGCGATAACACATCCCTGTTTAACACCTGATCCCACTTTAAATGGAGCACCATGAGAGCCGTTGTTGTCCAAAACCGTTGCCGTCATGTTGTCATGGAGAAGTCGCAAGATATTCACAAATTTATTGGGGCATCCAATTTTCAGAAGGATAGTCCAGAGAGCTGTACGGTCTACAGTATCAAAGGCCTTAGCCAAATCGATAAATGCCATATAAAGGGGTTGATTTTGCTCCCGGCATTTTTCTTGGAGCTGACGTGCAGTAAAAATCATGTCTACTGTCCCTCTAGAGGGGCGGAAACCATATTGAGTTTCAGGGAGGATCTCTTCTGAAATAGATAGAAGACGGTTTGCGAGAATCCTAGCAAATATTTTACCTGCGGTTGCTAAGAGAGAAATGCCCCGATAGTTTCCACAGTCTGTTCTATCACCCTTCTTAAAGAGGGTGATAATTATGGCATCCCTGAAGTCTTCTGGGATCTCTTCTCTTATCCAGATTTTTTCGATGAGTTTATGAAGATGTTGTACAAGTTCGGGGCCCCCTTCTTTAAAGATTTCAGCAGGAATCCCATCTGGTCCACTAGCTTTGTTGTTCTTCATTTGATTAATGGCTTTTTTTACTTCATCCAAAGTGGGGAGTATTGCAAGTTCCTCTTTAATTTGTTTTTGCGGGATTTGCGAAAAAATCTCATTATCCACCTTAGATTTACGATTTAAAAGGTCATAATAATGCTCTTTCCAACGCAGTGCAATAAACTCTTTGTCTTTTAAGAGTTTGGTGCCATCTTTTGATAGTAAAGGGTTTGTACCATAGGTTTTTGGTCCATAAATGGCCCTTGTGGCCTTAAAAAAGCCCCGTGCATCATGGGATTCTGCAAGTTGTTGAATTTCTTCAGCTTTCTTTTTCCACCAAGCGTTCTTAAGTTCTCTTGTTCTTCTTTGGACCTCAGCCTTTGCGCTAGCGTAGGTTTTTTTCTTGGCAGCGCAGTTAATATCATTTTGCCATATTGGAAGGCTTTCCTTTTTTGGTCAATTATATATTTAATCTCATTGTCATTTTCATCAAACCAATCCTGATGTTTCTTAGTTTCATATCCAATAGTTTGTTCACAAGCTGCAGTAATGGAGGTTTTCAGCTTAGACCAGTGGTCCTCAATGTTGTCAGGAGGTTCCGTAGGTAGATGTTCCTTAAGAAGTGATTGAAGACGGGTTTGCTTAATAGGATCTTGAAGGGCGTGGATGTTCATTTTACGCCTTGGTTTCCTTCCTTGAAGCCTACGTTGGGGAGCAATGTTGATAACCATTGTGGACCGGATTAGTCGGTGGTCTGTCCAGCAGTTGTCAGCACTCACCATGGCCCTAGTAAGAAGTACATCGCGGCGATCTCTAACACGGACAATTACATAATCCAGAAGATGCCAGTGCTTTGACCGTGGGTGCTGCCATGATGTTTTAAACTTATTCTTTTGTCGAAAGAGCGTGTTTGTGATAGTGAGATTATGCTCTGCACATATAGACAAAAGTAAG
The DNA here is from genome assembly GCA_021292165.1 of Shinisaurus crocodilurus. Taxonomy (NCBI): domain Eukaryota; kingdom Metazoa; phylum Chordata; class Lepidosauria; order Squamata; family Shinisauridae; genus Shinisaurus; species Shinisaurus crocodilurus. Next base: position 26,693,432 of record CM037886.1, on the reverse strand, counting down.
AGTCCGTTCGGGTTGCTATTACCAACTCCGTCTTTTCCAATAGTTTCTGGCCATAAATCAAAGTCACGCCCGACTCTTGCGTTAAAATCGCCCAGGAGGATAATTTTATCCTCCTTAGGTATCTCTGACAGGAGAGTGTCCAACTGGCTGTAAAAACTTTCCTTGATGTCATCATCAGCATCTAATGTTGGTGCATAAGCGCTCAAAATAGTTACCTGTTGGTTATTGGCGAGCTTTAATCGAAGAGTTATCAGGCGTTCGTTAATGCCAGTAGGAACTTCTGACAAAGAGTTCACTAGTTCATTTTTGATGGCAAAGCCTACACCATGTATTCGTCGGTCCTGCTCAGGTAGTCCTTTCCAGAAGAAGGTATAACCTCCTTTTTCTTCTTTCAGCTGTCCCTCTCCTGCCCTTCGAGTTTCTTGAAGTGCTGCTATGTCAATTTTAAACCGTCTCAGCTCCCTTGCAATAATAGCAGTCCTACGCTCAGGGCGTTCACTATCTATGTTATCCAGCAATGTCCGTATATTCCATGTTCCAAAATTCAAATGTCTTTTTCGACCGCTAAAATGGTGACCCCACTGGACGCGGTAATCCAGTCAGGGGAGAAAGAGGTAGACTATGTTTAGGGCACCTTTTCTAGCCCCCTCCCCATACGGGGTGAGCAGAGTGGATCCTAAATAGGGCTGCTCAGTCATGGATACAGCTGCCGAGCTGCTCGACTACCTCGTTCCTTGAACAGGGCGACTGAGTCTGCATCCACCGCCCATGTGCTGGTCCATGACTAGGGGCTTCCAGATTCACAGTCCTGCCCCCGTTGCCATTCGCCAGTCGCCATGGGACTTTTTTTTTGTTTGTTTGTTTGTTTGGGTTGGGTTGGGTTGGGTTGGATGGGTTGGGTTGAAAGACGCCTGTGCGTGAAACTGTTTTATGTGGGGAGATCGGTGCACAACGAATCACCACACAAACTTGACAGAGTACGGCAGAGATCCAATGGCACGGTTACCCTGACGATTGGAAAACCATTCTCTGCTGCAGCCTTCATCCGCCTTCACAGCCGTTGTAATTTAGGTTTAAATTATCTTCCGCCTGTTCTGCCGTTGAGGACTTTATGTTTTGGATATGGGTTTGTATATGGGCAGGTTTATATGGGTGAAGGCAGCCCTTCAGATAACCTTGTGACCTCGTCCCAAGCCATTTAGGGCTTTAAAGGTTAAGACCAGCACTTTGAATTGGGCCCAGAAACCTATCGGTAGTCAATGCAAGTGACTCATTGTGTCCAGACCTCCTGGCCCGCACCAGCATCCAGGTGGGTGACTATTACACCAGCCATAGCTTCCAGACTGTCTTCAGGGGCAGCCCCATGTAAAGTGCATTTCAGTAGTCTAGACTGGAGGTAGCCAGTGCCTGGGTTACCAAGGCCAGATTGCCTTAGGCAAGTTGCTCTCTCCTTCTCTCTGCCTTCCTAATAATAATAATAATAATGATGATAATGATAATGATAATAATGGATAATGATGGTTTATCTTACAGGATTGTGCTAAAGATTAATGTGAATGTATCGTTAAAGCACTACAGGCATTGTTAGTATTATGATGATGTCTGGACTACAAAGGCATGGGAATGCTGGAATATGCAACCTCTGTTGTTGGGTAGGAATCGTAGCGACCTTTCCAAACACTGTGGCTTACTTCTGGGAGTACGTATATAACCAGGATAGATGGTCCCATCCAGTCAGGTTTTTCCACTGTGTGGAAGGAGGCACAGGAGTTTACCAGCATTTGTCTTCGACTGCAATCCCAGCTTGCCAGGAAACTCTGGCTAGAGCAGTGTTTCTCAACCTTGGGTCCCCAGATGTTTTTGGCCTACAACTCCCAGCATGCCCCAGCCAGCTATGCTGGCTGGGGCATGCTGGGAGTTGTAGGCCAAAAACATCTGGGGACCCAAGGTTGAGAAACACTGGGCTAGAGACTAGACAATTGTTTGGTTTTGTACTTTAGAGCAGTGTTCTCCAACCTTGGGTCCCTAGATGTTTTTGGCCTACAACTCCCAGCTATGCTTACTGGGGCATGCTGGGAGTTGTAGGCCAAAAACAGCTGGGGACCCAAGGTTGGAGAACACTGTTTTAGAGAATCAAAGCTAGGACAATGGCCATAGTTTCTAACACGCACGCTCGTTTTTAGTGCTCCATTATTGTCCCTGGGCAAACAGGCTTTGCAGGCTATTGTACGGCTTGCCTAGACTGTGGGCCAGAGCCAGGGGTTGGCATCATTAGGCACCTGCCAGGGCCCACATCCTAGCAGGCATCCCACTGCTGACCCCCAGAACCCACTGGCCTTGCTCCTCCTCCTCCTCCTCTTCGTCATTATCGCTGTCTGCCCAACTAGAAGGAGTCGGAGCAGCACCCTAACCTCGCCTTGCCCCTCTTCTGGGCAGTGATGCAGATTAGACCCAGAGGGAGAGAGCAAGCAGATGGGGAGTCCGTGGCCAGCCAGCGGGCCCACCCAGGGGGAGCCAACAGTGGTGGGAGCCGTGGAAGGCTTAGAGGACACCCCAAACAGGAATACAGAGGCCGTTTGAGCTTTTCTAAACGAGGCTGTTAATTGGCTGCTAACCCGCTGCATCTACTTTCGGTTTCATCACAGAATTGAGATACAAGCATTCATTTCCCAAGGAGTGTTTCATTTCCTGCTTTTCCACTACATGACGTCTAGGTGGCACTGTGGTATAGCGGAATACCACAAATACACAAGAGAAAAATCTCACTTTCTTTCGCTTTCACAGTGAAGTGTCACGTTTTCCGTGCTCTAGAAAAAACTTGCCGAAAGTGTCAGTTAGACACAGGAGCGAAACTGGAGGGTCACAGCACCAGCTAAAGAACCCGTAAACATCCGTGAGTTGGGAATGATGAGTGCACAGTAACTGCCTCACGCAGAAAAGCCCGTATACAGCTCCAAACAAGACTAAAAAGACTCTGACCAGTCTGCTGTCCAGGTGCTAACTGTTTGATGGGCAACTTCCGGGCCCCTGATGCCTTCTTAGGGTTCTTTATCTTTACACTAGATTTGGACTGGACAGCTCTTCAGACAGAGGATGTCTTCAAAGAGAGGACTGTCCTCTGTAAAGCAGGACACTGAAGCAAGACAATACCCTTATTTATCTCTCTCAAAGAAGAACAGAAGAAACACAGGAAACTCCACCCACGGACAACTAAGTCCAGTGCAACCTAACAACAAAACTCTACTATATAGTGACACTATATGGTGCAGGGAATGCTTATCAAATTTGCAGATGACACAAAGTTGGGTGGAACAGCTAATACTCTGGAAGACTGAAACAAAATTCAAAGCAATCTCGATAGGCTGGAGTGCTGGGCCGAAAACAACAGAATGAAATTTAATAGGGATAAATGCCAAGTGCTGCACCTAGGGAAAAGAAATCAAATGCAGAGTTACAGAAAGGGGGGCACTTGGCTCAACAATACTACAAGTGAGAAGGATCTTGGAATTGTGGTAGATCACAAACTGAATATGAGCCAGCAATCCGATGTGGCTGCAAAGAAGGCAAATGCTATTTTGGGCTGCATTAATAGAAGTATAACTTCCAAATCGCGTGAAGTGATAATTCCCCTTTACTCAGCACTGGTTAGGCCCCATTTGAGTACTGCGTCCAGTTCTGGGCACCACACTTTAAGAAGGATGTAGACAAACTGGAGAGCGTTCAGAGGAGGGCAACAAGGATGATAAAGGGACTGGAAACAAGGCCCTATGAGGAGAGCCTGAAAGAACTGGGCATGTTTAGCCTTCAGGAGAGGAGACTGAGGGGAGATATGATCGCACTCTTCCAGTATTTGAAGGGATGTCACACAGAGGAGGGCCAGGATCTCTTCTCGATCATCCCAGTTTGCAGGACACAGAATAATGGGCTCAAGTTACAGGAACCCAGATTCCACTTAAACATCAGGAAGAATTTCCTGACTGTCAGAGCAATAAGACAATGGAACCAACTACCTAGGGAGGTGGTGGGCTCTCCCACTCTGGAGGCATTCAAGGTGAAGCTGGACAAGGTGCAACTGGACAATCATCTGTCAGGGATGCTTTGACCTGGATTCCTGCATTGAGCAGGGAATTGGACTCGATGGCCTTGGATGGCCCCTTCCAACTCTACTTTTCTATGATTCTACTATCCCACTCTGTGGGAAATGCACAGAGACCTCCAGGCAATTTCCTGAGGCACCTCAGGCAGCATTCGGCCTTGCACCTGACACCCGGTAATCTGGCTGCGGCGGCCTTCATCACCGTCCTTGAAGGCGGAAAGGTATGCCCTCAGCGAGGCTTGAAGCATAAAGATGGGGACATCGTTGAGGCTGGAAGCAAGAGGCAAATATGCAGAGAGCCGGTGGTCGATCAGCTTGCAAGCATAACGGAGAATACGAATATATAGGTTTATTACATAGTAGCAGTGCTTTTTTTCTGGAGAAAAGGGTACCGGAACTCTTGGATTACATTTCCTCAGGAGTAGATGGCGATTAAATTGTAATGCAATTAATAGAAGAAAAGGTGCTGGAACTCAGTTCCGGTGAGTTCCACCAGAAAAAAAGCCCTGCATAGTAGGCCATAGCAAAAGCTCCAGAGTAAGAGAGGGAGGAGCCGTTTAGGGAACAGAAAAAAATAAAGGGCTGAATCAAACAGTCATTGGGGTGTGTGTGTGTGTGTGGCTGGGATGGAAAGTCACCATCTGGGGACGTTTCCTTCCATTTTTGTAAGTTTTTTTTTTAAAAAATGCTCTCATTGTGAAAGTGCCTTCTAGCAATGCAATCAGAAGCTATTCCATCTGGGAAATCGTGGGTTTTTATTATAGATGGCAAATCTGCTCATACTTAGTGTGTGTGTGTGTGTGTGTGTATGAGAGAGAAAGAGAGAGAGAGAGGGGAGTTTCATTGTGCCAGGCCCAAAGCATGAGTGTGGCTCCTTTCTACCTCCACCGAGCACCCAGGGAACGACCCCACATAAGTAGGCCCTATTTATCCCCGTTTTGCATCCTCATGTTAGCAGCACTCAACCTCCTCCTCGAACAATCCCTGGTTTTGCTCGCTCTCCCTTTCCCAGACCCCATCTTGTTTTCCTCCACCGCTATCGCCACGGGGGGGGGCTTTTTTCTGTGGTCTGCTATTACAAGTTCTGCTTTGCAAACCCACCAACTCCTGTGGCCTTGAAGGGTTCCGGGAAATGTAATTAAAGGCAGAATGTAGCCCCTGGAGATTTCTGAGGCGGTAAAGGGCACTCCCTCTCGCCCCGAAGATCTCCATTCTTCTTCCCGCAAACGCTTTAATCGGTTGCTAAGGCAGTGTGTGACTGCGCTGAAAACAGTGTGTTCTTTCTCTCTCCTTTTATTATTGTGTTTATGAGCAGGTGGAGCAGAAATGGCTTGTTTTCCACACAAATAGGTAACAGGAGGGGGAGACGAAGCACGTATTAAAGGAAGAAAGCGAGGTGGGGGTGAACGAAAGCACCCCACCGCCGTTGCGGCAAAAGGCGGCGGGTTGGAAAAAGAGAGAAGTTGTGGGAACATTCCGGAACAAATTTATAGACGCGCACGTGGGCGTGACCCCCCGAGGTCTTTCAGGTAAACGAAAAGGCGGCCGTGGAGGTAGGGAGGACAAAAAAACCCAGTAAAGGTTCACGCCGAAGGCCAAGACCAGGTATTTGGCAGGGAGTGTGCGAGAGGAAGAAGAATAAGACACCGGCGGCTGGGTCCTTCCCTCTAATCGCACAAGGCCAGCTGAGCCGAAAGCAAGAGGCCTTTTTGAGTTCCTTTTGCCTCACCGCCCGACGTCGTCGTTACCTTGACATTCGCGTGTGTTCCCAACAGCTCGCAGAGCTGACGTTTGGCACGGCGCGTTTTACCATGTATTAGACACATCGCGCCGCTGAGGAAAACAAAAGCAGCTGAAGTGAGGCGTGTGGGAGTAAATGAATCACTTAGCAGTGTGTGCGTGTGTGTTTGTGTGTGTGTGTGTGTGTGTGTGGTGGAGAGGGGGTCGTTCTAGAAGGGAGAAGCGCATTGCCATTCAGAGGGTTGCCTTGCCACCCGGCAGCATTTCAAAAGATAAGATGATCAGGGTGGGAGATGAGCGCGGAGAGGAAGATCGTGTTGTCCCATGGTGCGCGGCAGTGCGTTTGTTCTTTCCTCCTTGCAATGTTGAAAACAACCTCCTCTTCCCCGCCCCGCCCCTCAATAAGGCATTACTTCTCTTCACGACCGATGTTGTGTCTTGGAGAATAGAACGTCCGCGTGTGTCACATTTCCTTACACCGACGCTTATTGGCACAATAGCACACACAAACAAAAACAACCCCCCAATGTTTGGAGGGGTCCCCACACAAGGTGTATTTTCGGTGTTTCTGAGATAATGTGGCCGCTCTTTTTAGTCACACACTTTGCAGAGTCGGTGGGCCTGTGCAGCAGCTTGTGTCCCACGTATGCCTGCGAGGGTCCCCAGCAACCCAAAGACTGAGACTCGAGAGAGGCAGGGGCTGGGTGAGGTCACGAAATGGGGCCTGGAGAGGTCACAGGCTTGCCAAGTCAAAAAATCTGATCTGTGCCTTGGGCCTAGGCGCATGGCCCAGTGGTAAGGTGGAAGAGCTAGAGCAGTGTTCTCCAACCTTGGGGTCCCCAGATGTTTTTGGCCGACAACTCCCAGCATGCCCCAGGTAGCGTAGCTGGCTGGGGCATGCTGGGAGCTGTCGGCCAAAAACATCTGGGGACCCAAGGATGGAGAACACTGAGCTAGAGAGATGAAGGCGCAGAAACATGGGGGCAGGGAAGCAGAAGGGAAAAACCTTTCTTCCTCTTTTTTTAATTTGTGGGAGGAAATTTGGAACCTTTTAAAAAGTAAGAAGAACGTTTCCCAGTTCCGCATGCTTCTCTGTTCAGCAAGTTAGCAACAATTTGGCCAGGAAAACCCGCCACTCCTATGCACTGTTTATTTATACAACTGTTGGTGCTGCGTGCGCAAGTGACATGTGCAGCGGTTACCACGGGAAGGCATGAATCCACTAGTCTAGCACACCTTTATGCGTCGGAGGAGCCATCTAAGTGCGGAGATGTGCAGATGTGATGGCCCTAAGGTTTAACTTGCTGCCTCGGGAAGGAACTGCAACGCCTGAGTCACAGCAGCACTAGAAAGAAGGGCAGCCCAAAGGGCAACTAGAACGATCAAGGGGCAACTCCCTTATGAGGAAAGGTTACAGCAGCTGGGATTGTTTAGCTTAGGAAAAAGGTAAGGGGAGACACGATAGAGGTGTACAGAAGTATGCATGGTGGGGAGAAAGTCGACAGGGAGACATTTTTTCCTCCCTCTCTCATAATACTAGAACCCAGCAGGGTCCTCCCATGTAGCTGATTGGTGGGAGACTCAGGTCAGGACTGATAAAAGGCAGGACTTCTTCACACAGTTAAACTATGGAATTCGCTTCCACAAGATCGTAGTGATGGCCACCAGTTTGGAGGGCTTTGAAAGCGGATTGGACGAATTCATGGAGGAGAAGTCCATCAGTGGCTACAAGTCCTGATGGGCATGAGCTACCTCCAGTATCAGAGGAACACCGGTTGCTGGGGAACATGGGCGGGAGGGTGCTGTTGCACTCCTGTCCTGCTTGTGGGATCCCGTGGGCAGCTGGTTGGCCACTGTGTGAACAGAATGCCGGACTAGGTGGACCCTTGGTCCAATCCAGCAGGGCTCTTCTTATGTTCTTAAGAGTTTGATAAACCTCTCTGTTGTTGTTTGCTGTCTGCTTAGGACTGAGAAAACTGGGTGGGTGTCGGTGGCAGGTCACAGTATATGGCTGGTGGACTGCATTTACTTTTGCTTTTTGTGAAGGATCAGCAACCGGATCCTTTGCGTGAGTTCGGCAACTTTAGGGTTAACCGGCACAGCGCTAAGGCTCGTATCGGCTCTCGATTGCAAGAGGAAAAGCCACCAGTCTTTGTATGCCCAAATAAGGCTTTTATTTGTTTATACAGCAATCAAGTCGGAACTACCAGTCTTCTAAGAATACGTTTACAGTCAACAAAACCTTAGTTGACTCGCGTCTTACCCAATGAGCGGGCTCCGCGGCTAGCAGGTTACACTCGGGTCACTCTACTTACATCAAAGACAATACTCTAGTCAGTTTCAGCCCAGCTCTCGATCGGCGCTTCCTAGCGGAGAACGGAGTGCCTGGGCGGCTGTGGCTTAGGAGGATCTGGCCCCGTGGTTCCCAACAACCCGAACCGGGACGGGAGAGGGGTTTTCTACCCCGGTTCCCCGCTCTCCCCCCGCCCCCTAGGTCAGGTGGGGGCTTATGCCTGCCCCTTCGTGCAGATAGGCTTATTCCTGCCCGGGAAGAAGGTGACGTAGGGAAACCTTTGCAGCTCTTCGAGGCTGCCCTTTGTGCTGATGGTCCTTGATGGCCCTTCCTGGACGGTTGTGGATCTCTGCCGAGGTCTTCCTTTGTTGGGGCTGATGGCTTGTCTGGCTACTCCCTGGTGACCTCATCCCTCCTCCCCTGGCCCCCCTCCTTTGGGGAAAGATGTGTGTGTGTGTGTGTACTGATTTTTGGGCTTTCTCCACACCCTCCCATTTGGGGAAAGATGGCATTGGGGTCCACCACCCCAATCCCTATCTAACTGTCTCCTACTGAGAAAGCCCGGGACAACCCATCTGCCACGATGTTGTCCTTACCCTTGATGTGTTCTACTAAAAAATCAAAATCTTGCAGGGCTAAACTCCACCGTAAAAGCTTCTGGTTGGACCCCTTCACCCTATCCAGCCAGCACAAGGGGGAATGGTCGGTCTGCAGTCGGAACCGGCGGCCCCACAGATAGGGGCGAAGCTTGGTCACTGCCCACACTATTGCGAGGCACTCTTTCTCGACAGTGGCCAAGTTCCGCTCCCGAGGCAGAAGTTTTTTACTTAAAAAGGCAACCGGGCACAGCCCCTGCCCTGGTCGTTCCTGCAGCAAGACGGCTCCCATCCCCGCTTCCGAGGCATCCGTCTGCAGAACAAAGGGGCTTCAAAGTCTGGGGCTTGCAGCACAGGGGCTGCCATCAAGCAGGCTTTCAGTCCCTCAAACGCTGCCTGGCAAGCGGCTGACCATTGGACCTTAACGGGTTGCCGCTTCTTGCACAAGTCAGTCAGGGGGGCGGCTAGCTGGCTAAAATGGGGCACGAATTTACGATAATAGCCAGCCAGCCCTAAAAAAGCTTGGACCTGCTTCTTCGTCTGGGGTTGGGGCCAGGTGCGCACTGATTCTATCTTGGCTTCTAGGGGCTTGACACTACCTCCCCCTACCTTGTGTCCCAGATACTCCACCTCCCCCCTCCCGACCTGGCATTTCTTTGCCTTTACCGTCAGCCCAGCACCCTGAATCCTTTGAAACACCTGGCGGACATGTTGCAAATGCTGCTCCCAGGTGGAACTGAAAATGGCGATGTCGTCTAGGTACGCGCAGGCGAACTCCCCCAGCCCATTTAACATTCCGTTTACTAACCTCTGGAAGGTAGCCGGACCATTGCGGACCCCAAACGGAAGGGTGGTGAATTGGAACAACCCCAGGTGGGTCACGAAAGCAGATTTCAAGGCAGCGTCCGCATCGAGCGGAACCTGCCAATACCCCTTTGTCAAATCCAGGGTGGTGATGTACTTGGCCCCCCCCAGCCTCTCCAGCAGCACATCCATGTTGGGAATGGGGTAGGGGTCCGGGACGGTCACCTTGTTTATTTTCCGGTAGTCTACGCAGAACCGGACACCCCCATCCTTTTTGGCTACCAATACGATCGGGGAGGACCAGGGGCTCGAGCTGGGCACAATGACTCCCAAGTCCAGCATGGCTTGTACCTCCTCGGCCACGACTTGGGCATGAGGCCCCACCGCCCGGTAGGGTAGGGACTGTATGGGGGGGCTATCCCCTGTGTCAATGGTGTGTTGTGTGAGTGTGGTGCATCCCGGTCGGTCTGAGAACATGGGCTGAAATTCTTCCAAGACCTGGGTGATCTGCTGCCGCTGCTGTTCGGACAGGGAGGGGGACAGTTTGATCTCCTCCATTCCTCCCCCTTCCCCCCACTCGGCCAACAACCCCCCATCAGGGTCTCCCGGTTCCACACACTCTTGTACTCCCCCCACCTTCGTCCCGCGTTCTACATACAGTTTCAGCATATTTACATGGAAAACCTTCTGCCTCCCCGGCTGCCCCGGGAAAGCCACTTGGTAGTTTACCTCCCCCGACCTTCCAATGACGGTCCCGGGGCCCTCCCACTTTAAGCACAGTTTGTCCGTCTTTTGGGGGCGCAGTACCAACACCTGGTCCCCCACTTCGAAAGTCCGTGGTACAGCCGTCCGGTTGTACCACGCGCTCTGCCGCTGCTGGGCTGTTTCGAGATGCTGCTGCGCCGTCTCCCTCACCTCTCGAAGGACAGTCTGGAGGTGTTGCATGAACGTATGCACAGGCACGGAGGCTTTGTCGGCAACCCCCTCCCATTCCGCCCGCAACAGAGCCAAAGGTCCCCGGAGCTCCCTCCCAAACATCAGTTCGTTGGGGGAGAATCCCAGGCTTTCTTGGGGGGAGTCCCGGTAGGCAAATAACAAGTAGGGGAGGGCTTGATCCCAAGTCCCAGGGTGCTTCGCCGCATATGCCCTGATCATCTTTTCCAGAGTCTGGTTGAAACGCTCCACCAACCCATTGGTCTCGTGGTGGTATGGCACCGAAGTCAGGTGCTCTACCCCCCCCAGTTCCCACAATTTTTTAAACAGTTTGGACACGAAGCCCGTGCCGCAGTCCGAAACCACCGTGTGGGGCATTCCTAGGCGGGCGAAAAGAGAGAGGAGAGTCTTAGCCAGGCTGGTGGCGGAAATGGAGGCTAAAGCAAAAGCCTCTGCATAACGGGTGGCAAAGTCAACCACAGTCAATATAAACTTCTTCCCCGTCTTGGTGGGGGGATTCAAGGGTCCCACGATATCCATCCCTATTCTTTCAAAGGGGATGCCCACAATGGGTAGGGGTTGCAGGGGGGCTTTGGGATGGTCCCGGTTATGCCCCACCCGCTGGCAGACATCGCAGGACCGGCAATATTCTTGCACCTCATTTGCCACCATGGGCCAGTAGAACCCCTCCGTCACCCTAACCAGAGTCCGTTTCTGTCCCAAGTGCCCTCCCCACGGCACATCGTGGGCCAGCTGTAGTACAGCCTGGCGGTACCTCGCAGGCACAACTAATTGTCTCTTCTTTGGTTGGGGACCCGGTCCCGTCCTTGGGCAGAATTCTCTGTAGAGGGCTCCCGCCTCCCACAAAAAGCGTTCGGACTGGTCCCCTACCCCGGGCACTTGACTGGCCCGATCCCGACATCCCTGGAGGGATGGGTCGCTCTGCTGCTCTTCTTGGAACGCCTTCTGAGTCCCAAAATCACGGGCCATGGGCGCGAACCCCCCGGGGTCTTCGTCCTCCCCCACAACTGGGGGGAGCGGCGGGGGACGGCTGGCTGCCGCTGCCGGGGCCGCTTTACCGCGACCGGGAGGCAGGCCCGGGGACCTGGGAGGCTGCGGGTCAGGGGCTTGGTTGGCCCGACGCCGGGTCACCACCCCCACCTTGACCTGGGCAGCCCGGAACGCAACGTCGTTCCCAATGATGATTCCCCACTCTTGCTGGCCATGCACTATAACGTCCATCTCCCCTTCCCACCCCCTGTACTTGACCCATACCCGGGCGAGGGGAACGGCTATGTTGGGAGAGTTATAGGGCTTTATGGCACAGGTGCGCCCCTTTAGCAACTGTCTCTTCTTTACCTTACTTCGAGGTAAAGCAGTGATGTCCGCCCCAGTGTCCCTATACCCCACCTGGGAAACATTGTTTACAGAGATGGACTCACAGAATTTGTCCTGGCTCCACCGCAGCTGCTCCGGGGAGGCAATGCGCATCAATGATGCCTGCGAGATGGCCCCCAGCGAATGCTGTCCTCCGCTCCTCAGGGACCGCGCCGCATCTTCGCCGTCTCCCTCGAGGGACGAGCTGGACTGCTGATCCTCCTCGTGCTCCTCCGGTTCGCGGGACTCCGGCGCAAGCATCCTCCCCACCTTGCCCGGCGATGTCTTGGCGTGGCGGTTCTTTGCGATCAGTTTGGGGCAGCTCCTCTTGAGGTGCCCCGGTTCTTTACAATAGAAACATCCACTGGTGCCGGGGTTGTCTTTGGGCTTGCCTAGGGCTCCCTCCCGAGGTTTGGGGTTGCCCTTCTCCACACTTCCCTTGGTCCCGCCATGACTGAGGTTACCCCCCTTGGGTCCTTTGGGCTGCCGATACAGTCCCATTTGGTCGGCCAACTTGCCCATTTCCCTACAGTTTGGGGGGTCCCGATCCCGCACCGCCGTAGCTAGGTCCTCAGGGATAGTGGCACAGAATTGTTCCTGGATCAGGAGCTCCCGCACCTCCGCCAAGGAGGTCCTCCCGGTGGCCCCGATCCATGCGTCCCACACCTGCCCCAGGTGCGCCATCCAGGAGGCATACGTGTCCCCTGGGTTAGGCCGCCCGTAACGAAATTTACGGCGACAATGCTCAGCGGTGAGGGCAAACCTCTCCCTCACCGCTTCTTTGAACGCTCCATAGTCCAAGGGAGCGGTTTGGGTGTGGATGCCCAGAAGATCAGCCAGTTCCCCGCTGACTTGCGTCCTCAGGGCAGACATCCTTAAGTTGTCCGGCACCTTCTGCTCTACGCAGGCAGCCTCGAACAGGGTGAAAAAGATCAGTACATCCTGTCCCGACTGGTAGGTGGGGAATTGCTTCCTGTCCCATTTGGGGGTTGTGGTGCCCCCACCCTGGGATGCAGGGGTTCCCCCTTGTCCGGTGCCCCTGGTCAGCCTGGCCAACTCCAGCTGCATCTGTAGCATCTCTTGTTGATGCTGCATCAACTCCTTGGCTTGTTGCCAATTGAGTTGGGGAAAGAGGGCATCCAACCCTCCTCCCCCCATGGCTCCGTCAGTAACCCTTCTGCCGAGGTCCTCTTCTGCCTCTGGGTCCCTTATCTCGCTTCTCCGGCCGCTACTGGTAAGGTTGGGGCTACCCCACTGCTTGGGTCCCTGCCCTCCTAACAACTGTGAGGGGGCTTCCTCCCCTTCCTGCCTTGCCGTCTTTGGCCGCACCACCCACTCCATTGTGGAGGTCTGGGTTGGGGTTTCTGGGCTGCTCGCTAGCTCCACCTGCTCTTGGCTCAGACTATTCATTTTTCCTTGCTCTGAGCGCTCCCCAGCAACCTACTAGCCTGCCCGAAGTCCTGTTAGTTCCGACCGTCAAATGTGGTTTCCAATTGTCCCGTCGCCTGCCACCATGTGAAGGATCAGCAACCGGATCCTTTGCGTGAGTTCGGCAACTTTAGGGTTAACCGGCACAGCGCTAAGGCTCGTATCGGCTCTCGATTGCAAGAGGAAAAGCCACCAGTCTTTGTATGCCCAAATAAGGCTTTTATTTGTTTATACAGCAATCAAGTCGGAACTACCAGTCTTCTAAGAATACGTTTACAGTCAACAAAACCTTAGTTGACTCGCGTCTTACCCAATGAGCGGGCTCCGCGGCTAGCAGGTTACACTCGGGTCACTCTACTTACATCAAAGACAATACTCTAGTCAGTTTCAGCCCAGCTCTCGATCGGCGCTTCCTAGCGGAGAACGGAGTGCCTGGGCGGCTGTAGCTTAGGAGGATCTGGCCCCGTGGTTCCCAACAACCCGAACCGGGACGGGAGAGGGGTTTTCTACCCCGGTTCCCCGCTCTCCCCCCGCCCCCTAGGTCAGGTGGGGGCTTATGCCTGCCCCTTCGTGCAGATAGGCTTATTCCTGCCCGGGAAGAAGGTGACGTAGGGAAACCTTTGCAGCTCTTCGAGGCTGCCCTTTGTGCTGATGGTCCTTGATGGCCCTTCCTGGACGGTTGTGGATCTCTGCCGAGGTCTTCCTTTGTTGGGGCTGATGGCTTGTCTGGCTACTCCCTGGTGACCTCATCCCTCCTCCCCTGGCCCCCCTCCTTTGGGGAAAGATGTGTGTGTGTGTGTGTACTGATTTTTGGGCTTTCTCCACACTTTTAGAGCAGTGTTCTCCAACCTTGGGTCCCCAGATGTTTTTGGCCTACAACTCCCAGCATGCCCCAGCCAGCTATGCTGGCTGGGGCATGCTGGGAGTTGTAGGCCAAAAACATCTGGGGACCCAAGGTTGGAGAACACTGTTTTAGAGCTTAGATTCTCTTTGGAGAGGGTTCAATCTGTGTGAATTGGAGGTGGGGCAGAGGTAGGTCCATCCTAACTTCTGTTCTTAGAAGGCTAAAGGGGAGATTATTAGGTTCCAATTGGAGTTGTGAATTTCATGAAGGCCCCACTATCTCCCCCGCCCAACCTCATAATTTGAGAACTGCGCTAGTATGATATTTACAAGGATGATATCAATTTTAAAGTGCAGGGTTTGGGGATGAGGCACTAAAAACTTTTCAGAGATATTTCTCTTTTATTGCTTTAAATTTTCAGAGACAGACAGGAGTATACCCTCTGTACATCACATCAGCATACACAGGTAAGCTCTCTTATTACATTTCAGCTTTGAAAATTATGGAAATTGCATATAAGTGTGCACCCTGGAGACTGAAAGTGTACATGTCAGAGAGCATCCCACCACGACTCTGAAATGAAAAGGGGGGGGCATTCTTTCCTTTATCCTCATCCACGCCCCTCACTTATTTGTCTAAAAACAAATATTTATGAAGAAAACATTTTATTTCCTTTTATTTTCTTTTTTAAACAACGCAAATATGTAAGCTTTGCATGGAATTTATCTCTGAAACCACTGGCCGCAATCCAACCCAAGTTCCATATGTTTCCATCTTAATGGGAGGGCAAAGAGCTTCGCTGGATTGCTCTCACTGATTTTTAGGCGGATATTTAGGTTGCTTCCAGACAAGGTTTTTGATGATGATGATGATGATGATGATGATGATGATGATGATGATGATGATGAATTTATTTCTTACCCGCCTCTCCGTCTAGATCGAGGCGGGGAACAACAAAAATATAAAATACATAAACTAATCAAAACACAACACGTACTGTTTTTTTTTTTTAGTTTTTTTTTTATTTTAAAATTTTAAAAAAAATACAACATAAACATTGTGCACCCCCCACCTCTTGGGACCAAGTTATATTTCTCACCCCAATTTTTTTTTTGTTTTTTTTTTTGTATGTGTATATATACAAGCTATTATTCTATATTCCAAAAATATAACAAATCTTGACAAGGTTTGTTCCCCCTCCCCTTTACCAACACATAATCCAAAAATTTGCCCCAAATGTTCACAAAGGTGTCTTTCTCCAATTGTCCTTTTTGACACTTAATATTACAAGTTAATTTATCATTTAACGCGATATCCCATACCTCTGTATACCATTCATTAATTGAAAACACATGTTGAGCCTTCCAATTCCTAGCTATCATTAATTTTGCTGCTGTTAACAAATTAACACGTACTATTAAAACATCTTAAAACTACTTAAAAACATTATAAAACATCTTAAAACATCTTTAAAACATCTTAAAAGCATCCTAAAAGCATCCTTTTGCTGTGCAATCACCCTGCCTTGTTCATTAAATTTGGGGGGGGGGGGTCGGATGACATTGTCTTCAATTTGTAACCCTCCCTCCCCCCCTTGTTTTCCCACCGCTTCCTTCACCATTTTTCTTTGCACAAAAGATCTGTTAAGGAGAAAGAGGCAGAATAGCCGCACGGCGCCTTTAGTAGCGCTAGCTAGGAGCCGTCTGCCTGGAAGCACCCTTATGCTCCGAAGAAAGTGTGCGTGTTCGGTGCTGTTGTGTCAGCTGCTGATGTAGAGGAGCACCAGGTGACCCTTACAGGTGCCTCACAGAACCCAGCCAGCTGACCTGCAGAGGCATCCAAACTGGATATATTTTTTGAGTGTTGTCTGCGGCCAAGACTGGGTGGACGAGAGAGGCATAAAAGGGAAGGTGCAGATTCCTGTATGAAAGGAGGAGATCGGGGCGGTGCTGGGTACCGAAAAGATCCAGGGCTCAGGCCCACAGGACAAAAAAAGACACACACATTTGCATATGCTAATTTACCTATGTGCTAAAGTCTTTGCTTGCGTGTGTGTGTGTGTGTGTGTGTGTGTCTGTAAAGCAGCAGCCCGTCTCCTAAGGACACCCCTGTTTGTAAAAAGGGATGTCTGGACAGGGGAGAGGAGGGCATTTGATTTCAGGAAAAAACCTCAGGCAGCAAGATTCAAGTGGGGGGCAGCAGGAGGGGAAGCACATGTGGGCCAAAGGCCAGCTAATGCAGAGGGATCAGATGCCACAGAGATCATCAGGGCCCCATCGCTTTCTTTCAGCAAGTGCCCTGGGACAGCAGAGTGGTGGGGCAGAGGGCCTCCCAGAGGTCCGGGGCTCTAGCCCTAGGGAGCTGTCCCCTAACACTGCCTCTGGAGTTAGAGAGAGAGAAGTTAATGCTGTAATTAACCAGTGTGGCATAGTGGTGAGTGTGTTGGTCTGGGACTCGGAAGATCCGGGTTCTAGTCCCCACTCGGCCATGAAACTCACTGGGCGACTTTGGGCCAGTCACTGACTCTCAGCCTAACCTACCTCACAGGGTTGTTGTGAGGATAAAATGGAGAGGAGGAGGAGGAGGAGGAGGAGGAGGATTATGTAAGCCGCCTTGGGTTCCTTGCAGGAAAAAAGGTGGGGTATAAATATAATAAATAAATAAAATAATTTGCCTCCTGTTCTGAAACTAATTTTTATTTATTTATTTATTTATTTATTACATAGCTGCCTAGAAAGGAGGCCAGGCTTATAAAAGCAAGCAAGTAAGGTGATCTCCGGAAGGACTTCCACAGGGGGATAATCCTGCATATTTAAATCCTACCGTGCTCTAGTCTGCTTGACTTGATGTACTGCAGAAGCATATAGGGGGCGGGGGAGAGAAAAGGGCGGGTGGAGGTGGGGAGAAATCTCACTGCTGTATGCGCGGAAACTGCCAAGATGACAATTTTTAACACTTACACCAGGCAAACTGTTGGGTTTCAAATTGGCAAACAATTTGTTATGACAGAGCCTTGATGGATCGCTTCATAAAGATAAAACGGATAAAAGGATTCTCAGCTTGTTGGTGGGAAAGAAGCAGCTTGGTAGAAACGGGCCCATCTTTCCGTTGCTCTGCCGGCGCACGTTTGAGGTGGAATTGGGCAATGGTTTAGAATTTAGATGGTCAAGGAGACCACTTTGGGGTTTGAGGAGCAAGCTGGTGATGCGTATCCAATGTGGCTACGCAGAGAATTGTGGGTACCTCTGGGGAACATGAGTTGGCGCTGATGACTTTGGGAAAAAGCTAATTAGGTGGCAGGAGATTAAGGGATGGGCGAGTCTGTCAAATCTTGTCATTTTTCCACCGCCAAGCTCTGTGCGAGCTTTTTTTTCTTCCTGCACAGAAATTCGTATGTAGTTCTGTATGCATTTTTCAAAATGGGCACATTGTTGTGTGCATTCTTCAAACGTATGCATTTTTGTACATATGCACCCACTGATTAAAGGTGCCATCCTATCCTATGCATGTTTAGACAGAAAAAGGGCCTACAACTCTCAGCAGGCCCCAGCCGGCAAACTGGGAATTGTAGGCCTTTTTTTTCTGCCTGAACATGCATAGGGCTGAGGGGAGATATGATCGCACTCTTCCAGTACCTGAAGGGCTGTCACACAAAGGAGGGCCAGGATCTCTTCTCGATCATCCCAGTTTGCAGGACATGGAATAATGGGCTCAAGTTACAGGAACCCAGATTCCACCTAAACATCAGGAAAAATTTCCTGACTGTCAGAGCAATAAGACAATGGAATCAACTACCTAGGGAGGTGGTGGGCTCTCCCACTCTGGAGGCATTCAAGGTGCAGCTGGACGGCCATCTGTCGGGGATGCTTTGACCTGGATTCCTGCATTGAGCAGGGGGTTGGACTCAATGGCCTTGTAGGCCCCTTCCAACTCTACTTTTCTGTGATTCTATGATTACGCCCTAGACCGTGTTTGTGTTTGTGTGCTTTAGCAATGTATGCCTCCCCCCCACCCACCCACACATCTTTCAAATGTGTACATGCCGCCCAGTGCAATTTTTGTTTTGTTTTGCAGATCACACACCGCAAGCTCGGAAAAGCCCGTATTTCCGACTGCAAATTGCATTCGGGCCCGGGAGGTGCAAACTGGGTTATCTCGCATTAAAATGTGAACCCCACACATTTCTCAACGAACTCAGAAACAGATTAGTCCGTAGCCTTTGGATTATAAGTGTGAATCATCGTGTTCTCACGCATGGTGGTGCTCGTGGGGGGAGGTTCTTTAAGAGAAAAATGAGCGAATAAGAGCTCTGCTGGATCCAACCGACAATCCATCGTGCCCAGCATCCTGTTTCCTACAGTGGACAGGTAGATGCCTCTGGGGAAGCAGCGACGTAGCTGAGCCGGGGCTCGCTGGGTCGAAGCAGTGGGGCTTTTTTCTTCGTAGGGTCACTGATGTCGTCTGCTCGGACTTCCCTGTACCCTCGAGAGCTTAGCTGCAGTCATCACAGTAGCTGGCAGGGAAAGGAATTATCACAGCAACAATCTATTGTTCCCTGTTGTAATGCAAAGTACTTTGGGGTGGCTTGGTCTTGAATGGGCAGTTAAGACCCATTCGCTTTACAAAAGGACTTCTCCTGGTGGAGAGGCAAATGCAATTTTGGGCTGTATTAATAGAAGTATAGCTTCCAAATCACGGGAAGTGATAATTCCCCTTTACTCGGCACTGGTTAGGCCTCATCTTGAGTACTGCGTCCAGATCTCTTCTCGTTCATCCCAGTTTGCAGGACACGGAATAATGGGCTCAAGTTACAGGAACCTAGATTCCACCTAAACATCAGGAAAAATTTCCTGACTGTCAGAGCAATAAGACAATGGAATCAACTACCTAGGGAGGTCGTGGGCTCTCCCACTCTGGAGGCATTCAAGGTGCAGCTGGACAGACATCTGTCAGGGATGCTTCGACTTGGATTCCTGCATTGAGCAGGGGTTGGACTCGATGGCCTTGTAGGCCCCTTCCAACTCTACTTTTCTATGATTCTATGATTCTATGATTCTATGCTGCTGCTAGAACTGGTGTGTTGATAGGGATCCACACAGCTGCTTGTATTTTTGGACCCTCCTTGGGGGCGTGGCTGCGGGGACTATCATGATGAGTGCCCGCAAAATTTACCGCTAGAACGCTGTTGAGAAGTCTATAAGCAGGGCAGTAGCCTCCTCCTCTAGTCGCTCCCCAGCTGCTGGTATTCATTGGCAACCTGCCTCAGATCCTGGAGGTATCATAGAACCATGAGTGTTGTGAACCGCCCAGAGAGCTTCGTCTGTGGGGCGGTATATATATGAAATAAATGAAATGAAATGAAATGAAATTATGAGTAGCAGCAGAGGTGGTATTAGGGGGTGGCCCACTAGGACTGGGGTCCCGAATCTTTCATTTGGAGTCCCGAATCTCTGGGAGGCCATCTGCCTCACCACCCCGCTGTCCATGGGCACTTGCTGAAAGAAAGGTCCAGGGGCCCTGATAATCTCTGTGGCATCTGATCTCCATGGGTTAGCTGGCTTTTTGCCCACATGTGCTTCCTCTCTTGCTGCCCCCCCTTGAATCTTTCTGCCTGAGGCTTTTTCCTGAAATCACATGCCCTCCTCTCCCCTGTCCAGACATCCCTTTTTACAATAGGGTTGTCCTTAGGAGACCGGGTCCTTTACAGACACACACACACACACACACACACACATACAGAGAGACTTTAGAGCATTTGTAAATTAGCATATGCAAATCTGTGCATTCTTTTTTGGTCCTGTGGGCCTGAGCCCCAGATGTTTTCAGGACCTAGCATCACCCCTGCCCTACCAATCATGGATAGACATCTCCTAATCCATGAATTTGTCTAATCCCCCATGTAAAGCTGTCAGAGCCAGCAACCATCACTATATCTTGTGGCAGCAATTTCCTAAATTAATTATGTGTAAAATGTGTGTTTAGCCCCAGCCCTGTCTCCCATATCTACGGTATTTTATTTATTCATATCCAAAAAATGACTTCCCGCCTTATTGCCAAGGCAGCTAATAACAATAAATATGAAAAAGTAGGGCGAGTATCTATATATCTGTATCTGTATCTATCTATATCTATGACAGATAAAACACAAAGTAAAACCAGCTGTGAACTGCTAGTTCAGGGAGAAAAGGAAGCCATAGAATCATAGAGTTGGAAAGAACCACAAAGGTCATCTAATCCAACCCTCTGCTGATGCACAATGCTCCTTGCTTCAGCATCCCTGATAGGTGGCCATTTAGTCTTGGCTTAAAAAATACAAAAGCAGTCAGACGCCATCAAAAGCTTGAGAGAACAGGACTGAATTTGCCAAGTGCCTAAAAGATAAGGATGAAGGTGCTTGGCGAATATAACTTGGGAGGAAGCTCCACAGTTTGGGCACCACCACGGAAAAGACCCTTTCTCCAGTAGCCACCTGCGGGGGCACCTGGAAAGGCCTTCTAAAGAAGACCTAAACCAATGTACAGGTTCATGCAGAAGAAGGCAGTCCTTTATATTTCCTGACTGTAAGAGCAATAAGACAATGGAACCAACTACCTAGGGAGGTGGTGGGCTCTCCCAATCTGGAGGCATTCAAGGTGCGGCTGGACAGCCATCTGTCAGGGATACTTTGACCTGGATTCCTGCATTGAGCAGGGGGTTGGACTCGATGGCCTGGTAGGCCCCTTCCAACTCTACTTTTCTATGATTCTATGATTCTATATACCCTAGTCCCAGGCAGTTTAGGGCTTGCAAGGCCAAAACTGAACCTTGAATGACCTCTTCCACGACTGTTTGCTTCAGCTCCTTTTTTTTTTTCTGTCATCAGCTCCAATAGTGGAAGTGAGTTGGGAACAAAGAGAAACGGCTGAGGGGGTGGTGAGACCAACACCCTGCTTTATAGATGAGTGGGGCAGATATGTAAAAGAACCCCATGCCTGCTCCAGATGGGTCTACTTGGCCCCAACACATTCGGACGGCGGGTGTGTGAATCGGCCATCAAATAACGACTCTAGGGCTGCTGTCCAGAACTTGGCACACTTCTTTCGTTGCTTGCTTCCCCTGCTAGGAATCTTGTTCCTGTTTTCCTGTGCCAAATGCAGGGATGTTGGAGAGTCCTTGGTCTCGAGTCACGAGTCGAGTCACGAGTCTTTGGACCCAAGTCTCGTGTCCGAGTCCAAGTCCTTGGTCCAAAATGGTGACTCCCGAGTCACTCCCAAAGCTGACTCCACGAGTCCCTATTAAATCAATGGGGGTGTTTCCCAACAAAATAAGGCTACTTCAGATGTGTGGCTTAAATAAATTCTAGGCACAATTGTGCCTTTTTATCTCAAAACTCTGCCACTGATTTTGACAAGAACAGACCAGGCAGACAAACTCAAAATAACCAGACAGGCAGAGGAGGCAGGGAACCCCAAACAGGCAGGCAGAGGCAGCCAAACCCAAAATGTCTGAAAGGTTGCATTAGGAAAATGATTTTAAAAAATAAACTTGGATTGTTACTGCAACTAGGTCCAGACAGCACCTGCAGGTGGCATCAAGCAGGGACGTTGACGAGTCCTTGGTCTCGAGTCCTGAGTCGAGTCTCGAGTCCCATTAAAAATATTGGGACTCGAGTGCGACTCGAGTCCGAGGGGGGACTCAGTCCGACTCACGAGTCGAGTCCTCGAGTCCGAGTCCCCATCCCTGGCCAAATGTTGCTGGGTTTGTAGCATTCCACAACAAAGAACAGGAGAAAGAAAGAAAGAAAGAAAGAGGAGGTGGGAAGTCTCACACCAAACAATACGCCGCACTGCGTAGGAAGCTACGTGGTGTGGTTTATAAGCCACGCTATTCCTGACGCACCTGACAAACGATCGGGCTCATTGGGGGTAGGGTGCCTCATCCATCCCCCTCCTCGGTCCTCCTGCGGGTATGCCAGGTGACCCTGCGGGAGCAGTGAGGTTCCCCACCCCATTCCTGCCGCCGCTTGTGAGCGGCAGCGGTGGTGGTGGGGGAACGGGAGAGCGGCCATTGTTTCAGCCTACTCACGAGTAGGCTGAAGCAATGTCTGCTGGCCGTGGCAGCGGACAGCCGCAGGAACCGGCACCGCCAGCCCAAAACGGTAGGCGGGGACTGCAGGGACACGGCCGGCCGCTGCTGATCCTAGCAGAGAAGGGTTCCCAAACCACCCCTCTCTGCCAGGATCGGCAGCCTGATCCTGGCAGAGAGAGGTTGCTCGCAAGGCCCATATAGCCACTGTTTAAAGTTCTGCAAAGAGCCTGTGTTCTGTGGGAGCTGGTGAAAGGCACTCTGCACGTGCTCCCATCTCCATGAAGCCGGTACTTCCGCCTTCCTATGTTGGAGGGTTGATCCCTAATGTGTTCCGGGATCGACCACCGGCCCAAATTTGGCCCCTTCATAAATACGACAGGTACACGAATGAGAAAGGAATATAGGTTCCTGCTGGTCTGGTGAGGAGGCCAATCGGAACTTTCCTTTCATTAAACACACACCCCACACTAAAATCTGTTTTTCCAGCCTTGCTTTGACCTTTAAGCTTCTTCTCCTGCACAAGCCTTGGGGCGGCTGCTCCAGCTTTTAAATCATGTAAATGGCAGCATTACACCTACTTTCTGAATGATTAATTCAGCTTTGAATTGCTGCCTGACTTTGATAGGGAGGGGGAGGCAGGTCTCAAGGGTCTGATTATGTGAATCTTAGCTCAGTTGGGGGTGAGGAGGGAGGGGTGGGAAGGGGTAATTAATTACACATTTACTATGGGGAATTAAAAAAAAGAAGAAGAAGAAGTGCCACCTAAGCTGCTGTGTTTCTGTTGGGTGCAGCTACAAAGCAGAACAGCAAACCTTTAACCCCTCACAATATGAGATTGATCTAGACCTCTCCACCCACAGTTCACCTGCGGTGTTACTGAAATGACTTTTGCCCACCCCCCTCCTCTAGTTTCCTGCATTGGGCAGGGGGTTGGACTCGATAGCCTTGTAGGCTCCTTCCAACTCTACGATCTATGAAATCTATGAAATCTATGAAACTTAAGGGCTCACCTGCTCCCGTACCAACCTGCCCACTCCCTAAAATCAGAATGAGAGTCCATTCTCTGTGTCCCGCCTAAGGTGCAGACACAGTTTATTCATTTAATTAATTATTGTATTTATTTAAAATATTTCTAGGCCACCTTTAAGGGCAAGAGCTCTCTCAAGGTGTCTTACACAATAAAATCCCATACAGCAAAAATCCATACAATGATAAAACAGCAAAAATTAATAATATCAGCAAACTCTACCAATAAAACATCTAACCTGGTTGGTACTGCAATCTGAAACGTAATTGCAGCTAAGAACTCAGAACACTCCAATAAAGCCTAATCCGGGAAAAGGCCAGAGAAAACAAGCAAGCCTTCAGGGTCTTCCTAAAAGCTTGCAATGATGGGGCCTAATGGACCCCCAATGGCAAGCCATTTCAGAGGTGTGGGGCCACTGTGGAAAAGGCCCTCTCCCAAGTACTTGCCCACTTACTACTTGCCCCCAAAGGTGGGCAAGTGAGAAGAGCCTCTGTTGCTGCTGTTCATGGTGACAAGAGACGGGGTTGTGTGCATTGAGTTGTGATATATCTTATTATGTAGCACTTTCGAGAATGCGTTTTTCCTTTCACATTCATACCTGCATTGTGGAACACCTTGTGCAGGTGTCAACCTCTCTGGATGTCTTTCACCAGTTGATGGAGACATTTCTCTCCTGGCAGGCTTTCGTCTGCTAAGTGATTTTTTGTTTAGAACATTTTCTGTCCGCTTTCTCCATACCATGCATACCGTAATTTTATACACCTCTATCTTGCATGTACTGGCATACTCATGAGACTAAGTAGTTGGGGTACGTGGGTATTAATTACTACTTTAGCAAAATTGCAAACTCTCTTCTCCCTCCCTCACACACACACACACACACACACACACAGCATTTTCTTACCCAAAGGATTGTAAAATTCTGACTTTGGGTGCTTCCATACACAGGGCTCCTAATATTAACAATCAAGGCATTGTGCAGCGATTCTGTCTTTTCTTCCTTAATGCATTTTTTCTCGGGTAGGGAAAAAGATGGAAGAACCAGTGGGAAAACACGGGAGGGCTACCACAAACTGAAGATGACATATTCTGGATCCCCTGCAAAATTCTGCAAATGGGGCAGTGCGGTTGCACAATAAAAGCCTCGTCTGGAGGCACTCTTGGAGTCACAGAAAGCGTTGTCAATAAAAGCCTCGTCTGGAGGCACTCTTGGAGTCACAGAAAGCGTTGTGTCAACACCATCGACTTAAGTTAGTGGCAGTGCTTTTTTTCTGGAGAAAAGGGTACCGGAACTCTTGGATTACATTTCCTCGGGAGTAGATGGCGATTAAATTGTAATGCAATTAATAGAAGAAAAGGTGCTGGAACTCAGTTCCGGTGAGTTCCACCAGAAAAAAAGCCCTGGTTAGTGGGATATCCAAATTCCCTCTCCCCAAGGAACTGTGATTCTGTGAATGGGGTCAGGGATCTATAGCACAATTCTCAGCACTTTTCTGAAGGGTTCTTGGAGGGAGGCTGTGACAGATAAACTGGCATAAAACCACGGCAAGTTTGTACTGAAGATACACCTGGAAAGAGGTCCCTCCGCAGTTGCTGCTGCTTGTCCTCCAGCAGCATCCGATCACAGCTAGACCCTAAACGTTCAAGGCACTCTCTCTGTGGGCATCTTATATCAATCCTGCACCACTCTTCCGGTGGTGCTCCTTATCCATTGCAGGTTTTGCCGAACCCCCCACCCCACCCCCAAAATAGGTTCACCACCATGGATAGCTCCTATAAAGCTGCAAATAAAAGCTGCAATGGATTAGGAGCACCACCGAAATAGGAGTCACCAGCCTCCGCTGCTCCAGGGGTCCCAAGGCCACACTACACGCGACTTTTAACAGTGCAGTTATGCCCTCTGGGTGCATGTTTAAAACAGCAAATTGCCAGCACAGGGGCCCTAATCCAGATCAGGACTGTAGCATCGAGGATAAGAGTACTTTAATTATTTATTTATATTATTTGCATTTATTTATCGCCCATCTGGCCGGCAAACCGGCCACCCTGGACGATGTACAGAAAATAAAACAGAATAAAATACATTAAAACATTTTTCTCCATTAAAATACATTAAAACAGTATAAAATTTTAAAATCTTGGCCCACCCCATATTCCCGCCTGAATAACCAAGTTTTTAATGAGCGGCGGAAGCTCAGCAGAGAGGGGGCATGGCGGAGGTCACTTGGGAGAGAGTTCCATAGTACGGGGGCTGCCACAGAGAAGGCCCTCTTCCTCGTCCCGACCAGTCTAGCTGCTCTGGCTGAAGGGACAAGGAGAAGGCTGTCAGTGGCAGATCTTGTTGAGCGGCCCACTTGGTGTTGCTGGAGACGCTCTTGAGATAGACTGGACCGGAGCCGTATAGGGTTTTAAAGGTCAAAACCAACACCTTGAATTCGGCTCGGCAAGCAACTGGTAGCCAGTGCAGCTCCTTGAGCACTGGCGTGATGTGATCCCGCCGGCGGCTGCCTTTAACCAGGCGAGCCGCCGCGTTCTGTACCAGCTGTAGCTTCCGAACCTTCTTCAAGGGTAACCCCACGTAGAGCGCATTACAGTAGTCTAGGCGAGAGGAGACCAAGGCATGAACCACTGAAGGGAGCAGATGATTAGGAAGGTAGGGGCGCAGCTGCCGTATCAGATGGCTTTGTGCTTTAATGCTTTATGCCCCCCCCCTGTGGTCCCAATCCGGTTTGGGAGCCCTGTGCCTGCGATTTTCATTGCTCCCCCCCCCCAAAAGTCCAATTTGTTTCAATGGTGACTTTTATTGCAGTGCAAATTGCAGGCATGGAACCACAGCAGGGTTGAAAGGGTTAAAGCCCCCTACTCCCAACACTAGAGTCCCAATCCAGATCAAGGGCACCGCATTGTCAGTCGGGGGGGGGGGCGCGGGAGAACACTCTGCATTCAAGGTCATGTGTCATCTGGCCTTCCACCCCCAGTTTGCGAATGTAAGGGGTTAAGTGCTATGGCTTCGAGCCAGGAACGCGGACAGCTGTTGCCTGGACATGTCCAACTACAGTCTTTCCAATCAGTTTGCCTCTGCACAGGCCCAACGTTGACCCAATTCCCCAGGAGAGTTTGTTTCCAGGGGCTAAACTTGGAGCTATCTGATTCTCCCTGGAATGTTAAAGCGCTGGACGGTAATACCGTTGACACCCACAACACAAATAGTGTGTGTGTGTGTGTGTGTGTGTGTGTATGTGTATGTGTGTGTGTTTTGCCACCACAAAGATTTGTCCCTCAAGAGGAAGAAGCCCTTGCTGGGTAGAATAAGCTAAAAAAACGTTTCTAAAAACGACCATCCACTATTTTAGAAGCAGGGAGTGACTGTCTTTGCTGGTACATTATCTCAAACTATTTTTAATGCCCAAGGGGGACATTGGGCCAGCCTGTCTGTGCACTGTGTACATGTATGGTCATTTCTGAGAAGGTGTCAAAAGACTCCCTTATAGAGTCAGCCGCCATTTTGCACAGCAAACAAATGTGGTGTGCATGCTCTCTTCATTCATACATCCAGGTTTTTCTGCCTACCTGTAAAAAAAATGAATGGGGCAAACTACAGACAGTCCCCGGGTTAAGAACGTCCGGCTTATGGACAACTCGTACTTATGAATGGACTTCCGGGCAGGGCCGGATTAACATAGGGGCGATTGGAGCGGCCGCTCCAGGCCCATAACAGACAATAGGCCCACAATATAGGGACAGGCGGCACGATTTGAGTTAGCTCTGATCGTTATCATTCAGCATAATTAATGATTTTTTCAAGATTAGAAAGGTGTTCTAAGCACATCTGCATTACAGGCTTGAGGCAAGACCTAGCAAGAACTGTTGTTCTCAAATTAGCATTTCGGTAGGTTTTTGCATTTCAATCACTGTTACTACATTTCTTTGAAGCACATGGGGGCTTGCTAGGGTCTGTAATATTCAGATTTAGAAGGGACCTCTCTCTCCAGCCTCGAGCAAAAGATCTTTCTGATTCGCAGCTCAATTGTTCAAATGCTAGTTTAACAAAAAAACGAAAACAAAACAAAGCAACAAGAACAACACAATTATTCTTGGTCAAGCAAAGCTTCCTGGCTTTTTGTTGTGGCTGCTTTTTCTTTTTTAATAAATAAATTTGGGGGAAATTGGGAAGACCCTTACTGATGAGCTGCAGGAGTTTTTGAGTTTTGGCACTTTAATGGTAATTAAAATATTTAATTTGTTTTAATATAAAATTGCGTCTTCATTTTATTTATTTCCATAAAAAGGCCCACCAAAATCCTCAGCACCAGGCCCATAATGCTCTTAATCCGGCCCTGCTTCCGGGTTCCCCAGCTCTACGTCGTTGCACTTTGAGGACTGTTCAGTTGAGTACATTTCTTTGCAATCTGGTGGTCCAGTTCAAATGATAATAGCGATAATAACATTGACAGGGGCAGCTGGTGATTCCTGTGTCGGTGTGGCTCCACTCCCCACAATAGGTTCACCACCATGTAGCACCATGGATACCCCCTATAAAGCTCAAACAAAAAGTTGCAATGAATAAGAAGCCCGCCCCCACTGACGCAGGAGACATCACCAGCCTCCACTGACATTTGATAATTGAACAACATGAAGACCACCATGAGCCGGGAACACTACCAGTACAAAATGTGTGAGAGAATGAATGGTGTGTGTGTGTGTGTGTGTGTGTGTGAGAGAGAGAGAGAGAGAGAGAGAGAGGAAAGGAAGCCAGAACCACAAAAATGACTTTAATATGTACAATAAATTTCACAAAACAAATGTCGCAACGAGCTTATTACGCCAGTCAATTCGTTGATTGCACTCAGCCCTGGTCCCTTTCCAAGCTCAAACCAACTTGGATGGCCCTAAATGAATTCACAGGAGGGAAGGGATCCGTTCAGAAATGGAAGGAGAAAGCCTCTCCTAGGTTGGCTGAAATATGAGTTATTTATTCAGCCCAAGGTCAGCCAGGGAGCTTCATGGTTTAACGGGGACTTGAACTCAGCCCCCACCCCCTGCAAGCAAGTCTTGCACCCAATCCAGTCTTTCAGCCGCCCTGCACTGTTACTGCTCTGCCTTTGGTGCTGCTCAGCATTTCCTCCTGTAGTGCTAAGTTCACCATGAAAGCCTTCTCTTTGCTTTCATCCTTTTCTCTACCGTCTGCTCCCGCCTCCCACCTTTCCAGGCGCATCGAGCTGCTTGCTTGCCAGGAAATTCTGGGCATCTGGAGACCTGCATCCCTGCCAAAGGCTTTGAAAGTGTCTCTGTGCTTAGTTGGCCCTCCAGCCCAGCCGCCCTCCCTTTCCTCAATCCTGATCTCCCGAGACTAGGCCCTGATTGGGTAAATGCCGTGCCTGAGGGAGCATAAAATTTTGTCTGGGAGGATCAGCTGCTCTTTCCTTCCCTGTAGATAAATGTGACGTTCTAAAGCAAGATGAGCATACGCTGCACCGTGCTCTCTGCCATGTGGGGGCCAGCGCACCAGGAACAGTGTGCGTGCAGAGGGGAGAGACCTCCTCATAGTAGGCACCAATGATCAGGTCACCAATGCCCTGGATGGAGTGCTCTAGTGCAGTGTTATCCAACCTCGGGTCCCCAGATGTTTTTGGCCTACACCTCTACGCTGGCTGGGGCTTGCTGGGAGTCGTAGCAGGGATGTTGAAGAGTCCTTGGTGTCGAGTCACGAGTCGAGTCATGAGTCTTTGGACCCGAGTCTCGAGTCCGAGTCCAAGTCCTTGGTCCAAAATGGTGACTCACGAGTCACGAGTCACTCCCAAAGCTGACTCCACGAGTCCCTATTAAAAGCAATGGGGTTTTTCCCCAACAAAATAAGGCTACCGTATTTCAGATGTGTGGCTTAAATAAATTCTAGGCACAAGTGTGCCTTTTTATTTCAAAACTCTGCCACTGATTTTGGCAAGAACAGACCAGGCAGACAAACCCAAAATAACCAGACAGGCAGAGGAGGCAGGGAACCCCAGAGCAGGCAGGCAGAGGCCTTTGTCTTGGACAATTCAAACTGTGGAACTGGTTAAGAAGAGACCAGGCAGGCAGAGGAGGCTGGGAACCCCAAACAGGCAGGCAGAGGCAGCCAAACCCAAAATGTCTGAAAGGTTGCATTTTAGGAAAATGATTTTAAAAAATAAACTTGCTGTACTTCCTAAAACCTATCCATGTTGCATTTGAGGAACACAATTTTGGAACACGAGTCCTTGGTATCGCGTCCTGAGTCGAGTCTCGAGTCCCATTAAAAATATTGGGACTCGAGTCTGACTCGAGTCAGAGGGGGGACTCAGTCCGACTCACGAGTCGAGTCCTGGAGTCTGAGTCCCCATCCCTGAGTTGTAGGCCAAAAACATCTGGGGACCCAAGGTTGGAGAACCCTGCTCTAGTGGATTCTGTGCCAGTCCTGTGTCAAGCATGAAGGAGGAAATTGAAGAATAGCTCAGAGGTATAGCAAAGACTTCATATGCAGCAGCTTCCAGATCCTGTACCTGGCATCAGTGGTGCATCTAGGTGATTTTAGACCCAGGACTTAATAGACTTACCAGGGGGGCCCTTTAGACAGCCATGTTGTATTACTTTAGTTGTGAAGCACACAACTAACATTCTCTTCTTCCGCCACCACTGCTGTTCCGTGCTTTACAATCGCTTCCACGCTTCTGATACGTTAGGGCAAAAAATAATAATCCCCAAACCAAACCAAACTGTTTGCCCATCCTGATGAAATACACTCTAGAGTTATGTGCAGTTCCACCTTTTAAACTCTCTTAATGCATAGCACTCTTACGACCACAGGAATAATAGGGAGTTTACTTTTTAAAGTGGCAAGAATAAAATCAGCATGTGCAACCATGTCCATGTCCAGCTGGCTGCCCCCTGACCGTAACATGTTTTTTAAAGTTAAGAGGAAAAGATGCTGCAGACACTAGAATCGGCTCCGTTAGGCCCACGTGCTTGAACACCAGGTGTGTTTCTCCCACATTCATTTTTTTAAAAAAAAATCTCAAGTTCTTTCCATCCTGTTTAAAATGAAAATGGCAAATTTCGATAAATTCTTATCAAACAACAAACCGAATGAAATTCTCACCCATTGGCACCAGCCAAATTCAATAGGTATGTAGCTATTTCTAGCATGGATCATGCTATACTGTCTGCCATGTCGCTGCCAAAGATGAGGCGCCTGTCGGGGGGGGGGGGGAATGAAGTGGCAACCCTAATTCGGCAACACAAACATGATTGAAGACACAGGGATTCAAAGGCAGACTTTTAAAAGCGACGCAGTCAAAGCCATCTGCTTGGACGGATGAATCTGTCTGTTTCGCTTTCTCCCACATTCAAACCTCCTTTTCATCCCATTTATGAAGACGTGTGTGAATTTTGGTAAGTTCTTGTCAAAAAAACGAGCCACATGAAATTCCCACCCCATTCCTACCTGCCCATCTCTCTTGGGAGGGAGCAGATTTGCATGCAGAAAGCCCCAAGTTCTGTCCCCTTGTCCCTATCTCATGGACGGTGGTGGACTTTGGGGTTCTGGACTTTGACCCTGAGGTCCAGCCCTACCTGGAGTCTTCTCTATTTATTTAATACATTTTTATACCGCCCAATAGCCGAAGCTCTCTGGGCGGTTTACAACAGTTAAAACCATAAAATACAATATAAAATAAATATAAAATTTAAAACCACAGATTAAAAACAAACAGCAGAGCTGCTTGCTTGCCAGTAACTGCCAGCAGCAGTTACAACAACAGAGTTAAAAACAACTACAAGATTAAAATGATTAAGATGATTTAAGTGATTAAAATGCCTGGGAGAATAGAAAGGTCTTCACCTGGCGCCAGAAAGAGTACAATGTAGGCGCCAGGCGAGCCTCTTTGGGGGAGCTCATTCCACAACCGGGGTGCCACAGCAGAAAAGGCCCTCCTCCTGGTAGCCACCTGCCTCACTTCCTTTGGCAGGGGCTCTCGGAGAAGGACCACTGAGGAAGATCTTAGTGTCCGGGCAGGTACATATGGGAGTTGAACTTCTTTTAGCCTGAAGCAGGATTCCTGAGGGTAGAAAGAATTTCAGAGAAGCTGCCCGGGGGCGGGGGGGGGGCTGTATTCCAGCAGTGGGTGGAGCTGAAGGCAAAAGAGGTGGGCCAAAATACCACCAGCCTATTTTAGCTTAAAGCTCTTACTGCCAGTAACTTAAGCCTTCGGAGAGGCAATCCAACCTTTTAGAAGGGAGGGAACTGCGCAAAAGGCGGGAAACCATGGGGCTCCAGCCCATAGCAGGTCAAAGATCATGCCTCACCATGGCCTAGAACAGGACTGGGAAACCTGCAGCCCCTCCAGATGTTGTAGGACTCAGTGGTACCGCTAGGTAATTTTAGACCCTGGACTGAATGAATTTTGGGGCGGGGGAAACCCATTTAGATGGCCGTGTGTACGACTCTCGTTGTGAAACGCACAACTAACATGCTACTAACATTTCTCTTCTACTCCCACAACTAACATTCCCAATATGTTAGAGCAGGGGTGCAGAACTTCTTCCAGTCAGAGGGCCACATTCCGTTTGGGAGGAGCTCTCGGGGGCCGCATGCCAGTGGTGGGTGGAGCTGAATGCAAAAGGGGGAGGAACCAAAATACATTTAAAAATACCAGCCTACGGTAGCTTAAAGCTCTTACAGCCAGTAACTAATCAATGAGAGAGGCATTTCAGCCTGTTAGAATGGTGTGGGGAGTGCAAAACCCAGGGGTGGTTGTGGGAAAGGGAGTAGAGCTAGGGGAAGGAGGCATGACCGTCTGAGGAACCCCAGAGGGCCAGATTAGGGGGCCCAGCTGGGCCAGATTTGGCCCGCAAGCCTCAGTTTCAACACCCCTGCTTTAAAAGATCAGGAAGCAAGGATGGAACCAACGCTTCTCTTCCTGAGACCGTGAAGAGCTGCAGGCAGTCTGAATAATCAATACTAATAGTCAGAGGCGCTTCCTCTGTTCCTTAATAGCCTTCTTTTTGGTGTGTAGAGAACCTCATTCTCAGGGGCGGTGCTAGGTACCGAAAAGATCCGGGGCTCAGGCCCACAGGACAAAAGAAAATGCACAAATGTGCATATGCTGATTTACAGATGCTCTAAAGTCTGTAAAGGACCCTGTTTCCCAGGGGAGGCTGGTGACACCTATGTCAGTGGGGCTCCTTATCCATGCCAGGTTTCAGTATGAACTTTTAAGGAGATATCTATGGTGCTGAACTGCATCCCCCAAATAGGTTCACCACCATGGATTATGAAAGCCACCTCCGGTCCCTTGCAGGAAAAAAAAAGGCGAGATATCAATATAATAAATAAATAAATAAATAAATATGGGAAAGACTTTTTTCTGCCCACAACTCTAGATAAGGCAGCTTCTTAGGTTCTGCTGTGCTAATAAGTTGTTTGGTGTTTGTTTGTTTGTTTGTTTTATGTGTTGTTGTTTTTTAAAAAGCCATCTCCTGTGTTCCTACTGACCTTCTAATTAAGAATCCCCACAACCCCACCAGAACAGAGTTTGAAAAGTCACTGTGTATTGTTTGTTTGTTTGTTTGTTTTTAGTGAGTTGCATGCCGGCTTCTTTTTTGTATGAGCTTTTAACAGTATGTTTCCATAAATGTGCCAGATTGCCTCTTGCACGTCACCTTGAGCGATCGTGGTAACGCGGTACATGAATCGCATGACATGTCGGTCCTTGACGCCCTTATGCGGAACGGGCTTTGCCGCCGCCGCGACGGCGACGGCGACGCGGTGCTTTCCCGGCCCACCCGGCTCGCTTTGCCTGTGTGTTTTGTCTGGTGCTAATGAGATGGTGCCACTTTCGCTTCTGTGTCATTTTTCTAAATTGAATTAACACCAAGAGTGCCTCGTTGCCCAGACAGTGGGTGTGCATTTGAGTGGAGATCGTAACACAGTAAGGTCTCCAGCACCCACCAAGCTCGTGCTTCCGGGGGTGGGGGTGGGTGGGTGGGTCAGAGTTTGCCCGCCGCATCCCAAATAGATACTCCATTTCCCTTCTACCTGCCCTGAAGCGTCTTCTGCAGCTGCTTACTCCCACTTCCTGTGTCTGTGAACAGATTGGATGTCATCAGGCACAGCTGAGGCTCAGTAGGGGAAGATAGACGCTTGTGCGTGCACACACACACACACACACACACACAATTCTAGCAAGGGAAAAGAGAACAAACTGAAGGGCACGAAAATGGTTCATAAGACGCCCGAAGAGGAAATGCACCTCTCTTTTTTTTTCTGACTAAAGAAGCAGAAAGCCAACAGGCGCGGGGACAGAGAAGACTGCAGCTCTGGACGGTGGGGAGGGGGGACTGCGCCTGTTGAATTTCTTCCCCGCCATGCATCTCTGTTGAGGAAAGATGCTGACCGACCGACCGACCGTGTAGGAGTAAAACAGGCTTGAGAAGTGGGCATGGTTTTGTTGTAGGGGGAGCCCTCAGGCGACACTCCTTTACTGGGGGGGGGGCTTGCGTTGTGAGGGGCGCTGCCTCTCTCTTGGCCACTGGCCACGACTTCCATTGGGATGTGGGAGATTATCCCACCCTATTGGGACAAATCTCCCATTTCCTGGTGAAAGGATGCCGGGAAGGGCCAAAACACTACCCTGTTTGCATTCCAGCCCCAACCTCCCTGTTTCCAAGAGCTTGAGGACTGGGAGAGGGGCCTCCTGTCCTGTTTTCCTAAGGAGAGCTGCAGGCTGCAATGGACCATCCCAGTTTCTCTGTGGGGGGGGGGGGGAGACAGCCATCTGATTCCTCCCTGCCACCTGTGGCCAGGATGCACCCCCTGCCCACCTGTGAGCCTCATCAGGTGCCCAGCCGTGTCCACCGCAGATGCTGCTGCTCCTGGACGCTGCTCCTCTGGCCGGTGGGTCAGCCCAGGCTGCCTTTCTCTTCGCTGTGGGTGCAGCAATGCATGCAGATTCAAAGCGCTTTTAACACTGCGGCTTGTGCCGCAGTGTGGGCTGTCGTGTCGCCCAAACCGGCCCAGAGAAATCTTAAAGTCAAGAATCACAGAGTTGGAAAGCCTCGTAGGAACATAGGAAGCCGCCTTACGCTGAGTCAGACCCTTGGTCCATTTAGCCCAGTATTGTCCACACTGACTGGCAGCCATGGCTCTCCAGGGTTTCAGGCCGGGGTTTTTCTTCGCTTGATCTGGAGATGCTGGGTCTCGGACCTGGGACCTTCGGCATGCAAAGCATGTGGTCTTCCACTGAGTTATGGCCCCCGTCCCAAGGGGTCATCTTGACTAACCCCCATCCTCTAACGACGACCCTGGTTTGCACAATCGCAGCACGGCTCACAAGCCATGGTGGCTTGTCAACCTTGCCACGCGTGCTGGTTGCGTGCCCGCCGGATTTCCCTAATTGCCCTTTCTGGCGTGGCTTGCCATGTTGTCCAAACCCGGGAGGCACGCCTTTGTTTGAGGGGACAGCAGCCCTAAAAATAACTCATGGGCTGTTGTTGGGTTTATTCCCCTCGCTGCAGTTGTGCGAACTGGGTCTATACGTGTGTGTGTGTGTGTGAGAGAGAGAGAGAGAGAGAGAGAGAGAGGGGTGGGTGGGTGGGTGGGTGGGTTGTGCCATGCAGGCTTTATTCTCCCAATGAAATGTATAGTTTGGCATTTTGTGAAGCAATTCCATTCCTTGCCAAGGAAAAAGCAAAAGGCATCTGTCCCCATGACAAAGTGCGGTACTCATGCAAATAGAGTACATCTGCAACACAAGAAAACAAAATGTTTGTTTTTGCCGATTATTTTCCATAGTAGAAATGCCCCCCCCCCCCGGTTAACTTTTCTTTTCTGCCGCGGTTCCGAGGAGCCTCCTGCTTTTACTCTGTATACACAGGCACAAGAGAAGGTTCAGCCAGCGTCTTGATGAGTACCAGGAGATGAAACCCAAAGCCTCTCCCACCCCCACCCCCTCCGCCGCCAGGGGGATATTCCAGGCAGCCGGGGTGGGGGAAGAGCGGGGCAGCATATGCTCCAGAGAGACAGCAAGAGAGAGCACAGTCGTTTGCGACGGACTGTCGTGAAACCGTGCCAGAGTTTTTCGCCGGCTGGGCTTCTCCTTGGCTTCGGTCCATTTCTGAACATGGAGCCAAGAGAGATCCAGGGGCATGAGACGAGTTCATCTTCCCACAGTCCCTGTCGCTTTCGAGAGTCAAAGATCTGTGCACCGAATTAGACTTCAGTAGCTGATTGGGGCCCCGTTCCCTCTTTCGCTTCGCCTATTCCTGTGGGCCCATCCCTCCCTAGGATAGCAGCGCATGTTATGATGCTTGACACATGGGGGGATGGGGCTGCTGCTGCTGCTGAAAACGCCATCCCGATGCCCTGCATAATCAGTAGGAACCCGTGCTGACTCCAGGTTGGAGGAGGACAACAGGCCCGTGGCTCACGCTGGCTCAGCTTGTCTGAGTGTGGAAAGCTAAGCAGGGTCAGGCCTGGTTATGACCTGGATGGGAGACCCCTCCTCTAGTTTCCTGCATTGAGCAGGGGGCTGGACTCGATGGCCTTGTGTGGGCCCCTTCCAGCTCTATGATCTATGAAATCCTATAGTTTCCTGCCTTGAGCAGGGGGGTTGGACTTGATGGCCTTGTAGGCCCCTTCATAGAATCATAGAAAGGTAGAGTTGGAAGGGGCCTACAAGGCCATCGAGTCCAACCCCCCTGCTCAAGGCAGGAATCCAGGTCAAAGCATCCCCGACAGATGGCCGCCCAGCTGCACCTTGAATGCCTCCAGAGTGGGAGAGCCCACCACCTCCCTAGGTAGTTGGTTCCATTGTCTTATTGCTCTGACAGTCAGCAAGTTTTTCCTGATGTCCAGGCAGAATCTGGCTTCCTGTAACTTGAGCCCATTATCCCGTGTCCTGCAAACTGGGATGATCGAGAAGAGATCCTGGCCCTCCTCTGTGTGACATGCCTTCATGTACTGGAAGAGTGCGATCCTATCTCCCCTCAGTCTCCTCTTCTGAAGGCTAAACATGCCCAGTTCTTTCAGTCTCTCCTCATAGGGCCTTGTTTCCAGTCCCTTTATCATCCTTGTTGCCCTCCTCTGAACCCTCTCCAGTTTGTCTACGTCCTTCTTAAAGTGTGGTGCCCAGAACTGGACGCAGTACTCAAGATGAGGCCTAACCAGTGCTGAGTAAAGGGGAATGATCACTTCACGCGATTTGGAAGCTAGACAGGCACTCTCTGGTGGGCTATTTTTTCCATTGCTGCGCCCTCGTGAACAGCAGTGCTTCAAGCAGCACCAAGCTTCTGGGCCCAGCTGCCATCTTAAGTTTCCATAATAACGCCTGCAAAGTAGCCTCAATCTAGGGCATTGTGGGACATTAAAATGGCAGCCAGACTCAACTGCCCTGGACCTGATCAGGAGCACAAGAAAAAGTTTTAACGCTGGGCCCAGGTAAGCATTCGTGGTGGGCCCTGCTGGGGAACTGGGGTCCTGGCAACTGCCCAAACATGCCAGGTGCTGGTGCCAGCCCTGGTAAGAGCGCAGAGGAAGGGGAGGGAAGTGGCTGTTTCAGCCCCGCAGTCTTAAGGGGATTACAGTAGGGCAAGGGGGCTGGAGAGCTGTGCCAAAGACTTCCTGGAAAAGGTAGGGTTTGTGGAGGGACTCAAGTCTCCGGTACCCTCACATCCAGAGAAGACTAAACTTGGCAGTGCCTGCCCCTAGAACTTCTCATTGCCTGGGGAATCAGGGGCAGCACAGAACAGTATCTTCTTTTACTTGGGATGAACTGGGAAGGAAAGCTACCAAGAAGTTTGTGAAATGCTAAGTCCTAAAATAATCACATCCCCTCTTTATCCATGTCTCCACTTCCCTTCTTCACACCCCCCCCACCCACCCCGGTTGCCTCCTTTCCGTTCTGTTTCCAGATTGTAAACCCGGCAGGGCAGGGACCTGTCCTCTCATTCTTTGTAAAGTGGCCTGTAAATGGATGGCGGTATGTAATTAATTAATTAATTAATTAATTAATACCGTGCCCGCCGACTGTAACTCAGCCTGTACTCCGCTAAGCACCTGCAACTGAAACCACTTCAGGGGAGGCCAGTGACTCCTGGGCCAGTGGGGCTCCTTATCCATTGCAGCTTTTATTCTGAGCTTGATAGGAGCTTTCCATGGTGCTCCATGGCGGTGAACCTATTTTTTGGGTGGTGGCGGAGGAATTCAGCACCATGGATAACTCCTATAAAGCTCAGGATAAAAGCTGCAATGGATCAGGAGCCCCACTGATCCCAGCCTCCCCGTGCGGTGCATCTTGCTTCCTTGTTTACCTCCCCTTCCGCTCTCTGCTGTTTCCCTGG
The DNA here is from genome assembly GCA_021292165.1 of Shinisaurus crocodilurus. NCBI lineage: Eukaryota > Metazoa > Chordata > Lepidosauria > Squamata > Shinisauridae > Shinisaurus > Shinisaurus crocodilurus. The sequence goes on along the minus strand of CM037886.1, from coordinate 26,655,875 downwards.
TGTTGAGTTTTCAGTTGTAAGCTCCTTGGGGGCAGGGGCCTGTTCTCGTGTACTCTGTAAATTTGCCATGCACATTGATGGTGATTTGTAATAAATAAATGAATAAAAATAACTGTGTGTGTGTGTGTGTGTGTGTGTTAGTGAGGATATATAACAGAAGACCGCACATGAATTAAGTGAGAATGGATGTTTGCTTGCTTTATCAGGAAGAATTCTGCCTTCCAAAAGGGGTAATCTGCCTGGCAGGAGATCTGGTGATAGTCGTTGCGGGTGTTTCTCAGAAGGATCCAACTCTACTGAAAGTGGTAGCAAAAGTCTGTTTCCAACTCACCTAGGGTACCTCCTCTGTTGAAGGGCGAGAGGATGCAGCGGTGGTGGAGCGTGGCCACCGGCCCGTTTAACACCAGCTAACTTTAGAGAGAAGTTGAGCAGGCAAGCTGATTTTGTAGTCAGAGGTTTCCTTCGCTCTCTGAATGTCTCTCTTTCCGATTGTATCCTGCCACCTGTTCTGGCGACGCTTGCATTTTGTCATCTGCACAGACACAGGAGGACCTCAAACCCCGAGCCAGATGGCTTGGGGTCAAAAATGCATGGAAACTCTTCCTGCTTCTGCTTTATCCCTGGAAGCAGATAGTTTTCTGTGTCTGCTTCATGATGCTAATTAAACACACAGATATCCTATCCAGACCCCTCCCCCTCCTCATTTCCTAAATATGGGGGAGGGGAGAACCATGTGGTCTCCAGGATCCTGTGTTTTGTTTCTGCGTCTAAATATGTTCATGAATGTTCCCATTGTTAAATGATGCCTCCCTTTCCTTCGCCATTCAGCGAGCTTTCAGGTGGAAGATATTCCCGGTGAGAGAGGTGCACTGATTCATGTGCAAGTTCCTGGGACCACACGTGGTTCTCCCGTCACCTTCTTCCAAAATTTAGGAAATGAGCATGAGTGTCTCAGTAGAATGTTGTTGTTGTTGTTGCCATCAGGGCAGGACTTTGGGTCAGAAGAATGAGGTTTCTAAACGCAGTAAGCAGGGCTGGCTTACCACATTTTGAAGTACTAAGTGAAACAACATGGCAGCCTTCGCCAGCCTGTTGTCCTCCAGATGTGACAACTCATCCATTAAAAAACCCACAGGTTGTTGCGTGTGAGCACAAAGAAGAGGCACACTGCCTGCAGTGCGTCTGCCGCCTCCTCTTTTAGGTTGTTGAGCGAGACGTCCAAACCCAGACCACTGGGTTGTTTCCAGGCTGAACAACCCAGCAGTTAACCCATGGTTTGATGTTGGGTTAACTGCTGGGTTGTTTAGCCCCAAAACAACCCAGCGGTCCGGGTTCAGACATCACGCTCAGCAACCTACGAAGGACCTGATTGTGGGTTGCTGAGTAAAAGCAGAAGAGGCACGTGCGCCCGCTGGCAGCGTACCCGCTCTCTCCCGCTCGTGCACGACAACCCGTCGGTTTTTAAACCGACGGGTTGTCATTATGTGTGAACAGGGCCCATAGCTCCGTGGCAGGGCACCTGCTTTGAACGGAAAAGGTCCCAGGTGCAATCCGTGGCATCTCCAGCTGAAAAGATCAGGTAACAGGTGACAGGGAAAGACCCGTCTCTGCTTGAAACCATGGAGCGCTCACTGCCGATTGGAGTCAACGATACCAGGCTAGATGGGCAAAAGTTCTGACCTGGTATGGGGCGGCTTCTTTTATTACTTTAGGCCAGTGTTCTCCAACCTTGGGTCCCCAGATGTTTTTGGCCTACAGCTCCCAGCATGCCCCAGCCAGCGTACGCTAGCTGGCTGGGGCATGCTGGGAGTTGTAGGCCAAAAACATCTGGGGACCCAAGGTTGGAGAACACTGTGCTAGGCTGTATCGGTTTAAAGAGAGGATATAAAACTGGCTGGGATCTAAGGGCCAGTTTCACACGACAACTTCTTTAGAGCAGGGGTGGACAGAAGGTAGATCTGGATCTTTTGGTAGATCACTGGGTGCAGTAGATTCGGCAAGGATTTCGGACTTCCCGGTTTTTAAACCGCAGCAACAAAATCGCTCCCCCTCCTTCCTAAATTATCTTGCCGAAATGAAGAAGCCTTAGGGCAACCAAGGAGGGGATTTTTGTGTGGAAGGACCGTGAGCTCCGTTCTAGTACCCAAAACAAATTCCTGGGCTCAGAAATCTTTAATTCTAAGTGTATGTCTTTTGCACCAGGCTTTAGTTAGTGGATCTCGAGGTTCTATTAAAACAACAACAAAATGAAGTAGATCCCGCAAGCTTGCAGTGGGCACCCTGGCCTTAGGGGATGAGGAGAAAATTGAATGGTAGGTTGCCACTTCTGACTTTTGGATCTTCAGATGCTGATGAAGGTAAGATAGAATGGCTAGGAGTTGGGATCAAGTTATCCCAAAGCCTGTTTTTTTCCTTTTTCTTTTAAGGAAACCTAGCCAAGCTTGTAGTTAAGGAACCCCACTTCACCCCATCCTCACTGCTGTCACATCATCTTCTCTGACGGCTCGATCTGTCTTGAGCACGAAGGAATCTCAGACTCATCCCAGTGTCTGTGCTAGTCTACAGTCCTCTCCCACTGGGATCAGGAGGGTTTGCCAATACTAACCCGAGATTAACTCTAAAAGAAAAGAAAAAAAAGACATCATTTTCCTGGCTGTGGCTGTTGAAAGAAGGCTTATATGTCTTATGAGCCAGAGCTGTCCATCTTCATGTGGAGAAGGGACAAGGAACTTTCAGCATTGGCCCTTGTGATTGGCAAGTATTATGAAGCCTCCAGATTGGCCAGGCCTGGTATAATTACTAGGAGCCTGGCCTTCCTTTCTTTTCCTGGTCAACAGAGCAGAACTTCCTTCTGGCTTCATTCCCAGCTTCTGGCTATAGGGAACAGAATGTGTCCTCTCTTGTCCAAGTCATGTTTTTGACTGCATCCTGAATTAGGGATGCCTTCGCTTTAGAGCAGCAGGTGGGAACCGGTAAACCTCCAAATATCCATAGATCATAGAGTTGGAAGGGGCCTACGAGGCCATCGAGTCCAACCCCCTGCTGAATGCAGGAAACTAGAGGAGGGGTCTCCCATCCAAGTAATAACCTGCTTAGCTTTCCACGCTCAGACAAGCTGAGCCAGCGTGAGCCACAGGCCTGTATGTTGGGTTCCAATTACCATCAGCCACAGCCAACATTGCCAGTGGTCGGGGGTGATGGGACTTGGGAGTCCAACAAGATTCCCCAGATTCCCCAGCCCTGCTTTAGGCTTTTGCGTGTGTTGTTGTAATTGTTGTTTTTCATAAAGAAAGAAAAACAAATGCGAAGTATTGGCTTGAGCTGAGTAATATTTTACTCGGAAGGCTTCAGATATAGACGTCCTGTTCTTTTTTCCAGTGCCCTTCAAAACCGAACGTTGAAATGAAGGTTCTCAACCTTTTGTATTCATATTTTGAAGAGGGGAGGGGGAAAAACAACAGCCAATTCATTGGAGTTTTCCAAGGCCACACAATGAGTCCAAAGAAGAGAAGAAGCATCCACTTTCCCTACCTGGGTACCCCTGTCAACATGCACACATCGTGCACACAACATGCACATCATGTCATGGCTTATTGTCTCGGTCCTCGTGAGCCTCTCTCACCGGCTCTTTAAGGGCGCAATCCCTATGCATGTTTGGACAGGGGGGAAAAATCCTACAACTCCCAACATGCCCCAGCCAGCCCATGGGCTGGCTGGGGCATGCTGGGAGTTGTAGGATTTTTCCCCTGTCCAAACATGCATAGGGATTGCGCCCTAAGCTGCCTCTTCTTCCTACTTCTCTCCCTGCCATTGCTTCTTCAGCTTCTTCTTCTCCCTCACCATGTCTGACCAACGGTCCACCTAACCTCGTACTGTCTGCTTCAACTGGTGGCAGGACTCTCCGGGGTCACTGACTGGGTTCAGACAACACGATAAGCCACACTCAAGCGTCAAATCGTGGGTTATTGTTGTAATGTGGGTTTATCGTGTTGTCCAGCCACGCTAACAAACCACGGTTTGTTGACGGCGAACAACCCACGGAGCCGGGTTCGCACGTCACTTTCAACCTAGAACCTCCGTGGGTTTAAAGTTGACCCGGGCGCAGTGGGGGTCCGGAGGCACCGCCTCTCCTCCCCTCGTCAATTCCTCAGTCCTCCCATGGGGACACCACGCGGGAGCACTGAGGGCAGCGAGAGGGGACGACAGCCGGCAAAAAAGTGTTCAAGCGGCACTTTCGCCAGCTGTCAGTTGCCCTTCCTCAGCGGGGGGGGGCGCCACTCGCCAGAGTGGCAGCCCCGCCAAGCAACAGCAACGAGCCCCACGGCGCTGTGTTTCCTCAAGAGGAAACGCCGCGCCACGGAGCTCATCCCCGGGCCTTTCTCGGGTCGTTGGGTTGTGAACCGTGGTTAAAAACGATGGTTTGTTAGCATGGTTGCGTTCAGACAACACGAGATATAACTCACGTTTTCGTGTTGTGTCTTGGAAACGGCCCAGGGAGCCTTTTGGGTGATGGGCGGTCAAAAAAAAATATTAATTAAATAGATAGATAGATAGATAGATAGATAGATAAATAAATAAATAAGCTCCCAGGGAAGGCTAGTGTGGACCAGGAGACAGTGGGGTTTGTGAGGGCAGGGATATGGCTGCGGGAGACAGATGCGAAGGACTCCACTCACAGCTGTGTGTGACTGAGGGGGAAGTCACTTCCCCTTTCCTCGCCTAATTTTGCTTCCCAGCTTCTTGCTCTGGTCTGCGAGTGGTTAGAGCAGTGTTCTCCAACGTTGGGTCCCCAGATGTTTTTGGCCGACAACTCCCAGCATGCTGGGAGTTGTCGGCCAAAAACATCTGGGGACCCAACGTTGGAGAACACTGGGTTAGAGACTGCTTTGAACCACCCCTAGGCCCCTTTCATAGTCATGGTATCCGTGGCCTGCTATGCACCCAAGGTTTTCCTAAGGGGTCTGTAAGGCACATTTTTAAAAAATCACATTGCCATATGGAGTCGCAGGGCGATGAGGGTCTTTCAAGCGGCTTCAGTCTGGTGCGCCCAGCCAGCTGTGTGGGCCACAGCTTAGGCGCGCAAGGAGGCAATTCATCCTCTGCTCCAGCCTTCCCCAACCTGGAGCCCTCGAGGGGTTTGGAACTACATCTCCCATCGCCCCTGACCATTGGCCATGCTGGCCGGGGCGGATGGGAATGCGCTGCATTTGAGAAGTTCGAGAAGCTAAATTACACAAAGAAAACAAGAAGGGTACAAATGTGCCTAATGTTAATTAAACATCCAGTGAAATGGAAACATTGACTGTGAAACATTTTGAATTTGTTCCCTTTTTTATGGTGCCATACAAACGACCTGAATTCACATTCAGGACAGACCGAAGGAAGAACAGTAATACCTTGGATTGCAAGTAACTTGGTCTGAGAGCGTTTTGCAAGACAAGCAAATTTTTAAATATTTATTTTTTAAAAAATTGACTTGATATACAAGCGACGTCTTGCAATACAAGTACTGTAGTACGGCTTAAATTAAAAATCTCTGTACAAATTTTTTTTGGGGGGAATTTCTTTTTGATACACAAGTGTTTTGGATCACAAGCACGTTTCCGGAATGAATTATGCTCTCAATCCAAGGCATGACTGTACCTCTTCACAAAGGGCAGAGTTAACCTATGGAATTCACTGCCCACATGATGGGCTTAAGCTTAGATGGCTTTAAAAGAGGATTGGAGAATTTCCCAGATAAGGCTGTCAATGACTACGTACTAGCCAGTCGTGATGAGCACTAGTCACTTGCTATTGCTTGTACATTGCTTTGTGAGGGCATATACGGTAGCTATAAAATGCAACAACAACAACAAATACTAAAGATAGAGATACATCCTGTATCTTTTCCTGCTGGTTTGTAAAGCAGTCTGTGAAGACAGAATGTGGGGTGGGATGGCTAGATATTATATTTATGGGTCATGTTTCCATTGCATGTAAAAAGTTCACTATTTTTAATTTAGGCTGCAGTCCCATGTAATTTAGGCTGCAATTCCTCTCTCTCTCCCTCCCTCTTTCTTTCTTTCTGTTTTGGGGATGGGGGGGGGCTATTACAGTTGAGGCTGCAAGTATACCTACTCACTTGCCTGGGAATGTGCTTCTGACTCTGAGTAGACATGTATAGAATTTGCCAAAGATGCCTTAAACCACAGAAGACTAATACGACCGAGTGAGGGGTGGAGGAATGGGGCATGATTAAGCTAAAGTAACACACTTTTAATTTCATGCTGGGGCCCATCAAGGTTGCTGCTGGTTGCTGTAGCATCCTTTCACACTTTCTTCTTCTTCTTCTTCTTCTTCTTCTTCTTCTTCTTCTTCTTCTTCTTCTTCTTCTTCTCCTCCTCCTCCTCCTCCTCCTCCTCCTCCTCCTCCTCCTCCTCCTTTTTAATATAGTCTGGGAGCAGCTGGCTAGGCATGTAGATTGTTACAGATGCTGATCTATTTTTAAAAAATATTTATTTAAAACTATGTATTTATTTACTTAGTTTACAGTATTATTATCCCACTTCTCAGCCAAAAAGGCTCCTGGAGCAGCTTACAAATAATCAGTAAAAGAAGGCAGTCCTTGCCCACAGCTTACAATCCAAAAAGACACGACACGCAAGGAAAAAGGAATAGGGAGTGATGAGGAAAAAGTTACAGCTGCAATCCTGGGATTTGCAAGAGAGAATGTTGTGTCACAAACTAGGTATGGTTCGTTCCACCCCTGTAAAAAAAACAAAACCCTTTGGCTCCACTTCTGCTGACCTACTGTCTGCCCCACCATTAAGATTGTCCATGAGCTGCCACTGGGTGACTTTGGGCCAGTCCCTGACTCTCAGCCTAACCTACCTCACAGGGTTGTTGTGAGGATAAAATGGGGAGGAGAGGAGGATTATGTAAGCCGCCTTGGGTTCCTTGCAGGAAAAAAGGTGGGAGATAATAAATACATAAATACATAATACATACATACAGGAGAAAGCCCTTTCATGCGCATCTGACAAACAGGCGACTGTGGCACAGTCCCCAGACTATGGGACTGTGTGGACTGTGAAGACTGTGGTGCCTTCAAGAGGGCCCCTCCTACAGATCTTAATACTTGGGCAGGTTCATAGCGAGGCAGGCAGTCCCTTAGATAGCCACTGTGGGCTTTAGAGGTTAAGACCAACATTTTGAATTGAGCCCGGAACGCCAGGGGCAACCAGTGCAGGTCTTCCAAGACAGGTGTAATATGGTCCCAATACCGTGCCCTGGCTCGCACCCTAACAGTGCCGGGTTTTGCACCGATTGAAGCATCCAGACACTTTTCAGGGGTAGCCCCACTTCCGAGCACATTGCAGTATCATGTAACCAAGGCATGGATAACTGTTGCCAAGTCAGACCAATTCAGGAAGCGTCTGATTACAAAATTGCCAAGTGTAATTGTGCAAAGGCACTCTTTGCCGCCGCCGCCACCCCTATGCGCCACCTCCGAGCTGTGGTCTGAGCCACTTTTTTAAAAACTTGCCATTCATTTCACAAAGTTTCCAGGTGCCTCTTATTTAAAATTGCCATTTTGTTCCTTCAGACTTCTGCCAATCCCCCACCAGAGAAATAGTTGTAACATATCAAATGTGTGGGCAACACCTCCCTGCCCCCCTTTAAGTACTGACACAAAATTCACCAATTTTTTGGAGGGACAGGAACGGGGGTTGGGGTTGGAAGGAGAAATACATTTAATCCCTTTAATATTTTAATATTTAATTATTTCCAAATTAGGTTAGCGAGACTGACAAGAATACTGCATCTAAAGTACGGCGCCCAGGGGCAGCTTTGGAAAATGAGACGAGAAATTAATATAAAAAAGGAAGTCTTTCGCTTCAAGGCAGCAGACTGGAACACTGACATTCCACTACTCTGTCTGTCTGCTGAATTCATTTAGCATCTGTGGCTTAAATAGAATAGCTCTAAAGAGGCACGCTGCAGGCTGTGCTCGGCTTGCTGGGGGATTTCTCTCTGGATGGAATCAAACCATATCAGAAAGGGTTGCAGTGAAAATAATTCCGTTTCCCGATAAGATAGCAAGGAGATCAGACCAAAAGCTCATCTAGTCCAGCATTCTGTGTCAAGCAGTGGCCAAGTAGATGTCTCAGGGAAGACCACCACCACCACCACTCCAGCGGTATATGGCAATCTTTTATTTTTTGCGTTTATCCCCCACAATTTTCTTCCAAAGTGCTTCCTTCCCCTTTCCATTTTATCCTCACAACAAAGCTGTGGAGGTAGTCAACCTGGTAGGGAGATGTTTTGGACTATAGCTCCCACCAGCCCTACCAGCACGGGCAATGGGAAGGGATTATGGGAGTTGAAGTCCAAAACATCTGGAGGGCGCCCCTGGCGAGACGGTGACTGGCCCAAGGACACCCAGTGAGCATGACTGTGCAGGGAATTGAACTCAGGTTTCCCCTGTCTAAGCATGGCTGTGCATGGGTGTATCTAAGCATGGCTGTGTTCCTCAGTGAGCATGGCTGTGCAGGGAATTGAACTCAGGTTCCCCCTGTCTAAGCATGGCTGTGCAGGGGTGTATCTAAGCATGCTTACACTAGAGTAAATAAAAACGTTAAGATTCCTGCACACTGTGCATTTAACATAGCATGTAGATTAGCCCTGAGAGTATGCCCTGTCCTCATTGGTCTGCATGGGTTGGGTTCCTTGCAGGGGGGGGGGGGGGAAAGGCAGGATATAAATATATAACAAATAAATTTAAAAACAAAACAATGCACCCTACCCTTTGGAAGAAAGGGCTCCTGGCAATAGCAAATTTTGGGTTGGCCAGTAAGGCCAGCCAAAGTCTGTCAACCCCTGGAGGCAAGATACATATGGAGACAACGGCACCTTCATATGGAGACCCTGGTTCTAAGTCATGAAGGGCTTTTAAGCTCATGAAGTGCATGAAGGGCTTTTAAGTTCAAAGCCAGCTCTTCGAATTGATTCCAGAAATGGACTGGGAGACATTGCAGCTGGCATAGCACAGGTGTAACATGACCATAAAACCCAGTCCCAATTAGTAATCCAGAAGCCATATTCTGCAGTTTCCAGTCTTCAAAGGCAGCCCCCCATTTATTTATTTATTTATTTATTTATTATATTTATACCCCACCATTTTTCCTGCAAGGAACCCAAGGCGGCTTACATAACCCTCCTCCTCCTCCTCCTCCTCCATTTTATCCTCACAACAACCCTGTGAGGTAGGTTAGGCTGAGAGGCAGTGACTGTCCCAAAGTCACCCAGTGAGCTTCATGGCCGAGCGGGGACTAGAACCCGGATCTCCCGAGTCCCAGTCCGACACTCTCACCACTACGCCACACTGGCTCTACCAATATCATGAATTACAGTAGTCTAATCAGAGCATGGATAACTGAGGCCAGGATGTCTCCGTCTAGGTAAGATTTGCTTCTGGCATACTAGCCTAAACTGGTTAAAAAAAAACGCTGTGCCATGAAACAGTCTCTTCATTATGTAATCCAGTTAAAGGCACAGGAGCCCAACAGGAAGGGGGGGTGCATGCAGGGGCGGGGAGGGGGAGATATTTATTTATTTATTTATTTATTTATTTATTATACCTCACCTTTTTTCCTGCAAGGAACCCAAGGCGGCTTACATAATCCTCCTCCTCCTCCTCCTCCTCATCTCCATTTTATCCTCACAACAACCCTGTGAGGTAGGCGAGGCTGAGAATCATAGAATCATAGAAAAGTAGAGTTGGAAGGGTCCTACAAGGCCATCGAGTCCAACCCCCTGCTCAATGCAGGAATCCAGGTCAAAGCATCCCCGACAGATGGCCGTCCAGCTTCGCCTTGAATGCCTCCAGAGTGGGAGAGCCCACCACCTCCCTAGGTAGTTGGTTCCATTGTCTTATTGCTCTGACAGTCAGAAAATTTTTCCTTATGTTTAGGTGGAATCTGGGTTCCTGTAACTTGAGCCCATTATTCCGTGTCCTGCAAACTGGGATGATCGAGAAGAGATCTTTGCCCTCCTCTGTGTGACAACCCTTCAAGTACTGGAAGAGTGCGATCATATCTCCCCTCAGTCTCCTCTTCTGAAGGCTAAACATGCCCAGTTCTTTCAGTCTCTCCTCATAGGGCCTTGTTTCCAGTCCCTTTATCATCCTTGTTGCCCTCCTCTGAACCCTCTCCAGTTTGTCTACGTCCTTCTTAAAGTGTGGTGCCCAGAACTGGACGCAGTACTCAAGATGAGGCCTAACCAGTGCCGAGTAAAGGGGAATTATCACTTCACGCGATTTGGAAGCTATACTTCTATTAATGCAGCCCAAAATAGCATTTGCCTTCTTTGCAGCCACATCGCATTGCTGGCTCATATTCAGTTTGTGATCTACCACAATTCCAAGATCCTTCTCACTTGTAGTATTGTTGAGCCAAGTGTCCCCCATTCTGTATCTGTGCATTTGGTTTCCTCTCCCTAGGTGCAGCACTTGGCATTTATCCCTATTAAATTTCATTCTGTTGTTTTCGGCCCAGCGCTCCAGCCTATCGAGGTCACTTTGAATTTTGTTTCTGTCTTCCAGAGTATTAGCTGTTCCACCCAACTTTGTGTCATCTGCAAATTTGATAAGCATTCCCTGTACCTCCTCATCCAAGTCATTAATAAAAATGTTAAAGACCACTGGGCCCAGGACCAAGCCCTGTGGTACCCCACTCATTACCTCTCCCCAGTTTGAGAAGGAACCATTGATAAGCACTCTTTAAGTCCGATTCTGTAGCCAATTGTGGATCCACCTGATAGTTGTTCCATCTAGCCCACTCTTAGCTAGCTTACTAATCAGGATATCATGAGGCACTTTGTCGAAAGCTTTGCTGAAGTCCAGATATATGATGTCCACAGCATTCCCACAGTCCACAAGGGAGGTTACCTGGTCAAAAAATGAGATCAGATTAGTCTGGCAGGATTTGTTCTTGACAAATCCATGCTGGCTTCTAGTAATCCCTGCATTGTTTTCAAGGTTCTTGCAGACTGACTTCTTTATAATCTGCTCCAAAATTTTCCCAGGGATTGATGTCAGACTGGCTGGCCTATAGTTCCCAGGTTCCTCCTTCTTGCCCTTTTTGAAGATGGGAACAACGTTTGCCCTCCTCCAGTCATCTTGAGAGTCAGTGACTGGCCCAAAGTCACCCAGTGAGCAAGCGTAGGAAGCTTAGGGTAGTGGCAAAATGCAGCTTGCCAAAACTGGCCTTGTTTGCAGCATGCTGTTGGGTTTCAGCCTGTGTGGGGGACCGTCTGAAGTGTTGCTCCGCTCCAGCCTGGCTTCGATTGTGGGAGATGCGGGCCCATCAGAGCTTTACAAACAGCTTGGTTGCAGTATTACATAGACTCTTATGCCTCCTACTAGATGCTAGAGAGACAGCTGGAAGGAAGGGGAGCGGGTGGGGGTGAAGAGGATAACGATTCATACTTAATTACCAATGTTTCACTTCTGGGCATTTTCAGCAACATCTGGGTAACAGGAGGATGAAAGATAACCAGCAGCACCTCCCACCAAGATCAACTGTGTCAAGCTTCCTGTGTTGTTCTAATCTGGCTGCTATCCCAAGATTTATCAACAGATACCAGAAAAAGAGTATGAAAGTATAATGTAGCATAGAGAGAGGAGTCATAATTCTCTCTCTCTCTCTCCCTTGTAACGGAGAATTGGTGTTGGGCTGAAGCACAATTTTGCCTGCCTTTCGAAATGAAGCAAATTCTCCCCCTTTTTCTAAACAGCAATGCGATGCATGTTTTCACATACTTCAGCAAGAGCTGCTCCCAAGGAAGCATGCGTAGGTTTGTTGTACCCTTAATTGCACTATATATATATATATATATATATATATTCCAGCCATAATACCCACATTTCAGTCTGATCAGCCTTGCTGATGCAATTTTATAAGTAAAGCGCTTAGGGAATTTATGACACTTCACGGTATACAAATACTGCCAATAAAAAATAAATAAATAAACCGCGAGTGACCTTTAGCATAATGGATTTTGCTCCGAAAAAGCAAACTTCACCACCGGAGGTGCATTCCAAACAGACATTACCCTCAGCCGTCTAGCCACTGTGGAAATTCACTCACACACTACCACCACCGATGATCGGAGCTGTAGGCCCAACAACATCCGGAGTTCTGCGGGTTCCCTCCTGCCTAAGCTCTACTACAGGGCTGAGCCCAGCGACAGCCGACTCTGCCCACTTTGCCGCAGACTCTGCAAAGCACTGTTGGCTAGTGCCTGTGACATCTCAAGCTCACTCCCGCAAACCCAGTGTGGGTGGTGAGCTCAGAGGCGTAGCGTGGGGGGTGCAGGGGGGCCCGGCCGCACCGGGCGCAACATCTGGGGGGGCGCGCTCGCGGGCCAGGTGAGCAGGGAGGGCTCACGGGAGGACACGTGTCAGCCGCGGCGCGTCGGAAGCTCCCGACCCGCGAGCGCGGCTGCCGCTGCTGGGGCCGCAGGGGGACCCCGCGCCCTCAGTCAGGGGCTTTGCTGGGAGGGGAGGAGAGAAGGGAGGAGCCGCCGCCGCCGCCCGGGGAAGGCTCGCGCGCCTGGGGCTGCGAGCCGCCCGCGATGCCGGCAAGCTCCGAGCGAGCCGCCCGCGTCGCCCTCCCCTTGGCCCGGCCGGCCGGCCGGCCGGCATCCCCAGACCCCTGCGGGAAGCCGCCAGATCCTCTGGGCAGAGGTTCCTCGCCGCCGCCGTCCAGAAGCTGGGTGAGGGTCGCCGTTCCCCAGGCTGCCCTTTGCGCCCGGGAAGGGGCCCGGAGGAGCCGTCCGCGATCCCAAGCGCCGAACGGACGGAGGGGGCGGGGGGCTGTGGAGGGGCTTGTGTTGCCCCCCCCCGCCCCGTGAGTCGGCCAAAGCGCCCTGGAGGTAAAGAACGCCCCCCCCCCGCTCCGGCATCCATCTCCCTGGAGCATGGACCCCCGCCAGGCGGAGAATATCTTCCGGCCAGTGGGGTGGTCATCAAGATGGGAGCGGAGGAGGGGAGGCAGCCGCCCGAAGGGGGAAGCTGCCTGCCCCCCGCCCCACTGCAACAGGCTCTTATCCTGCTAGCGAGATCCCAACCTTTTGGCCGGGAGGGGCGGGCTGTCAGTGTCCAGCGGGGGAGGTGGGCTTTTACACCTTCTCGGCTTTACCCCCAGCCGGAGGGGGAGGCCGTGCCTCCCCCCCCCCCCCCGTAGCTTGGGAGCTTCCCGGGGATCCTCTTGAGAGCAAGACACTGGGCTGGAGGGACAGCACTGGGGCTGCTCTCGCCTCTTGACACGCAGAAGAGCGTCCCCTCCGTAGCCGGCTCAGCGATGGTTGAAATGTGGAGAATGTGTAATGCATGTTCGCACTCAATAAAGTGTTTGAAAATAAACTTGTATTTAGATGCATTTTACTTTAATTACATCAGTATTTTCATACAAACAATACATGTGCTTAGGGGGTAAGGGGTTTTCTTTAACTAACTAGTGGAGAGACTCAGTGCTAAAATCCACGGGTTAGGGGGCGCAAATTACTTGCCTTGCCCCGGGTGCTGACAACCCACGCTACGCCACTGGGTGAGCTAGACCAACGGGGAAGGCGTTGGGACCAGGTATATGGGAGCAGAGCCGGTGTCTAGGGGTAAGCATGGTCTACCCCACACCCCAGCAGGGGCTCGCTGGCAAGAGCCCCGCGGAGTTGCTCTTCCTCCTCGCCACTGCCACCTGCTTATTACCTGCCTCTCACTTTGGCCCAGACAATGGTGGTGGTGAGCACGAGGCTCAGGAGATGCCACGGCCTGTTTGCTCCCTGACTGCTGAGCAAGCAAGTGGTAGCAGTGAGGAGGAAGAAGAGGAGATACAAGAGCATCTGGTGACCATGGTGGTGGTGAGAAGGCACACTCAGTGACGGATGGAGCTCATTGAGGGTGCCTTGCCCAACGGCTCTTCAATAGGGTGGAGCCGTCAACTGGATGGGATGGTCTGGAAAGGGGCCTTTCCCAGGGATGTTGAAGAGTCCTTGGTCTCGAGTCCCGAGTCGAGTCACGAGTCTTTGGACCCGAGTCTCGAGTCCGGGTCCGAGTCCTTGGTCCAAAATGGTGACTCACGAGTCACGAGTCCTGAGTCACTCCCAAAGCTGACTCCACGAGTCCCTATTAAAATCAATGGGGTTTCCCCCCAACAAAATAAGGCTACTTCAGATGTGTGGCTTAAATAAATTCTAGGCACAAGTGTGCCTTTTTATTTCAAAACTCTGCAACTGATTTTGGCAAGAACAGACCAGGCAGACAAACCCAAAATAACCAGGCGGGCAGAGGAGGCAGGGAACCCCAAAACAGGCAGGCAGAAGCCTTTGTCTTGGACAATTCAAATTGTGGGACTGGTTAAGAAGAGACCAGGCAGGCAGAGGAGGCTGGGAACCCCAAACAGGCAGGCAGAAGCCTTTGTCTTGGACAATTCAAATTGTGGGACTGGTTAAGAAGAGACCAGGCAGGCAGAGGAGGCTGGGAACCCCAAACAGGCAGGCAGAGGCAGCCAAACCCAAAATGTCTGACCCTAACCCAAACCCCCCACAACAACACATCAATCAAAATAAATCTCAACACATCGTTGGGGCTGCGCTCCTGGTAGCTGTCCATAGTGGCCGAGCAGCGGCGCGCCTCGCTTCCATGCACTCCTCACCGGTGATTGCGCTCCTTCTGGCACAGCCAGAAGACTCGTCAACAGCCCAGGGATGTTGACGAGTCCTTGGTCTCGAGTCCCGAATCGAGTCACGAGTCCCATTAAAAATATTGGGAGTCGAGTCCGAGTCGAGTCAGAGGGGGGACTCAGTCCGACTCACGAGTCGAGTCCTCGAGTCCGAGTCCCCATCCCTGGCCTTTCCTCCACTAACCACCCTGAAACACCTCCCACCACGTTGCTGGTCAAGCTGAGGACACATTAACTGGCATTTTACATTTGGGATTCTATCTTTCAGTTAAAAAGATCTCAGGCTGCAATCCTAAGCACTCTTCCCCTTGGAGTGAGCCCTACTGAAAACAGCGTGGCTTCCTTCTGAGTAAACAGGCATAGGATTGCCCTGTTAGTCAATTAGTCACGTGAGTTCCTCTTTCAGTTGATTAGATTTGCATATAAGGGGGGGGAACTTGGTCCCACAAAGAAAAGAAACCATGTTTTGCTTTTGGATGATGCACACATGTCATAGCTAGCATCACTTTAGAAGAGGCGAGAGTGCCTCTTTTGCGATGGTCCTTGTCGTCTGCAATTCCTATTAGAATGTTTGCGGGGGGGAAATTAAACAAGTTTTTAGATCTGTTTCCCAACTGCTCGGAGCAACCTTTTTTAGTCAATCAGAATGTTCTTTTTGATGGCTTAACCTGTCCCAGCCTTCCCCCACTGGATGTCCTCCAGATGTCTTGGACCACAACTCCCATTATCCCCAGCCAGCATGGCCACTGGACAGCACCAGGTTGGGGAAGGCTGCTCTAATTGATGACTTGACTAACTGTGCAACCCTACGCGGGTTTACTCAAAAGTAAGCCCTACTTTGTCCAAGGGGGCTTCCTCGCTAGTACAGTCATACCTTGGATTGCAAGTAACTTGGTTTGAGAGCGTTTTGCAAGACAAGCAAATTTTTAAACATTTATTTATTTATTTATTTTACTTGATATACAAGCGACGTCTTGCAATACAAGTAACTGTAGTGCGGCTTAAATTAAAAATCTCTGTACACATTTTTTTGCGGGGGATTTCGTTTTGATATAAGAGTGCTTTGCATTACAAGCACATTTCCGGAACGAATTATGCTCTCAATCCAAGGCATGACTGTACATATATGTTTACTGTTGGTGGGCTGTCCCTAGAGCAGAGGCTGGGCAGCCCGGCAGCTGGTCGGTCGGGGATGCTCCCGCTTTGGGTTTCCTGCATCAAGCAGAGCCTTGGACTAGATCGCCTACAAGCCCCGCCCCAACTGTATGATTCTATTATTCAGTGAGCGTAGCCAAATATTGCAATGCTGCTTCTTACCCACGGCAAGGCTTCAGTGTGCGTGCAGAGGTCCATCTACAAACTCCAGTAAATACATTGTTTATTCGCTCTGGCGCCCATGTTAAAAACAGGACCTGTTGTTGCACAATGACGGTGGTGGTAAACAAAGTGAGGACAGGACATCTAGGAGGATTCACTGGAGATATGACTCATGCAATATACTGACCTCACACGGGTCCTTATCAGCCCTTCCAGCTCATCGCCCCCAGATGCTGAGTCCATCGGGAGGGGCCGCGGGTCAGTGGCAGAGCACTTGCTTTGCCTGAAGAAGGCCCCAAGCAAGTTCGATCCCTGGCCCGAACCTCAGAGAGCCGCTGTCAGTCAGAGTCGATAATACTGGTTTAGATGGACCAAAGGCGGCTTCCTATGCTCCTGCACACATCAAGAATGGAAAAGAGTGCATTTCTGTGTTTGTTTGCTTTAATCCCCTCCCAACTCTTCCTCTTCTCTGTCAGAGCCACAGGCTCCGTTACCTCTCCACTCCGTTCTCCCGCGGCCTGGTTATTTTTTTTGCTCCTAAGTGACCTGCCTTAACCTTTCATATTCCAATGGATGCAGATGATTCAGCAGTCAGTGGTAACCACTGAATAGTGAAGGTCAGGGGTCTTTGGTTGCTTATCTGAGGACCAAACGAGATAAGATGGACCTCTTGCCATTTTGTCAATGGCAAATGCACGACCAAGGTGCTGGCCAAGGGAGGGGTTGATCCCACCCATCCACCCGTGTCCTTTTCCCAGTTGAAGCTACCCTGGCAGAATGTTCTACCTCTGGGTAAATCGACGTACAGCATAATCCTGTGCATGTCCATTCAGAATGAAGCGTACCCTGGATTTTAGGAAAGCCAATTTTAACAAACTCAGAACAATGATAAGTAAGATCCAGGACCGGTGCAGGGGAGTTTGGCGCCCTAGGCTAAATTATATTTAGCGCCCCCCCTCTCGTGCCGTGGGGGGGGGCTCCGGAAAGCAGCCCTGCTCTGCAACCTCCCGCCGCCGCCGCCGCCACCGGACCCCCCCCCGCATGCTGCCGTTGCCGCCCCCCACCTACCTTCCCACGCCTCCTCCGAAAAGGGACCCCCGCGCTCTGTTTTTGGCCGGGGGAAACCAGAGCAACAGGGCTGTTTAAGCCCTGTTGCCCTTGTTCCTCCCGCCAAAACAGAGCGCGGGCGGGGCTCCGGAAACAGCGCGGAGAAGGTAGGTGTCGGGGGGGGAGGCGGCGCGGAGGCGAGGCGAGGCGAGGCGAGGAGGCGGCGCGGGGGGGAGGCGGCGCGGGGGGGAGGCGGCGCGGGGGGGGAGGCGAGGCGAGGGGGGAGGCGAGGCGAGGGGGGAGGCGGCGCGGGGGGAGGCGGCGCAGAGGCGAGGCGAGGCGAGGTGGGGGGGAGGCGGCGCGGAGGCGAGGCAAGGTGGGGGGGAGGCGGCGCAGAGGCGAGGCGAGGCGAGGTGGGGGGGAGGCGGCGCGGAGGCGAGGCAAGGTGGGGGGGAGGCGCCCAGGCTCGGCCCCACCACTACTCCGGGCGCAAACCCCCGCACTGACCTGGCTTTCTCGGTGAGGCGGGCGGGCGGGCAAGGCAGGAGCGCGCCGGCAGCGAAGAGGAGCGCAGCGTTCTGTGCCCTCTTCCGCTACGCGCCCTAGGCAACAGCCTAGTTGGCCTAGCGGTAGCGCCGGCCCTGGTAAGATCCCATGGCAAGCGACTCTAATGAGAAAAGGAGCCCAGGATGGGTGGGAGTTTTTAAAAAAGGAAATTTTAAAGGCACAATTGCAAACAATTCCCACAAGGAAAAAAGGCAGAGGGCAACAGAAGAAGCCAATGTGGCTTCACAATAAGCTCAAAAATGACCTGAAAACAAAAAAGGACACGTATAGGAAGTGGAAGGAAGGACAGGGTACAAGGGAAGAGTACAGGCAGGTAGCACAGAACTGCAGGAATAGTGTCAGGAAGGCTAAAGCTGAGAATGAGCTAAGGTTAGCGAGGAATGCTAAAAGCAACAAAAAAGCTTTCTTCAGATACATGCACAGTAAAAGACAGAAGAAAGAACTGGTGGTTCAACTCCGCAATGAGGATGGCAAATTGATAACAGAAGACAAAGAAAAGGCAGAAGTGTTCAATTCCTACTTCGGCTTGGTCTTCTCCCAAAAGAGGGTCTATGACCCCCCTGGCAAACCTGAAGTGCAGACTGTAGGGGCAGGATTGCAGCTTGAGATTGATAGGCAAATGGTCAAGGAGCACCTGATTACTCTGAATGAGTTTAAATCTCCAGAGCCTGATGAACTGCATCCTAGAGTAATAAAGGAAATGGCAGAAGAACTCTCAGAACCACTGTCTTTGAGAAATCATGGAGGACAGGTGAAGTGCCAGATGACTGGAGGAGGGCAAATGTTGTTCCCATCTTCAAAAAGGGCAAGAAGGAGGAACCTGGGAACTATAGGCCAGCCAGTCTGACATCAATCCCTGGGAAAATTTTGGAGCAGATTATAAAGAAGTCAGTCTGCAAGCACCTTGAAAACAATGCAGGGATTACTAGAAGCCAGCATGGATTTGTCAAGAACAAATCCTGCCAGACTAATCTGATCTCATTTTTTGATCGGGTAACCTCCCTTGTGGACTGTGGGAATGCTGTGGACATCACATATCTGGACTTCAGCAAAGCTTTTGACAAAGTGCCTCATGATATCCTGATTAGCAAGCTAGCTAAAAGTGGGCTAGCTGGAACAACTATCAGGTGGATCCACAATTGGCTACAGAATCGGACTCAAAGAGTGCTTATCAATGGTTCCTTCTCAAACTGGGGAGAGGTAACGAGCGGGGTACCACAGGGCTGGGTCCTGGGCCCAGTGCTCTTCAACATTTTTATTAATGACTTGGATGAGGAGGTACAGGGAATGCTTATCAAATTTGCAGATGACACAAAGTTGGGTGGAACAGCTAATACTCTGGAAGACAGAAACAAAATTCAAAGTGACCTCGATAGGCTGGAGTGCTGGGCTGAAAACAACAGAATGAAATTTAATAGGGATAAATGCCAAGTGCTGCACCTAGGGAGAAGAAACCAAATGCACAGTCACAGAATGGGGGACACTTGGCTCAACAATACTACAAGGGAGAAGGATCTTGGAATTGTGGTAGATCACAAACTGAATATGAGCCAGCAATGCGATGTGGCTGCAAAGAAGGCAAATGCTATTTTGGGTGGCATTAATAGAAGTATAGCTTCCAAATCGCGTGAAGTGATAATTCCCCTTTACTCAGCACTGGTTAGGTCTCCTCTTGAGTACTGCGTCCAGTTCTGGGCACCACACTTTAAGAAGGATATAGACAAACTGGAGAGGGTTCAGAGGAGGGCAACAAGGATGATAAAGGGACTGGAAACAAGGCCCTATGAGGAGAGACTGAAAGAACTGGGCATGTTTAGCCTTCAGAAGAGGAGACTGAGGGGAGATATGATAGCACTCTTCCAGTACTTGAAGGGTTGTCACACAGAGGAGGGCCAGGATCTCTTCTCGACCATCCCAGTTTGCAGGACACGGAATAATGGGCTCAAGTGACAGGAACCCAGATTCCACCTGAACATCAGGAAAAACTTCCTGACTGTCAGAGCAATAAGACAATGGAACCAATCACCTAGGGAGGTGGTGGGCTCTCCCAGTCTGGAGGCATTCAAGGTGCAGCTGGACGGCCATCTGTCAGGGATGCTTTGACCTGGATTCCTGCATTGAGCAGGGGGTTGGACTTGATGGCCTTGTGGGACCCCTCCCAACTCTACTTTTCTATGATTCTAAGCTCCACTGAGTTTGAATCCCAGGACGTGGGTATAGGATTGCATCCTTAAGGGTTTGCCACTGTCCGTCTCCACCTCCACCCCACCCCGTGCCACCTGCTGAGAGTTATGTTTTAGTTGGTTCTGGTTTTTAAGCACTCTGTTTTGATGATGACGATTTGTTTTTAACTTGTGATTGTGAGCTGCCTTGGGGCCAAAAGTTGAAATATAAAAATTATATATGGCAAATAGCAGAGATCTTTGGGAGGGGGTGGTCAGTTTTCATTAAGAACAGGGGCAGTGCTAGGTACCGAAAAGATCCACTGGACAAAAAAAAAGGGGGGGGGGAAAGCACAAATTTACACATGCTAATTTACATGTGCTCTGAAGTCTCTCTCTGTGTGTGTGTGTCTTTAAAGGACCCTGTCTCCTAAGGTCACCCCTATTTGTAAAAAGGGATGTCTGGACAGGGGAGAGGAGGGCAGTTGATTTCAGGAAAAATCCTCAGGCAGAAAGATTCAAGGGGGTTGGGCAGCAGAAGGGGAAGCACATGTGGGCCAAAAGTCAGCTCGTTCAGTGGGATTGGATGCCACAGAGATCATCAGGGCCCCTGTCCCTTTATTTTAGCAAGTGCCCCTGGACAGCAGGGTGGTGGGGCAGGTGTCCTCTCAGAAATTTGGGGCTCCAAATGAAAGATTCGGGGCTTCGGCCGTAGTGGGCCGCCCCCTAACACTGCCTCTGATAAAGGAAATGGCACGGGAGAAATGGTTAGCCCCCTTGCCCTAGTGCCACGGCCCCCTTTGGAATCAGGCCACATTGTGGCTGCGATTGCCACTTGTCGCCTCTTGTTAGTTGCCCCTGGGGAGTTCCTCATTCCCCACACTTTTTAAAAACCCAAGCCACAGGCTGAACAGGAGATGGTGCAAAGGTAGAAAGTTAATAGTCAGTTTCATTTGGCTTTCCTGGAACACAGTTGTACCAGTTACATGCTCCAGCTGTTTATTTTCTGTTATTCTAAAGAAAAGAAAATCCTGAAATCATGGAATCATAGAGTAATAGAGTTGGAAGGGGACACTTTGGCCATCAAGCCCAACCCCTTGCTCAGTGTTGGAATCCAGTTTGAAGCATCCCTGACAGGTGGCTGTCCAGTCTCTGCTTGAATACCTCCAGGGACGGAGAGCCCACACCACCTCCCTGGGCAGTTGGTTCCACTGTCTTGACTGCTCTGAACTTTAGGACGTTTTTCTTGATGTTCAACTGAAATCTGCCTTCCTGTAACTTAAGCCCATTATTTCGTGTTCTACGGTCTTGTATGACAGAGAACAGGTGTGTGTGTGTGTGTGTGTGATCTCCTCCTTTCCTCTACAATTATATCTCCGATGCGTCGGGTTGCCACGTTGTAACCCAGAGAACATTCTTGTGGCTGGCTCGGCCACTCTAGATTTGAGCTTGCCCGTCTAGTGCAAGCATCTTCTTGTGTGGCACTCAAATATACAAAAGACTGAAAGTCACACAGCCTCATCTTCAAAATTTCCGAAAACTTTCCCCCCACACCTTTTCAAATGTAACATCCCCCCCTCCCTTCTGCTCCTTCTTCAACTTAGCTTCTCATTTCTTATTTTCAATTCCCCGAAATCTCCTTCTCCTCTTTTCTGGTCATGACGACTTTATCCTATCAACCTGTGGGAAGGGACCGTATCTAGTTCAGAGCTTAGCTGCTGAATTAAATATTAAATATCATGACTATTAGTATGGCTCGTTGTTTGGCACGATTCTTCCCCAGATAATCCCTCTTTCCCACCTGTGCCTGGTGGGTGGAAATGCAGAAGATTAATCAAGCAGCTGTCCTCTCACGCTCTTCTTTTCGTCCACCTCAAACCCTATTTTTATTTCGAGATTCTCCACTTTTACACACACACACACACACACTTTTCTGGCAGGAATGGCAGCATCCGGAAGCAACTCCGGGTTAATTGGAGCCAATTACCTGCTCAGGTTTAGGGGGGAGCCCAGGCAATTAAGAGGTGACCTCTGAGGTGGGGTGGGGGTGGGTTGTCTTCCCTTCAGGTAAGCGAGGTCAGGCTTTACGCGAAGAGAAGAAAATAATTTAAACGAATCTGGGCTTTCTGAGGCGGCAAAGGCAGCAGTGTGAAAGAATCGGAGAGGACGTTTAAAGGGACTCAGAGCACGAAAGGCCCTTTCCCTCCCAACGTGGCCGCTTACACCTCACCCAAACAGGGGAAATTGCACCATCGAGAAAAGGTTTGCCTCTGGAAAAGATCTTCATTCAAAATGACCTGGGCCTAATGCAGTCTAGTACTTCTACGCACCTAGAGGTCTCCTCTGGCCCTTTTCCTGCATTGGTGCTGCCGCCTTCTTGCTTTCCTGTACCTTTTCTAGAAGTCCGCAGCCCAAGAACTGGCGGGCGTAGTGTAGCGTAGTGGTGAGAGTGTTGGACTGGGACTCAGGAGATCCGGGTTCTAATCCCCGCTCAGCCATGAAACTCACTGGGTGACTTTGGGCCAGTCACTGACTCTCAGCCTAACCTACCTCACAGGGTTGTTGTGAGGATAACATGGAGAGAAGGAGGAGGATTATGTAAGCCGCCTTGGGTTCCTTGTAGGAAAAAAGGTGGGGTATAAATATAATAAATAAATAAATAAAAATAAACTCAAGATGTAAAAATTCAGCCTTGCTCCCAAGGACCTCTCAGCCCTGATTTAGCCCCAATGGGCAGAATTCCCCTTTCTTCTTTGCACCCCTTAAGACAGGGCTCATGTTACATTAGCAGGGTGGGAAACTTTTCAGGAGCTACCAGGGGCTAGAGCTAGAGGACTTCGGATCTGTATGCAGCTGGCCCCTGTCGTCATAAGCCATAGCACTGCAGCTTGGAGCATCCACAGAGCAGTGAGGGACCTTATACCGAGTCAGACCCTTGGTCCACCTAGTCCAGTATGGTCAGCGCTGACTGGCTGTGTCTATCCAGTCTTTCAGGCAGGATTCTTTCCTAGCCCTACCTGGAGAAGCCAGAGTCATCATCATCAGGCGATCACTCGTGACCAAGTAAGATTGTCTTCCGGGATAAAAGGAGGAAATTCTAAAGAAGATTGTGTAGACTCTAGTGATGGGTCCGTAAGTGACTGTGGAGGCCAATTCTAGATCCACACAGCTTCCCACAGTGAGGACACAGGTTACCAGATGGAAGATGGTCCTGTAAAGGATTCGTTTGACGTGCTTTTCGCTTAGCACGTTTCTCCCTTTCACCTTGCACTCGGGCTTCTTCAAAGTCCATGGAACCTTTGTGAAAGGCCAACCTCCAGTTAGATCGTTCATGGGCCAGAGCTTCCCAGTTTTCGATGTTTATATAGGCGCTCCACCGCTGAGCTATGTGTCCCCTCCACTTGCCAGTCATGATTGGACCCTCCTGGACAGGAAGGACTATAAAAGGGCTCCCGGTTTGAGTTCAACCTTGCCTGAACACTAAGGTCTTCCTGAGCTCTGGCTTTTTCCTATATATTCCTCGGCAGTTCTCTGGTCTTGACTTCCATTGTGTTCGGATGGAAGGAGAAATATCCATTTTATGTGGGTTTCTAATAATAAAACACTTTAGAATGCAAACAATGGGAAGAAAGTTTTAGCTGACGCTGAAGTTTTGCACAAGGAAAAGGGTTAATTGGTGGCAGGGAGGGTCCCCTTGCTGGCCTTACATTAACTGGACGAGGCCTCTCCTGTCTCTTGTGAGTCCACCAACAACACCGGTTACCCCCTTTCTCAAGGATTTTTGTGGGGTATGTTTTGTTTTGCTTTGCTTTGCTTTGCTTTGCTTGTGGTGATAGGATCTTGCAGAAGGGTTGACTGGAGACAGAAGTGGGAGCAAGCAGCATTATGAGCTGGCCCCAAATTTGGAGAGGCCTAGGGCCATTTCATAATAGGATTTCATAGATTTCATAGATCATAGAGTTGGAAGGAGCCTACAAGGCTATCGAGTCCAACCCCCTGCTCAGTGCAGGAAACTAGAGGAGCGGGTCTCCCATCCAAGTCATAACCAGGCTTGACCCTGCTTAGCTTTCCATGCTCAGACTGAACCAGGGGAGCTCATGTTCCAAAGTCCCCTAATCTAGGATTGGCCCCATCACTCATCTTAACAGAGCAGGGATTGATCTTTTTTTTATTATTTTATAATATTACTCTGCAAAGGATCGTGCACATTGGTGGCACTATCGAAATCCTCTTCCTCCTCCACTGATCCCCGTAGACTTCAGACGTTGGATGGAGAGCTCGAAGTGACAAAAATTTTGACTGTGGAGTATTTAAAGGAAGGCTAAGCCATTTAAAATTAAGTCCACTTTGAACGGTTTTATTGTGTTTTGACAATCGGGGGAACTGATGTCTTGACCAGAGCAGATAATGTAGCAGACCTGGTTCTTCACCAACTGTTTTGAGAAGCTTGAGGAGTCCTGCAAAGCTCCTTGCTTTCATCTTAGTACGTTCAGCTCTCAAAACCATTGCCTTAATTGCCAGTCAGGTATAAGAAAATCAGTAAAAAGATGGAGTGTGGACACACTACAGAATTAAGAGGTTAGATTTCAGAGTGGGAGGGAAGGAATTAGAATTGTACGTCTCCGTGTTCAAAGTTGGGGAGCTGGCATGACTTACGAAGTGCCACTCCGAGGCACACTTGTTGTGCATGCAAAACCATGCGAAGCCCTACTGCGAAGCGCCACATGTAAGCTGACACAGTTTTGGAAGGATCAGAAAGCTTCGCAGCTGTACATTTCATGGATCCCAGTGTTTCCCTATTTTGTTGTCATCTAACGAACCACAGGTGGTGGCAGACACTGGAAAAAACCCAAATCATTGCACAGATGGTGGGAAAGGAAAAGAGGGAAACTGCATACATTGTTTCCAGATTCTGAAAGGCAGGGGTGGAGATTCTGGCAGCTGCAGCCTATAACGTCAGAGGCTGCACTGAGTAGCTCAGGAAACGCTTAATTTCGCCTGGAGCCCAGAAATTTCCTTAGCCAGGGACAGCTCTAAAACAAAGCACAGGAATGTTAGGTAACAGGCCTAAGATAGATAGCGGATTAAATGTCAGCCTAACAAGCGTTCCTTCCTCCTGGTCCTTTCTGCATTCTTCAATAGACGTTGAGCAGCTTCATTGCACTCAGACAGGCAGATGTGTACAGCTGTATTTTTTGTTTTGTTTTTACTATGCAGGTGAGAGTAGATTTTGCCTCCACTACACATACGCGCACACACACACACACACACACGCACGCGCGCGCGCACACACACACACACACACACACACACACACCACTTTTGTATGTTTAGGGATGGAGAGAGTTCAGTCTATTTTCGGTCTTCATAAGTCTGTTCCATTCATTTCTGCATCAAATCTGTGAATTTAAAAAAAACCACACACATGAAAATTCACGTTATTTGCACAAAATAGGAATTTTTGTATGCATTTTATCCTAAACTACACAAGGGGCTTTTTTACATGAGGCATTTATTATGCACTCGTTATTCCCCACTCACGGTTGTTTACAGGCTCTTGAGACAATGTCGTGAGACCCTCCAGTTTCACTTCTGTGTCTAATCAGCATTTCCGGCAAGTTTGTTTTTTTTTAGAACAGGGAAAATGCAGCCTTTAATTGTGAAAAGCTAAAGAAAGCGCAGTTTCCTCTTGTGTATTTGCACAATTCTGCTGCACCACAGTGCCACCTAGAGGTTATGTAGCAAAAAAGCAGGAAAGGAAATGCTGCTCAGATCTCAATTCTGTGACGAAACTGAAAGTAAATACAGCAGATTAACAGCTAACAGCCTCGTGTAGAAAAGCTCAAGCACGTAAGAGCCCTGCTGGACCACACCAAAGGCTTCTCTAATCCAGCATTCTGATCCCACAGTGGCCAAGCAGATGCCCCAATGGGAAGCCCACAGCAGGACATGAGTGCAACAGCATCCTCCTATTTGTGTTCCACAGTCACTGGTATTCAGAGGCGTCCTGACTCTAATACTGGAGGAAATATACAGTATAGTCATAACTAGTAGCCATTGACAGCCATATTGTCCATGAGTTTATCTAATCTCCTTTTACGCACTTTTGTATGCTTTCTGTCCTAACGTGTGTATTTTTAAAATGTATTTTGGTACAACCGAGAACTGTACCGCAAAATTCAGAGAAGTGTGAGAACCAAAATATAACCGCTTTCCGATCCACAGTTTAGTCCAGGAAGTGCGAATCAGTTAATCGGTTCCCTTAAAAACGTGAACCGAATGAAATCATCGAGCCATCCCAGGCCAGCACGCACGCCCCATGCTACAGCACTGGTCCCCTAACGGCTGCTTTCTCCGGTATATGTCACTTTGGGCTCTCCATCCAACGTCTGAAGTCCGCTGAGATGAGGAAGAAGAGGATTTCAATAGCACCACCGATGTACACAACGCTTTATAAGGTACGGTAATAAAAGAAAAAAAAAAAAGGCCAATCCCTGCTCTGTTAAGATGAGTGATGGGGCAAATTCTAGATCAGGGGACTTTGGAACATGAGCTCCCCTGGTTCAGAAAGCCTCATCCTATTATGAATTTGGAGCAGGCCTCTCCAAATTTGGTCCAGCTCATAACAGTGCTTGCCCCCACTTCTGTCTCTAGTCAACCCCTGTCTACCAGTCTACACCCCCACCCCAAATCCTTGAGAATGCTGGTAACCAGTGCTGGCGGTGGACTCACTAGAGCAGGGCTCTCCAGCCTTGGGTCCCCAGATGTTGCCGGACTACAGCTCCCAGAATCCCTTGCCATTAGCCATGCTGGCTGGGTATGCTGGGAGCAGTAGGCCAGCAACATCTGGGGACCCGAGGTTGGAGAGCCCTGCACTAGAGACAGGAGAGGCCTCATCCAGTTAAGGTAAGACCAGGCGGGGTAGAAATATAATAAATAAATAAATATCAAGTTTTTAAAAATAAATAAATAAATATTTAAAAATTTGCTTGTCTTGCAAAACGCTCTCAAACCAAGTTACTTGCAATCCAAGGTATTACTATATTACTCAAGCCATCTTTCAGTGCCATCCAATGTGGCTGCCCATAACCCTCTGAACTCAGAGGATTACGGGCATTCAATTGAGGATGGAAGGAGCGTGGAGGTGAAGATTGCCTCCGCGTTTCTCCCACCCCACAAAACACTGAGATGGCTGATTTCGGCCATTTGTTTATTTATTATATTTATATCCTGCCTTTTTCCTGCAAGGAACCCAAGGCGGCTTACATAATCCTCCTCCTCCTCTCCCTTTTATCCTCACAACAACCCTGTGAGGTAGGTTAGGCTGAGAGTCAGTGACTAGCCCAAAGTCACCCAGTGAGTTTCATTACCTAGCCTTACCTACCTCACAGGGTTGTTGTGAGGATAAAATGGAGAGGAGGAGGATTTATTTATTTATTTATTTATTATATTTATACCCTGCCTTTTTTCCTTCAAGGAACCCAAGGCGGCTTACATAATCCTCCTGCTCCTCTCCATTTTATCACAACAACCCTGTGAGGTAGGTGAGGCTGAGAGTCAGGGACTGGCCCCAAAGTCACCCAGTGAGTTTCATGGCTGAGCGGGGACTAGAACCCGGATCTCCCGAGCCCCAGTCCAACACTCTCACCGCTACGCCACACTGGCCACTAGGTGTTTTAGCCCTGCTTGTGAGGAGAAGGGACTGAGGTGCTACTGGGATACATCACATTCCAGTGGAGCCTCGCTCCTCCCTTCCCTGCCCCCTGGAACGCCCACCCAGTGCCAGCTCCGAGGTCGGTCTTCCATCCTTGGAACCGTGCCGGCTGCGAGGGCGGAGAGAGGGCATTCCGAGGTCGGAGTTACAGCTCCAACCTCAGAACGTGTTTCCAAGGACAGAACTGGAACTCCGACCTTTCCTTTGGCTGTCTAGACAGTGTGTAGCAGCCATAGGATTGCACCCGTATATTAAATCCACAATAGTAAAACACAACAACAAATATCAGCAACACATAAGGACAGGCGTAGCCGATGAAACACAGTCTTGAATTAAGAAAATAAAAATAAAAACCATTTCAACCTGGCAAACGAAAAGACTTCCAAAATCAAAAAGTCTTCAGAAGCCAGTGGAAGGTTATCAGAGAAGATGCCATCAAAGCTTCATGGGGCTAGCTGTTCTGCAGTACTGATGTGGCTACCGAGAAAGCCCTGTCTTTTGTCCCAATCAGCTGTGCTTCTACCATGGGTGAAACACTGGTCTTAGTGAGCAGGTAGGCTGCATCGTGGGCCAGCTAAACTTTCCAAAGACCCTTCAGCATTATCTCCATGTAGAATGTAGTGCAATAATCCAACCTAGATGTAGCAGAGGTATGTGATCAGGGATGTTGAAGAGTCCTTGGTCTCGAGTCACGAGTCACGAGTCGAGTCACGAGTTTTTGGACCCGAGTCCGAGTCCTTGGTCCAAAATGGTGACTCACGAGCCACGAGTCACTCCCAAAGCTGACTCCACGAGTCCCTATTAAAATCAATGGGGTTTTTTGCCCAACAAAATAAGGCTATTTCAGATGTGTGGCTTAAATAAATTCTAGGCACAAGTGTGCCTTTTTATTTCAAAACTCTGCAACTGATTTTGGCAAGAACAGACCAGGCAGCCAAACCCAAAATAACCAGACAGGCAGAGGAGGCAGGAAACCCCAAAACAGGCAGGCAGTGCCCTTTGTCTTGGATAATTCAACCTGTGGAACTGGTTAAGAAGAGACCAGGCAGGCAGAGGAGGCGGGGAACCCCAAACAGGCAGGCAGAGGCAGCCAAACCCAAAATGTCTGAAAGTTTGCATTTTAGGGAAATGATTTAAAAAAATAAACTTGCTGTACTTCCTAAAACCTATCCATGTTGCATTTGAGGAACACAATTTTGGAACACGAGTCCTTGGTCTCGAGTCCCGAGTCGAGTCTCGAGTCCCATTAAAAATATTGGGACTCGAGTCTGACTCGAGTCAGAGGGGGGACTCAGTCCGACTCATGAGTCCTGGAGTCCGAGTCCCCATACCTGGTATGTGTTACCATAGTCAGAGACCAGACCTCCTCAGGAATGGGCACAACTGGTGCACCAGCCTAGACTGTGCAAAGGCACCTGTGGTTACAGCAAAACCTGGACATCCAAGTACAAAGCCAAATCTGGAAGCACCCCCAGACTGACTGCAAACCTGATTATTGAAGGGGAGTACTACCCCCAGAAATTCCTTAAGCTTCATCTTGGCCCAGCTGGAAGTAGCAATTTGTGATGTCGGAAGGGACATGGGTTGTGTGGCTTCTTCTAGTCCTCTGAAGTTGATCAAAGAAATTAAATCCCAAACAGGAGACAGCCTGAGTGAGAATATCCCTGTGATGTGATCTATTGTATTTTCCAGTAGGCTGTGCAGAGGGAGAAGAGAGGGAG
This sequence comes from Shinisaurus crocodilurus, assembly GCA_021292165.1. NCBI lineage: Eukaryota > Metazoa > Chordata > Lepidosauria > Squamata > Shinisauridae > Shinisaurus > Shinisaurus crocodilurus. The sequence continues at coordinate 26,626,624 of CM037886.1, read as the reverse complement.
CGCAGGGCCATTCCACCAGCCCTGCCAGGAGTATTAATATTCCCCTTTCTTCCCTCCCCATTCCTTTTTCCTTGTGTGTCGTGTCTTTTTAGATTGTAAGCCTGCGGGCAGGGACTGTGTTGTTCATTGTTGTAAACCGCCCAGAGAGCTTCGGCTATTGGGCGGTATAAAAATGAAATACCCCTGAATCCCCTGTTCTAGATTCCATCTTCTTTCTGACCAGGAGGCAAAGCACCTCTGCCTCGCCTGGATTAAGCTTCATTTACAGATCCGGTGTACAAAAGATTCCTAATACAGCGCAGGATTATTTTAATTGGATATAATCACACTTTAATATCTACATGATTCTAGTTTGAATCATGCATATTATGTATATTTTCTGTGTCATACACATACATGTGTTTATGAATAAGGGTGGTATTCTATGAATAAAACAAGCATATCAAAAGACTACACACACACACACACACACACACACACACGAGCTCCTAATCTGATTGCTTTTAGCTGCTGAGTAAAAATTGTTTCATTTACTAAAGGCTTTGAGTTTTAATTGTGGACAGCTGTTGGTCTTCATCTGTTTAGGTTCTGCTGTTTCGTGCTATTGTTGCTGCTTTGTTTTGGAATCTGTATCTCTGCTTTGTATTTTACTTTGTGGTTTTTTGTGTGTGGTTTTTAACTGTCAATCACCTTGAACTTTGATTTGATGGCAAGTCAGGGTAAAACCTTCTTCTTCTTCTTCTTCTTCTTCTTCTTCTTCTTCTTCTTCTTCTTCATCATCATCATCATCATCATCATCATCATCTTTTAAATAAGTGCCAATTGTGTGGATTTCTGTTTGCATCCTAGGACACCTCCAAGCCCCGCCGCCTTCCAGACCATAGTCCCAGACGTGTGATGGGTATCTCTGCTTCTGAAATACAGGCCTCCAGAGATCCAGTCAGGCTTTTACAACCCACGGTTTCTTCTCCCGAGCCTCACTCCACACTCCGGCTATAACTTGAGTAAGTAGCTCTGCAGATGCTAACCAGATGCTAACGTCTTACTACACTTCGGCACGTTTCCCAGTAATAATACTATGGTGTTACTATGGTGATAACAGATTCACTAGAGGGCTGAATTAATCGAGCAGGGTTGCCTATTAGGGTCTGTATAGTTTCCATAGTATTCATTCAAACAAACCTCCTGTTGCATTTGAGTTTTATTTTTTATTTTATTTTTATGACCCAACTGATTGTTTTACCACCAGGTTCCCCCTTTTCCTCACCGGAGGGTTATTTTGCTGTCTAAGCAGGGTCTAATCAAATTAGCCAATCTCTCCTTTCCCTTCCCTGGGGAAAAGAGCAACCACCCCGCTCCACCCTGCCCCGCTCCGTAACTATAGAAAACATGAGGGCCTTGCCATTGCACTGTTCAAATGACAACGCCAATTCCGGCATTTCCCCTCCTCAACTCTGTCTGCTTCCTAGCTGGGTCGATTCAGAGGCTGGTCGTGACCCAATGAAATTGGTAAAGGATGCGGGACATTTCTTGGAAATTGGACGTTTCATGGGTTGGAGCTGGCATCTGGGGTGCTTCCAGGTGAGGCTTTGATAGCGCCATCACCCTGCTTCATTCACAGCATTTTGCAGGGGGTCTTTCACTCATAAACCTCCCGTGTTGTCCCACCACTTCTCCCATCTTCTTTCTTCCCGAAAACATAAATAAAGATAGACTAGCTGCACCATGCCTTCTGATTGGCAACACTGGGTCCTTTCATCTGGAAGCGCTCCTAGCCCCCTAAGCTAGGACTCCTTGACTGGGTTCAGAGAACATAACCCACACTCAAGGGTTGAGTGAGGGATGTCATGGAACCGTGGGTTGTTGTTGAAACGTGGGTTATTGTGTTGTCTGAACCCAGCCAAGATAACAAACCATGGTGAGAACAACCCACAGTTCACAACCCGACAACGTGGTTAACAAGCCATGGCTTGTTAGCGCAGCCGGGTTCAGGCAACACGATAACCCACATTTCAGCAACAACCCACGGTTCGATGACAACCCGCACTCAACCCTTGAGTTTGGGTTATTGTGTTGTCTGAACCCAGCCCTTGTCCTCAGGGCTAGGGAAGGGCTGTAGCTCAGTGGCAAGAGCACATGCTTTGCATGCAAAAGGTCTCAGGTTCAGCCCCCGACATCACCGGTGGGGCTGGGAAAGACCCTCTGCCAGGGAAAGAAGACAAAACTGAGCTGGATGGGCCAGTGGGCAGCTGCTACCTATGCTCAGGCTTCAAGCCATCTTCGAGCACAGAAGGGAATCAGGGTGGCCAGGCTCGGTATAAATACTACGAATGTGGCATTCCGCCCTTGCCTCGTCAATAGAGCAGAACTTCCTTCTTGGTGATGTTCAGGCTCAGGTTCCACCACCCGGTTTTAGTTTTGGCTCTGATGCCCTCCCTATTCAAGTCTTGAGCATGTACAGTAGAGTGCAGTTCCTCAGCTTGTTGCTACATTCCCTGGTGCAACTCATGCCACCAGGGGTGGTGCTGGGTACCAAAAAAGATCTGGGGCTCAGGCCCACAGGACAAAAATTTTTTTTTAAAAAATGCACAAATTTGCATATGCTAATTTACAGCTGCTCTCTCTGTGTGTGTGTCCTTAAAGGACCCCGTCTCCTAAGGACACCCCTATTTGTAAAGAGGGATGTATGGACAGGGGAGAGGAGGGCATTTGATTTCAGAAAAAAACCTCAGGCAGAAAGACTCAAGGGGGGCCAGCGGGAGGTGAAGCACATGTGGGCAAATCCAGGGGGATCAGATGCCATAGAGATCCTCAGGGCCCCTGCCCCTTTTTTTCAGCAAGTGCCCATGGACAGCAGGGTGGTGGGGCAGGCGGCCTCCCTGAGATTCGGGGCTCCAAATGAAAGATTCAGGACTCCAGCCCTAGTGGGCCACCCCCTAACACTGCCTCTGCATGCCACTACCCACTATGTGCAACATACTAGAAGTAAGGGGGTACACTGAGGACTCTAGGATTGGGCATGCAGGCCCCATTTGGGCTGGGGTCCAATGCAAAATGGAACTGGATAGGAGGCAGACACCTAAAACCTTATGCAGGGAAGCAGGGCCTTCTTTGTGGTGTCACCACGATTGTGGAATGCTCTCCCTGGGGAAAACTGTCAAGCCCCCCAAACCATTTTTTAAAAATTCCATCAGCCTTTCATGATGGGTTTTAAAATAAATTATTGTTGGCTGTTTAATCTTTTTGCTAGTGTTTAATGGTTTCGTTTCCTCCCTTTTTTTGGTGAACCACTTTTATAGAAATGTAGATAGAAGATAGATATAGATAGATAGGCAAGACAGAAATATCTAAAATAAATAAAGAAATACTTGGCCACACGCACACACATACCTCCAATCTGGAGCTCGCTGCAGTTTTCAGAAGGGAGCCATCTGCAGCTTTTTCCAACCCTGGGTCCCCAGATGTTTTCAGACAACAACCCCCATCATCCCTGACCATTGGCCATGCTGTCTGGGGGTGATGGGAGTGTAGTCCAACAACATATAGGGCCCCAAGTTTGGGAAGAGCTGTTTTTCCTTACAAGGAGAACGGACTGGAGAACCATGGTGTTTTTATCATAATAGTTCGTTTTTGCAAATACACAAGTTGAGCAAGGGGAGGAAAGAACAACAGGGACACATCCAGATAAGAAAGTGCTGATTTTCAGAGCACCCTAAGTCCTCCCCGTGCCACACTGCAAAGCAACAGCATGCCCTTGAAGCTCCTACCTTCCTTTCCATCTTCCCTACCAAAGCTGCTTCTGGCCAACCAGCTGCAAAACTCCAAATGCCTGTCTCTTTCATTGGCTATATTCCAATGGCTCAAAACCGGTTCCCCTGACCAAACAGGGCTCATGTACTCAGTACCTCACAGCCGCCAGCCCTCAAAACCCATCTGAGTGTGGAAAGCTAAGCAGGGTCAGCCCTGGTTATTAGAATCATAGAATCACAGAAAAGTAGAGCTGGAAGGGGCCTACAAGGCCATCGAGTCCAACCCCCTGCTCAATGCAGGAATCCAGGTCAAAGCATCCCTGACAGATGGCCGTCCAGCTTCACCTTGGATGCCTCCAGAGTGGGAGAGCCCACCACCTCCATAGGTGATTGGTTCCATTGTCTTATTGCTCTGACAGTCAAGAAGTTTTTCCAGATGTTCAGGTGGCATCTGGGTTCCTGTAACTTGAGCCCATTATTCCGTGTCCTGCAAACTGGGATGATCGAGAAGAGATCCTGGCCCTCCTCTGTGTGACAACCCTTCAAGTACTGGAAGAGTGCTATCATATCTCCCCTCAGTCTCCTCTCCTGAAGGCTAAACATGCCCAGTTCTTTCAGTCTCTCCTCATAGGGCCTTGTTTCCAGTCCCTTTATCATCCTTGTTGCCCTCCTCTGAACCCTCTCCAGTTTGTCTATATCCTTCTTAAAGTGTGGTGCCCAGAGCTGGACGCAGTACTCAAGAGGAGGCCTAACCAGTGCTGAGTAAAGGGGAATTATCACTTCACGCGATTTGGAAGCTATACTTCTATTAATGCAGCCCAAAATAGCATTTGCCTTCTTTGCAGCCACATCGCATTGCTGGCTCATATTCAGTTTGTGATCTACCACAATTCCAAGATCCTTCTCACTTGTAGTATTGTTGAGCTAAGTGCCCCCCTTTCTGTAACTCTGCATTTGATTTCTTTTCCCTAGGTGCAGCACTTGGAATTTATCCCTATTAAATTTCATTCTGTTGTTTTTGGCCCAGCGCTCCAGCCTATTGAGATCGCTTTGAATTTTGTTTCTGTCTTCCAGAGTATTAGCTGTTCCACCCAACTTTGTGTCATCTGCAAATTTGATAAGCATTCCCTGCACCTCCTCATCCAAGTCATTAATAAAAAATGTTGAAGAGCACTGGGCCCAGGACCGAGCCCTGTGGTACCCCGCTCGTTACCTCTCCCCAGTTTGAGAAGGAACCATTGATAAGCACTCTTTGAGTCCGATTCTGTAGCCAATTGGGATCCACCTGATAGTTGTTCCATCTAGCCCACTTTTAGCTAGCTTGCTAATCAGGATATCATGAGGCACTTTGTCGAAAGCTTTGCTGAAGTCCAGATATATGATGTTCACAGCATTCCCACAGTCCACAAGGGAGGTTACCTGATAAAAAAATGAGATCAGATTAGTCTGGCAGGATTTGTTCTTGACAAATCCATGCTGGTTTCTAGTAATCCCTGCATTGTTTTCAAGGTGCTTGCAGACTGACTTCTTTATAATCTGCTCCAAAATTTTCCCAGGGATTGATGTCAGACTGACTGGCCTATAGTTCCCAGGTTCCTCCTTCTTGCCTTTTTTGAAGATGGGAACAACATTTGCCCTCCTCCAGTCATCTGGCACTTCACCTGTCCTCCGTGATTTCTCAAAGATAATAGACAGTGGTTCTGAGAGTTCTTCTGCCAGTTCCTTTATTACTCTAGGATGCAGTTCGTCAGGCCCTGGAGATTTAAACTCGGTCAAAGTAGTCAGGTGTTCCTTGACCGTTTGCCTATCAATCTCAAGCTGCAATCCGGCCCCTTCAGTCTGCACTTCAGGTTTGCCAGGGGGGGGGGGGAGACCTCAAAACTCAATTACTTGGATGGGAGACCCCTCCGCTAGCTTCCTGCATTGAGCAGGGGGTTGGACTCGATGGCCTTGTAGGCCCCTTCCAGCTCTATGATCCTATGATCCTATGATAATCATAGGAGAGCTTTGAGAGTAGATGATTTTGCATATCCTTGCTCCTCCCCACCCACCCCCAAAAACACCCTACAATGCTTGCAACACGATCTCCTCTCCATTCTGGTACTTCCAGGAATGCTTGGCGATCGGGGCTCTTGGTCCCTGGATCCATGCTGCACCACCAACCAAGTACTTAGGATGGTGGCGCTGTCATCTCTACGACCAATACGGTGTCGCACACTGTGCGAGGGCCTTTTACACAGCGTAAACTTTTAGGATCAGGGTGCCAGTTTAGCTGAATTACATGCCCTGCGTGTGTAGACCAGACCTCTTGAATCTGGGGGCCTATTGAGTTTGATGGTGATGGACTGTCGGGAGAAGCTCAGACTTAACATTTTATGATTCCAAGAGGAGCTGTTGGCTCTTTTTACCGACCCTCTCCGCCCCCCCCCGCCGCCGCCAATCCCTCGCCCCCTCTGCAATAACCATAATTGTCCCCTAGCCGGATGTGTGTGATTCATTTCACCAGACCCAGTCAGCGCTCGCTGGCAGACGCTTCATTGATATTCCGAGCACTGCCGCGTCTGTCGCTGCTCCTCGCGCTCCAGGTCTGGGATCCTCGGGGAGCCATGCAGCTGTCAAATTGACTTCCATCATACCCTCCCCGAGCCGAGAGACAAATTATCCAGCCAGCTGTCAGACGAGACTCTGTGATCGAACCTGCAATTTCTAAGTGATTTAAAAACAAAAAAAACCGCACAAAAAACCTCCCCACGTCCCCAAACCGGGGCTGCTCGCACATTGCAGGAGGGTGACATGGCAAGGGAAGGGAATCTGGGCAGGTGGCAGGAAGGAAGAAGGTTGCCTCTATATTCCCGTTCCATATTCTTCTGAGGTTATTAGCAGGGGCCGTGTGAGATGTCTCTTGCAAAAGAGGCAGAGCTAATGGCTTTGCAGGCACCCCAGTTGACTCACGACCGCATGCTGGCGAGGAACTGGCCGCTTCCTTGAGATGCGCACTGGAGTTTCGGCCCTGCCCAAGGGAGATGTGAGTTTTAACAATACTCAGCGATGCTCTCCGGAAGGGAAACGTCGACCTATCCAACCTAGGGGGACCTGGAGGGGGCATTCACTGCAGCCCAAATTCAAGGGAGCTTTTGGGTGCCTAAAACCGGGAGCCACCAACATCTGATTTATAGATTTCATAGAGTTGGAAGGGGGCCTACAAGGCCATCGAGTCCAACCCCCTGCTCAGTGCAGGAAACTAGAGGAGGGGTCTCCCATCCAAGTCATAACCAGGCCTGACCCTGCTTAGCTTTCCACGCTCAGACAAGCTGAGCCAGCGTGAGCCACGGGCCTGTTTTAAACTGGTTGGAGTTTGATATCAACGCCAGAGAAAGGAAGTACAAACTTCGATACTTTATTTCAAGTTGTTACGGGATTTTGTTCCCCAAGTCTCTGTCCCATAACGTGCTGACATTGTCCCTTTTAGCAAAATTGCTATTAATGAATAGTAATTTCTTCAAACAAACCAGGAACCGCTCTGCGCTGGAAAAGCATTTCCGCCATATTATTATCATAGTTGCAAATCTTCTTTTTAAGTTTGATCTTGGGGGAATACTAAGTTTGATGCTGAAGGGATGCTGCAGACCACTGATGGCAGGAGACCTACGGAGCACCCCTCCCCACCTCCAAGCCTGGCATCCCTTGAGGCAGGTGGCGTGGAGTGACCATTCAAATTACCCACAATGCCCCCCTGATGTAGCATCACGCTGTAGCACTGTCGGAAACTTGATGGGGCCATTTAGAGCGCTGCTGTTGCTGCGCCCCACTGCTGCCAGGGCCTACCAAAGTAGGAGGGGGTTCCACCAGAGGGTACTTTGTCAAGCCCCACCCCAAAACTCAAGCCAGCCCTGCTCCCCCTTCCCACTTGGGACGGCCCAAGACATTTTGCTGCCTGAGGCAAAGGACAAGATGGCACCCCCCCCCCCTGCTCCATTCCACATAGCGAAGCCAGCCAGATTGGCGGTTGAAGCTTACTTCAGCACTGGCAATGCATGCTCAACTGCACAGAACATAAGAAAGAGCCCTGCTGGATCAGACCAAAGGGCCATCTAGTCCAGCATTCTGTTCACACCATGGCCAACCAGCTGTCCCAGTGGGAAGCCCACAAGCAGGACATGCGTGCAACAGCACCTTCCTTCCCATGTTCCCCAGCAACTGGGGTCCATAGGCATACTGCCTCTGATACTGGAGATAGCATATAGCCAATCAGGACTAGTAGCCATGGATAGCCTTCTCCTCCATGGATTTGTCCAATCCCCTTTTAAAGCCCTCCAAATTGGTGGCCATCACTACATCTTGTGGAAGCAAATTCCATAGCTTAACTGTGTGAAGAAGTCCTGCCTTTTATCTGTCCTGAATCTCCCACCAATCAGCTTCATGGGATGACCCCATTGGGTTCTAGTATTAGGAGAGGGGGGGGGAAATGTCTCCCTGTCGACTTTCTCCACACCATGCATATGCTAATTTACATATGCTCTAAAGTGTGTGTGTGTGTGTGTGTGTCTTTAAAGAACCCTGTCTCCTAAGGACACCCCTATTTGTAAAAAGGGATGTATGGACAGGGGAGAGGAGGTCATCTGAGTTCAGAAAAAAAAAAAGAACCTCAGGCAGAAAGATTTGGGGGATGAATCACATGTGGGCAAAAAGCCAGCTAGTCCAGCGGCATCAGATGCAACAGAGATCGTCAGAGCCCCTGTACCTTTCTTGCAGCAAGTGCTCCTGGACAGCAGGGTGGTGGGGCAGAGGGCCTCCCAGTGATCCGGGGCTCCAAATGAAAGATTCAGGGCTCCAGCCCTAGTGGGCCACCCCCTAACACCGCCTCTGAAAAACCCTAAAAAGAACAAAAAAAAAACCCCAGAAGCATGAGAGGTATAAAGCTTATGAACTGTCCTCCAGATTAAGGCCATATGGGCTAAGAGTTCTGAGTCTGTAGGTCAGTGTTCTCCAACCTTGGGTCCCCAGATGTTTTTGGCCTACAACTCCCAGCATGCCCCAGCCAGCGTAGCTGGCTGGGGCATGCTGGGAGTTGTAGGCCAAAAACATCTGGGGACCCAAGGTTGGAGAACACTGCTGTAGATCCAGACATTTTCCTTTCTGTCAAGCATGTCAGTGTCCTTGCGTTTGTTCAACTGGAAGCCATTGTAAATCTGAGAGACCATGTGCAGGTGAGTTAAAATCTCTTGCAACAGGCTGCTCTAGTTTTTTTTTTTTTTTTTGTAAGAATCACAGATCTGTGGTTACGAAACCTCGTTCTCAGGTCCGTTGTCATTTCCCCTACGTATTGCAGACAACATCCTGGGGAGCGCGGCGGTTACATTCGTTTAAATAAGGGAGCAATCCCACGGCCCCTAGACAGCATCTGAGGGGGCCCTAAGATCGTTTGGGATTCCCAGATCCCAAGTTTGGAGACCGTGCTCCGAGCTCGGAGCTGGGAATATCTCAGAGCTCTGACCCTGCCTCCCCCTCACAGCCGGCGTGAGAAGAACCACACCGGCTGCTCTCCGAGGTTGGGAAAGTGACCTCGGAGAGGGGGGAAAGGGGGCGTTTCGGTGGACGAGCCATCCTGAGGCCTCTACAGCCTCCTCCCCGCCCCCCCCCTCTGAAATGCAAAAAAGCCCGTCTCGTGAAAATGCAGGGCAGGAGGATGAGCGTAAGCCTCTGAGTTCGGCGGCTTATGATAGGCTTGCACCCGAAATCGCATCAGTGTGGAAGAGCTAGTTTCTGCTTGTCTAATGCAGGGCTCTCCAACCTTGGGTCCCCAGAGAAGTTGCTGGACTACAGCTCCCAGAATCCCTTGCCATTAGCAACATCTGGGGACCCGAGGTTGGAGAGCCCTGGTCTAATGCATACAGGCCTGTGGCTCACGCTGGCTCAGCTTGTCTGAGCGTGGAAAGCTAAGCAGGGTCAGGCCTGGTTATGACTTGGATGGGAGACCCCTCCTCTAGTTTCCTGCATTGAGCAGGGGGTTGGACTCGATGGCCTTGTAGGCCCCTTCCGACTCTAGGATCTATGAAATCTATGAAAGTTTCATTAGTAACTGTGCTCTTATTTATTTATTTATTTATTTATTTAATACAGTTTTATACCGCCCAATAGCCGATGCTCTCTGGGCAGTTTACAACAGTTAAAACCATAAAATACAATACAATATCAATATAAAATTTTAAACCACAGATTAAAAAAACAAACAGCAGAGCTAGCAGCAGCAGTTCAAATTGCAACAACCGCTCCTAAAAGAAGTGGTTCCTTTGGAGGTAACTGCAGGTAATGCAGCTGATTTATTCTTGATTTACTTTGGCTGAGATCCTCCTTTGCAGATATCTTGTTTAGGTGCGCACGCACATAAAGGCACCGTGTGCCCAAGATGCCAGGATTTTGGAAATACAATCTCCGTTTCCCCTATCATGCAGGAGCCTTGCTCTTGTTCAGGATTTGCAAATGTTTTGTGAATGGCAGGAAATCGTTTCCATACAGAGGAAGAGAGTGCGGTGTGGGGAAGCACTCCACTCGACAGAGAGAAGGGCAAACTGCGATGTTGCAGAGAAGAGTACGGTGTGGGTTGTTTCCCTAGAGTCTGAATGATGCAACCAAGGACATAAGACAGCGAGATTATTTTTGAACCCCCAACATTCTCTTCCCACACGAGTTCCCAAGGTCGTCGCTTATGCACGCAAGGTGTAGACTCCTACATCCCCCATGGGAGATGAAAAAGGAAGTGTCAGCCAGAAGCACGTGCGCGCGCGCGCGCACACACACACACACACACACACCTTGCTATCTGCTTGGTCTTCTGGATGCCAGAATGGAGTGAATTAAAAACAACCCAGAGCCGAGGTTTGTAGAGGAATGCAAGAGAATGCAAGAGAAGCAAAAACAGGGGTAGGATGCAGACCTCAGCACCCGCCCATGTTACTGAAGTGCCTCCAGGACAGGTGGGCCTGAAGGGAATGCTAACATTTCCCTAGGATTCCCTCCCCCCCAAACTCCTGTACCCTGACGGAAATCTAGATCTCGGCCTCGGCCCTTTCAAGATCAGGCATGAATTAGGTCATCGCTGTAGCTTTGAATTCTGCAGCCAGAGGAGCAGAGCTGCGCAGGTGACTTCCCAGAAATGACCCACAGCCAGTAGGTTGGAGGAGCAACAATTTCCTCTCAGCATGAACCTGGCAGAACCTTCCTCCTCCCTCTCTCCACCCCCACCTCCACTTCCTCCAGCTCTTTTTATGAAATGTAGGTCAGGGCTTTGAACTGCAAACGCTTTGGGCTCTCTGGTTTGTTTTATCGCTGCCACCACCCAGCACAGCAGAACGACCGACCCCCGCCAGCCACTTCCTGATGGCTAGAAGAGCATCAATGACATATTAACCTGAAATCAGAAACACCCAAACCCAAGTAGGAATCAGTTCTCTAAACTCAGAGGTGTGTGTGTGTGGAGATCAGTGGGGTCTGCTAGCTACCGGTAGATAATCTTCCGTGCACATGATAGCGCGAACAATATACCTAACTGGTTCCATCCAGATCTGTGCTGGCAAAGAATTCGGTCCCTAAGAAAGCATCTCCACTGTTACGCTCTCCCCGTGGGAGCCATGGTGGAACAGCAGACGGAACCTGTTTAAAGAGAAGCCGGTGAGGGGGGGGACACACATGAAAGCACTGTTCGGATCCCTCAAGGGCTGTCACGTCGAAGAAGGAAAAAGGGTTGTTTTCTGCCGCCCCAGAGGGCAGGACTAGATCTAATAGGCTTAAGTTACAGGAGGGTTAGATTTCGGTTGAACATTAGGAGAAACCTCTTGCTGGTAACAGCAGCTAGACAATGGGACGGATTACTTGGCTTCCAGACGGAGGGCTCCTAGCAATCAGAAGGCACAGTGCAACTGTTCCATCTTTTTCTCCTCAACAGGTTATCTGCCTTAAGAGCTTTTCTACACGAGGCTGTTAATCCTCTCTATCTACTTTCGGTTTCATCGCAGAATTGGGATCAAGCACTACACGAAGAGCATTTCCTTTCCTGCTTTTCTGCTACATAACGGCTAGGTGGCACTGTGGTATAGCAGAATGGTGCAAATACACAAGTAGGAGCAGCACTTTCTTTTGCGTTCACAATTAAATGCCGCATTTCCCCTGCTCTTTAAAAACAAAACCAAACCAAAAAAACACCTCCCCGAAAAGTGCTGGTTAGACACAGAGGTGAAACTAGAGGGTCATGACATCAACTAAAGAACCTGTAGGCAACCATGAGTAGGGAATGACAAGCGCATGGTAAATGCCTTGTGTAGAAAAACCCTAAGCTAAAAGAGGGAAGAAACTGTGAGAAGACAGGGAGGATCATGAGTAGAAGACAACAATGTTTGGACCTTCTTCCTTGAATAAGACAGGGTGATGGCTCCGTAAAAGCCTCCTTTGGGAGCACCCTTAGAGGGGTGGTGAGCTCTCCCTCAGTGGAGGTCCTCAACAGGAGGCTCATCTGTTGGAGATTATGCTTAGCTCTGGATTTCTATGTATTGAGCATGGTTGGACTGGATGGCCTCCAACGCCCCCCTCCAACTATAGGATTCTATGAATGGCTATTCAAGATTCTTGTTGTGACAGCATATTTCCGGCTGCTGCTTCTTCCTTTGATATTTCGTGGCTTTGACACGCCAGCGGATGTTGCTAAGTTTGTTCACGTGTTCATAACAGTCATGGTAAAAGAAGGTGTGTATATGTGTGTGTTGATCGTTGTGATTTCTTTGTGAATATTCCTGGTTTACGTTTATAGGAGTCTGTAGTCAAAGTTCAAATTCCTGTGTGGTGCAGTTGTTAGACCAGTATCTTTGGGCCAAACTAGACCTGATGTTAGATGTGCCAATACATTTAATGTGCAGGTTTTTAAAAAAGAGAGAGACAGAAAGAAAGAAAGAAAGAAAGAAAGAGCATTAGAGGAGGGCTAGTAATGAATGGGATCAGCACCAATGGTGAATGTACACACACACCCAAAGGAAATAATCAGATTCAGAAAAAGGGTTTTCCTTGGACCGCAGCAGGGGAGGAAAGGGTTAAAAAAAACCCATGCCTGCCCCAGTTCCATTAATTATCAGCACCCCATCCCCCGCTGATGCAATATGAATTATTTCTAAAAATGTATTTGCATGTTGGAAGCAAAAATGCATTTGAGTTAACTCATTGGGACTTTCTTCCAAGTAGGCCTGTTACATAGGGTTGCACTGTTCATGTCTCATGAAGTCCCTGAGTAGGGGCATGATAGACCAGGTCAACTGCACACTCAGAAGCCAAGCATGATCTGGCACCTAACCACGGCTGGTTGTCGTGAGGACCGAACGTAAATGATCTCTTGAAGGACTTCAGTATTGAGGATGTCACACAGAGGAGGGCCTCTCTTCTCGTCATCCATTGCAGCACGAATTGCTCAAGTACAGGACAGATCCACTGGACACGTGAAAAAATTCCTGACTGTCAGAGCAATAAGACAATGGAACCAACTACCTAGGGAGGTGGTGGGCTCTCCCACTCTGGAGGCATTCAAGGTGCAGCTGGACGGACATCTGTCAGAGATGCTTTGACCTAGATTCCTGCATTGAGCAGGGGGTTGGACTCAATGGCCTTGTAGGCCCCTTCCAACTCTACTTTTCTATGATTCTATGATTCTCTGAAGGAAGGACAGAATACAACAAAATAAAACCCTCATATTCTTGTGACCTTGACTTGGTTGTTGGGGAGAATCCAGTAATGCTGGTCACACATGGACATTATGGGAAACATCCACTCAGAGGGGAAATGAGAGATTTTGTTCTTTCTAGACTGAGATTCCAAAACTACATTTCCTGGGCTTCTCCCTCCTCCCTTTTTGATGTTTTTTTTTTAACGCGGAGGGAAATCACCTGATGGTGGCCCAAAGTCACTTGTGGAATTTTTCTAACTTGGCAACAAAAGAGAAAGTATAAGTGACAAGATGCATCTGCTACCCGTGCGAGGATCCCTGGCCACTTCCACGCGAGCTCTGTGTGGCTCTTGAAACAGAGACTGGCCACCCCTAAAATATTTCTTTGGTGATATTACAAACTGGGAGTGCATCGATACACTTACAGTTCTGAGTTCCTCAATGAAGTACCTAAATTTTCCAGAGTGATTTTAAGGCCCAAACTAGATGTAACGCCATGTATGGAATTGCCAATTATGTGGATGGATTTTAAAAAGTAAATTGCAGGTGGGAGCGAGAAGAGGCCTTGATTTGGACTTGAAACCCTGGTGTGGGCCGGGTAGAGGGGTCAGTGCTTGGATGGGTGACTGCCTGGGCTGCCCACATCTGTTCTCCTGCATTCCCGATGGCCTTATTATAGGCCCCTTCCAACTCTACTAGTCTAGGATTCTATCATTCTAAAAAAGCTCCCATTTGCACCAATGGAAGCTTTCCATAGCAGGTGCAAGGTGGACAATCTGGATCAGGACCACAGTGGGGACAAAACGTTTAAGCCCCCCAAGACCGGCCAAGATCCTGATCTAGACTGCTGCTGCTTCGCACCTGCTATTTATTTATGTAGTCATTGGATTTGTTTTTAATCATTTACTCAATTGTTAAGCGTATATTTAGCTTTAGTATATTTAATATATTTCATGTGGCCCTCAGGGGAAACCCCCCCCCTTCCAATAAATACATAAATAAACCTCCACAGTATCTTCCAGGGGCAAATGATATGCCGAAATCACTTTGTTAGACCTAAATGTGTTTTTGTAGGACAGCGCCCCGTGATATGGCAGATTGCAGAGGCCACTTTGCAGAGCTTCTACAGATGATGAGTGAATTAAGACTTTCGTATGCTGGAGTCAATAACAATTCAATAGCTACCTATCAAGTTATAAACTGGTTTATTACCTATTGATTTTTTCCCCCCCTAGTGTGAATATACCACTTTTAGGCCAAGACTTAATTAAGGGAGTCCATTTTCTCTTCGAACAACATTCTTAAAACAGATGAATTGGAAGAAACTGAGAGGATGTGTGATAAGCGACGGGCACAAGACTACAGTATGAGCTGCAGTCTTTTGCCTAAAGAGATGAAGATTTGCAGAAATAACAATTTGCCTTCCTTTTTCTTCTCTTTGTTGATCTCCCGTTTCTAAAGGGCTCGTTTTTGAGCCAGAATCAGGACTCATTAGTTCTTGCTACGGGTCATGACCTTTGGTGAGGTCATGAGCAGGCATCACTCGGTCACGGACCATATTGCTAAATGGGAAAGGAGAGCTTAAAAATTAACTAACGGGAAGATGCTTTGAAGAGGACAAGGGACAATCTGGAATATGGGGAAAGGTTATAGCATAGAAACACTTCTATTGGTCACTTGGACCAAATATAAATGTGCAGAGATGATTCTCCATAGATGATGATGATGATGATGATGATGATGATGATGATGATGATGATGTATTTATTATTTATCTATTATTTGCATTTATTTATTGCCCATCTGGCCGGCAAACCAGCCACCCTGGGCGATGTACATAAGATAAAAACAGAATAAAATACATTAAAACAGTATAAAATTTTAAAATCTTAGCCCACCCCATATTCCCGCCTGAACAGCCAAGTTTTTAGTGAGCGGCGGAAGCTCAGCAGAGAGGGGGCATGGCGGAGGTCACTCGAGAGAGAGTTCCACAGTACGGGGGCCGCCACAGAAAAGGCCCTCTTCCTCGTCCCCACCAGTCTAGCTGCTCTGGCTGAAGGGACAAGGAGAAGGCCATCTGTGGCAGATCTTGTTGAGCGGACTACTTGGTGTTGCTGGAGATGCTCCTTGAGATAGACTGGACCAGAGCCATATAGGGTTTTAAAGGTCAAAACCAACACCTTGAATTCGGCTCGGCAAGTAACTGGTAGCCAGTGTAGCTCCTTGAGCACTGGAGTGATGTGATCCCGCCGGCGGCTGCCTTTAACCAGGCGAGCCGCCGCGTTCTGTACCAGCTGTAGCTTCCAAACCGTCTTCAAGGGTAACCCCACGTAGAGCCCCACATTACAGTAGTCTAGGCGAGAGGAGTCCAAGGCATGAACCACTGATGGGAGCAGATGATTAGGAAGGTAGGGGCGCAGCTGCCGTATCAGATGGAGCTGATACAGTGCCACCTGGCTCACAGCTGACACCTGAGCCTCCATGGACAGCTGGGAGTCTAGAATGACCCCCAAGCTGCGGACCTAGTCCTTCAGGGGAAGATGTACCCCATTCAGCACCAGGTCAACATCCCCTAACCTCCCCTTGTCCTCCACCAGAAGTACCTCGGTCTTGTCTGGTGATGATGATGGTGATGATTTGTATCCCGCCTTTCTCCCAACATGGGGACCCAGGGCTTGGACTAGGATCTTCCAAATGTGTTGCTTAATTGATCCTCTGTAAGGGAGTGAACAAATTCAGGCCCCCAAACAGGGGGGTGAATGTGAAGTCCAGTTGCTGGGGAACTTGGGCGGGAGGGTGCTGTTTCCCATGGGCAGCTGGCTAGCCACTGTATGAACAGAATGCTGGACTAGATGGTCTTATCCAGCACGGTTCTTCTTATGTCCTGATTGATGTCTTTCAGGCAGGGCTGGGGGTGTTGCCAAACTCTGCACACTTCGTGGTTTCTTAGGCAGCGTCTTCAAAAATGGGTACCTGACTCCGGTGAGATGAAACAAAATAGATAATAAAATGTTCTCCAATGTGTTGGAGAGGGTGTCAGGAGCTGGGTACGTATGCTCATATGTGGTGGAGTTGTAAAAAAATGTATTGGATTTTTGGGAAATGGTTTTTGAAGAAATATCGGAAATTATTGGTATTGATTTAGAGGTTTGTCCTAAATTAGCATTGTTATCGATAACCGAAAAAGTGGCTGGTCCTCAAGATGTTAAAGAATTAATTGTAAATTTGTTAACGGCGGGTAGACATTGGAAGGATAAACGCTCACCTCCTATAATGCAATGGATTGAGGACCTTGCAATGCTTTCAATATATGAACAGGTGGCATATAAACACCACCTTCGAATGGATACTTATTTGGATATTTGGTCCACTTTCGTTGAAGCCTATGTATAATTTCTAGGAAGTTCTATGCATTTCATACAAATCCATTCATATATATATAAAGAATGGGGGATCTGGGGGCCATGTTGGGGACCCCTGCCATAGGCACTGCTTTGGCCTTGAGAAGGGGGACTACACATTCTGCTCCCTCCCCACGTCCCATGCACCTTGCAGCTGCCTGCTTTCCAAGGTCACCAAAGTGGCCTCGGAGAACCTCGGAGAAGTCAAAAAGGGGGCGCTCTGGTGGGCGGGGAGAGGAGAGGCATGGATACAAACCATCTCATGGCTTCAATCTCATGAGAGGCAGCGTGGCGTAGTGGTGAGAGTGTTGGACTGGGACTCGGGAGATCCGGGTTCTAGTCCCCGCTCGGCCATGAAGCTCACTGGGTGACTTTGGGGCCAGTCACGGACTCTCAGCCTCACCTACCTCACAGGGCTGTTGTGAGGATAAAAAGTGCCTTTAAAAGACAGAGGACGAAGCCCACCTTTGCATGGAGGGCAGCTGGCGTGAGCCAAAGAAAGACGGCAGCTAAAGTTGGGAGTGCGGAATCTGTTCTAATATGACCCTTCAGCTTTCTTTCTCGCAGTCAATTACCACCTGTTTGGGAGATGCTCTTGCAAGCGACTGTTCACTGAGCACCCCCAAAATGGATCTTGCTTCCTTCACACACACCCCAATTCTGGTAACAGTGTGGCGTAGTGGTGAGAGTGTTGGACTGGGACTCGGGAGATCCAGGTTCTAGTCCCTGCTCGGCCATGAAGCTCACTGGGTGACTTTGGGGCCAGTCCCTGACTCTCAGCCTAACCTACCTCACAGGGTTGTTGTGAGGATAAAATGGAGAGGAGGAGGAGGAGGATTATGTAAGCCGCCTTGGGTTCCTTGCAGGAAAAAAGGCGGGGTATAAATATAATAGATAAATAAATAAATAAATAAATAACCCAGCCCTGCCCCACCCGCACCATCGCACCCCCTCTAGATGGGGTCAAAGGCCTGCCTAGAGGAAAAATATTTAAAGGAAGGCTGAGAGGCGAAAATCGCCTCTGTTGTTCCTCCTCCCGCCCTGCCTGCAGCAGGCTGGCAAGGCATAGGATACTCGGAAGACTCAGAGAACGGAGGCTTCTGTCTAGCGAAGTGTTCTCCAAGCTTGGGTCCCCAGATGTTTTTGGCCGACAACTCCCAGCGTGCCCCAGCCAGCGTAGCCAAAAACATCTGGGGACCCAAGCTTGGAGAACACAGGTGTCATTCCAGTAGGGTTGCACCCTTAGCCACTGTTCCACACCAACCAACCAGCCCTGCTCAGTGCAGGATCTACAATGCAGGATGCAACCACAATGGCCCTGGCAGACGGCTGTCCCGTCCTTGCTTAAATGCTTCCAGCAAAAGAGGGCACGCCACACCAGCCTTTAAGGCCGTCTGTTCCACTGTCGAATGGCAAGTCCTCTTAGGACATTACTCGCAATTTATTTATTTATTTATTATATTTATACCCCGCCTTTTTTCCTTCAAGGAACCCAAGGCGGCTTACATAGTCCTCCCTCCTCCTCCTCCTCCTCCTCCTCCTCTCCATTTTATCCTCACAACAACCCTGTGAGGTAGGTTAGGCTGAGAGTCAGTGACTGGCCCAAAATCACCCAGTGAGTTTCACGGCTGAGCAGGGACTAGAACCCTGCTTAATATTAAGCTGACATTTCCCCACCTCTGGTCGTTTTTTTTTAAAAAATCACTTTTTTGCTTCACTAGAAACAAACAAACCAGAAGTCTAAGGGCCAGTACAGACAAATTTGGGCAGATTTATTTATTTATTTCCAGCACAAATCACTTCGGGTTGATTCACGACAGCAACAAAACACACAGAAAAGCAATTTAAAGACAATAGTAACCAACATAATATATTATAACGACAAATTATAACTAAAAACAGCAGTATAAATTCATTCCAGAGATGGAGCAGCTAAATGTCTTTAATAGCCAAGATCGTAAAAATGGGAGTAAATAAAAACTAGCTAAGGCTATATAAATTAAGAGGGACTTAAACCAGCATATGCTGAAAGCTAAAGCGAGGCAAAATACAGAAGGTTTTAATTCAACACCTGCACCTGTAAAAGGATGGGGCTGGGTGGTCTTCCCAGGGACTACCACAGAGAAAGCCCTGCCTCATTCAGACACAGATGTCTATGGACAGGGAAACTCTATCCTGCAACAAGATAACAGAGGATGGGAGATCCAGAAGAGTGGTGTAGCGGCTTGCAAGGTCAAAGCGCCGGGACGTTTTGATTAGCAGGCATGGTGATGTCGAGCTTTTCTACAGGAGGCTGTTAATTGCCTGTTAATCCACTGTACCTGCTGTCGGTTTTGTTGCAGAATTGAATTGAAATCCGAGCACTACACGGGGAGCATTTCCTTTCTTGCTTTACTGCTTCATAACCTCTAGGTGGCACTGTGGTATAGCAGAATACATGTTTTCTTTCACTTTCACAAATAATACTGCATTTACCCTGCTCTAAAAATCCCCCCCCCCCAAAGTGCTGGTTAGACACAGAAGCAAAACTGGAGGGTCACGACGTCGTCTAAAGAACCCATAGACAACTGTGAGTAGGGAATGAGGAGTGCACAATAAATGCCTTGTGTAGAAATCCCATCTTCTGCCACCACCACCCCCCTCAGGCTTCCCTGTTCCCTTTCAGCTTTGCTACAATTCTCACAGTAGCTGGGGGGATGTAGATTTTCCCAGCAACAATATATAGTTGCGAGCTGTCTCTGCTGTAATGCAAAGCATTTTGGGGATGCTTGCTCTTGAATGGGTAATTAAGACCCATTTGCTTTAGAAAAGACTGCTCCTGGTAGAGAAGAAAACTGCTAGAACTGGTTTCTTGATATGGATCCACACAGCTGCTTGTATTTTTGCACCCGCCTTGGGGGCGTGGCTATGGGGACTGTCAAGATCCACACTTCAAAATTCACCACTAGACCACTGATCTAGAACTAAAAGCAGAATAAGAACGGCCAAGGAGCCATTTTATAAGAAGAAACACCTAGGGCATACAGCTGCTGATACTGGAGGTAGCATATAGCCATCAGGACTAGTAGCCATTGATAGCCTTCTCCTCCATGAATTTGACCAATCCCCCTGTAAAGCCTTCCAAATTGGTGGCCATCACTACATCTGGCGGAAGTGAGTTCCATAGTTTAACTGTGTGAAGAAGTCCTGCCTTTTATCTGTCCTGAATCTCCCACCAATCAGCTTCATGGGATAACCCCGTTTGGGTTCTAGCATTATGAGAGCGGGGGGGGGGGGAATGTCTCCCTGTCCACTTTCTCCACACCGTGCATATTTTTGTACACCTCTATCATGTCTCTCCTTACTCGCCTTTTTTCTAAACTAAACAATCCCAAATGTTGTAACCTTTCCTCACAGGGGAGATGCTCCAGCTCCTTGATCATTTTAGTTGCCCGTTCTGCACTTTTTCCAACTCTACAATATCCTTTTTTTTGGGGGTGAGATGACCAGAACTGTATGCAGTATTCCAAGTGTGGTCACACCACAGATGTGTATAAGGGCCGTATGATCTTGCCAGTTTTTATTTTCAATTCCTTTCCTAATTATGCGCCCAACATGGAATTTGCCTTTTTCGCAGCCTGCCACACACTGGGTTGGCATTTTCATCGAGCTGTCCACCCCAAGATCTCTTTCTTGGCCAGTCACCACTAGCTCAAATCCCATCAGCAGGGCCGGATTAAGAGCATTATGGGCCTGGTGCTGAGGATTTTGGTGGGCCTTTTTATGGAAATAAATAAAATGAAGACGCAATTTTATATTAAAACAAATTAAATATTTTAATTACCATTAAAGTGCCAAAACTCAAAAACTCCTGCAGCTCATCAGTAAGGGTCTCCCCAATTTCCCCCAAATTTATTTATTAAAAAAGAAAAAGCAGCCACAACAAAAAGCCAGGAAGCTTTGCTTGACCAAGAATAATTGTGTTGTTCTTGTTGCTTTGTTTCGTTTTTGTTTTTGTTTTTTTGTTAAACTAGCATTTGAACAATTGAGCTGCGAATCAGAAAGATCTTTTGCTCGAGGCTGGAGAGAGAGGTCCCTTCTAAATCTGAATATTACAGACCCTAGCAAGCCCCCATGTGCTTCAAAGAAATGTAGTAACAGTGATTGAAATGCAAAAACCTACCGAAATGCTAATTTGAGAACAACAGTTCTTGCTAGGTCTTGCCTCAAGCCTGTAATGCAGATGTGCTTAGAACACCTTTCTAATCTTGAAAAAATCATTAATTATGCTGAATGATAACGATCAGAGCTAACTCAAATCCTGCGGAGTGTCCCTATATTGTGGGCCTATTGTCTGTTATGGGCCTGGAGCGGCCGCTCCAATCGCCCCTATGTTAATCCGGCCCTGCCCATCAGTTCATAATTGAAGTTGGGTTGTTGTTGTTGTTTTTGCCCCAACGTGCATCGCTTTACACTTGCTCATACTGAAGTGGTACATTTGCCATTTTGATGTCCATTCACCCAGTCTGGGAGAGATCCTTTCGGAGCTCCTCACAGCCCCTTTTTGTTTTAACCACCCTAAATCATTTGGAGCTGTCGGCAAACTGGGCACTTCTTGGAGGGCTGCTTTGCAGCCAGGTAAGCTTGCCATGGCCCACACGGACAGAGGAGGGGGTCCACCAGAGGACACCTTGCCCAGGGCTCTCTCAACCCTGGAGCCAGCTCTGGTCAGGAGGAATAAGTTTACCTCTGGGGGAGGGGGGATATGCATTGATAAATGTGTACGTATGGAGTACAGTAATACCTTGGATTGCAAGTAACTTGGTTTGAGAGCGTTTTGCAAGACAAGCAAATTTGTAAATATTTATTTATTTATTTTTGGCTTGATAGACAAGCGACAGTCTTGCAATACAAGTACTGTAGTACGGCTTAAATTAAAAATCTCTGTACAGATTTTTTTTGGGGGGATTTCGTTTTGATATAAGAGTGTTTTGGGATTACAAGCACGTTTCCGGAACGAATTATGCTCTCAATCCAAGGCATGACTGTACAGCTTTACATGGATGTATAAATCATGGTCAACAGGTCAAAGAGAAGGAAGGAAACTGGGAGCTTTTGGATCCTGGGCTGCTGCTGGATGCCCCAGTGACAATGGGGGCCAGGAGTGCTTTTTCACCCACCGAGGCTGGTCCTGCATCCGCACCCTTCCCTAGAGAAGGCAGAGCCGGCCATAGTCACACACATGCCACGATGACATCCAGGTTGGACG
Organism: Shinisaurus crocodilurus; assembly: GCA_021292165.1. Classification (NCBI taxonomy): domain Eukaryota; kingdom Metazoa; phylum Chordata; class Lepidosauria; order Squamata; family Shinisauridae; genus Shinisaurus; species Shinisaurus crocodilurus. The sequence goes on along the minus strand of CM037886.1, from coordinate 26,604,526 downwards.
ACGGTAACGCACTGCACGCCAGACTCGCTTTGTAAAGTGCCGGGAAACTTCATTTGGTCCCAAATGCAGCAGCCAGACTTCTAAACGGGGATCCGCTGGACAGAGCACATAACTCCCGTTCTGTTCTAAATGCACTCGTTACCAATTTGTTTCCAGGTCCAGTTCTAAGTGATCCCGGGCCAGGATATCTGGAGGAATGCCTCCTCCGGTCAGTCTCCCAAACCTTTCTCCGGGTGCCCTTGCCTTCAGAAAGGAGTCAAGTGTACATGTGAGGCAGGGTCTTTTTGATAGTGGCTCCGTGATTCTGGAATGCTTCCCAAGGGAGGTCCACACCTAGCCCAATCACTGCTTGCCTTTTGGTGAGCAGTGAAAACTGGGCTCTTGAGGAAAGGTTTGGTGGGTGAGTTAATATTGCTACCCTGTGATTACAGAGCTGAAGTGAACAGACCCCAGGGACCAATGGCCACTGGGGGGGCTGCACCTCCTGCCTCCCACTCCAGGGAGACCAGCCTGGCCCCATCCACCATTGAGAAAAGGAGTAACTGTTCTAATGCTTGCTTTCCTCTTCCCTCCCCATTCTTTTTCCTTTTGTGTTGCGTCTATTAGATTGTATGCTTGCGAGCAGGCTCTGGTTGTTGTTTCATTTCATTTCATTTCATTTCATTTATTTCATTTATATACCGCCCCATAGCCGAAGCTCTCTGGGTGGTTCACAACCCTCTATACATAAAAACAACATTAAAACATACAAAACAGTTTAAAAAATTAAAAACCAAATTTAAAAACACAGTTTAAAATAACAATACAAAAAGCCAATAAAACTGAGCCTACAGGTGACAATCCCCTCCGTGCTATTCCAAGCTCCTAACTAAATGCCTTGGCATAGAGGGAAGTCTTAACCTGGCGCCGAAAAGATAGTAAGGTTGGCGCCAGGCGGGTCTCAGTTGTTGTTTTTTGTTTGTTTGTTTTTAATATCTGTAGAGTGCTTAGGTTTTTTTAGGTGTTTTATGACAACAGCAACAACAACAACAGGTGATTGGATCAGGGTTGTAGCTATACATTTGCCATGCTGCTCTTCCTTCCTATTCTTAATGCTGCTGGACTATAGATTTTATGCATTTCTTTTATGTTGGTCTTTATTGCTTTTAATAGTTTTTTGTAAGCCGCTGTGGGGCTCCCTTTGAGACCAAAAAGGGGAGATATTAAAGTTTGTAAACGCAATAAATAAATGAGTTCCTTTCTCCAGAGGATGGGGACCTGTTGTATACTCTGTGTGTGTGTGTGTGTGTGTGTGTGTGCATCCTGCTTTCTTTTTAATTGTGTTTTTAGCTTTTAGAAGGAGCAAAATCCACATCTTTACATAACACTGCAGCCACATTACGTAAAACAATTTGATGTCATTGCTTCGATAGCCAACAGAATAATCATCTTCCTCATAAAAAGCCAAAGAACTTCTCCCCCTCTATCCTTTCCGTTTCCTTGATCTTCAGCGGCTTGGGTAACATGAAATATTATTATTTCTCTCTCTTAACACACACACACACACACACACACACACACACACACACACACCACCTCATCCGTCACTACCCTACCCTACAGCTCTTTACACAGGCCGTTTTGGAGCAATGCCTTTTGCCAGGAATCTTTACGACAAAGTTCCTTATTTATTCTTTCCTGGCAACGGTCGGCTTGGCAGACGTGCGGTGCTGTGCATTACAACTTGGGTTTGTCTGCGGTCGCAGGCTCCTTTGGTGGGGTTTGGCCCCTGCGGAGTGACAGGGAAGGAGCTGGTGGTTCTGAGGCCGCAGGGCCAACATTTACCCTACGCTTAGTCCCTGCCGTTCGGCGGGGGGCCAGTGGTAAGACCACGAGGGTTTTTTGGGGTAAGGATTGTCAGTGCCCAAAGGCCAGGGAGAAGTTCAGAAGGGGCAGTGTTCCCCAGGGCTGCTGCAGCAGTACTGCAGTGCGGTCGGAAAACTGCCCCGGTTGAACCTCCGCCTTCAGTGCAGCCTGAGATGCACCAGAATCTTCCCACGTGTTAAAGAGTTGATGCAAAAGCAGTGAAGCAGCATTTTCTCAGCCTCCCACCTGGAAATAAGGGTTGGACAAGAGAGGTTGATGGAGCCAGAAGATCTGTTAAGCAAGGTGGGCAGGCATCTGTTCGGTTAGGGAAATTTCAGCTAGGTGGCCTAGAATGGCTAGGGAATTGTTATCCTTTGGAAGGTGAGAGCCTTTTTGGCAAAAGGGTGTGCCTTTCTTGCTCCCCCAACCCAATGATTTCCACAGCCTTTTTGAACAATCAGCCCCCAATCAGGGGTTACTACATGATGTCCGAACCTGGACAGCTACAGGTTAATTGTGGGTTAAACAACTCACAGTCAACCTAACGACTAAGGGTGTTGTAATCTAGGTGTCTGTGAACCAAACAAATATACCAGTGGCCGGGGAACATGGGCGGGAGGGTGCTGTTGCACTCATGTCCTGCTTGTGGGATCCTGTGGGCAGCTGGTTGGCCACTGTGTGAACAGAATGCTGGACTAGATGGACCCTTGGTCTGATCCAGCCAGGGCTCTTCTTATGTTCTTATGTCAGACTGCAGTTTGTGCATGAGTCTGAGAAAGACATGGAGAGATAAGAGAGCTGGGTTTGGGTCCAGCCAGGAAGCTTGGGGAAGCCACTTGATGTGATGTGGGAGCAATGGACTTTGACTGTCAGTTTGAACATTTACACTCAAACTGTGTGCTTGTAAATAAACACAAATATTACGAAATGCCAGTAAGCCACTAGAGACCTCCTTCCACAGGGATCCATTACTGGGGGAGGCTTTGGGCCCTGGAACTTCTCAGTGTAGCAATGAGATTGGCCTACCTTACGAGGGGCTCTTGTAAAAAGTTGTATGTAAAGTGCTTTAACAACCTGCGATGTACAAGCAGATAGATACCAAGTATTACCCTGATCGACACAATATATATACACCAGTCTTCCCCAACCTGGTGCCTTCCAGTTGTGTTGGACTACAACTTTTGTGTTGGACTGCAAAAAGTTGTAGTCCAACACAATTTGCAGGGCAGGCAGGTTGGGGGAAGGCTGATGTGCAAACACAAGCAAGATATGATCCGTGTCCTTGGCTGCTGTGCAGAACAGAGGCAGTGTTAGGGGGTGGCCCACTAGGGCTGGAGCCCCGAATCTTTCATCTGGAGCCCCGAATCTCTGGGAGGAGGCCCTCTGCCCCACCACCCTGCTCTCCATGGGCACTTGCTGAAAGAAAGGTCCAGGGGCACTGAGGATCTCTGTTGTGTCTGATTCCCCTGCGTGAGCTGGCTTTTTGCCCACATGTGCTTCACCTCCTGCTGCCCTTGTCCCTTGAATCTTTTTGCCTGGGTTTCCCCCCCTCCCCTCTCCCTGAAAACAAATGCTCTCCTGTCCCCTGTCCATATATCTCTTTTTGCAAATATATAGGCCTGTGGCTCATGCTGGCTCAGCTTGTCTGAGCGTGGAAAGCTAAGCAGGGTCAGGCCTGTTTATTACTTGGATGGGAGACCCCTCCTCTAGTTTCCTGCATTGAGCAGGGGGTTGGATTCAATGGCCTTGTAGGCCCCTCCCAACTCTATGATCTATGAAATCTAAACACACACAGAGAGAGACTTTAGAGCATATTTAAATCAGCACATGCAGATTGTGCATTTTTTATTTTGGGGTCCTGTGGTCCTGAGCCCCAGATCTTTTCGGTGCCTAGCCCCGCCTCTGGTGCGGAATGACTGAAGCGAACCTTAAGCTTATCCTGCACAGGCATTGGGAGTACTAAAACACTTACTGCTGACCCCTGAAATTACAGTCGTCTGGGTGCCCCCGGCCGGCTTAATGAGTCGCCAGGCGGAGGGGGGCCTTCAGCCCTCCATACAGACCTTACCAGGTGGGGGCTTGTACCGGAAGCGAAATGCATTGCAACTTCTAGGAGACAGGATATGGACCTCTTGAGGAAGGGAGAGGCGGGGTGGGGGGTGGGGGAAGCAGTGGGAGTAAAAAAGATGCCACCGGGAGCCAAGAAAGTAGAAACTTCCTTAATTTGCTGTGTGTGACTGGAGATCTCGGCCCAGCTGCTTGAGGGTCAGACTCTCTCTCAGTCGTTTGGTGGGAATTGTGTTGCTACAGCCTGATAACTTATGCCCTGCTACAAAGCTGCTGATTTCCTTCTACTAGAGCACAGAGAGGAAGCCAGTCTTGGGACTGATGCCGATCTAGTGTTGTATCTGTGAAAATAATAATAATAATAATAATAATCATCATCATCATCAATTAATAATTGTTGTGATGATGATGATGATGATGATGATGATGATGATGATTCAGACGGAGGATCCATATAGTCCAGCATCCTCCCTTCACAATGCTGGTGTTAATCTACACAGCTCTCCACAGCTTGGGACCTCGGTATTGAAGGACCTCCTCTTCCCATATGTTTCTGCCCCCGCTCCAAGTGCCCCCGCACACTGAGATTCGGTGGGTGGCTACTCGTGAGCAGGCCTTTTCCTGCAATGGCCCCCAAATTGTGGAATGTTCCCGCTGGCAAGGTCTGCCTGGTGGTGCCTGCTTTGTGGACTTTTGGGCGCCAGGCAAAGACCTTTTTTTTTATTCTCCCTGGCCTTTTAAAAGTATTTTTAACTGGTGCTTGCTTTATTTTTTTAATACGTTTAATGCTGCATTTTAAAATCCTCTCTCTTGTGTTTTAGTGGCTCAGTATTTATCTCTTTTGACGTTGGGGCATCGCGTGGGTGGCTAGGAGTGAGAGAGCTGCGACCGGCAGCAGTGAACATGGCTCCCCCACTTCCCACCGCGGTGGCGGGCCCCTTTTGCGAGCTGGCTTATAGATTCATAGATCATAGAGTTGGAAGGGGCTTACAAGGCCATCGAGTCCAACCCCCTGCTCAGTGCAGGAAACTAGCTTTCGCAAGCCAGCTTCACCAATCTTGGTGCCTCTGACAGCTGCCCCTAAGTGCCGCTTGGGCACATCATGGGGCCTTGGGCATTTAACCTCAGGCTTATGCCGCAGTGTGGGCTTAAAGTGTCCTCCGAACCCACTCTCGTTATATCAACTTGCAATAGTGTCTTTGTTGTTGCTGTTTGTTCTTGCTTATTTATGAAGTGCCCTCAGGGTACATAAGCAAAAACAGATAGGTCCCTGTCCCCAAGGGGTTTACAATCTGAAATAGGCAATGGGAACAGTTGCGGGAGGGGAGAACAAACTATAGTTAATAGGGATGGATGCTGGTAGCAAAGGCAGCTACACATACTTACAGTTTGGTTGCAGTCTGGAATGAGGCTGGAGACAAAGGGTCAGCAGGAAAGGTTGGTTTTTTGCATGATACTTTTACCCCAGGAGTGAAGGTGAGTAAAAAAAAAAGGTGAAGGTGGCTATAGTAGTAGTGCCCCCCACTGCAAAAAGTTCAAATGATGCACTTTGAAAAAGAATCACTGCTCATGGTGATAGGTACACTCTGGTGATAAGTACACTCATCCCTCCTCTGTCTCTGGTTAAACAGGTTGTCCAGGTTTGATTCAAAAACCTGTACAAACAGAGGCAACACTGGGACAAAACTGGTGTGTGTGTGTGTGTGTGTGTGTTTCAACGGGGGGGGGGGCAAGGCCTTTTTGAAATAACTTTCCAACTTTTTTTTAAAAAACTGATGGTCTGCCTCCAGCCATGGGGCTCCTGCCAGAGGACACAGGCACTCTTGAACAACTTCGATCTGGGTTTCTTCTTGGGTGGTTAGCCCAAGGTAACGGACCGTACAAACAGATTTGTATGCGACCCCCCGCCCGCTCGCCCCCAGCTCATCTTAATCATTTTTATCTTGTAGTTTTTAACGCTGTTACTGTAATTTGAACTGCTGCTAGCTTTGCTGTTTGTTTTTAATCTGTGGTTTTAAATTTTATAGTTATATTACATTGTATTTTATGGTTTTAACTGTTGTAAAGCGGCCAGAGAGCTTGGGCTATTGGGCGGTATAAAAATTGTATTAAATAAATAAACAAACAAACAGATCTGTAGCGTTAGTAGCAAGTTACTAACCACATTGGCTTAAACACACACACACACACACACCCCCCAAACAGGTGGAACCCCTATGTTAAAAGGGAGACTTCATAGATTTTTTATAGAGTTGGAAGGAGCCTACAAGGCCCTCGAGTCCAACCCCCTGCTCAATGCAGGAAACTAGAGGAGGGGGTCTCCCGTCCAAGTCACAACCGGGCCTGACCCTGCTTAGCTTTCCACGCCCAGACAAGCTGAGCCAGCGTGAGCCATAGTGGCTGCATACCTCTCCAACAGGACTGAAGACTGGCTGCATTTTGACCATTTATCTTTTCAGGAAGTTCATTTGTCATGCATAACCTAACCCAACTGTGCTGGCATCTTGGTATCCAGAAACAGCCTGTTGGAACATACCTAAGTTTGCAATACATACAGGGCTTTGTCCACACAGTGAGAAGAACTATATACTTAATTAGGGATCAACATCTAAGTGGTCTTGTTATTTTGGATCCAGCATGGTGTCCGCTGCAGCACCGTAAAACCATTTGCGGCTAGAGAATGGCACAGGTCCAGCAAACACTCAAGCCATCACGCTTCTTACTTGTTATGCAAAAAGTCCCCGATTGAATCCCCCCTCGGTCTCCTCCCGCAAGCTATTTAGCTCATCTGGGATTTTGCCCACGGGGTGGGGGCCCTTTAAGCAGGAAGGGAACAAACCCAGGATGTCTGTGTGTGTGTGCGCGCGCGCGCGCGCTCCCCACGCTCACTCCACCTGCGGCCTCTGACCACCCCCCACCCACCCCTGGGGTAAGTAAGACCCCGCTGAAGACATTTGTCCTGACCTTCCGAGTATCTGTGTGCCGTAGGCTTCCACCGTTTGTTTTTCACTTCATCCAAGTTCGTGAAATCCCGTAAGGTTATCCCCGTTGTAAGTGTTTCTTTCCGTCTAAAACAGGCGTTGTGAATATAGAGCGCAAAAAGCGCTGGGGGAACTGTGGGGCCTCGCCCCAGTAGCAAACAACAACGAAGCCGCTCAGCCGCCCCTGAAAGTGACTCCTTTTGTGCTTAAAAAACCAGAGCTGGGCGGAGGTGTTGGAGCAAAACGCTCCAGAACACCCCAATGTGCCGCCTTGTACAGTCATACCTTGGATTGCAAGTGACTTGGTCTGAGAGCGTTTTGCAAGACAAGCAATTTCTTAAATATTTATTTATTTATTTTTACTTGATCTACCAGCGACGTCTTGCAATACAAGTGCTGTAGTCTGGCTTAAATTAAAAATCTCTGTACAAATTTGGGGGGGGGGATTTCGTTTTGATATACGAGTGTTTTGGATTACAAGCACGTTTCCGGAAGGAATTATGCTCTCAGTCCAAGGCATGACTGTATTTCCACGCACCCCTAAAGCTCCCCCTCCTCCGCATCTCCTTTTCTTCTCCTCCAACTGCCCTGAAAAGGCCGGGACCAGTCCTGGCAATTTTAAAACAAAAAGAAAGAGATTGCCCTGCAAGCACTGACCGCCGCCCCCCCCCCTCTTGAAAAACACCAGATATCAACCATTAAGGAAACTCACTGGGTGACTTTGGGCCAGTCACGGACTCTCAGCCTCACCTACCTCACAGGGTTGTTGTGAGGATAACATGGAGAGGAGCAGGAGGAGGATGTATGTAAGCCACCTTGGGTTCCGTGCAGGAGGAAAAAAGGCGGGGTATAAATGTAATAAATAAAATAATACATAAATACGCCACACTTTATAAAATAATATATAATATAATAATGTAATAATTATAATATATAAGATTTTGTGTGCTTCCTCTAATAACTTTCGTACCTGACCATGCCCTCAGGTTGCCTGGCCATACCGTTGGCCACGCCCTCATGTTGCCTGGCCACGCCCTCTTGATCACACCTTCGTGTTGCTTCACCATACCTCTTACAAATTCACACGTGTGCCTCTATTTTCATCTGTGAAATGTTGGAGGGTATGGAATGGTCGATTAAGAGCAGTACTTGCAGCTGGTATACCCCGGTTGGAGTTTCTTCAGTCAAACATGGGGCCTCTTGCAGAGAAAAAATTGGCAGAAATCAAGCGATGCTTTGTGCCAGCTTTTTCCCTCTTTTCTTGGAGACTGAGAAAGAAAACTGAACGGGTGGGTTTTCTTTCTCTCTCCTTTTTTTATTATTCTCTCCCCCCCCCTCCCTCCATAGCACTGTGCAAGTGGCAGTGTTTAAAATGGAAAGATTTGCAACGAGCCATCAATCACGGCCCTTGCAGGATATATCTCCTGGCAAAATTTTGCTGGGGCTTTCATAAATCAACATAGCTGGAATATTTGTGGTTGTCCCTGTGAGATTTATGCAGGTGGGAGATTAGAACCAGTCTGTCAAAAATTTATATATATATATATATATATATATATATAGTTTGCTGGTGGGAGGAAAGCATGAAACGGGGGCTAAGGTGGTGGGTGGGATGCTGGCATGCAGAAAGGGGGAGACTTTGTAATATCAAAGGATATTTTAAGATTTCAGAGCGGAATAGTTGTGTGTGTGTGTGTGTGTGTGTGTGTGTGCCTGTTTGCCCCTTTAACTTGGAGTCAGAGGCTCTCATTTGGATGTGTCATTTGCAAATGAGTTCGTGGAGAAATCAACAATGAAACCATTTATCAAAGTGGTTTGCTTATGCTGGGTTTGCCCTTACCTAATAATGAAGAGTCTTGTATTTATGATGGCATAAGCTATCTAATGGGTCCCTAGTTGAAAATTACCGTACTTTTACAAGTACAGTGTAGTTTATATAGGGTGGTCCATAACCCATTTTAGTCAATAGGCACAATGTGTTCTGGGGGGGCACAGAGAGACCCCACAGAAGATGGAAGCAACTTGACATGTACGTAGCCATGATTCCCAGCTTGCGGTGTGTGTGTGGGGGGAGTGGCAAACGTTAAAAGCATTGCTTAAGTTGCTGGATAAGAGTCTGAACACTTGCTATGATTTATCAGAGGTGGTGTTAGGGGGTGGCCCACTAGGGCTGGAGCCCCAAAACTTTCATTTGGAGCCCCGAATCTCTGGGAGGCCATCTGCCCCACCACCTTGCTGCCCAGGGGCACTTGCTGAAATAAAGGTGCGGGGGTCCTGAGGATCTCTGTTGCAGCTGATCCCTCTGGATGAGCTGGCTTTTGGCCCACATGTGCTTCCCCTCTTGCTGCCCCCACCTTGAACCTTTATGCCTGAGGTTCTTTTCCGAAATCAAATGCCCTCCTCTCCCCTGTCCATACATCCCTATTGACAAATATGGGTGTCCTTTACAGTCAGACTTTAGAGCGCATGTAAATTAGCATATGCAAATTTGCTAATTGCTAGGTACTTCTAGGTCAGCTACTAAGGGCGCAATCGTATGCATGTTTAGACAGAAAAAAGGCCTGCAACTTCCAGCATGCCCCAGCCTCTGTCCCGGGGAAAGGCATGGCTGGTTGGAACCCTGAACACAGGAGCACTCTGTACTACAACATTTTGTTGCAGGTTGAACTTGCCACTGACTGACCCTACATGTCTGAGCACCAGATATCTGTGGCTAAAGGCGCAGTGCTATGCAAGTTTAGACAGGAAAAAAGGCCAACAACTCCCAGCATGCCCCAGCCAGCTCTCTCCGCTAGTGACCCTGGTAAAGGCAACATTTTAAAACCAGCCTGCCAAGAGGCTACTGGCCTGCATTTCCATCTTCCTCCACTGCCAGTGTGGAAACGCAGCACAGGTCACTAGCCTCATAGCAGGCTTGTAGCTTTTGTGTACTTATTTGCAAGGCTGATCTAGGTAGGATGTTGCGTCTTTGAGGAGGAGGGTTGGTGGTGGGCAGAGCTCCAAAACACCGTTCCAGGCCACCCCTAACGAAAGTTTTGAAAATGTTTCTCCATGAAACAGTAATTATTAATACAAGCCCTCGGGCCAGCCATTGCGGTGGTTTCCTTTCCAGCTCTCCATCCCTCTGCTACGATTGCTCACCTCTGCCATTTGCACAGTGGTTCGGCTAGAACCGCCAGGCGGGCTTGTGAACCTGATCTTTTACAACCCAAGAAAGCCAGGGCTGAGCTGCGTGGAGGTCATTGCAGCAGCTGCCCTCTCGCCTTCCTTTATTAATGAAATCAGCCCTACTCCTGAGCACAACCAGAGGTTGGTAGGTATCTGGGGAGCCTGTAAATTCTTGGCAGCCGATAACATACGACTTGGAAGAAAGAGAAAGAGAACACCTGAGCCTTCAGGCCTCTGGGTTGCTCTGCATAGCGATCGAAGCCTCGGTTTGCAGCTCGTGGTTCCCCTTCCTTTTGCAAGTTCAGGACGGAACTAAAAAAATGTGAGATGACGATGATGATGATGTTTCAAGAAATAACTTCCCAAACTGGCATTTTCTCAGGCAACACAACTGCAAGGGCATCTCTAGGGAAGAATCGGCATGCATGAAGGGGAGCAGGTACATAAAAAGCTCCTGTATGCCATGTCAGACTAGTTGTCCATCTAGCTGAGTGGCAGCGGCTCTCAGGGTCTGGGGCGGAGAAGGTCTTTCCCAGAGGTGGTGTTAGGGGGCAGCCCACTATGGCTGGAGCCCCGAATCTTGCATTTGGAGCCCCGAATCTTGCATTTGGAGCCCCGAATCTTGCATTTGGAGCCCCGAATCTCTGGGAGGCCCCCTGCCCCACCACCTTGCTGTCCAGGGACACTTGCTGAAAGAAAGGTGCAGGGCCCCCAATGATCTCTGTTGCATCTGATCCCCCTGGATTAGTTGGATTTTTGCCCTCCTGTGCTTCTCCTCCTGCTGCCCCCCACTTCGAATCTTTGTGCCTCAGGTTTTTTTTTCTGAAATCAAATGCCCTCCTCTCCCCTGTCCATACATCCCTTTTTACAAATAGGGGTGTCCTTAGGAGACAGGCTCCTTTACACACAGAGAGAGATACTTTAGAGTATATGTAAATTAGCACATGCAGATTTGTGCCTTGTGGGCCTGAGCCCCCGGATCTTTTTGGTACCTAGCACTGCCCCCCCTGGTCTTTCCCAACACCTGCTCCCTGATCCTTTTTACTGGAGAGGGTTCAGAGGAGGGCAACAAGGGTGATAAAGGGACTGGAAACAAGGCCCTACGAGGAGAGACTGAAAGAACTGGGCATGTTTAGCCTTCAGAAGAGGAGGCTGAGGGGAGAGATGATCGCACTCTTCCAGTACTTGAAGGGTTGTTGTCACACAGAGGAGGGCCAGGATCTCTTCTCGATCATCCCAGTTTGCAGGACAAGGAATAATGGGCTCAAGTGACAGGAACCCAGATTCCACCTGAACATCGGGAAAAATTTCCTGACTGTCCGAGCAATAAGACAATGGAACCAACTACCTAGGGAGGTGGCGGGCTCTCCCACTCTGGAGGCATTCAAGGTGAAGCTGGACAGCCATCTGTCAGGGATGCTTTGACCTGGATTCCTGCATTGAGCAGGGGGTTGGACTCGATGGCCTGGTAGGCCCCTTCTATGATTCTATGAAATGCCGGAGCTGGAGCCTGGGATCTATGGCCATGCCCCACCTGGAAACCTTAAGGGTGCCTAACCTTTCCCAGCACGCCTGTCGGTTCTCCCCTGCAAACAGCGCAGTCCCTTCCAGCTCCTGTGTTAGCATTACACAACGAACCCCACAGGAATTCTGTGTCTGTCTCATAACAAAGAACTAGAATCCGAGCTTCTGAGAAAACAACAACAAACCATCAGAAGAGAACCTGGAGTTCAAACGTACCCCTAATAAGAAGGGATGGTTTCACAGTGGCAGTCAATACAGAGAACCAGAAACAAAGAAGAAGAGGAAAGGAAATAAAAGAGACACCAGCACAAGCTCTACCACAGCAAATGCGAAATCCTTTGTTGTAAGGATTCGGAAAGGGTTGTCACCTGTGATTAGGGCATCGCCTTGAGAAATATCTGTCCTGCAGTCCAAGGAGGCTAATGCAAGGAGGCAAGGACACTCTTGGTTAGGTCAAGCTTTCGTACGTAATTATCTTTCCGGTCCCTCTTCCCCAAGTCCTTCTGGAGGGAGGCAGGCTTTGCCAAAATATAAACTTGCTGAATAGCAACCGCGTTCATTGTGATAGCCCTAAATAGGCCTAGGATGAAAAGATATGGGAACATATCTCGGGAAATGGGCAGCGTTGTGTTTTTGTTCTTAGTTAAGGGATGGGAACCGGTGGCCCCCTTGTGCTTGACCGACGTGCAGTGAGGATGGTGGCTCCAGGCTCAGAGGTTTTAGTCTGAACTTTAAAGGAGCTGCCCATGGCGCTCAACCTTACCCCAAACTAGGTTCAGCGCCATGGATCGCTCCTGAAAAGTTCAGACTACACCCCGGAGTGGAAACACCGCCCCACTGACCTTGGAGCCACCAGCCACCTTGGGCTGCTTGTATGATGGGTTTGTGGCGGGATCAAGTGGGAGCGTGTGGTCTCAGCTCTGGAGCATAGGGGGCGGCCCTATCCGGAGTCGGCCATCGGGCCATCTACCTCAATATTGTCTACGGTGCCCATCAGTGGCTCTTCGGGGGGGTTCAGACAGGAGTCTTTCCCAGCCCTTCCTGGAGATGCTGGGGGTTGAACCTGGGACTTTCGGCATGCAAAGCAGGTACTCTGGCACAGAGGCATGGCCCTTCCTCTAAAGATCTATTAAGACTCCAGTCCTCATGGTTCTGAGCAGGAGGCTGATTTAACTAGGAACATGCCTTATACCATCAGTCCATTGGTCCGTCTAGTCCAGTAGTGCACATTCCTATTGCAGAGTGGGGTGGAGGCAGAGGCTGGTCCCTCACCGGGCTCACAGCTTATTCTCATAACTAGCACGCTACAACGGTCTCTTTTACTGCTATTACAGCGTAATGGTCGCTGGCCAACCGTTCCCTTAGTTGGATGATAGTAGTTCGTGGTACAGGTTTGCTGGTCAATAATCCAGAATGGTTGGTTGATATTTCATCCATGGAGATAATGGTTGGGAGTTGGCCTCTTGATAGCTGAGGATCTCTCTGGGTTTTGGAATCAGATACCTAGCAGAGCTTTATTTGTCTATGTATTTATTGCATTTCTATACTGCCCAACAGCCGAAGCTCTCTGCGCGGTTTACAACAGTTCCTAAAACAGGACCATAATACAATAAAGGCAACCATAAACATTTTCCACACTACAGAATTTAAAAACAGTTAAAAAATTAAAAAAAACAATTTAGCAGCAAAAACAGTATTTAATACAGAGTAGACCTGTTAAAAACACCTGACATGGGTGCCCCCAAGTTATTAAATAACCTCAGATGTCTTTAAATGCCTCCGCACAGAGGCATTTAACCTGGTGCTGAAAGGATGACAAAGTTGGTGCCAGGTGGGCCTCAGTGGGGAGATCATTCCACAGTTGGGGGGCCGCCACTGAGAAGCCTGGAGGTGGCATTCGGAGGAAGGCCTCAGATGTTGATCGTAGATTGCAGTTGGGAGAGGCATTCCATCGAGTATTGTGGTCCCAAGTCGTGTAAGGCTTTATAGCTTAAAACCAGCACCTTGAATCAGGCTTGGAAGCATATAGGCAACCGATGCAAGTGGGCCAGAATTGGTGTTACATGTTCAGACCTTCTGGTCCTAGTTAATAATCTGGCTGCCGCATTTTGCAGAAGCTGCAGCTTCTGAAAAGTCTTCAAGGGTAGTCCCACGTAGAGTGCATTGCAGTAATCTAACGTAGAGATTACCAGAGCATAGATTACTGAAAACAGGCTATCCCTGTCCAGATAGGGATGTAGCTGGGCCACCAGCTGAAGCTGGATTGAGCCTCAGTTTGTGAGCTTGGAGCCGGGACTCCGAATGCCGAGACACACACACACCCCGGCGTGGAAAGAACCACGCCGGCTACCTCTCCAAGGTCACAAATCAGCCTCGGAGAGGAGGCAAAGGGGCGTGCCGGAGGGCGGGCAGGGGAGGAGGCTTATGTGCATCCAGCGCGGAGGGCACTGAATTGCGCCCTCAACGTATTGAAGTTTTGTAGTTGATCATCTTTCTTCTAGCTGATTAATCGATTACATTTTTTAAAAATTGCAGATTACCAAGCCTCTCCTTTGCTTCTCTCTCTCTCTCTCTTTTAACACATGGAAGGAGAAGCTGCAGTTTAACAAACAAAAGCTACCACTCATTGCTAGAATTGGAATATTAAAGAAATATCTTTAAGATTTTTCTTTTCATTCACAATTACAGTAACATGCCAAATAGCCTTAAAAAAAACAAAAAATACAAACGTGCGCTTAGCTTTTCAGCCTCAGTGAGTAAAATTTGCCCTCTCTGATTAAAATTGGCCCCACCAATCAAGTAAAGCTTTAGTTGATTAATCTACCAATTAAATCTTGCCGCCCTATAAATCCCACATTTAAAGACAGCAACAAGGCGGCCGTACATCCAACCTGGCATTAAGCAAACGCAAAGAAAAATCGCACCTTTATTAACTTTTGCAGTGCTTTTAATTTATTTCATTTTTTTTTTCATTAGGAACTTCTGCCGTGGCTGTGGCCTTCTCCCCTCAAGGGCCTGCACTGAAGCTCAAGCAATTAACTAATCCGAACACTCTCCATAAACCTGAAATATACCGTGAAAGGGAAAGGCCAGTAAAACGTATTAACTCCTGACCCTGAACAAGAAGACTCGTCAATTGCATAGCAGCGTGGGGCTCGTCGTGGCCAGTGAAGGAGCAGGACAGCTTGCCTGATTAATTGGCTGGTCTCACGTGGGCGGATGTGTCCCTTGGCAATTGGCAGGTAGGCTGGGCAAACTCCAGGAGAGCCGCGCCAGGCTCTGCATGCATCTCCAGAACGGGAAAACGAAAAGAATGCCAGGTGTCAAGATGAAGAAGTACTGATACCGCTGCCACGGTCTCCCTTTCCCTTTGGTAGTTCTGGTCTCCGTCATACCCCGGTGCTGTCTCTGGGCGAAGCTTACCACCTGCATATTCAGAAAAAGCATCTGGTACAAGCCTCGTGGGAGTGTACCACTTCTGAGTGCTGGTTAGGGGAGTGCGGGAGCTCATCTCCGAATGCTCCCCCACCGTCGGGACATTTTATATTTAAAAAAAAAAACAAAACCTGGCAGGGAAAAAGCTAGGCTAGAACTATCTTGCCTGATAAGCTAGCAGGGTATCATTCAGTTATTCAATCCCCCATTGTTTTTTTTTTTACCCTCCCCCCCCGTTTTTCTTAATATGTAGGTCAACTCTGAGATTTGCTCACTAAATTCTTGCGTTTTCAGGGGTTCTGGAATACTCTAGAATTCTTTGTCTGGGTAGTGCTAGGTACCGAAAAGTTCTGGGGCTCAGGCCCACAGGACCAAAAAAAACCCAAAAAAAGCACAAATTTGCATGTGCTAATTTACATATGCTCTAAAGTCTGTGTGTGTGTGTTGAAAGGACCGTGTCTCCTGAGGACACCCCTATTTGTAAAAAGGGATGCTTGGACAGAGGAGAGGAAGGCATTTGATTTCAGAAAAAAACCTCAGGCGGAAGTCCAGCATTCCGTTCACACAGTGACCACCCAGCTGCCCATGGGATCCCAGAAGCAGGCCATGAGTGCAACAGCACCCTCCCGCCCATGTTCCCCAGCAACTGGCGCACATAGGCACACACTGCCTCTGATACTGGCGGTAGCATAGAGCCATCAGGACTAATAGCCTGCTCCTCCATGAATTTGTCCAATCCTCTTTTAAAGCTGACCAAATTGGTGGCCATCACTTCATCTTGTGGAAGTGAGTTCCATAGTTTAACTCTGTGCTGAGTGAAGAAGTCCTTCCTTTTATCTGTCCTGAATCTCCCACCAATCAGCTTCATGGGATGACACCTTTGGGTTCTGGTATTATGAGAGTGGGAGAAAAATGTCTCGCTGTCCACTTCCTGCACAGCAGGCATAATTCTGTACACCTCTCTCATGCCTCCGCTCACTCGCCTTTTTTCTACGCTAAACAATCCCAGCTGCTGTAACCTCTCCTCATAGGGGAGTTGGCTCCAGCCCCTTACTCAGTTTAGTTGCTCCAGCCTCTAGTGGGCCGCCCCCTAACACCATCTCTGAATACTTGGATAATAATAACCTGAATGAGTGCCATGGGGCATCACAACCCTGAACCAGGAGCCTGGGGGCTCCTGGTGATTTAGTAACAGTGGTGGCCATAATGGCTTCCTCTGACTGACTGTAGAGCCAGTGTTGCATAGTGGTTAGAGTCTTGGACTGGGACTCAGGAGATCCGGGTTCTAGTCCCCGCTCGGCCATGAAACTCACTGGGTGACTTTGGGCCAGTCACTGACTCTCAGCCTCACCTACCTCACAGGGTTGTTGTGAGATAAAACGGAGAGGAGGAGGAGGAGAAGGATTATGTAAGCCGCCTTGGGTTCCTTGCAGGAAAAAAGGCGGGGTATAAATATAATAAATAAATAAATAAATAGCTCAGTGGTAGAGGCCCTGCTTTGCATGCAGAAGGTCCCAGGTTCAAACCCCGGCATCTTCGGATAGGGCTGAGAAAGAGCCCTGCCATGTCTGAAAACCTGTAGAGCCAGTGCTGGTTAAGGTAAACCAAGGATAGGCAACTGCAGATGCTTTGGACTACAACTCCCATCAGCACCAACCAGCAGGGCCAACAGTCAGGGGTTATGGGAGTTGTAGTCCAAAGCATGCTGAGCTAGATGGATCATTTTCAGCATATATGGGCTGTTCATTTTGCCTTTGTTCGTGTTTTGGCCTTTTTGCAAGATCTTTCAAGGCACATCTGGCCTTGAAGACAGGTGATTGGGATGTGTTTTCTGCTTTACCTTTCCTACCTTACTCTCTCACCAGGAAGCAAAGAACGCAGCATTTGTCAAGAGCACTAATATACCCAGGAACACAACAGATGACCTTTGGCTATTTCTACACTACAGGTAAGCTGACACTTTAATTTTTTGTACTTCCAGTTTGAATTTGGGGGTGGGTGGGTTTGAGGCCTCTGAAAGTGGGGACTATTTGGCAGGTTGCTACATTTTCCAAAATGTTTTGGGGGGGCCTTTGCCATCCGGCACTGAGCAACACCGCTTCTATTCTTTAATTTTACTTTAACTGTAAAAGTTACAATTTTCACCAACACCTGCGGGCGGCAGTGGAGCTGCTCCGGGTGGATGGCAGCCCCCTCTCCGCCCCCAAAGTCCCCGTACTACGGCTGTGAAGTAGCTGCATTCGGTGGGGGCAGTGCTGCACTGCCATCAGAAATGCCAGTAAAAATGAATCTGTTAAGTAAAGAGAGAGAGAGAGAGAGATGGAAGCCACACCCCTTGGAACCCATCGGCATATATCTGAAGTTAGGATCTTTTGCCACAATGTGCATCACTTTACACTTGCTAATCTGAACCTCATTTGCCATTTTAATGTTGATTTCTCCCCTTTGGAGATGCAAAAGGGGCTCTTTTTGGAGGATACTGCATTCTATTCTCTCTCTTCATAGAATCATAGAATCATAGAAAACGCTCGTAGAGTTGGAAGGGGCCTACAGGGCCATCGAGTCCAACCCCCTGCTCAATGCAGGAATACAGGTCAAAGCATCCCCGACAGATGGCCGTCCAGCCGCACCTAGAATGCCTCCAGAGTCGGAGAGCCCACCACCTCCCTAGGTTGTTGGTTCCATTGTCTCATTGCTCTAACAGTCAGGAAATTTTTCCTGATGTTTAGGTGGAATCTGGGTTCCTGTAACTTGAGCCCATTATTCCGAGTCCTGCAAACTGGGATGATCGAGAAGAGATCCTGGCCCTTTCCCCTCGCCCGGCGACTACTGAACATGCTCAGTCCTCATTAGCGTATTTTGGGGTTGTATTTTGGTTCTGGTTTGGTTTTGCCCCGCTGTTTTTTTTTTTTTTTTTTTTGCTTCCTAAAGTTTTTTTGTACTTTGGCGAACCTTGGGGTTTCTACAAGTGTGCGGATAACTCCTTCTTCTTTCTCAGTGGCCCTGGTTTTGTTGGCACTCACCAGCTGGGTTCGCTATTAGAGGGAGTGATACACACGTAGCATTTATATTGTGTTCCAAAGAGTGTTTAAAATACTTCAAGTACATTATCTCAGTAGTATTGCCTCCATATCCATGACTGAGGGTGAGAGAGTGTAACTTGTCTGAAAGCATGTCTTGTACTGCAGATCTGAACTCATTGAATAGTCATGGCTTCTCCCCAGGGAATCGTGAGGAGTGCAGTTCTGTGAGGGAGATTAGAAAGCTGTAACAAAACTCTCAGCATGTTCATGAAACTACGGTATGTTCCCCACGATTCTCTGGGCAAAGCCATGGCAGTTAACCAAGAATAAAATCAATAATGCATTTGTAAGGCTGGGACAAGATGAGCCCATAGTTTTCAGTCTCTTTTGCAGAAGGCAAATTGTTGGTGTGTGTGTGTGTGTGTGTGTGTGTGTGGACATTTTGCTTATTTTGAGGTGTGGAGAGACACTTTCTTAATTTGGGGGGAGAGAGGCATTTCGGGAGCGGGGAAACAAACATTTCCAAAAGGTGGAAGGGGCATTTACCGATGCAGTCTGAGCTGGCTTTGACTGACCAAGAAAAACAGGTTGGGGGGTTGCGGTGAATAGCTTGTTTAAAATGTTGACCCAATGTGTGACTGCTGTGAGACAAAAGCCAAATTCCATATTGGGAATCCATGCTAGGAAGGAATTGAGGACAAAACTGAAAATACAAGGGCCAGCGTCAAGGGTAGGCCTGGCTGGGCATCTGCCGCCGAGGCCCATATCCCAGCAGGGAGCCACTGACAGGAGACCCGCCCTGGAGTTGTCTTCACTATTGCGACCTGTTTGTTCACCGGCCTCTTGCTCTGGTGGTGAGAAGGGAGAGCAGGAGATTCATAGATCATAGAGTTGGAAGGAGCCTACAAGGCTATCGATCCAACCCCCTGCTCAGTGCAGGAAACTAGAGGAGGGGTCTCCCATCCAAGTCATAACCAGGCCTGACCCTGCTTAGCTTTCCACACTCAGACAAGCTGAGCCAGCGTGAGCCACAGGCATGATGGGAAGGAACATACTGAAACTGAACCCTGACAAGACCGAGGTACTTCTGGTGGGAGACAAGGGGAGGTTGGGGGATGTTGACCTGGTGCTGAATGGGGTACATCTTCCCCTGAAGGACTAGGTCCACAGCTTGGGGGTCATTCTAGACCCCCAGCTGTCCATGGAGGCTCAGGTGTCAGCTGTGAGCCGGGCGGCGCTGTATCAGCTCCATCTAATATGGCAACTGCGCCCCTACCTTCTTAATCATCTGCTCCCATCAGTGGTTCATGCCTTGGTCTCCTCTCGCCTAGACTACTGTAATGCGCTCTACGTGGGGTTACCCTGGAAGACGGTTCGGAAACTTCAGCTGGTACAGAATGCGGCGGCTCGCCTGATTAAGGGCAGCCGCCGGCGTGATCACATCATGCCAGTGCTTAAGGAGTTGCACTGGCTACCAGTTGCTTGCCGAGCCGAATTCAAGGTGTTGGTTTTGACCTTTAAAACCCTATACGGCTCCGGCCCAGTTTATCTCAAGGAGGGCCTCCAGCAACATCAAGTAGGCCGCTCAACAAGGTCTGCCACGGACGGCCTTCTCCTTGTCCCATCAGCCAGAGCAGCCAGACTGGTGGGGACTAGGAAGAGGGCCTTCTCTGTGGCGGCCCCCAAGTTATGGAACTCCCTCCTTAGTGACCTTCACCATGCCCCCTTCATGGTGAGCTTCCGCCACGCGTTAAAAACATGGTATTTCAGGCGGGAATATGGGGTGGGTTAGGATTTTAAAAGAATTTTTAATACTGTTTTAATTATCATGTTTTATTGTATTGTTTTAATTGTACATCACCCAGGGTGGCCGGTTGACCGGCCAGATGGGCAATTAACAAATATAATAAAATAAATAAATGCAGCTACCTCTTTGTTCGCTGGCTCTCAAGCAAGCAAGTGGTAACAATGATGAGAAAAAGGACGGGCAGCTGGTGACAATGGCAGTCAGAAGGTAGACTCAGAGAGAGAGAGAGAGAGAGAGAAAGAGAGAGAGATTCATAGATTTCATAGGTCATAGAGTTGGAAGGAGCCTACAAGGCCATCGAGTCCAACCCCCTGCTCAGTACAGGAAACTAGAGGAGGGGTCTCCCATCCAAGGCCTGACCCTGCTTAGCTTTCCACGCTCAGACAAGCTGAGCCGGCGTGAGCCACAGGCCTGTGTCTTGCCCAAGGGCCCAACTGGCATAATGCCTTTGTACAAATCTATGGTATGACAGCATGTGGAATGCTGCATCTAATTCTGGTCACCCCCACCTCGAAAAGGCGATTGTAGAGCTGGAGACGGTGCAGAAAAGGGCAGCCGGGGAAAAAAGAAGAAGAAAAGGGGCTGGAGCAACTCGCCTTTGAGGGAAGGTTTGGGGTTCTAGAATCTAGGGTTCTACATTTGGGGTTCTAGAATCTAGGGCCATGTGATGAAGCTGAATGGTGGGCAGTTCAGGGCCAATAAAAGGAAGCGCCTCTTTGCACGGTGCGTTGCATGGAATTGGCTGTCACAAGCTGTAGTGGTGGTTGCCAACTTGGGTGGCTATAAAAGGGGGATAGACAGATTCATGGAGGAGAAGGCTATCAGTGGGCTACTAGTCATGATGGATGTACAGGAATACCTTGGATTGCAAGTAACTTGGTTTGAGAGCGTTTTGCAAGACAAGCAAATTTTAGAATATTTATTTATTTCTTTTTGGCTTGATAGACAAGCGACGTCTTGCAAGACAAGTACTGTAGTACGGCTTAAATTAAAAATCTCTGCACAAATTTTTTTGGGGGGGGATTTTCGTTTTGATATAAGAGTGTTTTGGATTGCAAGCACGTTTCTGGAACGAATTATGCTCTCAATCCAAGGCATGACTGTATATAGCCTCCAATATTAGAGGCAGCATGCCTTGATTACGAGTTTCTGGGGAACACGCGAGCAAGAGAAGTGCCATAATTGTGATCATGTCCTGCTTGTGGGTCTCCCATGGGCATCTGGTTGGCCACTGTGGGGCAGAATGCTGGACTAGATCAGTGTTTCTCAACCTTGGGTCCCCAGATGTTTTTGGCCTACAGCTCCCAGCATGCCCCAGCCAGCATAGCTGGCTGGGGCATGCTGGGAGTTGTAGGCTAAAAACATCTGGGGACCCAAGGTTGAGAAACACTGGACTAGATAGACCCTTGGAGTGATCCACCATGACCCCTACATTCTTAACCTGGAAGAGGGCCTGGCTAGGTGGCTGTACAGGAGCACACCCCACTGCAACATTTTCATAGATTTCATAGGATCATGGAGTCGGAAGGGGCCTACAAGGCCATCGAGTCCAACCCCCCTGCTCAATGCAGGAAACTAGAGGAGGGGGTCTCCCATCCAAGTCATCACCAGGCCTGACCCTGCTTAGCTTTCCACGCTCAGACATGCTGAGCCAGCCTTGTTGGTTGTGCAAGGGTACAATAATGCCTTTATTCTAAACTCTTCTACTTTAAATAGAGCTACTTTCCCAGTAAATATATGAGGATCTCAGCCCGACTTTGCCACTATTGCTTCGAACCTCATATCGGGACTCCGAAAGGACAAAACCTGTCCAAATTGATTCGTGGCTTTCATTAAAAAATGTCTAGCTGGGGAGTCTTTGTTAACGTGAATGGGTACCATCTCAGTGGCTGGGTTTGCACATCGCTTGATACCCACGGTAGTTCTGAAACCTCTGTGGGTGTAAAGTTGCCCCAGGCCCCGGCTGTGCCCAACTAATGGGTATTTAGTGTTTGTTGCATGAATCTGCATGTCCCTTTCCATCTTCTTTGGGATCACTGATTAAGTGTCAGCCGCTGGGTTGTTTTCCAGCTGCTAGCGCAGGGCTATCCAACCTTGGGTCCCCAGATGTTGCTGGCCTACAGCTCCCAGCAGGCCTGTGGCTTATGCTGGCTCAGCTTGTCTGAGCGTGGAAAGCTAAGCAGGGTCAGGCCTGGTTATTACTTGGATGGGAGACCCCTCCTCTAGTATCCTTGCATTGAGCAGGGGGTTGGACTCGATGGCCTTGTAGGCTCCTTCCAACTCTATGATCTATGAAATCTACTATATATGCATACCCAGCCAGCATGGCTAATGGCAAGGAATTCTGGGAGCTGCAGTCCAGCAACATCTGGGGACCCAAGGTTGGAGAGCCCTGTCTCGCTGTTCCCATTCCTGAAGAAGAACCATCGCAAAGTCTCGGTGTGCAGTGCTCCTCAAGTCATCTTCGAAAATGTTAACCGGGGCTAATTTTGCCTCAGGTGCCACACAGTGGTGCGAAATCTTTCCAATTTCTTCAGAGACTTTCCCCCCAATATTTTCTCGCCATGTTACAAGAAGTGGTGGAAAAAGCCCCACTTCCTTGTATCATCTCCAGTGTTTAGGAGCAACCTGTTCTTTTGTCTTCCTATCTATGGAATGTAGCTCAAGAGTATAGGTATGAGCAGGGATGGTGCTGGGTACTGAAAAGACCCGGGACTCAGGCCCACAGGACAAAAAAAATGCACAAATTTGCACAGTGCTAATCTACATACTTTCTCTGTGTGTCTGTGTCTTTAAAGGACTGTGCCTCCTCAGGACACCCCTATTTGTAAAAGGAGATGTATGGACAGGGGAGAGGAGGGCATTTGATTTCAGAGAGAAACCTCAGGCGGAAAGATTCAGGGGGGGGCAGCAGGAGGTGAAGCACATGTGGGCCAAAAGCCAGCTCATCCAGGGGGATCCGATGCAACAGAGATCCTCAGGGCCCCTGTCCCTTTATTTCAGAGGGTGCCCATGGACAGCAGGGTGGTGGGGCAGATGGCCTCCCAGAGGTTCGGGGCTCCAAATGAAAGATTCAGGGCCCCAGCCCTGGTGGGCCGCCTCTGGGGATGAGGGAACCTACACAGCCCTCTAGATGTTGCTGAACTACCACTCCCAAGACAGTAGGTGGTATTCACGGCTGTGTTCTAGATAGGGCCGCACTCCCTTTGAAAGAGGAGGTGCGCAACCTGGGGTTACTCCTGCATCCAGCTTTGTCACTGGAGGCCCAGGTGGTGTCGGTGACTCAAGACAAGAGTACCTGCTGCCAGCTTCAGCTGGTTTCGCCAGCTATGACTGCTTCCTGGATAGGATAGTCTGTCCACAGTGCTCCCACGCTCTGCTAGCTTCCTGATTGGACTACTGCGATGCTTTGTCTGTGGGGCTGCCCTTGAAAGGTGACCCAGAAGCTTCAACTTGTGCTGAATGCTAGGAAGTTCACGGGTGCGGCCAGATGGGATCCTCTTGCGCTGATTCTGAGGCACCCAGGCCTCACTGGGTGCCTCAGAATCTGCCTCAGATTCTGTCTGCCTCAGACAGAATCTGAGGCAGATTCTGTCTGTCTGTCTGTCTGCCTCAGACAGCCGCACTGGGTGCCTGTCTACTTCTTGCCTACAATCCAAGGTATTGGTGCTTACCTGTAAAGCTGTGAATGGCTTGGGACCCGATACCTGAAGGAAGGCCTCTTCCTGTACCAGCCTGTCCCTGTCTTAAGGTGCCTTCTACTCATTGGAGGACAAGAGACATCTATATTGCGCATCGTTTGTGGAAAATCTTTCCAACGGAGGTGAGACTGACACTGACCTTGCAATCATTTCAACACTGGGTCAAAACGTTCCTATTTGCCCAGGCTTTTTAAGATGGACAGCATGGCCTTCTCTCTCCCCCCCCCCTTTTTTTCCCTTTACTGCCTTTTCTTGCTTTTCTTGTTTTGTTGCATTTTGTGGCTGCAGGACCATTGGAGTGGTGGTGGTCATATGTATGGTTCAACAGCCTGATATCTTTTGAGGAAGGATGGATTATAGACATCCAAATAAATAAATAAATAAATAAATAAATAATCCCTGACTATTAGCCAAGCTGGCTGGGGGGCTGATGGAAGTTGGAGTCGAGCAACATCTAGAGGGCTACAGCTTCCAAACCCCTGCTCCTAGAGAATGTAGGGGCCGCTTGTGTCCTCATTTCAAGGCAATTTCTCTGGTACTTTCCAGTGTTTGGAGAACTGCAGATATTTCAGTTCCCGTATTCATTTGTACAAGCGTGGCCAGTCACAAAAAATGTTGCAGCGTATTTTTGAACCCTAACAAGAATGCTCCTGGTCCCAGCCAGTCATGCCTTCCTCTGGGATGCTATAAGCCAGCCTTCCCCAGTGGCCATGCTGGCTGGGGATGATGGGAATTGTAATGTAACACATCTGTGGGGCACCTGTTGGGGAAGGAGGCCATAAACTCCAAAGGGCTCAAGGAGAAGGATCCATGCTCCGCCTCCCTCCTCAGTTTTCCATTTTTCTTTTCCAACACCGGGACCAACATTTCATAGGTCCTGCTGACTCCTGACCGTGTTCCGTCCACCTTGGGCTGTTTTCTTGGGGGCTGGGAGTCTTTTGGTGGATTTGTTTTCCTAGATTTCATTTTATTTTATTTTACTTGGTCCTTCAGCCTTCGCACATGCTGCTTCCTTCCTGTTGGTTGCATTCTGGTCAGCTCAGGGGCACTGAGTTCACTATTAGCGGGAGTGATAGTTCCACTCACCAGCATTTAGTGCTTGGCTGGTGGTTTTTTTTGCACACTAAAGGCGCAATCCTGTGCAAGTATAGACAGAAAAAAAAGGCCTACAATTCTCAGCATGCCCCAGCCAGCTATGCTGGCTGGGGCGTGCTGGGAGTTGTAGGCCTTTTTTTTCCTGTCAAACTTGCATAGGATTGCACCCTTAGAGTGTTTTAGCCTCTCTGTCGCTTCTGTGCACTTGTGAATTTCCTGCCAAGTGGCGTGCCATGTGCCAGCATCCCGCTTGGAATCTTATTGGGGACCCAGCTGGAGATTCGGCTTCTGTTTGTGTTGAATGCTCGACGCACTGTTTCTGTCACCTGTGAACCAATGTTCTCTTGAACCTGTGCCTCTGATTGCCAGTGCTGAAAAAAGGAAGGCCCTGGGCTCCATTCTGGGACTGGAAGTCTGTCTGCACACTGCTACAGCCTTAAAAGTGGTTTCCTTGTCATTCTCTCTCCCCAGGGGACTACGGAAACGTGAGGCTGGCTCTGGTTCCTCAACAGAAATCAGTTAAGGGCAAACAAGGCAAACAGAAAGGCCCGTGAAAGCAATAATGCCACTTTTCCACCAGGAAGGGCCTTCAGAGCAGTGTACACATAAAAATGCACCCGGGGGGGGGGGGGGGGAGACAGAGTAGCGAGGAAGCAGAGCGATAAAGCAAAACTCAGAGCGACAAAATCTTTAGAATTTCATGGCAGAGGAGGGGGCGAGACCGTGCCATGTGATCCTCCCCTTCTCATGCCAAGAGCCACTGTATGGGAGGCTGTCTGCAGTGTGGGTATGAATCTGCCAATATATATTTTTTAATTCAATTTTTATTACATTTGCAAAAAACAAAGAAAACAAAAACAAAAGACATACATACAACAACAAATAAAACTTAACATAAACCCACCCCAATCCCTCCCTACTCAATCCACATTAGATTATTATATTTCACTTCTTTATAAAGGCTTGTGGCTCACATTGGCTCAGCTTGTCTGAGCGTGGGAAGCTAAGCAGGGTCAGGCCTGGTTATCACTTGGATGGGAGACCCCTCCTCTAGTTTCCTGCACTGAGCAGGGGGTTGGACTCGAGGGCCTTGTAGGCCCCTTCCAACTCTATGAAATCTATGAACCTGTCTCTCTAAACTAGTGTTTCTGGTTCCCAACCTTGGGTCCCTAGATGTTGCTGGACTACAGCTTCCAGCATCCCTTGTCATTAGCCATGCTGGCAGGGGATGCTGGGAGCTGTAGTCCAGCAACATCTGGGGACCCAAGGTTGGGAACCACTGCTCTAAACCTTTCAGTCAAGACCCAAATTCTCTCCAAAGCCAATCTAAGAAGTTTTTCTTCTTTGGTTCCGGCAGGCTTCCCCACAGTCATGCTCGTGCTCCTCCAAGTGACCACCCCTCTATCCCCTCCCAGCTTTTATCTCCGAAGCCCCATGTCCTTTTCTTCCCCCATGGACAAATTGCTGTTTTGTTGCTGCTCAGATAACCAGGATCCATTTGCTGACGCCCACCGCTGCAAGTTGTCCGAGGCGCTGATAATCGGACTGAGCGGTATTTGGGCCTCTGGATTTGGGCTGCGTGGATCTCAGTCGAGCGGCTGTTTGTTTAGTTCCGTGGTGGCAAACCTTTTTGGAAAGTTCTACAGAATCCAAATGTATGAGAGAACGTGGCTCATTCTTGGTGTGCGCTTGGCCTCTAGTGTGCTGAGATAGGGAGCATATAGCAAATAGCGACGCAGGAGAAGTTGGTAAGGAGATGGGCTTGATTCTATGCTCCCCAGTATCCCACAGTTGGAGAAAAAGAGACACTTTGGAAGTTGTTCACACCTCTGTAGCTCAAACCAATTATCACTGCCCACTCTGCTATTATATGTTGCTGAAGGGTCTCCGCCAGTTACTGGCCTGGTGCACACATAGAATCATAGAAAAGTAGAGTTGGAAGGGGCCTACAAGGCCATCGAGTCCAACCCCCTGCGCAATGCAGGAATCCAGGTCAAAGCATCCCTGACAGATGGCTGTCCAGCTGCACCTTGCATGCCTCCAGAGTGGGAGAGCCCACCACCTCCCTAGGTAGTCGGTTCCATTGTCTTATTGCTCTGACCGTCAGGAAATTTTTCCTGATATTTAGGTGGAATCTGGGTTCCTGTAACTTGAGCCCATTATTCCGTGTCCTGCAAACTGGGATGATCGAGAAGAGATCCTGGCCCTCCTCTGTGTGACAACCCTTCAAGTACTGGAAGAGTGCGATCATATCTCCCCTCAGTCTCCTCTTCTGAAGGCTAAACATGCCCAGTTCTTTAACAACAACCCAGAGTATTGGTTGAGCATTGGTTGTTGTTGAATCATGAATCATGGGTTGTTGTTGTTATTTATTTATTTATTATATTTATTAATCGCCCATCTGGCCAGTCACCCGGCCACCCTGGGCGATGTACAATTAAAATAATACAGAAAAACAATACAATAAAATATGATAATTAAAACAGTATTTTAAAAAATCTTTTAAAATCATCATCATCATCATCATCATCATCATCATCATCATCATCATCATCATCATTTATATCCCACTTTTTCTTCCACTGTGGAACTCAAGGTGGCTACATGTGGTTCCCAGGTTGTCTCCCCTCCAAGCACTGACCAGACCCAGACCTGTTTAACTTCAGCATGGTGGCTGCCTCAGGTGCCTTCAGACCATATGCCCTGGTATTTGCGTTGTCATTATGTGTGAACCCTCCAATACGGTTTAACTATGGGTTGTTAACCACAAACAGCCAAGGAAGAGAACCCATGGCTTGTTGCTGGGTTGTGAACTCTGGGTTGATCGTGATTAACAACATGTAGTTGAACCACAGCGCAGGGTTTGCACATAACAATAACCCATAATTCAGTGACAACCCATGATTCAACGACAACCCATACTCAACCAATACTCTGGGTTGACATTACATGATGTAGACCAGGCCAGTGTCTGCTTCATTTGTTTATCTGCGGTAGCTCTGGCTTCTAAAATGGTTATATGTTACTAAGTGCACAATCCTATCAGCAAGTCTAGACAGAAAAGAGGCCTACAACTCTCCCAGCCTGCCCCCAGCCATGGCTGAGGGCAGGCTGGGAGTTGTAGGCCCTTTTTCTGTCTAAACTTGTATAGGATTGTGCCTTAAAGTGACCAAAATGTTTCTTTTTTAAAAAAAAAAATCCATTTCTTTGTGTGTGATTTTTATTCTTAGGGTGGCCATGTGTCCTACTTTTCAGAGGGCAGTCTTCTCTCTGCAGGAATTCTCTATTTGAAGGGCTGCCGAGTCCAAGTCCTATTTAAAGATAAATAACTATGAGAAGGCAAAGCAGCAGGAGGCCTTGAAGTTGCCCAACCAGAGTTAGCACCTAGACAGCAGCAGAAAAACAAGTTACCTGGTCAGCAGGGGAGGCTGGTGGTGACTCCTTTTTCGGTGGGGCTGAACTCCATCTCCAAATTAGGCTCACCACCACGAAGCACCATGGATAGCTCCTAGAAAGCTCCAAATAAAAGCTGAAAACCCTGCAGTGGATAAGGAGCCCCACCGAAAAAGGAGTCACTCACCAGCTTCCCCTGCTGGTCAGTTTGCCCCACTATAAGAACATAAGAAGAGCCCTGGCTGGATCAGGCCAAGGGTCCATCTAGTCCAGCATTCTGTTCGCACAGTGGCCAACCAGCTGCCCACAGGGACACCCACAAGGAGGACATGGATTTCATAGATCATAGAGTTGGAAGGGGCCTACAAGGCCATCGAGTCCCACCCCTGCTCACTGCAGGAAACTAGAGGAGGGGTCTCCCATCCAAGGAATAACCAGGCCTGACCCTGCTTAGCTTTCCACGCTCAGACAAGCTGAGCCAGCGTGAGCCACAGGCCTGTACATGAGTGCAACAGCACCCTCCTGCCCATGTTCCACAGCAACTGGTGTACATAGGCATACTGCCTCTGATACTGGAGGTTGCACAGAGCCAATCAGGACTAGCAACCCACTGATCGCCGTCTCCTCCATGAATTTGTCCAACTCCCTTTTATAGCCATCCAAATCGGTGGCCATCACTATAGCCTGTGGGAGTGAATGTCATAGTTTAACTCTATGTGCTGTGTGAAGAAGGACTTCCTTTTATCTCTCCTGACCCTCCCACCCATCAGCTTCATGGGAGGACCCCCACTGGGCTCTAGTATTACAAGAGAGGGAGAAAAATGTCTCCCTGTCCACTTTCTTCGCACCATGCATAATTTTGCACACCTCTGTCATGTCTCCCCTGACTCGCCTTTTTTCTAAGCTAAACAATCGACATGTTTTATTTCCCTGCAAACTGGAGTATAATTATTTCTAAAGTTGCCTCTAGACATATAAATTAGCATGTACACATGTAACACAAATCTGTCTCCTGCTTTTGTCCTCTTTTTTTTTTATTGGCAATGTATAAGTGGGCCACCCTAAAACGTATCCCTTCCTCCTTCCCCCCTACACCCCCCATCCTCTTAAAAACTTCTGGAACATAATGTTTTAACAGAACTGTTTAATCTCACCATGGATTCGGTTGTACATATTATTGAATAGCTGCAACTAAAACAGTCATTCAGCAACGTTTACTTTCTGGATAGGTAGTGATGGGTGGCAGAGATGAAAGGGAATTTGTGACCACTTTTTTCAGAAAGACACTAAAAAAATCTCCCCCCCCCCCAGGTAAATTAATAAGGACAAGGTAGAGACAATGATTTAGAACAGTGTTCTCCAACCTTGGGCCCCCCAGATGTTTTTGGCCTACAACTCCCAGCATGCCCCAGCCAGCATAGCTGGCATGCTGGGAGTTGTAGGCCAAAAACATCTGGGGGGCCCAAGGTTGGAGAACACTGATTTAGAAGGCACAGATGGACTTTCCCTGCTATAGAGGTAGAGTGACTGTATGCCATAGCCAGGCCTGGCTGCTCATGCATGGGAGTTGCTACTTGTGGCACCAGTGGCACGAGTTTGCCAGGCATGGTCTAGCCCACGGATGTTTGCTTCCCCATCTTATTGCCCAAGCTGGTCAGATCCGTGTGGGTGCCTAGGGCACCCTGTTGTGTAATCGCCTCAAGGTATACGCGTTAAGGACTCTTTTCCGTTGGCACCCACCGCCCAGACATAGAGGAACGGCTCCCCCGATTTCCTGATGTGTGCGATTCTGAGCTACCTTGCACACTAGTGCCCAAAAGAGATGAAGGCTTGGTCCATACATGCTTTTAAAAAGTTGAGGTGGTAGGAGCAGAGGACACTGCCGTATGCAAAGTCAGACCACTGGTCGATCTAGCTCAGTATTATCCACACTGGCCTCATAGAATCATAGAAATAGAATCATAGAAAAGTAGAGTTGGAAGGGGCCTACCAGGCCGTCGAGTCCAACCCCCTGCTCAATGCAGGAATCCAGGTCAAAGCATCCCTGACAGATGGCCGTCCAGCCGCACCTTGAATGCCTCCAGAGTGGGAGAGCCCACCACCTCCCTAGGTAGTTGGTTCCATTGTCTTATTGCTCTGACAGTCAGGAATTTTTTCCTGATGTTTAGGTGGAAATGGAATCTGGCTTCCTGTCACTTGAGCCCATTATTCCGTGTCCTGCAAACTGGGATGATTGAGAAGAAGGGA
This sequence comes from Shinisaurus crocodilurus, assembly GCA_021292165.1. Lineage (NCBI taxonomy): Eukaryota > Metazoa > Chordata > Lepidosauria > Squamata > Shinisauridae > Shinisaurus > Shinisaurus crocodilurus. Next base: position 26,574,240 of record CM037886.1, on the reverse strand, counting down.
TCCTGGCCCTCCTCTGCTCTGTGTGACATCCCTTCAAGTACTGGAAGAGTGCGATCATATCTCCCCTCAGTCTCCTCTTCTGAAGGCTAAACATGCCCAGCTCTTTCAGTCTCTCTGGCAGGCAGGGTTTTCCCCAACCCTCGCTGGAGAGGCTGGGAACTGAGCCTGGGACCTTCTACATGCAAAACAGGGGCCCTACCAGTGAGCTATGGCCGAATGGAAGTTGCCACTCCCAAAGTAACATCTCCCACCTGCAGTCTGAAGTAGAAACTAAATATTGGGCTGCATCAGGCCTTGGGCGCAGGCAGTGTTAGAGGGCGGTCCACTAGGGCTGGAGCCTCAAATCTTTCATTTGGAGCCCCGAATCTCAGGGAGGCCCTTCTGCCCCACCAGCCTGCTGTCCAGGGGCACTTGCTGGAATAAAGGCACGGCCCCCCCCGATGATCCCTGTTGCATCCGATCCCCCTGGATGAGCTGGCTTTTGGCCCACATGTGCTTCCCCTCCTGCTGCCCTCCCTTGAATCTTTCTGCCTGAGGTTTTTTTCTGAAATCAACTGCCCTCCTCTCCCCTGTCCAGATATCCCTTTTTACAAAGAGGGGTGTCCTTAGGAGACAGGGGCCTTTACAGACTTTAGAGTACCTATATGTCAATCAGTATATGCACAGTTGTGCTTTTTTTTTTTTGTTGGTACCTAGCACCACCCCTGGACTTGTGTCCAATCAAACAGCGTTATTCTCCTGTCTTTATATCTAAGCACTATAGAAATATGGTGGCCAGAACTGGGATGTTATTAGCCACCATGTGCAATAGGTACCCGGGCAAAGACAGCAGTCCCTGAAGCAGCATATCATGGGGGTTGGGATGGCATGCTTGCCCTCCGCATAAGTTTAGTTGCCCAGCACTAGGTTGAGCAAGCTAGCGATAGGCAGTGCAAATACACAAGACCAAGCTTGTGTAATGGAGGATAGACATAAAAATAAACCGGCAGCAGCAAGCTGGATTGCTTAACCCTAGATTGATTTTTCCCCTTCTTGCACCTCTCCGATTTGCAGGAGACATATTTACGTTTCACTCAAACCTTTGGGTCACGGCAGGGCCCCGAACTGAGTCTGCCACTCGCCGCAGACATCACCGTGGCCCAGGGAATTAACACAGAAGGCATCCTTTTAGCACAAGCAGGAGGTCACCCCCTCTTCCCTTGCCTGCCTGCCTGTCCTGATTGATGCCTCACTAGTGGGGCCGGGAGAAGGGCTGCGTGTGACAGTCTCGCGACCTGCCTTCTCACCAAAGTGACAGCCACGCTCGGCTCCCTGGGAGATTGAGAGCCGGGTTGAATTTTGCCCTGGGCTTTTCCTTTCCACTCGCAACTCCCGAAAGACACGGGGGCACTGCCGCTTATCCCGCACTCCACCCCTGCTGCAGCCGTAATCTTACGGGCTGGGACGAGGCCACACAGAAACTGGGGGAGGTCAGATAAGGAGTCCATCAGGATATATAGTAGATATTTGAGCCTTAGCTCAGACTGTTTAATTATCTCACTGCAATGAGAACATGTATTTTTTCAAAAAAATTAACAGTTAAGGCTTACCTTACCTTATATGTTTTTATTGCTTTTATATTTGTATTGATTTTATTGCTCTGTTATTGCTCTGTCTTGCATCTCTGGTCTGTGACCGAAATAAAATTTATCTATCTATCTATATTTGGGGGCCCCTTTCCACGTCGATAAGCATGATCCAAACAAAGCAAGAGGGCCTTTTGTGTGTAGAAGCCACCGTCTGCCTCCTTGCTGTGGATCTGCTTGCTGTTTTGTTTATGTTTCCAGGTTGCCTTTTACTAAAAATGTTCACAAGGCCGTTTTACAAAAGAGTTTTTTTTTTAAAAAACAGCATGAAAGAATACTTTAAAACTATTGGTGAAACAAGGATTGGGGGATGGACTGGGGCACGAGTCCCTGCATGAGAGTCTCATTTTTATTCTTTCTTTCCCTCCTTCCTTGCATCTATGCAACTCATCTGGGTTTTCACCCACTTCTGAGTCACGGGGCAAAGCTCCGGCTGAGCCAAAAGCCTCGCAGGGACTGTCTGCAAGGGGAGGGGAGACGAGAAATGTGCAGCCGCATGCCGTTCATTTCTACCGAGACACTTTTCCTGTCTCCGACCGCAGGCTAGTGTGCCGAAGCGGTGACTCATATCCCAGCACAGTGGGAAGAAATATTAATTTCAGTGGGAAGCGCATCTCTGATAGCCTGCCAATTGAGCGTCCAGCGTCCGTGCCCACTTGGCAGGGGTCAGCAAACCTTACTTTGTTCCGAAGATCCGGAGAGCTACGCGCTCCCCCTTCCTCCCCGCAACATGCATGACAAATTGCAAATCCCCTTTGCGCAGCGGGGAAAGCTTTTTCCGACTGATTCACCTCTCCTGCTGCGTGGTGTCCAAGGCAAAGGACTTGGCGGTTGTCGTTGTTGTTGTTTTTTTATATTAAAAATGGCAAGGGTGGAGGGAGTTAATTTGGCATCCTGGGATCTAGGCTGGAATATGGGTTCTCAAACTTTGTTGCGCGTGCATCTTAGATGTCTGGGGTGCATGTTGTGCCAGCGGCACATGCCCTCGATCAGTTGGGATCCACCCACGATCAACGTCCGAAGCGTTCGCCCTTTCTCAAGCTTAATCAAGATCAGATTATTACATAACAACCCAGGAAGGGTCCTGCTAAAGCACAGCAGAGCTGGTCAAAGTCCAAACAAAGAATACTCCTATTTTACAGGTGAGGGCGGGGTTTGCAGGATATGACAACCCATCGTGGGTTGTTACCCATCGATGGGTTGTTGTGTCGTGTGAACCCGGACCAATTCCCTCATGGTGGCTTGTTTGAGGGCAACAAGCCCTCTTCTTCCCTCCCCATTCCTTTTTCCTTGTGTGTCGTGTCTTTTTAGATTGTAAGCCTGCGGGCAGGGACTGTCTTGTTAATAGCTGTAAACCGCCCAGAGAGCTTCGGCTATTGGGCGGTATAAAAATGAAATAAATAAATAAATAAATAAGCCACCCTGGCAACCCATGGGTTGTCGTAGGTGTTGTCGTACCCACGATGGGTTGTCGTGTAATCGGAACCCAGGCAACCGACCCCATAGTGGGGACTGGGAACCAGCTAGTGAGCTACTTGGCAAGAATGGCAAAAAAAAAAAAACCTTGTCACTCTCGCCAAGCTTAGATTTCATAGATCATAGAGTTGGAAGGAGCCTACGAGGCCATCGAGTCCAACCCCCTGCTCAATGCAGGAAACTAGAGGAGGGGGTCTCCCATCCAAGTCATAACCAGGCCTGACCCTGCTTAGCTTTCCACGCTCAGACAAACTGAGCCAGCAGCACTTTGGGGTAACTGTCACTGCCCGCTGTCATGAGCTGTTTTTCCCCCCTCTACTTGTTTTTTCTCCTTTACCTTTTTTTTTTTTGGTAGATTGTGCCATCTGGCTTGACAGCCAGCTTTTGCAACCTCCATTTTTTACACCCACTGACAGCCCCTTCCAAAGTGCCCAAGCAGCACCTGGGAAGGGCTGTCAGTGGTTGGCAAACATTTTTTTTTTTTTAAATTTCTGTGCACAATGTGTGCAAAGATTTTCGTGTTTTTGTTTTAATTAGCTGCACTTGTGCAACTGCGCAGGAGTGCAGAAACTGGGACCCTCAGTTGGGCAGTGTGTGTGTGTGTGTGTGTGTACTTGCTGTCAGAGTGCAACGGGTACCAACCCTGGACATTGACCCAAAGAGGGTCCAAATCGGGTTTTTCTTCTCTTTGTTTTCTCTTGACAACTGTCAGAAGGCAAGCTTGCTGTCAAAACTCCTTTTCCACAGAAAAGGGGGTGGGATGCACTTTTGCACTTTCCTGAGCACGCTAGACTAGAGTCTCAGGAAAAGTGCAAAATGTGCATCACTCTGAGGACTGTCGTGGAGTGGTGGAGCAAGATGAGGATCTCAAATGGAAGGGGGTGTTAATCTCGCCGCCGCCGCCCCCCCGTTTTGAAGCAAAAATCACTCATACCTTTGCTTTCCCTTGACAGCTTGCCTTTTGACAGCTGTCAAGAGAAAGCAAAGGGAAGAAAAACCCTGTTTGGACCCTCTTTGGGTCAATGTCCATGGCTGGTACCTGCTGCTGCACTCTGATAGCAGGTGTCTCCCCCCCCCCCCAACACTGCCAAACGATTTCTGCAGTTGTGCAACTGCAGCTAAAAAAAATTAAAAAACAATAAAACGGAAGTTTTTGTGCATGTAGTGTCCCCCCCCCTCCAAAATGTTTGGCGACCACTGACAGCCTCTCCAAGGTGCCGCTTGGGCTGTCAGTGGCTGTCAAAATGAAGATCGCAAAAAGCCGGCTGTCAAGCCAGACTTCATGATCTCCATGGGGAAAAAAAGGATAAAGGGGGAAATAGCCACAGTGAGCTGAAAAGGGCTCGCGATCGCAGCGGGGAGGGGGAGTCCTGCTGCGGTGTCCTCTGGGATACCCGCAGGAGGATCGAGGGGGAGAGAGGGGGTGAGCAACCCACAGTGAGCCCGATTGTCTGTCGGGCACACCATGGGTTGTTCAAAGAGCAACCAACCCATTGTGACTTATCGGCAGGGTAGGATGGTGTGACGTGTGAACGTGCCCTTAGGCCAGTGTTTCTCAACCTTGGGTCCCCAGATGTTTTTGGCTTACAACTCCCAGCATGCCCCAGCCAGCTATGCTGGCTGGGGCATGCTGGGAGTTGTAGGCCAAAAACATCTGGGGACCCAAGGTTGAGAAACACTGCCTTAGGCTGAGTGATGAGCAATTAGCACAAGGCCAGAGATTTTAAACAAATAATAATTGCAATCTCACTTCCAATTGTTAAACAAGTGGGAGACAGAAATCCTTGCCAGTCTCCTGCAAATCACCCCCAGGCCCGACCAACCTTATGCCCAGGAGAGATCCCGATCAACCTTCTGTCCATCCCCACTTTATGGGAACTGGGAGCGGGGGTGGGTGGTGATTGGAAGAATACTGGATGACTGGACCCCAGGGCCGGTGCAAGGCAGTTTGGTGCCCTAGGCAAGATCAGATATTTAGCGCCCCCCCCCTTCCCACTTGAGCCCTCCCTCCCTATTTCTGGCGCCCCCTTTAGCCCTGCGCCCTAGGCAGCTGCCTAGCTGGCCTAATGGTAGCACCGGCCCTGCTGGACCCTTTCATTTCAGGGGCACAGGGAAATCTTTTCCATTGTACCCAACCTACCGCAGTGGGATGAAACTGCTGGGATGATTTAAGGGCGATCACTTTTATTTGGCCAGTTTACAATTTGATAAATGCTTAGATCATCGGCAGCGGTCTGGGAGCCTGTAGTTTTCTTGGCAAGGCCCCGCCTCCCCATGTAATTTTGCTTCGCACCTATGCAAGATTAAGCATTATTTCCCTCTAAATCTTAGCACGTTTGCTGGAGGAGCCAGAATGTCATAAAGGTGTCTGCTAAACAGATGTTAGCTTCTCGGGAAGTGCCGGGGAAGCTCTGTATCATTCCAAGCAAATAATAGCGGTAAATAAGACTGTGTTGGCGGCTTCAGCAGGTGCGGAAATGGTGCCGAGGGTTGGGGCCGGTCCTCTGGCCAGGCAGATGTTTTAAATCGACCACAGTCCTTATATACATCTATGGCAAGAGAACACACTTGGAATACTGCCTTCAGTTCTGATCGCCGCCTCTCAAAAAGGATCGTGTAGGTGGGAAAAGTGCAGAAGAAAGGTCAGGCGAAGTGATCAGAGGGCTGGAGCCATTCCTCTGCAAGAAAAGGTTACAAGGTATAGCACAGCAGTGCAAACTGATGGGAGTTTATCTCTCTCTGTCTCTCTCTCTCTCTCTCTCTCACACACACACACACACACACACACCAGGGTCCAAATGAAAACCATCCACCTAAAGTTGCTATTTGCCCTAGGACGGAAGCTGCTATGAGAAGCTTCCCTCCTGGGCCAGACTGAAACCTCAGGGGGGCAACTTTCACAGGAACACAGCAGCGGGGGGAGTTCAAACCCCCCATGTCCAAAATAGGGTCCAAAATGGGGACTGGCCGTCGTGATCATATTTGGCCAATCGGTCAATGTCCAGGCCCGATTCAAAATTCTGGTACAGTAATACCTTGGATTGCAAGTAACTTGGTTTGAGAGCATTTTGCAAGACAAGCAAATTTTTAAATATTTATTTTTAAAAAATTGACTTGATATACAAGCGACGTCTTGTAATACAAGTACTGTAGTACGGGTTAAATTAAAAATCTCTGTACAAATTCTTTTTGGGGAATTTGGTTTTGATATAAGAGTGTTTTGGATTACAAGCACGTTTCCGGAACGAATTATGCTCTCAATCCAAGGCATGACTGTATTAACTTATAAAGTCCTAAACGGCTTGGGGCCAGGTTATCTGAAGGATCGTCTCCTTCCATATATATACACCTGCCTGGACCCTAAGATAATCCTCAGCGGTCCTCCCCTGGGAGCCCCTGCCAAAGGAAGTGAGGTGGGTGGCTGCTGGGAAGAGGGCCTTTTCTGCTGTGGCACCCCGGTTGTGGAATGAATTTCCCAGAGAGGCCCGCCTGGCGCCTACGTTGTACTCTTTCCGGCGCCAGGTGAAGACCTTCCTATTTTCCCAGGAATTTTAGTCTTTTAGTCTCTATTGTTTTAAATTCTTTGCTGTATTTTAAATCTCTGAACTACTGCTAGGTTTTATTTCAGCGTTTACTTCTATTTTATACTGTAGTTATAAACTTTTAAATCTATATATTGTATTTTATGCTGTATTTTATGGTTTTAATTGTTATCAACCTCCCAGAGAGCTTTGGCTGTTGGGCGGTACAGAAATGTAATAAATAAATAGATAGCATGTGGCTGTGGGTGCTGTTAGGGAAAGCATACACCTAAATATGCCCAAAAGCAAAGATGCATTTAATGGAACTTGGATATTCTCTGCACTGACTGGCAGAAACTCTCCAGGGATTCAGATGAGAGTCTGTCCCAACCCTACCTGGGGATGCCAGGGGCTGAAAAGTTTCAAAAGTTACCAGGTACAGGCAGTCCCCAAGTTGTTGTTCTTGTTGTTATTTATTTATTTATCGCCCATCTGGCCGGCAACCGGCCACCCTGGGTGATGTACACAGATAAAAATACAAGATAAAAACAGAATAAAATACAGTTAAGCAATATAAAATTTTAAGCTAATTAGCCCACCCCTTATTCCCGCCTGAATAGCCAAGTTTTTAATGAGCGGCGGAAGCTCAGCAGAGAGGGGGCATGGCAGAGGTCACTCGGGAGAGAGTTCCACAGTACGGGGGCCGCCACAGAAAAGGCCCCCTTCCTCGTCCCCACCAGTCTAGCTGCTCTGGCTGAATAAGATACGAATAAGATCCGTTCGTAAGTCTGTCTTTAAGTCGAATGTGTACGTAAGTCGGAACAGAAGCCACACAACGTTTTCAGAGTGTCGCAAAGTATAGTGTGTGCGTTCGTAAGTACGAACCATTGTATTTAACTCAGATTTTCACATACATGGCGGTCCGTTCTTAAGTATGAGTTGTCCGTAAGTCAGGGCGTTCATAACTCGGGGACTGCCTGTATGTCCTTCATCACTCTGTGAGTTCATTTTCTGCAAGGAAAGTGACGGGGGGGGGCGGGATTGGGCGAGCAGGGTGGGGTGGGTGGAGAGTAATCCGTTCCTAGATACTAATCCATATTCACCTCTGGCATTCATGGAGTTACAAGCCAGGCTGTGTCTGTTCTGACAAGCTTTATTCAGAAGGCCCGATTTTAGTTTAAATGCTTCAGAGGGTCTGCGGACATGTCCGGCAATTGTGGGCTAAAACTAAAGCACAATTAAATTTCTGTGAACGAAAAGGGAAATTCATTCACAGCACTAATGAGACAGAAATCAACCGGAGGGCTTTCATACGCTGCTCTCCCGTTCCGCCCCCCCCTCCACCCCATACTTTTTTTTTTTAATGGAATTTCCCTCCCTCGGTGCTGGATTGAAAGATCTGAGCTGAAGCCATCCTGCAGGGTGACAACGGGACCGCTCTTGCGCCCCTTCTCACACTTTGGCTGTGAACGGTGCCAGAGTTTACATCAGTGTTCTCCAACCTTGGGTCCCCAGATGTTTCTGGCCTACAACTGCCAGCATGGCTGGGGTATGCTGGGAGTTGTAGGCCAAAAACATCTGGGGACCCAAGGTTGGAGAACACCGGTTTACATGCTTGGAGCAATCATAAAGTATAACATTATTTTACCTTTAAAAAAAGGGGGGGGAAGAAAACCCCCAAAGGTTTGTAAATTCCTGTTAACTAGCCTTATGCTCGTACATTTGATGGGTGCGGGAAGATGGAATCCCGTAGAGGAAGCGGAGGGAGAACATGATAGCCCTCTTACAATAAGATGATGAAACCAGTTCCTTAGAAGTCTGGTGGGGTGGGCTTTCCCTCGCTGGAGCTCTTTAAGAAGAGGCTTCTTAGCCCGGGAAGAGCCCACGCCGCATAAGCAGCCGTGTAAGTGAAAAATGGGTTCTATCAGCGACGTCTGATAGATTTTTTGCTACTTCTGATGCACATTTGCCGCATGGTTATCGAAGGAACAGAGCCCTGTCTGGGGCTGCTTTGGGCTACATATAATTTGGGCCGTGTGAATACCTGCCATGTTGAAAGCATAGAGTCTCAATATCAGCATTTTCTCTCTCCTTCTGTTAAACATTTATGAAATTCCTTTGGGGCAAAGGATTTAGCCTTCAAACATAAATGTGATCATCAGCACAGTGGCAATGACTTCTGGGGAGGGGTGTGGGGGGGCGGTCAAGGGTCAGTGGCTTGAAATCTTTTGGCCTGCAGCAAGCCGTATCCCATTTATCCAGTATGGCTCTGTGCAGGGACATTGTAAATCTTTCCCTCCTCCAAATAACGCCTCCTGATCTTTCTCCGACAGTAGATTAAAAATACCCTAGAGTGACAGCTTTTGGTATTTTTTTTTTTTTTTAATGGTAGTTTCTCCATCAAATATGATAGATAATCAGCCATATGGGATGGGGGGAGGGTGGAAAAGGGAGAGGTAAAAAAAATATAAAATGAGCAGAAGATGGAATTAACCAAGAGATTGACTGGTGTTTTTAAGCTGATTTAGTGTTCCTCTGGTGCGTGTGTTTGGCCCACTTTCTCTCTCATTAAAAACAGCATGGTAAATAAACCCACAAAAGTTACTAACCTGCAAAATTAGACAAAATACTAAGCAGCTAGTGGCCTGAGTTTCCATGGTGCTGCAGAGGAAGGTGAGCTGCTAAATACAAGGACATTTAAAAGTACTGAAGGACTAGAGCAAGTGTTCGCCAACTGGTCCAACAGGCCAGTGTTCTCCAACCTTGGAGAACACTGAACCAGAGACTTCCCCAGCGCCCCAGAAGACTCCCACCCAAGAAATGAACCAATATAGCACTTTTTCTCCATGCTTCGCATGCATTATCCTTGCAAGAGTTCTGTAAGGTCAGTGTGGTTAACTCCTATAATGCCGATTTGTTGGCGTGGGATGTCGTGAGGCTGAGAGACAGTGACTTGCCTAAGGCCGCCCAGTGAGTTATTGACTTCATTGAGATTTAAGTAGGGAATGTCTCTCGTGTTCTTACCCGCTCTGCTAGTATTTAAGTTTGGATTCCAGTTCTCTGGATCTGGAGTTTGGTGCTTTGGGGATTTAAGGTTGTGCTGTCCAGTACTCCACCATGTTCGGTGCTCCGTCTGTGGTCTTACCATCCGCTCCCACCGCCGTGGAACACTCTTAATATGCTGTATAGATGTGAAGTTTTTTATTTTTAGGATCGCCACAATACTTGATGTACAAGATTGCTCGTGGCTGCAATCTCTCCTGCCCTCTCTCTGCCTCGGTAGCTTCCGATCCGAGTTGGTTTTGTTGCTGTGAATCAGCCGATTGAGCTGGCCAATTGGTGAGGGCGTGTGTTTAAATATCAAGGTTGAAGTGGCGAGATCCACTCTGGTGAGTACAAGTGTTTATGTGGCCCACTTAGGAGAATTGCTCTCTATAAAACAGATCACTGCCTGCCTTGATTTTGAATCAGCAGTGCTAAAGGCCACGCTCTGGTGTGCCAGTTGCCTCTTTCCTGGTTTCGGAAACGTGTCGCGAGGTGTACAGCGTGACCACTTTATGTGAATGACAGATAAGTAGGTAGTAATTCTGGGAGCCAACAGACAGGAGAAGGGCTGTGTGAGAGGTGAGTCGGTTCAGCTGCCGGCTGTTTGGCCTTGTCGACATAACCTCCGCGGGCATTTGTGGTTAGAATGGCGTGGAGCGAAATTCCCAGCTCCGAAAAGAAGCCAACGGCCTCCTTATCTAGCTCATGGAGGACTCAGCAGAGAAGAGATCAGATTAAATCTACCTTGCTCAAATGAAGTCTCCTGAAAACCTCGCTCTCTTCCAAAAGGCAAGTCAGTGAGAATTAGCATTGCAGTCAAGTATTGTCGTAGCATGCAGAGGCCAATCCCATAAAGATTCCGCTGGGGTGTACGTCATCCAGATGGGTTTTATTATATTTGCACTTCCCTGCACATTGACAGCATGCCTTTAGAACTGGATTACCTACATTAACTCTGACAACCCTTGATTTTTTAAATTATTTTTATTTTGGTACTCCTTCCTATCACCTTCAGCAAGTTTTATCTCTTCACTGCAGATGGTCTCAGATGAATTTTGCTTAATATATCCAGGCAGAGTGAGCAGGAGTTAGAAAGAGGAAGCACAGGCCCTGTGTCGGTGGTACCTGGGTTCAAGCTATTTTCACTAGGGATGCACACAACCTTCCCAAGTATCCCCATGGATATTTCCACCATGCATCACACGTCCAGGACAGTTATCTGCATAATAATTTTTTCACAGTGGTAGAATTGTGTTATTTCACATCCTACATAACTGTACGTTGTTCCCTGTTTTGAAGGCTCTGAGAATCATAGACTTTTAAAATTGGGAGGGATCATAGAATCATAGAAAAGTAGAGTTGGAAGGGGCCTACAAAGCCATCGAGTCCAACCCCCTGCTCAATGCAGGAATCCAGGTCAAAGCATCCCTGACAGATGGCCATCCAGCTTCACCTTGAATGCCTCCAGAGTGGGAGAGCTCACCACCTCCCTAGGTAGTTGGTTCCATTGTCTTATTGCTCTAACAGTCAGGAAATCTTTCCTGATGTTCAGGTGGAATCTGGGTTCCTGTAACTTGAGCCCATTATTCCGTGTCCTGCAAACTGGGATGATCTAGAAGAGATCCTGGCCCTCCTCTGTGTGACAACAACCCTTCAAGTACTGGAAGAGTGCGATCATCTCTCCCCTCAGTCTCCTCTCCTGAAGGCTAAACATGCCCAGTTCTTTCAGTCTCTCCTCATAGGGCCTTGTTTCCAGTCCCTTTATCATCCTTGTTGCCCGCCTCTGAACCCTCTCCAGTTTGTCTACATCCTTCTTAAATTGTGGTGCCCAGAACTGGACACAGTACTCAAGATGAGGCCTAACCAGTGCTGAGTAAAGGAGAATTAACACTTCACGCGATTTGGAAGCTATACTTCTATTAATGCAGCCCAAAACAGCATTTGCCTTCTTTGCAGCCACATCGCATTGCTGGCTCATATTCAGTTTGTGATCTACAACAACTCCAAGATCTTTGAAGGTCATCTAGTCCAAAACCCGCACTCAATGCTAATGCTGGCTTAATTAATTGTGCATTTTATAAGCACGGATCGAATGTGTGCATCCTTTCCAGTTCAAAACCACAGACTGCGCTATTGCTCATCATCCTTCTCCATTTGAAAGAATAGGCTATCTGGCTGCTATGTATGATTTCTTTATTATGTGCAATAGGATTAATTGTGCAACACTAGCATCTATCTCCCCCCCCCCCCCCCGGTGTAACTATTCAGAAACCTGGTGCTTTACTCAGGATAACTATGAATATATAATTTGCCATTTGGAAACTGAAATTCATAGATATTGATGGCTCATTCTGGTCTCTGCGGCATGCCCGTGACTCCTTTCATGCGAGGGTGCATCTGCTCTCTGGGGCCCATCGGGAAGCGGGCGGCTTCCCACACTTCCCAGAGGGTGCTGAGGCACTCAACTGCAAGCATGATCAGTGAGCTAGGAAACATAAAAGGTTTTATTTGAATAAATATTTCAGATCTTTCCGCCATGTCTCTCTCCCCCCCCCCCCCCGGCAGTGCCAGCTCCAGGTTTTCTGGGGCCTTTGGGCAACTTACCCTCAGTGGGGGTCCTCCAAAGGGAGAGCGCAAGTGAACTGGGTCTCCTCCCACTCCCAGCCTCTATCCTTGCTATTTCCCCAACCCCCCTCTCTCCCGCTCACCTCTTCATCTCGCTGTTTCTCCCCGCTCCTAGCCTCTGTGGGGGTCAAATATGTAGATTGCCTTTGGAGTTCAGGCCCTTCCCCTGCTTGCACTCAGTTTCTTGGGTGAATTACTTGTCTTTTGACTAGCCAGCCCCCCCCCCCACACAGCAGCCATTATGTGACTAGACACACCCTCCGTGGGAGCCATTTTGTGGTGGTGCCCGCTGCAGTTTCTCAAATTCCCAAATGTGCCCATGGGTTCCAAAAGCTCAGTGGCATGCTCACGGAAGGTTGCAGGTTCAGTCCCTGGCATCTCCTCCAGTTAAAAAAATCAGGTAGCAGGAGATGTAAAAGGCCGTTGGTTAGGTAGTTAGGGTGGTTTGGTTTAGGGCAGACAAAACCAAGTGTAATTATTTATTATTTATTCATTATATTCATATCCCGCCTTTTTTCCTGCAAGGAACCCAAGGCGGCTTACATAATCCTCTTCCTCTCCATTGTATCCTCACAACAACCCTGTGAGGTAGGTGAGGCTGAGAGTCAGTGACTTGCCCAAAGTCACCCAGTGAGCTTCATGGCCGAGTGGGGACTAGAACCCGGATCTCCCGAGTCCCAGTCCGACACTCTCACCACTACACCACACTGTCTCTATTCACATGATGCACAATTAACTTCTGGAACTCTCTGCCACAAGAGGTGGTGATAGCCACTGGTTTAAAAGGGGTTAGTCCAGGGGTTTTCACCCAGGGGGGAATTCCCCCCAGAGGGGGAATTTTAGGGTTTGGGGGGGGTGAATTGGGACCACAGACTCAAACTGTTGGAATACTGATCTTTCTACAAATTACAAGTCTACAGATTGTACATAATCTACAGGACATCACACCTTATTGTACGGCACAGATTAAGTCAGACAATCTTGGAAAGGGGGGAATGACCTTCTGACATATGGTGAAAGGGGTGCACGGGGCAAAAAAAAGGTTGAGAACCACAGGGTTAGGGGGTTGGACAAAGGCATGGCCGCTGGCCGTGATAGCTCAATGGAACTTTGCATGTGCAGAGATCAGCATAAAGAGGATCAAAACGCTGGGGACAAACCAGAAGGAAGGAGGGCCATTTCCTTTGTGCCCAGCTCTGGCTTTCCAGAGGCGTTTGGCTGGCTCTAGATGGAAACAGGATGTTGGATTAGATGAACTTTTGCTCTGATCCAGCAGGGCTCTTCTCTTACGTTCTTAAGAGAATGGCTGTGCCCAAGAAGCTTACAGAGAAAAACACTTTTTTCCTCCTCCTCCTTTTACGTTACATAAGCAAGCATGGTAGGGACATAAAACCAAATCCACAAATAGCCCTTGTGTGGTCTAGTGGTTCATCAAAGAATTTTTGAGATATATTAATTTCAAAACGGACGTTTCCCTCCAAGCCACAAACCAGCTTTATAGGGCTGCAAGCTTTAATCGATTACTCAGTGTGATTAATCAATGAGAACTTTTACTTGCAGATTAAAGCATGCCCTGACCAGATCAATTAGGCAGGGAACTGAGTAACCAAACCCCCTTGGTTGTCCCGCTGTCCGGCAGGGCTGCCCAAATATGCTGGCTGTTTCTTCCCACTTTAAGGCTTCAAGAAACAGAGGGCACACTCGCACATCACAACCACCCACCCTGGCAACAAGCCGCGGTGGGTTGGTTGTTGGGTGAACAACCCACAGTGTGCCCAACGGACGATTGGGCTCACCATGGATTATTTGACCCCTTCTTCCCCCTCTGCCCTCCTTCTGGGATCCCAGGGGAGCCTGCGGCGGGATCGACTTGTCTGCCCCCCCCCCCGCCGCCACAATCGCGAGCTCTTTTGCACTCACTGCTTTTTCCTCCTTTTGCCCTTCTTTTCTTTTTTTTGGAGCTCGTGAAACACGATCTCTGATGTGACAGCCCCTTTCATAGTGCTCAAGTGGCAAATTGGAGGGGCTGTCACTGGTTCGACACCCGCTTTTTTTTTAAAAAAAAAATTACACCCGAAAAGTGTACCATTTTTTTTTGGTTTGTTTTTAATTAGTCGGACTTGTGCAAGCGCGCACTTGTGCAGATCAGAAATGACCTGCATCGCCCTGGGCAATGTCCTGTGTGTGTGTGTGTGTGTGTGTGTCTGTCTGCTGGCCAGCCGGCACCCCTCATGGGCATTGACCCAGAGAGGCCGCCAAGAGCTTTATTTATGACTATTTTAGTCTGACTAAAAACAATTTAAAAATACCAAAAAGTTGTGCACATTTGGGGCACACATTTATTTTTATTTTTTTAAAAAAGGGGGTGATGAACCAGTGACAGCCCCTCCAGTGTGCTGCTTGGACACTCCGAAGAGGCTGTCAACTAGCTGTCAAATTGGAGATCGCTATTTGTGATCTCCGAAAAAAAAATAAGGGGAAAAAAGAGTACAAGGGGGAGGGAAAGCTGTGGCGAGTACAAAAGGGCTTGTGATTGCGGCAGGGGGCACAGAGCCAGTGCCAGACAGTCGCCCCAAAGTGCCACTTGGGCACTTGTGGGACGGCTGGCACTGGAAGTGGACCAGCAAGCTTGGCAAGGGTAGCAAGGGGTTTTTCCTGCTCTTGCCCAGGCAGCTCGCTCGCTGGTTCCCATTACCCACGATGGGGTCAGTCGCCGGGGTTCAGACGACACGACAACCCATTCTGGGTACAACAACCCCAAGAACAAGCCGTGGGTTGTCAGGCTGGCTTGTTGCCCATGAACGTGTTGCCCACGTTGCCCCGGTTTGTGTCAGGGTCTGTCCTGCAGCGCCATCTGGCAGCAGCTTTGCATATAACCGGCCGCAGGGCTTCGCAGGGTGTGAGCCCTGGCTGGTAAACCCTTGCAGAGTTCAGGCCCAGACCAGCAGACACTCCCAGGTGGGCTAATGCGGACCAGCTAGGGGCTGCCAGCTCTGAGCGCGGAGCAAATTTCTGAGGTCAGACCTGGGACTCCGAATTATTCTATGGCCGTCTAGACCAGTGTTCTCCAACCTTGGGTCCCCAGATGTTTTTGGCCTACAACTCCCAGCATGCCCCAGCCATGCTATATAATATTTATTTATTTATTTATTTATTTATTACATTTATACCCCGCCTTTTTTCCTGCAAGGAACCCAAGGCGGCTTACATAATTCTCCTCCTCCTCTCCACTTTATCCTCACAACAACCCTGTGAGGTAGGTTAGGCTGAGAGTCAAGTCACCCAGTGAGTTTCATGGCTGAGCGGGGACTAGAACCTGGATCTCCCGAGTCCCAGTCCAACACTCTCACCACTACGCCACACTGGCTCTTATATAGCTATATAAGGGCTATATAAGAGCTGCATTTCACCTCCAGCCTTTCCCACAGCAACACGGTCTCTCGTGCTAGCTGCAGCCTGTTCCTGATCTCCTGCTACATCCAACCTTGCCTCACTGTGCTTGACCTCCTGCTTGTCCCTGACCAATGCTCCTGCCTCCGGCCCTGCTCAGCCTGGTTAATCCAACTAGATTAAGGAGGTGATCATACAGGCCTGTGGCTCACGCTGGCTCAGCTTGTCTGAGCGTGGAAAAGTTCGCATGACATGATAACCCACTGTGTTGTCACCCATGATGGGCTGTTGTGTCATGCAAACCCAGTCACCGAGTTTTCGATTTGGAAAGAACCGTGGAGGTCAATCCAACCTCCTGCTCAATGCAGGATTGGCAGCTCAGGATGCATCTACACCACATCCCTGACAAAAGGCTGCCCAGCCAACTGCTTGAGTACCTCTGTCAAAAGACAGCCCACCACCTGCAGTGACAGCCTGTTCCGCTGCCCAAACGGCTCATAGCACTAGAGATGTTTAGCTGAAATCTGTGTCAAGTTCAACCTGGCGGATCTAGTCCTGCCCTCTGGAGCAACAGGGAACAAGTCTGCTCCGTCTCTTGTGTGGCAGCCCTTCAGGTATTTCATAGAATCATAGAATCATAGAAAAAGTAGAGTTGGAAGGGGCCCACAAGGCCATCGAGTCCAACCCCCTGCTCAATGCAGGAATCCAGGTCAAAGCATCTCTGACAGATGTCTGTCCAGCCGCACCTTGAATGCGTATTTGTTTGAAAATGAAAACGGCAGTTTTTCATAGATCATAGAGTTGGAAGGAGCCTACAAGGCCATCGAGTCCAACCCCCTGCTCAGTGCAGGGAACTAGAGGAGGGGTCTCCCATCCAAGTCATAACCAGGCTTGACCCTGCTTAGCTTTCCACGCTCAGACAAGCTGAGCCAGCGTACTCCTTCCTATGAGAATAGTTGGCCATTCGGGGAGAGGGCGATTTTGTTCTAATGAAATACGCGCCCGAGGAACAGAAATATGTGCAAACCAAGCCGATGGTGATATCTTCCAGTATTGATGGGCCATTAACTTGTTTAACTTCTGAAATGTTGTTTGTGACTTGGGCACAGCCACTGACACAGGCATTGTTTTCACATTCCTAAATCTGACCAAAACGGTGGCCTTTCCTTCCAACGATTCATGGTAACTTGCAAGGTAATAAAAGTGAAATCGTGCTTAGGAGAAACTGCCAGCTTTCCTTCAAAGATCCTCAAAAAGAAAAGCAAGGGGGGGGGTGGAAAGGCACAGCCACTGACACTGTGCAATCTGTACATGTGATTGAATAATTGATGGAAAGTCAGGCAGTTGTTAACCAATTGAAGACTCTGAATTGATTGACAGGACTAATATTTTCACTTGTCGGATGTTGCAGAATCATAGAATCATAGAAAAGTAGAGTTGGAAGGGGCCTACAAGGCCATCGAGTCCAACCCCCTGCTCAGTGCAGGAATCCTGGTCAAAGCATCCCTGTCAGATGATTGTCCAGTTGCACCTTGAATGCCTCCAGAGTGGGAGAGCCCACCACCTCCATAGGTAGTTGATTCCATTGTCTTATTGCTCTGACAGTCAGGAAATTTTTCCTGATGTTTAGGTGGAATCTAGGTTCCTGTAACTTGAGCCCATTATTCCGTGTCCTGCAAACTGGGATGAACGAGAAGAGATCCTGGCCCTCCTCTGTGTGACATCCCTTCAAATGCTGGAAGAGTGCAATCATATCTACCATCAGTCTCCTCTTCTGAAGGCTAAAGGTGCCCAATTCTTTCAGTCTCTCCTCATAGGGCCTTGTTTCCAGTCCCTTTATCATCCTTGTTGCCCTCCTCTGAACCCTCTCCAGTTTGTCTATGTCCTTCTTAAAGTGAGGTGCCCAGAACTGGACGCAGTACTCAAGATGAGGCCTAACCAGTGCTGAGTAAAGGGGAATGATCACTTCCCGTGATTTGGAAGCTATACTTCTATTAATACAGCCCAAAATTGCATTTGCCTTCTTTGCAGCCACATCGCATTGCTGGCTCATATTCAGTTTGTGATCTACCACAATTCCAAGATCCTTCTCACTTGTAGTATTGTTGAGCCAAGTGTCCCCCATTCTGTAACTCTGCATTTGGCTTCCTCTCCCTAGGTGCAGCACTTGGCATTTATCCCTATTAAATTTCATTCTGTTGTTTTCGGCCCAGCGCTCCAGCCTATCGAGGTCGCTTTGAATTTTGTTTCTGTCTTCCAGAGTATTAGCTGTTCCACCCAACTTTGTGTCATCTGCAAATTTGATAAGCATTCCCTGTACCTCCTCATCCAAGTCATTAATAAAAAATGTTGAAGAGCACTGGGCCCAGGACCGAGCCCTGTGGTACCCCGCTCGTTACCTCTCCCCAGTTTGAGAAGGAACCATTGATAAGCACCCTTTGAGTCCGATTCTGTAGCCAATTGTGGATCCACCTGATAGTTGTTCCATCTAGCCCACTTTTAGCTAGCTTGCTAATCAGGATATCACGAGGCACTTTGTCGAAAGCTTTGCTGAAGTCCAGGTATATGATGTCCACCGCATTCCCACAGTCCACAAGGGAAGAGTGTAGCTTTCTGTTATTTCCATAACCATCACTGTGATGGGTGGGGTGTGAGTATGAGTGTGAGTGGAGGGATTTTGACACTGCCTGGACCCCTAGAGCTGCCTTCCCCAACCTGGCGCCCACCAGATGTGTTGGACAACAACTCCCATCAACCCCCCCCCCCCGGCTGGATGGTACTGGGTTGGGGAAGTGTGACGCATCTCTGGGTACAAGGCCCTGTCACACCACCTTTGCCGAGCTGGACCACATGGTGCTGGCGTGGAAGGCATGTTATGGCCTCTCTCCCAGCGTGGCCCTTCCCTTTCTCTCCGCAGGAGAAAAAGCAAACCCAGCAGGGCAGATTTTCAAAGGTGCCCTGGACTCAAGCCCTGGATTCACTCCCTACTTTGGGCGTCTTCATAAGAATATATTATAAGGTGCCTTACACAGTCAGTCATTGGCCCATGTACCAGTGCAGTTCTATGCACCGATTGGGTTCAGACAACATGATAACCCACCCTCAAGGGTTGGGTATAGATTTGAGTGTGGGTTGCTGTTGAACTGTCGGTTGTTGTTGAAACATGGGTTATTGTGTTGTCCGAACCCAGCTGCTGCCCTAACAAGCCGTGGGTTGTTCGTGGTTAACAAAGCTGCATACACTAATTTACATATGCGCTGAAGTCTGTCTGTCTGTCTGTCTGTGTCTGTAAAGAACCCTGTCTCCTAAGGACAGCCCTATTTGTAAAAAGGGATGTATGGACAGGGGAGAAGAGGGCATTTGATTTCAGGAAAAGGCCTCAGGCAGAAAGATTCAAGGTGGGGGCAGCAGGAGGTGAAGCACATGTGGGGCAAAATCCAGCCAGTCCAGGAGGTGAAGCACATGTGGGGCAAAATCCAGCCAGTCCAGGGGGATCAGATGCAACAGAGATCATCGGGGGCCCCTGTGCCTTTATTTCATCAGGTGCCCCTGGGCAGCAGGGTGCCAGGTGGCCTCCCAGAGATTCGGGGCTCCAGCCCTAGTGGGCCACCTTCTAACACCGCCTCTGCGCTCAGGCCCGAAAGCAATGTGCCGTCTTGTGCTCAAGTGTGGTGGAATCCAGTGCCTTTAAAAGACAGAGGACGAAGCCCACCTTTGCATGGAGGGCAGCTGGCGTGAGCCAAAGGAAGACGGCAGCTAAAGTTGGGAGTGCGGAATCTGTTCTAATATGACCCTTCAGCTTTCTTTCTCGCAGTCAATTACCGCCTGTTTGGGAGATGCTCTTGCAAGCGACTGTTCACTGAGCACCCCCAAAATGGATCTTGTTTCCTTCACACACACACCCCAATTCTGGTAACAGTGTGGCGTAGTGGTGAGAGTGTTGGACTGGGACTCGGGAGATCCGGGTTCTAGTCCCCGCTCTGCCATGAAGCTCACTGGGTGACTTTGAGCCAGTCACTGACTCTCAGCCTCACCTACCTCACAGGGTTGTTGTGAGGATAAAATGGAGAGGAGGAGGAGGAGGATTATGTAAGCCGCCTTGGGTTCCTTGCAGGAAAGAAGGCGGGGTATAAATATAGTAAATAAATAAATAACATTGGGTGAAGAGAGGAGCCTTGTTGTAGCATTTTGGGCCGAGTCCCCAAGTGTTCAGAGCTGAGGAACCCAGGTCATCCGTGATTCCCAGGTCATGCTAGACTTGATCATATCTCATGCTCTGCTCTTTGGAAAACAGTGGCAGGCTGTGAATTCGTGGGTTGCTGTGCATGTTTACTCAGAAGTAAGTTCTATTACTTTGATCACCTTGATAGCTTTGGCTACAGGACGACTCATAATTTGAAATTATGATCAATAATAGAGTTTAGTGGGGATTACACCCAAGTAAGTGTGCATAGGATTGCAGCTTGAGTTACTAATTAGGCTGGCTCAGCTTGTCTGAGCATGGAAAGCTAAGCAGGGTCAAGCCTGGTTATTACTTGGATGGGAGACCCCTCCTCTAGTTCCCTGCACTGAGCAGGGTTGGACTCGATGGCCTTGTGTAGGCCCCTTCCAGCTCTATGATCTATGAGGCAGGCATTCGACTGAAAGGTTCATTCTGGCAGCGAGGGGTAGCTTTTTGGTAAGGGAAAGTGCCCTTCTTTGTCATCCTGCAGGTAGGAAATTCAGATCTTGATGGCAGCTGGGTTGTTTCCAAGTCCATAATTTCACCTCTGTCTCAGCAGAGTAAAAAAAAAAAAGGGGGGGGGACATTAAGGAAAATACAGGCTGAACTCAATAAGCATCTGTCATTTAACGTCAGGTTTCCAGTTTGCTTCCATATGATTTAAGTTTAGGAAGCAGCCGGGTGGGGGTGGGGAGAGAAGCAAAGGAGAGACAGCCGTCACTGGCGTTGCATTCTGCTCTGCGCATTAAACTGGGTCAGCTGAATAAAAAGTTCAAAGGCATAAGCAAGAGCTGGAGAAACCTGCTGTAGGAGGAGATTGGCTGTGGTCCAGTCATCAAAGTTCATGCACACATCAATATGGCAACATTGGCAGCGTAAAAATTAGCCCAGGAGAGAGGGTTGGTTCCCTCTTCCTCTAGGATACACCCTGTTCTAGCCTTCTCTGTCCTGGTGTCCTCCAGATGTGTTGGACTACAACTCCCAGCATCCCCTAGTTGTACAACACTTCTGGAGGGCACCAACTTGGGAAGGCTGCCTAGTGTGGAAAGCAGGATGCCAGCCAGACATTGGATTATGTACACTTGCTTCCAGGGCCAGCCCTGCCATGAGACACAGTGAGGCAGCCGCCTCGGGTAGCAAGTGCTGAGGGGCAGGCAGGGAGCAGCAAGCGTGCAGGACGGAGCTGTGTGTGCCCTCATGCAGTCCGCTTGCCGCCCTAGGTGCCGAGCGGCACGCTGTCCGGCCTCCAGTGTTGAAGTGAGATTAAGTTGAGAAGCGGGCCAGCTTATAGAATGGCCACGTGTCCGACTTTACAGAGGACAGTCCTCTATTTGAAGCTCTTGTCCGTTCCAAGTCCAGTTTAAAAGATGAAGAGGCATAAGAAGGAAGGGGCTGGACACGGAAGTTGCCCATCAGCAGCCGGACAGCAGACTGGGCAAGGCACACAGCTCCCCTGGTCACCGTCTTTGTACTGTATTTCTATTTAAATGATAGTAATTCTAAATTTACATCCGTGCCTGTACATTCACGTATGCACATTTCGTGCAAATACGCCACCTTTCTGGGCGATGCATTTCCTTCTTGGCGTCGCTGAAGTGGCCACCCTATCGGCTTATGTATTTGGCAAGGTCACGGGGGCATCACCTGGCCCTTTTGTCTCAGGCAGAAAATGCCTTGGGCTAGCCTTCGCCCATGTCAGTTTCATAATCTTGTTCCAGTTCTTTTGCTTTAGTTAAGGCAGGACTGTGCGGTGGAAGAGACCAGATTTTCCTCCGCTGCTGTCCCGCAGTGCATGTAAACGGTTGAATATTAGGACTCGTCCAACCTGCCCCAGCCATCCTATACCATTTAGGAGGGGTAGAGCCGTTGCTCCGTGGTGGAGCAGTGGTAGTGGTGCTTTGCATGCTGGAAGTCCCCCTCCAGCTAAAAAGACATCATGCGCAGGAATGACAACAAGCACCAGAGGCAAAGAAAGAGGACTTGCATTCTATCGCAGTCTAAGACATTAAGGGCCGGCCACTAGATGCTGTCTAGACCAGTGTTCTCCAACCTTGGGTCCCCAGATGCTTTTTGGCCTACAACTCCCAGCATGCCCCAGCCATGGCTGGGGCATGCTGGGAGTTGTAGGCCAAAACATCTGGGGACCCAAGGTTGGAGAACACTGGTCTAGACGGCCATAGAATAATTCGGAGTCCCAGGTCTGACCTCTAGAAATTTGCTCCGCGCTCAGAGCTGGGACTCTGAACTTAGAGCGCCCTCCTTCCGCCTTTACCACCCTCGCAAGACCGACTTCGGGTGGACGTTCTGGGGGGGGAGGGAAGGGAGGAGTGAGACTCCACCAGGATACCATGCATCTTAGCGGTGCCTCGGCCTGTCCTCCTCGCGAGCAAGCGCAAAAGGCTCAGACGGCCAAAATCGGCCATCTAAGTCTTCCTGCAGAGCAGGAGAAGCACGGAGGTGACCGTCACCTCCGCATTCCTTCCATCCTCGATAGGATTCCCACAATCCTCTGAGTTCAGATGGTAATGGATTGTACTGTAAGGGTGCAATCCTATGCATGTTTATAGACCAAAAAAAATAAAAATAAAATTCCTACAACTCCTAGCATGGCTGGCTGGGGAATGCTGGGAGCTGTAGGACTTTTTCCTGTCTAAACGTGCATAGGACTGCACCCTAAAAAAAACCCCAAAAGAAAACCTGTATCTTCCACAGTATTGATGGATCATTAACGTGTTTATCTGCAGAGATGTTTTCAGCTTAGACACAGGCCACTGAAATGGGGAATATTCCATATACCCAAATTGGACCTTTCCTTCCAACCATTCATGACCACTTACAATGTAATAAACAAGGAGAAATGCCCAGCTTTCCTTTAAAACACACACACACACACACACACACACACAAAGAAAACATCACGCAATGCAAAGGTGTGACCAAATCGTTGACAAAAAGTCAGGCAGTAAACCTAAGTTTCCGAGGAGCTGCTGCCAGTCAAGGGAACCAATACTGGGGCCTTGATGGATTAGTAGTCTGCAGCTTCCTGTATTCTTGATCGCGATGGCCTGCTGCAGTGCAGCATGCTGGGAGTTGTAGGCCAAAAACATCTGGGGACCCAAGGTTGGAGAACACTGGCCTGTTGGACTCTTCATTTGGTTGTATCAGGGAGTGTGATCACACCCTTGGCGAGCCGCTGCACATGGCTGCTGGGCTTGCTTGCAAGTTGCACAGGTCTGTTTTTAGAGGATTCTAGCAGCGTCGGAATTGCGGTGCTGCCAACCGACCGACACCCCCCCAGCAACCCAACGCATTTAACATATGTTTCTGTTCTCTTCCTAATTGCATCTCCCTTTTCGTTGTTCAAAAAGTTGGGAAAGGTGGTGTGGAATGATGTTAGCAGCAATAACTAATTATTTCTGGCAAATAGTGGAGGGGTTGTTGTTTTTCAGCATTAAATAACAAAAATCAAATCAAATCGTCCCACCTTCTTTAAAATTGCCAATGGACTTAAGAGCTACTTTCAACATTCAGCTTCCTAAAAGAAGGCTAGATATGCACAAACATGAGATGAGCCCTGCTGGATCAGGCCAAGGGTCCATCTAGTCCAGCATTCTGTTCACACAGTTGCCAACCAGCTGCCCACGGGATCCCGCCCATGTTCCCCAACAACTGGAGTACATAGGCATGCTGCCTCTGATACCAGAGGTAGCACAGAGCCGTCAGGACTAGTAGCCATTGATAGCCTCCTCCTCCGTGAATGTAGTGAGAGTGTGAAGGAGCAGTAACCTCTCTACACACCCTTTGCCCCTTTCCCTCTAGGATGCGGTGGTGCAAATTTGGCCCAGAGGGAGGAGCAGGCAAATGAGTAGTGGTGGCAAGAGTGTGAGGAAGAGGAGGATGCATTCAGGGAGGAGGCCTGCTGAGATCATCTTGCCCAAGGGCCCACAAAACCTGGGACCAGCAGTGGGCCCTATCTCACTGGCAGAGTTCATTCTTTGCATGCAGGAAGTCCTATTTGTTGTTTATACATTTGCATGTTTCCCAACAACTATGTCTAAAAAGGTCCCCCGTCATCCCCAGTTAAAGGTTCTCAATTATCAGGGCTGGGTGCCGGATATCTAGGAGAGGAGTCACCCACCAGACCAGAAAAGACCTGGGCTACTGTGGATCCTCTCTCAGTAGGAGGCAACATCACCTCTGTAGTGCCGGCTGCTGTTTACTGGATTTTCCATCCTGACCCGTTCTTTCAGAGGGAACCACTTCTGTCCCATCCCCCCCCCCCCCGGGCTGCTCCACGATCATGAGGCTTAGAAACTTGCTTTCTAAAATCACACAAAATCTGGAGAATGTATTGCAATTGTTGAATTCTGTGCTGCAGGTGCTACAATCAGATGGGTTATAGGACCAGTGGTCCTGATTACAAGCTATGACCTCATGGCGGCATAGATTTTTCGGCATCATCTGGGATCTCTGAAGCAATACCCAAAGGACTGTGAAAGAGAACTTTATCCAGCCCCATATAAGACAGTATTTCCCACTGCTTTGCAACTGCTTATGTGCACTCCAAGCGGAGGCTTTCTAGAAGAACAGATCATTGCATGATAAATCCATTTATCCCTGGACTGAATCACTGCAGAATGCAGGTGAGGGAGCCTGCATGACTGAATGCTCCCATGAGTGAGAGAAATAATTCTACACACACACACACAAGTGTTCTGTGAAGACCTGCAAGGTTTTTGTTTTTTTTAGGGTGTAGGGAATTTTTTATATGGGTGAGGTGAGGAGAGCATGCAATATCCCACCAGTAATCTGAAGTAGTATCGAGCAAGTAAATCTCCAGATGTTTCGAGCTGAGTTGGAAGCCCAAAACATCTGGAGATCTACCTTCTGCCCACCTCCGGTATAGAATCCAGAAGCCCATTGTTTTATGAAGAGGTGTTCATCTGAAGAGCCTCAGAAAATAATTCAATGTTGCTTTTCCTCAGGATTGCACCACTTGCTTTCACATAAGCACACTCTTATTTTACATAAGCACACTCTTATTTTACTGCTGCAGCAGCAAAACTTACCCTCTCCAAACATGGGTTATTCTTGATAATTAGGCTATTCTTTTGGTTCATGTTATCCAGACTAGCAAAAGAACATACCTTTAGTGGGTGTGGACTTTTTTTTTCTGGACAAACAATTTTATTTTAGATAATGCGTCTATACACTGTACATTCAGTCACTGTGGTATATATAAGCATAGCTATTTTCATACATAATCTGATAAAGTCCTTTATTTTACAATATTATCTGTTTCCAGGTCGGAAAGGGATGTGGAAAAAAGGGGGAGTTTGAAAAGGACTATCAAGTTACACAGCGAAATAGATAAATACCCCACACTCTTTTTTCTTCTTTTTCTTTTTTGTAAATCAGGCATTTATAAACAAGAAAGCATATTTAATTACATAAAAATAGTTCTAAAATAGGAGAGTAAGTCATAAAATTGTTAGCAGCAGCTGGAGGGGAAGTAACAAAAAAAATAATAATGTGCTGAAATGATTTTACCTGTTAGAAATTTGCAGCATTACCCCCTCAATTGAAAACATATTTCTGAGACTTCGTTTTGCTTTAAAAGACCTCTCTCTAAACACACAGACTGCTTGGGGGGTGGAAGGGGAAATGTCCACTTTATTTGCTTTTAATAATAAAATTCTTTACAATGAAGAACAAAAATATGATGCAAATAATGGGAAGAAAGTTTTAACCGACACTGACATTTTGAAGGAAAAAAGGTTTTTGTTTCTTTGTGGTTGTTGTTTTCTAACAAATTGTAACCTTTCTTAGTTTAAAAACACAATTCTTAAAACAAGACAACTGAGTAAGAAAAAGGATTTGAAAAAGTAAACACCATATACACTTATTATACAACTGTAAAATGAAAAAAAAGAAGTATTTACAAATTAACTTTTTTTTTTTAACATTGGCTAGTTCTGTTTGAAAAAGCAGGTTATTATGTATAATTATTAGCTGCTCCATAGATATGAATGTCTTATTGCTGTTGGTATTCTTTCCCCCCTTCGTTGAAGTCTTATTTCAGTATTATTTTTTTTAAAAAAGTGAATTAAACTGAATATACAATTATCTAGATTATATATATCTATATATATTTGATGTATAGGGAGAATCAGCTGCCTAATCCAAGCTTTCCCGAACCTGGCACCCTCCAGACGTGTTGAGACTACAACACCCAGCACCCCCCAGCCAGCTATAGCTGGCTGGGGGGTGCTGGGTGTTGTAGTCCCAACACGTCTGGAGGCTGCCAGGTACAGGAAGGATGGCCTATGTGATAAAACACCTCTGGCTCCCCTTTCAAAGAAAACTTAGTAAAGGAAAACTGAACAGTGAGCACAACGGAGCGGACGGTGTATTTGCAATTTCTGTACCACCCACCAGCAAAGGAACAAAGCAGCTCCTTAAGAGAGCAAAACAAGAACACGATGAGCTAGACACAATGATGTATTTTCCCTTTACTGACCGTGCTCCTTTGCACACTTAGGAGTGGGGCTCTGATGAGAACAAAAACACAAGCAGCTGCTGACCCATTCACTTCAGTGTCAGGGGGGTTTATCCATACGTGCATAGAACTCCAGGTGGCGATTTAAAACCCTCATGGCGCTTCGGCTTGGGGCCATATTTACCCTATCTAGATGGTACACACAGCTTAGATCTGGAATACTAGTGGCCGTTCTGCCATGCTCAGAAGAGATCTTTATACACAATGGGACTAGGGACATCTCCAAGGCAAAGCCCAGCCGCTGCAATGAAGCTTGAGCAGAAGTTATTCTTTGTTCGGCGTATCCCTCAACTGAAGGGCGAGAGGGGAAAACAGCCCAAGCAGCTGTGAAACGGTTGCACTTTCTTTATCCACTTATTGTCTGACTTGGAAATCTTTTCAGTCGGTCTCTTGCCACAAGGCAGAAACATTTAAAAGAGGGTGTCTAAAAAAAAAAATAAGTATTCTCATTTGGGCCACTTTGCAGAGAGACACACTTACTGAGTCATCCTATACCTCTTTACTCAAAAGTAAGTCCCAGCGAGTTCAATAGGGGTTACGCCCAAGTGAGCATAGGATTGTAGTGTTAAGCAGTGCATCTCTTAAAGGCACATCCATAAGTATCAACGTGAGAACTCCACTTGTAAAGCTCCCTATCACACTGGTACATTTCTCAGGGAGTGGCAGTTGGTTGGCACTCCTTGTCACGTAATTTAGTGGCGAAGCTGGGTTGGCCTTTGTATTATGTGTAGAAATGGCCCCTCAATCAGTAGGATCACAGGATGCAAGAATGAAATTCGGAGAAAGGATGCAGCTTACATCACAAGACCTTCCCTCCCTCCTCAATGTGAAGTGGCGAGAGAAGGCTACATGGTTTTGCTTGTCTATTTCCCTGCTGATTTCCTGTGTGATCTATTCAGCCTCTCTTGGGGTAGAAAGTAAAAAGACTGCATGCACTGAAGTTGCATGTCTATACCATACGAAGGATTTAAAAAAAGAAAAGAATATGCAATGTGCAAAGGGATAAGATGACACACTACAGCATTGGCGGGGAACTTGTGGCCCTTCAGTTGCTTTGGCCTACAACTCCCATCAGCCCCAGCCAGGATAGCCAATGATGAGGGGTGATCGGAGGTGTAGGCCAAAACATCTGGAGCACCACAAGTTGCCCACCCCTGCAGTACAGATGTCAGCATTGTGCATTTGGGCTGGTACCACAATTGTAAGTGTAAATAGAGACTTCAGAAGATTGAGCCAGGGAGAAATGGGCATTCCTCTCTCCTCCCTTACTACTTGCTTGCTTGGCATAGCTTTGGGGCAGCCTCTTCAGCTTCGCCTAAGGTTTGGGAACAGGGCACTTGCTCACGGAGGGTAAGGGAGGGGCAAGCACTGGTATTCCTTGAACCTGTGCAGGTGCGTCAGTACAGGAATTCACCGGATACAGCAATGGCTTTTAGACTTTGTACCTTTTTCACTTTGACCTCTTGGCCAAGGAACTAAATACACACTGGAGTGGATAATGGGGAGTGCTCTAGGGCGTACACACAGTCCTCTGTCCCTCGTAAAACATCAACATGCCCCTGTTGCTGCACAGTACAGAGAAGATCAGTATTCATAGGATCATAGAGTTGGAAGGGGCCTACAAGGCCATCAGGTCCAACCCCCCTGCTCAATGCAGGAAACTAGAGGAGGGGTCTCCCATCCAAGTAATAACTAGGCCTGACCCTGCTTAGCTCTGGCCCACTGCTGTTAAAGAATGCCTGTTTTCTCCAAAACATGAGCTTGAAATCTTTTCGGATTGGGCATATCTGTCCATGACATGAGAGATATACAATTCCCAAAGACTGGAATGGGGAACAAAGAGTGAAAACAACCACCAGTTTGTCCTAAGAGTGAATTCTTGTCAATAAGTTTGAACTGCCAACAACTGTGGTCTAAAACTAAAATCATTTTGTGCCTCTTGACGAAACAACTACAAACTTAACAGAAAGCAAAACAGATCCTGGAAATTCATACGGCCGAGAACAAAAACACTTTATGCACCGTTACATAAGACAGTAATAATGCCCATTAATTAATATATGTATGGCAAAGATTTTAATTCCATGCATATGGGGTGTTTTGGGTTTTTTTAATAACTGCAGGGAAAAAACATACAAAGAAGCAAATTTTTTTAAAAAATCCTCACATTAAAAAAAATAACTGCATAAACACAATCAATATTCCTTCTGCATTGCACTTTACGAAGGGAGAGCTGAATGCACTCATTGCAAATGAACATGGGTGAGACCTCAAACTCAGACAACTTTGCATCATGCAAATTAAGTTTGTATAACTGTTTCTTGCTTCCATATTTCAATTTTGCCTAATTTTTCTAATATATCTTCTGTACCAACCCCGCTCCCCACCCCCATAAAATGAACTTTACTTCCTCCTCTTCAATGTTCATGCTTACAATAAGCTAGTAGAATGGATAATATCAGCTTTAAAAAAAAATAAAAAAATATTAATACAACTTTTATTTTCTTTTTTTCTCTCTCTCTAGTGTATTGCAAGTCAATACTTTAATGTTAGGACAGGTAGCCGCATTTTGGTAACTGGAGAAAGATAGAATTGCAAAGAGCAGGTTTTTTTTTTCAGTGTTCCTGAACAGGATATGGAGAGATGTGGGGAAGGGGGGTGAGGGATAGAATCTGAGACTGTGTGATGGCTTCCCCCTCCCCCAATTGAGGATTTAGGGTGGTTCTCAGTAAATGCCCAAGCATCAGTCCTGGGAACTGATTCTAGAAAGCAACTTAAGGAGGAGTGTGAAACTGAACCGAGGCTTATGTGCTTTGGGCGGAAGGGGTGGTCAAGATCTTGCTCAGAGGTTTGCTTGCATTGGGGAGGGGGGGGTTGGTTGGCGCTAGCCACAGTGGGCCTGTCACTGGCAGGACGGTATCTCTGGTTTTTACAGCAGAATGCCTGTGATGGCAGCCTCAAGTGATCGTTCTCATACATTGCATGCTTGATGGCTAGAGGAGGACGGGTTGCTTACCTGCAACTTGTGGTTCTTCCGAGTGGTCATCGGTGCATTCACACATATGGGCTCTGCGCCTGCGCTGAGACCGTTTCGGGAAAGTTCTAAAGCCTAGGAATTCAGGTGTGAGCCCCTCCCCCTCGGGCGTGCGCCGTAGTGCAGCTCCCACCCATCTCCTTGCTTCCTCGAGACCACCTATTGCGATCCCGGGACCGGAGGACATAGAAAAGACTCCTGTCGTACATCAACACTGGACAGCCAGAGAGGTAGCTCAGCTTCCAAACCCGGCAGGCAGACCCATCGAAATCGACAGACACAGAAGCAGGGACGGTGGGTGGGTTGTGTGAATGCACAGATGGCCACTCGGAAGAACCAGAGTTACAGGTAAGCAACCTTCTTCTTCTTCTTCTTCTTCGTGGTCTCTGTGCATCACACGTATAGGCAGAGTAGCAAGCTGACTTACCAGGAGGCGGGTTGGTGCCGTATTAGTGGACGACAGAAGAAAGGACTGCCCGGCCGAAGGCGTTGTCCGCTCGAGCTCATACATCGAGGCTGTAATGACCCAGGTAGCTGCCTTGCAAAGGTCCCGGCAAGGAAACGCCTCGAGCAAACGCCACGGACGTAGAAACCGCTCTGGTCGCGTGAGCACAGACGGAACCAGGTGGTGGAGCTTTGGCGAGTTCATAGGCGAGTTCAATCACTTGAACGATCCATTTAGCAAGACGTTGAGAGGAGACCGGCTGGCCAAGGTTGGGTCCGCCGTAGCAGAGGAAGAGCCTCGGTGTGACTAGCCTGAGCGGCGGTCGAAGAGGAACTGAGGAGACGGGCAGGAGCTGCGCTAAGGAGCACGCGTGAGCGGGAGCGGCTCCCGCCCGAATGCCTAAGCTATAGAACTTTCCCGAAACGGTCTCAGCGCAGGTGCAGAGCCTGTATGTGTGACGTACAGAGACCACGAAGAAGAACATCATCTCGGGAACCTGAGTCCATCATGCCTCTTCCATTGCAATTATGCTTTTAACAATTACAATTTTATAGCACTACATTCCACCTTATTCTCAAAAGACAGCATCAAGTCCTGAGGGTGTCGCGTTAAACCCAAGCCAACTTACAATGGATGAGGTTAAAATGTCTCTCTAAGGGATGTAGGCAAAGGAAAAAGAGTAACAAAGTGCAGTTCTTTACAAACAACGTTTTCAAAAGGAAAATAGCATCCAGCGGGTTTATTAAGTGTTGGCCCCAATCAGGTAGAAGCAAAACTCCCACTGGGGATAGGATTTTGCCCTGAGTTGTGTCCTTTACTGCATATTTTAAATCCATGGTTGGGAGCGGGAGGAGTTGCGGCATCGATCCCAATATTAAAGTATTTATCACATTTAATACAAAATAAGCCCCGCCCCGCGACAACCCTGCCCCCCTAAAGAATAAGAAATGTAGGCTTATTCACAGCAGCGAAAGTCTTTTGTGTCTTTAATACAATGTTGAGCACTCTTTGTGGGGCACCAGAATCCTCACGCATGACGGTGGGGTAAGTCAATAAAATACTGAAATTTCTGAGGTGGTGATTAAATGGGAATGAGTTCTCTGAGAAACCGGAAAGAAAGGTTTCCAAACACGCGCGCCATACTTTCTTTCCCACATATCTTTCACAAGCAACTTCATGGTCCAGCCGTCTTTTTTTGCTTTTCTCTCTCTCTCTTTCTTATACTCTTCTATTTGTATCCTAAAACTGAAGTGCTCTGGAGTGGGAGTCTTTAAAACAGATCAGTTAATAATTGACATATATATCTATATATCTATATTGAAAAATGTTACGGCGTGATTAACAAACACTGAATTTAATAAGGCTGGGTTCATTTAGGATATACCGCTACCGCTACACCCCACCGAAACAGACAACCGTCCCTTCTTCTCCACTAACTTTTTCTTGGTTCAAGCACGGGGAAAACAAACATTATTTTTTTTTAAACTAGGGAAAAAAAACTTAAAATTTGAAATTCTCATAGAAATTGCCTGGTTTAAAATGGTCATGGCTTACTCTTGGGCTTTTCTTGACACGCTTCCCTAAGAAAGAACCCAACACGTGTAGCAATTTGTCTTTACAAATTTGGGCATTGAAAGTATTCTTTCCCCCCCCCCCTCCTATATATAATATTTATTTTTTTTAAAAAACCTTGTTAATGGCTGTAATACCACAAATTTCATGACTCAATTGTTTGCGTTTTTAAATAGCTTATAACAAAAGGGTTTTTGTGTGTGTGTGTCTCAATTCCAAAGTGTTCCCAAGAAAGCAGCCCGGGTTGCTTGTCTTTGATTTCACTAGGATGCTGCTTGCTAAGCAGGTTTTGCCAGTAGAAAAAAAATATTATTATTTTTTTGTTGCTGCAGACTCAAAAAGTAGTTTAGGCTTATAAACACTCTTCATGTTATAGGCACAGGAAGATGTTGTGCTATATGGATTGAAAAAGAGAGGGGTGGAATTCAGTGCTTCTGTTATGAAGAGTAACATTTGCCCTCCAATTAATAATAAAGTCCATGTTTATTGGCGGCATGCCCAGGGACGCGCACCCTTGCCACAGCACCTCTCCCACAAATTCTCCCTTACTGTGCATATTTCGTCCGTCTGGCCCACAGATTAGGCCCAAGTCATTGCGTCTGTCAGAGCTGGCTTAGTTCTCCGTGTCTTTTGTTGTGTGTTCGCTGCCGGGCAGATCGCTCTGTTTAGGCCACAGTTGCTCCTGAAGTTCCTTGACAACTTTTTCCAAGTGTTCTCGTGCTTCCCTCTCACGCAGCAGATCGGCGCGCAGTTGTTCTCTGTCTGCTTCTGCATGCTGGAGTTTCACCTGCAGGTCTTCGATCTGTAATAATCACAATCATATTTACATGGCGATTTACAAAGAACGAGAGAACGGTTTCTCGCCCCAACGGTGTTGCAATCTAAAGCTAGACACGCGAGAGACAATAGAGGAAGGGAAGGGAAACGGAGGCAGGGGCAAAGGGTTGAAGAATATGTGGTCACTGCAGTTACGCTTACTGAGGTTTATCATAGACTAGTAGAGTTGGAAGGGGCCTATAAGGCCATAGAGTCCAACGCCTTTTAGTGGCAGCAGGGCATAGGAACAGTAGGTAGTACCAAAGGCTTCACGGAAAAGGTGGGTTTTGAGGAGGGATTTGAAGGAAAGTATGTATGCAAGGGATGTTGCAGCTCCACTGCAAGCAAGGATTACATCAGTGGGCCCACCTTGGGTCCCCAGATGTTTTTGGCCTACAACTCCCAGCATGCCCCAGCCAGACCCAAGATTAGAGAACACTGGATTATGGGATCACCAAGAGAGACCAAAATGTCCCATTTGCTACACCTTCAGAAGCTAGTCCTCACAACCCAGAAACCGTGTTCGGGCAAATAATCTGCCAATGATGACATCAACCGTCAAAGTGCGGGTAAAGAATTTACACACGATGCTGGGGGGAAAGGTGTGTTTTCCTATCTGGGAAGGAACCACGCGATACTAAAGCCAACTGTCAGTTCCTTGCGGGATGTTACCTATTTTGTACCAGCAGGTATTGTTTCACTCTGCACAAAATGTGTACATGTTAAAAAGTCATAATGTATGAAGCAGCCCTGAACTTTCATGAAATAAGTTCTACTGAGGCTCACCCATTGCCTCCCAACAGCCACTTCTGTGTCATTCCCAGATACAGAGAGCTGATACAGCAGTCCAGTCACTGCGGCGTATCTATTCCTAGATCAAATCGTCGACTGCACATAATTTATACTAGGGAAAAGGAGGTCACTGCATGCCTATTCCTCCACCCTTCTTAGCCCTAGCCAACTGCACTGTGGCAAGATACTTTCTGAACCTCTCTTCTTATCGTCTTTGTCAGGGGCGGTGCTAGGTACCAAAAAGATCCAAGGGCTCAGCCCACAGGACAGCAACAACAAAAACAAATTTGCATAGGCTAATTTGCATATGCTCCAAAGTCTCTCTCTCTCTCTCTCTCTCTCTGTGTCTTTAAAGGCCCCTGTCTCCTATTTGTAAAAAGGGATGTATGGACAGGGGAGAGGTGGACATTTGATTTCAGAAGAAATCCTCAGGCAGAAAGACTCAAAGGGGGCGCAGGAGATAGAGCACATGTGGGGAGAAATCCAGCCAGTCCAGGGGGGTCAGGTGCCACAGAGATCCTCAGGGTCCCTGTTCCCTTGATTTCAGCAAGTGCCCCTGGACAGCAGGGTGGTGGGGCAGAGGGCCTCCCCGAGATTCGGGGCTCCAAAGGAAAGATTTGAGGCTCCAGCTCTATAGGACCGCCCCCTAACACTGTCTGATCTCTGTGGTTCCCCCCCCCCCCATCTATCTTGGGCCTCTTTTGAGCCATTCTGCTCTTGTCCACCTAACTCTTAATGCTTCAAGGGATATATTTTTTAAAAAATGGAGTGGCAAGGTGATAACTTTAGAAATAGATATGCCAGACCTAAATCCTGACAAACGGGGGACGGACGGGGGAACGGGACGGCTAGGGATATATCTCTGCACTAATTCCTTTTGACTGCTTTGAAAAATCACAGGCCTTGGCTTTTCCCAGCTTACTCCAGACTCCTCTTTCTCTGATGCTATTTCTTAAGACGAGCAGACGAGCTGTGGGTTTTGCTAAATTAGAAACCGGGGAGACAGACGCGTCCTCTCTCACATTCAAACACAGACTTCCTATGTCAACATGGCAGCTGGGAACTAAGGCAGTAAAAGTACTTCTAGCACGATTAAAAAACAAAAACAAAAAAAAAAACCCCAGCAACACACAAACCCAGCCCTTGCCTCCCTTCCCTTCAACCTTGAGAAAAGAATAGGAAAACAAAAAATCCAGATGTGTCCTACAGTGCAGCAAGCAAGCAAGACGGGTGCAGTGAACCCGCAAGCCCAACTGGGCGAAAGTAAAAGAATGCAAACTTGGGTGTCACTGTTCCCCACCCTAACCCCAAAACTTTTGCTAAAGTGGAAGTTGACACACCCAGCGCACGAAGCTCTGATCTGATTATGTTTAGTCTGGGCATCTCTTATCGGCAAGATGTCCCATGATGCTAGGAGGAGGAAATTCGCATCATTTCCTGCTTTTGCTCTCCTAATTTTGGCATGCCTTACAAAAGGAACTGTGGGACCGCTCCCCTTCCTGTTAGCAAGACTATGAGGAAGAGTTGCATTTAACAGGGCTTGGTTCAGGGTTTTCTCTGCCCCCCCTTTTTTTAAAGGTGGTGTTTTGACAGGCTTTTTTTTTTTTAAGAGTACGAAACGACAACAGTAAAGTCCCCTCATAGAGAAACATACACTGTTAACACATATAGCTAATTTTGTATATTTCAGAGGATTTCATAGGATAGAGTTGGAAGGAGCCTACAAGGCCATCGAGTCCAACCCCCTGCTCAATGCAGGAAACTAGAGGAGGGGTCTCCCATCCAAGCACAGTAATACCTCGGATTGCGAGTAACCCGGGCTACGAGCTCCTTGCAAGACCAGCAATTTTTTTGCATAAATAACGTCTTGCAACACGAGCCCGGTCTCGCAATACGAGCGGAACCGCCGAGCAAGCGGGCGGGCGCCTCCACTTGTCTCCCTGCCCGGGAGCCGGAAAAGCAGTCGCTTTTCCGGCTCCCGGGCAGGGAGACAAGTGGAGGTACGGCCGCTCGCTCAGCCGCAGCGCGGTCGCCTCGCGCTGCCTTGCCGGCTCCCTCCCCAGCACGAGGCGCCCGCAGAGCGAGCGGCCGCACCTCGCCTCCACGGAGCTCCCTGCCAGGGAGCCCCGTGGAGGCTCTGCGTCGATTCGTTCCACAACCATTCAATCACTGCTTTGCCGGCTCCCTCCACGGGGCTCCCTGCCAGGGAGCTGGCAAAGCAGTGATTAAATGGTTGTGGAACGAATCATCCGAGTTTCCCTTATTTCTTATGGGGAAACTCGCTTTGATATACGAGTGTTTTGGATTACAAGCATGGTTCTGGAACGAATTATGCTCGTAATCCAAGGTATTACTCTAATAAGCAGGCCTGACCCTGCTTAGCTTTCCACACTCAGACAAGCTGAGCCAGCGTAAGCCCCCCCGCCAATATATATATCATTTCCTGCTTTCCCGAGTGACCTCCGCCATGCCCCCTCTCTGATGAGCTTCCGTCGCTCATTAAAAACCTGGTTGTTCAGGCGGGAATATGGAGTGGGTTAAGATTTTAAAATTTTTATATTGTTTTAATGTATTTTATTGTATTTATGTATTTTATTGCGTGTACATCGCCCAGGGTGGCCGGTTGCCGGCCAGATAGGCGATAAATAAATATTAATAATAAATAATAAATATATATATATATATATATATATATATATATATATAAACATGCCCTGCAAACACCCAGCAAAATGACTTCAGGATTCACTTCCCAGTAGACCACACACTTCCGAGGTCCCGGGTTCAATCCCTGATATCTCCAGCATAGGGCTGAGGGACCTCCCCCCCCACCCCGCCCAAAAACATGTAACAATGAAGTGTGTGCTACACTTGCCTCCTTACAAAAATATATTTACTTCTCCCTTACGAGTAGCACTGTGGGGAGATTGGGTGGGGGACTGGCATTCTTTATTTGTTTAAGATGGCAGTGCGGTGATCAGTGCATTGGACTTAAAGAGTGGGAAGACTTGGGTTAATCATAGAATCATAGAAAAGTAGAGTTGGAAGGGGCCTACCAGGCCATCGAGTCCAGCCCCCCGCTCAATGCAGGAATCCAGGTCAAAGCATCTCTGACAGATGGCTGTCCAGCTTCGCCTTGAATGCCTCCAGAGTGGGAGAGCTCACCACCTCCCTAGGTAGTTGGTTCCATTGTCTTATTGCTCTGACAGTCAGGAAATTTTTCCTGATGTTCAGGCGGAATCTGGGTTCCTGTAACTTGAGCCCATTATTCCGTGTCCTGCAAACTGGGATGAACGAGAAGAGATCTTTGCCCTCCTCTGTGTGACATCCCTTCAAATGCTGGAAGAGTGCGATCATATCTCCCCTCAGTCTCCTCTTCTGAAGGCTAAACATGCCCAGTTCTTTCAGTCTCTCCTCATAGGGCCTTGTTTCCAGTCCCTTTATCATCCTTGTTGCCCTCCTCTGAACCCTCTCCAGTTTGTCTATGTCCTTCTTAAAGTGAGGTGCCCAGAACTGGACGCAGTACTCAAGATGAGGCCTAACCAGTGCCGAGTAAAGGGGAATTATCACTTCCCGCGATTTGGAAGCTATACTTCTATTAATACAGCCCAAAATTGCATTTGCCTTCTTTGCAGCCACATCGCATTGCTGGCTCATATTCAGTTTGTGATCTACCACAATTCCAAGATCCTTCTCACTTGTAGTATTGTTGAGCCAAGTGTCCCCCATTCTGTAATATCCCTGCTCAGCCATGTAGTTCACTGGGCAG
This sequence comes from Shinisaurus crocodilurus, assembly GCA_021292165.1. NCBI lineage: Eukaryota > Metazoa > Chordata > Lepidosauria > Squamata > Shinisauridae > Shinisaurus > Shinisaurus crocodilurus. The sequence goes on along the minus strand of CM037886.1, from coordinate 26,537,349 downwards.
CTTTCGGACTGGAGCTCCGTGGTGGAGCACCTGGCCAGGCACACACAAGGTCCCCGGTTCAATCCCCAGCATCTCCACATAGGGCTGGGAAAGACTCGCGGCCTGAGACCCCAGCCAGATTTTATTATTATTATTATTTTATTTTCATTTCTATACCGCCCCACAGCAGAGCTCTCTGGGTAGTTCACAACAATCCATACAATAAAATCTACATATAAAAGCCAACAATAAAAACAACAATGTAATTTAAAAAAAAAATTAAAACCACATTTCAAAATGCCAGTTTAAAATAACAATACTAAAAGTTAATAGAACTAAGTCTATAGGTGACAATCTCCCCGCCCCCCCCCCATGTGCTATTTTGAACAGATTAAATATCGAGTGCCTTGGCATAAAAGGGAAGTCTTAACCTGGCGCCGAAAAGATAGTAAGGCTGGTGCCAGGCGGGCCTCAGTGGGGAGCTTATTCCATAATTGGGGGGGGCTACCACTGAGAAGGCTTTGTGTTTGATGGGAAGAGACCTGCTCGACACCTTGGAATACGTCTTGTTTTGAATGTTGAGAATTCCAGGTCTACCAGAGGCTACACCATCTTGATAATTTCTGCCCAGACTGACCCTACCAGACACTATTAGAGAAGTGAATCTGAAAGATTCTTAAGGCCTGAAAGCAGTTCTTGCTTTCCCTTTTGCTTCCTCGTTTTTTAGAATTTTTTTTTATAACCCCACTGGCAGAGGTGGTGGAAATTATAATCCTGCCCTTTTATAATTCCCACCATCACCTCTGCCGTTGGGATGTAAAAATAAAACAAAATGAGGAAACAAAAAGGGAAAGCAAGAACCGCTTTGACAATCTTTGTTTTGAATGCCGGGCCGTAAAATGTACTTCAAGAAAACATGTTGTGAAGTTTGGTCAGAAGCCTAGAAACCAGTGAGGGGGAATCTCACAGGCTTTGCTCTCACCTGGGCAGAGTATTTGGCTCTCAGCCTGCCTGCTTCGCAGCCCTTGTCACACACCCGGACCTGTCTGGCTTGCTCCAGTTCCCGCTTTAGCCGTATCCGTGACTCGTTGGCCTCCTTCATTTTCTTCTCGTTCTCAGCTCGGAGGCGCTCGATCTCCTTCCTTAAGTTGCGCTTGGCTTCGGTTGCCTCTCTCAGCTTCTCCTTCTTAGCCACACGCAGGAACTCTAGCTCCTGAAACAAGACAGGGCACGGCCGCCTTAATAAGTGAGGTCCTAAAAGTAGTGGGCCTTCGAAGGGAGGGAAAGTTACCGTATGTCATGGGGGGAGGTGACTCTAGAGCTGCAGAAAATAGCGGGGAGCAGGAGCTGGAGGAATATTCCAACTCCCTAGATGGGTTTAATTTCCAAGCATGGGAGATGGTAAGTATTTAACATTTCTATGCCCCAGCGAATCTTTAGGTACGCAGATAAGCAGATGGCTGGGTACTTCCTAACTTTGCTGGGGCATGTGTATTACGCCCTAAAATAAAAAGAAATAAAACCCCACACATTTAGGAGTGTCCATTCTGTTCTTCTCTTGTGCCTCATGAGTGATCTGGGTCTTAAAAAGGGTTACACGTGGGATAAATGTTACATCTCTCCTCTCCCCGCACCCCCTATGTCACACCCTTTCCCATTTCTAGATGCAGCCCTTCCTTTGCAAAGCAACATACTGCACCAGGGGTCATGGGAAGCCCTCTCTCCTCCAGCAAATCTTGTTCCCTAGCCGGAACATGTTATCCTGGCTTGTGTTTTGTCTCCCAGCCGTTCTACACTCAAAACTCTTTGCCCCGCTCCAAAATTAATGGAACTGGATTCAGCTAGGCCCTTGCGCTCCGGCCGAGTTTAGGCCCCATTAAAGCTCTGCTTGGTATTTTCTGGCACTCTCGTTTTGAGAAAGTCCAGGAACAGGCTTGAGGTCGTGCAGAGAGAACCAGTAAGCCCAGGATGAGCAGACAAGAAGCTACTGATCAGCACTCCCCTTTTGGCAACGTGTGCCCTCTTATGCAGCATCTTGGTGGTAATAGGTCCCAGGAAAAGTAAGTCACCGGCTGGGTTATCCTACTGAGTCCAGCCATGCAAAGCAATTTAATCTGGCCCTGCTGGTTCTAATAACAAGGTAATATTCCTGATTTTTATTCCTCCAAAGGAGCTCGGGGTGCTGTACAAGGTTCTCCTGGCCCCAATTTTTATCCTCACGCCAACCCTGTGAAGAAGGATACGCTGAGAGACAGTGAGAATCCCGACATCACCCCAGTGAGCTACAGAAGTTTAGCCGAGGTCTTGAGCTCTGTAACTGGGAAGCCGTTACTGCAAAGCTTACGTCAAAGCTGTTCTTGGTGCCACCGTAATTTCGACATTAATGCAGGGGCAACTTCAGAGCAAGGCCTCCCAATGAGGTTCACATGTAAAGGCAAGCCAAGAGTGAAACTGAATTCCCGTTTATGTGAGATGAGGGAGGGGGCGGCCCTTGGACTCTTTTCTGCTCGTGCGTGCGGCGCTGAACTACGGCCCAACGTTATGTGCGAGCACTCTTGTCTTGTGGGAGCAAGCTCCATAAACTGGTGAAGCGGCACTTCCTTTTGCCGAACTCTTCCACCAAATCGACTTCACTGGATGACCCCGACTTGTAGTAGTATTATGTGAGGACTAAAACCTCTCTCCATCCACACCATGTCGAAATCCAGACATCTGTTATCGTGTCCGTGCCCACCGCCCACCTGAGTCGCCGGTCTTCTCTAAACTGAAAGGCCCCGAACGTGGTGACCGTTCCCCGTAGGGAATTTGCTCCAGCCCCCCGTGATCATTTTGGACGCACTTTTCCGCACCTCCCTCCAGCTCTACAATATCGTTTTTCGAGGAGCAGCGACAGGAACGGTGCACAGATTTTCCAAGTGCGGCTGCCTTCCCTCTGACACGGGAAGCCGTGCTTCCTCTAAGATTTGCCTCCTACGATACGTGTGCATCATTTCGCAACAAACAAAACACAGCTTTTACCCATATGCAAACTAATTAATAATAAAACTCAGATGATTAAGCAATTAATACTTCTTTCATTTGAGTAGCAGCTGCAGTACGGTTTGTTTCCCAGAGCATTTGGAAGGAAGGAAGGAAGGGGGGGGGGGGATTGTTTTGGCTTTTTATACATTGGGGCGGGAGAGGGTGCCCGATATTTTGCCTTAAGAGGGTTGTACGTTGTTACCTGGTGTAGGCTGCGTTTGGCCTGCAAGGCGGCGTTGAGTTTTTCTTCCTGCTTCACTCTCATCTTCACGACTTCGTGGAGGAACTTTTCTTTGGCTTCTTTCGTGTCCAGGCCGCCGTCCAAGGCCTGCCTGAGATGCTCCAGCTCAGCCTCCAAGCCGCTGGCGCCGCTCGGGGGCTCGGCGTGGCTCGCGGCCTCGAACACGTTGCTGGCGGCGGGCGGGGCCGGCATGCTGGGCGAGCTCATGTCCTTGGCCGAGCTCGAGGAGGTGAAGGACGGCGAGGAGAGCGAGGACAGAGAGGAGGTGACTGCAAAGGAAAGCAGAAAGGCCGGCACGGGCAGCGTTAGAGCGCCGAAATGAGCCAGCGGCAAACTTTTTAAAAACGCCCTGTCCACCAACCCAGAAGTCCCTGTCCCTTTTTGCAAGTCTTTTTTTCCCCCCTGGCTGTGGTTACTCACTGGTAAAGCCAGGAACACTGTTCTTTCATACCAGCAAAATGTCTCTTATGATAGGCAGGGTATGTGTAAAAAGAGGGGCCCCACGCATTACAAGAATTTTTGGAGGGTGTGGGGCAGTGCAATCTGAAGAAGTTTTGCCCTCAGATTTCCCACGTAGAACAGAACGGCCGCCCTGCACTTAAATAGGAGAAAGTAAGGGGAAATTCCAGGATTAGCCCGTGTTATGTGTCCCACAGAACTCAATGGGGGCTATTAAGAATTGAACCGGCCGCCGTCTGCAGAGCCCAGCTACTGCAAGGTGGGACCCTGGGTACAGGAGCACAAGTTCCAGTGATAAGCTCTTGGCTCGAATTGCTCTCCCTGCCCCCTTTGATATGATAGATACTTTGAAATAGGTGTGGCAGGATTCCTTCTTCTGGAGTCCCAACAAGGAGGGAATATGGGCCACCAGATTTTGAGATTCTGATTTGTCCTCTTCTCCAGAACATACCGGTATGTGATTTTACTGCAGATCGAAAACATTTGGGACAATAGAGATTCAAGGTATCTGTGCTCTTTCTTTGACCCCTTCCATTGCAATGAGAACTTTATTCCTCCATAGGAAATGGCCCAGGTTTTGAGATCCCCAGCAGAGGCCTTTTGCTCTGTCCTGCCACCATCAGAGGCACATTTGGTGGGAATGTGAGACAGGGCCTTCTTTGTGGCTGCCCCCAGCCTCTGGAACTCCCTGCCAAGGCTAGGTCCCCATCTTTGTCATTCTTCCATCAGCAGGCAAAGACATCTTTATCCAGGCTGGGCTTTGGCTTTTATGCTGTCTTATTTGCTGAAGTAGGTTTTCTTTGGGCACAGTCCTATGCACGTTTAGACATGGCTGGGGCATGTTGGGAGTTGTAGGCCTTTTTTCTGTCTAAACATGGATAGGACTGTGCCCTTAATGTTACTGATGTGCTTTTAATGGATTTGCTTTCATGTTTTAATTACAATTTTGTATTGTAGCTTATATTTTATTGTTGCCAGCCACCACTGTAGTGGAAAGAGTAGGGAACAAATAACGTTCCCAAGCAAAGTAGCCTAAAAGCTCCCCGCAGTCGACAGGAACCAGAGGAATATGAGATAAAGCAAGACTGGATAACTCACACTTACATTCCTCTCGCGTTTCTACTTCGATTTCTGCTTCTGACTCTTTCTCTTCTTCCGTGGCAGGGAGAACGGTGGCGGTGGGTGTTACGGCGGCGGTGGGTGCAGGTTCGGGAATGGTTGGATTTTCAGAGACGTGCTTCCTTTTCCTTGGCTGAGGAGGGCTGTTCAGCGGCTCATTACCCCGTGGCACCGCCGTGGCACACGGGGGGTTGCTTACGATCTTTGGCTGAGGAGGTGGGGCGAGGGCAACATTGGGAGCGACGGCATTCTCAAAACTTTTGTATGAATAGAAACTGTAGAGTTGCAAAACGAGAGAAAGGGAAGAAAAAGAAGTACGTAACACACAGGCTTACATGACAGTCTTCACAATGCTATTTCAGGGGTGAGACACACAGTACATTTTTGCAGGCTTACAAGTTGTCGCCATATGTCGATTTACATGCAAGCTTTCATTAATGCAATGAATCAGCCGAAGCCTGAACTGTAAGATTTTAAAGGTTTGCCTCCTAACTGGGGAAGCCAGCTGACTTCTTTACGCTCCCACATTTAATTGAGTAAAGGGCCCTGATCTAAAAGTACAGCCCAATCCTATTTATTTATTTAAAACATTTATTTACCGCCCATCAGCCAAAAGGCTCCCTGGGCGGTTTACAAAAACAATACCATAAAAACAACAAAAACATAAACATATTAAAATACACCAAGGTAAAAACAAGCTGCCAAATAAATTCAATCCCGAGCTACCGTGGCGATAATAAAAAGAATAAAAGGAATAAAACCATCCATTAAAGTATTGGGTAAATAAAAAGGTCTTCACCTGGTGCCTAAAAGAATAGAGGGTCGGTGCCAGGTGGACCTCCTTGGGGAGTTGATTCCAGAGATGGGGTGCCACAACTGAGAAGGCCCTTCCCCTAGTAGCCGCCCTCCTAGCCTCTTTTGGAGGGGGCACTCTGAGAAGGGCCTCCGAAGAAGATCTCAGGGTTCGGGTAGGCACGTATGGGACGAATCCTATTCTAGATTACTCCAAGGTACGGTAAGTCTCACTTCATTCAATGGGACTGGCCTTTCTTATGTACCTGCCTTTAAAATTAATGTGGCTTTGGGTTAGTATGTCTCCCGCTTACCTGTCTCTGATCAAAGCAGGGATGTGATTAGAGAGATCCTTCTCGTTTGCTGAAACGGCGGGGGACCAGGGCCGGAAGGCCGAGAGGCGCTGTCGTGGGTGTATACAGCCAATACTCTGCTAGAGGAAAGGAGAGAGAAAATAGTGTGTTTACAGGAATATCAGAAATTATTGGTATTAATCCAGAGGTCTGTCCTAAACTTGCTTTGTTATCAATAACCGATAAAATAACTTGTGCCCAAAATACGAAGGATCTAATTGTAAACTTGTTAACTGCAGCTAGGTTAATGAGAGCGAGGAAATGGAAAGTACAACCTGTTTTTCTAATAACTGATTGGTATAAGGAAGTTTGGGATATAGCCCTAAATGATAAACTAACTTGTAGTATCAAATGCTAAAAGGGACAGTTAAAGAAGAATAATTTTATGGATATATGGAATCAATTATTAGACTATGTATTAACAAAGGGGAAGGGGAGTATGCCTTGTCAGGACATGTTATATTTTTGGAATGTGGAATTTACCGTATTTTTCGCTCCATAAGACGCACTTTACCCCCCAAAAAAACTAGGTGGAAATGTCTGTGCGTCCTATGGAGTGAATATAGTAAATATATATATATATATATATATATATATTTATTTATTTATTATTATTTTTTTTTACTTTCCTCTGCTGGTCCGGAAGAGCGGAGGACTCCTGGGTGGGGCGGGGGAAGCCCCCGCCTCTCAGCTGTTTTTTTTTTTTTTTTTTTTTAATTTGTACCATACAGTAAGTGCGTCTTATGGTCCGGTGCGTCTTATGGAGCGAAAAATACGGAAATTGATTTAAGGGGATGGATGTATATTAGTTGGTCCCTAGGCGGGTGGGTGGGGGTGTGTGCACCTTATGATTTATTTTAGTTGTACTATGTTTGTGTTTTATAGTTTTGTATGTAGTTTATAAGAACGAAATAAAATTTATTTTTTTTAAAAAAAGTGTGCCGCAAATATGTGAAAAAAAGGATTAGTATTTGGACGGCACAAGAACTAGGAATCTGGTAGTAGTCAGGGAGCACTAAGATACACTGGGGAGCAGGAAGAAGCAGGTGTCCGCATGAAAGAGCAAAGGCGCTGGTGCATTTGCATTTAATTATCTCAGAGGCGGAACACACCTGCTTTGCACGCAGAAGGTCCCGGGTTCAATCCGGGCATCTCCAGGCAGGGCTGGGAACGGCCCCTGTCTGAAACCCTGGAGAGCCAGGGCTGTCAGTCAGAGTAGGCAACACCGAGGTAGGTGAACCAGATGTCTGACTCGGCATATAAAGCAAGCTTTGTACGTTTCCTGAACGATTAGATAATTTGAATGAGACAGCAAAATAAAATAAGTGATGCGCGCATAGGTATATCCACACATACGTTCTGGAGCCACCTTGTGTGGAAAAAGACGTTCGCCTGCCTACAACTGGGAAGAGAAATATCTGCAGAATGATGCATCTTTCCCTAAGGGTAGCTGATTTGTTGTTGTTGTTGTTGTAAAAGTAGATCTGTAACTAAAGTTTCTAAAAGAGAAGTTGAGCATTTAAAGTAAGTGTGAAAAAAAAGAGTAGCGTGTGCACGCAGGGATATGCGCAGAGACACACACAGAGTGCATTCTTTATTCCCAATTTATTTATTTATTTATTATATTCATACCCCGCCTTTTTTCCTGCAAGGAACCCAAGGCGGCTTACATAATCCTTCTCCTCCTCCTCCTCTCCATTTTATCCTCACAACAACCCTGTGAGGTAGGCGAGGCTGAGAGTCCGTAACTGGCCCACAGTCACCCAGTGAGTTTCATGGCTGAGCGGGGACTAGAACCCAGATCTCCCGAGTCCCAGTCCAACACTCTCACCACTACGCCACACTGGCTTCCAACATAAATTCCCACTCAGAGCTGACATTTTGACACTCATTGTATAGCTGTGTTATTTGGAAACAGCATAACCATGGTGCTAATGCGATCTTTCGAACCCATTTTGGAGTTGCTCACGTATGTGGATCCATCCCACCGCAGCCACAGAGGGGTATGGGCAGGTAAATGAAGAATCTGTGGATATTAAAAGGTAATTCCTGGTTTGTGGACATAGAAATGTAAGAAGATCCCTTGTACTAGGTCAGACCATTTGTCTATCTTGCAGAGGCTGGCAACGGATCTCCAGGGTCACAGGCAGAGAGACGACTTCTCCATCACCTGATCGTTTTAGCTGGCTATATCAGGGAATGAACATGGGGACCGTCTGCGTGCAAAGCAAGTGCTCTACTACGAAGTTTAAGACCTCTCCACTACACTCACCTTGCTGGATGAATTGGACAAAGACCGTAACCAACCAGACTGTTTCTCTTTGTCACCAACTATTGGAGACTGCAAGGAGTCGTCTGTTTTGAGTTTCTTGGGGGCAGGAGGATCAGATGGGACCTAAAAGAGAAAAGAAGATTGAATGGTTGGATGCTTTATTCTGGTAATTTTCCATTGCATTTTAAAACATCAAATGTAGGTCAAACAACCACTAGTTGAACAGTAATACATCCATATGGGGTCAAGTATCTGAGCAGCAAGTAAGCTGCCTCTTTAGTATCACCCACCAGAACACTGGGGCTGTCCCTTTCTTGAAGGAAAAGGCTGTCCCTTTCTTGTTGGTCCAGGAAAAAAAAATTCCAAAGGGCCCAGTATGACAATATCTTTATTAGGATCAACTGATATGTCACAAAGCAAGTGAGCAAACTTTTGAGTTCTGCAGAACTCTTCTTCAGGCTAGATGTTAAAACAGAAAGGGGTGGAGTGGGGAAGGAAAAGTAGCGCATGAAGTTAAAGCCCCAGAGTCTGCAGTTGTAACAGTCTTTAAATGGAAGGCAGGAGGAATTGTGCAGACTTTAATCTAAACAGATCATTCGTGTACGTCCATTTACAGAAAGTGTTACCAAAAGATTGAACTTCATGCCAGTGACTGCAGCAGGCGAAATAAGCCCGTGGATTCCCCTGTTGTTCTGGTGGAATTATAGAAATGTCTTGCCCTGGCAAGAGAATACCAGCCCAGGTACAGAGATGTCACAAACACATTAAGTCAAATCAAGCCAATAAATAGTATATATAACAACAACCAAAAGTCTAAACCTGTTTTTAAAATATTTTGTCCAAAGGAAGACAAAAGAAATCTGTCTTGCACACTGAGACCTGGATTATTAATTTCCTTAAAGACTAACTGATAGAAAAATTGGATGAAGCAGTCTCTAGTCCACCAAAGCTTTTGCCACACTAAACGTTTAAAGGTACACAGGCAGTATGCCTATGTACACCAGTTGCCGGGGAACATGGGCGGGAGGGTGCTATTGCACTCATGTCCTGCTTGTGGGTTTCCCGTGGGCAGCTGGTTGGCCACTGTGTGAACAGAATGCTGGACTAGATGGACCCTTGGTCTGATCCAGAAAGGCTCTTCTTATGTTCTTAAGGTACTACAAGAATCCTTTTTCTGTTTACATGCATATACAAATTCTACCCATCTTCCACGTGAATTAGGGAGTTGGAAACTATCACATTTATAAATCACCTGCAGCTACTGACGGGAGGAAATCCAAACCTCCATAATTTTATTTATTTCTGATGGAGATAAGGCCCATCTCATTTGGGAACAGATACTGTCTTTCAGCAAATATTTGTGCCATCTTGTATGTTTTCAACTCCAGGACACGATTCAACCCACCCAAATTTGGGGAGACCCTTTACAATTCATCTTCACCTCCTTTTTTTGCCCCGGGGGTGGTGGAGGAGGAGGTGTTCAATACCACCAAACAGAAATTTGTAAGATTTCCCCCCAAAATGGTGTGATTTACCTACATATCCCTCCAATGGATTCGGGGTGGGGTGGGGTGGTCTACAAAGGTGAGAATCAAGATTTGTAGAATATGCTAAACGATAAAACATTTTTAAGTGCTCCTTTAAAAACCTTACATAATCTAAGCATTCACTGTCTGTCCCCCGTCAAGTGAGTCTGCTGCCTCCTTTTCTAACTGCATGCAAAAAAAGGTAAGTTTTTAAAACTGCGGTTTCTGAATTGGAAAGATTATTTTAGATGAGAACAGGGCAGACTTTGTTATTCTGTTTGCAGTGGTTGTTATGCCGATGACTTCACGACGCCGCAGCTGCAGCAGTCTTGTGGCCAGTTGCCAGGGTCTGCTTTGCCTTTTCCACAAGTGGCTCTGCTCAGGCCTATAAATCACCCGCAAGCATAAGCAAGCCCTTTTGGCCGCCTGGAACCTTTTCCCCCTCCAGGGACATGAGGAGATAAATTCCGAGGGCCCCAGTGTGGCTTGCCAAACAGATTGGTACCTACTGGTTGAACTGGGGCTCTGAAGAAAGCAAGAGTCAGAAAGGCAGCCAGTACAAACAAGACCGAGGGAGGGAGTGGGTTGAATGACCTCATAGTAACTGAGAGTACATAAAAAGTTCTCTCTCTCTCTCTCTCTCTCTCGGCTCGCTTTTTTCCTTCAAGGCAGGGAGGTGTCAACTTCATTTCAAGACCGTGTAATTGCTTCTCCTGGTTTTGATACCGAGGATATGAAATGGAAGACGGGAGACAAAAGAAACCGGTGCAGTCGGATCCCAGAGATAGGACGTCCCACCCGGAGGCCCACAGGTGCGCACCTAAGTGCGTTCTTCTCCAAGTGTACTTCCCAACTCCAGTTGCACGTGCAAAGCTGGATCCTGTACGGAGCAGCCAAAGCCAAGTGACATCAGCCGGTAACTGTGGCGGCAAAATTAGCCCCCAGGGCATCATGCCAAACGCCAACGTGGTAGGATTTGCAAAGGACTCCCTTTAGGCCCAAGTTCAAAAGAATACATTTAAAAATAAAATCTGAATTGTGTTTGCACTCACCCCAAGAGTGACCAGGGAGCTTTTCAAATTGGGGGGGGGGAGCCCTTAAAGAAGGGGGGGCATAGTGGGGTTCATAGCAATGGTGGTGAAGGGGGAGAAAAGTCCCTGCTGCTTTAGGAGTTGCGGCCTGTGCAAAAAACAGTGACAGCATGAGAATTATATTTGGCAAGTACCGACAGATCCCAGCCCTGTCCACTGGGGATAGCAAGCCAGGCGGGGAAGAGACCTTGGGATGAGAGGCACATAAGCAGGTGCTTCTGCTCAGCACAAGAGATGAGTGCCTTCCTTTTTTCCTTCTTTTTATATTCCTCTCTCTTTTCCTCCACCCTCTCCGCTCATCTGCAGGAAAAAACTTTTGTGAAGACTGGAGACAACTATTTGGGTGGTGTGTGTGCGCGTGTTGGGGTGTGTGTGGAAAGAGCCCCTGAAACGGCAAACGGAGTGGACTGTAAAAAAAAAAACATTGCTATGAGAAACAGCTAGATGCAAAGAGCCAAATCTTAAAGAGAAATGATCGTGGTGGGGGAGAGACCAATATAAAAAATGATTCTCCCTCAAGACCAGGGCTCTCCAACCTTGGGTCCCCAGATGTTGCTGGACTACAGCTCCCAGAATCCCTTGCCATTAGCGATGCTGGCTGCGTATGCTGGGAGCTGTAGGCCAGCAACATCTGGGGACCCCAAGGTTGGAGAGCCCAGCTCAAGACAACCTCTGTTCCTTGTTTTTCCACCGGCACCCTATTCAAGGCAGAGAACAGAGAATTCGACCTGTCTGTTGAGACTACCTACATTCCAACAACATCTATCTGGGTGGAGCTTTCTTCAGCTCTCGGGTTCTCATCTCTCTGGGTCCCAGTACATGCCACATAGTTGGGGAGCTGGAAGGACAGTGCGAGCGGTGCAGCTTGTGAAGGCAAAGAATGCTCACAGACCCAGGCAACGTGGTCTTTTTCACAGGTGGAGAAGGGAAGAGACGGTCTCCTCCATACTCGGCCCTCCAACTAAAGAACCAAAACTAGGAGCAAAGGATCGCCCCCTTGCACACATGACCTCGACTGCAAGAGCAAGCTGCGAGAGAAGGCTCCATTGGTCCCCCTCTAACCAATGGCCGCCAACCTACAAAGGCTAGCTACGCAGGGAAAAGGAAGGAGGAAGCAGCCAAATGGCAAGTATGGATTGTCAAAATTCACGTGTCCCACAGAGGCAACGGAAGTTCAGTGACCCAAGGCGTTTTAGGCCCTCTTCCCATCTCTGCCGCTGCCCTCGTTGTATCACCATGCCTATGACTTTTTGCCTTATCTTTTATAAACAGTTATCCAGTTGGTTTTAATAAAATGCCCGATGCCATGAGTTCTCAGGTTTTCTTGAGACTTCTGCTTTGTAGACAGCAGTCCAGTATATACGTAGCTGATTTTTCAGTGTATGTGGTCAAAACTTATTAACCCCTCTTTTCCATATCCCCCTTTCCCATTTTAACTCTCTCCCTTTTTTAGTTCTTGTTTGGATATTATCCGTATTGTTCAAAACACTGCAAAACAACAACAACCATGAGTTCTACCCTTGTGAAGCTGAGAGCTGCCCACTGGTTACATGGACTGCAGTAACAAAGCCCCACTCAGATACTCCTGGTTTGCAAGGCCAAACTTTCTGACGGATGTATCTCCACCGTCCACATATTCCTATGAAATTTCTCCTGGATCACGCCTGCTATTTGACTAAGTCATCCTGGCCAATTGTTTTTGTGCTGTCTTGGGACAGCATCCAGACTTGACAATTGCAATAAAGAAGAGAGTGGGGGCTTGGATTCACCACTGATACGTTCCTTCACAGCCTTCCTTTCATGGCGGTGGAAGGATCCAATGGACTGTTGGCTGTTTTGGTTTGCTGTGTTCATTTGTATGCTTTATTTAATCATTTTCTGTTTTTTTAAATTGTACTTTTACTGTTCCTTGCTATTTTGCTAGCCACCCTGAGAACATAAAATTTATGTTGACGGTACAGGATATAAATTATGCAGATAAAGAAACTGCTTGCAACCTTAGCCGTGGCCATTCAAATATTTTTGAATAACACTTTGCTACCGGCATTTTAACAACTAACAAATTTATGATGGCATTAGCTTCTGTGGATTGGAGCGCCCTTCATCAGATGTACTTTGAATGGAGAAGTGTGTCCCCCATATTTCCAAAGAGCAATGGTAGATTCTGTTTTTGATTTTGCTGTTCAGCACAGCTGCAAAGTCACCATATTGCAAAGCAACATGAGTGCCTCTTCGGTACCTCCTAAACCAGGGCTCTCCAACCTTGGGTCCCCAGATGTTGCTGGACTACAGCTCCCAGAATCCCTTGCCATTAGCCATGCTGGCTGTGTATGCTGGGAGCTGTTGGCCAGCAACATCTGGGGACCCCAAGGTTGGAGAGCCCTGTCCTAAACTGTTGTCACAACATGTCAATGCATGAAGGTGGGAAGAGTTTATTTACTGCAAGGCCCTCAACGCAGTCCAGGGGCAGGCAAAATCGCCCATCCCCTTTGACTGAGAACCAAAGGACGACTTGTCCAAGGGGTTTACTTTGGATTGTGTTTCAAGAGCATCAGCACCCCTGTTCCCTGTCAAACACTTTTGAAACCAAGAGAGCTATCAATATGCTCTCCAAAGGAGGGGTGTGCGTCAAAAAATCTCGCCGAGCGTGCCCAAGCCCTTGGGTGTCCCTGACGTAACTTTCTGGATGCCAACCATTCTTGTTTTGAAGAAGAAACAAGTTGCAAGACAGCTATTTCAGGGATGATTCCCCAAAGGTGCTCACAGAAATTTTGAGCCCATTCCCCATTCCCCACACGCCGCTACTAATCAGACTAATTTTGGTGTTGGCCCGACAGGAACATGTTTGACATGTCTGGTCAAATTTGCTCAGCACTGCAGTAGCAAAGCCGAGCGAGGCTGGTGGGAATCGATTTCTCGCCCTCCGCTTCTCAGAACACTCCCTCCTCCTTCAGGCCAAGTAATAATAATAAAACCAGCAGGCTAAGTGAGCACCTGCTAGTTTCTTTTCAGATGAATGCATCAGCAAAAAATTCAGTGCCCAGAAGTAGAGACTTTCAACCTGAAGGGGGGGGGGGGTTCTGCGGTGACACTGCGTCTCCAGAGACTCCCAGATGCAAACTATGCCACATTCGCATGCCAAGTGATTTCAGTTTTAAAAATGGGCCCTAAACAAATGCAGCCTGAATCTGAATGCAGCCCAAGTCTGGGCTGTCAAAAGCCGGTTCCACCTTACCTCTGAATGAATTGCCACAGTGACTAATTCATCCGTGTGCATTTGGCAGATTATATTTCCCTACAGAACTGATTAATCCTGGTTTTCCTGCACTGAACTCTGGGGAAGTTGACTCGTACCCACTTGTGGGTTGTTTTCTTGGGGTGTGGGGGGACTGTATTACATGCTTACAGGCAAAAGACATATACTTTTAACACTGTAAAAGGGATGCTTATTATTATGCAGTGACTGCTTGGATAGCAGCTTCCTCGTATGAAAACGCTAGCTGTTGCCTGCGGCTGCGCTCGCATGGATTTTAGGATTTGGTACAATGGAAAAGATACAGTGTCTCTGACTGAAAGTGTAACGTTTAGGCGGGTGCTGGCAGCAGAAAACTTTTCTGACAGAAATATCTGATCTTAAAGAAAAATCAGGTTAATCCCGAGAGTCTACAGGTGATGAAGAGTGACCGTGCCAAGTTTGGGGTAGATCTGTCAAAACGTGATGGAGCCTATGCGATGACGCCCCACACAACAGTCATTCAGTCATTTAAAAAGTTTCCCTCCCTTTTCACCCCCTCAGAGAACATTCTAAATGGCCGAGGGGAAGATTTGCATACCCACCCCTATTGGTCCCCTGCAGGAATTCATACGAACATTCTAAGTGCCGTATGGGCTATTTGCATAACTGCTCCTATTGGTTCCTGCAGCAATTATGAGGTGAGGACGATTTGCATAACTGCTCTCCTGTTGTTTTGCCCATAGGAGATATGAGAGTGGGGCGATTTCCCGCTCTTTGGGACGGAATTTCCAAAAATCCTTTCTTAGTGGGTGTCTATGTCATAAAAGCAATGTCCCTTCAAAATTTCACGTTCCTAGATTAAATGGCTTGAGCTGGGCATTGATGAGTCAGTCAAAATCAGTCAGTCAGTCAGGACACCTTCTTTTATATATATAGATTCTGGCTGATACTTGGATCGTGCAGCCCGTTTCCAGGCTAGTCTAGAACAATTTCAGTATTTGGAACTGGGCACCTGTCAATGCTCCAGAACTAGCAGTGTTTCTTGTTCTAGTTAAAGCACCAAAAGCAGAGAAGAAGCTCCCATGCAAACTGAGCCAAGGCCGAGGAGATGGTTTCTGTTTGTGGTTTCCTTGAAGCCCAGACCATGCAAGAAAAACAGGGGAAAGTTTCCGGCTTCATCTGGCCTGCTCCCATGGGAACCATCCCATTAATCTGCAAAGCTGAAAATTTCAGCTTGACATTTAATCAGACTCCCTATATTTGCCAGTGAACTGCAATCCAATTTATGGGTATCTGTCTGGGATACTTTACAAGCTTTTGCCCCTCTCCCTGATTCTTTTGTCACTCCACTCCTAGCTTCCCCGTCCCCCTTTCCCTTCACAACTCCTTCCCTAGGTTGCCTGTCTATTGTCATTCTTCGATTCTCTTTTACCCACACCTTCCTGTGACCTTACTTCAGGTCCCCTGCCATCTTAATCCAATGATCCGTTAGGTTTC
The DNA here is from genome assembly GCA_021292165.1 of Shinisaurus crocodilurus. NCBI lineage: Eukaryota > Metazoa > Chordata > Lepidosauria > Squamata > Shinisauridae > Shinisaurus > Shinisaurus crocodilurus. The sequence goes on along the minus strand of CM037886.1, from coordinate 26,521,764 downwards.
TGTAATCATGCAAATAGTTGTGGGTTTACTACGGGGACTGCTTTTCTGCTATGTCACAACAGCATTCAAATCCACCTACTCAAACCACCCTTCTGCATTTTCCCTCACTGCAGCTTCCTAAGGAACATTATAGAGGTTGTCCCCCAGGAGAGAGGTCATAGGCTCTCCAAACAGCCTCCCGACTTTCCTTCCCTCTCTCAGCTTCTGATAGTGCCTCTCCCACCCATCTTGGTGATACGCTCCGAAGGAAGGGGCATAGATACACACAGACAAGTGAAACGCTAGACAGGTAAATGACTGTCAAATAAATAAAAAAACAGGCTCAATTCCCCACGGGCGTCATTCCAAGGGTTAATACAGACTCTTGTTGACTCCAAACTCCTGTCCGATCCATGGAAGCGTAAAGTGATCACTTTCCAAGCATTCACACAAATCTCAGTTTCTGCAGTTGATGTCTGGCTGAGAATATGGACCCCCTGGTGTGAAAGTGACTCTTGCAAGCTGGCAGAAAGTATATGAGAGAGAGAGAGAGAGAGAGAGGCAGGCTACACTTGTGCCTTTGAAAACATCTGACAAACTGGGAGCAGGTGCAAAGACCCAAACACATGAGGTTTCACTGGCTCAGCTTTTCCGTAGCAACTGGGCTGTTATATAAAGGCGCAAAACACACTCTCCGCAGAACCATACCTTTCCCACCCAATCTATGGATAAAAATTTGGATCTGAGCCTGGGTGCCAGCCTAGCTGAGCAATATCAGTGCCATCTCGGCCCCTCTGGGAACAACGGTTGCCTGACCTCACAGGATTGTTGTGAAGATGCAGGATACAAATCCTGAATTAAGGGGTAAAAACAGATTGGTTTTCCATCACTAAAGGGAGCAACCTAATCCTAAGGAAGCCCCCACCCAGAGGTGTTAAGACTACAACACCCATCATCCCCAGTCAGCATGTTGGCTGAGGGTGATGAGAGTTGTAGTTCAACAGGTCTGGAGGGCACCAGATCGTGTACATATAACGGTTTGTAGAAAGATTGCCTGTGAAAAACAATTGAACCCTCCGCCTCTCCTATAGAAACAGATGGGTTTTTAATCTGCTATCTGTAGAACATGGGCAAATTTGCAGTTGATTCTGAGAGAAACAAGAAACTGACCGTCCCAACTCCAGCAAATATTCATATCCTTCAGAAACCACAATGCCTGGAGAACTCATGGGAATATAATGAAAATGTCACGTTAAAAAAAAATAAAATGCAACCCACACAATTGGAAGGGGGTGGAGTCGCACCAGAGCGGAGCATGATGTGAGGCGCCACAGAATTCAAAACTCCCCTCAAATATAAATTAAAACAATTCCCAAATATTTTCTAAACACACTCAGGAGGCCTGATTCATCATTTTTGATTGCCGTACTTGGAGATGAGAACACTAAACATGCACAAACAGCTTATAACATAATTAGACTACTGCAATTGCAGTGCCGAAGGTGGTAATGCCCCCACCATCTTTTTTTATCTTCTCGTAGTTTCTCTATAGAGAGAGAGACAAGATCCGGGTGGAGCTTCCTGTCTTGGCAACTACTCGGCTGCTGTTTGTTAAACAAAATAAAGCAGATTTCTCAGAGAGAGCAAAAAAAAAAAAAAAACCACAAGACCCAACGCCGGTCTGATACTGGTTTCCAGAAACCTCAAAACTAGATTTCTTGAAAGGTTCAAGTGAACCCTGGAGACACTAACAATTTCTTGCTAAGTAAACAGGTACTGTGAAGACATGGGCTGGAGATGTCGCTTGGGTGTGTACAGTGTGGAAAATGGTAACCGAGACACAACGAAGACTTGGTAGAATGCAAGAACGGAAGAAAAGGGGAAGGAAGGGGTCTGTGTGGGCTAGGAGCAAGGGGGCACGAACACGCTAGGAAGGAGGAAATTCTAAGCGATTATTTCAGCATGCCTTGAATTAATACAAGCCAGCCAAACCTTACACCAAAACACATAAATATCCAGCTGCAAATGGTTTTCTTATTTGCCAGTGGCAGCATGCATGGTTCCCTCCCCCATATTATCCTCACAACAATCCTGCGGGGTAGGTAAGGCTGAGAGAGAGAGAGAGAGTAGCTGGCGCAAGCTCACACAGCAAGAGCTTTGTGGCTGAGCGGGGATTTGAACCCGGGTCTCCCCGGCCCTATTCCAAACACTGCAATCCAGCCTTCCACAAGCGGGGCGCCCTCCTGCTGTGTTGGACTACAACTCCCATCGCCCTTCAACCTAACATGGCCATGCTGGCTAGGGATGATGAGCGTTGTAGTCCACCATGTCTGGAGGGCACCAGGTTGCAGAAGGCTTCTCGAACCACCACACCGGCGGTTTTAAATTAGCAGAAAGCTTGGCCTGAACTATGTGCTACAAACCACGTGTCAGCCCCAGGTCACGCTTGCCCCTTGCGAAGTCATCTCTGTCATCCGTTTGGTAGCTGGTTGTTTCTGCTATGTACAAAGCAGGGTACATTCTCTTCGCATTTTTCTGGCAGTATTATTAGCATTAACTGTAGCTCAGTGCTAGAGCACTGGCTTTGTATGCAGAAGGTCCCATGTAGCAATTGCTGGCACCTCCAAGATTTTTTTAAAAATTATTATTTAAAGAATCAGGAAGCCAGTGATGGGAGAGCCTTCAAAGTTGGTGCTAATGGACAAATACTTGGCCCACTCTTAAGGCAGCTTCCTATCTTGTCTGGAAGTGCATACAGTAATACCTTGGATTGAGAGCATAATTCGTTCCGGAACCGTGCTTGTAATCCGAAACACTCTTATATCAAAGCGAGTCTCTGGCGGGCGAGAGCGGGGCCGATTTCGGCCCGCTACGCCTGCTCTAGGCGAGCGGTTACATCCCTACGACTTGTCTTGCAAGACGTCGCTTGTTTATCAAGTCAAAATTTATTTAAAAATTTGCTTGCCTTGCAAAACGCTCTCAGACCAAGTTACTTGCAATCCAAGGTATTACTGTATCTTGTCTGGAAGCCCGGTGATGAAAACGGCATTACCAACGCTACTTCTTTACCAACCGTGTTGATGTTACCAACCCGCTTGATGTTGCGAGGGCGGAGTAAAAGGAGTACTGCTACTCCTTTTAGGGAGCGACAAACTCATTCCAGCCAAGCATTTCTCCCACCGATGACAACTGAACTCAAACTCATTTTGTTAATGATACCCAGAGACCTGCTTTCAGGAGCAACTGCTTCATTGTCCCTGTGTGATGAAGGCTCGCCTGGCGGAGAAGCCAATGATGGGAACGAGACTTCCGACGTGTGCGCTGACTCACACAGTGACCCGAGGAGAGTTATCGAAACTCAGGAGGCTCTGTGGCATGATATGGCGACAGTGATGCTGCCTTGCCATTTCCACGGGGACGTCGTGAAGTGCAATCACAACTCATAAAAGGAGAGACTAAAAGGCAAAGAGACATCAGAGTGTGAGGTGTTTAAGTCATGGGGGGGGGGGGGCTCTATGGGAAACAAAAGCAGGAGAGATCTTTCCCCTAAACACTATAATATAAATTGCTTAAAAAGGCCTATAAATGCAGTGCAGTAAGTGGATGGTTGTAGCCCGCATCATGGATGCAAAGTGTTGGCCGGGGTGGGGTGTGTGTGTGTGGCACTTCCATGTATATTACTTATTTCACTTTTTAAGGGGACTTTTCTGTCCATAGGTCTTCAAAGCGAGACATTAAAAAACAAAACAAAAAACCCAACAGTAGATGTATAAAAAGAATTAGCACGACGCAGCAGAAAAATCTCAAACAACAAAATTAATCAACGAAGCAGGAAAGCAGCAACTCATTCAAAACCAAATACCCAATAAAATAGGGTGTTGGAATGTCTGTAGCATGAGTGCCTATCAATCTCTGGGGGAGGGAATTCCACAACATAGGTGCTGCTACCAAAAAGACCCTGTCCTGTGTCACACACACACACACCTCTGACAGTTGTGGGACACAAAGCAAGGCCTCTGATGATGATCGCAACAAGTGGACAAAAGCAGAATTTCGCAACTTGTGGAGAAAGCACAACGCAACTCGCCAGCCATATACAGTGGAGTGTGCGTGCACGCACGCACGCACGCACACACACACACACACACACACACACTTTTCTGCTTACAAAACAAAACCAGGGTAGATGATGTGGGGTAGTAACCATCATGATACAAAGTAACCCAAGATGGAGTGTTTCTCCATTAGGGGATTAGACAAATTCAAGGAAGACTGGACTGACTATCAATGGCCACCTGGCTGTCACGCTGGCTATATATTACCGTACCTCCAGTATCAGGGGGGGGGGGGGCAGGCAGGATGCCTCTGTATGCCAGCTACTGGGAAGATTAGCAGGAAGGTGCTATTGCACTCATATCCTGCTTGTGGGCTTCCTGGAGGCATCTGGTTGGCCACTGTGGGAAAGTGGCTGCCAGACTAGACAGATGTTTGGTCTGATCTAGCAAGGCTCTCCTTATATTCTTCATCTGAATCTCCACTGCAGAAGAGTTCAATCATAGGAACACAATCAGGAAGATGCCTGATCTAGCTCAGGATGGCCAACAATGACTGCCACGGTTTTCAACCAGTGCCTTTCCCAGCCCAGGAGATGCCGCCGGGGGGGGGGGGGGGTTTAAACCTGGGAAGTTCTGAATACAAAACCTGTGTTCTACCACTTCGCTACAGTCCCTTCCTCACTTAAACCCCTTTGATGGACTCGTCAATATTTTATTTCCTTGCTCGGCGCAGCCAAAAATGGCATGCAATCTTGCTTTGGAGAGCAATTTTCTGCCATTGTCGGGGCTTTTGAAGAAGGAAGTCATCCCATCCCTCACCCCAATTCTGGGAGAATCCCTCTGCGGGGAGGTTGGTAAAACCCAGTGCACCACAACAATACTGTTACTCTGAAACTTTGGAGGCCAGTTTGCTTCCAAATCTGCTTGCCCAAATTGGGGTCCCCCCCGGTATGTTCTCCATTACTCTCTTCAGGTACAAACAAATGAACAAACACATACCGAGCTCTACCTTCCTTCCTCGTCTGAATTTAGTCATGTCATGAAACATCATCACATAAGACAGCCTTCCTCAACCTGGTGTCCCCTCCTCCAGATGTTTGGACTACAGCTCCCAGCATTCCTGGCCATTCCCCATGCTGGCTGGGCTGATGGGAGTTGTAGTCCAAAGCATCTGGAAGGCAACAGGTTGGAGAAGACTGATAAAAGTGAGATTTATGTGGTGTGTGTGTGTGTGTTGCTGCTGCAAAAAAAAAATTATTTAGTCTGGTGCAGACTGACAGGCATAAACAACATGGCTTGGTTAAGTCCAGAAGCATCGCAGAAGGGAGATTTACTGCATTCTGGCTGTATATATTTAAAGAAAGAAAAACCTACCTTCATCTAAACAATCAGTTCTAGGAAATGCTTAGCTGCAGTCTAAGGGTGGCATTTTTATTTATTTTTTTATTTAACTAGGTTTTGTGGCTCGGGTGGCGGGGATCCAAGCTGTTAGAGCAAAGGACTCTCTGTCTCTTGCCTTTCCAGTGGAAATATTTCACTCTGTCATTTTGGGCTGCCTATTTGCTTTCCAGGTCCTGCTCTCCCGGTGTTGTCTGCTGGCTGCCACTGTGTCGCCCCCACAAGTGACCCACGGGGAAATCTGAAGCCGCCACAATCTGGGAGAGCTTGAAAAAAAAAAGGGGGCGGCGAGGGGAATAAAACATGGGCTTAGCAGAAAATAGCCAAATGTTCCCAAAGTGAGGCCCCCGTGGTTTGCCTGCGCCTTCCATACTGTGCAGAATTGTGGTCCTGTCTCTCCCCAAATATGGAAAAGGAAAAAAGTGGGGAGCAAGTTCAGGGCAACATCGAGCCGAGAGAGGTTCAAGAGGCTAGAAAACTTCAGAGTGGCAACGTTAGAATTTAAGAGGGAAGGAGCAAAACTGGGCAGAAGGGCAGAACTGGGCAAAGGGGAAAGTGAGCGTGGAATATTTGTATCTTTAGCCATATGATAATGGCTAAACTATACTTAAATGAGGAGTACATCTGACGATTAACATGAACAAAACGCGGTATCCTTTTCGCCGGTCATCTTTGCTGCAAGATGTGGTGATGGCTGAGCGGGTGGGGGTGGTGGACGGTGTTGGGCTTAATGTCGGAGATCCGGCCTCAAGTCTTTGCACAGGTGGTGCTCCTCTGCTACCACTTTGCACGGCTGGACATATTATCAGCAGTCCTGCCCATCCATTAAGAGGCTGGGGGGAACAGGAAAGGCCTCTTTCTGAGATCCCAGAGGACTGCTAGCCAGTCAGGGCAGACCATACTGGGCTAGACAGATGCAGAGGCGGTGTTAGGGGGCGGCCCACTAGGGCTGGAGCCCCGAATCTTTCATTTGGAGCCCCGAATCTCTGGGATGTCACTTGTCCCACCACCCTGCTGTTCTTGGGCACCTGCAGGAAAGAAAGGCCCAGGGGCCCTGAGGATCTCTGTGGCATCCGATCCCCCTGGATCAGCTGGCTTTTGGCCCACCTGTGCTTCCCTCCTCTTGAATCTTTCCACCTGAGGTTTTTCCCTGAAATCAAATACCCTCCTCTCCCCTGTCCATACATCCCTTTTTACAAATAGGGCTGTCCTTAGGAGACAGGTTCCTTTACAGACATTAGAAATTAGCATATGCAAATGTGTGCTCTCCCCCCCCCCTTGTGGGCCCGAGCCCCGGATCTTCTCGGTACCTAGCACCACCCCTGGATGGATGAAGCGTTTCCCTGTGTTCCAGCGCTGGCCGACTGCCGAGAGGGGAACAGGGCACTTCCTGTGCCCTCTGAACTGGTGGCCAACGTTTGGTGTCGGAAGAGAGCATGAACAGGGCTGCCCCCATGTTTTGGGAGGCCCTCGGGCATGATGCCTCTTCCCCACCGCTGCTTCGTTTGTCCTCATCTTCTGGGCCCAATGTCCACAGCCGCCCAGAGGGAAAGGCCACTGGAGGCAGCTGCCTCCTCTCCTCAAATCTGCTCGTTGTTCTCTCACACCGAATGGGCAGGTGACCAACAGCAAGGACATGGAGAAGCAGAAGGGCGAGGGGTCTCCAGTGCTTGGTAGTGGCAGCCTCTGCCGTGGCCCAGTGATGCCGACCCAGTGATGCCGATGGAATCAACTCCCTAGGGAGGTGGTGGGCTCTCCCAGTCTGGAGGCATTCAAGGTGCAACTGGACAAGGTGCAACTGGACAATCATCTGTCAGGGATGCTTTGACCTGGATTCCTGCACTGAGCAGGGGGTTGGACTCGATGGTCTTGTAGGCCCCTTCCAACTCTACTGTTCTTTGATTCTATGACCCCCTGGCACCGGCACCGTGCATAAGAATCCCTACATCAGAGGTTCCACTTTGTTATCAAAGTCGCAATTACAATTTTGATAGATGCTCTGCCTACGAAGCCCGTGTGGTACCTATAACTTTACTGACAGGTTGTGGGAGAAGCGCATAACGAATGGTGACGCATTGTATGACTAGTGATCTGGATTACAGAAGTCTGGATAAAGGAAGGCTTTACTACAGTTTATAGAAATACTTTTAACACCTCTCCCTTCCTCCACCCACCCACCCACCCCCACTATCTCTCAGACACCCTAATCTCATTTCCTTTGCAGAATACTCTCTGTGAAGTGTACACAACGAAACAACGTTCAAATGCTCTTCTGGAGAAAAATCACAACTGCAGCTCCAAATTCCCAAACCTGGAGTAAAAGTTTTTTTTTTTTTTTCTGTCTGAATATCTCACATTTTTATTGCAAAGATCTGGCTGGGTTTCAATCAATGGTGGAATTCACAACAGAAGAATGGTGTGTGTGTGTGTGTGTGTGTGTGTGTAGTATTTTAAATGACAAATTCCCACACAACTTCCTAAACAGTTTGTTCCTCTTGGTATAAAAACAAACGAAGAAAAAAAAAGTGTTCCTAGAGCTTAAATTTAAAATGTTCACATGAAGGAAAAATCAAAAAAATCAGCTAGACCATGAAATGGCAGCCATTTTGTGAAGGAGAGACAGACAGACAGAGGAAGAGTAACTCAAAATGTTAGGGGTTTCTAGCAGGCTTTGATAGTAGCTCAGAAAGATCTAGAACTAAGTAAAAATTTCTGGGGAGGAGGTTGTTGAGAGAAAAACAGGCCTGTGGCTCACGCTGGCTCAGCTTGTCTGAGCATGGAAAGCTGAGCAGGGTCAGGCCTGGTTGTTACTTGGATGGGAGACCCCTCCTCTAGTTTCCTGCATTGAGCAGGGGGGTTGGACTGGATGGCCTCGTAGGCCCCTTCCGACTCTATGATCTGTGAAATCCATGAAACACCATCTCCAAATATTTGGATAATTGCTTCTCTCAAACACTGCTCTGTCAAGTAGGCCAGACTCACAGCTCCCTGCAAGCACAAACCTTGAGCTACTTACCGGTACTCCAACACAGTCCTATTGTAGGAAGGAAGGAAGGAGATAGAAGAGAGGTCACAGAATCATCAATTTTTAGTGTCGAAAAGGAGCTTGGGGGAGATCACCTGGTCCAACCCCCTGCTCAATGCAGGCTCTACAACAGTGTTCTCCAACCTTGGGTCCCCAGATGTTTTTGGCCTACAACTCCCAGCATGCCCCAGCCAGCTACGCTGGCTGGGGCATGCTGGGAGTTGTAGGCCAAAAACATCTGGGGACCCAAGGTTGGAGAACACTGCTCTACAACTCAGCAACATGCTTCAAGGAATTGTTACATTTTACTTCTATATAATTAAGGCAAGCACCTCACCGACTTGGCACCAGCTCCCCGAAGCACTGGCAGATTGGATGGTACCTGAAAGGTCTGATCTGGCCTGGCGCTCCTACCACTTATCCACACAGTGACGGGGGCGACCCAACTCTGGCCTATGGGCTGACCCTGTGTGGCTGCCAGCTCCAAACTTAGGGCGAGTATCGGGACCTTCCGATCCGATCTGAAGTGGCCCCAAAAGTGGGACACGCAGCCCCTTGTGCTGCTCCTCTTCCTAAATCAAGACAAACCCGGAAAACAGCCACAAGAACCCAGGGATTTTAAATGGCAGAATAAAAACTTTTTTCCCCCCTTTCACTCATGGTGAATTCATTGTCATTAAATATATATATATATATATATATTTATATATATTTCTGCCTTGGAGCTTCTTGGAACTGGAAACTGAAGCTGCCTCGTGCTTATATATGATACACACACACACCGTCCCCAAGTTGTGGTTTTCCCTTTGTGAAGATGTGCTTAAAGCAGAAGAGAAGCCAAATGTAAATTTAAAATGATAATCCTTGCATCTTCCATCTGTTGGAATTTTATTTTAGGGCCCCAAAAAGTTCACCTGTGAAACAGATAGTACAGCAACCGCCTGCAGCATGGTGGGTGTTGGCCCGCTCTCTTCAAGGCCAACATTAATATACCCCCAAGCTGGGCCTACTTTCCAGTCTGCTGAGATTGCCGCGTATTTGGTAGGGCCGCCACACCCTTTGCTTCTGAAAAGGTTACTACGGCCTTAATAGATGCCTGACAGGGAGGTGCTCAAGAGGAAACATGTTTCCCGCCAGTGCATTTCCAGCCAGGAAGAGCTGCACCTCTTGCATTTCTGTCTGTCATGCAGCTGTTAAGGGCACAGACACTCTGCCAACACACACACACACACACACACACACACACACACACACACACCAAGACACTATGTAGCCCATTTCTGATGCAACTTCGATGCACTCATGTGCAAAGTGAATAAGGCTGCAATCCTATACATATTTAGGAAGAAAAAACTCCCATGCTGGGAGTTGTAGGATTTTTTTCCTGCCTAAACATGCATAGGATTGCACCCTAAATGGGTGTATAACACAGCTCTAACATTAGTTTTGTTGTTTTGTTGTTTTGAAGGAAAGAAGCTGTGTGTGTGTGTGTGTGTGTGTGTGTGTGTGTGTGATTTTAAGCATAAAAGCGGCAGGAGGGCTTCTTAATCCTTTTTCACTTCCCCCCAGCCATTTCTCTGCTCCCAATCATTGCACCCCAATGTTGCTTTTCACTTACGGGGTTCAAACCATACACACATTTTAACCCCATCGAGGGAAAGAGTCAGCAGACAGCACCGCCCTGCCCCAGCATTTCTCCGCTCCAAATACCCCCGTTACCCCTGTTTGTGCACGACGAGGTGAGCACCTTACTGTGTTCAAATAAGTACGTCATAGATAGCCTCGTCTGACTGTCACCTTTTCAAAAGAAAATGTGCAAGGATTATCATTTTGAATTAACGTTTAGCTTCTCTCCAGCTTCAAGCACACCTTCACAAAGGGAAAACCACAACTTGGGGACGTGTGTGTGTGTGTGATATATATAAGCACGAGGCAGCTTCAGTTTCCAGTTCCAAGAAGCTCCAAGGCAGACATAAACAGCTTTTATCCTTGATGTTACCCCCAGACACCCACAGAATTGACCAAGCTGAGTAAATCCGGAGAGGATTTTCAGGCATTATGCACCCCCCCCCCGCCAACCCACGCCTGCCCCCCCCCAACCTGCATCCCAGCTCTGACAGCATCCTTACTCACGACCACATGAAAAACACACAGCTCTGTTCTGGGATGGATGGGGCAGCAGGGATCTGGCAGCTGCAAAACTGACCATAAATGAGAAACAATGGCGGTCGGGGGGGGGGGATTTTGTTTGGAAATACAGTCATGCCTTGGATGGAGAGCATAATTCGTTCTGGAAACGTGCTTGTAATCCAAAACACTCTTATATCAAAACAAAATCCCCCCCCCCAAAAAAAATTTGTACAGAGATTTTTAATTTAAGCCATACTACAGTACTTGTATTGCAAGACGTCGCTTGTATATCAAGTTAATAAATAAATAAACAAATAAATAAATATTTAAAAAATTGCTTTGTCTTGCAAAACACTCTCAAACCAAGTTACTTGCAATCCAAGGTATTACTGTACAAAGCATTTTCGCATTTTTGTGAGCCCAAGGAAATTAGGAACCAGTTTGCAGGTGAAACTCCTCCCATGTGTGAATTTCGGCTGCAATCCTAATTACACCCTTAACTAGGAAGTACGTAAGCCCCACTGAACACAGAAGAACTTCTTCTGGAGTATTTGCGCTGGTCTGCACTGCTTGAAGTTGTGAGGCTATTCTTTTGAGATAGCGCAACGCGAAGCCACCTTCCCGTCGCAATGCAAGAGCTGCCCTATTCCGTGCACATCAGAATGCAGAGCTGTCACCCACATGTCGTGGTGGTGGCGGGGGGCCGGGCATATTCAGTAGCGATATGGGGAGGAAGGTTTTCCACCACTGTATTTTTTTCGACAAGAAACATTTTCCGTTTGTAAAAATGCATTCCTCCGTAAAATTAATCAGTAACGTGAATACAACGTCAGTCAAATTAGGCAGGCTCAAATTGCCTTCTCCACTTCAATAGTGCTGGGATAACTGTTCCTAATCTCTGCGAGAGGTTTCGATACTGCTTCGATGGAGCACAATCCTTTGGTTGGGTTGGCCTACCTCCCAAGGTCATATAAAAAAGGGGGCAGTGCAGCTTGCTTCCCCATTTCAAGTCATCACCGTCCCACAAAAAAATGGAACGCTTGCTCTATGCACACCGCAACGCATTTTAAACGTGTTGACTTGGAAACCCCAGACAAGGGGTGGGTGCGGATCTATCCAACCCATTTTACCTTGCTTTGCGTTTTTGTCTTCTGAAACCTTTATACTCTGCCAAGCGCTGTCATAAAGGAACATGCGGTCTCTTTTCACTAAATCAAGAAAACAGGAGAGCTTTTTTCTTTCCCAACCGCCTTCCTCCCCCCTCCCACTGCTGTCCTGCCCAGTGTCAAACTTTAGACTGTAAGCGCCTTGGGGCAGGGATTCGTCTTCTGCTGCTCATGTTCCTGTGCCAAACGCCATGTACAGAGATGGTGCTACTATAAACAACAACTGTTAACAGCAGGGCTTTTTTTCTGGTGGAACTCACCGGAACTGAGTTCCAGCACCTTTTCTTCTATTAATTGCATTACAATTTAATCGCCATCTACTCCCGAGGAAATGTAATCCAAGAGTTCCGGTACCCTTTTCTCCAGAAAAAAAGCATTGGTTAACAGTAATAACTCCAGAAATCGTGCTTGTCCCTGAAGCCTGTTGTGACAGTCTCTTCCTTCTCCCTCTCTCTTCCTTTCCCATAATCTATGTGTTAGGCAGGGGGCGGAAAACAGGATTGCCCTGAAAGGTTCCATGCATTCCCCCGCCCCCACCACCAAATAATCTTTAAAAACAAAACAAAAACCCAACACAGCCAAATGCTGGAGTACAGCCAGTCGCTGCTGCAAGTACTCGGAAGCAGGTCAGAGGTACCGAGGCAGGGAAAATGCCCCCGTTTTCCTCTGGCAATTTTCTTTGGCAAAAGTTGTGTGGGAACTCTCAGAACGGGGGACTGTTCTTGATAGCGAAGTTGTGGAGCAGAGGAGCGAGCGAGAGAGAGAGAGAGAGAGAGAGAGAGAGAGAGAGAGAGAGAGAACTTTTGAGTGCATATTTATCTATGTGTTTTGAGCAAAGAGGAATGTGGGAGAAATCTTCAGGCAAAATAAAATCCTTTGCACAAATGCCAGTATTCCAAAGAAGCTCCCGCCTGCCCACCCCCGCCCAGCAATCCAATTTCACTCCTGTTTCATATTGTGTTCAATTGTTCTCCATTTAGGATATCCTTCTCACCTTATTCCAAGAGTTTAGGGAAGAGTTAGGATGCAGCCAAGAGTGTTGGGAAGGACCATAGCTCAGAGAGAGCACCTGCGCATCAGGTCCCAGGTTCAATTCCGCTGTCTCCAGGTAGGGCTGGGAAAAACTCCCCGCTGAGAGCCACTGCCAGTCAACTTCGACAATACTGGGCTAAATGGACCAATGGTCTGACTCGGTAGAAGGCAGCTTCCTATGTATCGCCACAACAAACCTATTATGTAGATTATGCCATCTAGAGCACCGTTAAGTTCACCAGTCTAAAAATATTTGAAAGGCCGCTTGCTACTATGTGAGCCTGCCTTCCAGTTGAGATCCTTGGAGAGAGTTCTGACCTGCATCCCATCATTATCTTAAATTAGGCTGGCGGGCATACGGGATAGGGCCTTTTTGGTAGTGGCACCTACACTCTTGAACTCCCCCCCCCCAAAAGGTGAGTCTGGTTCCAACAAATGGGTGAAATTTTCTCTTCTGCCAGGCTGAGGACAAAGTTCTGCTTTTTGACCCTTGATTCCTGCTTGTGCCTGTTCCATTATTAGTTATATTTTTGATGTTTTGTTTGTCATTTTATTGCCATTTTTATTACGTTATTATTAATACAGTTCCATCAGGGTGCATGGCACTTTACAGATTTAACAGGGGGAGGTCCCTGTCCTGAGAAGCTTACAATCTAACATTGAACACAGGGGAAACAGCAGGGGAAGGAGAAGGGAAGGGAAGCACAAGCAAACTAGGAAGTTGTTTCAGTTGCACGTGCTTAGGCTTAGTTACAGAGCAAGTCACAGTACAGGGCCCCAGGGGTTTGTGCCAAAGGTTTCACGGAAAAGGTGGGTTTTGAGGGGGGATTTGTAAAAAGTACCATCACTTTAATTATTCTTTGTATACTGCTTTGGGGGTCTGCTGGCAGAAAAGCAACACATAACATAAAACATAATATATTATATTGCAAACATAATCAGCAACAATCAGTATCAGACTAGAATTGATCCATGAAAATTCAGCTGATTATAATTTTAAGGTGCTGTCCTTCTAGCCCTTCCATATATTTGCTACTGAGCCAGGTTCAAAGTATTATTTTATTTATTTATTTATTTATTTATTATATTTATATCTCGCCTTTTTTCCTGCAAGGAACCCAAGGCGGCTTACATAATCCTCCTCCTCTCCATTTTATCCTCACAACAACCCTGTGAGGTAGGTTAGGCCGAGAGTCAGTGACTGGCCCAAAGTCACCCAGTGAGTTTCATGGCTGAGTGGGGACTAGAACCCGGATCTCCCGAGTCCCAGTCCAACACTTTCACCACTACGCCACACATATTCTTGTTACAATTTAGGGCCTGGTCACCTGAAAGATTGTCTCCTCCTGTGTAGACCACTATGATCGGGGGGGGGGGGGAGGCTTTGCTGTCTGAGCCACGCCCTGCAGAATCCCAGCTGGCAGCAAAGGGGCCTTCTCTGTGGCGGCACCCTCCCTCTGGAATGACCTCCCCTCTGCGATACGTTTACTAAAAACTTACTTGCTTACCCGGGCTTTTCCCAACCTTATCTAAATGCTGTTTTCCTTCACTTATCTAACTACTGTTATGCTTTTAATGATGCATTGTTTTGTAATATGCTGTGAACTGCTTCAGGATTTTTAAAATGGGAAGCAGTATATAAATGTACTAAAATAAAATAAATATTTGCCTTTACCGCCCCAAGCCCTGGATTTCCCCCCACATAGCCTTATTCAGTGTGCTGGCAAACTTAAAACACAAACTAGAGCAATGCACTTTACCCTCTTTTCTTGGAACAAAAAAAGGTACACAAAACCCCAGAGGCTGAGAAGCTTTCCATCTTGAACCTTTATCTCTGAAGTACCAAGCCCCTGTACTACAAGCACAGACTTAAAATTGCTACATATCCAACTCTCACCAGCGGAGAATCTAATTTTAATTTCAAAACCAAGATAAAAGGAGAAAATATTCCCCTTTGTGGCTTTGAGTAACACCAGCTCTAGCAAGAGGGTGGTTTTCTGTCCTCAGATACGGATCCGCTGCATAATGAATTTCTGATAGCAATAGATGAAGGAATGCTAACATACACAGGCAAGGTGGTCAACATTCTTGCTGTCTGCCTCTGGGTTAAATCAAGCATTCTGCCCTGGTATCTAGGCGAATGAGCAAATGAACACCACTTCAAGAAGGCTGATTTTGCTCCTCTCCTTTTATCATATCATCATGATCATGATCATCATCAAATAAAATAAATCATCATCATCACCACTGTGGTTGAGAAAAACTTAGTTAAGCTGATTGGTGTGGCGATCCCAGGTGATAGCCGGGTAGAAGAAAAAGAGATGGAAAAAGATCACGGAATATCAGGATTTGAAAATTGGAAGTACAGCGTCTCTGGGAGAAAAGCACACCACTGATTCCAGTAGTGATAGGAGCGTTAGGGGCAATCCCAAAAGGGTTGAAAAAGCACCTGAGTGCAATTGGTATTGGTAAGATCACGATAGCGCAGTTACAAAGAGTAGCACTACTAGGTACTAGCTGCATAATCAGACGATACCTCACTGACTCTTAGGTACTGGGTTGTCCCGAGCAGTGAGGTTCCAAAGATCCGGTCCAAACATCTGGTGGATCGTGGATATCTGGATTTCTACGACTATATTTCTGCCCTTTCTTTCCTCCAAGGAGCTTGTGTTGGCATACCATGGTGTCTCCCCCCACAATAGTTTCTCATCACAACAACCCTGTGAGGTAGGTTAAGCTGAGAGATAGCCCAAGGTCAGCTGCTGCGCTTCATGGCTGAGTCCGGGATTTGAACCGGAGGTCAAAATACTGGAAGTCGCCGTAAAGCCCCAAAGATTTTGCTGCTTGGCTTGAAGCTAGCATATGAGACGGGTTTTTAGCTGGCAGAAGATACCTAAAATGAAGGGAAAGAACAACGGTGGAGAGATCAGGGAAAGCTCAACCTAGTCTTCCTGATACTGCAAATAGCTGGTTCTCTGTTGGAAGTCTAGTCCCCAAAGACACATGATTATGTAATATTCTGCCTTAAAAAAAAGAAAGAAAGCATAGCAGTGAATTTGGAGCACTTGTATTTCAGCAAAAACAAAGAGGAATTAAGTTACAGAAAGGGGTGGGTGGGTGAAAATGTGAGTGCAAAATGCCTCGGAAACCAGAAGTGAAATGTAAGATTTGGGGGAATGGCTTGGGTCCCAGGCTTTTTAAATTCTGGGTCTGGCAACAACACACACAGCATTTGGTAAAGGGGAGGATCCAGTGAAGGACACAATGTTCCATAAGAAAATCCCAATTTAACAAAAGCAGCACGCCCGGAGAAAGAATTGTGGATAAAACTGCTTAGACATCTTTTATTAGGAATGAGAATATTACATTATTCCTCAAATGCTTTGCCAGCTCACAACCTTGCAGGTGTGGGCCTGGGTTAGTGCCTGGATGGGAGAGCTTGAGCTCCGCCACAGAAAATGTGTGAGATCATTCCTTCTATTAGCAATGTTCAAGAGTGGCTGCCAATCCGTACGCAGCCAAAGCAGCAGCACAGTTTGCAGAAGTACAAAAACATACTTTTGTACTTCTGCAAACTGTACAGTAGTTTGCAGGGGGAGGCGACGACTAAGGGGGAGGCAAAAAAAACCCGGACCAAAACAGACCGACGAGGATTGAGCGTGTCGAATGTCTGTTGGGAAAAGGGGTTTGAAAAGTGGGGTGGGGGAGATGGAATGGAGCACCCAGGAAGAGGGCATGGCTGGCTGGAACCATGAACAGGAGCACTCTGTGCTGCTGCAACGTTTTATTTCATACGGCAGTATTTTAATTCAGGATCCACTCGTGAAATGTAACAAGCACATTTATAAAAGCAACTTCGTGAAGTCATGAAGCAGCCTTACGCTGTCAGACCGCTGGAGCATCTTGACCAGTATTGTCTGCCCTGATTGGCAGCAACTCCAACGAATCAAGCAGAGCGAGAGCGAGAGCGCGCTCTTTCCCATTCCTAAAGTCTCCTGAGAAACGTTAACTGCCCATGCCAGGGATCGAACCTGGACCTTCCTTCATATTAAATATGAACTGTGATCCTTCCCAGAAAACCCTGGCCCCCTGAAATCCCAGGTTGCTTGTGGGTGAATTGTGGGAGAGGGGAAGAGAAGAGAGACTCCATAAATGCTTGGGGCACCCTCTCTTTGATAGTATGTCACAAACTCCAGAACCCACATCTGCTGCTGAAGCAGGAACCAGAGTTTTGACCCCAGTTTGTTTGTTTGTTTGTTTATTTATTGTATTTATACCCCACCTTTTTTCCTGCAGGGAACCCAAGGCGGCTTACATAATGCTCCTCCTCCTCCTCTCCATTTTATACTCACAACAACCCTGCGAGGTAGGTTAGGCTGAGAGTCAGTGGACTGGCCCCAAAGTCACCCAGTGAGTTTCATGGAAGGCGGGGGACTGGAACCCGGATCTCCCGAGTCCCAGCCCAACACTCTCGCCACTAGGCCACATCAAGCCCAACCTCGGTGTCCGTTAAACCACTGCAGCACGCGTCTGTACTCCGCAACTGCAAGGCCTGGGGTGGCGACCGAGAGGGGAGCCCCCCCGTATGATTCGGCCCGCTTGCACGGTGGTGGGGCACGCAGTCTTGCAGCAGCGCCACTGAAAGATGCAACTGGAACGTAGACCTACCTATGAATGCATACCTACAGACAGGGCCCAAGACCAACACTTTGCTTTGGGCAGAGCTACGCGACAGGCCTGAGCGGTACGAAAGTCGCTTGCCAGAGTAAACACCCGCTGGTGCTGGTCCCACTCGCACAGGAGTCTTCAGAGCGGAAACTGCTAATGGGTTGTGCCAATCATTACAGCTCAATCAGCATTATATGAAAGTGAGACGATACCTGGAAGGACTTGATGCACCAATATGCAGGACTACATTTTGCATGGCTTTTACATGCAGGACTGTTTAAAAGAGCCTAAAGATAGTATAGTAAAGGGGGGAAGAGCCCTTTGCACTGTCAACTCGATTATGATAGATCGAGAGGCACAATTCCCATTAATGTCTAATGGGGGAAAAAAGGTGAGCGGGGAAATCTCCCCGCACAGCACAGTGAAAAGGCCGCCTCTGTATGCCCTAATGCATCTCTCCAGAATTTCTCTTCCGAAAACTATCAAGCGCTTCTCGTGCTCGGGAAACCTGAGAGTCGACTGAAGGGAATCAGAGGGTGCTTAGAATCAGAGGTGCTTAATACCAGCTCAGATAGAAAGGAGGATTTAATGCAAATTTACGGGACAAGAGCGCACGTTAGCACCCCTTGAGAATGAAGGGTCTGCTTTGCAACTAGGCTGTGGAGAAAAAGAAGAAAAATATGCTCTTTGCCATCTTAATATTTTAGGGGTGGGGGGCTCTTTTCTTCAGAAAAGACAGAGGCAAGTGATCTTGTAAGGACCAGAGAACTAGAGTCCTGGAGATGAATGTTCCCATTCTAAAGAATTCGCAGGGACCTCGTACTCTTTGAGTAATGTTATTGCTTGTGAAGCTTGCTCGGGGCTCCAGGGATAAAGCCAGTCAGCCAATTACTGTCTTAGATCTCCAAAGCCTCTTTGCTGCCTTTAGGAATAAGCATCATGTGCTCTTTGCACTGGGCATCACCCTTGGGAGGTAAGGCAGTCCACTGCAGAGGGGACAGCGCGATTGGGGTCCAGGGCATTTTACTTGAAAAACTATTTTTAATTTTAAAAAAATCTTGCGATGGGTAATGGGTCCAAAATAAGGTCTTGTTAAATGCTGACTTGAATTTTAAAAAAATTTCCACGGGGGACGTTCCTTAACAGACACACACGGTACGATGCTGATCGTCAGTGTTTAACTGTCCTTTGTGCAAATTCATTTTATCCCGATAGATAATGGTAAAGAATTTGATACCGAGGGCACAGTCCTATAGCACGTTTAGACATTTAAAAAAAAAGGCCTACAACTCTAACCATGCCCCAGAGGCAGCTATGCTGGCTGGGGCATGCTGGGACTATTTGATTTCAGAGTTATTTACCGGACATTACCCTGCAAAAAGTTGCTCCAAAGGGCTGTGTCTTCGTATGAGCCAAACTGGTGAAATCAGCAAGTAGCATGACGTCTCTTTTGCACTGTTCAGCTTGCAGAACGTAAGATCCCCTAATCGCCACACTCTATATCAGTGGCAGCTTGATAGTATAATTTTTAAAGGGTAGCTAAAAACAATAAAGCATGCATGTTCCTGCCCACTGAAAAGTACATGTGATCACCACGAGGAAGTGTTGCTTTTAATAATAGGTAATATTAACAGCCCAAAATGGATGATGAAATGGACGCGGTGGCAGTACGGGAGGGGCGGGGCGGTAGAAACTGGGCCGCAGGCTTTCAGCTCTTGTGTAACGTGATGGATATTAAGCCTAAAGGGAGAGAACTGGGTGAGTGCTATTTCAATGCAGCGTGACTGAGCGGCCACATGGATTCTGTCTGCTCCTGCTCTATTAATAGGATAAAACTTAGATCGGAGAGGGAGGGCTGGTTGGTTATACACACTGCTTGCATCGAGAGGAACAGCCGCTCCGGAGTGGGCCCGGCTGCCATTTCCGGGACAAGCCTTCGGGGATACTCCCCGCCAGTGCGGTCAAAACAAACTGGTGGCACTCCTTCCCCGTGTTCTCCTTCCTGCAAGAATGTGGGAGAAGACGTCGCATGGACGGGAACGGACGTGTGGCTACTGGACTGAGCATTACGTTGCAAATTGCTTCGGCGGCTGGCCGCCCTGACCAGGGCAACTCCATCCGTGCACTGTATTAAGGCGATGGCTGCTCTGGAGCCTGGCCCAACATTTAGGGTACATTAAAGGTACATAGGAACACCCTAGTAGAGAACCCTCTACTCCAGTGTTCTCCAACCTTGGGTCCCCAGATGTTTTTGGCCTACAACTCCCAGCATGCCCCAGCCAGCTACACTGGCCAAGAACATCTGGGGACCCAAGGTTGGAGATCACCGCCTACGCTATGCCTACTGGCAGTGTCTCTCCAGGGTTTCAGACACGGGACTTTCCCAGCCTCACCTGGAGACGTCAGGAATTTAACTTGGGACATTTTGCATGCAAACCCTGCGCTCTGCTACTGAGCAAAAGTCTGACGCCCAAATATCATTAGCATTAGCACTCAAATTAACTGCTGCTGCTTTAAAACCTCTGCTAATTTCCCCCTCTTCCTCCGTCACATCTCTAGACACAATCTCTCACACCTTACAATGGGCGTTTTCTTTTTTTGCCTGGTGTGTGTGTGTGTGTGTGTGTGTAGGTGTATAGGTGCGCCCGCACACACACACACACACACTTAAAAAGCCCCTGCCTTCCTATAAATATGGGCAAACACATATCTGGAGACTTCACAAACTTTATTAAAAACAAAAATGCGTATCTTCAGGGGATTTGGCAAAAACCTATCAATTATTTTTAATTGCCTGGAAAGTTTTAAGTCAGAAAAAAAAAAATGGTGCCATGTAAATGTTAGGCATGTGTGTGTGTGTGTGTGTGTGTGTGTGTGAGAGAGAGAGAGGCTCTGCTTTGTAGGTGAAAAGAAAGTAGGAGAGACCCCCCTTTTGGTCTCACCCTCTCCACCGTACATCTTGTTGACATGAATGGACGGTCTGTTCGCAGACCTCCTCAAGGGGAACTGAACTGAAGCTTTCTATGATGGAAACCAGATTCCACTTGACCTTGTGGGACCATAAGAAGTTTCCAAAGGCAGGCTTAATTATAAGCTTTATTGGGGCTCTGAAGCAGGATCGCTATTTAGACTGCTCAGGTGGGGTGGGGGGGGGCAGTTTCCGCCATCTCTTTGTGTTTCGGATCGCATGTGATTATTTGCTTTTTAGCAATTTGATCTCCGGTGCAACCACGGGTGAGACTTTGGAGCTGGCAATGCATCTTACCCACCCACCCCCTATTTGAAATGGGCCCTGTCCTGCTCCAAAGTCGGGCTTCATTATAAGCTGTGGCCAGATCTTCCCCATGCACTGATCACTAGCAACAGTTGCTTCCTGGGCTTATTGTGATTGGTGATATTCTATGTCCTCTACAATCCTGGCCAACTTGGTCCAGAAAGGCTACGAGATAGATCAGTGTTCTCCAACCTTGGGTCCCCAGATGTTTTTGGCCTACAACTCCCAGCATGGCTGGCTGGGGCATGCCGGGAGTTGTAGGCCGAAAACATCTGGGGACCCAAGGTTGGAGAATATTGGGATAGTTTCTCAATGACAAAAGGGCTCCCAGCTTTCTCCTGGTACTGGATGAATTCTAGCTATGCAAAGCATGGTGGCTCCTATCTTACGACAAGTCAATACAGAAGTGGCCAAGACCCAAGGCAGAGGAGAGACGCCAAAATATCAGCAGCAGACAAGCGCAAGTATTTTCCATTTTGCAAAAGGTTTCCAGAAAAGGCAGGGCGGGTGGGTGTGGCTGGGAGCAAGGGAGGCTGCACCGGTGTTTTTGTCTGTGCTCACCTCTGCACGCAAAGGTGGCAGATGAGGAAAGCGTGGCTTACCGGAATGGGCTATGGAGCTTTTGGTACTGGATTCGGCCCTGGACCCTCACAAGTAAGTCCACCAGGGCTCCACACTGTCAAATGTCCCATCTCCTTCCCGTGAGCATGATAATAAACCCCCAGCCTCCCTGCTGACGAGGGGGTCCACTTTTCCACCTCTCAACACAGTGAGTGTTTCATGGCCAAGGAGCCCCAGCCTCTCTCACTAGCTTGGACCTGGGGAGGGGTGTAAGGTCATCTCCACATCTGCACTGAACTTCTGAGGGCTCAGTGCAATGGCAAGGAAGATACCCACCCGCCCCAGCTAGAGGTCCCAGCTAGAGGGGAAGGTTGAGGGTGGACATTCTGACAGTGGGCACCCAAGGTACTTGGGAGTGTTTTGGCCAGCCAGTGAGAGCCAGCGCGTGGCGTCGTGGTGAGGGTGTTGGACTGGGACTCGGGAGATCCGGGTTCTAGTCCCCCCCGCTCGGCCACGAAGCTCACTGGGTGACTTTGGGCCAGTCGCTGGCTCTCAGCCTCACCTAACCTCACAGGGTTGTTGTGAGGATAAAATGGAGGAGGAGCAGGAGGATTATGTAAGCCACCTTGGGTTCCTTGCAGGAAAAAAGGTGGGGTTATAAAATATATATTCTATTAATTAAATAACACATACCCCCAACCACACAGGAGGAAAAATAAAACTGTGTACACCACACCACCCACACAAATGTCATGGATTGGACCCATTATTAATATTTTTAACTTTTGTTTTTTTTTTATTTATATGTTTTAATTGTACAAATTGTACAAAAAAAAAAGGCGGGGTATAAATATAATAAATTAATAAATAAATAAATACAAGTGCAGATCTTTCCTTCCAGCTTGAGAAGAGGGGCGCGCACGGGTTGTCGTCCTCTTCGCACTGCACCTCCGAGGCACCTCTCAGGCGCAGCGCAACTGTGGGAATGATTCCCCTCTCCAGCTCAAGCCTGGAGATGGAGAACAGACCGGGCAATTGCGCTGACAATGTGCTCTGCCTTTCGGAGGTGCGGTTCAGGACCAGAGACAAAGCCACCCACCCCCTCAAAACGTTCCGTTGGTGAAACTTGCCCTGATCATCATGCTTCTTCTTTCTACTCTCCCTCTGAAAGGGAAACTCTAATCTGGGGCTTCGTGGAACAACTGGTTAATTCTCAAACTGCGGTGGACACAACATTTGTAAATGTTCCAGCTCCAATTCTCCTCCTCCGATTTTGCCTCCTGGAATTATGCTTTCATATGTCCGACTTTTTCTAATCCAAAATATCACAGGGATCGTACATTCAGCCCTGGGGCTGCGGGTCCAAATCTCAATCGTACATTCAGCCCTGGGTCTGCGGGTCCAAATCTCAATGCTTACATTGTGTGTGTGTGTGTGTGTACACAGATTTTTATTTTTACATCCTCTCTGGTGTCCGAGTTTGGGGGCTAGGATGTGTTAATGATGTCGCAATTGCAGGAATAGGGGGCTTGCTCCAAGCAGCTTTGGATCCTCCAGAAATGTTGGTAATGGCCATGCATGGTTTCTGTTCTCTTCTCTTCCACAGCACTTCCTTGCTCCTTTCCTACAGACTTCACTCAATTCTTATGTAGGTATATACCACCCCACCGTCTCTGACTAGAGACTTAATTGTATTGCATATTACAAACTGGCGTCTAATTCATCCATCACAATGTTTCAGCATCTACATTGAAGAAGAGAGAGTTGCTTGGGAGACCTCATTCTTGGGGAAATAAACTTTAAAAACCATACATATGCAGAAACAGCTGTCTGCAAAGAAAAAATTCCACTGATGGAGCCTGACCCAATTCTCCTGCTCCTGTCTAATGCCTGCCCGTATCGGCAGCAGTGGCTTTCTTTTTCCATTAAAAGGCTCCAAAACCATTCGGTCTCTCTCTCTAAAGTGTCATCCAGTGCACGTTCCAGGTGGGAGGTAGGCCTAGGCAAAATGCTTCCTGATGGGGCCCCCCCTTCTCTATTGGTAGGCCTTGGAAGACATACCAGGTGGCCGGCAGCTTTCCAAGAGGTGCTGGTTTATCATAGAATCATAGAATCATAGAAAAGTAGAGTTGGAAGGGGCCTACAAGGCCATCGAGTCCAACCCCCTGCTCAATGCAGGAATCCAGGTCAAAGCATCTCTGACAGATGTCTGTCCAGCTGCACCTTGAATGCCTCCAGAGTGGGAGAGCCCACCACCTCCCTAGGTAGTTGATTCCATTGTCTTATTGCTCTGACAGTCAGGAAATTTTTCCTGATGTTTAGGTGGAATCTAGGTTCCTGTAACTTGAGCCCATTATTCCGTGTCCTGCAAACTGGGATGATCGAGAAGAGATCCTGGCCCTCCTCTGTGTGACATCCCTTCAAATACTGGAAGAGTGCGATCATATCTCCCCTCAGTCTCCTCTTCTGAAGGCTAAACATGCCCAGTTCTTTCAGTCTCTCCTCATAGGGCCTTGTTTCCAGTCCCTTTATCATCCTTGTTGCCCTCCTCTGAACCCTCTCCAGTTTGTCTATGTCCTTCTTAAAGTGAGGTGCCCAGAACTGGACGCAGTACTCAAGATGAGGCCTAACCAGTGCCGAGTAAAGGGGAATTATCACTTCCCGCGATTTGGAAGCTATACTTCTATTAATACAGCCCAAAATTGCATTTGCCTTCTTTGCAGCCACATCGCATTGCTGGCTCATATTCAGTTTGTGATCTACCACAGCATTTTAGTTTCCCATAATGCTTGGAATCACTCCAGGGCATCGTGGGAAATTAAAATGGCAGCTAGACCAAGCTGTCTGGTGATGCTTGGAGCACCAGGTCTGGATTGTTTTTTTTTTGTTGTTGTTGTTTTTAAAAAAGGAAGGCCTAAGGCAGGCGTGAGAAGTGGGCCCTGTCAAAGTGTTGGGGGCCTTGGCAGCTGCCCGAGGATGCCAGGTGGTGACACCAGCCCTGTGTCATTTGAAAGCCCTTTGTACCTAGGCAGTATGTCTATGGCATAATGGAGCCACCGTTGCTAATAGATCTTGGCAGTTCTACAAAACTAGCGCTCAGCTGCCTAGCTCAAGGCGGCCCTGGCCCTCTCCGAGACCGGATCCGCTAAACTTTGACGGTCGCCAGAGTGGCCTTGTCACTTTTGCCTGCGAAGTCTCACTGTGATATCGAAAAGAGGTCGTCCGGGCACAGAGGAGGGCGAAGGTCGGAGAGGAAGCTGCAAGAGCAGAGAGGCTGGTGGTGGACGGGGAAGAGATTTTAGAGAGGGATGAAAATATAAACGTGCATTCCTAACTTCGTTTGCGTTCCATAAAGCGTGCAACTCTCTCGGTGCGTTCCTTTGCAATTAGCATGGAAAGTGCCATCTCAAATGAACTGTTACCACATCTGCTACAGCTGAGGGAGAAGTGTGCATCTCATAAATCAGATCTGACCAATTCGTCCAATGAATCAAATAACTTCCCCGTATCTGTGTAATTTGGACAGTGTATTTAGTTGTGCACCATCCTAGCTTGCCCGGTTGCAGCATGATGGGGTTGTTTTTTTTGTGTGACATGCAGCCTTCTAAGCAGTGCCGTTTCAACTTCAGAGTCACAGCAGGTAAATCCCATTTAGGATCCCATAGGCTGTAATCCTACACATGCCAACTTGGGAATACTTCTGATTAGTCGTGCACGGCCCTGCACTGAGAGTGCAGCAGCAGGACCCTCAAGAGATATAGGGTACATCTAGATGGCAGATTTAGCACAGATTTAGTGAGTGGCGGAAGCTCAGCAGAGAGGGGGCATGGCGGAGGTCACTCGGGAGAGAGTTCCACAGTACGGGGGCCGCCACAGAGAAGGCCCTCTTCCTCGTCCCGACCAGTCTAGCTGCTCTGGCTGAAGGGACAAGGGGAAGGCCGTCTGTGGCAGATCTTGTTGAGCGGCCCACTTGGTGTTGCTGTACTAATGAACTGGGACCCCTTGGGTAGCACAGCCCAAATGGTTCCCTGTCAGCCATACAGACTAACCCAGTGTTCTCCAACCTTGGGTCCCCAGATGTTTTTGGCCTACAACTCCCAGCATGCTGGGAGTTGTAGGCCAAAAAACATCTGGGGACCCAAGGTTGGAGAACACTGGACTAACCAGTGTAGATCAAAGCACCCAGCTGGTCTGGACTGCAGCGGTGGAAAGTGCCAGATCCACGCTTCACATCCGGCAGTTAGCGCTCTGCGGTGGAGGTGTCCTTAATCCATATCTGACAAACTCTCCTTTAAAACTATGATCGAGATCCTGCAGTCTTCCTGGGCAGTGTCCCTCTTTATCCTACTGAATTCATCCGCTTCTTGTCTTGCCTTTCAAGAGCCTGCACGTAATTATCTTCTCTTCTTCATAAACACTTTTTTTTAAAGACAGATAAAAGGGTTTATTTTTAAAATATGGAAAGGGTTTTTTTTTTTATCACAATCTCCCCCTCTCGTTTTCCTTTTTAAAAACACCACATTTATCCGTTACCATTAATTTGTTATTGTCTGAAATCCTTCCGCTTTTGTTTCTATTCTTTGTAAAAAAAATCTGACAACAGAAACAGGACAGAAAGCGTACCTGATGTGGTGCAACTGAGAGGCGCCACCATTTATGTACTGCTGCTTGATATATTGTATTATATTGCTAAAGGGATTTCCCCCCCCCCACATTTTCTGTTTTATTCCCATGGGAGTGGGGGCTTTTGCATTGGTTGCAACTTTGCCAGTGTGGCCGGTTTGTACGGTATTTAAGTGTCTACTCCAACTTCCTCCATCAGTGTTTGGAACGCAAAAGCCTGCAGACACAGAACAGCCAGACAAAATACATCCTGGAAATTAAAATGTCTCTTTTTCTTTTTCGAGAAAGATCCCATGTAACTTAGGGAGCAATCCTATGCTTGTTTAGACCAACAACAAAAAAATAAAAAATAAAAAAATAAAAACCCTACGACTCCCAGCATTCCCCTACCAGCCTTTTCTGTCTAAAAGTGCACAGGATTGGTTCCCTTAAAGGCGTAAATGCTACTTGGTCCAAATAAAGTTATCTGTTCATATATGGTATCGTGTGCATTGTTGTCTGTGCAACACTTTTTGCGCATGCAACCCAAAAATGCAATCTAAAAAAGCAGGAACGAGTGGAGGGAAATCAGAGCTTAGCATGAAACTCCAGGCAAATGAGTGTGTCCTCAGCTCACCCACTAGCGACCAGCTAATCAAGCGCATTTGACAGGGAACATCGGGCACCGGAGAGTTTTCATCCCCACAGGGTGAGGTGAGGTGAGGGCAGCCCGCTCGCTTGCCTGGCTCCCTTTTGCTCTTAGCTCTGGATTTCCCTGCAAGAGTGGGATGGCGGTATTGGATTACTAGGCATTCTGCTTCGCCACCCCATGTTGTTGTTGTCAACCCTTGTTTGTTTGGGGTTTTGTTTCAATGGTACAAGTGGCATAAAAGAACCACTTACAAAGCTGGGAAGATAAAAAAAAAAAAAAAACCCATCGTGGAGAGTCAGGAGGAGGAGGACGGGACGGGACGGGACGGACTCTCTGGGCTATTTGCAAAGCGGCCAGACACTGAAGAGGGCCCTTGTTACTCCCGAAGCAGCAAACAAGAAAAATGCAAAGCAGGTCCAAGACTAGAAATAGAGGAAGCCGGAGGGACGATTCTTCCTGCTTCGGCACAAAGAGAGAGATTGAGGTTCCTTTAAACTGGTGGATGAGGATGCACAGCAGCAGCATTAACAACACGATGGGGATGAAGTTAAGCTCTCAAGCTAAGCTCTTTTCCTCGCTTGCAGAGTGAGGTTATCCTGAGAAAGGTCTTAGTATGTTCAAATATGCCTCACCAAGGATAGGGCTGGGGTTATCCCAAAACACTCGGAACTCCAGACAAGTTTATGAATGACCGTCTATCAGACTAACGTAGCAGTCTCAGAAAGTGTCTTCTTCTTGTTGTTGTTGTTTTATTATGATTATTTTGAAACAATTACTTGGCTGTCTTGAGGTTCAGAGAGCTTTTGCTACCAGCAGCCAACCCCAGTGGCTGCTTGGGGGATGCTAGGAGTTGTAGTCCAAGACATCTCTGGTTGGGGAAGGCTTAGGGCGTGTCGACACTGCAAGCATGTATTGGTCTAACAGCATTCTCACCAAACTACAATGCCCAGGATCCCTTGGGGGAAGATGGGAAGCACAACAAAGGATAGAGGAACTCCTTACCAGGAGACTCTCCTTGCTCCCTTTCCAAAAATGGGCAGAAACATTTCTCTTTTGTTTGGGTCGGCCTTTGAAAACTACGGTAACTGAAAGCTTTCTTTTCTGGTCCTTGAATGGGTTTTGTGGCTGTGCCATTTCTCGCTCTTCTGTGGTTTATTTAGACTGTATTATTTTATGGATGCTTCACTGGTTCTTTTGGCTTTCAGAGTTAATATGGAAAAAGTGGCATATAAATGTTCTTAATTAAATAAAATAAAACGATGGCTAAACCAGTATGAAGCCATCTAAACGCTTTTAGTATGGCTATAGGTTTCGCAGGCAACCCACGGTTCTCTCGCAGAAGAGGGATCACCTCCCCTATTTTTGAGCAGGCTGCAGACAGGTCTCTGCCGTTGGGTCAGGCGGGCGTCCTTGTGGCAGGGATGGGGACTCGGACTCCAGGACTCGACCCGTGAGCCGGACTGAGTCCCCCCCTCTGACTCGAGTCCCAATATTTTTAATGGGACTCGAGACTCGACTCGGGACTCGAGACCAAGGACTCTTCAACATCCCTGGGCTGTGCCAGAAGGAGTGCAGAGAAGTGCGATTGCCGGCGAAGATTTTACTTTTTAAAATCATTTCCCTAAAATGCAACCTTTCAGACATTTTGGGTTTGGCTGCCTCTGCCTGCCTGTCTGGGGTTCCCAGCCTCCTCTGCCTGCCTGGTCTCTTCTTGACCAGTTCCACAGTTTGAATTGTCCAAGACAAAGGCCTCTGCCTGCCTGCTTTGGGGTTCCCTGCCTCCTCTGCCTGTCTGGTTATTTTGGGTTTGTCTGCCTGGTCTGTTCTTGCCAAAATCCGTTGCAGAGTTTTGAAATAAAAAGGCACACTTGTGCCTAGAATTTATTTAAGCCACACATCTGAAGTAGCCTTATTTTGTTGGGGGGAAAAACCCATTGATTTTAATAGGGACTCGTGGAGTCAGCTTTGGGAGTGACTCGTGACTCGTGAGTCACCATTTTGGACCAAGGACTCGGACTCGAGACTCGGGTCCAAAGACTCGTGACTCAACTCGTGACCAAGGACTCTTCAACATCCCTGCCTTGTGGTGCTAAGCATGAACAAGATCAGGCTTGGACGTCCAGTCCCCAAGCGAGAGAGGCTGGCACAAGTTAAGAGGGAGGAGTGAAGACAATCTTGCTTCTTTTAACACAATGTGAAGTGGGACATTCTGACTGTGAAGTTGCAATGCTGGGCGCCGAACAACATTTTAGGGCAGCTTCCGCAACCGGCTGCCCTCCAGTCGTGTTGGGACTGCAACTCCCATAATTCCCAGCATGCTGCCTGGGAATTGCAGTCCCACACATCTGGAGGGCAGCCGGTTGGGGAAGGCTATTTGGGGGGTTGGATTTCACAAGGGGTGTGTGTGAGTACCCTTCAGAGGAAAATAAATTGTAATTTGCTCTGGTTTGAGGATCCTACAAGTTTGGGATGAGTCGGTTATCATCTCACCTATTACTCCAATACTACTGGATCTCCACTGGCTCCAGGTTTGTTTTCAATGCTCATTCAAGGTATCATCTTTAAAGTCTTAAATAGCTTGGATCTAGTTATCTGAAGGGCCACTTACTTCCGTGAGTGTGTGTGTGTGTATGTGTGTGTGTGTGTGTGATGACGACAGGGTCTTCTCAGTGGTGACCACCAAACTCTGGAAGTCCCTCCCTCAGGATGTGCATCTAGTTCCTTCCCTTTTCCTCTTTGTGATAGATGGTTAACATTATTTCTTTCTGACATGGTTTTTATAACGGGGTGAGTGGGGGAGGCTCTTCCCTGTGTCGAAGCAATTTTTGCTGGCTCCCTAATCACTATGCCAGGCAGTGCTGGTTATGGCTGCATTCACAGTTTCCCCCCGACATGCTTTGAACTATGCCACATTGCCATTGAATCTGCAGCCATTCCTGCCTGGGCTGATGGAAGACTCAGAGAAAAAGGAAAAGAGAAAAGGTGGTCATTGTGCCCTGCCGCATCAGCATCAATAAAGCAAGGTGGTTGGGAGACAGCTCAAATGTAATGCTGATTTCCAGCTCCCTTTTGTCAGCCAGCATGAATGCCCCCCAAATCAAAGTAAGGAAAGGTGTGTGTGGGGGGGGATAGAATGGCAGAAGAACCTAGATCAGGAAGGGCTGCATACAGAGTGTTGGGCTTGTATTTTTATCTGGTTTGGGGTTTCTTTTAGTTGTAATATTAGGAATGTGAGGCAGGTTTTGAATTTATATTGGTGGTTTTGGCACTTGTGTTTATTTGCATCCGTATTCCACTGTTATGAGGTTTCGGGGATCAGTGGGGAATGCACAGCGGCTCAACAGTTTGAGGACACTTCCGGAAAACAAGAACGCTGCAGTCACAACTTCTGACAGGCCTGCTAATAATTAAAACAACCAAGAGAGGCAAGAAAAGAGAAGCCCAAACATGCGTTTGTGGGTATCTTATATCTAGAACTGAATCTGATACCATACTGGCGTGGCACTATCCAATTCACATCTGTGCTGTTGGTATTACGTACAAGCCAATAACTGCAGGCTCCCGGGGGCCCACAAACGACCCCGAGTTGTCAGTGCAAAAGGCAAAAGGAGCATGTGGTGAGAACAGCATCTGTGGCCACAGGATTAACCGCCCACCCCCTTTTGAGAGGGTCCCTGGCTCTTCCCCTTTCCAAAGTGGTCCTCCAGTAAAACCAGTTGCAGAGGAAGAGTTTGCATGCTGTTGTTCCTTAAAGAAGCAATTAATCTTTTATTAATGTTATTGCTTTACTTCTTAACTGATATGAATGTTTAACGGTTCTCTCTAATTGGTCAATAAGAAGCAGCTTCTGATGTATCCCGCCTTCTTCAGATTAATATTTTAAAACTCTTTCTCATTCCTCTATCATTCTCTGGGTCTGTTTATCTGTTCTACTTTAGATAAGAACCTCTTAAATGATATACAGTAATACCTTGGATTGCAAGTAACTTGGTTTGAGAGCGTTTTGCAAGACAAGCAAATTTTTAAATATTTATTTATTTATTTTTTGACTTGACATACAAGCGACGTCTTGCAATACAAATACTGTAGTACGGCTTAAATTAAAAATCTCTGTACAGATTTTTTTGGGGGGATTTCGTTTTGATATAAGAGTGTTTTGGATTACAACAAGCACGTTTCCGGAACGAATTATGCTCTCAATCCAAGGCATGACTGTATACGTATCTGTTTCCTATACAATCTGCCCCAAGCTCTTGCAATAACATGGGTTATACATCGAAATATTATCAAGAAACAAACAAACAAACAAAAAAAACCCGGCCACTATGAAAAGCTCTACAAAGTAGCTTGATCTTCTGAGCACAATACTTAATAGAATAATTTAATAGGCCAGGATCTTTGGTCAAGGAACTATAATGAGAAGCTGCAGAAGGGGGCATTATGGAAAAATAGATTTTAGCTCCAGGGGAGGGGAAAAATGGGATCAGGTGGATAGAAACCAATTAAGGGATCAAAGGCCTCTTGACAGGATGAGTCATGAGCCAAGGCAAATGAAGGACGAATATCCTTCAAAATATCTTCAAAAAGGTGTTTTCAAGTATAAGAGCTTGAAAAAACAGGGTAATAACGGATAAGCTGTTCTCCATTAGGGAAGCTGTGCCGTTGTCGGGCATGCTCGGTGATGAACAAGGGGGTTCAGTGGTAATAACAGATACGGGATCCTCCAAAACAAGGGTTCTCTCAAGCTGTCAGAACCAGCTCAATTAACCAAATGCTTGACATCACAGGTCTGCGGGCACCCCGAGCGTAACCACAACGAAGCGCGCCCAGACAACCCAAATTGCGCAACAAGAACACCTGTTTTCTGTGACATTATGTAAAATTATGTAAATATATTCACTTGCTGCTCAGGGCTTTCATCTGCCAGCCTTCAAGGGGGGCAAAGGAGCTCATCCGTCTCTCTCCAGTGAAGGCCTTTCCACAACTCCTCTGGCTTCTAAGATCTCACTAGTCTTTGCCATATACTTTCAAATGCATTCGGAGCCCTATTACTCCAATACTACTGGATCTCCACTGGCTCCAGGTTTGTTTTCAATGCTCATTCAAGGTATCATCTTTAAAGTCTTAAATAGCTTGGATCTAGTTATCTGAAGGGCCACTTACTTCCGTGAGTGTGTGTGTGTGTGTGTGTGTGTGTGTGATGACGACAGGGTCTTCTCAGTGGTGACCACCAAACTCTGGAAGTCCCTCCCTCAGGATGTGCATCTAGTTCCTTCCCTTTTCCTCTTTATGATAGATGGTTAACATTATTTCTTTCTGACATGGTTTTTATAACGGGGTGAGTGGGGGAGGCTCTTCCCTGTGTCGAAGCAATTTTTGCTGGCTCCCTAATCACTAATTTTTTAAATTTTGAAACTACTTTCTCTTAGTTTGCTTGCTTGTAATTATATTAATTGATTGATTTGATTCATACCCCCCTCTTTCTACCAAGAAAAAAAATGGCACTCGAGGCCATTTTGTCGTTTTTATTACGTATGTATTTTAATGTTCTCGTATGCTGCTTTGAGGACCTGTGGCTAAAACCTGGCATAAAAACCAAACAGTAGCATAGCACAAGACAATACACCCTATCACATATTTACAATCATAAGGCCTAGAAACAATATTCCATGGAAAGGAAAGGAAAGGACAGCTGAGATTCTGAAGAAGCTGGACTAGTACCACATTCTGTGATTTCTCTGTGCTCCCACATACACACAGCCCTGTAGGCTATTAGCCCCTAAACAATACAATGCCCTCTGGAAGGGGCTGCGGCACAAGTGGCGCCAGCAAGGTGGAAGAAAAGTTGAGAAGAACAAGCTCAATCCATAGAGGATATCTCACATACTATTATGCAGTGTTCTCCAACCTTGGGTCCCCAGATGTTTTTGGCCTACAACTCCCAGCATGCCCCAGCCAGCTACGCTGGCTGGGGCATGCTGGGAGTTGTAGGCCAAAAACATCTGGGGACCCAAGGTTGGAGAACACTGCTATTATGTATTGGAGAAGGGCTGTAGCTCAGTGGTGGAGCACACACTTTGCATAGAAAAAGTCCCAGATTCAATCCCCACCATTTCTAGGTAGGGCTAAAAAAAAGACTGACACCCCAGGGAGCCACAGCCAATCAATACAGGCAACACTGAGGTGGATGGACCAATGGTCCAACACCGAGACCTGGTTCGCACGTAACGGCAGCCCAGAGTGCGGGTCGAGTAAGGATTGCCGTTGAATTGTGGGTTGTCGTCGTTGAATCGTGGGTTATTGTTACGTGTGAACACTGCACTATGATTTAACCATGGGTTGGTAACCATGAACAACCCAGAGCTCACAAACCATGGGTGGTTTTTTTTTTTTCCTTCCCCTGGGTTGTTTGTGGTCAATAATCCATAGTTAAGCCACTATGCAGGGATAAACATGTATCGACAACCCACGATTCAATAACAACCCATACTCAGGGTTGCCATTACCTGCAGACCAGGTAAGGCAGCTTCCTGAGGTCATTAGGAGCATCCCTAGACTAGCGGTAGGGTCCACACGTGTGTGTGTGCAGAATGTCCCAGGCTCCCCGGCACTGCCAGGTCCTGCTGGGAAAGAGCCCCGCCCGAGAACGCAGGAGAGCCGCTGCAAGTCAGTGCCGATAATGCTGAAAGCGCGTCGAGCAACGGTCCGACTCTGCGGCATAAGGCAGCTTCCTACGCACAGGATCTGAAACAGAGCTCCACACACGGCGCTAACGCGTACGCGGAGCTCAGCTGGCCATGTTCCTGTGCACGAGAGACCCCTTGATGCCCGACCCGATCCAGGCTGACGAAGAAAGGGCAGGTTTGTTTTTGGGGTTCCCCAAAGCATATCCCGTTCCCAGTGTTGCAAAAAAATAAATAAATAAATAAAAATGATCATCCTGGCATATAGAAGCAAGATTTCAATCCACTCGTCCTGGACAGCGGTAGCCGTTTCTCAGCAGATGGGAACCTTATCATATAAAAGATGGGCACCATTAACCGGGACGGGGGGGAGAAAGGGGAGAATGGATTTGACAATGGGAAGGTCTGTTATCCTTCCCGCTGGATGCCACAAGGGCGTGGGGTGGGGGGCCCCCGGGAGGCGGGAGAAGCACACAGTGCCGGGAAGCCAGGCCTGTAACACTTTCGCCTCAGCTGTTTGGTGTGGCAGGTGTCCCTGAAGCCCTCATCCGAGAGCGCACACTAAGAGGTCATGGGAGTCACGGCTATTTGGCACGGAGCACGGAAACAATCGCTCAGGGAGGGGGGGCCCCCCTTTCCACCGCCCTGCTCTTTTGTTAGCTGTCTCCATCACAGAATGGCTGCCGCTACCCTTAGTCTGCATTGGGAGATTGTGGGGTGGGAAGGTCTTCTTTCTACAACCTAGCGGTTTTAGAAAAGAAAAAAAAGAAAGATTTTTTTTTTGAAAGAAAGGAAGAAAAGAACCCCCCCCCCCCCGCGGTTTCATTGTCTGATCCTGGTATGCATGTCACCGAGCACTCACATCTGACAAGGGCGGCTGCTAGAGGCCTTGTGTTTCCAGTCACAAGGCCAGAATAACTGACCTCAACCCCAGGGCCGGCTTTCGGGGGACGTAGTTTTCTTTGCACTGCCCTTTGTCAGTTTGCTCCCAGGGGAGGGAGGGCTGGGTAAAAAGGGGCTCCCACATCTCCCACTCTGCCTATTGTGATTTTGCACCCATGAGCACTAGCTTTTCACCCTCCAAAATTTTTCCCACACCGCACACAAAAACCCAGAACTTGGGGAAAACTAACAAGGCTCTTTTTCCTGGGCCAAAAGTTGGGTCTGCTAAAAAGGTTACTGGCATGGCCCACTGCCTCTCGCCAATGTCCGAGGTTCTTATTTTGGAGAACCCAATGAACGCGTATAATTGTGTATAATTGGCCAGACCGTTTTCTTATTCTTCTTATTTACTGATGTATAAGACTATCAGCGTATATAGCACTTTATAGTATATCAGAACTAACAAACTAACCAGGGGAAGGAAAAGAAAAACACAAAATGAACAGCCCCAAAGACTTTAGAGTTCTAAATTCTGACCACTAGGGAGACAATAGAGGCAGGAGAAGAAAGCGTTAGGATTATTTGTTCACAAACATTTATTTTCCTCAACAAAGCCAAGCCAGCTAACATCTGCCGTAAGTTAAAACAGCTACCTGGGAGTAAGCCCTACTGAACTCAATGGGGCTTTCTTCAGAGTACATAGTGCATACGATTGCACTATTAGTAACCGAAAACACTAAAAACAGCAGAGAAAAGGGATTTTAAAAAAAAACACAAAATGAAACAACCATAACAAATAATTTAAGCAGGGCAATTAAAACCATTTCAAAAAGAGGGCAACCATTTAAGGCCCAGAAGCCTCGCTTAAAAAAGGAAGGATTTTTATCATAGGGCAGTGTTCTCCAACCTTGGGTCCCCAGATGTTTTTGGCCTACAACTCCCAGCCAGTTGTAGGCCAAAAACATCTGGGGACCCAAGGTTGGAGAACACTGGGATAGGGAGATAGTATAGAACAGATATATGATCCATCTTACAGCTATAATCAAGGCAGCCTACTTAATACAGGCCTGTGGCTCACGCTGGCTCAGCTTGTCTGAGTGTGGAAAGCTAAGCAGGGTCAGGCCTGGTTATGACTTGGATGGGAGACCCCCCTCCTCTGGTTTCCTGCACTGAGCAGGGGGTTGGACTCGATGGCCTTGTAGGCCCCTTCCAACTCTATGATCTATGAAATCTATGAAATCTCACACTAACAGCAATGGGAATTCCATTTAAGTGAATGTGTTTGGCACACTATCTGCCCAGGGCAAGAGAGCTCCTTGATCGTTTGGGACACACTATCCCAAACGTGTGTTCCATATGAACCCAAGGAGCCATAGATTTCATATAGAGTTGGAAGGAGCCTACAAGGCCATCGAGTCCAACCCCCTGCTCAATGCAGGAAACTAGAGGAGGGCGTCTCCCATCCAAGTAATAACCAGGCCTGACCCTGCTTAGCTTTCCACACTCAGACAAGCTGAGGCAGCGTGAGCCACAGGCGCACATGCCATAACTAGTTGATGTTCCTGAGCATGTGTTAGCTGTATGCGTACACCTGCAATCTCCCCTACAAACGTCACAGTGTTCACAACGAGGTCACCCTGCAAACTCTTCTTCTTTTTCATACACGCAGGTAGGCCGGCTGAGACCATCTGCTCTTACTCTCTGTCAATCTCATATATTTTTTCATCATGAAATTTGGGACAGGTGGTGGCGGAAGAGAAGGATGGGATGCACAGAGTCAGAAATCCACGTAACTGGATTGCGCTTTAATCGCTGAAAAGAGACCCACGTGTAGCAACTTCTTCAAAAGACGACTGCAGAGTAATAAGAGGGCAGATGGATTGAAAGTAGATTAAAACCTCCATTCGACCAACCTGCCAGATCAACCGTCTCCTTTCCCTTCCCTCCAACCCCCACACTGTCTCAGAGAAACTGGCCTAGTCAACATCAGGGCAGAAGAAAGAAACAACCAACACCGCGCCCCAAACATACACTTTTGTTTTTTTAATATTCTGTTACCTGCAGTGCAGTTTGCAACCAAGTCAACCTTCCATGTTTCACCCTGCAGAGGACTTAAAATTCCTTCCTCTGCAAGGGCTAAAAGGCACCTCTTGAACAGTTGTGCAAAAAGAAGGATCTTGCCAGTAATTAAGAGCAGGTCCTCGTGACAGCACTGGAGTGCCAAAGGAAGTGGTGACTCGCAGGATATTAAATAGGGCCAAGTTTGACATCTGGGGTAATGAGGACAGCAGCCCAGCGGCTGAAACAGGGACCAAGAGTTGGGATGCAAAAAGTCCTGGCCAAAAGCATCACCTCCTCCCGGACCCATAACCAAACTGGGCTGTGGGCTCCAGACCGCTCAGGCCCCCATTTTTAGAGAGGAACTATCCTGTAGGTGTATATAATCAAGGGTCTATCTATAGCAGGGCTCTCCAACCCTGGGTCCCCAGATGTTGCTGGCCTACAGCTCCCAGCATACCCAGCCAGCATGGCTAATGGCAAGGGATTCTGGGAGCTGTAGTCCAGCAACATCTGGGGACCCGAGGTTGGAGAGCCCTGATCTATAGGAATATAGGAAGCTGCCTTATTTTTATTTATTTATTTATTTATTTATTATATTGTACCACGCCTTTTTTCCTGCAAGGAACCCAAGGCGGCTTACATAATCCTCCTCCTCCTCTTATCCTCACAACAATCCTGTGAGGTAGGCTAGGCTGAGAGTCAGTGACTGGCCCAAAGTCACCCAGTGAGCTTCATGGCCGAGCGGGGACTAGAACCCGGATCTCCCGAGTCCCAGTCCAACACTCTCAACCACTACGCCACACTGGCTCATGGCGTATACTGAGTCATGGCCATTGGTCCAACTAGCTCAGAACGGTCACTTCCACACTGACCAGCATCCGTTCTCCAGAGTTTCAAGACAGGGGTTTTCTCCAGTCCTACCAGGAGATGGCCGGGATTAAATCTGAGACCTTCTGCATGTAAGTGTGTGCTCTACCACTGAGCTACATTCCTTCCCCAATATGATATGTGCATACAACATGTCCCCCTTTTAGAAGTATTTTAAGAACTGGATGTCTGGCCAGATGGGCGATTCATAAATATAATAAATAAACTAACAAACAAACAAACCCCCACCAGGCTACACTCCATCCCATTTTAGCCACATCCCCTGCCTCCTTCCTTTGACACAAGTCTGTGCTTCCCCCTCCCCCACTGAAGCACAATATACTTGATCTCCTATTGCTTTTGGATGTAACCTTAAAGGGTGTAGCAGGGATGCACCCCGAGTACATCCCCCCCCGCCCTCTTGTCTTGGATCAAACCTCGCAGCTGGCCAAGGCCATCAAGATCCGTCCATTTAGAAATGTCAACCCTGACAACGCAAGGCATTCTCCTTTCGACAAGGGAGAATACAGAAGATGCCGCTTAACTCGTTCAAAACCACCAGAGCCCTCTAATATGTGGAAGGGGTGGGTGGGAATAGAAGAGGGGAAAAAATGTTGCCAGCAACTACAAGACGTACACGGGCAAGACTGGAAGAGGAGGCAGTCCTCAAGAGCATGAAAGGTGTGTGGTCGGTGGCGAGGATGGGTGGGTGATGGGAGAAAATGTAGAGGCCTCAAGTATGGTCTGCAAGCCAGCAATTTCCTTCTTGGAATCCGCATTCACATTTGGTATTCCTGCTTGGGGCCTGGTCGTTGGGTTGGGCTTCCCAGTTCCTGGATCGTGACCTGCTTATTATTATTATTATTATTATTATTATTATTATTATTATTATTGCTTTATGCTTTAAAAAGGAAGCAAAACAAAGTGCTGCTTCCAAGGTACCTCCTCCTTTAATGCAGAATATGTCAAGTTACATCAGCTAATGAGAACAATGAACAAAGATGCCTGTCGTACAAATGTTCTTTCATTGGGATATATTCCACAAGGGCAGACATGGGAGTATTTTCCAGTCTTGGAAAGAGTTAGTAAACAATACATGGCTTCTTGCCCCCATAGGAAGCACAGCGCCAGAGCTCTTCTCCTCTCACGACTACTTCAAGCAGGACATTTTCCCTATCTTCCACAATAATGCCCGCATGTCTTGGCGCCTATGCACCAGTTTGCACAATCAAATCAGCCACTGCGGTGTGTGCCAACACATGTGGGCGACCGTTCTGAATATTCAAGCTCTGGCTTGTCATGTCGGCTGAGCCCAGGCAGCAGGGATTGTGCAAGTCTTAAACAACCCTCGCATAACCCATGGCATATTCTAGGTTTATACAAGGGTTAAACAACCCCCACTTCCTGGGTTTGGACGACACAACAAGCTGCGGCTTGAATATTAAAAAAACAAACAAAACACTTGGTTTTAAACAAGCCACGGTGGGCTGTAGTGATCGTGCAGACTCAGTCTCTCTGTCCGCATTCTTCTTCTGAGCCACTCTGCCAATAAAAGGGAGGAACAAATATCCTTAGCAGACTCTGTGATCAGTGCCTTTGTGACATCAGCAGCCATTATACCAATCCCCATAGTCATCTCTCATATCTATTTGCATGCCAAGGAACCAACACACCTCTTACTAAGGAAAGGGACAAAGATTGTCGTGCTTTACAGAGCTGGCCTTGGTCACTCTGACTCATGACCTAGCTATGTCCTGACTGGACTACTGCAATGCTCTCTAAGTGGGATTTGCCTTTATAGATGGTCCAGAAATTGCAAATGGCCCAAAATGTGTTGGGCAGAATGTTTCCTGGAGTCTGCTGATGGGATCCTGATACTCCGATCTTGTATCTACTGGGAGTTGTAGGCCAAAAACATCTGGGGACCCAAGGTTGGAGAACACTGCTCCAACAAGTCCCACACTAAGGGATCTGTCTGTCTGTCCGCCTGCTCCACAGCCTTACTTAGCCTAATGGCTAAACTTGCCCCGGGGCAGTTTGCTAGACTAGACAAGATAACCACACATCCCTTGCCGACAAGTACAGGACTGTGTAATAAGTGCAAGAGGAGTCTATAACAAATACAGTCAGTGGTGCTCCTGAATCATTTTGACAAATCGTAGCTGTGATCTTTTCCTGCCCGGTGCAATTATCGACGTCCTTAACAAGGGACAGATACCATTTTCCAGCGGTTGACTGTTCTTGCCCTCTCAGTCTCTCTCCTGTAGGTGCTGAGCTATTAAAAGAGCTCAGGGGAGGGGAGGGAAAGGGGGCCCTCCGAGATGTGTCTCCTGCACACAAAGATATCATTCATGCACAACACTTGGCCACCTTTCCCTTGCCCTGGAAAGGATTCTATAAAGCCTGTCTCCAGGAGAGAAACAGGGGCACCAATAAATTCTCTAATGTCAAAAGTGCTGCTAATGCAGCACTGAGGTTGTGGCTTTCCCCTGTCCTCTACTTCCACTTTCCCTGATGTCAAATCACATTAAACTAACAATCAATTTCTCTGTCTGGTTTTCTCCCGGGCCTCCCGCCCATCCACCCACCCTCTCCCTG
Organism: Shinisaurus crocodilurus; assembly: GCA_021292165.1. Classification (NCBI taxonomy): domain Eukaryota; kingdom Metazoa; phylum Chordata; class Lepidosauria; order Squamata; family Shinisauridae; genus Shinisaurus; species Shinisaurus crocodilurus. Next base: position 26,482,131 of record CM037886.1, on the reverse strand, counting down.
AATTACATTTGAGTCCAGGAAACACTGGCCTGCAGCCAGAGATTCATCAATAGGGCAGGCTCCATCCACAGCTGGTGGAGTATCTTGGGTGACATAATGCTTCCCTCTGTCCCCTCCCCATGACACCCCTTTTTCCTTTTTTGTTGGCTAGTCTCACACCTGATCAGCATGATTTCAGCAGAGATTAGATCTGACCAGAGAGAGAGAGAGAGAGAGAGAGAGCACGCAAATGTTCACCAAGGAAAGGCCGTTCTTCTTCTTCTTTTTTTTTGCAAGGCTGGGGACACAAACAAAGAATGCCGCTCCATATTCATCCTGGCCTTACACACCAGAGGATTTCATAGATTTCATAGATCTTTATAGAGTTGGAAGGAGCCTACAAGGCTATCGAGTGCAACCCCCTGCTCAGTGCAGGAAGCTAGAGGAGGGGGGTCTCCCATCCAAGTCACAACCGGGCCTGACCCTGCTTAGCTTTCCACGCCCAGACAAGCTGAGCCAGCGTGAGCCACAGGCCTGTATATTGCAGGAAGGATAGCCAATGTGGTCGACCTGTGGGGGGGGGGAAAGCCAACTTGGTAGCTAAAAGGGCAGAGGACAAAAAATAGATTTCCCATGATGTATGTGCATGCTTCCCAAAGCTCTATTATTTCAGATAAATCATACAACGGGGCAGAATGTTGTGGCAAAATGCCGCCACCCTATCACCGTGCATGGCAGGACCCAGAAAAAAAAAAAAAAAACTCCTTTTACGGCGCAATCCCATGCATGTTCAGACAGGAAAAAAAAAGTTGTGCAACTCCCAGCATTCCCCAGGCAGCCACACTGGCTGGGGGATGCTGGGAGTTGTAGGACCTTTTCCCTGTCTTAAACACGCATAGGATTGCACCCTTAGAATACAGCCATGCCTTGGATTGAGAGCATAATTCGTTCCGGAAACATGCTCGTAATCCAAAACACTCTTATATCAAAACGAAACCCCCCCCCCAAAAAATTTGTACAGAGATTTTTAATTTAAGCCGTACGACAGTACTTGTATTGCAAGACGTCGCTTGTATATCAAGTCAAAAAATAAATTAATATTTAAAAATTTGCTTGTCTTGCAAAACGCTCTCAAACCAAGTTACTTGTAATCCAAGGCATTACTGTAATTAACTTCAGCTAAGTTAGAAGCCCCCAAAAAATGAGCAACCCACACACAGCCCACACAAATAGAGATGAGAATTGCATGGGGAGGATGCTGCAGTTTCTCATGAGCGAGGCTGCTGCTGCTGCTGCGAACCTCTGGAGAGAAGTACCGGTAGCACATGTAAACGCGGCATAAACAAACTCCCTTACCTGGATTCACCCACCTCATCTCTTGGGGAGGGGGGGGGAACCACTTAGCTCTGCTTATATGCAAGTATTATCGTTTCACGCAGTTGATTCCATAAGGAAAATGTCTATACAGAATATAATTGGGGGGGAAGAAGAAGAAGCAAAAACAGACACCCCGCAGTTTTTGACTACAGTTTGGATCAAAGGAACGTAGAAGCCGAGGGTGACAGAGCAGGTGTCTGTTGAAAATCCCTGCTGGGGAGGAGGGGTGGAAAGTTGGTTGTGGTTCAGAAAAGAATTTTTAAGAACCCCATAAAAGCATCAGGATGACAGCAGAAGAGAGGTGATGGAGAGGTCAGTTCCGTTCAACAGGGTTCTCCCTTCAATCTGAAGGTGGACACTTGGCCGTGTCCAGGCCCCATAAGCAGCCAGGGGGAAAAGGGGGCGCCTTTTCATCACTGCACCACTACCAGCCCCTGCTTATTTTTTTACAAAAGCAATTCCTCTGGGGAGGGGGAGCATCACAGTGTGTCAAGACAAAGGGACCGCTTCCCCCTTTTCGGTTGGAGTTGGACTATCGGTCTCCCAAGTGCGTACAGTAATGCCTTGGATTGCAAGTGACTTGGTTTGAGAGCGTTTTGCAAGACAAGCAAATGTTTAAATATATTTTATTTAATATTTTTTTTGACTTGATATACAAGCGCCGTCTTGCAAGACAAGTACTGTCGTACGGCTTAAATTAAAAATCTCTGTACAAATTTTTTTGGGGGGGGATTTCGTTTTGATATAAGAGTGTTTTGGATTACAAGCACGTTTCCGGAACGAATTATGCTCTCAATCCAAGGCATGACTGCCATCAAAATTTGCAGCTCTTTAGTAAGGTGCGGGAGAGGAAAGAAACATTCCCCCCCCCCCAATAATGAACTGGGTGATTAATCCTGATCGACACCCAGCCCTTAAAATTACTTTTCAGCAGCTAGTGGTAGGTGGCCAAATTATACCTTTCCATCACATTTGGCGCTGCTGTATATCTTTTCTCCACACATTTTCTAATCGAACTGAGAAAGGACTCAGAACAATTAAACCAAAGTACTGAGTAATTCCACCTACTTTGGGGGGGGGGGGGGAGAAAGAGAGAGAAGGAGGAAAAGAAATGGTATGAAATCACTCCTTCCTAGCATGGCACTGAAATGCTTCAGGAACAGCGAGAGAATTTCCAAAATGTACCAAGCCAAGGGTGTATGCTGGGTTTTCTTTCTTTCTTTTCTTTTAAAGAGGGTTTGAAGGTGGTGGGTTATCTGAATTTCTCCTATGAAAAGGAAAAGGGAAATGCAAACAGCCTTCTTGTCATGGTCATGAAGTCAGTCCACTTCTTTGTTTATCTAGGCTGGCAAAAACAGGGGTGAGTGGGCGGGGGAGAGAGCATTCTTAGCCAGTGTCCTCTGGATTTGGGGCAAGATACCCTCAGTGCCTCTCCTCTCCGTGCCACTGACAGCTCACTGGTTTGCCCACTCCCTCCGCGGGCTCAATCCACAGCATGGCCCAGGAGAAGAGGACAAGGTGAGTGGAGGCTGCTCCTCCTTTTCCTTGCTCATGAACTTGGGAGAGCGCAGATAAACAGGCAAAACCCGAGGATGAGGAAGAGACACACAGTAGGGGGCTTTGGGGTCAGCAGTCAATTTGATATAAGTTTTAAAACAGCAGCAGAACCACACATTAAAAGCACGATGACATTAAAAAATATATATTTTCAGTTTCTGTCTAAAGAACAGTAAGAAGGGAGGCTTGACAGATTTCCGCCGGAAGAGTATTCCAGAGGAGAGGTGCCACCACTGAGATGGCCCTGCCTTCTTTGCTCACTTGCCTGATGCCCCAAGATCCAGGCTCAGAGCGAAAGGCCCCCAAAGCATAACTTAAAGCCCAGGCTGGCCTATCTGAGAGCAAGAGTAGAAAACCTGAGGTGCTTCAGATACCGTTGGGACTTCAGCTCCCATCAGCCCCAGCCAAAATTGCAAATTGCCAGGGGTTATGGGAGATGTAGTCCAAAACCATTTGGATAAACACAGACTCCCTATCTCTCGCTAAGGCAGAGCTCTCCAACCTTGGGTCCCCAGATGTTGCTGGCCTACAGCTCCCAGCATACCCAGGCAGCATGGCTAATGGCAAGGGATTCTGGGAGCTGTAGTCCAGCAACATCTGGGGACCCAAGGTTGGAGAGCCCTGCGCTAAGGTAATGAGGTCCAAGACTATTCAGGGCTTGTTTGAAGGCCAAGATCAGCACTTTAAATTGAACCCAGAAACAAATAGGAAGCCAGCGCAGTTGGAACAAGATCAGAGTTATATACCCCAAATATTGGCCACCGGACAGAAAAATGGCAGCAGTATTTTGGATCAATTTATGTTTCGAAGCTGTTTCCACAAGGCAGCCCCAGTTAGAGAGTACAGTAATACTTGGATTGCAAGCATAATTCGTTCCGGAACCATGCTTGTAATCCAAAACACTCTTATATCAAAGCGAGTCTCTGGCGGGCGTGAGCGGGGCCGATTTCGGCCCGCTACGCCCACTCGAGGCGAGCGGTTACATCCCTACGCTTGTATTGCAAGACGTCGCTTGTTTATCAAGTCAAATTTTTTGCTTGTCTTGCAAAACGCTCTCAGACCAAGTTACTTGCAATCGGTTGCCGGCCAGATGGGCGATTAATAAATGTAAATGCAAATAATAAATAAATAATCCAAGGTATTACTATTAACTCTACATATGTATCATGAGACTCCTACATGCCCGTCCTTCTCAAAATATGCCTCACCGATTTCAGCAGAACTTACGCTGAGTAAACGTGCACACGACTGTAGTCACTTAGCAATGAGCACGTACGTTCTGACACACTCACTCACTCACACACACCTACTGGAGTTTCCACTTTTTCTGCATCTACAGAAAGGAGAACTTCGTCGGGGAAGTGCGCCCACATATTTCCAAAGTAACGTGAGACCTAAAGGACGGGGGAAATTAAGCATCCACCAGAAGCACAATAAGAATGTTCCTTTAAAGAGGTTAAATGGTTCTATCCTGGTTTCCAACATAGGAAGCTGCATTTTGCAGAGCCAGGCCACTGGTTGTTCTAGCCCCAGAGTTCTCCAACCTTGGGTCCCCAGATGTTTTTGGCCTACAACTCTGTAGCTGGCTGGGGCATGCTGGGAGTTGTAGGCCAAAAACATCTGGGGACCCAAGGTTGGAGAACACTGTTCTAGCCCAATACTGTTCTTTTCCCAATGGGGAAAATTAAACATCCACCAGAAGCTCAATAAGAATCATTTGGGGAGACTCATTTGGGCATGTCAGTCTAACAGAGAGTGGCAGTAGCTCTCCAGGTTCTTCAGGCAAGGGTTTCCCCAGCCCTACCTGGACATGCCTGAAATCGAACCTGAGACCTTCTTCCTGCAAAGCATGTGCTCCACCACGGAGCTATAGAGCCCTTCCCTCACTCAGGGTAGATTATAATCTATCCTCTTGTATTTTATCCTAACAACCCAATGAGTCACCCTTAACCAGAACACCTTGAACAAAGCTTATCTAAGCTTGTTTCATGGCTGACTAGATTTTGAACCCAAGTCCATGGCCCAGACTAGCACATCACCAACACCCTCTCTCTCTCTCTCTCTCTCTCTCTCTCTCTCTGGGGAGAACACAGTCAGTTATTTATTATATTTTTACTTCCACTGTTGGGAACAACACACCATTTGGTATTTTCTGCCGCAGCAAGCATGATGCCTCGTGTCATCCCTGCTGAATGAAACCTCCCCCCTAAAAAAGAAAAAAACTCCGTTCTATGTGTTTGCTCTTAAGAAATACAAGCGGGTGGTGGAGGAATGGGCTGACATTTCCTAAAGCTGGTAGATCTATACCAAACATTCCAACGGCATGACTTGCCAGATTTTGGGGGTGGCGTGTGTAATGCATGAGTAATGGGTTCTTGGCTCTGTGCCTGTCATCACAATGGATCGATACAATGGGAGTGAACTTCTCCATCCTGACCTAAGAGGAAATGTTGCACGGCACCAGGGGTGGGTGAGGCAGAGAGAATAAAGCTTGAACAATTATATCTCTCCCCTGCCCCCCCCCCGCGCTCACGCTCACGCACACACACACACACTCACACAGACACTCATGAAAATACAGGATGTTGTGGTTACTGCACTCAGAGAGTAAATTTACTAGGAATCTGAGTTAATTAAAAAGAAATGTTGTGTTTTTCAAAATATACTAATACCTTGGACTGCAAGTAACTTGGTCTGAGAGCGTTTTGCAAGACAAGCAATTTTTTTTTAAAAAAAATGTTGACTTGATAAACGAGCAAGGTCTTGCAAGAAAAGTAGTGTAGGTATGTAACCGCTTGCCTCGAGCGGGCCGAAATCGGCCCCGCTCACGCCCGCCAGAGACTCGCTTTGATATAAGAGCGTTTGGATTACAAGCACGGTTCCGGAACGACTTATGCTCGCAATCCAAGGTATTACTGTATGGTGAGGGAGTGAGACTATATTTACAGCTCCTATTCTTTGCATTTCTGGAGCTTCTGTGAAGAATTATTATTATTATTATTATTATTATTATTATTATTATTATTATTATTATTAAAGTCAACAAAGTGGAGGCTGCTATGTCCTCCTCTACAGCTTGGGGAGGGTTGTGACTTTGAGGTCTCTTTATTGCATTTCCCTCACAGGCAGACCAGCCCACTGATGAGGGGAAGGTCGTATAGAATCATAGAAAAGTAGAGTTGGAAGGGGCCTACAAGGCCATCGAGTCCAACCCCCTGCTCAATGCAGGAATCTAGGTCAAAGCATCTCTGACAGATGTCTGTCCAGCTGCACCTTGAATGCCTCCAGAGTGGGAGAGCCCACCACCTCCCTAGGTAGTTGATTCCATTGTCTTATTGCTCTGACAGTCAGGAAATTTTTTCTGATGTTTAGGTGGAATCTGGGTTCCTGTAACTTGAGCCCATTATTCTGTGTCCTGCAAACTGGGATGATCGAGAAGAGATCCTGGCCCTCCTCTGTGTGACATCCCTTCAAGTACTGGAAGAGTGCGATCATATCTCCCCTCAGTCTCCTCTTCTGAAGGCTAAACATGCCCAGTTCTTTCAGTCTCTCCTCACAGGGCCTTGTTTCCAGTCCCTTTATCGACCTTGTTGCCCTCCTCTGAACCCTCTCCAGTTTGTCTATGTCCTTCTTAAAGTGAGGTGCCCAGAACTGGACGCAGTACTCAAGATGAGGCCTAACCAGTGCCGTTGAGAGCAGCGGATCGAAATGGTGGGCCACCATCTGTCAGTGGGTGCTCAGCTCCGGCTCATTTTGACCGCATGAAAGCTCCCCAGTGGGCTTTGTGCCGCTTTAATGTGTGGGGTGCTTCCATTTTGGATTCCCCACCACTGAGCTAGTTGGGACAAGACCTGAAAAGAGCCCCACTGGCTCATCGTGTGGGAAGCCAGTGAACCATGCCGGGCCATTCTTGTGGGGATGGCCTGGCCTGCCCAAATATATGGCCTATATGTGGGGGGAAAAACCATGTGCAAAAGACCAAAACTGTGAGATTGATTCTCGAACCTGGCTATCAACTCTGCAGTTCTGGCCAGAGCACGGGGGTCATATTCAGACAGGCTTCACACAATGGGCCTTTTGGGGTGTCGTCATCCAAACCAGCCCACTGTCTTGGGCTGGCCCTTGTTTTTCCACAGGGAAAATAGAAGGAATTCCACGCTGCAATCGCCTATGCCACGTCGGGGGCAGGGAAGTCGCAGTATTGGCATGACATCCGTCTGACCATAACAGTTTAGAGCAGGGGTAGGCAATCTTGTGTCCTCCAGGTGTTTTGGACTACAGTTCTCATAAGCCCTTGTCAGCATGGCCAATGGTGACGGATTATGGGAGCTGTAGTCCAAAACATCTGGAGGCAGCAGGTTGCCTACCTCTGGTTTAACGAGTGGGCCAGTTCACACGTCATGGAGGAAAATAATGGGTTAAGTAATTAACCCACAATTGCATCGCACATGAGCAGCATCCAGTCTGCATAAACAACGCTCAGCTTGTCTGAGCGTGGAAAGCTAAGCAGGGTCAGGCCAGGTTATGACTTGGATGGGAGACCCCTCCTCTAGTTTCCTGCACTGAGCAGGGGGTTGGACTCGATGGCCTTGTAGGCTCCTTCCAACTCTATGATCTATGAAATCTATGAAACCTACGAATGCCCCCACAAAACATACTGGCCTGTTTATGGGTTAAACAACCCAGAGTTAACCTAACAATTAATTATAGGTTACCGGTAACTCTGGGCTGTTTAACCCATAAACAGGCCAGAGTGTGCTAACAACCTACAAATGGGGCGTTCGTAGGTTGTTTGTGCAAACTGGGAGCGGCTCACGCACCTTGAACACCCCCACCTATCATAGGTTAGTTAACCCATGATTTTGCCCCCATGACATGCGAGCTGGGTCAATGTCTGTACTGCCATCTTAAGCAGGTTTAACTGTTCAGTGCCTCCTCAAACGAGGAACCGTGAGAACTGCAGTTTTGTAAGGGAAGTGTGGGAATAGCTAATTGCTCCTGCTCCCTCCCCAACATCCCTTGAAGAACTAGTTTTCTTCCCAGGCTATGCCACTTACGCTGGTGTAAAACTAATTTCAGTTTGTAGAGCAAACCTGCTCCATAAACCCCCAATAGAATTTTGGGTCATGTAACCAAGCTGATTGGCAATAGGTTCAAGACAGACACACTGAGAGCCAGTGTGGCGTAGTGGTGAGAGTGTTGGACTGGGACTTGGGAGATCCGGGTTCTAGTCCCCGCCCAGCCATGAAACTCACTGGGTGACTTTGAGCCAGGCACTGACTCTCAGCCTAGCCTACCTCACAGGGTTGCTGTGAGGATAAAATGGAGAGGTGGAAGAGGATTATGGCAATAGGTTCAAGACAGACACACTGAGAGCCAGTGTGGCGTAGTGGTGAGAGTGTTGGACTGGGACTTGGGAGATCCGGGTTCTAGGGGCCAGTGAGTGCACTGACTCTCAGCCTAAGCTACCTCACAGGGTTGCTGTGAGGATAAAATGGAGAGGAGGAGGATGATTATGTAAGCCGCCTTGGGTTCCTTGCAGGAAAAAAAGGTGGGGTATAAATATAATAAATAAATAAATAAATAAATAAATAAAGTACCTCTTCACATAATGTGCAATCAACTTTTGAGATTCACTGCCACAAGGCACATGCTTAGGACTACCAAATGGGGGGGGGGGGGGAGAGAACAGTTGTCAAGCACCTGGCATGTCCACAATTATAATATATTACCAGTGCACTGTGTTAGGTGTGAGTGACAGGCCGCAAGCTGTGCACTCCTGCACTGGATGGGATGCCACTGCTTTACACATCGTAGGAGTGCCATTTTTTTACAACGCTCACTGTGATTGCCAGCCATTGGGATCAGCCACAGGAGGAGTTTGCCTTTTGGGGACAGGGCAGGCTTACGACGGCTGCCCATCCTCATGCTAAATGATGTGCTTGTTCAGAAGCAAAGGCTGGTATTAGCGGTGTCTGAGTAGGCCAGTGTTCTCCAACCTGGGGTCCCCAGATGTTTTTGGCCTGCAACTCCCAGCATGCCCCAGCCAGCAGAGCTGGCTGGGGCATGCTGGGAGTTGTAGGCCAAAAACATCTGGGGGGCCCAGGTTGGAGAACACTGATTTAGAAGGCACAGATGGACTTTCCCTGCTATAGAGGTAGAACCAAGAGGTAGAACCAAGAGGACTTTCCCTGCTATAGAGGTAGGCCAAAAACATCTGGGGACCCAAGGTTGGAGAACACTGGAGCAGGCCAAGTCTCCATGCAAAAAAAAAAATAGAGCCCTTTTATTTCCTCAACTTGTCTCCCTCTCTGCTCTCTCGCTCTCCATACAATAGTTTCATGGTTCAACGCAGCTCGGTGAATCATACATTACAGCTCAATCATGATGAAATATGCTACATGGGAACCAGAGTCAAAAGCAGGAGGAGGAGAAGGGGTGGTGTGTGTGTGTGTGTGTGTGTGTGTGTGTGTGTGTGTGTGTAGGAAAGAATAAAGCAAATGGCAGGGAGGGGAAGAAAAGAGACACAGTTGTTGTTTTTTTTGTTTAAGCCCAGCAGAAAGGGACGCCACATGAGGCTGCAAGGAATTTGGAGAGCACAGCCAAACGAAACAGAACTTGGAAGAAAAAGAGTTAAAACAAAGTCCAACGCTAGCTTTTCAGGCAAGGCTGGCTTTAAAGAGGGATTAGACAAACCCTATTAATACACTTACCTGGGAATAAGTAGATCAGCTGGATTTACTTCTAGGCAAACATCCTTAGCACTGCGCTGCACATTACCTAAATGGAACTTCTATGTTTAGAGGAAATATACCTCCGGATACTAGCTATTGTTAGAAACACGACGCTGGACTGAATATGCCCCCTTGGTCCGATCCAACAAGGTCCTTTATATGTGCGCTCAAAACAGAAAAACAAAATTCAAGCCCCTTCTCGATCAGCCATTTCGGGTAAGATTCTTCAGAGAAGGTTTAGGAGCTTAGCAGCTTCTGGGAGGAAGGTAAATTTCCTTTTGGTGTAGCATAGTGGGCTATGAATCAGGAAGTTCTCTGCCTTGAATCTCACCTCTGCCACAGAGCTCACTAGGTGGCCTTAGGCAAGCCACTCTTGCTCTCAGCCTCAGTACTTCCATCTGTAATATGGGTATGGGGCAGGGGGGCGAGGGATGACTTAAGCTTACAGTGTTGTTGTAAGAATCACAACTACCGGTAGATCAGGCATGTGAACCACTCTGAACACTTGAAAGTGCTATACAAATATTAAGTATTATTATCACCACTATTATTTCTCGCCTTATTTTTGTTCATGCACATTCAACTTTTGGCACTCTGGCACAATATGAGTCCTCTCCTTTTCTTCCACACACATTCCACTGGACGTATGAAGGAGGTGTAGGCTCACACCTGCAGCCCAAGTCGTGTGTGTGTGTGTGTGTGTGTGTGTGTGTGTGTCATGAACAAAATGCAAGAAAAAGGCTACTCTGAAGGGCTCAAAAGGAACTCCAGGCATTAAATTGATCCCAGAGGCAGCTAGAGACCTCTGATACAGCAGCCCCCAACCTTTTTGGCACCAGGGACTGGTTTCGTGGAAGACCATTTTTCCATGGACCGGGGGGGTGGGGGTGGTGTCGCCCACCGCTCACCTCCTGCTGTGCGCGGCGGGGATGTATCCGAGAGTCTCGAGGGGGCTGAAGCAAGTTGAAGTCGCCCCGCTCAACACCCCCCCCAGACTCTCAGCGACTTATCTGCTGCTACTCAACCCAAACATGCCAGGGAAAGGACCTACGAGGTCCCCGGCGCGTCACTTCCTGGTTCTCTGGCGCTGCTCTTTTTACGTAAATACAATGGTAAAGTACCTTAAAACGGCCGCGATTTGCTATTTGCGGCCGTTTTAAGGTACTTTATCATGGTATTTACGTAAAAAGAGTAGCGCTGGAGAACCAGGAAGTGATGCGACGGGTCTCCCGTCGTGTCACTTCCGTTTTTCCGAAAATGTTCGCCGGGAGGCAAGCAGAGGGACGAGTGGCAGGGGTGCTCGCCAGAGCTCGTGAGCACCCTGAGAGCCAGGTGGGGGGGTTCGTGGTGTGTCCCGGCAGTGCAGCGGCCAGGCGTCCCGGCCCGGTTCCTAAAAGGCCACGGACCGGTACTGGTCCACAGCCCAGGGGTTGGGGACCCCTGCTCTGATAGACAGAACCATCAACACGCCCTCAAAACAATCATTTCCAGCACACCATGAGCAGAAACCATCCATGGCTGTTAAAACCAGTTTAACACGTGTTGGGTTTAAAAAAAACAACACACACACACCAAGTGATGTTAAGAACATCATTTTAATTTCTTGTAAAAAAAGAATGAAACGGCTCTTGCCTTCTTCTTTTTTAACGATATCCAGACAACTTCTGAAAATTCTGCACATTTCTGTTGGAATTCTTTTTTTTTTTTTTAAAGAGTAACTTGATTTAAGAAAAAATTCAGTATAAGAAATACAATGTCTTAAAAGGTTGACATCATAGAAGTCGAATACATATGGCTCTATATTAACTTGGTAATTTGTATGCCAGTGGGTTTATAACGACGATTTTTCAGTCAATTTGGTAGTGTGCATCCTTCTTTTACGTCTCTAATAGCAAGTTAAGTTTAGTTAAGAAAGCTGTTGCCCAGATGCACTCACACCATTGCCAAACTAAGACTTACAGCACAATCTTATATGGCTGCCCATAACCCTCCAAACTCGGGAGGAATACAGGCATCCAATGAAGGCACTCCACGCTTCTCCCACCTTGCAAAAGACTAAGACAGCTGATTTCAGCCGTCTAAGTCTTCTGGCCCTGTGCGTGAGGAAGACAGGCTGAGGTGCCACCAGGAAAGTGGGCACCACACTTTAAGAAGGACGTAGACAAACTGGAGAGGGTTCAGAGGCGGGCAACAAGGATGATAAAGGGACTGGAAACAAGGCCCTATGAGGAGAGGCTGAAAGAACTGGGCATGTTTAGCCTTCAGAAGAGGAGACTGAGGGGAGATAGGATCGCACTGTTCCAGTACTTGAAGGGATGTCACACAGAGGAGGGCCGGGATCTCTTCTCGATCATCCCAGTTTGCAGGACACGGGATAATGGGCTCAAGTGACAGGAACCCAGATTCCACCTGAACATCAGGAAAAAATTCCTGACTATTAGAGCAATAAGACAATGGAACCAACTACCTAGGGAGGTGGTGGGCTCTCCCACCCTGGAGGCATTCAAGGTGCAGCTGGACGGCCATTTGTCGGGGATGCTTTGACCTGGATTCCTGCATTGAGCAGGGGGTTGGACTCGACTGGCCTTGTAGGCCCCTTCCAACTCTACTTTTCTATGATTCTATGATACATCATATCCCAGCAGAGCCTTTCTCCTCCCCTTCTGGCCCAGAAACCTCTGGCTCCAAGGTTGGCCTTCTATGGAAAGAACCGCAGCAGGTATGGAAAGAACCGCACTGGTGGTGAGGGTGGAGCGAGGGTGCTCCAAGACCAGAGTCCCAGCTTCAACCTTGGAGCACGTTTCCGAGGTTAGAGTCCCAGCTCTGACCTCAGTGCCTACACAGTGTCTAGCGGCCACAGGATTGCGCCCTTAGAAGATTTCCAGCTTAAAACAATTACGGTACTTGTCTAACTGCTATTAACACACAGGTAGTTAGTTCTACGTCTTCTTCATTTACAATTCTGTTAAAAAATACATTTCTATTGAATTCTACACAGCATAGAGCCCAGATATTTTACTGCACCACTTTGTCCCATATGAATCTGCCTATTTACGAGACCATCGTCTGTAGACTTTCTCCCGGTCATCTAAGGCATGGTGGATAACGACCAGAGAAAGGGCCTTTTCTGTGATGGCTCCTCATCTCTGGAATGCCCACCCCAGAGAAGTGGCACCAATGTTATTATCTTTTAAGCGCCAAGTAGAAACAATTGTGTTTTCCTGGACTTTAAAAAATGTGAAGGATCAGCACCTGGATCCTTTGCGTGAGTTCGGCACTTAACGGGTTAACCAGTGCCGCGTTACAGCCCGTACAAGCAAAAGAAACCACCTAAGAGGTTTCTTACAAACAAAAGGAAACTCAGCCTTTGAACTGCCAAATAAGGCTTTTTATTTATTTACACAGGATATGGAGCGGAACTAACAGCTTTCTAGGAAATACTACAATGTCAATAAGACCTGACGTGACCTTTAAGTTTATCAATGACAGGCTCCCAGGCTAGCGCATTTGGATTAGTCAGTTACCTTAGATCAGAGACGTCACGCTAGTCAGTTTCAGCCTAACTCCGGGTCTGTCCGATCCGGGGAAGGAAACAGCTTACTCCAGCCACTGCTGGAGGGTGGTTCGTACTCAAAAGTACCCTGGGTTCCCAACAACCAACAAAGGAGGGGAGAGGGGTTTTCTACCTCTGTGTTTCCCGCTCTCCCGCCCCTTAGGTCAGGTGGGGCTATTGCCTGCCCCTCCGTGTCAGGTGGGCTTATTCCTGCCCGGGAAGAAGGTGACGTATTGGATACTTTACAGCTCTTTGAGACTGCCCTGTTAGGTTGATGGTCTTGATGGTCCTTTCCTGGGTTTTGTGGATTACAAGCGAGATCCTCCATTGCTGGAATGCCGGTCTGTCTGGCTGCTTCCCTGTAACCCAATCTCCCCTTCTCGCCCCCCCTCCCCTGGAGGACGGAGACTGGTGTGTGCGTGTACATGTATACTCGTGTCAGGCTTTCTCCACACACAAAAAAAAAAATCTTTGGAGTTCTAAAAACTTTTAAGCAAGTCTGTATGATTTGTTGCCGTTTTAGTTTTTTGAATGTTTGTGCTATTTTCACTGTGATGTCATATATTGTTAGCCACCTGGGAACAGAATTGTGTTGAAGGTGTGGGATAAATAAACAACACACAAGCCAATTTAATGGACACATCACACACTGTACTCTTTAGATACATGCATACTGGAAATGTGGCAACCATGGGGACAGTACAATTGGCCACTTTGGTAAACCCGGGGTTACTGCTCTATAACGGGTGAAATACCACCTCTTTCTAAAGAGCCAATGTGGCGTAGTGGTGAGAGTGTTGGACTGGGACCTAGGAGATCCGGGTTCTAGTCCCCGCTCAGCCATGGAGCTCACTGGGTGACTTTGGGCCAGTCACAAACTCTCAGCCTAGCCTACCTCACAGGGTTGTTGTGAGGATAAAAATGGAGAGGAGGAGGAGGAGGAGGATTATGTAAGCCGCCTTGGGTTCCTTGCAGGAAAAAAGGCGGGGTATAAATACAATAAATAACTAAATAAAGGAAACTACTCACTGTGCATGTTTCAGAAACCATTTTGTTAAACAGCCAAAACAGAAGGGCCACTGTAACTCTCAAATTAGTAGCTTTGGACTGATGTTTGCAAGAAACATTTATTTTAGCAAAGGGTCCACACCTAGTGAAGAGTTTTAAAAGCTGCATTTTCTGTGTACTTTCTCCATACATTTCCAGCTGAATACGCCAAATGTTCACAATACCACACACATCTCCCATGTTAGCAAGCGCGCAGAAAAGCAAACTTTGACTCAGATTGTATACTTGCAAAACACACACATTCTTTACATGAGGGAAAGGATTTTAAAATTTCTTTAAGTATTTGGAAAGCAGCCACTCTGTAATCCCAAGGCTTTCCAAGGAATGTGCTGGGATACATATTAAGTAAGCCCACTAGACCCTCTGCCTCCCTAGGAAATACTTGTAAAAAAAAACCTCCCTTATACTCTTTATAATTTACTAGCTTTTCTGATCAGAGACTCGGGCTTACTTGTTTTTTTTATTACTGCGTATAACATTGCTCCCTAGTTTGTACATTGGCACAATATTGTTTCTCAACACTGACAGAGACTAAACTTTTCTGCAAAGTAACCACAACATGTAAGTGCTACAGAAAAAAAACCCTACAGTAATACCTTGGATTGCAAGTAACTTGGTTTGAGAGCATTTTGCAAGACAAGCAAATTTGTAAATATTTATTTAATATATTTTTTTACTTGATATACAAGCAATGTCTTGCAATACAAGTACTGTAGTACGGCTTAAATTAAAAATCTCTGTACAAATTGGGGCGGGGGGATTTCGTTTTGATATAAGAGTGTTTTGGATTACAAGCATGTTTCCGGAACGAATTATGCTCTCAATCCAAGGCATGACTGTATAAGGTTTAACTTGAAATAATTGCTATTATTGCTACCACAAACGTAACTTGTGAATGGGGTGGAGGGCAGACATCTGCCTTTGGTGCCGCCCATCCAAAATGCAGTATGCTCCACTCCAAAAATTATCTTGAAGGTACTCCTATATGCAGCGATGAATTCTTTTCTGCAATCTCTACTCTAGGATTGACGTTTCGCCAACTGCATTTTCCCCAAGAGGAAAAAGCCCTCTGAAATAAATGCAGGTAGAGAAAGATAAATCTGTTAGGCAACACAAGGGCCATTATTACTAGGAAATACCAGATAATGCATCAGAAGTACTTCTTTGAAATCCAATTTCCAAACATTCAGAGTCAAGGTTGGTACACACACAGCTGTGTGGCTCTCTCTTCACTTCTGCATGCTCTATTCCAATAAATAAAACCCACCGTACTGAATGCCCTCTAACTGTTGGGAGTCATTTAATGCAACAAACCTTAGTGCAAGAGTACTTTACTTAGCTCTTTATAACATCTGGAAACCAACACAAGTTTCCACTAATCCTATTTTACACAGAATGAAACTGAGTTAGTAGCAACAAGTCAGCTTGACCAAGATTACTGCTTAAATTCACAGGGTCGGTTGGTATCCGAGCCAAGGAAACGAGCTAGAAAAGCAATATTATATAAAGCAGTAACAAACACAATAGACTAACCCACTTTCCCAGACTACGTGCTGTCTGTGGCAATGGCTTACGTCCTTGAAAAGAGTGGATATTCCAGACGCACAGACAAAATAAACAAAGCTGTGCAGCCCAAACATCCAGCAGAATTAGACTAAATTGTTGATCATTCCAAAAGGGCTGAGAAAGGGTGAAACGGGGCCAGTGAAGAAACGATCTTTGCAAATTAAAAAGAAGACTGAAGCCAGATGAGAAGTCCAGCCTGCAGATCCCGAAAACCATCCACGAAGAACCCTTCTCATACACGCGCATTTGCACATGTGCACGTGAGCACACACTGCTGCAAAATGTTTTAAGTTCGATAGCATGGCTGCGGCAGAACAACTATTCAAGGACAGCCACACAGAGTTCTGTTGTTTCGGCAGCTTTGAAATACAATCACAGACAGTTGTCTGTTTGGTTTTTTAAAAAACATTTTATGGAAGGGTTTCGAAGAACATGCGGGTCAGTTCAAACCATCCTTCTCACCTGCCCAAATCTGCTATGTGCATCTGGTTTAAATGGAAGAGCAAATGAACTTCTTGTTATCATTTCAAGGCTTGGAAATCTCACTTGCCGTGGGGTAACTGGCCGGCTGAGGGGAGGACACCCACCACCACCACGTCACTTCAGTTACTAACGTTAGAAGAGGGTGGCGAGGCAGACGCTCTACCCCAGCATGTCTCTTGATCCACCCCTTCGAGGAACTCGGGAGCGGTTTGCTTGCTGCAGGCTGGATTACGTCGATTAATCTGTGGGTCGATAGGAGGAAGATCCTGCTTTGGGGCACAAGGGATGGACATTTCTTCCTAACCCGTGACTCCATAATTATCACTTCTCTTTTACTGCAATAACTAGTCACACCGTTAAAACTAACCGTACAAACAATGCCTAACGGCACAGAAGTCCAGCTCTCCCCTCCCACGGAGCTCTGCAATGTATCCCGGATGCAAAGCGGCAATGGGGAACAACCCAAGCGCTCGAGCTTCCACCTACAGCAGGAAGAAAGCAGGGTTGGGTTGCTTGCTGTCACTCCCCTTGGATCCCAGTGCATGAGAGAAGCGGTGGCAATTATCCCCATAATACCAGCCGGATCAGGCTGTGTGGGTGGGCGTCTTTCTGCTTCAGAGGCAGGCACCTTTAAGGGCACAGGGAGAAAAGAGCGCGGCACACGCAGTTCCCTGGTTGCCACCCGCTGCTGCTAGATCTCTTCCTTTTAGCTACGCTGCGTGTGCAGCTGGTGGCAAATAACACAGGCAGCCTCTTCACAGCTCTGCCTTCTAACTCACAAGACAGGTTTTGCACTTCGGAAGTCCAGGTGGGCAGGCCAGTGGCAAATTGCAAGCCTGTCTTAAATCACCTAGACATAGGAGCTCTACTAACTGCTACCTGCCCCCTTTCAAGAGAGTATATATGCTCTTTTTAATCATTTCATTCCTCAAAAATCCCATGAGCAAGTGAGCAGTGTCCCTTCCTCCCTTGCCGTTTATTTGCTCCACGTTTAATTATCATACAGGGGCCGGGGGCCCTTCTGATTCCTTAATGCAAGGAGTAAACTCTCTGAACGTACAAACCTCACCCCGTCCCTCCTTAAATCTTGTCTCTGAAGCAAAGTCTGTATGATTAGGCAGAAAATTAGCCAATGTTATTTATCCCTAAATACACCTTATGTTTAGTGCCTTGGAGGTTGCACAACCATGACCTTTGTAGCCGAGTCAACTCGTTCGTGCCCTCCCTCACCCGTTCCCTCCTTTTGTTTATCTCAGTTACTGAGTCATGTCTCAAAAGAGAACTTGTTCACTTGATACTTTTTTTTAGAATAGCGACTCCCGTGTGTTGTACTTGGAAATCTTCCTTCCTAGGTTTACCCAAACACAGAGTTTAAAATGAAGTTGGGGGTGGGCGGTTGTCACTTCTTTCTTTTAAATGAACACATAGCACCCGTTTGGTCCAGGGTGATTCAAGGTGATTCTACCCTTTGCCACTTAATAGACACCGACTGATGGGAAACCCCTCTGGGGGGAAAAATGTCGAGCGGTAACTCATGGCTGATAAAGCAGCTTCTGAGTGTTCTTCGTGGTGCAAAGGCCTTGTTCTGGGATTAATTCAATGGCTTCCTAATTGTGTGTTTGGTTTGCACCATGTGGTCCGTCTTGGTTTACACCAGTGAAGACAGAGCTATGTCTGTAGCCCCTGACTGGAGACTGGAGACTGGAGACAAATATGACGAGCTCTATCATACTATGTTCTTGGCTTGAGACATGCCAATTCATTTGCATTATTAATGAGCATTAATTTAATGAGCATTATTTTGGGGTGATGCTAATTAAACTCTAGCTTAAGATGTATGGAACCAGGCTTGCTGCACCTGCCACTGGCTTCTGTGGAAAACTCTTGACCACTGGTCCATGTGTGTAACGTATATCCCTTATGGGCAATTAGTTTATCTCAACCCTGATTACCTGCAGACCAAGCGGTTACATACCTCCTTCCTTTTTATCCTCCCAACCTGTGAGTAGTAGGCTAGAGCTGGACTGCCAAAGTCCCCAAGAGTTCTGGCTTGGACTAAACCGGACTCTGAGTCCATCAACTTCAATACGCACCTGATTACATCCACGGCTTTACAACTAGATCCGCGCAAGTTCTTTGGAGGCTCAAAAATCATGAAACCCCACTAAAATTAACATGTAATCGAGCATGCATAATCTTATGAGACCAAAAAGAGCGTCCCCATTAATACTGCTGTGCTGGAGGAGGAGGCCTACGCTAAATTTGGACAATGTACCACCACCAAAGAGTCACTCTGATATTTTTGGCACAAAGGTCCTAGATACCCAACTATTTCCAAGAACAAGATACTAAGCATGTAAAAGATTCCCTTGAGAAATGTATTTGGATTATTCCTAAGAATTCATGAGTCTTGCTTTATGGATTCCCTTTTGACATCAGTTGGAATCCTCCCACTGTCTCCAGTGGGTCGGGATGTTAGCCTGGGTCGGGATGTTAGCCTTGAGTAACACCATTTAAAACAAGAAAAAGAAAAAAGAAAGGGGGGGAGAGAAAAGCTCGCTCCATAAAGTTCCTAGAAAGGCAATATGTCCCTAAAGGCAATAAGAAGAACATTCTCAGGGATCACACTCCCCACGGGCAGGAAAAGCCAGATAAGCTAACTCATTAGGCTTTGCTATAACTTTGCTGAGGATCATTTAACAACTTCTTGTTGTTAATTTCTGTTGTGTATGTGTGTGTTTTCAAATGACTTACAAATTGGAGTAGGACTCCTTTCAACAACAACAAAAGGTGTTCTACATAAATGTCAATAGATTGCTACAAAAACCTCTTTAACAGGAATGGACAACAGGGGTGGGCCTTCCAGATGTTGTTGGGACTCCAATTCCCGTCAGTACCAGTCAGCATGGCCAATGGTCAAGGATGATGGGAGTCGGGAGTCCAACAACATACAGCTCCTACCCAACAGCTGAGAGCTTTGGCTACTGGGCGGTATAGAAATGTAATAAATAAACAAAGATATGGAGGGCAACAGGCTGACCACCCCCCTGGTTACTTCCTATGTTCCATCTGTCCCTATTTACCAGGATCGTCCTATATTATCCCAACTCAAGGATGGAAAGCGGAATATCAGTGGTCAGTATAAGAGGTTTAAAGATGTTCATAAGGCTAATCTAAAAAAAAGCAATATAAACATCGAAAACTGGGAAGCTCTGGCCCATGAACGATCTAAATGGAGGTTGGCCTTTCACAAAGGTTCCATGGACTTTGAAGAAGCCCGAGTGCAAGGTGAAAGGGAGAAACGTGCTAAGCGAAAAGCACGTCAAATGAATCCTTTACAGGACCATCTTCCATCTGGTAACCTGTGTCCTCACTGTGGGAAGCTGTGTGGATCTAGAATTGGCCTCCACAGTCACTTACGGACCCATCGCTAGAGTCTACACAATCTTCTTTAGAATTTCCTCCTTTTATCCCGGAAGACAATCTTACTCGGTCACGAGTGATCACCTGATGATGATATTATCCGGCAAAGTTCCTATTTTGTGTCTCCCCTGCCAATTTTTGCCTTTTGTGGATGCCTTCTTAAAATTGTATTTGTTGCTAGAGTAGTTGTCTTTCTTTAGGATTTTGTTGGGGTGGCAAATGTAGCTTGACTTCAGTTACACCCCATGGGAATGCACACGCATGAATGCTAATGCACCCTGCCATGCTTAACCCACCATATCGCACACTACAGCCGAAACGGAATATTTTGAACTATCGATAACACATGACAGGGCAACTTTTCACGTATATCTTTCAGGGCTGTGGAGTCGGTAGATAAATGTTCCAACTCCGACTCCTCAGTTTTTTGTACTTCCGACTCCGACTCCCCGACTCCGACTCCTCTGTATTAATATGCTAATTAATTAATTAATATGCGAGGTAGTTGGGCAGAAGCTGCTGCCTTCTCCTTTTTGTGTGCTGATCTGCTGCTGAAGATAGGGCAGTGGGAGGATCCAGGAGGGGCATTTATTATAAAACAGAAGTCATTAATTATAACTGTTTGTGAATTGGGACATTTAAACTTGCTTTTTTTAAAATTCCAATCTAAATTCAGTAGGAGTCAGAGTCGGAGTCGGAGCATTGTTTGCCGACTCCGACTCCAGGTACCCAAAATTTCCTCCGACTCCGACTCCGACTCCACAGCCTTGATATCTTTAGCCAGATGAACACTTGCGTCTTGGCGGGGAGCTCACCATGCATTAGAAGCAGGCTATCCTAGGTAGAACTCAGGTGTCAATTTTAACCCAACAAAAGCAGGGATTGAGAACCATTTTTGTCCCTGAGTTGAAGAGGCTGCATGATGAGTTGGAGGCTGCACCCCCTTCCTGCCCATGCACGCACTCTTCTCTTTGGTGGGCTCTCGGGAGCAAGATCCGGCGGGGGAGAAGGCGTATGCGGGGTCATTCCAGCGCACCTTCTTCCACAGCAACATTGTGGGAACAGCGGTACCAGGGTGGGGAATTCGGGGTGAGCATCTGGCAGCTTGGGTACGGGCAGCCTGCGGGGGCCTCATGCACCCCATTGGTTACCCATATGGGCTATAAAGCTTTAAGTGAATTGGGCCTCACATACCCCAGAGACCTCCTCCTTCCCTGTGAAGGTCAGTGCAGTCATAGAATCATAGAAAAGTAGAGTTGGAAGGGGCCTACAAGGCCATCGAGTCCACCCCCTGCTCTATGATCCTAAGACTTACTCAACAACAGATTAAGTCAAAGGTGGGAACTGTCTCCACTGAACAGTACTGTGTCCAAGCGGACACTGGGTGAGACAAAAGTTCCCTATGTGATGTTAGATCTATGGCAGCTGTTATATATGCAAGACTAGAAGCCGTTTTTGAGATACAGTAATACCTTGGATTACAAGTAACTTGGTTTGAGAGCGTTTTGCAAGACAAGCAAAATTTTTAAATATTTATTTAATTTTTCTTGACTTGATATACAAGCGTCGTCTTGCAATACAAGTACGGTAGTACGGCTTAAATTAAAAATCTCTGTGCAAAATTTTTTTTGGGGGGGATTTCGTTTTGATTAAGAGTGTTTTGGATTACAAGCACCTTTCCGGAACGAATTATGCTCTCAATCCAAGGCATGACTGTACTGGAAGAGGAGGGATAAAGTTTGTGAACAACTGAGTTCTCTTTGGTATGTTATTCTCACAATGCAATCCTACACAAGTCTGCTCAGAAGTAGGCCCTACTCAGTTCAACGGGACTCACATTGTACTTGAGTACAGAATTGCGGCCTTGAATGCAATAGGCTTCTTAAGCTTTAGAACTAAAGGAGAAATTGAATGTGATAGGAGATATTGAAGTGATTTGTGACAGAGATTATAGAAATGAAGCCATCCTTTTAAAAGAAATGTTTAAAATACATGTGATGTCGTTGTTGTAAATTTATTTATTTATTTGAAATATTTTTATGCCTCTCCTCAGCCAAAAAGGCTCCCAGAGCGGCTTACATATAATCAATTAAACAAGACAGTCCCTGCCCGCAGGCTTACAATCTAAAAAAAAAAGACACAAGGAAAAAGGAATGGGGAGCCAGTTTTCAAGAAGAGGTTCATAGATTTATAGATTTCATAGGATCACAGAGTTGGAAGGGGCCTACTACAAGGCCATCGAGTCTGGACCTGGATTCCTGCATTGAGCAGGGGGTTGGACTCGATGGCCTTGTAGGCCCCTTCCAACTCTACTTTTCTATGATTCTATGAGTCCAACCCCCTGCTCAACGCAGGAAACTAGAGGAGGGGTCTCCCATCCAAGTAATAACCAGGCCTGACCCTGCTTAGCTTTCCACGCTCAGACAAGCGTGAGCCACAGGCCTGTTCAAGGAAGGCAGAAATCACTGTAGCTCACAAAGAAGTATAGGAATTAGCATGACAGTTACTACACGAGTAGAATCAACTGCAACAAGGTGTATAATTGATTTGGAAACAGGTGGCAAGAACAGCAAGTTATGTTCTGGAAGCATTTAAAACAAAACAAAAAAATCTACCTTTCTAATTCTCCATCCATCTCCCTGCCGACCGTGCAGCTGAGAACGCTGATGTGCATGTCTTTTTGAAAGTTAACATTTAACAGCCATTTCAGGTCTACCGAATTCCAAGAAATAAAAATAAACTCTTGTACTGTTTAGCTGCCAACTGAGGCCCACTGTTTACTGAAGGGACCAGAGGAGAATTTTTTAGGGTGGAAATGTTCCAGGAGACGCACACTTGCCTCATAAACTCTCACCCACCCTACTTTCTCCCGCCTACCCTTTGAGGGAGTCAGCCGAAGGGTTCCACATCGATGTATTTCTATTGCAAGAAATTTCTGAGCAAAACTAAGAAACATTTACATACATGCAGGGCACTGGTTGAGCAAATCTTTCCATTTTCAAGCCACCCCCACCACCCCCAACACTCATTGCGTGTTGAAAGCCGAATCCTCCTCGTTAATTGGGATGATGGTCCATGTGGAAACCTGACAGATCCATGCTCCGTGCATGTCTATCACAGGTAACGTGGTCACTTGTGTGGAAAACACACCAGGAAAGAACTGTTCCTTGCTCAGGGTTCACAGGTGGTTAACTCTCAAAAGGTGTCATAGGAAGGGCACAATAACAACTTGGAATTTCAAAGGGAAACTCCAGCATGAAATAGCTGAATTAGAACTAATCCTGAAATTTGACTCTAGCCAAACTCTGATTCTGTTCATTTGGGCTTGAATAAAGACAATAGTTTCCTATCCTACCGCAGGTATTAATTTACTTAGCAATGCTAAAATGATTGTGTGATCACTAATTTACTGTTGTTGTGAACGGTCACTGTGCTTATTTTGCATACATTTAAACTGTGACTGTATTATCACAAACTTGCACTGTTTCTGGATTTCATTTTCATCTTTCTCTCACACACACACACACACGCATGCACGCACACGCATGCACGCACACGCACACCTGCCAACTGAGAATAGCCTTTCCTTCATCTGATGAACTGAGGTCTAGTCCACAAAAGCTTATGCCATAATAAATCTGTTAGCCTGTAAAGTGCTGCAAAACTCTTTGTTGTTTTATATGTAAGCATGCGCTTTTTATTTCCTGGGAGGGGGAGGGAAGGATGTTGCATCTCCGAGCACACAGCCATATGGTGGAAACAAAGACAAGTTCACACAATTGCTGAATTCACACAACTAGTCCAATCCAGATGCATGCATCTCCGGCGTAGTGGTGAGAGTGTTGGGACTGGGACTCGGGAGACCCGGGTTCGAGTCCCCGCTCGGCCATGAAACTCACTGGGTGGGTGACTTTGGGCCAGTCACTGACTCTCAGCCTGCCTAACCTACCTCACAGGGTTGTTGTGAGGATAAAATGGAGAGGAGGAGGAGGAGGAGGAGGAGGAGGAGGAGGAGGATTCTGTAAGCCGCCTTGAGTTCCTTGCAGAGAAAAAAGGCGGGGTATAAATATAATAAATAAATAAATAGTGAGAATGGGGTGACCACAAATATAATCAGCAGCAAATTTCATCATCCAGGCAATTTTCAGAAATCTCAAATACTGCATCCCCCCCCTCCACAACACACACACACGCACACGCACACACCTGCCCAGGTAGAACCTTAATTCTACTTTGGAGGCTCCCCTTGGGTTAACACCACCTGAGGCATGGCAAGTGGATACTTGGAAGAAGGCTTTCTCAGTTGAGGCATCTACAGTCTGGAGCAGCTGCCCAAGAGAGGTTCAGCTGGCCTTTATAGAATCTTGATTTTATTTTTACATTCTGTTAACAATGAATTATTATCAGCCGCAGGAGTCTTATTTCTCTCGAGCTGCAACAAAATGCCAACAATACCCATGTTGCTTCCAATCACGCATTACATTTTTGCTCGTACAAGTTAATTATCCTGGTCATGATTGTGGTGGGCCATAATTTCTGGAAGGCGGTGATCTCGCCACAACTGCATGAAGAAAAGGGACGCTAAGGTATGTGTTGGCACTTATACCACTCAACCACTTATGGCCCTTGCTTCATTTCTTAAAATGGTGCGCCTGATATCAAGCCCCCCCCCCCCCGTCTTAAACTGAGAACCCAAAGACGCCAGAGGAGGACACACATTTTGTAAAATTTTGTTTCCCCCAGGCAGCATTCAATGCCCCCTAGGATAGAGCCCTTGGATTCTGTAATTAATGAAATGAATGATAAACAAAAGCTATTTTTGATTACTATGGCGGAATAGAATGCGTAAGACCTGTGCGTGTTTTTCCTGAGAACAACAACAACAACAACAAAAAATAGACCTTGAAGGACAATGCATGCTAAGCTAAGTGCAAGCTGGAGAGGCAAATATATTTGTCTTGCTTCAGGCAATGGAGCAGATCTTTTTCCCTTTTATGAGGACCAGGGGATTTTCTTTTTTCAAAAGATTTTTGCATCTGCCCAGTTGGTATTTTTTACTGCAGGGCAGAAGAGAGAAGGTGAAGGTGTTCAGCGGGCCCAGAAATTGCTTGCAGCCTATAGAAAGTGAACTTTTAACCTTCAAAAGACAGACCTGCACTCTCTTTCTCTCTGTATGGAATTTGAATGTACCCACTGTGGTCGGACTTAAGGTGCAGTAGATGAAAATGTTCCTGTCTGAGAAGGATCAATTTTTCATCACTTAGTAAAGAATGAAAAGAGAACTGTTGATGATGGACTTGTGATGGCAGTCTCTTTTTATGAAGAGCATAAGACTATGTGTAGTTCCGTAAGTAGGTGTTAGACCAGAGACTCTTAAGAGCAACCACAAAAATCTGATTGCAACTGTGCTTTCTTCTACGCAGCCAACATACCGTATCTGGCAGGGGGGAGAATTATTCTTCAAAGGGGGTAGGATATGGGACACACCAAAGGAAATCCAACTGATATGGGCCTTGGCGCTGAGATCCAGGAGTAGCCACATCAACACGTTAAAATTAAGAGAACAGTGAAGGTCTGGAGCAGGGGTGGGCAGAAAAGTAGATCTCTAAATGTTTTGGACGTCAACGCCCAGCATTCCTGACCATTAGCCATGGTGGCAGGGCCTTCTGGGAGTTGAAGTCCAAACACCTTCTGCCAACCCCTGGTCTAGAATACACAGCATCACGGCATGTGTCCATAATGTGGTGGAACAAGATATAAAACACTTACGAATGAATAAGTGGTGTTCCCTTAATAGAGGCACCAGACAATTCTAGGCTTAATCTAGGTTGCATCCCCAGGAAGGGATGTCTACTCTAGAGCTCTATCCTGATTCTGAATTAACTGGCTGGTGCAAATAGCTTGCAACCTTAGCAATTAAAATTTGCCCTAACAAATGAAAACGGACTCTGCTTGAACTGTGGCTGAGTAATCTACTGATTAAAACAGGGCACTCCATCCTTTTTGGGTTGATGGGCACATTTGGAATGAACGTCACGGGTGCTCTCACAAAATGACTGCCGTGGGGGGGGCGGCGCTTGCTGATTCACAAAATGGCTGCCGTGGTAGACGTGACCAGTCACAAAACACTCAGTTCCCAGAAGGCAAACTGGCGAGACTAAAGGAAAAGGAACTTGCTCCAGAACCTAAGTACAAGGCAGACTTGGTGTCTCAGCTTCGAAACACAAAACCACCCTTTTGAATCCAAATAAAGATGGCACTGGAGGGCCAGCACTTCATTGTGCAGCATACCAGCCTCTCAGTTAATTTTTTTTAAAATTAAAATATAAATTAATTTAATAACTACAATAAAAATCAGGAGGAGCAGGGTGCCTGTGGCCACACTGGGGCTGACGGACACTACATTGGACACGCCAAGATTAAACAAATTAAGGGTTGCAGCCCTAATAAAACTAACATATTGATCAAACTAGATTCAAAATTCACAAATAGCTCCCAATTTCATTGCAATAATACTAAAGGTGCACAGGCCATGACTGTGTGGGTTTGCAGATTTGCCTTTCAGTCTTTCCCACCTCACTGGCAGCTCAACAGACCTGAGAAAACAGCCATGGTGGAAACTGTACAACTCCTTCCACATGTGGCCGGTTACCTGAAGGTGGCAAGCAGACGGAAAAACTCTGTGGACTGCAAAAAGGGGCGATCACACTTGGCGTGCAATCAATATGGCAAATGCCTCTTGGAATATGGGCTGGTGTTTTGAAAGCTCAATATTCCCAAGGGAAGTGAAAATTTAATCCCCGAGAATAGGGAAACAAGTGAGAAGTCAGCAGAACAATATTAACCGCTTTCCTTCAGAAAAGTTCTGCTCCTCTTTCTTTTAAAAAATCTCTTCCAACACAAAATGGCCTTAACCACAGAATTTCCCCTGGTTTCTGCCCCCCCCCAAAATCATAACAAGGTCCCAGGCTGTAGGCTCAATTTAAGAAAGGGGGCGAAGCAGGGAAAAGAGAGCCCTTCACCCAACATTTGGGAATTATAACGAAACTTAATATCTGGCAACACAGATCTAGTTCAGGGGCTTCGTTCCAGTTCTGTTATTATACAGACCATTTTTGCACAAAGGTTCTGAAGCGTTTCAGGAATAATAAAAAATAAAAAAAAATCCTGGCTTTCACTAGAAGGGCTTCAAGTTTGGAGTGGTGAGCAAAACAAGGGCGTGGAGAGCTGAACTCCTGTTGGAAAGCAGCCCCCACGGCACAAAAGAGAGAAAAGAGAAGAGAGAGAGAGGCCCAATTCTACAAGCCAACAGAACTCGCAAAGAATTCAATAGGAGCATTTTGAAGAAATGTGGTTTTAACAGCTGCAGCAAGGTATCCCCCCCTTCCAGCTGAGATTGTCAATCGTAAATGAGCGGGGACCGAAGGAGAAAAAGGGAAAGCGTGGAACGTCCAAGATTCTCAACTTGCAAGAAGCCTTCCCCCATTACCTTTCCACATTCTGGAAGTAGAACTTGCCATCCGGACCTGTGAACGCTCCTCGGTGTTTAATGCATAGAAAGGAAAATTCAGTTTTACTAGTTGTGGGCTTCCCCCTTCAGTGCTACTGTGGAGGGGTGAAATGTCCCCCCCCCCATAAAACCTCCTCAATGACTTTCAGCGTCTGCGCTGAGCAACCGGGTCCATCTGCAAGGCAGCGGGTGCGAGGAACGGGCAGGGAAACGCTTCCCACCCACCACCCAACGAAGAAAGAATCCACATTTTGTCTCGAGAGTACAGTGGGATCGCATTTCTCTCTTTTTCTTCTGTGCCTTCATTTTTAAAAAAATATTATTCCAGGCCTGGCAGACTTATATGTTTTCTTTCCTCCATAGAAACCGACAAAACAGCAAGCCTTCGCCAGCCTCCAGCTCCACAAACAGTGAAGGGAAAAAAAGAGGAGGAGAGAGAGGACAGAGAAGGATCTAGAATGTGGCAAACAGCCTGGAGGTGGTGGTGAATCGCTTTGGTTTTTCCCATCAAGGCACAATTACAGTAATAGGAGCCGCCCCCACCCCACCCCAATCCTTGCTGCTGGGACAAGCGGGGGGGGGGGGACATTTAGGAAAGACCAACAGGGTTGCGACTCGCACACAGTGAAACTCACGTTTTCAGCCACCCACAACGGACCAAAAATCACAGTTACTGGTATATGAATTTGGGGCATTTCTCCATGCCTGTTTCCCACCCCCACCCCCCCTTGTAAAAGTAACACTCCTATGTATCCAAATCTTTTTGTAAAAAAAAAAAAAAAGGGGGGGCACGGGGTACCAAAAGCAGGGGTAGATCCACAACAGTACCATCCCATGCAAAAAACGGGTAGAAATCACATCCAAAATTATGCAGGTACTGTATTTAGGAGGAGACGGCTCCCCCTATACCTGTGTCCTCCAACCTTGGGTCCCCAGATGTTTTTGGCCTACAACATCTGGGGACCCAAGGTTGGAGGACACTGCCCCTATACTCTGCAATGCCACTGTGCCATGAGACTGTGGGGAAAGTGGCATGCACTAGACCGTTGGCATTTTTTCTCTTCTTCCGTTGCTTTGGGGGTCCAGCTCTGAAAACGGGAGAACACTAACGAGAGGGGAGTGTTGCTAATTCTGATTGATAATGCCACCTTAGTCTTTCCTAATTTCCAGTACTCCGGGGGGGGCGGGGGGAGAAACAAACTTAGAAAAACAAGGTTGGGGCTGCCAAGATATTCCTTCCTTTGCTCAGTGAAGTCTGAGAGCCATTAGTGCCTTCTTGGAGACGGCAGATGGGAAGCAAAGCAAAGGAGAGGTCCCTCTGGGCAGATGGTACGTGCCACTGCTTGTCTGAGGCGTAGAATATTTTCTCTCACTCTCCTTAACAATTCAGGGTTGTAATGCCCAGATTCAGAGAAGCCAGAGTTGACATGACCAAGAAAAGATTGGGGGGGGGGGGTGTGTGAGTGAAATGTTGCCTGTTCCTGTTTCATCCTTTCCCTGATATTCTATCTGCTCCAGCCACAAAAATCCAGATCAGCCAAGTATACAATTAACCCAGGAAATTAACATGCTTCATACATGTAGCTGTGGTTGCAGAAGGGACTGCAGCTCTGTAGGTAGAGCACATACTTGCACGCAGAAGGTCTCAGGTTCAGTTTCCAGCATTCCCATGTTAAAAGGCTCAGGTAGCCGGTGTTGGGAAAGACACCGGCTGGGTTCAGACAACCCGATAACCCCCACTCAAGAGTTGAGTGTGGGTTGTCCTTGAACCGTGGGTGGTGGTGGTGGTTGTTGAAACATGGGTTATCGTGTTGTCTGAACCCAGCTGCGCTAACAAGCCAAGGCTTGTTAACCACAGACAACCCATGAAGAGAACGCATGGACTGGGTTCGATAAGCCAAGGTGGTGACTGACTCACCATTGCTTGTCGGGCGTGTCGTTTGAACCCAGTCGTTGTGACTCAGCATTGTGGCTTATCGTTGTTTTGAACAACGATAAGTCACAATGGTCTGCTCTAGGGTTTGGACTCGGACAACACGACCCATCAGGGCACAAGCCCTAGAACAAGCGAGCCCCTTGGCAAGAGCGGACATTGCCACTCTTGCCAAGCTGCTGGCCATAGAGCACAGCTGACCTGCCATATGTACCTGCCCGGACACTAAGATCTTCCTCGGCGGTCCTTCTCCAAGAGCCCCTGCCAAAGGAAGTGAGGCAGGTGGCTACTAGGAGGAGGGCCTTTTCTGCTGCGGCACCCCAGTTATGGAATGAGCTCCCCAAAGAGGTTCGCCTGGCGCCTACTTTGTATTCTTTCCGGCGCCAGGTGAAGACCTTTCTGTTCTCCCAGGCATTTTAATCATTTTAATCTTGTAATTGTTTTTAATTCCGTTATTGTAACTGCTGCTGCTAGCTCTGCTGATTGTTTTTAATCTGTGGTTTTAAATTTTATATTTTATATTGTGTTTTATGATTTTAACTGTTGTAAACCGCCCAGAGAGCTTCGGCTATTGGGCGGTATAAAAATGTATTAAATAAATAAATAAATAAATAAGCAAGCAAGCTGACAGCTGCCCCCAAAGTGCCGAAACGGCGCTAGGAGGCAGCTGTCAGAGGCTTCCTCCGCCCCTGCCACGGAGCAGATTGGGCACCCCCCGCCTCCTCCTCCAGAGTAGACCTCTGGAAAGAGGAGGCGGCAGGCGGCGATCTGCTCCATTCGGCCTCCCAGGGGAAGGCCACGCTCTGATCCCCGTGGCTGCTCCGTGTGCCGAGAAGCCCAGTCACCGGAGCCGCCGCCCTGGTGAGCGCGGGAAGCTCCCACCCTCTCTCCGCCCTTTGCTTTCCCAGGAGAACCCGGGAAAGAAAAGGGCAGAGCGTGCAGGGACTTCCCGCCGCCCGCTCCACTGGAGAGGTTTACTTGCCGGAGGCGGGGCCTGCGTCACAAGGTGGCGGAGCAGGGCAGCGGGAATCACCTGCCCACTCCGCCCCTCCTCGTGGTGCTTCAGGGGCACGAGCCCCATTTGCGAACGGGGAGTCTTTGGCAGCCGCAGCGAGCTGAAGTCGGCTTGCGGTCGTGGCTGTCAAGGAAAGGAGCCTCATTCCTCCCCGCGGTGCATCATGGAATATCGCTGGGAGGAATCGGGGGAGGGAAGGGGGAAGGAGAAGGAGAAGGAGCGAAGCAACAACGATGAGCCCGGTCGTCTGCCGGGCTCATCCTTGTTGCTTCGTGCGACCCGGCAAACAATCGTGGTAACGTACCACGATTGTTGCCTGGTCGTGCGAACCCGCCGCCCAGTGTGTGTTGTTGAGTTATGTACTGCGGGTTGCTCACCATGGTATGTTACCTTGGCTGGATTCAGACAACACGATAACCCACCACCCATGGTTCAACGACAACCCACGCTCAACCCGCGAGTGCGGGTTTATCGTGTTGTCTGAACCCAGTCATTCTATGCCTGAGACACACTGCCAATCAGTGTAGACATAGTCTAACCCAGTGTTCTCCAACCTTGGGTCCCCAGATGTTTGGCCTACAACTCCCAACACTGGTCTAACCTAGCAAAAGGCAGTTTCGTATACTCCGCAACACGAAGATTTCAATCAATACTGGGTACGGTATGTCCTGTGGAGGCTCATGCAACAATAGAGCCCACACACTTGTAGGCACAGAGGCAGCCTTGCTTTCTCCAGCTGATGTCCAGCAATGAGCAGCATTCAGAGTCGAGCAGCTCCGCCCGTCCTTTTTGGGAACAGAAGAGCAAAGCCACAAACTGCCATTTAAGGAATCCCCACTTTTCCCGGCCTTTATGCTGGACTTTCTGGGCACAGAAAGTGAAGGTGGCGAGATGGCTTTCAGCCCAAGCTGCATCAAAAAGGTGCCCTGCCGTGCATTGTAAAAGGGTCACACGGTTTCGCTCGTGGGCTTCTGGAGACATTCGACTGGCCGCTGAGGGAAACGGGATGCTGGACTAGATAGGCCTCTGGTTTGATCCAGCCGGGCTCTTGTGCTCTCAGATCCACTCACTCTGCTGACTTTGGTTGATCTTAATGTTTACAGGGAGGCCAGTTGGGGCGAGAAATGAAATCATGCCAGTTTAAACGCTAGGTCTGATCTCCCTCTCTCTCTCTCTCTCTCTCTCTGTGTTACCATCCTCCAAGAGATGGTAGCCAGCTTTAATTTATGCAAGAGAATCTACAAAAAGTGTGCCTTCAGATACTCTGGATTTCTGAACACAGGGCATCCAGGGATTGCTTCCTGCATAGCTGTTCTTCAATCACTTCCACTCCAGCTGGTCCTAAGGCTGTATCATATGCATTCCCCATCCCTGCCAAAGTGGCATAAAATCTCTTCAAGGAAAGCACCTGAAAAGAACGCCTTTAATCACCAACTTACCCCAAACGGTGCTTTTATCTAAGTCACAACCCTCCCTCCTGGAGGGAACTGATTAGCTGGATCTACAGGCCTGTGGCTCATGCTGGCTCAGCTTGTCTGAGCGTGGAAAGCTAAGCAGGGTCAGGCCTGGTTGTTACTTGGATGGGAGACCTCTAGTTTCCTGCATTGAGCAGGGGGTTGGACTCGATGGCCTTGTAGGCCCCTTCCAACTCTATAATCTATGAATCTATGAATCTACTTCGATCCAGTCCCTGGCCTGTTTTGGGTACTTGCATTGCCCTGGTTGCAATGCAAGGTGAGGGCAGCCTTCCTCGGGCCTAGTGCCATCCAGACGAGTTGGGACTGTAGCTCCCATCTGGAAGGCACCAAGTTGGGGAAACTACTCTACTGGATGACCAGCGCAGGGAAATGAATGGGAGAGCGCAACTTGCTGCCACAGTCAACCATGATATTCTTTTGGAGCGCAGTACCAGGAGCGGAATGGAGAGCACCGTGCTTGTGATTCCAGTTGTTCCTGGAGAGGAGGGTCCCAGAAGGTGGTGATGGGAGTCTGCTGCTCTTTCCCAAGGCCTGTGGCCTATGGGATATCACCAAAATGCCATCTCATCTCCTATGCGTTTCAGCTATCTTCAGAAAAGTATTGGGGGGGGTTGTCCAGTGATCTGAGCTGTGATGCCTCACGTTAGTTCATAATTTCATAGATTTCATAGATCATAGAGTCGGAAGGGGCCTACAAGGCCATCGAGTCCAACCCCCCCTGCTCAATGCAGGAAACTAGAGGAGGGGTCTCCCCTCCAAGTCATAACCAGGCCTGACCCTGCTTAGCTTTCCACGCTCAGACAAGCTGAGCCAGCGTGAGCCACAGTAGTTCAATGACTGTCTTCTAGCTTTGTAACAGGACACACGGTTTTGCCTCCTGGAGGCAAAAAAAGAAAGAAAAGAAGGGCCTGCAATCACCGTCCCTCTACGCTGTATCCCTCCCTACCCCAAACATACATTTCACAAGCGAATGCAGGTATTATTCCTTGCGTAGTCAGATTTAAGCTGCTTAAAACAGACACTCAAAGCCTACAGGTTTGCTGTTTGCTATAATGCTTCAGCCGGTCCCGACAGCCTTACTAATAAGAACCAGCTCAGAAGCAGGAGGTGAGGAAATGTTATTAAGATGCCATGGTGATGATGATAGAAGCAAAGGGCAAGAAGAGCTGGAGCAGATAGACAAATGACATACATTTCAGTAGACAGTTGCTGCCGTGCTGGTCTGTGTTGGTTTTCAGTCACTTCTAAGGGGGGGAAACTGCGGCTCAGTGATGGAGCACACGTCTTTGCATACAGATGCTCCAGGTGCAGTTGTAAAAAATGTATTGGATTTCTGGGAAATGATTTTTGAAGAAATCTCAGAAATTGTTGGTATTGGTTTGGAAGTTTGTCCTAAATTATCATTGTTATCAATAACCGAAAAGGTGGCTGGTCCTCAAAAAGTCAAAGAATTAATTGCAAATTTGTTAACGGCGGGTAGATGAATGATAGCAAGAAAATGGAAAGTTCAGCAAAGTTTTCTCTTATCACTGACTGGTATAAAGAAGTGTGGGATATGGCTTTAAATGATATGTTAACTTGTAATACCAAACGTAAAAGGGGACAATTAAAGAAAAACAATTTTAAGGACATCTGGGGTTTATTTTTGGTTTTTGTGTTAAATAAGGGGAAAGAGAGCATGCCATGTCAAGATATGTTGTATTTTTGGAATAGTGAATAACAATAGATTATATAGAGATAGAATGTATTCTTTGGTCCCGTGGTGATGGGGAGCACTCTATAAGTTGTATGTTTGTTATTTAGTTGTTTTTTTAAATGTTTGAAAAATCTTAAATAAAAATTTAAAAAACAAACAAACAAACAGATGCTCCAGGTACAATCTCTAGCATCTCCATCTAAAAGGATCAGGTATCAGATAAAGGGGCAGTGCTGGGGTGCAAAAAGATCTAAGGCTCAGGTCCAAAGGACAAGGGGTCATAGTGGTTAGAGGGTTGGACTGGGACTCGGGAGATCCGGGTTCAAATCCCCGCTCGGCCATGAAACTCACTGGGTGACTTTGGGCCAGTCACTGACTCTCAGCCTAACCTACCTCACATGGTTGTTGTGAGGGTAAAATGGAGAGGAGGAGGCTTATGTAAGCCGCCTTGGGTTCCTTGCAGGAAAAAAGGCGGGGTATAAATTTAATAAATAAATAAATTTTTAAAATGCACAAATTTGCATATGCTAATTTACAAATGCTGGAAACTATGTGTGTCTTTAAAGGACCCTGTTTCCTAAGGACACCCTCTTTGTAAAAAAAAGGGGGGGGATATAGGGACAGGGGAGAGGAGGGCATTTGATTTCAGGGGGGGGGGAACTCAGGAAGAAAGATGGGGGGCAGCAGGAGGGGAAGACCATGTGGGCCAAAGGCCAGCTAATGCAGAGGGATCAGATGCCACAGAGATGGTCAGGGCCCCATCGCTTTCTTTCAGCAAGTGCCCTGGGACAACAGAGTGGTGGGGCAGAGGGCCTCCCAGAGGTTCGGGGCTCTAGCCCTAGGGAGCTGCCCCCTAACACTGCCTCTGGAGTTAGAGAGAGAAGTTAATGCTGTAATTTGCCTCCTGTTCTCGATTAATAGATTCATAGATCATCGAGTCGGAAGGGGCCTACAAGGCTATTGAGTCCAACCCCCTGCTCAATGCAGGAAACTAGAGGAGGGGTCTCCCATCCAAGTAAGAACCAGGCCTGACCCTGCTTAGCTTTCCACGCTCAGACAAGCTGAGCCAGCGTGAGCCACAGGCCTGTGAAACTTTATTTATTTATTTATTACATAGCTGCCTAGGAAGGAGGCCCACTGGATGACTTTGGGCCAGTCACTGACTCTCAGCCTAACCTACCTCACAGGGTTGTTGTGAGGATAAAATGGAGAGGAGGAGGAGGAAGAAGATTATGTAAGCCGCCTTGGGTTGCTCTCAGGAAAAAAGGCGGGGCATAAATATAATAAATAAATACATAAATAAATAAAAGCAAGTAAGGTGATCTCCGGAACGACTTCCACAGGGGGATAATCCTGCATGTTTAAATCCTACAGTGCTCTAGTCTGGGGGGGGGGGAGCCAGAGTTGAAGCACATGTGGGCAAAAAGCCGGCTAATTCAGGAAGATCAGATGCAACAGAGATCATCAGGGCCCCTGTACCTTTATTCCAGTAAGTGACCATGGACAGCAGGATGGTGGGGCAGGCGGCCTCCCAGAGATTCAGGTCTCCAGATTAATGATTTGGGGCCCCAGCCATAGTGGGCCATCCCCTAACACTGCCTCTGCCAGATTATTAAAAAAAGGCCTGAGCAGGGCTCTCCAACCTGGGGTCCCCAGATGTTGCTGGCCTACAGCTCCCAGCATACCCAGCCAGCATGGCTAATGGCGAGGGATTCTGGGGGCTGTAGTCCAGCAACATCTGGGGAGCCAAGGTTGGAGAGCCCTGCCCTAGAGTCACTGCCAATCTGGGCTAGATGGACAGATGGCCTGACCTAGCATTACATCGCTTCCTCTGTTCCTACGTAAGCTAACTGGTTCCATACATACATCCCCAAGCTTCTTCTAGCTTTCCATTAAGAGAGAAATATGAAAGCTTGCATGCTTCCTATTCCCTTTTTATTCGATCCAATGAAAGATATTATTTCGCTCAGCCTTGTAAATAGACCCACAGAAGTTACTAGCCTGAAAATATAAATGCCTGTGTTTCCATGCAGGCTGCAGGGAAGCAAAGCCTGCTCCTCCACAGCCAGCATGAAAATGCAGGCTACTAATCTCAGGATACGGTAATCTATTTATTTTTAAATTTACCAAGTGGTTTGGCAGACGAGGGGTGGATTGCTCCACCCCCTTACCTCCTGCATGCTGGTTATATAGAGGAAGACTTTCTTTCCATGTCCTTCTTCTGCCAGACTGACCATTTTCTAGGGTTGAGCAGATAGGAATATGTTATGCGGACAGAGAAAGAATGAGTGGAGTTGGTATTCCCTATTTAAGGAAACGCAAGAGATAATTACCATTACCCATATTCTCTACGTCACCTAAGGAGACATGGTGCAATGTAACCTTTTATCAACTGTATAAACTGAGTACTCCAACTGGCTTCTTTTAGATGTCCTCTTCAGACAATGAGATTCTACTGCAGACAGGTCAAATAAGTAAGCATGATACATGATAGACTAAATAATGTGGTTTTGAGAGGCAAAAAGAAAAGAAAGAAGATGTAGCCGGCTGGCTAGACAGCCAGATAGGTAGACACACAGATTAGATGGCGTCCTATTTTAAGGATAACCAGGCACATTTCTTAATCACCTTCTAAACTGATCACACTTGAAAACAACCTAAAATAAATCGGTAATTAGGCTCAGAAAAGAAATCTGCATATAAATAGGGGGGGGAATGTCACCAGGCATCATCTACCTCTGTGCCTTCTTCCCCCTCCTCCCGAAACATTTAAAATGGGCCAAATTCAAAGAGAGATGCTTGACTGTTCTTGGAGCGAAGGGTATGCCATCTTGACTTGGCACTGGGACAGTTTTCCACAGATGATTTCCTCCTCTCACCCACACACACCCAACCCAATTCTCCCAGCAACTGCAGCTGGGGATGTGATTATGAGGGGAGAAGGAGCCAGTCCCCGCTTCTCTCTCTCTCTGCATTTTAAATCCCCCTGTATAGACTTAGCAGAAGGCAACACATTCTTTGTAAGTAGACACAGAAAACAAGATTTTCACAGAAAATTTAAGGGTCTTTATTGGAATCCACAAATGTCCCACGTTAGTTGTTTCAGAACAACAACTGTGTGCCAGGACTGTTCGAATAAATCTTTTGAGATTAGCTCCACGCTTTGTTTCTCTGCGGTGTTCCTTCTGGTGGATACAGGCTACACATGGGTTAAAAGCCAAGTTGACAGAGTGACTGGGTTCAGACAACACAATAAACCACACTCAAGGGTTGTGTGCATGGGTTGAGTTCTGCTTTCAAGTATCCTGGTCACATGTTGCTTAGGGCTTTATACACTAGTAGCAAAACCTAAAACCCGGCCTGGTAGTGTATAGGCAGGCAGTGCAGTTCCCTCAGCAAAGGAGTTGCATGCTGAAAAGGGGCAGCTCCTGACAACAGGCCTGTGGCTCACGCTGGCTCAGCTTGTCGGAGTGGAAAGCTAAGCAGGGTCAAGCCTGGTTATTACTTGGATGGGAGACCCCTCCTCTAGTTTCCTGCATTGAGCAGGGGCTTGGACTCGATGGCCTTGTAGGCTCCTTCCAACTCTGTTATGAAATCTATGCTGCATCCTGCACTAGCTCCAGCTTCTGGACCAGCCTTAAGGGCAGCGCTAGGGATGTAACCATGAGTCATGGTTGAACTCAGCCCGCTCGCCCCTCCCCCGAGACTCTTGCGACTTACCTTCCCGCCCGCTCGATCCACACCACGCCCGGGAAAGGACCTTCAGCTCCCCGGCGCGTCAGTTCCACTTCTCCTGGTGGTGCCGTTTTTTGCGTAAAAACCAGGGCAACCCAGCTTGAAACGGCCGCGATTTGCTGGGTTGCCCTGGTTTTTACGCAAAAAAAAAACAGCGCCAGGGAACCAGAAGTCACTTCTGGTTTTCGGGCATGGCGAGAACGGACGGGGGGGTGCTCGGGAGCACCCCCCGAGCAGGTACGCTCCCCGCTCAATTAACACCACTAGGGCAGCCCCACATAGAGCACACTGCAGTAATCCAGTCTTGAGGTTACTAGCGCCTGTACCACTGTGGCCAAGCTATCCCTGTCCAGGAGAAACCGTAGCTGGAGAACCAGTTGAAGCTGGCCACCTGGGACTCCAGCAACAATGATGAAACTAGGAGTACTGCCAGACTATGAACCTGATCTTTCAAAGAGAGTGCAACCCCATCCAGAACAGGCAACAAGTCTATCTCCTGGACCTGGGAACCACTCACCCACAGGGCTTCCGTCTTGCCAGGATTCAGCTTCTGTTTATTGACTCTCATCCAGTCTATTGTTGAGTCTAGGCAATGATCCAGAACTTGGAACAGCCTCACCTGATTCAGATGTCACAGGGAGATAGAGCTGTGTGTCATCAGCACACTGATAGCACTTGGCTCCAAATCCCCTAATGACCTCTCCCAGTGGCTTCACAAGAGATGCTCAACAACATTAGGAGTAAGATGGTACCCTGTGGAACCCCACAGAGGAATTGCCAAGGGGCCGAGGAATGGTCACCTCTGTATATATGAGAACATATTGTGGAAGCGTACATTACAAAAAAACATAGTAAGTGAATTCTTATTGCAACTTGTTAAAATAAATCCTCCCACGCTTAGGTCATCACCCAGAGTCAATCCAGCTCTGCTTGAGCACTTGGCCCTCATTTATAAAGGCAAAACTGCTTTTCAGATACTGCTGTTCACAGATATGGGTACATAAATTGTCCATGGTTAGCATAAGGGTTCATTTGCACATGGGTTCTGAAGGAGGTCAAATAACCTTTGCATTCCACACACGCTAGATCTTTAGCCTGTGTTGATTATCTATCTATCTTTATATTCTCCTATAAAGGTGTCTGGAAGACCAGTACAGGCTGTGTCTATCACATTTGTGGGGATCTCATGTGTTTGTGGGGAGAGGATTTCTACACCTTTCCAGACTCATCCTAGCTTGGGCTGTTGTTTTTTTTTTAATAAGATCAGAAAGAACCTGAAGAGAGTTCAATCAGCTGGAGAAGAGGATTATAGACCTTTGTAACAACAATAAGCCTCAGGAAGTAAACTTAAAAGATTTCACTGGATGGTGCAGCCACATTCACAGATGCAAATACACACATGTGTTTGTACATAATGCTAAACCAGGAACCCTGGGCTTAATAAACCACAATGTGAACAAGCAACCTGCTCGCTCCTGCTTCACTCCTTCCTTTGTGCAAACAGGCAAACAAACCAGGAAGGGTTTGCTCACGCGACCGACGATCTGCACCACCGCGCTCCTTATTCACATCACAGTTTATTAAGGCAGGATTCCTGGCTTACCATTATGTGCAAACGCAGCCACGGTGTGCCATTCTTTCCCTATTTCTAGACCAGTATGAAATTCAGCTCACTAGTATAGCTAGGTTTCAGTACTTAAATCACTAATATAGTTAAGTTTCAGTACTTAAATAAGTCAGTAATTTAAAAGAAAGAGACAGACCATCAGCTAAAAAGTAGGTGACAGCCATGTCATGGACAGATTCAATGGTCTGAGAGTAATCATAATCCGTCAGATAAAATTCATCTGTTGTAAAATTGGTACAGCATCAAATCACCTCACGAAGTACCTGCAAGTGATGCGCATATGCACGTTGTACTTTGAGAATGCTCTATAAGAAACTGCACAAGTTGCACTGGCTACCAGTTGCTTGCCGGGCCGAATTCAAGGTGTTGGTTTTGACCTTTAAAACACTATACGGCTCCAGTCCAGCTTATCTCCAGCAACATCAAGTAGGCCGCTCAACAAGGTCTGCCACGGACGGCCTTCTCCTTGTCCCATCAGTCAGAGCAGCGAGGCTGGTGGGGACTAGGAAGAGGGCCTTCTCTGTGGCGGCCCCCAAGTTATGGAACTCCCTCCCCAGTGACCTTTGTCATGCCCCCTCCCTGATGAACTTCCGCCGGGCTTTAAAAACATGGCTTTTCAGGCGGGAGTATGGGGTGGGTTAGGGTTTTTAAAAAAGTTTTTTGTATTGTTTTAATTGTGTTTTAATTGTGTTTTACTCTGATTGTACATCGCCCAGGGTGGCCGGGTGACCGGCCAGATGGGTGTGATTTAAAGATATAATTAATAAATAAAATAAACAAGTGAGGAACCAAAAAAAATTACAGATACTGTGCACAGGTGGCCTTTGCCTCCTCCACCTCATAGGTGATTATCAGGTCAGATAGCAAAATACTCCCAAATGACTGTTACATTAAAGAAAAGCAGCAATACAAGGTGATCATCATCAAGCCAAGAAAACGATTTCTTACCGAATGCAATTTAATTTTATTTCTTAGCCGCCTTTCAATAACATAACCTTCTGTCTACAGAAGACATGACAGAGGTTTATAAAATTACGCATGGTATGGAGAAAGCAGGTGGGGAGAATTTCTCCCTCTCTCATAATACTAAACCCGGGGACCATCCAATGAGGCTGAATGGTGGGAGATTCAGGACAGATAAAAAGAAGGACTTCGTTAAACTGTGGAATTCGCTACCACAAGATGAAGTCCACCAAATATCTTTAAAGGGGGGTTAGACGATTAATGGAGGATAAGACCATCAACAGCTGTCCATGGAGGCTCAGGGTGTCAGCTGTGAGCCAGGCGGCGTTGTATCAGCTCCATCTGATACGGCAGCTGCGCCCCTACCTAACTAATCATCTGCTCCCATCAGTGGTTCATGCCTTGGTCTCCTCTCGCCTGGACTACTGTAATGCGCTCTACGTGGGGTTACCCTGGAAGACGGTTCGCAAGTTGCAGCTGGTACAGAACGCGGCAGCTCGCCTGGTTAAGGGCTGCCGCCGGTGTGATCACATCACTCCGGTGCTCAAAGAGTTGCACTGGCTACCAGCTGTTTGCCGAGCCGAATTCAAGGTGTTGGCGTTGACCTTTAAAACCCTGTACGGCTCCAGTCCAGTATATCTCAAGGAGCGCCTCCAGCAACATCAAGTAGGCCGCTCAACAAGATCCGCCACGGACGGCCTTCTCCCTGTCCCATCAGCCAGAGAAACCAGGCTGGTGGGGACTAGGAGGAGGGCCTTTTCTGTGGCAGCCCCCAATTTATGGAACTCTCTCCCCAGTGACCTCCGCCATGCCCCTTCCTTGATTAGCTTCCGCCGGGCATTAAAAATGTGGCTTTTCAGGCGGGAATATGGGGTGGGTTAGGATTTTTAATTGTGTTTTATACTGTGTGTGTGTGTGTGTGTGTGTGTATGTCCCTGTATTTTATTGCACTGTACATCGCTCAGAGTGGCCGGATGTCTGGCCAGGTGGGCGATTCATAAATATAATAAATAAATAAATAAATAAACAGCTACAAGTCATGATGGCTACATAAGCTCATATGGGCTTCCCATACGCATTCGGGGGGGAGGGGGGGTCACTGTGAGAACATAATGCTAAAGCAGATGGGCCCTTTGGTTTGACCCAGCACAACTCTTCCTATGTCCACCACCAAGTTGGTGGTGATAATCCCAGCTGCTACCCGCAGCATTTATTTATTTGTGGCATCATATAAAACAAAATTACAAATCAAACCTCGGAGTTGAAGACGACTATCGTACCAAGGACATTTCTAGTTAATTGCTCAAAACCAACAAAATTTGGTGTACTTTCAAGAGTCTGCACCAAAGGGCAAAAACCCAAGTGGCACGTCCTCCACTGATGCAACTTGTTCAACGCGGTTTTAAACACTTCATTCCTGCCGCCAACAACATCCCTTTCCTTCCTATTCCCCAAACTCCAGCTATAGGGGAGGGGGCATAACTTAGTGGTACGGCACATACTTTGCATACAGTAAAGTCCCAGGTTCAATTCAAGTAGGGCAAGGAAAGACAGGGGCCTGAAACCCCAGAAAGCCAGGGGTAGGCAACCTGGCACCCTCCAAATGTTTTGGACTCTGACTCCCACAATCTCCGGCCCCTGGCCATGCTGGTGGAGGCTGAAGGGAGTTGTAAGCCAAAACAGCTGGAGGGCGCCAGCATGCAGAGCCCTGATGTAGATAATAACCAGCTAGAGCAGTGTTCTCCAACCTTGGGTCCCCAGATGTGTTTGGCCTACAACTCCCAGCATGCCCCAGCCAGCGTAGTTTTGTAGGCCAAAAACATCTGGGGACCCAAGGTTGGAGAACACTGAGCTAGATGGACCAATGGCCTGACTCAGTATAAGGCAGTGATGGCGAACCTTTCTGAGCCCGGTGCCCAACTGCAACAACAAAAAACCAACTTATTTCTTCAAAATGCAACACTGCGATTAAACCTGAATACCGAGGTGTTAGTTTTTTAGAAAAACAACTCATCATTGTCCGAACTAATTAAACATCCTTTTGTCTTAAAAGCAAACACAACAACCAGAACTTTCAATGATACGAACCTTTTGTTGAAAAAAAAATCAACATCAAAAATATTATAGTACTACACCTGTACAAATAGCCTGAAGGGAATTTATACACACTTTTTAAATAATTAGGGACATGTATTTTTGGATAAGGGATTCTCAACTTGTAATATGATTATATGCCAGACTGAAATTGTATGGGGCAAGCTTTACCCTGGGTCCTTTCCCTGCTTCTACAGGTGTCGGATTAGTAAAAGTAAAAGTCAACCTGTACTAGGATGAGCAAGATAAACAAGAAAACGAAACATGCTTAACACATTTTAAACACTTTATGTCTTGGACTGCAAACACTGCATTAGGTAAAAGTTTGCATTGGGCATGCTTTTGCACAATTAATGTGATTTTTGCTATTGCATGCATGCTGATAATTTGTCAAACCTTGGCTCATACTCCATTAGTTTGAGAGCAACACATGCAGCACTCAGGTCAGCTGTTAGGGCTTTACATCCAAGCCATGCTCTGTGCATCATTCTTCAAAATCTTTTAAATGTGATAACAATGTAGAAAAGAATTCTGTAACAGGAATTCTAGAATAAAATCATTCTGTTCCACACTGTGAGAAAGAACAAGATCATTAGTGTTTTGCAGAAGGGGACAGTTTTTCGCAATCTGGTGACCAATGGCTCGAGTGCCCACAGAGAGGTCCCTGCGTGCCAGCTGTGGCACCCGTGCCATAGGTTCGCCATCACTGGTATAAGGTATACCCTTCTATGTCCCACTATCTATGTACTTCTGAAATTGTTTCCCGAAGAAGTCACG
This sequence comes from Shinisaurus crocodilurus, assembly GCA_021292165.1. NCBI lineage: Eukaryota > Metazoa > Chordata > Lepidosauria > Squamata > Shinisauridae > Shinisaurus > Shinisaurus crocodilurus. The sequence continues at coordinate 26,439,563 of CM037886.1, read as the reverse complement.
TGAGAGCAGGTGGTGACCAAGTGGAGGTTATGTCAACCTCACCTCTTAGGTGCTCCGCTATTCTGAGACACAAGCCTTTTAAGCCTTGAAAACAACAGTCTCTGTTCCACCATGTGGCTTGCCATAAAGCCATACTAAGCACTCGCATCTCTAGCAAGGATAACAGCAGAAAAGGAGACCAGAAAAGGCACAAGGGAGCTGCATTAGGGCTGGAGGGACACATTTGCAAATACAGTAATACCTTGGATTGCAAGCATAATTCGTTCCAGAGCCGTGCTTGTAATCCAAAACACTCTTATATCAAAGAGAGTCTCTGGCGGGCATGAGCAGGGCCGATTTTGGCCCGCTACGCCCGCTCGAGGCGAGCGGTTACATCCCTATAAATGCAAGACACCGCTTGTTTATCAAGTCAAAATTTATTTTAAAAAATTGCTTGTCTTGCAAAACGCTCTCAGACTAAGTTACTTGCAATCCAAGGTATTACTGTATAGCAAAGGCTACATACAGGAGGATTTGGTAAGGTGCCAATTTATTTAAATGCAATCAGCTAAAAGGTAATTGATTAAATCAACTTCTTCTTCTTCTTCTTTTTTAATGGTTAATAGGTTGACAGGCGGCTGATGTTAAAATTTCCTCTCCCACAATCAGGAAAACCAACTTTTTGAGACTCCTCCAATGTGAAAAAAAGGCAAAGAGATGCTTTGCCGAGTTGCTCTCACTGATGTCCTTGATCAGGGACAAGTGAGTCTAAAGAAAGGAAATGAAATGTGAGCCAAGAAACACTAGTTCCAAATTTAATCTCAGCCATGAAACTCACTAGGTGGCCTCATGTTTAGGCAAGCCTCTATTCTTTCAACTTCAGCTCCCTACCCCATGCGTAATATGGGGATAATAATTGGCTATGTACATTCAGGATAATGCTTGTGATCTGGACAGCTGATTTGTGTCCTCCACCACCGGGTCCCCAGCAAGTATCTGCTCCTCCCTGCACACCTCACACTGGGGGAACCCTAGATATAAGCGTAACCTTGGTCACATAAGTTTTTTTTAAAAAAATCTAGTATAAACATCTGTCCCTAGCAAGAAGTGGATTGCAAAAGCCTAGTCTCTCTCAAGACAGCCCCCCCCCCGTAACTGAGGGTTGCATTCTTACAAGATCATATCCCAAAACAAACGAATGCGGCCCTGAGAACCTACAGAGTTGCATTAACTTTTTTTTTTTTAAACCAATGTAATGTGTGAACAGGCCTAAGCCACTCCCTCCAAAACAGGACACTGTCCCAGTATCCCCCCCGCCCCGCCCCCCAGACATGCCAGCTGTGTGACAATGAACTGGAACATGTGCGGAAACACAACTCAGAGCGAGCAGGTTGTGCTAGACAGTGTGTAGATGAGAATGATAAAAATGCAGCTGATGCATCGCCAGTTTGGACCAGCGCTCTTTCATTCATTTCTTAAGCCGATGTATCTGAAGCACTCCAAAAAAACAAAAACAAAAAAAACCCAGACGGAATTGCACGGTACTCCATTAGGAAGCCATTAAAAAGTGATCACTGGCTGACAGAATGCAAACACGGTGCTTTCTGCCTCCTGTCCTCTCCTTAACCCCGATTTCTTGGCCATTCCTTTGGAGATAAATATCTTGCACAAACAAAATTACCTTTGATTGCACCAGCAGCAGCCTGAAGAAGTTCCCACTGCAGGGAGTGGTGTTGCCTTGTCACACAGACGTAAACAAAGGAGAGCCCGGGCGAGAAAAACAAGTTTTAATTAAAGCCACTTCTGCATAATCAATTTCCCCTTTCTTCGCATTACCTATTTCTAATATGCGTCTGAAGTGTCGGGCACAATTGCAAGTTACCGAAGAGGGGACAGTGAAAAAGAAAGCAGGTGGAAGAACCTGATTCTGTGATTCTTTTGAATATACTGACTAAAGCAGGGCTCTCCAGCCTTGGGTCCCCAGATGTTGCTGGACTACAGCTCCCAGAATCCCTTGCCATTAGCCATGCTGGCTGGGTATGCTGGGAGCTGTAGGCCAGCAACATCTGGGGACCCAAGGTTGGAGAGCGCTGGACTAAAGGTGAACTTCCGGAGTCAGGAACAAGTCAGGTAAGGAGCCAATTCAACAGTCAATAACACCCTGGGTTCACTCTTCCTCCACTCCCAAAACTCAGCTACTGGAGTCTCCGAAACTGAGTGAAAAGCTTATAATGAAGAGGGGGGGGGGAGGAAAGTCAGAAATGAGACTCCAATGGAGTGTTCTCCAACCTTGGGTCCCCAGATGTTTTTGGCCTACAACTCCCAGCATGCCCCAGCCAGCTATGCTGGCTGGGGCATGCTGGGAGTTGTAGGCCAAAAACAATTGAACATTGCTGCAATGTAACCTTGAATTCCAAGTGCGCTTTTTAAAGTCCTATGATGCTACGAAGGAGCACATCTGTAGCTGGAAACTTTACACGAACGCTTAACGCACCAGTGGCCTATGTTTTCCTCATTTCACATCCAACCGGTTCTATTTCTTCATACATACACAATGTGGAATAAAAATTGGGACAACGTTATGCTTTTTTTTTTTTCTTTTTTTTTTTAAACACCAAGATAAACCTGCCACCACCCCAATGAGAATGCCTTGAGAATGAAACAGAAATCAGGGGAGGGAGGAAATCACTCCCAGATTTGGTTATTTAACGACACACCACTGAGCCATCTTTCAGTCCAGATTTGAAAACTGGGTCACAGTGGCGTGAGATTCCTATTCTGACTTCCCCACCGCCGTGTTGTTGTTTGTTTGTTTGTTTGTTTGTTTGTTTTTGTGGCTCAAAATATCAAGCGCGCACACACACACTCAGCTTCCACCTCCGCCATTATTCCAAGTGCACGACTCTCGAGGCCCCTTCTGGATTCCTGCGTTACTATTTGCAGGCAAGGTCACTGTGGAAGAGCATGACAACAAGGCAGCCTGTGGAGGTTTCCTTCCTTCCTTCCCCACCCGCCCGCCCCCTCCAGCCAAGCTGCGGGGAGGGTGAAGAAGAGCCAATCTCAGGAACACCATTAGAAGTTTCTGCAGTCTAGCCAGGAGGCTGGAAGCCCAGACTGCGGCTGTTCCGTCCCCTTGAACGCCCTCCCTCCGCCTCCCTTGCCACCGCCCTCGTCTGCCTGGCCTGTCTGACGCCTCGCCCCGCAGCTGACTCATTTTGCAGGCATGCTTAAAGCCACAGTAAGACATTTATTGAGAAAAGGCACGCGCACGCGCGCGCATACCCCCACCCCCCCTTCCATGATAAAATGTAGATATAGTGACATGTGGTTTTCCTCGGCAATCTACTGGGAGATGCAAACACAGATCAGATCTTTTTAATATAAAAAAAAATATCTTATGCCATATTTATATGTACGTATGCATGTGTGTGTATACACACACACACACACACACAATCATTATCACTGTTAGATCTCACACAGAGCCTTGTGTGTTGCCACCTATCATGAAAGTGTTTCTTAGAGGTATATAAACACATCAAAGTGCCAGAGGGGCAGCCGCGTCAGTCTGTTCCAGCAAAAAGCCACTCAGGGCGCAATCCTATGCAAGTTTAGACAGTAAAAAAGGCCTACAACTCCCAGCATGCTCCAGCCAGCATAGCTTGCTGGGAGTTGTGGGTCTTGTTTTCTGTCTAAACCAGTGCTCTCCAACCGTGGGTCCTCAGATGTTTTCCGCCTACAACTCCCAGCATGCCCCAGCCAGCGAGTTGTAGGCGGAAAACATCTGGGGACCCAAGGTTGGGGAACACCGGTCTAAACTTTTATTTATTTTATTCATTTATTATATTTATACCCTGCCTTTTTTCCTGCAAGGAACCCAAGGCAGCTTACATAATCCTCCTAATCCTCCTCTTCATTTTATCCTCACAACAACCCTGTGAGGTAGGTTAGGCAGAGAGTCAGTGACTGGCCCAAAGTCACCCAGTGAGCTTCATGGCCGAGCGGGGACTAGAACCCGGAGCTCCCGAGTCCCAGTCCAACACCCTAACCACGACGCCACACTGGCTAAACTTGCATAGGATTGCACCTTAGAGAGTCCTGGGGCATTTTTGAAGTCTAACAGATTCGTTATGACATCCGCTTTTGTAGACTAGGGTCCACTTCTAACAGATGCAAGGCGGCGGCTCTAGGTCATGAAAGCTGCCACCATGAATTTCGTAAACATGGCGTGGGGCAGCATATGCCCCCATGGGGTACATGTTGCCCACCCCTCTTCTAACACATCCAGTGGTTCTCGCATGTTTGTCAGCCAACACCCCTGAATTATAAAGCTGTCCTCTAACACCTGTATTCAAGATCCATACCAGGAGAAGTTGCTAGAAAAAAAATATTTTGTATGCAAGTATGTTGTTGTTGTTGTTGTGTGTAATGTCTCTGAATATTTTTACGCACTACACCTCGTGGGAAACCTAGCAATCTAAAGAGACAGAGCTGTGCGGTATATTTCTAATGGCACCAAGGAGACAGTGTGGAGAAGTGACGGACAGGCCACCTCAAACGGGCGGATAACTAACAGTACATTCCTATGCATGTCTGCTCAGAAGTAAGACCCACTTAGCCTGGCTTACTCTCAGGTGAGTGTGCATAGGTTTGCATCCTAATGCTCTGACGTTCTCCTTTGTGGCAGAGTCTGCTTCTGGGAAATGATCTAATATATCATTGTGCCAGTGTGGCGTAGTGGTGAGAGTGTTGGACTGGGACTCGGGAGATCCGGGTTCTAGTCCCCCCGCTCAGCCATGAAACTCACTGGGTGACTTTGGGCCAGTCTCTGACTCTCAGTCTAACCTACCTCACAGGGTTGTTGTGAGGATAAAATGGAGAGGAGGAGGAGGAGGAGGAGGAGGAGGAGGATTATGTAAGCCACCTTGGGTTCCTTGCAGGAAAAAAGGTGGGGTATAAATATAATAAAAAAATAAAAAATATATATTGTACCCTAGCTGCCACACTACAGCAAAAAAAGAGGGGAAACTCCCCTACCCATAGCAAAATGATATGGACCATTTGAGCGGGGAGGGAACAGGACAAGGATACTACGTATTCCAATTTGATTCTTTCACTGTTCTGAAAAGGTTCCCCGTAGCTTGGCCTCACCTGCTTCTTAGGATTCCAGTTGGAATCCTCAGCTTGCCAGCTGGCAACGGTTGCTGTACAAAGGCCGATGCCCCAGCATATACAGACACACAGACAGAGAAGCATTTCAGGTAAAGGATGGACAGAAAGACACACGAATGCAGGAGTCGGACTCCACCACACACATTGGGTCAACCTTATGGACACAGAGGAGACACACAGAATCACAACCACCACGGAAGCATGGAAAGGAACTGAAGATCTGCTGAAGGCTAGATTACTTACCTCTGCCCATGTTTAAAAAATGCAAAAAGGACACAACAGCACCGTGCACTGAGCTACCATACATCCCAGAAACCCAACCTACATTCCTTTACGGCAACATCTTTGATGCGTGTTGACACATCTCCCCACCTGGAAGGCTCTCAGGTATAAACTTTCATGGGTGTTGTTCTACAGGGATCCAAATGGTGCTGTCTAAGGTCTCCTGCAATGCCACATTTGGGGCAAGCTAATTTTAAGATTACCAGTGGTAGCTGCACTGTCCATTGTCTGATGGACACCATCATGAAACCCAGGCCCACAAGGATAACATTATATGGTTATGAGGAACTTTGAGGGGAAAGAGAACTGCTCTAATGAATCCACCCAAAGAACTTAGGATAATGGCATTGTTAGAGCAATAAGACAATGGAACCAACTACCTAGGGAGGTGGTGGGCTCTCCCACTCTGGAGGCATTCAAGGTGCAACTGGACAACCATCTGTCCGGGATGCTTTTGACTTGGATTCCTGCGTTGCGCAGGGGGTTGGACTCGGTGGCCTTATAGGCCCCCCTTCCACCTCTACTTTTCTATTATTCTATGACTGGTCATGTTCAGTAAAACAGACACAGTCTAAATACGCACATTATGCATACTCCTCAATATGTGTTTGATTGGAGAGATGATGTTATGAGTCAAACCCCTTGAACAAATGGGTGAAACTATTACAGGCATTGCCATGTATAAAAATGCCAGCAACAACTCCACAATTATCCACAGTGGATCCTTGCCTTTGCATCTGCGGCCCAGATGTGAAAATTAATCCTACAGACACAGAGAAGATGGAGCCGGTGTTCAGTTCAGGGTAGAAGGGGTTGAGCAGAGACCAGCTAAAGCAAAAAGGTGTCTGATTTTACACACTGGCGTCACAAGACCAGGATCTCGCCCAAAAGTTAAGGCCGCGTCTCTTCCCATTTTAATTTTAGAGCCTCCAGCACTGCTCAGCTTGCAGGCGAAATGAGCAAACACAGGAATTGGCGCAGAAAGTCGTCCTGGAGACGATGGTTACATGCCAACTGGAGGAAGTGATTAAAAATTAAAGCAAGCTGAGAGATAGAGAAACCTGAAAGGCCATGCCCATCAGGCACCACTTTCAACCCATCTTCACCAGCCATTCTCTCTCCTCCTACTTCTTAGAACAGCAATCTCACGGGGAAATAGCTGAGGGACGGATCTTCAGATTCTTAACATTCACCTCTCTACCCACAGCTTAAGAACAGGCAGCAGCACATATATTCCCGTCCGGGTCCGCAGCTGTGGGTGGCAACCGGCAGAGCCGGGGATCTGAAATCTCTTTTAACAATTATTCTCCCCAGACATCCAGGGGTGGGTGGCCCCATCTTGAATTCAGATCTTGAAGTTCACTGTTTTTTCACTCCCTCCCCCAACCTTTTCACATTATGATTTGAAATACATCATTAAGCAACAGTTGAAAAGAAAGCTCCCACATCTTGTTTCTCAAGGTCCCCCCTTCTATGACCAAGGCAGCTGGGGTATGCAAAACAGAATGTACACTCAGCGGGAAAGTGAAAGGCCTTGCATGGCTTTGAACAAATGAAAAGAGAGGGTGTAGAGCCCATTTTAATTTTTTTTTTTAATGCAGCTAATTCTATGGTAATAAAACATGCACGACGACCGTACCTCTCTCTGCTCCAGGTATTTTAGCTGACTAGCAATGAGATTTAGAGCATTAGTGGCTGGAACACACACATACACGCCTCTTTCACTCTCTCTCCCTTTTCTTTCTAATATTTTCTGTTCTGCAGCTTTGCCTGAAGCAGACCCAATACTTTTTTTGGGAACCACTAAAACTTTGCACATATTGTTGGGGTCTTTTTTGGTTTGTTTAAATTAACTCAGCAAAGCTTAGGGCCAGTTCAGACAACACACTGAGGTGGTCATTACAATGGAATTATTTACCCTTAATTCACTTTAAAATGAACATGTAACAACTGTTGCTATATTATTTATTTTAAAAAAACACACACACACACCAAATCCTCTTTACTCGCTTTTATTTTCTTCCATGATAAGGTAACTTGGGGCTTGGGGCCAGGGTATCTGAAGGATCATCTCCTCCCATATGTACCTGCCTGGACACTAAGATCTTCGTCAGCGGTCCTTCTCCGAGAGCCCCTGCCAAAGGAAGTGAGGCAGGTGGCTACCAGGAGGAGGGCCTTTTCTGCTGTGGCACCCCAGTTGTGGAATGAGCTCCCCCAAAGAGGCTCGCCTGGCACCCACATTGTACTCTTTCCAGCGCCAGGTGAAGACCTTTTTATTCTCACAGGCATTTTAATCATCTTAATCATTTGTATCTTCTAGCTTTTAACTCTGTTACTGTGATTTTAACTGCTTCTACCTTTGCTGTTTGTTTTTAATCTGTGGTTTTAAATTTTATATTTATATTGTATTGTATTTTATGGTTTTAACTGTTGTAAACCACGCAGAGCGCTTCGGCTATTGGGCGGTATAAAAATGTATTAAATAAATAAATAAATTAGCAAATTTTGCCAGGTGGGGGCCATTTTGCAAGACCATTTACCAAAGTATACCAAAGCCCTTTAGTGTACCGTTTACCGAATACCAAAGGGAAATGCTCCCTCCTTCCACTTCAAAGATGGCCATGTGAAATGACCCTCAATTTGTTCTAGGATGACAGCATGACTCGAGCCCATTTCCCCCCCCCCCCCGGTCCAACAAACCTGTATTGGGGGTCATTTAAGATGAACGATAAATAATGTAAAGTTAATTATGAGCACTACTCTTAAGTCCATTCTCCATCCTGAGTACAACACAAAAGGCACAAGTGAATCTTGGAACGGCAATACTATTGGATAGAAAACGAAAGAAGAAGAAAAAGGATTCCCTAAAATTTCCCTGCCACTTTGGGATTCTGTGTCTCTCGCCTCCCCTTTCCCTAGTTTCTCTTCCCAAGGGGCCTTTTTTTTTTTTTCCAAGCCCATCATCCATTATGGTCATTTCACTAACGAGTCAAAGCCGCTTCTGTTCATCCTGCAGAAAGGTCTTGACCTGCGACCTCTGGCCCCGTTGAATCCCTCCAACTCTCCAACAGCCCCGTTTCAGGAATGGCAATATTTTATGGGTCTGCATAGGCGGGTAATAAAACTGCTTATATAGCTGGGCTTGCTGTATTGTGAATGAGGGGGATTTGGGTGCCAGGCTCAGTTTGCTGATTGGATTCACACATAATAGAGGCAGCTTGTGGGCCTCTTGTCGGTTAGAACCAGTGCAAAAGTTTCAGCGGTGCTGCAAAAGGGGTCAAATCTCTCTCTTTGCTAAGGCTAAATCTGAAGCTATGGCTTAATGTCCCTGCTCAGTTTTCATGTGGGTAAACATTCTCGATGGCATCGTTTTTAGGAGCTGCACCACATCGTGTCACTCCACACAACAAAGAGTACGCCACATGGAGAGCCAGTGGTGGCGTAGTGGTGAGAGTGTCGGACTGGGACTCGGGAGATCCGGGTTCTCGTCCCCGCTCGGCCATGAAACTCACTGGGGGACTCTGGGCCAGTCGCTGACTCTCAGCCTCACCTACCTCACAGGGTTGTTGTGAGGATAAAATGGAGAGGAGGAGGAAGATTGCATAAGCCGCCTTGGGTTCCTTGCAGGAAAAAAAAAAGACGGGATATAAATATAATAAATAAATAATCATTCTGAGGTTGCAGCAGATTACCTTGGCAAATAAACCACGGCAACTCTAATGAGATCAGGAAATGCTACCCCAAAATAAAATTTAGAAGGGCAATTTCTGCTCATTCATACCTGGCCAAATTTAACCTGCAGTATACCTGCGAACTCACCTCTGGAGGGAATGCAGGAACAACTCCCTCACGGAAAAACCCTGTGGAAAAGAGGCTGTGCTGCTGTAGGATTTCCGGGCATTCTGCAGTTTAAAAGGGAGTTCAGTTTGAGGAAACAGTCCCTTTCTACAAGCATGTGAGGAGTGAATCTCACAGTACCAGGACACAGAAGACTCTGGCTACTCCGTTAAATCCTAACAGAAGAGAAACTTTGGATCTATTTTCCCCCCTCTGAGATAATGTGCGTAGAAAACACACACGCATAGCTTATTGTTTGAAGTGTGGCTCCAGAGTGCATGCTTGCGTCTGTGCATTCTTGCCACTACAAAACACACAAGTTGGGAATACAATATGTACAAATGGTTTCCCAACTCATGTACTGGCAAAGCGACTCCTGTATGAGGTAAGGGTAAGGTCACAGTGTTTGGGGCTGTTTAGCTAAGGAAAAAGGCAAGTGAGAGACACATAATAGAGGTGTATAAAAGTATACATAGGGTGGAGAAAGCAGAGCGGAAGAAAAATGACTCCTCTCTCATAATACTAGAACCTGGAGTAATCCAAAGAAGCTGAATGGTGGAAGATTCAAGAGAGACAAATATGGGTGACTGCCTGGGCTGCCCACATCTGTTCTCCTGCATTGAGCAGGGGGTTGGACTCGATGGCCTTATAGGCCCCTTCCAACTCTACTATTCTATGATTCAGGAGATTCACCACACAGCACATGGTTAAATTATGGGATTCACGATCACAAGATGGAGTGATGGCCACCAACTTGGAAATCTTTAAAAAGGGATTAGACCAGTGTTCTTCAGCCTTGGGTCCCCAGAGGTACAACTCCCAGCATGCCCCAGCCAGATGTTGTAGGCCAAAAACATCTGGGGGCCCAAGGTTGAAGAACACTGGATTAGACAAATTCATGGGGGATCAATGGCTACTTGTCAAGATGACTGTATATTTCCTCCAGTATCATAGGGAGTATGCCTCTTTATACCAGTTACTGGGAACACTATTACTGGGAAGGTGCTATTGCACTCGTGTCCTACTTGTGGTCTTTCCACTGTGAATGCTGGACTAGATAGGCCTTTGATCTTAGAGCAGGGCTCTCCAACAACCTTGGGTCCCCAGCTGTTGCTGGCCTACAGCTCCCAGCATACCCAGCCAGCATGGATAATGACAAGGGATTCTGGGAGCTGTAGTCCAGCAACATCTGGGGACCCACGGTTGGAGAGCCCTGGTTTAGAGAATATTCCACACACAGACTGAACCTGCACTTCAAATACTGTGAAATTCAGACCAAACATTTGAAGGGGGGACGGGGACGACGACTTAGCAGTTTTCTTCATTTTATGTAAGAGTAGCATTTTTTTAAAACCCTGCATTACCGTGATAGCAGAGCGTATCTGTGTCGGGGGGTGTAACTTGCAAGCATGCAGTGGGCACATTTTTTGGAGAGGTGGCAATGGGAATAATTGTGTGTGTCTATATGTGCACACATCTGCATGCATGCACATGCATGCGTGCACACATCTCTCGGGCACATCAGACTGCACGGCTAAAAAAAAGTGGGTGGACCCGAAGATAGAAATAAAAGTTATACGGAGGCAAGAGGGTACAAAGATTATGACTACGTCTCTTACAAGCAGGAACTGATTTGATTGCTTTGGGAACATCATAAACTTGGGAACAGCAGACACCGTCTTATAATTCCGCTTCAAAGCTACTTACCATGGGCCTTACGTTTTGCTAATCCAGGAGGACTTTAAACCCTGAGCAAGCTTTCAGAGAACTGGCACGTAACACGGGGCTTGGGAGGAGGGGCTAGGAAATCTCTTACTCTTGGCCCATCAAAAGGAAGAGCAGTCATGTTGACTTGCCTCCACCACAACCCAACATATTCTCCTCTTCCCATTCTTCCCAGAACAGACATTGCACATGCCCTGCAAGTGATTGTTGGGAATGAGGAGTAAAAATACAGATATCACTAACATGCTGCTGCAAACCCGAGGGGCAGGGGAACAGTTTCAGGTTGGGGGGTGATCGAATGACCTCCCCATCCCAGCCCTTTAGAGAATCCCCACTTATCTCCAGTCACAGATCAGCGATAACACTGTGGATTCCTCTAGGAATCCAAGGAGGCTCCATGGGGAACCTCTGCAGGCCAGATTAGGCCCGTGGGGAACCTCCGCAGGCCAGATTAGGCCTGTGAGCCATAGGTTCCCCATCCCTGGTATAGAGATATGCAGTAAGTAGTTCCATATAAGCTGTATAGTTCTATCTTTGGTGGTATATTCTTGTAACATAGGAAGCTGCATGAGTCAGACTATTTTCCCATCTAGCCCAGTATTGCCTGCTCTGACTGGCAGCAAATCTCTAGGTTCTCGAAGAGAGAAAGGTCATTCCCATCAGGATCTCTTCTTGATCATCCCAGTTTGCAGGACACGGAATAATGGGTTCAATTAACAGAAACCCAAATTCCACCTGAACATCAGGAAAAATTTCCTGACTGTTAGAGCAATAAGACAATGGAACCAATTACCTAGGGAGGTGGTGAGCTCTCCCACTCTGGAGGCATTCAAGGCGAAGCTGGAGGGTAATCTGACAGGAATGCTTTGACCTGGATTCCTCCTGCACTGAGCAGGGGGTTGGACTCGATGGCCTGGTTGGCCCCTTCCAACTCTACTTTTCTATGATTCTATGATTCTTTGATCATTGCCCCCTGACCCTTTTTGAACTGGAGATGCCAGGGATTGAAACTGGAACCTTCTGCCTACAAAGTATGTGTTCTACCTCCAATGGTCCTACCCCCAATGATGGCATCTGGAGCATGTACTCCACAGTCCACAGCTTCTAGGTGCAAAAGTAAGAACCCAGAGAGGAGAAGCATTTAAAGTTGGCACGACGAATATGAAAAAGCGAGGAAACCAGAAGCTGCTGCCTACCTAGACGTTCCATCCTTATGTTGAAAGATGAGGTTTTGAGGGGGTTACGGTCTAGGTTCAATGAATCGGCACATCTTTCTCGCAAGCCACCGCATGTCAATGGTCATCCACAGAGTAGAATGAGAGAGTAGCAAACTCGGTGGAATGGTGGAAGATTTGCATAAATTTAGCTACAGCTTGAAAGAGCTTTCAATATCTACCTCAAAGGTTCTCAAATTGTAGTCTGTGAACTCCATTTGGATGGGCCACAGAAAAGTAGCGTAACAGTTGAGCATATCTGTACTTGGCCATTTTGACCAGGGCTGGATTACCGAACAGCAGAACAAGATCCTGGCATAGGGGCTGTGGTTTTCATATTTTGGCACTGCTGCAGTTCACTTCTTTTCTCCTAAAAATTACCAGCTAAAGGAGACCTTTTCAATGTCTTGGCTTAGTGGCCGTGATTTTCTTAATATAGTGCTGATTTTGATTATGATGCCAGTGATGAAGAAAAACATTATTAAAATATGAGTTTATGTGTGTGCTTTGATTTGTAGAACATTTTATTACATGTTTTATTATGTGGGCTGCTGAGACCCCCAGCAATCTTCAAGTGGTCTGTGTGGGGAAACGGTTTAGAACTTTTGATCTATTTAAGAACTGCATTGTTTCTCAGTCACATGCAAGAATTGCTCAAAACACTCACATTAAATCAGTTCGAATATACCTTCAAGGTAAAACATGAGCGAGGCTTCATTATTTATTATCCACTGTATAACACCGCTTAATTATTTCATTCCACTTCAGAAACCTGCATAATATTCATTTATTCTCAAGGACCTTAATAAACAAATTATTTCTTAATTTAGATTTGGGTTTTTGTGCTGTTGGGTTTTTTGTTTGTTTGTTTGTTTAATTGTGAGTAGGGGCAGAGAAATTGATTCTGCTCTTTTTGTTGTGGGTCATTAATGCATAAACTGGATTGCAGCATAGTAGGCAGTTCAGAGTTCATTCTTATCTACAGCATCGCTTGCCTCTTTTACACATTCCAACAGAGTCCTTACACTTAGCTGGCTGAAAGAGCACTCCAGCCTGTAACTTTAACCCTTGAACAAGCTTTCAAGGAAACTCCTTCTGACTGATAAGCAGCTATTTCTTCATTAGCAAAACAGGCTTTGCCGAAAACAATCTCCTCTTGCCTCTTGTCCCTTTTTACCCTTGACACCCATGAAAACAAAGAGTTCTCCTCAGCCACATGTTCAGACTTGCCAGATGTTCCTCTGCACCCAAACCCCAGACAGTCAGCTCCATAGGATGTATTATATATGGTCCCGGGGTGACGGGAGCACTGTATAAGTTGCGTGTTTGTTATTTAGTTGCTTTATATATTGTTTGAGAATTTGTAAAAGAAAAATTAAAAAAGAAAAGGGGGGGGGGAGAACATAATGTCCAGTGAGTCTTTAACTTGCTAACAGACCCAAGAACTATCATACAAATCTGTCTCTCTTGGAGTGCCAATGCTCTGCTGTCCTTAACTCTTGCGTGCACTACAGGACTACAGTGCAAAGTCTACAGTACAAAGTCTCGCACATGGCCCCCTATTCCCGGGGGCCATGTGCGAGCCCTGTGATAAATATTCCGGCAAGTCACTGCCCGAGCAGGACTGATTTCCCACGGGGGGGAAGCCGTTCTCAGAGGCACCCCTATGGCAGATGTACTGTGTGTTCAAGCTCCAAAATGGACAGCGGGGGCGGGGGGGGGGGAAGAAACGTAACAGCTGTTCTTGGGTTTTAAAATGATTTGTGATTTTATAACGGTGTTGGGGGGGGGCGCGACGACATCATCCATCGACATCATCCATCGTACTGATATGATGGTGGGTTTTCTGATGCTCCAGATTCGCCCACCCCATGCAAGTTATAACTTAACTCTTAACACAATAGCTGAACAAAATCAGCATTCAGGCTTTCTGGAACCCCAGGGAGCCTAGACAGGGGACTTTCTGTGAGCCCTAGAGCTAAAAATAACTCCTCTTTAAAAAAAAAAAAGCCCAGGAACTGAGGAGGCAGAAGGCCTGACAATGAGGCCTAATAGTGCTGAGAAAGGCGGTAAGGACCCAATGGCTGAGACAGGGCAAAACAATTGGGGGCCTGAGTCGAGAATGGACTGCTACTATTGGACCCTCCGAAATGCAAATAAATGAGGTCTCTCAACAATTGAATGAGATTGCAAAACCAGCAAGTTGCAGCTATGGACTTAGGTCTAGCACAGAGGGGGGAAAAAACCCAATAACAAAGCTACAGTAATACCTTGGATTGCAAGTAACTTGGTTTGAGAGCGTTTTGCAAGACAAGCAAATTTTTAAATATATATATATATATATATATATATATATTTTACTTGATATACAAGCGACGTCAATACAAGTACTGTAGTATGGCTTAAATTAAAAATCTCTATACAATATTTTTGTGGGGGGAATTTCGTTTTGATATACAAGTGTTTTGGATTACAAGCACGCTTCCGGAACGAATTGTGCTCTCAATCCAAGGCATGGCTGTAATACCATCTAATACAGAATTGTGGGCGAGGGGGGGTGGAGACCCTTGAAAAAATCATAGCATATGCCCAAATTTGAGACTTCGAGGGATCCAGGAATCTGTGGAAAGCCGAGATATGATCAGATTCTCGGCAGCTTGGCTAGCAGAACTTTCCCCAAATATAAATATAGAAAGAAGGGATATAACATGGGACCACAGAGCTCTACAAGCTAAACCTGCAATGGGAGCACGCCCCGAGGGGTATCATTGCACGCTTCACTAATGAAGCCGTGAAAGAAGCCATATTGGCAGATGGGGGATGCAACTTCAGAAGCATGAAAACGGCCCAGTCCATGTGTTTCAGGACTTGAGCCCTGGTGGTGCTCTTCAAAGACGAAAGGCGTTTAAATACTGCACTGAAAAGTTTAGATCTCTGGGCATAAACTACAGATGGAGACACTCAGTTAAACGCATCATTAAAATGGATGACAACACCACGATTACCGTATTTCATCACACCAGGAGGCCAGACAATGCCTTATGCACATGAATCTGAACCCAGGAGAGGAAGCAGGAGGAAATTCCAGTGCAGGAGAAGAGGAGGGGCTCAACGGAGAAGAAACCCAATAGCAAAGAGCTTGATTGGCAAATGAAGATGGGAACTCAACAAAAACGCAAATTCCACAAGAATTAAGAAGGAAATCCCTAATCCTAATCAATCCTCTAATTTCTATCAAGTGAGAAGTCATATTTCTCTCCAGGGTTTTCTTTTTCTATGTGTTTTGCAGCTCTCAAATACTTAACAGTTGTGATCTATGTTATGTTTTAGCTTAAATACATGAATATTTGCACTGGGGGGCGATATTCTTGGTTTAGCTTGGTTGCAGATCTGGAGATGGGCATTCATCCTAGGATGATGCCGAGTTTAGCTATGCTTATTTCAATGGTCTGTTATAGACCAGACAAGTGTAATTTTTTTCTCCTCAGTTACAGAAACACCAAGCAAACTTTGGAATGACTTTAGATGTAGCAATGTTAATTAGACAGGGACGCATAGTAACAATCTGTATAGGGCATTACTTTCTAATTAAAGGAAAGGAAGGAAAATATCTATGACAGATCTAAAAATAATTTAATGTATGGGGTCTGGAGACTCCCATTGGGAGAAGGAGAATTCAAAATATTTTTAAAAAGGAAAACCCTGATATCACATTCTTACAGGAGACACATATAGCTAAGGAAGTGAGGCAGGTGGCTACCAGGAGGAGGGCCTTTTCTGCTGTGGTTTCCCCGTGTGGAATGAGCTCCCCAAAGAGGCTCGCCTGGCACCTGCTTTGTACTCTTTCCAGCGCCAGGTAAAGACCTTTCTATTCTCCCAGGCATCTTAATCATTTTAATCATCTTAATCATTTTAATCTTGTAGCTGTTTTAAACTGTTATTGTAACTGCTGCTGCTAGCTCTGCTGTTTGTTTTTAATCTGTGGTTTTAAGTTTTATATTTATTTTATATTGTATTTTATGGTTGTTAACTGTTGTAAACCGCCCAGAGAGCTTCGGCTATTGGGCGGCATAAAAATGTATTAAATAAATAAATGAATGAATAAATAAGAATAAGGCTCAAGTAATTTTCTTTCCTGGTTCTGGGAACCGATTTCAAGTAAAGGGGTCTTCCAAATCAAGGGGAGTGGCGATAGTCCTGGGGGGGGGGGAATCAACTTCCTAGTTATGGACACTAGACCCCTGCGGCAGGTTTATTTTCATTAAAGGATCAATAGAAAGGGGGGGGACGACGACTAACAATGGGCTCTGTTTATGGCTCAAATAAGGATCAGCTTAAATTTTTGCAGGAGGCATTTCACATACTGGATGGTTTTAAGGAAGGAAAAGTAATCCTAGGGGGAGATTTAAACCTGAGCATCAACAGGAAGATGGGATACAAATTCCACCAAGGGGTTCCCCCAAAATACACCAGATTCCAGTCTCTCAAAACTTTTATTAGAACATGGTTTAGTTGACACATGGCGAGTAGTGCACCCCATGAAAAAAAGACTTTACATTTTATTCGGCTAGGTATGAGGTGTACACCAGGATCATAGTAATTTCCGCTTGAGTGGACAACAGCACTGAAAACAGCTAATATTGGGTCAATCACAGTCTCTGATCATGCCCCAGTCTCAGTTACTCTTTCCACAATGCACTCTCAACATAAATTGTTTTCCTGGAAACTGCATCCCGCCCCATTGTTGTGTCACGAATCTCGGGATAAATTACGAAAAGGACTAGATGACTTCTATAAATATAATAATACTCCAAATATAGACCCACACATACTATGGGACTCTATGAAAGCAGTCATGAGGGGATCTTGTATAAAAGAATTCAGTTAAAGAAAAAAACCAAAATAATACACTAAAAAAAAAAAATCAACTACTCTCAGAGATCCAAAACTTGGACGAAAAGCACAAAAAGTCAGGAAGTATAGTTATTTTGAACAGATTAGAACAAAAATGAACTGAACTAAAAGCACTAGAAACAAATAAAATTGCACTCAGCCTACAATATATGAAGCAAAAATACTATTGAGTTTGGAGATAAAAAAAATCCAAACTCCTAGCAAACAGAATTTTTAAAAATACATGCAAAAAAGAAAATTTTGGTCTTAAAAACAGATAATGGGGAAAAAACATCCAATCTTAAAGCAATTAATCACCAATTTGCAAGATTTACCCAGCTCTTCACATATAACATTCTATCTGGAGAAAGCAAATCTAACCAAACTAAGCCCAGATCATCAGACATACTTAAATCAGGATATAACCGTAGATGAGATCAAAAAAGCAATTTGGAAAATAAAAAAAACCACATAGCTTCAGGTACAGATGGCTTTACAGCCAACTTCTACAAAACGTATGAAGAACAGTTAATCCCCGTTTACTTGCGTACTTTGTTTAAAGATATCATGGAAGGTAAGCCAATGCCACAAACCTGGCAAAACTCTAGGATAATACTTATCCTCAAACCCAGAGAGAATGCAGAGGAAGTTGATTCTTATAGACCTATTACCCTTCTAAATCAAGAATATAAACTATTTACTAGTATCTTAGCTGAAAGATTGAATGAAATAACCCCACAGTATATCAAAAATGATCAGTGAGGTTTTATTTAAAATAGATCTATTTCAGACCCAATCCAGAGGTCACTCAATGTAGTACAGCACTGCTCCAAAAAAAAGAAACATGCCACACATGTGACTGCTTCCCTGGATGTCACTAAAGCATTTGACCAATAGGAATGGGGCTACATCATAGGATTAAGTAATTTTTTGGAGTTTGGAGATAAATTTATTGGATGCCTTAGCAAGATCTATCGCCATAATACAGCGGTGATCCAAACTAAGGGTATAGACCCTGAAAGAATGCTCATCAATCGGGGAACCAAACAAGGATGCCCATTTTCCTCACTGCTGTTTGGATTCTCAATTGAACCTCTAGCAAATATGATCAGGGAAGATCCAAACATAAAGGGAATAACAATTAATGGCCAGTTAAATAAAATAAACCTTTTTGCAGATGACGTAGCCTTGACACTATCAGACCCAACTACTGAGCTGGTACAGGCTATGAGGCTGATCAGTGAATATGGTCAAGTTGCAGGGCTAAGAATTAATCTAAGTATAAATATGAGCGCAACCATGAGAAAAACTGTAGAGTAGTGGTCTCCAACCTTGGGTCCCCAGATGTTTTTGGCCTACAACTCCCAGCATGCCCCAGCCAGTGTAGCTGGCTGGGGCATGCTGGGAGTTGTAGGCCAAAAACATCTGGGGACCCAAGGCTGGAGAACACTGCTCTAGAAGCAAGTTACTGGTATACCTACCTGTTCCAATAAAATTAAATACTTGGGAGTCCAAATACCAAATGACCTACACAAAATAATTAAACTAAGCTATTTCCCATTGATAAAACAAACCGAAGCTAAATTAAAACCATGGAGGCAATTAGGGATATCCTGGCTTGGTAAAACTGCAGCAATAAAAATGGCGGATCTTACCTAAATTAACTTATCTATTTCAAACCCTCCTAATCACCATTCCAGACAACTCACTGAAAAATTGGCACCAAAAAAAATGCTCATTAGCTTTATTCATGATGGGGAAAAAAACCTTGGCTAAATAGTCCATGCCTTACACCAAGTGTCATCATCGGCAGGACTGGGCATACCCAACTTAATCTCATACTTTGAAGCATTTCAAATCAAACAAATGCTGCATATTATGACTAATGATTCCAACGAAACTTGGATTCATATGGAAGTACCTTTGAATAAGAAAGGGGAAATGCCATTCCATAAAATAGGGGAAATTAATATAGTTTTACCACCGGGTAATCCCCTCTTGACTGCTACAATGGAGGCATGGAAAAAATGGAAATTAATACCATATCCTTCACCCCTGATGCCTTTCATGAGTCATGCCTTATTTTCTGATGCTGATAAATTCACAGTTTCGGAACTGGGAGACAAAGGGCTTGCCCACAGTGAAAGATCTGCTTAATGACCTAGTACCAAAAAGTGGACCTCAATTAAAAGAACAATTGCAGGAAATTAAAACCAACTGGTTCCAATTGGACCAAATTACACATTTTACCTCAATTCCTGAAGTGAAAGCACAGGTGGTATGACCTCTAACCAAGTTTGAACTCCTACTGACAGAAATTATGTTGGAGATCCGGGTTCTAGTCCCCACTCAGCCATGAAGCTCACTGGGTGACTTTGGGCCAGTCACTGACTCTCAGCCTCACCTACCTCACAGGGTTGTTGTGAGGATAAAATAGAGAGGTGGAGGAAGATTACAGTATGCAAGCCACCTTGGGTTCCTTGCAGGAAAAAAGGCAGGATATAAATATAAGAAAGAAATAAATAAAATTAAAACCACGTCACTTTAGGCAACTAGGGCCACACCATGCCCCTCAAAAGTACGCCCCTCAAAAACCAATGCCGGTCATTTCTTGGAGAATTACACATCATGGTACTTGAAAACTGGACAATAATACAGTTTAAGCCCTCCTGATCTTTTCATGGCAAGGACAAGGGAACATTTAGATTAATAATGACTAGAATCCCATTGCTTATTGCTGCCAAGGGCATTTGAGAGATGATAATGTAGTCAACTAGAATGTCATAATGTTTATGGTGGAATATAACTACACAAGTGACATGAGACAAAAAGGCTGTCACTCTTCAAGCCTGCTGGACACAGTAATCCGCGTAAAGAGTGTGAGATTTTACACAAAAGGTGCGAGTTCTGATGCTAGGAGACAGGTGTGAAAAACAACCTCAATATGGGCTGGCGTTTTGTGTGCGTGTGTGTTTTTGTTTTAAGCCACTAAAATCCAAATGCTATTTTTTTCCAGTGGTAAAAACAGATATATCCACAATGCTAGAAGATCCACAACCCCTCTAAACCTCAGTGAGAACAGGGGTGGCTCTGGTTTGTGGCCCCTACAGCTCTATTGCCTCTAACAGACAATACAGTCATGCCTTGGATTGAGAGCATAATTCGTTCCGGAAACGTGCTTGTAATCCAAAACACTCTTATATCAAAACGAAATCCCCCCCAAAAAAATTGGTACAGAGATTTTTAATTTACTAAGCTGTACTACAGTACTTGTATTGCAAGACGTCGCTTGTATATCAAGTTTAAAAAAAATTAAATAAATATTTAAAAATTTGCTTGTCTTGCCAAATGCTCTCAAACCAAGTTACTTGCAATCCAAGGTATTACTGTACTATGGAAAGGAGCATCTAGACACCTCACTTTATCAGACTGGCACTGTTTTAAGCCTTTATTGTTTCATATTGTTGTGCTTTTTAGGGTCTTAGCAAATAAGGCAGTATATAAATATTAATAACAAAAACATGGGTTTGGTTTTCTCCTGCATAATTCGCCTGACTCACCACCAAAAGTCTCTTTCTCTCACGCACATACACACAAGTAGCATCCGGTTAACTTTGTCCAGTACTCTGAGGCGTATGGGGCATCTCCCCGTTCAATGCGCAGAGGGAGTTAAGGCGTAACTAATCAATATTAGGGGATCTGGAGTGTGTACCCTGGCTTCTAGAAGATCCCATAGATCTCTTAAGGCTTGAGTCCTGTGTCCAGTTCTGGGCACCACACTTTAAGAAGGACGTAGACAAACTGGAGAGGGTTCAGAGGAGGGCAACAAAGATGATCAAGGGACTGGAAACAAGGCCCTATGAGGAGAGACTGAAAGAACTGGGCATGTTTAGCCTTCAGAAGAGGAGACTGAGGGGAGATATGATCGCACTCTTCCAGTACTTGAAGGGTTGTCACACAGAGGAGGGCCAGGATCTCTTCTGGATCATCCCAGTTTGCAGGACACGGAATAATGGGCTCAAGTGACAGGAACCCAGATTCCACCTGAACATCAGGAAAAATTTCCTGACTGTCAGAGCAATAAGACAATGGAACCAACTACCTAGGGAGGCGGTGGGCTCTCCCACTCTGGAGGCATTCAAGGTGCGGCTGGACGGCCATCTGTCAGGGATGCTTTGACCTGGATTCCTGCACTGAGCAGGGGGTTGGACTCGATGGCCTGGTAGGCCCCTTCCAACTCTACTTTTCTATGATTCTATGACTCAAACTCTCCATTGGCAATCTGAGGCCTGGCTGGGTGCTTGTGCCATCATTCTGATCTGACCGCCAGCAATTTTTCAAACATTCACACCCTTGTGAGCATTGTGGACAAAGGTTAGCCGGTCATCTCACATGGGCAACATCTCACAAAAAATGGGGCCATGTTGGTGTTGCAAGCACTTCGGTACAAAAATTTAGAATTCCAGCCCAATCTCAATGCGTATTTCTATCAGAACGCGCGCTCACACCAGTTATAACCTGCCACACAGTTTTGCTTTTTTTAAAAAAAAAATTCTTTTATTTTATTTTTGGCCAAAGGAAACCCAGAATGCGTATCAAACTGCCCCACGCTCCTACCCCTTTTAACAATATAGCACTGTTTGGGAGGTATTTATTTATTTATACCCCACCTTTTTTCCTGCAAGGAACCCAATCCTCCTTACATAATCCTCCTCCTCCTCTCCCTTTTATCCTCACAACAACCCTGTGAGGTAGGTGAGGCTGAGAGTCAGGGACTGGCCCAAAGTCACCCAGTGAGTTTCATGGCCGAGCGGGGGACTAGAACCCGGATCTCCAGAGTCCCAGTCCGACACCCTCACCACTACTGTTGCTATCTTAGTTGAAAAAAGGTATGCTTATAAGCATTGAAGGTATGCTTATAACAAACACAAACAACGTGGTAAATGCCCCTCAACCGGGGGGGGGGGGAGAATAAACTGCTGAGGTATTACATGGTACTTACTCCCAGGTAAGTATGTAACACATTGTAAGGAAGTACTAGGACTGCAAAGCTGCCAGTCAGTCCCATCTTGAGGTGTCTCACAACAACTTCATTTAACGCCAAGTAAAACTGCTCAGGCTCAGGCATATCCTCCTAGGGTCATTCAAAGGCGGAAATACATTTTCTAGTCAACAGTGAGAGACATTGATCAAGGAAGAGGCAGCCAAACCAACACAGCGCAGGCTGAATAAGTATTAGGGCATCACTTACCTGTATAACATCCAGCACACGAAGACAAGGATAACGGCCACGACCAGATGGAGATGAAGAGACAAGGCGGAGGGAGCAGGGACGGAAAGAAAGAGAGAGAAAGAAAGAGAAATGTGAGCTATGCAAACAGTGCAGGATTTTTATTTATTTATTTACTTACTTACTTACCGTACTTACTTACTGTGCTTTTAAACCGCCCAATAACCAAAAGTTCTCCGGGCAGCATACAATACATTAAAAAGACAGTACAAACATTAAAACAAACAACCGAGTAGGATAAAACCAAGATAAAACCAGCAGCAAAGAATAAAACCCTTACAACATCATAAAACCAAATTAAAAGTAGCAGCAGAACAGAGTTACTAAAAAGCACTAAAAACCAGTTCTTAAAATGCCTGGGAGAATAAGAAAAGGTCTTCCCAGGCTCAGGAAAGACCACAATGCAAGCACACCAAGCAAGCCGCTCTGGGGAGGGCATTCCACAACCGGGGTGCCACCATTGAAAAGGCCCTCCTCTCTCTTGTAGGCAGCCTTTCACCTCATTTGGTGGGGGCACCTGGAGGAGGGTAGTTAACAACTAAAAGGACAACTTTATTTTTAAAGGATACAGAAGGCCAAATCCTCACTTCATTTAAATGAGGTGGTCAAAGATCCGAAAGCATGCTTACACAACATCTAGTTGCACACCGAAGTCATTCTGTGAATATCCCTTTCAACAGTTCACCTCAACTCAAACCCGTGCTGTTTTTTCAAAGTAGGTGTTTTTATTTCATTTAAAGGAAAGGTTTTGAGTTTGGGGATTTGGCATATGAGATGCTCAAAGAAGAGCCTTGAGGAAAATAAAAGTGGATGCATACACCAAAAAAACACATTTTCCTTTCAGCTGGCTCCTGCATCAAACCTCCCCTCCCCCGTCCCCCAGGGTAACTTCTTAAATTCAAGACTAATTTAAAAAGCAGTGTGGAAGTTTGAAGAGCAGCTGAAAAGAGACTCACAAAAATGATTCCGGTAGGCATGCACGTGTGTCAGGGAAAAGGCAAGCATAATTTTGCCCCAAATATTTTGCCTTTTGTTTGCTGGCGAAACCCGGTGCTGAGTAAGCAAAAGTAATTTCATCTCTCAATCCAAATTAGTTAGGGAGGCGTCAAAACTATAGTACTGCCCCTCAATCCTCTAAACGCCTCCTGTGTATTACACTTCTATCCTGCCCTCACCTCTTAAGCTTCTCTTCCCCCCCCCCCCCCGCTTTCCCCATTTTATCCTCACAACAACCCTGTGAGGTAGGTTAGGCTGGGAGGGAGAACATAACTGCCTCAAGCTTGCCCAGTGACCTTCAGGACTGAGCAGGGATTAGAGCTCTGATCCCCCCCACCCCATTCTAGCCAGATACTCTAACCACTGTTAACACACTGGATCTTTTCCACCCTGACGGATCTAGGCAACTACACATATGTGCGAGGGTGGGACGTGGGTTGTTTCTTTCCTCTGCACTTTCCAAACGGAACGCAAGCTCGCACATCTTAGGTCAACCTAGCACAGCTATGGATGCAGGGGGCAGCTTGGGTTCCAGCCAGTGTCAGTTCCGAGTTTGGGGGCACCCTTCCCCTCCGCTGACCCCTGCCTTGCCCACGGGGCCCAATCCACGCCGCCTCCCAGAGGGAGACCGTTGCGCTGCCCATTTGCTCGGAGAGGGCAGGTAAAGCTGCAACAACAGCAAGGGTGAGTGGAGGAAAGGCCGGAGGCGTTCAGTATCTCCTTTCCCCATTCCTTCCTGGACTTTTCATTGTAATTCTTATGTCCCTCCATCCTCATTGGGAGGGGGGGGGGGAAAGCCCCAGATGCACTTGATTCCAGAGGGATAGCTGTTTGAAGCCTGCAATGAAATACTGAGGATTCTTGCAGCACCTGAAAAAAAAACAAGTTCCTTGTGGTGTA
The DNA here is from genome assembly GCA_021292165.1 of Shinisaurus crocodilurus. Classification (NCBI taxonomy): domain Eukaryota; kingdom Metazoa; phylum Chordata; class Lepidosauria; order Squamata; family Shinisauridae; genus Shinisaurus; species Shinisaurus crocodilurus. The sequence goes on along the minus strand of CM037886.1, from coordinate 26,415,275 downwards.
AGCTATTGCAGCCCACCAAGGAAGACCGTATCAGTCTTCATGGTGCCACAACTTTGTTTAAGCCACAGATTTCCACCGGAATTGGTCATTCCGTTCCATTTTCATCTGGCTCATCCTGATTGCCTTTCTACACCTGCCGAGAGCTTCCCCGCCCCAACTGCCCTTGTCTGCCCTATTCGAGCCCACCATGCCAAGACAAGACGATGCAACGCCGGCCAACAACGCATCCCCAACGTTTTAAAATTTTATGCAGGTTTTAAAACATCTGTAAGTGGCAACTAAAAAACGACGACGAGACCCAACTGGATTGCTGTAGCTTGACCTACATTTTAAGAACAAATCTGGTTTAAGTAAATCCTGAACTGTTGTTATTATATCTGGAACAACAGCAGCTTACAGTGAAGGATCCTGATGGGGAGACCAAATCCCTTCCTCCCCTTGATGTCCTTCTTTGCTCCTTCTCCTTCTAACCTAACCCAAGAACAAGGGACTTTAAGACCCCACAACAATAGGTTTCAGAAGATGTTGTGCCTCCTCTCTCTTTTTTTTTTCCTTTTCTTTTAGAAAAAAGAACCTTCTCAGTTCTCAAGCACTTAGGCAAACAAGCCACTCTATCTTAAGTAACCAACAAACGTGTTAAAGAGTGGGTGCTATTTATACCCTCAGTCCAGCCGCTGAAGAAATAAAGGAATCTTGAGAAAGACACCAGAGAGTGTCGTAAAAAATAAGACACAGTACCCATCCCTGACCTGTCTGATACCTCTGCCAGGCCTGATGAGTGTGATGAAATGCAAGTCGTGAGAACCCAACTGGAGGCACAGTCATAAAAGTAGGGAGGGAAGGGCGTGCAAAGGCTATGACCTGTTGAACTTAGGGGGCATTTTACAATGGCCGGGTTGGGGGGGAGAATCTGATGGGCAGAGAGTGACAGAAACACGCTGCAGAATAGGTGGGAGATTTGAGCGCTCAAGCAGGGATTGTGGATTGCTCACACACACACACACACACACACACACACACAAACACGCTTCTGGTTTTTCTGAAGCTTACATCAAGGCACGGGTGCGTTGCACCACGCCGAAATGTTATAGCAGGGACTCTCTCACACAAACAAGTGTGCGATGGCTAAAAATTCCAAATTACATCCTGTAATAAAAAAAATATGGACCTAATTCTACACGAGAACACGGTAGGGAATTCAGTCTGGGGCAGACTAGACCTTCCTTTATGCTGTTCCGAGATCTTGATTTATACCTGCTACACAGTTTGTACAAGGAAGACGCTGGGATAAAAGAACACCCCACTCCTGAATTTCCGACAATGTCTGCCTAATAAAAAATATCGTTCTCCTGTGTGCTTACTGCTCACAAATCAAGGTTTGACAGAAAGGCTACTTGAGGATGTTTCACAGCAAGGGGTTTTAAAATGCACCACCACCACACAATTTGGGTGTTGCCAGTTCTTCCCATTTCAGAAACTCTTCAGCTGTAACAACTGCACCTGATCTGATGCCATAATAAATCCCAGGCACTTCTATTCATATTACAGTAATACCTTGGATTGCAAGTAACTTGGTCTGAGAGCGTTTTGCAAGACAAGCAAAAAAATTTGAATTTTTTTGACTTGATAAACGAGCAAGGTCTTGCAAGACAAGTGTAGGGATGTAACCGCTCGCCTCGAGCAGGCGTAGCGGGCCGAAATCGGCCCCGCTCACGCCCGCCAGAGACTTGCTTTGATATAAGAGTGTTTTGGATTACAAGCACGGTTCCGGAACGAATTGTACTTGCATTCCAAGGTATTACTGTATCTTAATCTGAACCATTAGAATGGATGTGCTCCCCCCACCACACTTTCTGCCTCATCTTAGTACCCACAAGGGCAAGAAACTTCAGTTTTCGTAAAGTTGAGGTTTTAAAGAAAGCAACAGTATGCAGGAATTCACCAAGGTGCTGTGAATCATGAGTCAACCCACACTTAATTTTAAAAAGAAAAGAAAGAATCCCACGACTCAAAGTAATTAGGCAGCCAGAAGCTGGCACTAGTTAAGACTGGTAGAAGAGAGCAACTAGAATAAGAGAGCCAGGGTGGTGTAGTGGTTAGATTGTTGGACTGGGACTCGGGAGATGCGGGTTCTAGTCCCCACTTGGCCATGGAGCTCATCGGGTGACTTTGAGCCAGTCACTGACTCTCAGCCTAACCTACCTCACAGGGTTGTTGTGAGGATAAAATAGAAAGGTGGAGGAGGATTCTGTAAGTCGCCTTGGGTTCCTTGCAGGAAAAAAGGCGGGATATAAATATAAAATAAATAAATAAATCTACTAGCACGACTGACTGCATGTGTGCACTATCATATATATTTTGTTCACTAACCAAGGAGGTACACCAGAAGATGTCCAGAATTCCTATGCTTGCATGTTTTAAGCCAACACTGATAATCATGCCAGACTTGAAAGAATTAATGAATTCATCTGTGGTAAGGTGACACTGATGCCAGGAACTGAGCTTTGCTCAGCAGGCTGCAAGACAGATTCTGCAGTCAGCAAAGGTTGCACCGCTTCTTTCAAGGTTTTTATTAACAACAAGCTGACACAATAAAGAGAAAGAGGAGGATGCAACACCTAGCCTCCTGGCTGTAAAACCATTTAATTAAATGTATTAAAGGGGGATGTTTTGTTTTTTTTTTGCTGATCATCCTACCACCAATGGCCTGCTCTCTCTTGCACAAGGGAAAATAGCAACTTTCAAGCCCAACATCAGAAAGCAATTGGCAAGTCACCTGGTTTGGTTTTGTGTTGGCACCTAAAATAAAAGGAGAGTGCAAAGTTGTGAGGAAGAGCCATCAGCTTGTCCTTTGGTCCAGATCATGCAAATGTAGCCATGCATTCTGAATACCAATAGGGCTCTGAAATAGCCCTAAGGGAAGCAGGAGCAACTCAGTTGTCATGCATGGGGGAAAAACACCCCAGTAGGAGATCTCAACTTGTTCTTTAGAAATGTTTAAGAGAAAGGGAGTCCACTGGATGGGGCACAGATGCCTATAGTCATAAAGAATACAACCTATCAAGTTTTTCTCCAGTACAAATGCTATAGACAGATTATAATCCTCAAACCACTTCCTTTGCAAAAATATTATCACCTGCAATTACTATACTTAAAGGCACTATACCAAAACTACAGGGCAGTAGTTCACACAACCATTCTGGAAGCCTTGTCCCCCCCCCCCCAATATGTTTTAAATATGCATGCAGCCAATGGTCTGTGAGCATCTCCCACCACTCCAGGCAGAAGTTGTGCAGGTTCCTCTCACTAGATCAGGGGTCTGCAACCTTTAAGACAAAAAGAGCCACTTGGACCCGTTTCCGAAGAAAAAAAAAAACTGGGAGCCGCAAAACCATTGTGACATTTAAAACAAATATAACACTGCATATATTGTTTCTTACTGCTATATATACAGGATCGTGCAGTCAGCTGTCAATCTGAAGAAAAAAAAGACTTTCACTTAACAATGTAAAATATATTTTTGCAAATTAATAGCTAATTAAAATATTTAATTTACCTGGTTAATGGGACTTTTGCTCCTGAACCTCAGTGCTCAGTGTCTGCACATCAGGGCTGTAAGACGTCACCTTCATTTTCACACAGGCTTGCAAGCTGTCATCTGTGAGGCGTGATCGATTTGCTGGTGGATGATGGGGGTGCTACTGCTGGGGGGGAGGGTGTTGCTGGTGGATGATGGGATGCCACCAGCAACATCCCCCCCCAAGCAGTAGCATCCCATCATCAGCACCATCCAGCAGTAGCACCCTCATCATCCACCAGAAACACCCTCCATGTGGTAATAGCACCCCTCATCATCCATCAGCAGGATTTGCTGGTGGATGATGGGGGTGCTACTGCTGGGGGGGAGGGTGTTGCTGGTGGATGATGAGGGTGCTACTCAGGCCTGTCTTTAATGTTAATAAATAAATAAATAAATAAAGTTAATAAATAAATAAATTTATGGAGATATTATTTTGTTTATTGCTATTAGTTTTCCAATAATTGGCACATGAATCTTTTCCCCCTTGTTTTCTAATCATTACTGCTTTCACGCAGGCCTACCTGCCTCCTCGCCTGCTTGTGCTCTCCGCGGCGAGCCGGCCACGCTGGTCCCTCGACACGCTGGACCCCGCGCTATGTTGTTGGCGGGGGGGGGGACTTTGGCGCGTGCAGGAGCCCTCCTCTCTTCTGCCGCTCACCCGCTCGCGTCCCTGCTGCCCGGGGGGGGGGGTGCTGCTGCCGCGCCAAAGTTCCCCTGCCCCGCCAAAGTTCCCCCGCCAAAATCATAGCGCGGGGGGGGTCCAGCGCGCCGAAGCAGCTGGATGTGACGCGGCGGCGGCGGCGGATGTGACGCGGCGGCGGCGGCTTCAGCAGCTCCGGCATTGACTGCGGCGGCGGCGGCAGCTAGAGTGGCGCGGAGAATGCTCTGCGCCGCTCAGAAGAGTGAAATCGGGCTGCCCCCGCCCACAGAATCAGGCAAGGAAGCAGGCGGCGGCGGCGGCGGCAGCTAGAGCGGCGCGGAGAACGCTCCGCGCCGCTCAGAAGAGCGAAATCGGGCTGCCTCCGAGGCGGCGGCGGCGGAGCAGGGCAGCCTTGTCCGGAGCCGCGGCAAAGGCTTGAAAGAGCCGCATGCGGCTCCAGAGCCGCGGGTTGCCGACCCCTGCACTAGATTCATTGCTAGAATAATGGAGATTGGGTGAATGCACACACCCCATTCACTGCCGGGTCAAGTTCTGAGTTCTGTCTGTGTGGCAAAAAATGCGACTGAGAAAAGTGATTATATCAAACAGCCTTCAAATGGAGTTGAATAAAGTAACATAACACCGAAGACCACATTTATATTTGGAAAAAAATAAGGTAAAATAAAGTGCCATACTGGAAAAACAAAACCAGCCGACCGAATGAGCAAATTTGCCAGTGGGGTAGACCCATACATTCGCACGGTGTTCAACCATGGTTACAAATTTTATGAGTTCTTCGAGCAGCTTTCAAAAGTTGGAAGTGGGTTTTTGCCACCTCTAAAAAAGTTCAAATGCCATAACTTGTGACCTACAAAACTTATGAATGTTCGTGGAATTTGCATAATTGATACAAGCCCAGAGAGGTCCCTAATTTTCAAATTTGAGCATAGCTTTGTTTCATCAGTAAAGGGTGATTTAAAAAAAGAAAAAAGAAAAAGGAGGCCCTATTCCCTGCTCACTGTCCCATAACACACACAAGTCTGGATGTATTTTGGAGCTTCCCTGCAAGATGCTAAAATGGCCCCTCCATCCTATACCCACTACAAGGGGCCCATCCTTTCATTATGCTGGCAGCATGGAAGTCAATGCAGGGAGGCGTCTTCCGTGTGCACCACTAAGGTTATGCAACCACTAAGGTCTGCCCCATGCAGCATGGCCCCAGGAGATTTATTTATATTTATTTATTTATTTATTATATTTATGAATCGCCCATCTGGCCAGACATCCGGCCACTCTGCGCATAGTACAATCCAATAAAATACAAGATGTGATGCTGGTGTGGGGACTTCTCCCATTGTTTTACCAGGCTGTGTGAAAAAGAGCTGAACTGTGGAAGCCACAATGCCAATAATGGAGAAGCGGGGATAAGATGGATAAATAGACATGGGCTTGGATCCAAAGAGCTGCTGAAGGCATTATCTACTCCAATGGAATTTCTGACCTTTAAAACAACAACAACCACAACCACAACAACAACAACAACAACACACAACAACAACCAGGTGTGTGCCCCACCGCCAAGCTGCATATTGCAAAACTGCTTTTGAAATTCCTCTTAGGCTGCACTCCTAAACATGTATTAGGGAGCAACCTTTATTGAAGATAGTGGGGAACTTACCTACTTCTAAATAAGGATGCACAGGATTATGAAGTTAAGTCTCAAAAGTGGCATTGGGGCTGCTGCTGAAGGCGGGGGGGGGGACGACAAGTCAAAAGCCCCTTTGAGCTCATGGACCTAGTTTCATGGATCGTTGGATCCCGGCCATTCCACACACACCCCCTCCTGCAAGCCCAGATCTCAAAGTCCGTCTTCTGTGTTTTAAGCAATTTTCTCTCTTCATGCACCTTCTGGCAGTCTTCCCAGGAAGCAGCTTAAAATGGAGCTGATTAAAAAGGAAGGAAGGAAGGGCGGGGGGGGGGAGGAGAGAGAGAGACAGAAGAGCCTGGAAAGAGAGAAATGTATGGATGCTAGGGACAAGAGGGTGAAGGTGGGGTTGGCATTGTCAGGCATCTGCAGCTAACCCAACTCCTCCTCTTTGCCTGTTCATTTGCCCTCTCCAAGAGAGTGAGAAGTAAGCCTCCGACCAGACAGACAGCAGCAATAATAATCAGGAGGTGAGGCTAGGAAGAGAGAGGAGGGGATGATGAGGGCATATTACATATTATCCTCCCCCTTTTAGGACTGCTTTCACGTCGTCGTCCCCCCCCCCGTCCCCCGTCCCCCCCCCCCGTGTCAATTTTTGGATTGTAAGCTCCCTGGAGCAGGGAGCTGTCCATTTGTACTCTGCAGTGCTTTTTTTCTGGAGAAAAGGGTACCGGAACTCTTGGATTACATTTCCTCAGGAGTAGATGGCGATTAAATTGTAATGCAATTAATAGAAGAAAAGGTGCTGGAACTCAGTTCCGGTGAGTTCCACCAGAAAAAAAGCCCTGGTACTCTGTAAAGCCCCGGCGCATGTTGGTGGTGCTATAACTGAATGATGATGACCGGGTTTCATAGACCATAGAGTTGGAAGGGGCCTACAAGGCCATCGAGTCCAACCCCCTGCTCAATGCAGGAAACTAGAGGGGAGGGGGGTCTCCCATCCAAGGAATAACCGGGCCTGACCCTGCTTAGCTTTCCACGCTCAGACAAGCTGAGCCAGCGTGAGCCACAAGCCTGTATCCAGTAAATGAATACATTTTGCTCAAGGGCCTACCCCAGAATCTGGAGTCACTGCTGAGGGCTAGAGCGGTGCCATGCCACCGAAGGCTGAAACACAGGCCAAGTCACATGAATTTGGGAGGAAAGGGTTTGTTTCGACCCTTTTTCTTTGTCAACCTCAAGAGCTTGGGAATTCAGCATGACCGCATTCATCTTTCCATGGGGTTTTTTTTTTTCCCCTTCACAAGCTATAAATCTTACTTCTCTCCCCCACCCCCCCTTGAAGTTGGGAGGGCGGGCGCCTGGGCAGTTGCCAAAGTATGCTTCCTCCTCTGTCCGACTCCAGTCAGGTGTGCTCTTATGCAGTACATAACCACAGGCCAGAGAATTTCATTGCACAGATGTTCTTGCACAAAATTCTAGGCCACACCTACACTCTCTGCCCAACCGTGCCCTCTTCTGGGATGCAGCCAAAGGCAGGCACACCTGGGAGACTGAGCTACCTGGCTCACCTGTGTCTGAAGAGCCAGAACACGCACCTGAAAAGAAGTCAGGGCAGCTGGAACCTGGAGAAAACATTTCCCACAAGCTGGTCCTGAGAAGCAAAACCACAAACGGGAGTTTCGCTGCACTTCTAATTAAACGGCGGCCAGAGAGGGCCTTTTGCCAAGTGGGCACGCTGCATCTGAGTTTCCCCCACCTAGCCAAACCCCATGCAAATGCACACTTGTGATCTGACCTGAAAGGACCTCACTTCTACAAACAAAGGAGTTGCCGAGCCTCAAAAGACCCAACTGCTCCGTGGAGTAGCCCATGCCAGGAAAAGGCAAAGCTGCACCGATTGGGGAGAGAAAGCGGCCATTTGTGGGGGCAGAATGGAGCGACTGGACAGGAAAGTCATCTCTTGGACCAGAGAGAGGCATGTTGTGACTGGAGGTCTACATAGAGATTAAAGCAGGGGTTTTGTGGTTTCCGGTAGACAGTTGCGACTGACACAATGCTAAGAAAGCCAGCCAGCCTTCTTCCTCTTCCTGCCTTGCAAGCTGTGCTGTCACTTGCTAAGGTTCTGCAGCGGTGCGAGAGAAACACCCTTTATTTAAAAGGAAGCAGCTAAAAGCGTACAATATTTATCCGCCTAGGGTTAGGTCAGTGTGCTTCTTAACACAAGCACAAATGCTAATTGCCTCAGTGCTTGCAATCGCTGCCCCACACTGACAGGTGAACAAAGATAAAAGGAGTTTGAAAGGTTGTACAGTAATACCTTGGATTGAGAGCATAATTCGTTCCGGAACCGTAGTTGTAATCCAAAACACTCTTATATCAAAGCGAGTCTCTGGCGGGCGTGAGCGGGGCCGATTTCGGCCCACTACGCCCGCTCGAGGCAAGCGGTTACTTCCCTACACTACTTGTCTTGCAAGACCTTGCTCGTTTATCAAGTCAAAAAAAATTAAAAAACGTTTGCTTGTCTTGCAAAACACTCTCAGACCAAGTTACTTGCAATCCAAGGTATTGCTGTATAAGGAAAGGGGCACATCTACACTATACATTTGTATAGGTTTTATACCCGTGTTACTGCCATGGCTTCCTCCAGAATCTTGAATGAATTGTCATTTTTATTTATTTACAGTATTTGTATTACCACTCCATATCTAGTACCGTATATACTCAAGTATAAGTGGACCCTAATATAAGTCGAGGCCCCTAATTTCACCCAAAAAAACTGGGAAAACTTATTGCCTCCAGTATAAGTGCGCTGACCCAAGTATAAGTCGAGGGGGCATTTTTCAGCACAAAAAATGTGCTGAAAAACTCGACTTATACTTGAGTATATACGGTAAGTAGATTCCGGAGCAGTGAACAGTAAAAAGATAAAAACAGATAAAAGAAACAAAAATAATACATTGAAAACAAGGTATCATTAAAAATGGTGGTTGGAGAGCAGAGAAGGCTTCCCGGAACAAGGAGGTCTTCAGCAGGTGCCGAAAGCAACCCAATGTCGGAGCCTGTCTGACCTCCAGGGGCAGGGAGTTCCACAGAAATGGAGCCACCACACTGAAGGCTCTTCTCCTGCTGGACTCCAATGGGGCCAAAGAGGAGGTGCTCTCTCAGGTAACCTGGGTCCCAAGTTGTTTTGGGCTTTGTACACTGGTGCCAGAACCTTAAACCTGGCCCGGTAGCGAATAGGTAGCCAGTGCAGTCCCTTCAGCAAAGGAGTTGCATGCTAAAAAGGGGGCTTTGGTTTTAGTTTGATTTTGGTGCAGGGGACTCCTGTTATTTAGGAGTTACGGTACTTATTTATGCATGCATGCCCCCTCACCCACCAGGAGTTGAGTCCCCAAGTGTCCCTGAGAAGATGAAACAATTGTTAAACATGTATGAAACGTGTGGTACTGAGATGTCCAAGGTTGCTGTGACACCACAGAAACTTAAGGCCTATTTACATACCACTGGATGAGTAGCATTCACGTGTGGGTTTAAGCCAGTGTTCTCCAACCTTGGGTCCCCAGATGTTTTTGGCCTACAACTCCCAGCTACGCTGGCTGGGGCATGCTGGGAGTTGTAGGCCAAAAACATCTGGGGACCCAAGGTTGGAGAACACTGATTTAAACTTTCAAGAGGCATTGAGAAATGTCGTTTCGCTGGAGCTTTCCAAAGTGCCTGGAGACATGAGTCCTGAACACAAACTGCTCGCTGTGGATTGGAAGGTGCTGCCTCAACAAACTGTGTGGATCGGACTCAACTGTCTGAATGTGGCATCAGCTTTTAATTCAAAGATTTCATAGGATCATGGAAGTCGGAAGGGGCCTACAAGGCCATCGAGTCCAACCCCCTGCTCAATGCAGGAAACTAGAGGAGGGGTCTCCCATCCAAGTAATAACGAGGCCTGACCCTGCTTAGCTTTCCACGCTCAGACAAGCTGAGCCAGCGTGAGCCACAGGCCTGTATATTTTGTAGGCCTTCCTCATATGGACAAGTTGGACAAGAAATGGGTTAGGTGTAGATATACATCACCGACTCTCATGTACCTAACCAACTAACCATTTTTTCCATCCATTTAAATACCTGCTCCATGTGTCTTCTTGCTGCTAAAGATTAACACAGCCTTCCCCAACATGGTACCTCCAGATGTGTAATGGATTGCAACTCCCAGAGTGGCTTACAAAGATCAATGATGATGATAAATAAATAAAAATGGGTAGCAACCCAATAATGATGATGATGATGATGATATGATGATGATGCAACAGAAACAACAGCAGCAACCCTACTGTGGTGGGGGAAAACATCTGGAAACATGGCAACAGGTGTCTCATTGTTACTGTAGTGATTACAAGTAAAAAGGAGCCCATATTCATTATGATTTTAAAATATAGTATCATGCATTTCCTCATAGTCCACCCCACTCCCCACAAAATAACCAGAATCATTAAAATGGTGTTGATTTTAAAGAAGTTTAATTCATAGAATCGTAGAATCATAGAAAACGTAGAGTTGGAAGGGGCCTACAAGGCCATCGAGTCGAACCCCCTGCTCAATGCAGGAATCCAGGTCAAAGCATCCCCGACAGATGGCTGTCCAGCCACACCTCAAATGCCTCCAGGGTGGGAGAGCCCACCACCTCCCTAGACTAAAGTGGTGTCTACCTTTTTTCTGTTTCATTTGCAACTCATGCTCTTGGGAGACTGGGAACTGGTCTGTATCTATGTTACATGGCCTTCTGAGACCCTCTTTCTGTATTATAATGCAGGAAGCATAAACTGTCTCTTTTAATAAAGATTGCTTGGCAACAGGATTTTTGTGTAATACAAACATTTCAACATAAAAACCCAAAGGTAGCTCTCTGGGTGATTATGACAGAGCCCCGCAGTAATGTAGACCAGATGTGCAGTTGTGCATTCCAGAAAGAAACGGTTACACTGGAGATCCAGCATCTGCACATGAAAAAAGTTTACCAAGTACATATTCCCTATGTACCTGGTTGGACTAGAACAGGCTTTGGCGATTTCAATGAAAAAAAAATAGTACTTTGGGCCCCATTCTTTTAATGCAGCATTTTACCTTATCTTTGTGGAATTGGTTTGTCTTTGCACCAACGTAAAAGGGAGAACAGAACAATTTCCCCAAAGGAGGACAGTTTCTTTTTTTATACATGAAACATGAAGACAGATTGGCTCCAACTGGGAAAAAGGAAGAAGGTCGCTGACAAAGATTAGTTTGCAAAAAGAGGAGCCTGGATGATACAATGAGGACAGAATGTTAACTTCATGCATTTATGTATGCAACACAGAATCTGGGATCTGGTGCAGAATTCGGATTCCTGAGAATCTCAGAGTTCCACAGTATGTCACCCAATCTCCTGTCCTTTCTCCTTTATGGCTGCAGGAGGCCTTGTGCCCCAGCCTCAAGCTTTATCTTTTCTCCTGGTATTGGGTATACACACTGTATCTACACAGTAAAGCAACAAAGTGATCATAACAAAAAGCACTGGAAAGAACGGCAAAATCGACAGAATCCCAGCCTCCACATTCCCTGCAATAATCTGGTAACGCAATAATACATTTTTTGAACTCCTGATGAACAGTATTGGGGTGGGGGGGGGAGAGATAATTGTATAGCAAGCTAAGATGCAAGAAGAAAGCAGATTGGTTTTGATAGAGCACGCAGGGTAGAAGGTTATTATGCTGATCCAATCCATAAATCCACTGGAAGAAATTGAAGTGGCGTTTGTTGGCCTTTTCCTTGCAAAACTGCCAACGCTTCATCAGGGAGGCTGCATTTTTCGGACCTACTGACTTTGGGGCAAACTTTCCCCAAGTGCTGAACTTGCCTTTTATACATTAGCGGTTGCACACACACACACACACACACACACAAAACAGCGAGGGGGAGCCCATAAACAACTGAGGGAAAGGATGCACTTGTCGGCTCATGATTTTAGAGGAGGGTGCATTTGCCACTTTGGCTAACCAGAGCGTTTTTAACAATTCGAGCGACATTTAAAAATGTCTCTATTCTCCAAGTATTTCTGGCAATCAGATCCTTCCGGACTCCAGCCTCCACCCATTTGGGAAGGAAGGAAAAGTAAGAGGGATTGCGACTGGCTTAGTGAAGTCTGATTTGTGCACATTCTCTCTCCCTACACACACACACACACACACACACACACACACACCTCTGCCTAGCTCCTATCTTGGGGGGGGGAGGCATATCTGGACAGTGTGAACTTTTGACCCTCACAGCAGACATCCCAACCAGCGGAGAGAAAAGAACTGAGTCCTAAAAGGTGTCTGTTTAAGGGGCGGATGATCTAAAGACAACTGTCTGCAGCTCCTTTCCTTGGCCATTCCTCCCCTCCTTAAAATGTGTATTGCCCTGTTTTTACGATTGCCAGATGGCGGACCCCAGCCAACTGCAAACCTTCTATCACCCTTGCTGACCGCCTGACCCCAGCGTTAAAAGTAGGAACTCAAACCCACCCAATTCTGATGTGGCACACAAAGACTTGTCAAACGAGACAACCAACGCAATTTTGATTCTCCGTCCCAAGAATGGACTGAGCCAATCTCCAGTTGAAAAAACAACAACAACAACAACTCGTGTGCTGGGTTTGGAAGCAAACAAGAATACAGTCATGCCTTGGATTGAGAGCATAATTCGTTCCGGAAACGTGCTTGTAATCCAAAACACTCTTATATCAAAATGAAATCCCCCCCCAAAAAAAATTGTACAGAGATTTTTAATTTAAGCCGTACTACAGTACTTGTATTGCAAGATGTCGCTTGTATATCAAGTCAAAAAATTTTAAATAAATATTTAAAAATTTGTGTCTTGCAAAACGCTCTCAAACCAAGTTACTTGCAATCCAAGGTATTACTGTATATATTTTAGTCGCTCAATAGCAGCTTGAAAAAAAAAAGTATATGCTGGCTCAGCTTGTCTGAGCGTGGAAAGCTAAGCAGGGTCAGGCCTGGTTGTTACTTGGATGGGAGACCCCTCCTCTAGTTTCCTGCATTGAGCAGGGGGTGGGACTCGATGGCCTTGTGGGCCCCCTTCCAACTCTATGATCTATGAAATCTATGCGTGGCACTCCAAGAGGCCATAGAGGAAGGGCTGTACACGCTTCGCATGTAAAACTGTTCAGGTTCAGTTCCTGGTATCTCCAGGTAGGGCTGAGAAAGACCCCCATCTGGAATCCCGGAGAGCTTAATACCGAGCTGGATGAACCAGCAATGGTCTGACTCCATATGAGGTGGCTTCCTACGTTCCAAAAAATACCCAGGTCCATGCCCTGAAGAGATGGATCTCATTTCCCACCCTACATGCTGCTCCAGCCCCACATGCATGCAATCTGCCTCATGACAAGCCCAAACGTGGTCTGGCCAAAGCTCTTGAGCTTTTCACCCCATCCTAAGAGGAAGACATATAACGAAGAAAGGATTCTGACATTCAATCTCAATGTTCTTGTGTGGAAAGGGGGAAAGTAGGTCTGAATTTACTGCCACAAGAGCATAAGCCACAGTGCATTAAACTAACAGTAAGGTCGCTATTAAATATTATGTCGATATTTAATCACCATGGGTCTATCTCACTCCACATTGTCTCTACATTGACTGGCAGCGGCTCTGCAGGGGTATTTCCAAGCCCGGCCTGGAGATAAAAAGGGGGCTGAACCTGGGACCTTCAGCATGCACAGAGCGTGATCTACCATCTACTACATTCCTCCCCCAAGAAGAAACCTGGATGAAGACACCTTAGCAGAAGAACATAAATTCCTCCAAAATCAAACCTCTAACAGTGTTCTCTAAACCTTGGAGCGTAGCTGGCTGGGGCGTGCTGGGAGTTGTCGGCCAAAAACATCTGGGGACCCAAGGTTGGAGAACACTGCTCTAAACTAATTGCACACAAAAAATCCAGTACAAAAAAACCACTGGATCCAACCCCCTTAAAAACTCCCCAAACCCTTCAACAAATGCAGATTCCTTCTACAGGAAACATGAAGCCTTATTTCTATGTGTCATCCCAGTTCAGGACGCAAGCAAACCTCCCCGGCAACCGACAATTCCTTTCTCTTGAGTGTGTCTGAGTCAGAGCAAAGTCAGCCGTATTCATTGTCTGCCATATTTTAGCTTTCCTCCTTCTCGCAGCCATTTTTATAACAACCCCACACACACCGCTAAAGTTCATCCATCTCATTATCTTAGAATCCTCCCCCACCCTTTACCAGCTCTCTCTTCCCCACCCATGATGGACTCCCCCAGCACCGGCCATGAGTGATTTATAACATGGCTGTTTGTAGGTCTCCCCTTTCTTCCTCCCCACACAAACATACCAACAAGCCATAAAGTTTAGTCTGACCCCCTTTAAGGGGTAGGGTGGGGGTAGGTGGCCGATGTTGTTGTTGTTTTTGTTTACAATCCAAACTGGCCTGAGCTTCTGTCTTGAAGAGCGATCAAGCAGAATAGTTACACCCAATTGCACTGAGCAGTTCCCTAATGACCCCATTCCTTGCCTTTTTAATGTTTGTTTGGAGGGAGGGGGACGAAGGCGAAAGAATAACCCAGACTTGACTCCATCTTTCAGAAGGCCTGGGTGGGGCAGAAATATTTTTAACCCATGTCTTCTTCCTAATGGTGCAAACATGAGAGGTTATACACTTGGGAGTTAGCCAGATGTAATTCAACTTTAGGATTGTCGAGTGGGAGCCTGGATTATCCTTTCACTTGTACTGTTATAATCTGGTCAATTTGCATGGAGTTTCTCCCCCAACTCCCAATGAGAGGAAAAATTGAGCCTAAATCAGTGTTTCTCAACCTTGGGTCCCCAGATGTTTTTAGCCTACAACTCCCAGCATGCCCCAGCAGCAGCTGGCTGGGGCATGCTGGGAGTTGTAGGCCAAAAACATCTGGGGACCCAAGGTTGAGAAACACTGGCCTAAATCAAAATCAAAACACACAAATGCTCATTCACTGAGCTCCCTCCCCCGCTAAGCAGCCTTGGGTCAATTATGCAACTATCTAGCACTTTAGGACAGATCTCAGTCGTGTTCCAAAGTGTGCTACACTCAGACAGAGGTGCTGAAATGCACCCCACATGTCGTTGGCTGCCCCTGCCGCGGAAAGATTTTGGCCTGGTTATGAGCTGGGAGAAATGCAACCCTGGCTGTCCAACTTTCCACTACCAAACCCCCCTTGTGCACGCATGCAGATGTGCAGTACTCATGCATCGCTTACAGAGAAAAGCTCGCACGTGTTCTTAGCTCAGTTTTTCAGCAGTGCAGACTTGGGTCATTGCTCCCATTATAGAAATGTCCCAAAGTTTCCAAACAACTGCCTATTGCACCTACATTAGCTTCGCCAACATTTTTGTGGAGCACCAACTGCTTCCAACATAATGACTGCATGAGCTTGTAAGGAGTGAATGGCTTGGTCACATGTGGCAAGTTGGAATTACCTCCAGGTGACCAGGCAGGAGAGCATTACAAGAAGTTGGTTCTTCTTTAGCATAAATGGGGTTATTCCCGCTCAGCAGTCATTCCTTTTTTGTTGTTTGTTTGTTTTTCTTTCTTGTTTCTTACCCCCGTGTAACATCTGGTCAACAGAAGGGCTTGCTATATATCCTGCTTTATTGACTGTGCTTATGTAATTCAGGTCCTTGCACTAAATGAAAACCACATGAACATATCAAAACAGTGCCAGAGAGTCTAATACTCTTCAAAATCCTTATTAAAAACACACACAGGAAGTTATTTGCTGATTTTAACATGCAGGTTGGCCTATAAATAAGTTAACACCAGGGAGAGGAAAACAGTGACTTTTGTTAATTAAAGCGATTCAGGAGATCTTTTTGTAGGATGGTGGGATGAAATCTCCCGATATATTTTATTATGGCGCCTGCCAGATTCATTTTCATTATTAGCTCCTGCCAATATTTTGCCTTCAAACACCATTTCTCCCTTTTGGTTGTTTCTCAAAAAGGCTAAACCACCTAATGATGGCCAGGTGGGAGATGTAGGTTTCTTGCCAACTCCTACCTTATTTTATGACAAGCTTAACAATTGCCTGCTTAAAAGCCCAAGTCAGTAACTAATTTTGCCAGAAGGCCATTTTGAGGAGGAGGTGAGACAGGCCTAAAACTCCCATAATGGCAGCTCTCACTGGCATAGCTTCCACTTCCCCTGCACCCTTCTTTTGCCACTGAAATGTCAACAGGATGCAGAAGGAACAAGAAATGCCCTTCCAAGGCCCAGACTTTGGCCAAGGGCCCTCTAATTGCAGACCCTGAAAGTGCTGCAAACTATATTCCATTTTCTGTGTTGTACTGGTTTCTGGTCCTTGCTAATGCAGAGGACGGGTTTGGAGATGTACTTGACTAAAGCCTAAGAAGCTCACAGTGCAATCCTTGTGAGTCTACTCAGAAATAAACCCCATTAAATTCAATGAGACTTACTCCCAGGTAAGTGTATAGAAAATTGCAGTCTAAGAATAATATTCTAAACAGTTCAACCTGATGATCATAACAGGACAAAATCTTTCAAAAGAACTGCACTGATGTACAGTAATACCTTGGATTGAGAGCATAATTCGTTCCGGAACCGTGCTTGTAATCCAAAACACTCTTATATATCAAAGCGAGTCTCTGGCAGGCGTGAGTGGGGCCGATTTCGGCCTGCTACGCCCGCTCGAGGCAAGCGGTTACATCCCTACACTACTTGTCTTGCAAGACCTTGCTCGTTTATCAAGTCAAAAAAAATCAAAAACGCTCTCAGACCAAGTTACTTGCAATCCAAGGTATTACTGCATTTAGAATTTCTAGTTATCCGAAGTCCAAACAATGGGGAATGTGTTCTTATCTTTTAAGTCAAGGTTTTAAAGGCAACTTTATGAGGTGTGTGGTGTGTGTATATATCCCTCTGACTTGTGATGATTAAAAATTTTTTTGGGGAGGTTAACAAACCCTAGAGGCAACAAAGCAAGCATTTTGTGTCTTTATTTTTCTAGCAAATTTAATTACATTCTTTTCTTTTCTTTTCTCTTAAACAGGTTGCCTGGAAGCTGCCAGATTTTCTAATTATGTTCCTCTCACTTCCACCTACCTGCTCCTTTCATTTTCTGCTGCTGCATATTGTCTCAAAATTGTCCCTTAATTTAAAACACAAAACAAAACAAAAGAAACCTCAAAACCCACCCACCCCCAACTTTGTTCACTGTCTTCAGAAACCACTGGCTGAATTAAAGAGCTCTGCCAGCTCAGGAGAAGACCCAAGAGAGAAAATATCTGTAAACATTTCATGAACCCCACATGTGGCTGGTAATAAGGTTGGTCAAACAGGAATACAAGCCAATTACCGTAGCTATGACATTTAACTAATCTCTTGGTTATGCACCTTCAAAATTATTTATGGCTTCAGTTCACACCAACAAGCGGGTGCAAACAGTGCCATAGTTCTTAAACAGCTGGATGGTATGTAAGCAATGCACAACTCAGAGGGGCTGTTCACACGTAACAGCAGTGTTTGGTGGCAAATTGTGTGTTAATTAACCCACGATTTGTGGTACACATGCCATTCGCAAAACGGCTTCCTGTTTTCAGGAACCATGTACGAACAGCCATTCATAGGTTGTTAGCATGATGTCCGAACCCAGACGCTTTGGGTTATTTAACATACGAACAAATCGTAGATTAACTCTGGGTTGGTTAAACCGACAAGCAACTCAAAATGTCCAGATTCGGATGTCATGGTAACAACGTACAAATAAGCTGATCATGTGTTGTTTAAAGGTGGAAGTGTGGGTACTTGGGAGGCAGCACACCCACTCTCTCCCACTCAAGTACAACAACCCATGGGTGGTTGTTGCGTGTGAACAACATTACATAAAACCCAAACACATTGCAAGTACATTGTGAGTGAGTGTGCGTGCGAGAGAGAGAGAGAGAGAGAGAGAGAGAGAGAGAGACTGGGTTCAGACAACACAATAACCCACACACAAGGGTTGAGTGTGGGTTGTGGCTGAACCGTGGGTTGTGGCTGAAACATGGGTTATCATGTTGTCTGAAGCCAGCCAAGGTAACAAACCATGGTGAACAACCCACAATTCATAACCCAACAACAAACCATGGCTCGTTAGCACAGCTGGGTTCAGACAACAGGATAACCCATGTTTCAACAACAATCCACGGTTCAATGACAACCCACACTCAACCCTTGAGTGTAGGTTATTGTGTTGTCTGAACCCAGCCAGAGTGATTGGGTTCAGACAACAGGATAACCCATGTTTCAACAACAATCCACGGTTCAATGACAACCCACACTCAACCCTTGAGTGTAGGTTATTGTGTTGTCCGAACCCAGCCAGAGTGACCTCAAAAGATACTAAGAGAACATTGATCATTGTCCAGCTGCCACTCTTCCAGCAGTGGACTCTATCTATGTATCATAGTGCCCTGCACCTTCTTGTGAGCATGCACATTTTTTCAGATACCTTAGCTTGCTTATTCTTTCCCGAAATGCGAAATATGACTGATCAGAGAGTAGAAAATTAAACTTGAGGTACATTTTTAAGCAAGACAGTACCAACGTGATGCAATGGATAAGACTGTGTTTGAACATGGGTGAGGTTTGGATGACGAATGAAAGTCACAAGCCCACTGGGTAGGCCTTGGGCAAGATACACTCTGTCTTTCAACCTTAACCTACCTGGCAGAGAAACTAGGAGGATACTATGAGAACGGTAAAGCCCTCTATCTAGTAAAGCACTATAGTAATTATTGATCATAATATTTAATTTGAAGAAATCTTCCTTGTCCTATGATCATTAATTCTCCATACAATGTACACTTCTAAAAGGAACTCCAAACTGAAAGTTGCTTTGGGTATTTTGAAAATCACAGAGCTTGCATCTTTCTCTTCTTACATCAGGCATATTTATACACTGACACAGACACATCAAGCAACTGATACTGGACACCTAACTGGAGAATTCCTCTGATCTAGAGAAGCACTAGCCCTGTAAAGGATTCTACTGAGCCAAGAATGCACACAGTTTTTCTGTAAATGGGATACAAGTCCATTCTTCTCTCTCTGTTTTTGGAATGGGCTTTGAGAGCATATGAAATGGACTGCATTCTCTCTCTCTCTCTCTCTCTCTTCTTTTATCTGGACAATAGGCTGCAAGCTATGCAGCGATATCCTAGCCACATCAGTAATGTATGCAGCAAGATTTATATCCCACATTTCCACCATTAGGACTTCA
The DNA here is from genome assembly GCA_021292165.1 of Shinisaurus crocodilurus. Lineage (NCBI taxonomy): Eukaryota > Metazoa > Chordata > Lepidosauria > Squamata > Shinisauridae > Shinisaurus > Shinisaurus crocodilurus. The sequence continues at coordinate 26,396,100 of CM037886.1, read as the reverse complement.
AGGTGGTTTACAAACTCTTCTGAATCATCATCCAGACTTGGTCCCAATGATTCCATGTATAAGACTGATTTATTTAGGGCAGCCTTCTTCAACTTGGTGCTATCCAGATGTGTTGGACTGTAACTCCCAGCATTCCTGACCACTGGTTATGTTGGCTGGGGCTGGTGGGAGGTGTAATCCAACACATCTGGAGGGCACCAGCTTGGAGAAGGCTGATCTAGTGTATTTATATCCCGCCCTTCCACAAAGCTCTCAGACCTGCTAACAAAGATTGGAGCCATGCAGCCTAATCCTATGCATGTTTACTTTGACGTAATGTGGTCAGTGGAGCTTACTTTCAGGTAAGTGTCATAGAATCATAGAATCATTGTAAAGTAGAGTTGGAAGGGGCCTACAAGGCCATCGAGTCCAACCCCCTGCTCAATGCAGGAATCCAGGTCAAAGCATCTCTGACAGATGTCTGTCCAGCTGCACCTTGAATGCCTCCAGAGTGGGAGAGCCCACCACCTCCCTAGGTAGTTGGTTCCATTGTCTTATTGCTCTAATAGTCAGGAATTTTTTCCTGATGTTCAGGTGGAATCTGGGTTCCTGTTGAGCCCATTATTCCGTGTCCTGCAAACTGGGATGATCGAGAAGAGATCCTGGCCCTCCTCTTTGTGACAACCCTTTAAGTACTGGAAGAGTGGACCATAGGACCACACCCTTACAGTGCACTCCAATACAGGTCTACTCAGAAGCAAGGCCCACTGATTTCAATGAGGCTTTCTCCCAGGCATGTGACTAATTAGCCATTAATCAGTAAATCCATATGCTAAAGCTTCTCATCGATTAACCAACTAATCCCAATCTCAGTTGGCGAGGATAGATTTAAATTGGAATTAAGAGCAAATTTACGTTTTGGAGGCTATTTTGTTTCTGATGTGTGAAAATATATACCCTATATCAAATATATATATCAAAGGTGGCCTTAATAGTAAGGTGTAGCTTTTGCTTATTAAAGAGGGTGCTATCTTACACTTCCTTCAATCGCTCAAATAGACACCTCTATTGAGACTTTGGTAATATGCATACTACATGGCTCAATTACACGTGCGAACTGCAACAGAATGCTGCAGTGTGAAGTGCTCCCGGAGGGTTCCAGCTAGCCAATCATGCCCTTTCCTTGGATACTCCTCCATCCCCATTCCTCCTCCCCAATTTTTCTATTCCCCACCCTTCCAACAGCATTCCATGACCACCATGCACGCTCAGAGCTTATTCGACTACGGTATTTTGGATTCCCTCCCCTTGAGGTACTTTCCCCCTAAAGTGTTCCTGTCTTTGTGCTTTCTGACCTCTCAGACTTCAATAGGAAAGGGACATGCCCCTGCCAACTGCAAGGGGCCTCGGGGAAACTCAGATTTTGTGACGAATCAACTTTCAGTCGCAATACTGTTCTTTCTAACCAAACACCAATCTGTACACCCAGCATTTCAAGCAGACACATTGACAGACAGGTGAGCTCAACTAGAAAGCATCCTCCGTACACCTGTTAATTGGGATCTGCAGAGCAGCACGTGGACAGCTATTTTTATACCTGTGCATTAACTCTGTATGAGACTGAGCATATGGGGCAGGATATGGGGCAGGATTGCAGCGCTAAGCATGCATGCAAACGCATGCACACACAAGTCACCCCCAAAAAGTGTCTAGAGACATTCAACCCAAGTTTGCAACCTCAAGATACAAAATGCTGCCCCAAGAAAATGACATACATTTTGCAAAAGGGAGCATAAATTGTACAAAGTATACTAAATGTGCATAATATGTCCTGAATATAGAAACAAGCAAACACAGATGCGGTTCACAAGTGACCTGTGGCAAATAGTGGGTTAATTAATTAACCCACAGTGTGCCATGGTGAGTGCTGGGTGCATTCCACAGCCATGTTGAATTTTCAACCCCCGATCAGACCGCTTGGGGGGTTGCTATGTAACATCCGAACCCAGACGCTATAGGTTAATTGTGGGTTAAACAACCCACAGTTAACCTAACTACAAATTGTAGGTTAACTGTGGGTTGTTAACCCACGACTAACCTATACCATACTGGTTCAGACGTCACTTAGCAACCCCTGATTAGGGGTTGAATATTCAAAATGGCTGCGGAATGCACCCAGCAGGCACTGTGACAAACCATGGGTTAATTAACCCACAATTTGCTGCCATTACATACAAACAGACCCACAAAATGTTTTTATCCCATCACAAATGATTTTGCAGTGAACGGGGGGGGGGGGGCGAGAGAGAGGGAAAGAAAGTGGCGTGGAGAGCATAAGAATGGGTAATAGGTGTGCGACAGACAAAGGATTGGAACTCTACTTCTCTTGAATTTTTATTCCCAGATGTGACTCAGCATCGTCCTTAGACCACTGGGAAGCTTCTAGGACATGGTGATGGGCACTTGCTTAGATGGCTTTAAAGGGGGATTAGACAAATTCACGGAGGTTATGTCTATCAGTGGCTACTAGTCATGATGGCTATATGCCATCCCCAGGCTCAGAGGCAGGGTGCCGCTGAATACCAGTTGCTGGGGAACAACCGTGGGAGAAGGCTATTGCCTTCATGCCCATGCCATGGCTCTAGAGGCATCGGGTTGCCCACTGTGGGATACAGGATGCTGGACTAGATGGAACTTTGGTCTGGTCCAGCAGTGCTCTTCTTATATTCTGATGCCTCTTCCCTTGGAGAGTCGAGTCCATCTGAAGTAATATCTGGGGCAAAACAGGCTGCCTAGATGGATATGTTTAGTGCCTCAAGTACAGTAATACCTTGGATTGCAAGTAACTTGGTTTGAGAGCGTTTTGCAAGACAAGCAAATTTTTAAATATTTAAATTTTTTTGACTTGATATACAAGTGACGTCTTGCAATACAAGTACTGTAGTACGGCTTAAATTAAAAATCTCTGTACAACTTTGGGGGGGATTTCATTTTGATATAAGAGTGTTTTGGATTACAAGCACGTTTCCGGAACGAATTATGCTCTCAATCCAAGGCATGACTGTAATATAGAAACATATAAATTTATTAACAATTACTATATCCAGACAACAAAGGGAAGAAGCAGTTGAACAGACACCAGAGATAGGGTCCTGTAGAGAAAGAGTAGGTCACCCCCAGGACTCAAAACTGTCTATTCGCATATGTATTGACTCACAGGAATGAGGGTGGAAACAATGACATCCTGCCACATCCTGGAAAGAAAACTCATGATGAGCATGATTTTACTTTCCCTGTAGGTTACGAGACTGTTTTTAGGCCTGTCCAAAAGCAGTACCCTACTCCTATCTGTCACTTGTAATTGGAAAGCACTCTGATGGCTGCTTCGGTCAAAAGTGAACAAATCCACCTCAGAGCACCTGGTGAATGAGTGGAGGACACTTCGTTCGAAAGAGGACTCTGAGCAGTTGACTCCCCGCAGGGTGCCTTCTCAACCCAAAAGACACCCGGCATCATGTCCATTTGGGGGGGGGGGTCCCTTATGGGGAAACCCTTGAGGAACCTGTCCAGCTGAAACCAAATTAGAGACAACATTACTGCCGTTGGGACTTCCCTCTCTTGAGTTTTGCTTAAATAGCCATCACATAATTCATGTGGGTAGGCCTGGTCTAGCCCAATTCACGGCCTTCTCTATGTTCCAGAACATCTAAGAGAGGTACTTGTGCAACTGAATTTGCAGCCCTTTCTTCCAAGTGCAGTGGCTAGAAACACATTTAAAAAATGGAAATCTGCAAATTCTGAACATTTTCCTCCTGTGTGATGGCAGACAGGTTCCTGGGTACTAGGAAAATAAACACAAAATGGAGGAGTGTACATTTTATTTCAAGATGCTCTACAGAAGTAGTAACACCTTGCTAGACGATCCAGGCATTTCCCCCCCCCCCTTTCAAGAGTCACCTTTTGTTTGTAGCTACCGCATATCATAGATAGGGTAAGGGTGTAGTTCAAAAGATCCAAACTCCCTTGAATTTAAGAATTAAGGCTCAGAAATCAGAGGTGCTGGCAATATGTATGTGAATTCCCTGTGCAAGCAAGCAAAATATTTATTTTCTGTACATCGCCCAGGGTGGCCGGTTTGCCGGCCAGATGGGTGATGAATAAATGCAAATAATAAATAAATAAAATATCTCTAGAAGTCTTGAACAATCTCCCATGCACCTGACCGTGGCTGTTCTCTCTTTCCCTGTGAGGGAACATCCTTCTGTTAATTGTACCCTATGCTAATGCCTAAAGAAGTTTATCCTTAATGATATTCCTCCAACGTCCTGTCTGCTTTCTAAAGTTAGCAGTCACCAAGCCTCAGCTAATCTGGCACTCGTGACAAACTAAAGTTGCATCAGACATGGGGGAAAAACTACTGATGGGAAGGGCCTGTTTGGGCCTCCAGTTTGAGACATTCAACACATGGATTGGTGGTGGTCCTTGTGTGTTGAATTCCTCAGAGCACCTACCCCACAAACTTTTGTATAATTTACCCTGGACTCTTGAGCAGGCCTACAAGGTTCAGTTCAACTGATTAGATTAATTGATTGCAGGACTTTTAATCAACGAAAAGGTGCCCTTGATCGATTGGGCAGTTGTTTTTTAAAAAAATACAGGTGTTTATTAAAACGAAAGGGATTTATTAAATTGACAAAGGGTGTCTTATTATTGCAGGTGGGTATTATGATGGGAATGGCCATCTGCAAACAAGCATTCTCCCCCTCTCTCCCACACAGAGGAAGGAATGCCTCTTCTAAGAGGATACAGTAATACCTTGGATTGCAAGTAACTTGGTTCGAGAGCGTTTTGCAAGACAAGCAAATTTTTAAATATTTATCTATATATATTTTTTTACTTGATATACAAGCGACGCCTTGCAATACAAGTACTGTAGTACGGCTTAAATTAGAAATCTCTGTACAAATTTTTTTGGGGGGGATTTCAGTGTTTTGGATTACAAGCACGTTTCCGGAACGAATTATGCTCTCAATCCAAGGCATGACTGTACCTGCTTTTTTAACCCACATTCAAATTTAAACCAACTGCCTGATTAATCTACCAACCAAAACGCATATAATTAATCCTACACTTGAAAAATGGACCAGGAAGGTGTCCCTACCCCAGTATTACCAAAGTGAATAAAGGCAAAACAGGGGTTTAACACGGTGATGACAACGTTCACTGTCTCTAGGAAGGCTGCAGAGCGAAGGCAGGCCTCCTGCCACGGGGAAGCTGTCGCGAGATGTGTGCACACGCCGGCCTCGCCTCCTCTCTTGAAAAGGGAATCTTAACAAATCCTTCCAGACAGCATGAAGAGCGGAGACACATCAGCTTGGCTGCCTCGGATGAACCTTCCCCTGCTTCAGAGACGGTTACATAAGACTTTGTCCAGGACCGGGAGCCAAGTGGGCAATACTGAAGCTGCTTTCACATGAACTAAAGTAAAATTACTTTAGTTTAATTTGTTTTTGTACACGCACACACAAACACACACAGCTCCATATTTTATTTTATTTATTTTATTTTTAGGAACATACAAAGCTTCCTTCTATGAAAGGAGACCTTCGTTGCCTGAAATGGCTGCATCCCAACTGGAAACACTGGAAGCTGCCCTGCACCAGGATCAGCTTATTCATCCATTTTGCCCAGTATTGTCTACTCTTGAGTGGAAGGAGCTCCCCGGGTCTGAAGCAGAAAGAGGAATTCCCCATCCTTTTCACTGGGGACACCAGGGGATCAGACCTGGGACGTTCTGCATGTAAAAAGCAGGCACTCGACAATGAACTATGGTGCCCCACCAAAACAACAACAACAACAACAACACAGAAGACAGTTCACTGAAATCGTGGAGGGAAATATCCTGGAGTTCTACTTTGTTCTGTCTTCAAGGAGGAGACACTCTGTAGTCTAGTTCACACATCTGGCAGCTGTCATGCATGTCCCTCCAGGGCAGTGTTTCTCAACCTTGGGTCCCCAGATGTTTTTGGCCTACAACTCCCAGCATGCCCCAGCCAGCTATGCTGGCTGGGGCATGCTGGGAGTTGTAGGCCAAAAACATCTGGGGACCCAAGGTTGAGAAACACTGCTCCAGGGTGTAAAGAACGGCCGGTACGCTGCTACCCTGGTTGGAACGGCACATTTTTATGAAGTGGTGGGTTGCTGTTTTTAAAAGACCCTAAAGTGGGCTGGCCCCACTGCTGCAGCACAACCTCCATCCATTTCACTGGGGCTTGCACCGGGTTCCCTGCACCACCACCAGCCCATTGAAATGCATGGGGCTGCATGCCTGTGGTGCTTAATGGAGTGTGCAAAGCTGTTAAAAAATCAGGAGGTTCAAAGTGAGAGTTACTATCCACACAGTGACATGCTGTGGATAAAACCCACCCCTTTACAATCTGTAAAATGCCACCCCTGATATCAAAACCCCCATACGCCAGAGTGGCCACAAAATGCTTCCCATTCAAGCTTGACCTTAATTGCAAGCTGCTGCTCCCAGAAGATGCTGGGGCACAGATGTGGGGAAATGCCTTTTTAAGGATTTCAGCAGAGAGAGAGAGAGAGAGAGAGAGAGCAGTTCTGTGGGTAATTAAATTAATGGTTTAGCTTCCACACACAACTGCAGCTTTAAGGCTCTGATCCCATTGGGTACTGACCTTGCAATACTCCATTGGCAGGAACAAGGAGGGGGAGAAATACCCCCCCCCCGCGGCTCCCATGTTTACTGACCTATCTGTATACAAGGTCAGAAACAGACAAAAGTTTTCCCTACCATTTTTGGATTCTCAAACAAGTAAGACCCAGATGTAGGAATTTGGGCTCTTGATCTTACAAAATGTGATGCAATGCACTGGCACTTCTTTTGCTGCCGATTACTTAGGCACAACTGGGATGTTCAAGACAGGACACTACTTTTCAAAATATGGCTACAATTAAAGGTCCGTAAAGAAAGCCTTTTGACCCAGAGAGCATTTAATCCTCAGCCGATACAGCAGTGTTCTCCAACCTTGGGTCCCCAGATGTTTTTGGCCTACAACTCCCAGCATGCCTCAGCCAGCTATGCTGGCTGGGGCAATGCTGGGAGTTGTAGGCCAAAAACATCTGGGGACCCAAGGTTGGAGAACACTGCAATACAGCAAGCCTTGACCAGAGATTCCCTCCTCTGGGGGAAAGATAGCAGACAAAGCACCAAGGAAGTCTATGGGCAAAAGGCAAGGCTGGGGGGGGGGAAAAACCCGAGGCTCCTAGTAGGCTGAGAATAAGAATTAAAAACGTACGCATGAGCCTTGTATAACTGGGGAAATAGTTCTGAACTGGAAAGGCCCCCCCAACTATGAACGTAGACCCCAATCCCTAAATCTCCTTGTGGCCACTCACTAATTTTGCTGGAGAAGCAGAGTCAAGCCCTGCCCACCGCACAGATGCTCAGATTTGGCCCCGTGATTGCCAGCTGCCGACCTCTACACAAAACCATCCCTACGTCCTCTCCGAAGTTACATATCTGACCAGGGCTTTTTTTCTGGTGGAACTCACCGGAACTGAGTTCCAGCACCTTTTTCTTCTATTAATTGCATTACAATTTAATCGCCATCTACTCCCGAGGAAATGTAATCCAAGAGTTCCGGTACCCTTTTCTCCAGAAAAAAAAAGCGCTGTATCTGACCATCCTCAGACTCACACAACCTACGGATTTTCTTCCGACACCAGAAGAATGGCAAATGTATTTCTTCACTCCATCTCGTAATGAAGAGACAGGATGCTCAAATACCCCTCTAAACCCTTTCCAAATGTATCAAAATGATACATTTCTCCTATCTGTGGACATTCTTGTTGGGTGCCAAAAAGCCCAAAATGGAAACATGTTTGAGGAGCCAAGCGTGAATTTCTGCTCTACGAGTACAATCCCACACCCAAGGGCTACAGAAGGTGTTGATTGTGTACCCCAACAAAATGCACTTACTGCGTGTACAAAACAAGGGCAAGGACGGTGATAAGAGGACCCTCACCAGGTGGGACTGAAGTACTTAAAGCCCAAAGGGAATCTTGTTCAAATTCACTGGAAATTCATTCACCCTTGGATTTTTACAGTTAACAAACCCACTCTAGGATCCAGCATAGGAAATGCCACGGGCATTCCTGAGTCAGTTTTCCCTGTCAACGGCTGGGCAGAAGTCTAAAAATGAATGTCCAACCACCCATCTCACTCTAAATACCTACGTTTACATTTCTTTTTTAAAGTTCACTTGATTTATTTATTTATTTGTTTATTTATTATATTTATACCCCGCCTTTTTCCCTGCAAGGAACCCAAGGCGGCTTACATACTCCTCCTCTCCAGTTTATCCTCACAACAACCCTGCGAGGTAGGTGAGGCTGAGAGTCAGGGACTGGCCCCAAAGTCACCCAGTGAGTTTCATGGCCGAGCGGGGACTAGAACCCGGATCTGCCGAGTCCCAGTCCAACACCCTAACCACTACGACATCTAACTTACATCTAATACATCCCTGTTTATGGAATAGATCTCCCTGCTGAAGCCTGCCAGGTGCCTACTCTGTCATCATCTTTCCGGAGCCAGGCTAAGGCTGCCCTCTGCTCCCAGACTCTTAAGGGTGTTTGATGGAGCATTTGTGTCAGCTGCTTTTGGCAGGTCTGGTTGTACTGGGATAGTTTTGGCTGTGGGGTTGTTGTTTTTTTAAAAAATTGTATGTTGGGGGGGAAATTACGTTGTTTTTATTGTATTGTATTTTGTGAATTGTTGTGAACTGCCCAGAGAGCTCTGGCTACTGGGCGGTATAGAAATGAAATAAAATAATAATAATAATAATAATATTATTATTATTATTATTATTATTATTTAGGGCAAAAGGAAAATGTGCTCAAGCCCACACACTGGACAATGACTTTAGCCGGACACTTCAACAGAGCTAGTATAGCACAGAGGTTAAGGGGAAGAGTTACTAGCTTGGAAAGTCAAACCCCTGCCATGAACACATTGGTGGCTTTATCCAAGCCTCTGGGTATTCCCCTCCCCCTTTGTAATACAGGGCTATTAATACTGGCCTACCTTGCAGAGCTGTTGTAAGGATTACAAGACGATGATGTCATGTAAAGCATCTGGAATACATTATATGGATGCTATGTATTATTAATCTGGTGCAGCACCAAAAGCAGATCCTGCTATTTTGCAACGTTATGAATGCTGTGTTGTGTATAATTCAGCTTTCTGTTCCTTTTAAAGGGAAGACATTTTCCCATGTGCTCACACACACACACAAACACACACACACTTCAACCGCATTTCCATCTGGCTAATGCGGTATTAATACTGAAACCTCCAGCTGCATCTCCAGAGCAGAGACCCGAACATTTTGTTCTGGCAGAGACGAACACTCAGAGGCTCCCGGTTCCCAGCACAAAGCAAAAGGCTTGGTACATGTATAAAAAGCAAGCCTTGCACAAAAAGCAGAGGCCTTTGTGCTGGGGTAGGCGGGGAGGCTCGCTGCCCGGATGTGGGGCCTGCCCTAGGAAAGAGAATAGGTAGTAGTAGCAGCGATGCCTTACACCAGTGATGGCGAACCTTTTTGAGCCCGAGTGCCCAAACTGCAACACAAAACCAACTTATTTATTTCAAAGTGCCAACACTGCAATTAAACCTGAATACCGAGGTTTTAGTTTTAGAAAAACAACTCATACAGTTGTCCGAACTAATTAACATCTTTTGTCTTTAAAGAAAAACACAATAACAGAGCTTTCAATGATACAAACAGGTTTTTGTTGGGAAAAAAATCAACTCAAAAAATTATTATAGTACTACATTATACACATAGCCTGAAGGGAATTTATACAAACTTTTAAAATAATTAGGCACATGTATTTTTGGATAAGGGATTCTCAACTTGTAATATGATTACCGGTATATGCCAGACTGAAATTGTATGAAATTGAAATTGCAAGCTTTACCCCGGGTCCTTTCCCTGCTTCTACAGGTGTCGGATTAGTAAAAGTAAAGTCAACCTGTACTAGGATGAGCAAGATAAACAAGAAAACTAAACGTGCTTAACACATTTTAAACACTTTATATCTTGGACTGCAAACACTGCATTAGGTAAAAGTTTGCACTGGGCATGCTTTTGCACAATTAATGTGATTTTTGCTATTGCATGCATGCTGATAATTTGTCAAACCTTGGCTCATACTCGGTTAGTTTGAGAGCAACACATGCAGCACTCAGGTCAACTGTTAGGGCTTTACATCCAAGAATGACGCTCTGTGCATCATTCTTCAAAATCTTTTAAATGTGATAACAATGTAGAAAAGAATTCTGTAACAGGAATTCTAGAATAAAATCATTCTGTTCCACACTGTGAGAAAGAACAAAATCATTAGTGTTTTGCAGAAGGGGACAGTCTTTTCGCGATCTGGTGACCAATGGCTCGAGTGCCCACAGAGAGGTCCCTGCGTGCCAGCTGTGGCACCCGTGCCATAGGTTCGCCATCACTGCCTTACACTTTTCCGCTGGTACCTTAAAAAACCCGTCAACTGGTCACAGATAAGAGGAGACTGGGGAACATCAGAAGCTGCCATACGGCCTTCCCCAATCTGGTGGGATTACAACACCCATCATCTCTGTCCATTGGTCATGTTGGGTGGGGCTGATGGGAACTGTTAAGAAAAGAGCTCCAGCTTTCCCCGCAAAGGGTCTTGCCCACTTCCCGTTCATTTCAACGGAGTGTGTGCAAGGAAGGCGGCTTCCTACTGGATTGTGCCTAGAAGAGCTCACGCTGGTGGTTCCGTACAGAAGAAGACCGCTTCAAAAAGGGAGATGCGGTTCTGAAGCAGCCGCCAGCATTGTCCTTAGAAAGCTCCAGGGAATCAAGGCCTCGGCCACACAACCAGGAACTATCAGTGGTAATAATAAAGTTGTAACACCATCTGGCACGCAACCGTGGGATTACTACCAATTATGAAGAGAGATGGTTGGCTGTGGACATTCTCAATTAACAGGAAGAATTTAACAGATCTGCCAAAGATGATAAATTTTCTGAAAGCACTTGTAGGACGCACCGAAGTCCGAATTCCTTTTTGTCAGGAACTATTCAATGCCCATTCAGGAAATGCTGTATTGTGAGAAAGTAGAAACCAACTACACAGCAGTGTGATCTGGGACGTATTATTCATGCAAAAGAACAATGTAGTAAAACAGCATATTCCCACAAATCGCTTATATGCACGTGCAAGGACGAAATAGTGTTAATGTGGCACAGGGCACAGAAACAACAGCAACCCAATGATGCAACGCATTCTAGAATGAACAGTACATGTGCTTAAAATGAATTAATTAAAAACATCAGATCAAACGAAAAGCCCTCCCGGACCAGACCAAAAAGTCTTGGGCTCATTCCCACTTCGCACCAACCCATCGCGGCAATAAGCCACGGTGGGTTGGTTGTGCCCAACAGTTCTTTGCTCCTTCCTGCCCCCTTGGGAATCCCAGGGGATACCATGGGAGGACCTACTTGTCTCCCCTTCCCCACTGTGACTGTGAGCCATCTTTGGCTCGCGTGGGCTTTTTGTCATTTGATCGTCCTTGGCAGCCCCTTCAAAGTGCCTGAGCAGCACTTTGGAGGGGCTGTCAGTGGGCAGCAAAGCTTTACTATTTATTTATTTATTTTGCACACAGAATGTGCGCCAAAAAAAATATTTTCAGTTTTAAAAACAAACTGCATTTGCGTAACTATGCAGTGCAGCAGCATAGTTGCATGAGTGCAGAAAATTGGAAGCGACCGTTGGGCAATGTCGGGGGGAGGGACCTGCAGGTGCCAACCCTGGACAGTGTGTCCCCAAAAGTGGGTCTAAATAGGCTTTCTCTTCTCTTTGCTTTCTCTCGACAGCTGTCAAAAGGCACGCCGTCAAGGGAAAGCAAAAGGCAAGAGTGATCTTTGCTTGTGAAAAGGGGGTGGCGAGATCTATACCCCCTTCGTGTCGAGATCCTCATCTTTCTTTTCATGAAAGTCGTCAGGGGTGATGCACATCTTGAACTCTCCCCCGGCCCGGGAGACTCTAGCTGCTCGGGGGGAAATGCAAAAGAGCATCCCACCCCCTTTTCTGGGGGAAACGAGTTAACTCTGGGTCCCTTTAAAATGGGATTTTGACCCGGCAATGGGTGGGTTTTGACTGGGACATATGGGACATGAGACTCCCAATTTGCGGTGCGTTTGCACAGGTGTGGCTAAAAAATTTTTTTTAAAAAAACAAATGAATAAGATGAAAATGTCGGTGCACATTGTGCGTGCAATTTTTTTATAATTTTTTTTTTTTTAAATGTTTGCCAACCACTGACAGCCCTTCCAAGGTGCTGCTCAGGCACTGGGAAGGAGCTGTCAGTGGCTATCTCAAAATGGAGATGGAAAAAGCCAGCTGTGAAACCAGACTTTGCAATCTCCAAACAAACAAAAAAAGGGAAAAGTGACAAAAAAAACAAAAAATACCCATGGTGAGCCAAAATCCGCGTTTGCCGCTTGGGCACTTGTGGGGTGGCGGCCACTGATGGTGGCCCGGGCGAGCTTGGCAAGAGAGCCAAGGGGTTTTTGCTGCTCTTGTCAAGTGGCTCACTAGCCAGTTCCTGGTACCCACGATGGGGTCAGTCACCCGGGTTCGGACAACTCGACAACATATCATGGGTCCAACAACCCCTACAACAACCCATGGGTTGGCTTATTTCAGCCATGGCGGGGTGCGGCACCCATGGGTGCCAGGTTGCCGATTCAAGCCCCCCGCTGCTGCTTCTCATGCCGTCCAAACCCAATGAGGGTGGGCTTGTTAACAAACCACCCCACAACCCTACAACAGGCCGTGGGTTCTGGATGGTTTGTTAACCACCCCAGCAAGCCACTGTCGCTGGGTTCGGATGACATGGGAAGCCACACCCAGTGAGGGTAATTATGTAAACTGGGCCAGCCCGCCACCAGCATGTGCAGAGTAGTTAATAAGCCACTGTGGCTTATTCACCACCCTCATGTTGTATGAACCGGCACCCCTGTCTGTAAACTAGGGAGGTAGCAGAAGGTAGAATTATCCTCCATGAATTTGCCTGATTTCCTTTTAAAGCTATCTAGGCTGGTGGCCATCACCAAATCCCGTGGCAGCGAATTTGGAACGTTGCGATGTATAAATGACTTCCTCTTGTCTGTCCTGAATCTCCTGCCAGTTGGCTTTATTGGATGACCCCGGGGTTCTATGAGAGGAGGAAAACGTCTCTTCCCACTTTCTCCATTTCATGCAGAACTGTATACGCCTCCGTCGTGTCTTACTTGCCTTTTTTTCCCTACGCTAAAATATGCCTCGTCTTGGGATTACAACCGCAAACCCCATGAGGCAGTACATTCCAAAACAAAGCCTGAAGCCTCCAATTCAGGTTACGGTACACAGATGGAACTCGCCAGAATTAGCCAAAGGAAATCCTGCCTATAGGTTTCATATCTCAATAGCTACAAAGACTGCTAAGAACCACTGTGGTATTTGGTCATATCTACACCCCAAACAGGAGTTCTGAGAACATATGGAGGCTGCTTTATACTGGAGCAGTGCATCTGTCCCATCACCTGCTACTTGTTCCTTTGAACAGGAGATGCCAGGGACTGAGGCTTGGGACTTTCTGCAAAACAAAGTACGCCCTCCACCACTGAGATACAGTCACTCCCCCCGTCAGCAATGTCAATATGACCAATGTTATTATTGCACTAAAAAATGGCTGTGTATAGGATGCCTGTGGAACTCCACCTAGTCCCAAGCACCTTACTTAAAGAAATGTTCAGGACTCGTTTTCAAGTAAGGGATGAATTCCCATGTACAATTCAACTCTTACCCCCCCACTCCTCATATTTTAAGCCAGTTTTATTGGGGAACTCAGGTGGATTTCACCAGTAACAACAGGGCCGGATTTCTTTTCTGTGTATTTATTTAAAATAAAACTGGATTTCAAATGGAGGGAAATAAACAATGGAAGAAGCCAAGGAAGGAAATTTTCCCAGGGCTATACTTTTGGCAGATTCGACTCATTCAAGTAAGGGATTTAAAAATCAGGATCAAGGGTTGTCACACAGAGGAGGGCCAGGATCTCTTCTCGATCATCCCAGTTTGCAGGACACGGAATAATGGGCTCAACCCAGGAACCCAGATTCCACCTAAACATCAGGAAAAATTTCCTGACTGTCAGAGCAAGACGCCAATGGAACCAACGACCTAGGGAGGTGGTGGGCTCTCCCACTCTGGAGGCATTCAAGGTGCAGCTGGGCAGACATCTGTCAGGGATGCTTTGACCTGGATTCCTGCATTGAGCAGGGGGTTGGACTCGATGGCCTTGTAGGCCCCTTCCAACTCTACTTTTCTATGATTTCTATGATTCTATGAGGATGCCTGTGCAACGTGCCTTCAAGGGCACAGCTGAAGAAGTGCAGACCTGCTGCACTCCACACCAGCTGCAGCCTTCTAACATATCCAAGGACAACCCCCCCCCCCCAATACAACACAGAAGGCTTTCGTCCAGGAAGGTACAAACTGCTTGCACTGTATAAAAGATAGCAGGAGTGACGCCTGCATTACCAGTATCAGGGTTTTTTCTATGTTGCACCCTTTTATTTCAATGCGATTTTACTGCTGGGAGAAAATGGCTTTGCCCATTCATGAAAGCAGCTTTCCCCCCACCCCACCCCCTTTGCTGGAGACAGTTGACCCAGTTCCAAGTTGCACTGACACACTTCTCCTATGTCAGGAGTGCAAGCTATTGTAGTTTCTCCCCACAATTAGAAAAGGCTGGCTGAGCATTCCAATCCAATCCAAAATATTTCCCGTCCCCTGTATTGATATTTTCATTTGGATGCAATCCTTGCAAAACCATAATGAGAACAGTAGTATATTCCCTTTCCTTGTTATCACAGTATTTTTGTACGGATACAATCCCTTACGAAACCGTGATGCAAACCATTTCTTATGCTTGCGTTAAAAATGCAGCCCTCGTGTCCTGCAAACGTGTATATTACAGGCCTGTGGCTCACGCTGGCTCAGCTTGACTTGAGTGTGGAAAGCTAAGTCAGGGTCAGGCCTGGTTATTACTTGGATGGGAGACCCCTCCTCTAGTTTCCTGCATTGAGCAGGGGGGTTGGACTCGATGGCCTTGTAGGCCCCTTCCAACTCTATGATCTATGAATCTATTACAAATGCTATTTTTTAAAAACTGTCCTGTCTCTCTTATTTAATGTAATGTCTCAGATCCAGTTCCCTATCTGTAACATAGCAGAGGTACAAGAAGGAAAGCAAGCCATGTTGGTCCATGAGGAGGGGGGGGGGGGGAATTCCAAAATCCACCTTTATTAGGATCATCCAAAACATCGCAAAATAGTGAGCAAGCTTTCGAGTTCTCCACAACTCTCCATCCAAAATAGGGGGGGGGGGGGGAGAGATAGGGCAGATGGAAATAACAAAAAACAGCAGTACAGTCATGCCTTGGATTGAGAGCATAATTCGTTCCGGAAACGTGCTTGTAATCCAAAACACTCTTATATCAAAACGAAATCCCCCCAAAAAAATTTGTACAGAGATTTTTAATTTAAGCCGTACTACAGTACTTGTATTGCAAGACAACGCTTGTATATCAAGTAAAAAATAAATAAATAAATATTTAAAAATTTGCTTTGTCTTGCAAAACGCTCTCAAACCAAGTTACTTGCAATCCAAGGTATTACTGTAGTAGTGACCCATAGATTCATAGATTCATAGATCATAGAGTTGGAAGGGGCCTACAAGGCCATCGAGTCCAACCCCCTGCTCAATGCAGGAAACTAGAGGAGGGGTCTCCCATCCAAGTAATAACCAGGCCTGACCCTGCTCAGCTTTCCACGCTCAGACAAGCTGAGCCAGCATAAGCCACATGTCCTACAGTGCTGTTGTGAGACAAGAGCAAAAATTACCCAAGTCAAAAGTGCTATATATGATTGTAGATGAGTTCATCTACCCAGATTCCACCTACACATCAGGAAAAATTTAGTGGGCATTAAAATATGTAAAGGGGAATCATTAAAAGCCAATCTTTTGTGCCTTTAAATAAGCAAGGTTGCATCTGCTCCCTTCTCCTGAAAAGAATCACCCCAGTGAGGTCACATGATCCTCAGATGACCATGGTCCTATGGGGGTGGGGTGGGGTGAAAATACAGCCAGACAAAGTGGGACGCCAAACAACAACAAAAAAAGTGCCTGAACTTTGTAATGAAGAAGGGATTTGGTCAGCAGCTCCCGGCCCAAGAGAAAAGCAAACCAGACTTTTCCATCACCCATGCTGCTTGCTCTGCACTGGGGGGGGGGGGGGAGCGTGTGAAAATGTGCTTGTCATTGAAGAAGCAATGAACTGCCCTGTTGCCACACACACCCCAAAACACACACACACACACACCCTCCACTCACACCCTATTTCAACATGGAACTAACAGAACAACAGTTTCTACTTTTTGACTCCAGTACTACTACATATAAACTATTCTTTCCCTGGATCACAAAACTGGAAGGGACCTAAAAGGTCATCTATCCCAACCCCCCTGCCAATGAAGGAAATCCACTGCTATAGCACCCCCGATAGGTGGCCATCCAGCCTCCGCTTAAAAAAACCTTCTGAACCAGTCAGACCCTGCTGCTGAACAGCTCACATCATCAGGAAGTTCAGATGTTTTGGATTTCTATTCCCATCAGCCCCAGCAAGCATAGCCGATGCGCAAGGATGCTGGAAGCTGTAATCCAAAACGTCTAGAGGGCACCAGGCTGGGAAAGGCTAGTCTAAATCCATGAGGACAGAGCTCTCAATTCTTTAAAAAATAAGTTTAAAATACACACACACACGTATATTGAATTTAATGTGATCTAAGGCGCAATCCTATGCATGTTTAGACAGAAAAAAGGCCTACAACTCCCAGCATTCCCCAGCTGGCCAGGGCATGCTGGGAGTTGTAGGCCTTTTTTCTGTCTAAACATGCATAGGATTGCACCTTTAATAATGGAGCAGGCATGTTAGACGGATGCAGATCTGGTGGTCATTTTGCACCCGACACACAGGTAGGTTCCACAGTCATCCACTGAAGAATGTCTACAAAACCCGTCAATAGCGCATGTTCACAATAACACCAAAACCACGAACAGTGACAGTGTGCCGTTGCATTTATTTACTATCTGTTTATTTTGGAATATTTATATTCCCGCTTCCCATTTAAAAAAAATCCTGAAGCAGTTCACAACAGATTACCAAAAAAAGTACATCAATAAAAGCATAACAGCGTTTAGATACATTATCGTTTGGGGAAAAGCCAGGGTAAACAAGTGCTTTCTTAGTAAACATCATTGGTGCCTGACATATCACAGAGGGGAGGTCATTCGAGAGTGAGGGTGCCATCACAGAGAAGGCAGCAAGGCCTACCCTGAAGATCGTAGTGTTGTGCATATATATAGTTTCCGAGTTATATTGGAAACTATGAATTTATTGGAGGGACTGCCACTAGAGAGACTATCCACGTTGACTGGACAACGTGTGATATTCACGGTTTCCGTTGTCACATTCCCCATTCATTCACAGGGACTCCTAGGTCTAGGAATGCCAAGCATTTCATAGAGGGTCTCTTTTAAAAGACCAGAACTACAACACACAACTCTGCAAACACTCTTGAACATGTACACCCAATGATGAAACGCAACACGGCTTGTAAACAGGCACCACCAGGTTTGCCAGTGATAATTAAGAATAGCCTCCAAGTGTCATTGTGGGCCAGTCACTTGTGTGGATTTAAACACACAGGAAGTGAACCATAAGATAGTCCAGTGAAAGTGAACACATCTGAAGGGAGTTCATTTTGGAAGTCAGATAGATATACACACGTGTGAGAATAACCAGCCAGCCAGTCACCGACCCACAGCTGACAGAAACTACTGTATCCACTTTGCCCAGATGGGTCTCTGTGTGTGGCGCTGAGGTGTCCTGCATTTGGTACTTGTCCCACAAGATCACAAAGCAACAACGGGAGAAAGACAAAATTCTGGGCTCCTCAGCACCCTTGCTCAAGTCAGCGGGAAGGCCTCTGGGCTAAAGAAATCAAACCCTGAGCCTCGCCCACACCCCCTTCCCATGAAAGCTATGAAATTTTGTTGATTGCATTTTATTTTGTATTTTAAAGAGGAAGTTCTACTCCGGTGCCATGCCAGAGTGGCGCCTTCCAGACAGCCTTTGCCTTGTGCAAGCACTTCGTGGGTCCGGTTTTCGGTTCCTCTCTAACCAATCTGTCTCCTGCCAGGACACCAAAGAATAAAAACAGAAAACTGTATACGTACTTTCAGAATTACCAACGTTTCACTTCTTTGGAGAAGGCCCACAGCTCGGGCGATAGAGGCTTTGCATGCGGAAGGTGCCAGGTTCAATTCCTGTCATCTCCATTTAAAAGGATCTGGTAGCAGGTGATGAGATGAGAAAGACCCCAGAGGGAGCTGGCAAATTCCTATGTTCTCTCCCTCACTGGGAGAGTCCTTCACAAAGTGGATGAGCTGCATTTCTAAGCGGACCATGCATCCTACAAACTGCATCCCTGCAGCAGAAACGGAGACCCGGTCACCATCCTGGCTTCCCAGAGGGCCAAGAATGAATCTACAAAAGGGTGCATTAATTTGAAGACATTAGGTCGCACTGCTGGCTATGGGGGGGGGGGGATGACATTTCACTGGCCGCTTTTCTCTCTTGCAGCAAGGTCCAAAAGAACCAAAAAACCCAGAGGTTTTGCCGGTTTTAAGAATCCGATGAAATATATATCGTTCATAACCCAGGGGGGACTTTCAAACTTGGTTCTGAGAAGAACCCTGGGGTTACTTGGAAGCTTATCAGGGATTCCTCAATGATAAAATCAATAACAGCAGACTAGATGCCAAGGAAAGACAGCATGTCCACTCTTTATCGATCGTCCTCTGAAATATGCAACTTGGTATGTTCAGGGTCATATGTTGAGGCTGAACAGGTCTGGCCAGCACCATATGTGTGTATATCTATCTCCTTACAAATGCCTCAGAATCCTCTGCACAATTTGCAAGGGACTCACCACCAGACAAACGGGTAAGGGTAAGGAAAGGATTCCCTGAGAGGTAGAAAGTCTGCAAACAACAAACAACAAAAGATGTAACCAATGCTATAATGTAACGTACACCAATGGATAATCGGAGAATATGATGTCTTAAGGCAGGGCTCTCCGACCTTGGGTCCCCAGATGTTGCTGGACTACAGCTCCCAGAATCCCTTGCCATTAGCCATGCTGGCTGGATATGCTGGGAGCTGTAATCCAGCAACATCTGGGGACCCAAGGTTGGAGAGCCCTGTCTTAAGGGGAAGTGTTGCTTCTTAAACATGTCTCTTGAGATCATCTTTATTATGGGGTTTTGTCTTGTTTTTTTTAAAAGAGGGACTGTGTATGATATGTGTGTTTGCTTGCAAGTCATCATTTCCCAAAGCTAAACATTATTATTCATCTTTAAAATAAGCATGTTGGGCCTTGGCCACATTATTAGGGTGGTCTCACAAGTTTTTCAAACACGATGCAGGATCAGAGCGCACACACCCGGCTCAAATTTCAGGGCGGGGGGGGGAGGAGAGAAATGACTTCGCTATGTCTTGATCCTGCCCAGACCTGCATGTTAGCAATCGGAATTCTTTTGTTTCAGAACACGTATTCCACGGCATGTGCATGCTAACGCAAACACAGAGCAATTTTTAAAAAGGGGGGGGTTAAATTCATGCCAGGAATTTAAAAAAAAAAAAAATAATAGGGAAAGAAACATCCTCTCTTTTTAGAAAAACTGAGTTGCCTCTGAAAAGACATGCATCCTCTTGGAACCCATTACTGTAGCAAAGGACTTGGGAGTTCATGCCCAAAGCGGTAAGATTTTCTTGTTATTCTTCCAAAGGCAAGAATAGACTTAATCAGCAAAGCATCTCCAGATGTCTCACTGCGGAGCTGAAGGCCTCTGAGTTTTCTGCTTCTTGTGTTTTCTGTTGTATGCCACCCTGCCTTGTTTTTTTCACCTTTTCCAGGCCTTAGCCACACTGCAAACAAAAATTCACTAAGAAGAAGCTTTTCCTGGCAAGACGATACAAGGATGGGTACAACTTTATCCACCATATTTCTGCCATATTTTAAGCGGCTGCATATTTTTTTTATGCAGCCGCTAAAAAAAAAAATTTTTAAAAAATTATTTATTTATTTATTATATTTATACCCCGCCTTTTTTCCTGCAAGGAACCCAAGGCGGCTTACATAATCCTCCTCCTCCTCCTCCTCCTCCTCTCCATCTTATCCTCACAACAACCCTGCGAGGTAGGTGAGGCTGAGAGTCAGTGACTGGCCCAAAGTCACCCCAGTGAGTTTCATGGCCGAGTGGGGAATAGAACCCGGATCTCCCGAGTCCCAGTCCAGCACTCTCACCACTACGCCACCACTGGCTCTCAATCATACAGAAGCTCAAGCGGTTTTGGGTCTATGGCCGTAAATAAATAACCTAAATCAGAAGCTCAAGCAATCCTAATCTCAGTCTAATAGTTGTCATACCCGTGTGGGTATTCCGTTGTCCCCAGCATGTCCCCATAATTAAGTGCGGTAACTCTGGAACCTGTCTGTGTTCCCTGTAAAACATTTTGTTGCCCAGGTGTTGAACTCCCTGCTCTATCAAGGTTTGCATCTCTGATCCCTTAAAAGATCAACAACTGATCCCTGCAGTGCGGAAAAACAAAGACGGCAGGAGCGAGCGGGCGAGGCCAGTCATCCTTCTAACACCAAAGGGCCACGAGGGCTGACACTGTATGTGGCGTCAATCCACGCACCCTTGGGGATAAAACAAATGCTCCATGAAGTCCAACTTGAGCCTCATTCACTCAACTCAATACCTCTTTTCACAGACACACGGAGCAAACACCAGTGCTCCAAACGCGCACCACATAACCCACTCAAACGCGCACCACATAACCCACTCAAGTCTCAAACTGCATCTGGAACACAGATAATAATGTTGCCGGAGAACACTCATCAGTTACATTGCACATGGCAGTTTATAAAGAATGAGACAGGTCTCTGCCCTGAGGGGCTTACAGTCTAGAAATAGACACAAGGGAGACAACAGAGGAAGGAGAGGGAAGATGAATATTTCACCTAGGCTTAGTTATGCAACAGGAAACTGGGCCAGAGCACCTGTGTTAATGGACCAGGCTCCCTCTTGTACCCGAGTCACGGTGGCCCCCTTGCACTTGCCAGGGCCATACTAGCGGTTTGCAATGCAATCGTGCTAGGAATCAGAGAATCTGTTTCTGTTTAAAAAAAGAAAGAAAGTTTGAGTCCTCAACTGAAGGCAAGTCTGATAACACGGTGATAAAAAAAAAAAAAAAGGCTAAAAGAACGGGGCAAGAGAAAGCAGGCAGAAGTTCAGAATGTTCTTCATCTCCGTGGGATTTCCAAGTCAACAATCCTCAATGGGTTCCCCCCCCCCAAAAAAAAGGATTACTCAGGGTTTGCATAATAACAATTCCAAAAAAAATAAAACATAGCATAGGGTCATTGTGTCCACAAAGCACACACAATAGTATCTGCCATTTTAATGAGAGAGAGAGAAACTGACGATGCTAACCACCTTAATCATGTAGTTAAAATATGCAGATTAGAGACAGCCCTCCAACTAACTAAAATACTTTCCATTTGGCCTTCCTAGACTTTCAAGAACAGGCTGCCACTCCAAATTCGAACAGTCCTACCCTAACACTTCTCCATGGAAACGTGATATTCTCGTGCAGTGTCCATTTCTTTTTTTAAAAAAATCCTCCTCATCCTCCTCTACGGCTTTCTCCTGCGATCTTTACCAAATGTGTCAGGAGGCATCCAAACCCTTCTATGGCCTGAGAGACAACATCTGCGGAGGGCAAGGGGCCAGCCCTTTAAATCTGCTCCCCAGCTGACCGACGATTCAACATGGCTACTATAGAGTCAGGAGCCTGGCAACCCAAGCATGGATTCCATCAATCATCGTTGCAAAACAGAAAAGAAGAAGAGGTTCCCCACGTCCCCCACTGAAGAATTAGATGCATAACTAGGGCTTTGCGCCCCTCTCAGTCTACTCCACTCCACCACCGGCATTAATATTCAGCAGTTTGAAACAATGCTGGAAACAAAGAATGGGTAACCCACCCCCACCCCACTCCCAAGGATTTCATTAATCCTCCCAAATATATGACATATGACCGGCCTCGCCACTGCATTCAAGTGGAACTGGGAAGCAAAGTTGGGACTCTACGCTTTAGTTAAGACACAGTGGGCTGCTGAGAAGCAAGGCTGTGCCTTTCAATGGGCCACCAAGCGCTTACGGCATGTGAGCTGGCATGTGAGCTGTCGGCGGCCAGGAATCCTGGGCCACCTATTTTATTGCCTCTCTTTACAAGTTCCGTAGCAAGCTTCTGAAACCGCCAGGCATAGCAGTGCAGAGCAAAATACAAAAAAAAAAGTAGGTATTATTATTTCTGCATCTTGAAGAGCCTGTAGCTGGCGGACCCAGTTGTTAATTCTTTCTCTCCCACCCAAGAACAAAGGAGGTTCAAAAGCTTGCAGAATGTCTTTAAGGGGAATTAAGGTTGGCACAACAAAAAGATAAAATCTTTACCTATTCCAGGTCTCTCCGAAAGCTTTATCACCTTTCCCTGCATTATCTCTCTCTCCCCATGGCAGCAAGGGCAATCACACACTCATGGCACACACACGCACACAAACAGATCCACCACACTCAAGGATCCTCTTGCAGTGCTGAAACGGATTGCCTCTGGGGTTCAGGTGCAAGAGACTTCCTTCAATTTTGCTACAGTTCTTGGCAAGAGTAGAAACCCACTTAATGCAAGCCTGGGCATTAAGAAAAGTTTATTCTTTAAAACAAAATCAGACAAGAACTGAAAGCAGCCAACTGAACACTGCTGCCGAGCACAATCACAGGGAAAGAGTGATCATTCACCTTTGTGGAAAGGGTGTTTTGGGCAAGTGTGTTGAGTAGTCATGTTTGCTTGATTTGCTCATTGTAGTTATGGGGGTCCTTAGCTCTGAGAGTAACATTTCCAGTAGCCACATCCATTTTACTCTGCCAATCTTCTCATCAATGTTCCATTGTAGCATCGAATGAATTAAGTACGCCTCTGCCTTGTGGGACTGGAATGGCGCTCTAACTCGAACGGAAGGATCTGGCTAATCGTTTCCCACGATAGCCAGTTCGGCAAAGCGTACGCCTCTCGGAATTGAACTAGCTGAATCAATTTGTGAGAATTGGTCTCGTGGAGAAGGTAGCATTCACCACATGCCAACATGCACGCGCAATTGCCTCCGCATGCAGCCAACTCACGACTCAACCGCGCGTTGCACTGCACCACCACCGCAAATCTGCCGTAACCGGGAATGTGAGAAGTGGGGCAGTAACACCGGGTGGAGCTGCAAGCCGGGGGGCGCATGGCCAACACTCGACATTGTGAGGCCCATCAATTTGGCCTTTGTGGATTGGCCCCGGGACTCTAGCAGCAGGGAGATAGATAGCATGGACCTTGAAGACAAAACCTGTTTTTGAGGGCAACAGCTTACTTCATCGGCCATGAGGATCGCCCCAAGTTAACAAGGTTAACAGGTGATGGCAGAAGAAGGGATAAAAACGCTGAGGTCCTGATTAAAGGTCCCACCTGAGAGGTCCTGATGAAAGGTCCTACCTCAACATTGTGTGAGTAGCAATGAGTGTGTGTGCAGTACAGAAGCGAAGGAAGTCAGCTACAACTCAAGACATTCATAGATTCATAGATCATAGAGTTGGAAGGGGCCTACAAGGCTACCGAGTCCAACCCCCTGCTCAGTGCAGGAAACTAGAGGAGGGCTCTCCCATCCAAGTAACAACCAGGCTTGACCCTGCTTAGCTTTCCACGCTCAGACAAGCGGAGCCAGCGTAAGCCACACAACCGCTGCAGAGACGCACGTGTGGCATTTAGCTTGCTTTCAAGCTAAATGTGGCCCTTTTGAGTCTCCGTAGGACTTTGCCGTCAAATTATGGCGGCAAACTGCCCATTTTTGTAAAACAAAAAACAAAAAAACCGAGTGCAGCCAAATCTTGGCAGCCAGAGTGTGTCCCCAGGGGTTCCATGGGCTCAAAAGTGGCCCAAAGGTCCAGATGTTTTGGGCATGCTACATGGCTAGGGCATGCTGGGAGTTGTAGGCTAAAAACATCTGGGGACCCAAGGTTGGAGAACACTGCTATAGACAATGCTGAGACAATGTATGCAGAGCACTTTGCACAATTATTAAAGTGCTGAAATGAATATGATTGCTTAAACATATTCCATCTTAACTTTTAAAGCACGGGAGAGACAGAGAAGGTGTGTGTGTGTGTGTGTGTGTAGGACAGACACACAAGGCTTAAAACAGGCTTGAGAAAGGAGGAACAAAGCACCCTTCTCCGCTTTCACCCCCCACTCTTGTTTACCATCTGGGCTTCTGAAAACCTAAGTGGGGGGGGTGGCTGCATGGCTGCTTTGGCAAGAGGACAGTATATTTAAGGGGTTTTTGCTTTGTGTTTTGTGTTTTTTTGGAATACAGAGGTTGTGAGTCAGTGCCTTTCACAGAACATGAGAAGACTACCCTGAAGAGCTGACAACAAAAGAGGGCTCGCTCTGACCAACTCAGCTAGAAATCCTGTAAATGTACCACGGCAAGCAATCCTGTTCACGATATGGGATTCTTTCCCCTGGTTTTTTTGTTTGGGTCCCATATTGAACTTTAGACAGAAATGTGCACACTGCATGCAAGCAGGAAACTAGAGAAGCAGGAATATGAATTCATTTGGGGAAAGATCTGGATGGATCCTGGTTTATTGTAATGTAAGAAGCACATCTAAAAAAAGAAAACTGGGGCAGTTTTATTCTCTTGTGCGGCTTTCATTCATTTCAATGGGACTTGTGCAGCAGACATCCTGGGTGTATTGTGACCCATAATTCTTCAGCAGATATTTTTCAGATTTTTCAAGATTTATTCAAGCTTTGCAGCCTTTTCCACCCCCCACTTCTTCTCCTCCTTTTTTTGTGCATCCAAATTATCTTGACATTATAATTACGAGGCAAACCTCATAACAGTGTCTTTCAGTCCATTGTTCATATAATGGCAAATGCAAGAGATAGATTTTATTTTTTTTTAAGTGAAAATCTTCAAATCTCTTTCCAGGAAAGAAGTCCCAAATTTCAAATTTAGGAAGCACAAGAGGAATTGGGAGGATTTATTTATTTCTTTTAAGTTATGAAAATTCACAGGAGGGGAAAGAATCCTAAACGCAGAGCTAGCAATGCTTGCAATTTTATAGTTAAAAAGGAAAAAGTATGATATTGGCAATTTTAAATAAAATCTCTACATTCTGACATGTGGGCTTTCAGTCTGTGGCTGCATTCAAACATAACAATAAACTAGAATTCCTGGCTTATTCTAGTTTACTGTAAATGAGCAATGCGCTGGTACATACAACCCAGTAGCTCCTGTTCCATTCCTCCAGATGAGTGGGTAAAACGATCAGGAAGCATTAGCTCAGTGTAATGTCTGAATCGGGGCTCTGCGTTGTTGCTCCTAAATAAGCAAACTGTAAGCCAGCAATAAACCAGGATTTGTTACTGGCTCACAAACCCTGGCTTCTTTGAAAGCAACAAACCAGGATTCCGGGTCTGGATGTCATGAGAAGCTAATGTTTACTGGTTAGTTTTACCCACCTGTCTGAAGGAAGAAATGAACAGGCTTGTGTGCACCAGTAATTCTGCAAATTCACAGCAAACCAGGAGTTTCTGGATTATCATTACAGTAATACCTTGGATTGCAAGTAACTTGGTTTGAGAGCGTTTTGCAAGACAAGCAATATTTTTAAATATTTATTTAAAAAAATTTGTACTTGATATACAAGCGACGTCTTGCAATACAAGTACTGTAGCACGGCTAAAATTAAAAAATCTCTGTACAAATTTTGTTGGGGGCTGATTTCGTTTTGATATAAGAGTGTTTTGGGTTACAAAAGCACGTTTCCGGAACGAATTATGCTCTCAATCCAAGGCATGACTGTATATGAATGCAGCATGCATCTCTCCGTTTCTCCATTTCCTTCCCTTCCTTGTGACTTAGCATAAACATTTTGAAAAGATAACTCCTAAATTCTCACAAAAAAACGGAAAGGGGCTCCTGCAAGGCGCCCTTAATTTGAAAATCTCATGACTTTTGAAACTGCTCTCATGATTTCCCAGGGTGAGAATGACTCATCATTCCAGAGTACTAGCGGCTGCGGGGGGGGGGGGGGGGGAGAGATGTAATAAGGCGGACACTGGGTTTTGAAGAGCTTCCCCTTTTTGCATTTCCCTTTCATTCTTAGGCAGCCTTCTTGAGAGTAGAGGAGGCTCCTTCCCACCATTTAGAGCAACTGTAAATCTCTTCAGCAGAATCCCTTAGTCAAATGACACGATGGGATATTGGAAGGCAAGCATGTCATTCTCTTGGCCAGACTATCTGTCTGCCGAGCGGAGTGTTTCCAGCAATGCTGCTGCTGCTGCAGACGCTGCTCTGTGCATTCGCTAAATTATTTAAAATCCATAGCTGCGCTACCATGGTGGGAAGCTGCCAGCAGAACAAATGCAGAAGGCTAGTCTTCATTCTTCATTTCCCCCCTCCGTTTTTTTCCCTTTTATGCATGCATCTCCTCGAGCGCTGTGCTTGCTTCGTTTCAGACTAAAAGCTTTTTTTTTCTCTCTTTTTTTTTTTAAAGGGAAAAAGTAGGGAATGCCCGCCCTGCACAGCGAAAGTTAATGGAGGCTTGCATATGGTGTGCAGGGGGTGTGTGAATATTAATTTCCAGCTGTGGCAACAAAAGTTATAGAGGACTTAAGTGGGCTCTATTTAAAGCCATCACTGCATCTGGGCAGGCTTCGGGTCTACAGACGCAAAGCCATCTCCCCGCCTTCTTGTTCCGTAACTATTTCCGCTATCAGATACATCGTCACGAAATCAACCTGGCCACTACCGAAGGAAACTCTGAACTTTCCACCGCAAGTCAGATTTAGAGGGGGAAATATCTCCATTTAGGTAGTGGTGGTGGTAACGTGCTTTCCCGAGCCGCACGCTGGGTTCAAATTTGGCAATCTTAGCTTTGTGCAAAGCGTGCAAAGGTAAAATACGATCGAGATATATTACGGTATACCGTTAACGTGAGATAGGAAAAGGGTTCAGACCTTCGCATGCAGAAGGTCCTAGGTTCAACACCAGGTATCTCCAAGTAGGGTTGGAAAATCCCCGTGGCGTAGTGGTGAGAGTGTTGGACTGGGACTCGGGAGATCCGGGTTCTAGTCCCCGCTTGGCCATGAAACTCACTGGGTGACCTTGGGCCTGTCACTGACTCTCAGCCTAACCTACCTCACAGGGTTGTTGTGAGGATAACATGGAGAGGAGGAGGAGGAGGATTATGTAAACTGCCTTGGGTTCCTTGCAGGGAAAAAGGCGAGGTATAAATATAATAAACAAACCTCTGGCCCTCCAGATGTATTGGACTAAACTCCCATCATAGATGCCATAGATCATAGAGTTGGAAGGGGCCTACAAGGCCATCGAGTCCAACCCCCTGCTCAATGCAGGAAACTAGAGGAGGGGTCTCCCATCCAAGTAATAACCAGGCTTAGCTTTCCACGCTCAGACAAGCTGAGCCAGCGTGAGCCACGGGCCTCTGAGTCTGACATCTGGAGGCCACCAGGTTGGTCAAGGCTGATGTAGAGAATACTGAGCTGGACAGACCTGTGGTTCCACTGTATCTTGCTGCGGATTCCAAACCAGCCCTAAAGGCAGCTCCTTTAGAGACCGGATTACAAGGATCCAATTTCAGGGTTACCAATGCGTGGATCACAGGGGTCAAGAACAGACACACACAGTTGGCCCCATTTTGACTCTACTCTTATCAACACTCACCACCTCAGTTTGCTATTAGAGCAGTGTTCTCCAACCTTGGGTCCCCAGATGTTTTTGGCCTACAACTCCCAGCATGCCCCAGCCAGCATAGCTGGCTGGGGCATGCTGGGAGTTGTAGGCCAAAAACATCTGGGGACCCAAGGTTGGAGAACACTGTATTAGAGGGAGTGATTAATGTAATGCTGCCTCACATACCAAGGCTGTGGAGTCGGAGTCGGAGTCGAGGAGTCGGAAGAAATTTTGGGTACCTGGAGTCGGAGTCGGCAAACAATGCTCCGACTCCGACTGAATTTAGATTGGAATTTTTAAAAAAGCAAGTTTAAATGTCCCAATTCACAAACAGTTATAATTAATGACTTCTGTTTTATAATAAATGCCCCTCCTGGATCCTCCCACTGCCCTATCTTCAGCAGCAGATCAGCACACAAAAAGGAGAAGGCAGCAGCTTCTGCCCAACTACCTCGCATATTAATTAATTAATTAGCATATTAATACAGAGGAGTCGGGGAGTCGGAGTCGGAAGTACAAAAAACTGAGGAGTCGGAGTCGGAACATTTATCTACCGACTCCACAGCCCTGTCACATACTGTGTGAAAAACCAGTTCTCATTTGTGTCCACAGGCCTACAAAGCAGGACCTCCACAATATGTAGCAGGGACAAACTCATCCGAAAGCAGGCGGGTTAGTTCGGGTCCAGGGGATGCCAGGCTGGAGAAGCCTGAGCAAAGTAAACAGATGCATATCTGCCTTCCAGGCAGGTGTCTGCCCTCCACGCATGACGTTGAAGTGACACTTAAAAGACTTGATTGATGCTGATCGCTTTAGGTTGGCTCGCACCATTTCTGATGCTTTAGAACAGGGGTTCTCCAACCAGGGGGGGGGAATTTTAGGGTTTGGGGGGGTGAATCGGGACCACAGACTCAAAACTGTTGGAATACTGATCTTTCTACAAATTACAATCCTACAGATTGTACATAATCTACAGGACATCACACCTGATTGTATGGCACAGATTTAAGTCAGACAATCTTGGAAATGGGGGGGAATGACATTCTGACATATGGTGAAGAGGGCGCATGGGGCAAAAAAGGTGTGGAGAACCACTGTGCTAGAAGATCAGTTTCAGCCATTCTTCGTGGAGTCAAATGAAATGAATGCTTCCTAAAGTCAATAAATAGGGCCACAGCCACTACCAGCAGTGCAGGGTATTTGGGATCTCACTCTTCACACACACACACACACACACACACACACACACAACCTGGGGTGGGTGGGGATCTTGGGAATTATAGTTGACAAGGCCTGGAGGAAAAGAAAAGGGGCGAGGGGACCATCTGCTGACTGAGACTGAAGTGAAGGAAGGTCACACAATTAAACCTATCTTTAAATAACACAGGCTGTATTTACATATATTTTTTTCTACACAGGCTGTATTTACATATTTTTCCAAGGCAGGGAGAGAACACATACAAAACATTATTCTCATGTCTCCCCCCCCCCCCCATTTGAAGGAGAGCATGCTTAGCAACAAAGCTACATTTTCTAAAATGCAAAAGGGACTCTGGTCATCTCAGACAAATACCGTAATCACCTAAGAGAAATAGGAATCCAGGTATACAGAGAGTTCTCAGGGAGTTCCATCACTTTGCTGCATTGTTTTTCTAAAGTTTGGTAGAAGCAGCTTTTCCACATAGAAGAATTATTCGGGGTGTTTGAGCTCAGCAGTGATAAAGTCCAACTTTACAGGATTTGGAAGTAATATTGACTATTCATCCAGTTGCCCTTATTTTTATCCTAACAAGATGAGCTTTCTTCTCCTTCCAACCTTAGTTGCTTCAAATCGTGCATTATGTTTTTCCAGGCTCACAGATTTCATTATAGAGTTGGAAGGGGCCTGCAAGGCCATCGAGTCCCACCCCCTGCTCAATGCAGGAAACTAGAGGAGGGGTCTCCCATCCAAGTCATAACCAGGCCTGACCCTGCTTAGCTTTCCACGCTCAGACAAGCCGAGCCAGCGAGAGCCACAGGCCTGTCAAAGACATTCCACTCCCCAGAAGACATAGCATGATCATTTCCACTGCCCCAAACAGGACCAGAAATGCCCTAACCTATCCCTGAGGGAGGAGTCCACTCATCTGTTTCTAAAAGGTTCCAGGGCTGGGTTATTCCACAATTCCCCTTGTCATATTTATTTTATTTCCCATATACTTGTAAACCCGTGAAACTGCATCTCTCCACATGTATCTTATTGCATTCATTACCTCCCCACGCCCCCAAATGTGCAAAGAAGGGGTTGGACTATTGTTCAAGTGAGTAACATCAGCGTCTTAAGCAGACTTGTAAACAGTCACTTGTCTGGTCTCCTGTGGCTAATAAGAATCGCCTCCAGGTGACTTAAGTAGGCAAGGAATGTGTAAATGATGAGATTCCTTTTATTTTGTTCCATTCAGCTCCATCAAATACACGGCGGCACAGGTATGCGTGGGCTGGTGACTTTTATGAACTTATATGCAAAGCTAGTTGCAAAGGTTCTATGGACTTTGAAGAAGCTCGAGTGCAAGGTGAAAGGGAGAAACGTGCTAAGCGAAAAGCACGTCAAATGAATCCTTTACAAGACCATCATCCATCTGGTAACCTGTGTCCTCACTGTGGGAAGCTGTGTGGATCTAGAATTGGCCTCCACAGTCACTTACGGACCCATCGCTAGAGTCTACACAATTTTCTTTAGAATTTTCCTCCTTTTAAAATCTCCTTTTTGTAAATTTTCTTTTCTTTTCTTTTTCTTTTATCCTGGAAGACAATCTTACTCGGTCACGAGTGATCGCCTGACTGACTGATATACTCAGGGGCTCACAAACACATCCAACAGCTTACATCTCTTGCCCTGGCAAGAGCGCAGAATCAACAAGAACTCCGGCCCTTCTTCTATGCCTGGAGAAGCGTGGGGATTCTCCATTATGTTCTTTTTTTAGATTCATAGGATCATCGAGTTGGAAGGGGCCCTACAACAAGGCCATCGAGTCCAACCCCCCTGCTCAGTGCAGGAAACTAGAGGAGGGGGGTCTCCCATCCAAGTCACAACCAGGCCTGACCCTGCTTCGCTTTCCACGCTCAGGACAAAGCTGAGCCAGCATGAGCCATGCCGACTTCAGAAGCAGTGGGAAATGGCATTGCCCTTGGAGACACGTGAAAAGCCATGAGACTTCTCGCTGCTTTCTGAGTGTCGGAGGCTTAAGCACAACAGGGACAAATTCTTGTCCTTCTCCTCAGCTGTGGAAGAAAGCAGGGACTACCCTTTGCCCACCCACACAGTTTTGCTGGGCCTTAAACTCAGCATAATGTCAGAAAACCCTATCCCCTCCCTCTGGAAAGCGGGACAGGTCATGGCGAGAACAAACTGTGGCTGGATACCGAAAGCCAGCTGAGATTTGTTGACCCCTGCATATATGTGACTCTGCAATGGCTGCCCAAATGCAGAAATTATACATAGGCCTTGTTTCTGCAGTTACAACTGCACCAATTTCTGCTGAATTGCTCCAGATTTACTCCTGTGTAAAACGAAACAAAAGCAGCAGGCTCAACCATTTTGACAGAAATTAACTGCAAATTGCACCTAGGCAAAGGCTGCCAGATGTCCCCTCATTTTCATAGGCATCACTGAATTCAAAGGGGTGTCCCTTATTTAAATTGTCCTTTGTTATACGGACAAACTCAATTATCTTTTTTAGGCTGGAGCTGCACCGAACACACACTATTAGCAACAAGCCCAGGAACAAAATAAAGGACTGCCCGTTGTTTAATGTATATCTGTGTGTATTACAAGTCAACTGGCCTTAGATGGAAAGCTAGCAGTTTAAAGAACTACCGAGCACCTTTCAATATCTGTGACTCCACTGAAACAGATGCTGCTCAAATCGAGCCTACATCAGTAGTAAGATGAACGAAATGTATCTTCTGCCAACGACATTCCCAATAAACACGCACACAGAGTAAGAGATTTAATTGACATTTCCCAAGAGGTGGAAGGGGGAAGAAGGGGCATCAATAAACCCCCCTCTCTGCTCCTAAGTGTTTTCAGCCCAAAGCAAAGAAACAGATGGGATATAAAGCCTTGCAAAGGATGGGCTGGGCTGGGCTGCGCTCACAGCGCTGCGTTTTGTTTTAATGGGAAAAGCAACTGAGCCTTAACTACAACAAAGCTGCTGGGCACCACTTTAATGAATACTTGAACTTCAAATGATCTGAGAAAGACATTGTGCAATCTTGGTAACAGAGGGCCTGGGATGCCGGCTGAAGTTCATAACTCCCATGAGAGAGAGAGAGAGGGGAGCTGAGAGTAATATAGGGTGAGAGGAATAAAAGATGTGGGCATCTTGGTCATACCCGAGTGTGACCAAGCGACGGAAGCTGCTTTATGCACGGACAGCATACATGTCCTATTCAGTGGTGGCACCATCATTTAAGGTGGCCAAAGGTGGAGGAGGCGGGAGGTCATTTCCCTTCAAAAGCTCGCCCCACAGTTAGGCAGCAACGCCAACTGTCAGGAGAGGATATGCATGGGCAGAGCGAGGTGAAAAGTAGAACTTTTCTTCCTACTCATCCTCCCATCAGCAGCTCCTTGGATAGAAATGCTCTAGGCAACCTGAGATGCACTGCTACAAAATCTATTCTTTAGTTGTGTCTGGCCTTACTGGGCTCCCAGTTCATTTCCGGGCACAATGCAGCAAAGTGCTGGGGTTGAACTCTGACGTGCTAGAAAGCTTGGGTAGCACCCTCTCTTCCCATAGGAATTTGCCCCCCCAATTAAAGACTTTTCTTCAGAAGTCCTTCACCCGGTGCAGCCACCCTCGGCGGTTAGGCAGGCAGCATTCTGGAGAGAAGGCCTTGTCAGTGGCCATACTGCTCCCCAGGCCAGTTTCACCAGGTGCCTTTTCTGGATGTCTTTTAGATGCCAGGAGAAGTCCAAAGCGTTTTCACTTTGGAGAAGGTCCCAAAGCGTTTTTGCTGTCTCTATGTGGGCTTTCATTTGTGGGCTCTATAGTTTATCAGTTGTTTCTATTTGCTGTTTCTTATTGCTGTTGTCATTATTGTATTTTAAGTATTTTTTATTGTAAGCGGCTTTGAGGCCATCTGGAAAAAGGCAACCACATTACTTAAAAGCAGTTAGAATAAAGCTCCATAAGAGAGAAAGGAAGGGATTGCCTCCCTTTGGAAGCCTTGAAGAAAAAGAGCAAGCATGTGATGGGAGTCCTTTCTCTGTTAGCGTCTGAGACTGGATTATAGCGGCGCTATACCGACTCTACAAGTCCTCCAATTAGTACAAATACCCAGTTCTGTCTGCCCTGGGATTGCAGACCATGTATCTATATTGTACCGAAAGATCTGCACCACTGCACATTTCTCTAAATAGTGAAGAAAACCAGTTACCCAGTCAGGCTAACCCAGAGCAAGATACATTGAACATTAGAATTGCCGACACCTGGCAAAAAATGAATGGAAACTATGCAATTCTATAGTTTAACAAACGAAGAAAAAAGACTGATACACCAAAGCTCTCCATTAATTCTAAAAAGAAAATGAAAGCAATATTTTAATTAGAGGCAATTAACAGGCACAATTTACCTCTCCTGCACAGTTTGTAAAAGAGCTTTATGAATGGAGAAACAGAAGCATGCGGGTCAAATGCACTCATGGGATTTAACAATGTTACTAAAAAAAAAATATCACAGTTTTGATAGTTGAGTGGGGGGGGACTTCGCAAATTTACAACAAAACTGTCAAGCAATTAAGGCAAGACACTTTGAACATGAACTTTAACTGCTAATTAAAAAACCCTTGCTTAATTGACTGCATTTGCATATCATTCAACTCAAGGCATAAATGGTTTGGGTAACACACACATACTCAACACGCCTCCCTGGATAAAGCAAGACTACAGGTAAAAACAAACAGGAGGCACCAAGCAATACAAGGAGCTTCCCAAGGAATGGAAAGTGTTGGCTCTTGTATATTAATAATCTTTTCTTCAACAGCATCAGTAATCTCTTTCGTATTACATTCTGAGGAAAACACTTTTAAAGACTTTCGATGAAGCAAAAGCCAAACGTGGCGCGACGCACTTGCTAATTTGCTAGTACGCCCACTTCAGCATGTGCGTTCACCTTCCTCCTCCTCCTCCACCATGGTCTCCCCCAGCCAGAGGGGTCTCTTCTCCCACAAAAGAAGACTCTCTTTTTTTGACAGGCCTACATCTATGCTCCAGAGGGTGGGGACCGCCGACCAAAACAAAAACTGTGAAAAGCAGCCATTTTTACAGCTTAAAAAGTCATTTGTGACCATCCTTTCTTCCAAGGTGCTCGGGGACGTTTAGGCAGGATTATCCCACTGCAGCCTCACAACAACTCTGTGAGGTAGTTTAGGCCCGGGAAGAGCAACTAAAGGGGCAATCCTATGCAAGTTTAGACAGAAAAAAGGGCTACAACTCCTCGATCTGTCTAAATTTGCTATGCTGGCTGGGGCATGCTGGGAGTTGTGGGCCAAAACCATCTGGGGACCCAAAGTTGGAGAACACTGGTCTAGAATATATAAAGGCCCGTGGCTCACACTGGCTCAGCTTGTCTGAGCGCGGAAAGCTAAGCAGGGTCAGGCCTGGTTATGACTTGGATGGGAGACCCCTCCTCTAGTTTCCTGCAGTGAGCAGGGGGTTGGACTCGATGGCCTTGTAGGCCCCTTCCAACTCTATGATCTATGAATACTACTACGGTAATACCTTGGATTGCAAGTAACTTGGTTTGAGAGCGTTTTGCAAGACAAGCAAATTTTTAAATATTTATTTACCGTATTTATTTTTTACTTGATATACAAGCGACCTCTTGCAATACAAGTACTGTAGTACAGCTTAAATTAAACATCTCTGTACAAATTTTTTGGGGGGGGGGATTTCGTTTTGATATAAGAGTGTTTTGGATTACAAGCACGTTTCCGGAATGAATTATGCTCTCAATCCAAGGCATGACTGTACTTCTACAAGTAAGCACAAACGGCCTTTGAAATGCAAGAGATGTACGGCTTTCACCAGTTTCCAACATGACAAAGATGGGCATCCTGCAAAAAAAATGCAACAGGGGAAATAGCCCAGATGTCCTCAGTGCTGAACATCGGACACATTATTCAGATCTCCACCCACTCTGCTTTCTGAAACTCTAGCACCTACCACTGTGTTTTTGTTTATTAATATACTACACTCCACTATCCCGAGGGCTAGAAACTTGATTTAAACCACACCCGCACATACATGTAATGGCAGATGCCCAAGGATTCAATTGGCCATCAGTGGGCAGCCGTTGCACCACTACCGCCGTTCTGCAAAAAGAAAACCATCACACGATTAGTAAATCCGCTGTTGCACAAATGGCAGCGTTGGCTCTAAACTTCTCCACCGGCGCAAAAGGAACCGGCAAAAGCCACATAAAAGGCCGGAGATTGCATCTAGAGGCTTGATTCAGACATCATCCCAACATAAATCAAAAGCAGAATCATTTGAAGTTGACGGCGTTTACACCATCATCCCTAAAAACCAACACGCTTGAGATTGGGGTGAGGGTCTGTGGCTTCTGGAGAGAAATGAGCTGGGCGTTTGTTTAATGAGTTATGTATGTCCTTTCATCTCCCAACAGGCATTAACATGCCTTTTCTTCCCGTGCTTAAAAATGCTCCAGTTTTCAGGCGGCAGCCCCGTGCAAAGGGACTGGGCCTTGGGATACTGCAGAGGTAATGATTAAAAAAAAAAAAACACAACTGATTCACTCGCTGCAGTCTGTACACAAGGCAGGACATCCCCTTTCCTAATGCATGACTGCCAGTTTTGCTCTCTCTTGCCGCCTGCTTTCCATCTCCTATCTCTACCCAACTGGGACCTCGCTTCCTCCCCCTCTCACAAGAAGCTCATTCAGCAAAAGGGAAGTCCCAGGATGCATTGAGGCTGTGCAGAGAAGCCTGGAAGGGGAAAGAGGAGGGAGGGGGGGGGAAGGCAAAGTTTAAGACTGCATCCAAATGAACAAGGGGGAAAAGGGAGAGAAAAGAGGCAGCTGAACCCGGTAAATTGCAACCTCACAGTTTGGGAGAGGGATCGTTTGGTGCCAACCTTCTATTAAAAAAAGAAAAGAAAAGAAAGAAAGTTGGGAAGCGTGTGGGGGAGTGGGAAGGATTTTTCCCAAGGAAGCAAATTCTGGTTTGTGACCCGACCACAAAATATTTAGCAGTAACCTTTCCAAATGGCAACTGGGGCCAAAACAGAAATAAGTGCTCTTGAGGGTCTTCCATTATAATTAACAGAGCAAAATTTGGCAACCGGGTTACACATTGTGGTAAGACTGTCAAAGGAATCCAATGAAGGGAATTTCACCCAGTGGCGCCTTGCTGGAAAACAGCTCTTTGGAGAGGTGTGTGTGCGCACACGCTCCCTCCCTCTCTCCCTCTCTCTTTAAATCCTTTTGGGGATTTAAACACACACACACACACACACACACCTTCAACACAGAGACAGAGGCTGGAAATCGGAGCCTTTTAAAACCACTCCATCCTCCTCCTGCTGGCTTTGTGACATCACAATGGTCTCTCTGGAAACTAATTGTGATGTCACAGAGGATTATGATTTCAGAGGAGTGGAACTGGGGACCCGCAGGTCTCTTCTGAGTGACAAAGGAGCTGTTTTCATGCAAATCTGTCAAAGGAATACAGCCACACAAATATAGAAGGGGTTCTTTTCAAGGTCTGTGACTGACAAGTAGAAGAGCCAAGAGTAGAAGAGCTATCCGCAGAAGAGTAGAAGAGCTATCCCGCTGAAGAGCCAAGATATATTATCACACACAGCTAAATGTATGAATCTAGCGTCCTCATATACATACCGCAGCTGGGCGAGAGGCCCCAAATCCCCCCAGATGCTTCATGTGGAAACAACACCTCTCCTTGTGTGAAAACGTTCCCCCCCCCCTTCTTTTTAGATTAAAGTTATGTTTGGTGCCATTCATGGATTCTCAGCTACTCGAGCTGGATTGCTTGGCTTTCCATTATGCAATGCAGAGGCAGAACTGGTACGCCAGTTTACAAATGCGTATTTTAATTTATCACTGGATTCATGTCCAAGCCTTAGAAGATAAAGGTGAAACTCAAAACTACTTAAGACGTAATTTGAAAAAGACAGGAGGAGTGCAAAGGGGGCTTTCTAAAAGTAATGTGTAAAGAGATCCTAATATATATTTTTCCGGTGATGCCTTATTTATGGAAATGCTTTGACAGCAATGGTTTGCCAACATGAGCAGATTCTCAATGGATGCAAAACGACAACAACCAACAACAACCAGTTTCCATAAACAAATACAACTACCGGTATGCACAATGTCATTTATTTATTATATTTATATTTATTTATTTATTATATTTATCAATCGCCCATCTGGCCGATGTACAATTCCAACCACTGCTTGTGTTAGTCAAAAAAAAAAAAAAAAAAAACCTGACAAGGTTATAAAATGTGTAATAACATGGATGCTACAAACACTAAGGGCGCAATCCTGTGCAAGTTTAGACAGAAAAAAGGCCTACAACTCTCAGCATGGCCCAGCCAGCAGGGGCAAATTAAAATTTATACAGTTGCAAGAGCAGCTGTGTAAAGTTTAGGTTTCTGGGTTTTTAACATTCTATACCAGTGTTCTCCAACCTTGGGTCCCCAGATGTTTTTGGCCTACAACTCCCAGCATGCCCCAGCCAGCTGTTCTTTAGGATTGCACCCTAAAGAACTTAAGAAGAGCCCAGCTGGATCAGGCCAAAGGCCTATCTAGTCCAGTGTTCCTGTTTCCACGATGGCCAGCTAGATACCTGTGGGAAGAGCAACAGCACCCTCCCACTCATGTTCTCCAGCAACTGGCATTCAAAAGCAATACTGTTGCCTTTAAGAGCCTTCTCCTCCATGAATCTGTGCAATCCCCTTTTAAAGCCGTCCAAGTTGGTGGCCATCACGACATCTTGTGGTAGCGAATTCCACAGTTTTAACTATGCACTGTGTGAAGAACTTCCTTTTTCTGTCCTGAATCTCCCACCCTTCAGCATTATAGGATGCGTTACAGCAGTTTTAAAAATCTGCACTGAAAGGCATGGTTCTGTTTTTGACCATTTTCCTGCCCCATCTAGAACACACCTTCACTTTTTCCTTCTCTTAAATGGAAGGTGTTGTTGTTGGGATTTTTTTTAAAAACTAGATAACTGAAGCATGTCACAGAATCATAGAAAAGTAGAGTTGGAAGGGGCCTACCAGGCCATCGAGTCCAACCCCCTGCTCAATGCAGGAATCCAGGTCAAAGCATCCCCGACAGATGGCTGTCCCTCCAGATGCACCTTGAATGCCTCCAGAGTGCGAGAGCCCACCACCTCCCCAATGTCTGGAATAAGTAGACACTGAGCAAGTCTGCGTAACATACCAGAGAAGAAAACATGGCATGTACCAGGAAAAGAATGTGGAGCAAGAAAGCCATGGATAAGAAATGCTTAGTATCAACGCTTCTTACTCATGCTTCATTTTATTCATACTCATTCTAGCGAGAAATGGGTTTATTTTTTATTTGTACCCACATAGTCATGCGCTCTCTTCTCAGGTGAGCAAGCTCCTCCCAGCAAATGTCTTCCTAGGCCTTCTTAAACTGCTCTGTCCATGCACATGTAGGCAGACTGTTTGTGGCCAACTGAGCTTCTCTGGGGAAGTGTCCTTGCCTGCCTCATTTCAGAATGGCGGGGAGTTCTGCAGAAGAGCCTCCAAAGTAAAGTGACCACTTCTGAGTAGCAAAAAGAAGAAGAGGACAGTGCATTGCCAAAAAAGAGGACAGTGATTTGCCTAGCATTTGCATATGCTCATTTATATGTTATCTAACATTTATATGTTAGATGCAAATATAAAATATTATAATTTAAATAAAAATAAGTACATTTATCCATACTGCGGAAGACTGTGTGACCAGAGGAAACTGCCTGTTCTGCCTGATGTCCAGGTCCTAACGGTTGGTGGGCAGTAGTTCCTGTGGGTCGTTATCTTTAAACTGGAATTGGACCAGACAATCCTTCAAATAGAGGACACCTTCAAACAGAGGATGGTCCTCTGTAAAAGAGGACACCTGACCACCCTACCAAACAGAAAATACTCTGGCAGGCTTGTGTAGGAGGGGGTGGATAGAAGCAACATTCCCAAACCTTTCCCCTCTGCCAATGTCCATGTCCATTTATGATACAGTGCATACACTTGTAAACAGCAGAGTGAGACAGTGTAGCTGGCCAAATACAAACGACCGATGAAGACCCCATAACCGCCCCACCCAAGGCAGGAAGTGGGCTGGTTCTCCCCACAACTCAAGTGAATTGCTCTAGGGTTTCAGGCTGAGGTCCTTCTCAAGAGATTGCTCAAATGGAGGCGGGAACGCTCAAACCTCATACTATGTGGTTCAACCACATCGGTGCAGACTCTCTCAATAAAAGGGCCTGCTTAGGATGTGGTGACTGAGACTTGAATCAAGTAAGGAGAATAGGCTTCAAAATGATTGCATGTTCTTCAAACTGAAAACATCATTTATCTATAAGAAAATAAAAATCCAGAGACACTATTAAGTCAATTCTACACTAATATACAGAGAAGTGAAATTCTCAAAATAAACTATGGTAGTAGCATAATACTTCTGATGTTAAGTATCTCATTACTATAGACTCCTTCCTACTTGTTGGGCCTATTAATTAAAGGATTTAACTCAAGGTAATAAAGTAGATCGAGAAAATGCTATAAACTTTGTTTTCCTTATTTAAATATACAAAGCTGAATAGCCTAGATATTAAGGAGAGGCACATGGGAAATAACATCTTTAAGTACCAAAGAGGAATCCCACATTCATCCATGTGCATTTTATCTTTCCTAAAGAGTATCTGATCAGTTTCAATGCATGTAGGAACAACTGGCTCAGCTTGTTTAAGCGTGGAAAGCTAAGCAGGGTCAGCCCTGGTTATTACTTGGATGGGAGACCCTTCCTTTAGTTTCCTGCATTGAGCAGGGGGTTGGACTCGATGGCCTTGTAGGCTCCTTCCAACTCTATATGAAATCTATGAAACTACCAAAGCTCTCTGGGGTATGCTGAACTAGCCAACAACTTTAAAAGCCCCGAAACAGTGCTTTTAAAGAATAATTCATATCATTGAGTGTATTATTTTATATCTGAAAGA
This sequence comes from Shinisaurus crocodilurus, assembly GCA_021292165.1. NCBI lineage: Eukaryota > Metazoa > Chordata > Lepidosauria > Squamata > Shinisauridae > Shinisaurus > Shinisaurus crocodilurus. The sequence continues at coordinate 26,355,787 of CM037886.1, read as the reverse complement.
ACTAACAGTCAACTCAGACAGCTGGGACCTATTAAAGTTCAGCATACCTAACTCAGTTTTCACATGGCTAAATAACATGTGGGTTGCAGTGTAATCCTATACATGTCTACTCAGAAAAAGTCCCATCGTGTTCAATGGGACTTTCTCCCTAGTAAGTGGATTTAGGATTGCAGCTTTAGGACACAATCCTATGCCACACTTGAATAGGATTGTGCCTTTAGTTGTTTTAAGTGCAAAGCTTCCCTTGGCTATATACGCATGGGTTTAAATCCCATGCCAAGGGCCAGCTGGCACCCATGTCTTACAGAAACAGCATGTTTTCAAACACCAGACTCTATTGCATCAAGTGACGGGAACCCAGATTCCACCTAAACATCAGGAAAAACTTCCTGACTGTCAGAGCAATAAGACAATGGAATCAACTACCTAGGGAGGTGGTGGGCTCTCCCACTCTGGAGGCATTCAAGGTGCAGCTGGACGGCCATCTGTCAGGGATGCTTTGACCTGGATTCCTGCATCGAGCAGGGGGTTGGACTCGATGGCCTTGTAGGCCCCTTCCAACTCTACTTTTCTATGATTCTATGAAACAACAAAGGAGTGGCCATCTCATTTATTGGAAACAGGAAGCTGGGCAAGATGGACATTTGGTCCGATCCAGCAGGGCAGTTCTTACGCTAGCACAAGAAAAAAATTAGAAAAGCGTAATGGTTTAAAAGTAACAAGCCGCATAAGTGTGAACACTTCCATTACATCAGGCTGCAGCAGCGGGAGTAAAGAGAAGCAGGGTCACCCCGACAAGAGATTGCCCTAAAGCAGGGCTACGGAACCTCTTTAAGCCCACATGCCAAATTCAATTTCAGAGACTGCTCTCAGGGGGGGACATTCCAGTGGTGGGCAGGGCCAAACCTCCCCTGCCCCCCAAATACTAGGATATTTCAGCTAAAAGCTCTTACTGCCTGTAAGTACGCCTTAGGAGAGGCATTTCAACCTTTTAAAATCGGGGGGGGGGGAGGGAGAAACCTTTCAAAAGCTGGGAAACCACGAAATGGTGGGGAGAAAGGAGGTGGGGGATATGGCCATATCTGCAAAACAAGACTTTCTCTCAATTGTCTATTCTGTCTGGCTTTCTGCAGTCGCTCAAACCGCAGGAAAAGGGCCATTGCTCTTAAAATTACATTTGGGGTGGTGGTGGTGGTGGTGGGGAGATATTAAACAGGCTGGAACGTTCAAGATAATGTGAGGTACCCGTCCTTCAGATGTTCCAATTAAATATTTAAATAATTTGCAGCCGGCAAAGGCAAAACACTCCCCAAAGACATGATAAAGCAGCTTATAACTTACTTCAGTTTAAACCTTGCATAATTTAACAATTGAGGGGGGGGGGAGAGGGGGAAATCCACCCTAAATTGACACAAGCCCTTTAGGAAGGGGAGGATGTTGTTACAGTTTTGTGTAACAATTTCAGAGAAGAGAGGAGGAGGAAAGAGAGAGAGAAAGAGAGAGAGAGAGAGGAAGGAAGGAAGGAAGGAAGGAAAGAAAAAGAAAGAGTACAGAGATCGAAATGAGGGGGTTTGGTCTGACACTTCCCTGGGCAGAACACAGCATTAATAAACCGCACAGAAAAATTAATGAGGTATGCTAGAGTTGAGAGACAACGGCCACTTCTGGGGCGAAGATGGAGCTCTCTCCAGGCTCTCAGAGCAGCTCACCTGTAATTGAAGCTGCAAGGGTTACTTCTCCTGAACCCGTCAGCAAACTGGAGCCTCTGTTATACTTAACCCAGACTTCCTAACACTTGATATCCTGTCTGCTATTTCAATGCCCTTACTCAACTGTTTCAGACAGACATTACACAAACTGGCTGGCAAAAAAAAAAAAAAAAAAGGGATTGGGAAACCAAGCAGCAATCCGAGTCCATGACCTTATTCTTTTAACATGATAGCACTGACTTGAGCAGAGGTTGGAGAACAAAAGACAAAACAAAAAACAGGAGGGTAAGGAAAGGTATACAAATGTCTCCTTCCACCAGCTAGAAGAGATCGTACCCATCTTGCAATAACACTGGAATCCATGCCAAGATGCCTTCTACTCACATTGCTTTCTTACGTTAGTTAGCGGCTGCCTCTACTATTCCTGATTGATTGACTGAGGCCCAATTCTTATCGATTTGCCTCTAAAGCCATATGCTACATGCGACGTATTACCATTTCTGGTTTGAGCCTTTTGCCATACCATAGCCGCAAAAATATAAATGGGCGCTGCTGGTTTTCTTAAAGGCACTTGGAAAACAAGCCACCACTTAGAACACTTACTTCTGTTTTGGTGGTGGTGGTGGTGGGGAAGTTTTGTTTTATATTCTAATATGAGCAAAAATGTTCCAAACCAAAGGTCTAAATTAAAGTTGCAACTCAGAGAAATTTTAACTGATTAATCCTGTGCGTTTGAGCCAATTAATCTGTTGATCAAATTAGCATATGGGTAAAAATAATTGGGTTTATTTAACTAGCATCGTCACTCCATTCACGGAAAGAGCTTCACACTCACAGAAGGAATCCTTCCATTCAAAAAGAGGCAATATTGGATTCAACCCAAAATTTCTGAAACAAGGAGCATGCTTCCTTTGGTTTTAGATGATGCACAAATATGCCACAGCAACCATCTTCTTAAAAGAGGCATTCCCTCCTGTGAATAAAAGGGAATGCCTTTTCTAAGACAGTGCTTGCCTGCTGTTTTCAGAAGCACCTGCATTAGATTGCAAGCAAAAGGATTACTGTCCCACATGGCTCTGCTGGACATTTTTTGACCCTCCTTCTACCTTAGTCTGAGGGCAACACTCAGGAGCTTCATACATCTCTCATCCTCTAAGGCACCAACCAATGTTCTCCAAGACTTTGAGCTGGATCCAAACACATATTGTACTACAGAGGTTATATTGCTTCTACGGACGGATGGGAAAAGTTTTCTGAACTCGAACTCATCACTAATTCACAACAACTCTGTGGGGAGTATGTCACCATTATTCCCACTGTTTAGATCAGTGTTCTCCAACCTTGGGTCCCCAGATGTTTTTGGCCTACAACTCCCAGCTGGGAGTTGTAGGCCAAAAACATCTGGGGACCCAAGGTTGGAGAACACTGTTTTAGATACATGCATTTGGAGCCCTGAAAAATTATGGATTGGGGCCATTATTCTCTAGGCATTCCACCGACAGCCAAATGCACGTTCACAGTCTTTCCAAGTGCTCATTAAACAGAAGCATCCTCAAAAGGCCATCTGAAGGGAACAGTTCCCTGTGCTGCAGGATCACTTCATTATGTGAATGGCCAGGGCTGGTGTCCCGACTTGAATCCATGGCAGGAAGGGACATAGTTGCGAAATGAATGAGTAAGGTTGACTTGATCAGAAATGCTGCGCGAGACCAACAAAAGTCCGCACTGGGTCATTCCAATATCAGTTTCTGCTTGTGTCACACCTTGCATTTTGCAACTCACCTGGTAGCCACCAGTGACCAGGAATTCCATGCAGAAGAATGAGTGGGCTCGCAGGAGAGAGGTGGAGGATTGCTCCATTCCTCCTCTGCCAGCCAGTTTGGCTTCCAGGCGAATTGCGGAGGAAGGAAACCCTTGTTTTCTAGCCTACAGTGAAACACTAGTAGCCTGCATTTCCATGCTGGCTGTGGAGGATGAGACTTCCCCTCCACCATGGCTGTGCCGTACCACAACAACGGCCAACATGTAAACACAGGTTGCTAGCCTCTCAGCAGACAGGAGGGAGGAAATGTACAGGCTACTTTTGTGGGCCTGTTTACAACAGTGGCTTATATTAACGCTAAAAAGAAGTGCAAAAATGTCATAGTGCAAATTTTCTGCGTTAACTCCATTTGAGGGACAATTCAGTCCTGGATGTCACTGAGATGGGTCAACCTTTATCTGGCCTGTATGTACCACTTCAGACTGAAAGTGGAAACTCCCATGTCCGAATACGCTTTCCAAAAATGTTTTTTTTTTTTTTAAATGTTTGCACGTGGAAAACCAGCTGTTTAGAGAGGATGACTCCTTGAGTGCAGTTTTCTCGGTAGAAATGCAGGGTGCAAATCAAATAAATAAATAAATGCTACCCTATTCATCTAACATACTCCTTTCTCAAAGCAAAGTGTTCTGAATGAAGGAGCATTCAACAACACAAGCTCACAAGTGCAGTCGGATATGGTGCAGCCCTGACAGAACTTAACTACCTCATTGAAAACTAGTCTTTAAAAATGAACTCCAAACTTTGCATGCAGCCTGTCCTTCAATTACAGCAGTCTAGTCACTGAACTTAAATATTAATTTATTTCAAGGATATAAATTATCCTGCTTTCTAGCCAAAGCACCTTATACAATTATGCATGAAGCAGGTACCCTTATTGTAAATAAATTGGGTATCTTTATGCTTCCCTATCTTGTTACTATTTGTCATTAAACTTAAATTGTAGGGGTTTGGTATTGGGGGGGGAGGAAATACAACATGCCATCACAAGGCAATTAAAAGTCACCTCTCATAGTCCCCCCACAACCCTTCAAACAAACACACACACACACACAATCAACTGTATCAGTGCTGGCCCCATTATTTTCTAGTCTTGCAAACTGAAGACTATTGTGTCCGCGGTTGCCTGAGGCAGCAGAATGGAATGCAAAGATTACCTGTACAAAGATGGCAATGTTTACTCCTCAGGTTTAAAAAAGCATATAAAAATGCCTTTTCTCTCTCTCTCTCTCTCACACACACAAACACACGAGGGGGGTGGAATCTCAGAAAAGTGGCAATAAAGTTTACATAGATCTTATGTAGCATAATAAGGCCCCCATACATTTAAGCAAATATTAAAGGCACGCTTCTATATTAAGTGTGCTTTCACTAACCGAAAGCCAAATTGATTTATGTTCCAAAGTCTCCTCTGCTCAAATACAATCGGCACTATTGATTGGAGGGCGGGAGGTTCTCTAGAACCATGCCAGAATGGAACCACATCGGACCTCGTTCTTTTGATGCATCCCAAAACTTCAAAAGACTTAACTGCAGAACTGAAGAGGGAGCAAAAAAAGCATCAGGTCCTACTGTGTGTCCCAAGGCAGCAGTGGGCCATGGAGCAGCCAAGTGTGTACAGAGCACAAAGCACATGTCATAGAATCATAGAATCATAGAAAAGTAGAGTTGGAAGGGGCCCACAAGGCCATCGAGTCCAACCCCTGCTCAATGCAGGAATCCAGGTCAAAGCATCCCTGACAGATGGCTGTCCAGCCGCACCTTGAATGCCTCCAGATTGGGAGAGCCCACCACCTCCCAAGGTTGTTGGTTCCATTGTCTTATTGCTCTGACAGTCAGGAAATTTTTCCTGATGTTTAGGTGGAATCTGGGTTCCTGTCACTTGAGCCCATTATTCCGCGTCCTGCAAACTGGGATGATCGAGAAGAGATCCTGGCCCTCCTCTGTGTGACAACCCTTCAAGTACTGGAAGAGTGCGATCATCTCTCCCCTCAGTCTCCTCTTCTGAGGGCTAAACATGCCCAGTTCTTTCAGTCTCTCCTCGTAGGGCCTTGTTTCCAGTCCCTTTATCCCAGCAGGACTGATGCTGGGTTGAAATGGAACGTTGCACCAGAGGACTTAGACAGAGTGCTAGAAGCAGGAGGTAGGCAAGGGTCTAAGATGAAGAGCATGATCGAGGAAGAAGGACACAAGGAAGCAAAGTGGGCAAGTGGATAAGGAGACCAACAGACAAAGGGAAGTAACAGGCAGGGAGAGAGCCTAGCCATACAGGCAAGACTAAAGCCTGGCTTTGCCTAGGCAAGAGACGGAGCCTCACCTGTCCAAGCCAGAAAGAGTCTTCCTCCATTCTGCTGCCTTTAGTAACTCACCACTAAAGGTGCTTTTTCACTATGCATGTGGTCCTTCTTATGCAAAAATCAAGAAGCATGTCCCACTGACCCTGATGGGGAGGATCCTCTATAGCAGGGCTCTCCAACCCTGGGTCCCCAGATGTTGCTGGCCTACAGCTCCCAGCATACCCAAGCCAGCATGGCTAATGGCAAGGGATTCTGGGAGCTGTGGTCCGGCAACATCTGGGGACCCAAGGTTGGAGAGCCCTGCTCTATATAGGTTGACTCTTCTGAAGGTTATAGTTTGCCTACATAAGGCTACTATATTCTGCAAGCAGAGTGACAGACCAAAACATTTGAGGAAGGGGGAGAAGAGAGAGAGGCCAGAATAAAATTCTGTGACTAGAGCCCAGTCACTGCACGCATTCCGTGAGCTGCAAGCACCGCCTGTCTATGGCCCATAGCTTTCCACTGAAAGGCTCTGAAACCACTCAACCAATAATGGGCTCAAGTTACAGGAACCTAGATTCCACCTAAACATCAGGAAAAATTTCCTGACTGTCAGAGCAATAAGACAATGGAATCAACTACCTAGGGAGGTGGTGGGCTCTCCCAGTCTGGAGGCATTCAAGGTGCAGCTGGACGGCCATCTGTCAGGGATGCTTTGACCTGGATTCCTGCATTGAGCAGGGGGTTGGACTCGATGGCCTTGCAGGCCCCTCCCAACTCTACTTTTCTATGATTCTATGATTCTATGTCCACCAAAAGCCTGTGACAATGCTTTTGATGTTTAACTAAACTTGCTCGCCAACTTGAGTGCACACTCCAGGGCCAGTAGTGCCACAGATGTTGTGTACACAAGACAATGATTGAAAACAACGGGCAACATGCTGTATACAGATGTGCACCCTACACTTCTGTAATGCATGTAGCAGCCCCAAGGCTCAGTCGTGTGGTGACCGTGCACGCTCATGGAGGACGCAAGAAGTTTGTTTTTGATTTCCAGGTGGCTGGAATCGCAGCTACCACAAAATGCAAAAAAGCCTCAGCAGTCTCACAAGATCACTCCAAAGGCTGCATTACCTCAGCATGAATAGGTTTCCGCTCTTTTGATCTCTTCGTGACATACCTTTCACTGGCTTGGGACGGATTATTATTATGAAACAGAAACAGGAACCTCCTCAGCTGTGATTGTTTGCATATGACTATCCCAGAACGCTCCTCCTACCTCAGAGGACTTAGGGAATATTGACGTGTGTGTGTGTGTGTGTGTGTGTGAGTGAGTGAGAGAGAGAGAGAGAGAGAGAGAGTGAAAGACAGACAGACAGACAGACAGACAGTGATTTCCTCTTTCCTTCTAGTAACTGATGGCCACTTCACAGATGACTTTTTCCCACCCAGGCGTAATAAAAATGTGTACATTGTGTACTCTACCCATGTGAAAAGATTACACACACATTGGAAAGCCATAAAGGCGTTGACCTTTAAAACCCTGTACGGCTCCGGTCCAATATATCTCAGGAGCGCCTCCAGCAACATCAAGTAGGCCGCTCAACAAGATCTGCCACGGACGGCCTTCTCCCTGTCCCATTAGCCAGAGAAACCAGGCTGGTGGGGACTAGGAGGAGGGCCTTTTCTGTGGCAGCCCCCAATTTATGGAACTCTCTCCCCAGTGACCTCCACCATGCCCCTTCCTTGATTAGCTTCCGCCGTGCATTAAAAACGTGGCTTTTCAGGCGGGGATATGGGGTGGGTTAGGATTTTTAATTGTGTTTTATACTCTGTGTGTGTGTGTGTGTGTGTGTGTGTTCTCCCCCTCCCCTTGTATTTTATTGCACTGTACATCGCTCAGAGTGGCCGGATGTCTGGCCAGATGGGCGATTCATAAATATAATAAATAAATACATAAAGAAATAAAGAACGAGCAGCACGTTCCCAATGAGTAGTACGCACAGGGAAATAATACTCAGGTGTGTGATCTTCACACGCGGCATTGTACCCGGGTTCCCCTGCCACCCCCTTCACACCCACGTGGGGAAAAAGTAAAAAGGCAGCCTTAATTTCAGATGGCTTTACTACACGTGTCCATTGTGTGACGTGTGAAAAGAGGAAGCGAGGAGAATATGGCACACTTGATTGTGGTCGGCATTCCCAACGGGGACCCCATATCAGATGATGGGATTCCAACATTACATGGGCTATCGGTGGACAAGCAGCTTCTGAGCACTCAGCCGGCCGCTGCACCACCACAGCAACCTGGCTGTGCAGGGAAGCAGGCTCACGTCAGACAGACTGACGTCTGACATGAGCTGGACGGGAGGGGGGGCATAGATGGGAGGACAAGAGAAACTGAGGACAATGGCCTTTGCCATGCAAAAGCAACCCAGCTGTTAACCAGCAGCAGTCAGTTAACAGGACTTGACCATCCTCGCACTCAAAAGTAAGAACAAGAAGCTTTGTTTTCACGTGTACAGTCGGACAAGAAGTGGGAATCAGTCAAATCCCTGGATGTATTTTTGTCATTTCGAAGGCTGTGGGTTTTTTTTGGGGGGGGGGAGCGGACATGTCATGGGAAGGTGAGAAAAGCCCGAGGAGGAGGAGGAGGAGGAGGAGGAGGAGGAGGAGAAGGAGGAGGAGGAGGAGGAGGAGGAGGAGAGGCGTGGGGACTGGGGAGGGTGCAGGGAAGCTGAACAACACATTCCTAGGGGGAAAGCTAAAGAACAAAGTCCAGAAGCTGAAGGGGCTTAAGGAGGTTTGAAGAAGTCCACGTAGGGATGATTAAGCCCAAGGAAAGCAAACAAAATGCTGAAACTGAATGGGTAGGAAAGTACTAAAAGAAGTTGACTCTCCTTCCCCTTCAGCAGCTGCTGTATGTGTGTAAGAATCCCAAACTTCTACTGAACACATGCCCATATGCTGAATGCAAGAATTGCCTGGCTGAAAAAGACTAACGGACTATCTCTGGGCAAGCCAAATGCCCCTGGGAAGCTTGCAAACAAGGAATAATCAGGGGTGGGAAACCTGTACCATCTAGATGTTGTTGGACTAACACTGGTTAGGCCTCATCTTGAGTCCTGCGTCCAGTTCTGGGCACCACACTTTAAGAAGGACGTAGACAAACTGGAGAGGGTTCAAGGGAGGGCAGCAAGGATGATAAAGGGACTGGAAACAAGGCCCTATGAGGAGAGACTGAAAGAACTGGGCATGTTTAGCCTTCAGAAGAGGAGACTCAGGGGAGATATGATCCCACTCTTCCAGTACTTGAAGGGATGTCACACAGAGAAGGCCAGGATCTCTTCTCGGTCATCCCAGTTTGCAGGACACGGAATAATGGGCTCAAGTGACAGGAAGCCAAATTCCACCTAAACATCAGGAAAAAATTCCTGACTGTCAGAGCAATAAGACAATGGAACCAACTACCTAGGGAGGTGGTGGGCTCTCCTAATCTGGAGGCATTCAAGGTGCAGCTGGACAGACATCTGTCAGGGATGCTTTGACCTGGATTCCTGCACTGAGCAGGGGGTTTATTATTTATTTTATTTATTATATTTATCAATCGCCCATCTGGCCGGTCACCCGGCCTTGTAGGCCCCTCCCAACTCTACTTTTCTATGATTCTATGATTTCTATGATTCTATGACTACAACACCCATCATCCCTGACCATGCTGGCTGGGGCTGACGCGAGTTACGAGTCCAACAAGATCTGGGGAGCCATGGGTTCTCCACCCCGACATAAAGCATTGAGCATTGAGCATAAAGCATTGAGCATAAAGCATTGAGCAGGGGGTTGGACTCGATAGCCTTGTAGGCTCCTCCTTCCAACTCTATTCTATGAAATCTATGAAATAAGACAAGAGCTGCCCCTGCAGATTTTTGGGATTATGCAGACGGCCTGCAGCAGCGGAGAAAATACAACTCAACTCACGTAGACCCACTGTGGAGAGCTTCTTCCCACCAAACTCAAAGAGACAATGTCCCCCCCAGTCCACTTCATGGAAGCGCCACCCGTCTACCACAGCCATACTGTGGCACAGCAGCATTACACAAAATGCACCTCATGCCTCCCGCCAGGGCCCAATTCTCACAGAGACACCACACAAAACAACAACAACAAAATAATAATAATAATAATAATAATAATGATGATGATGATGATGATGCCATTCCTATTCATACAAATGCAATCCACACTGTTCCCAGGCATGAGCTGTGGACACTTCCAAGTAGCAACATCATAATGCACTGAGCGCATTAAAACCCCACAGAGAGACACACACACACGTGGTTTACTTGACAGCTGTAAGGAAAACACACACACATGCACCCAGCGAAGGATGAGCTAGGTTAACAGAAGTTAACACACTTAAATATAGGCAGGCAAACACAAGATCAATTCGGTTTCCTTTGCCCCATCTGCCACCCTTTCCTCTCTAGGAAACCCCAAATGTACTTCAATGTTTTTTGCCTCTGGCCAACAGTCCATAGAGCTAGTTTTTGGTTTTTTTTTTTACTCTCTGAATGGTCACCTGCTACAATACAAAGCTACCTTCACACAGGATACCCTGTTGGCTACCTCTGGGGGGAGAAAGAGAACTTGGGCAAGCAGAAGGAGAATGTGGGAGAAGCAGCTTTTTGCTCGGGATGCCAAGCCGCTGACAAGGTCTCCCCCAAGAGTAAAACACAAGGTTCTATAGCCAAATTCAAAGCCTTGAAACTTAGAGGTCTCAGCCTACACAGGAACAGTGGTAAAGCCCACCCCATTCCTGGGGCACAGATGGAAGATATGCATATCCTGACTTTTCTGCCTTGCTGCTGATTCTGGAAACCAAGGCAAATTGCTACTTATTTCAGTCTCTGGGGATATTTCAAGCAACATTCTCCGAGCTGGAGGAAATGATTCCACAAAAAGGAGACCCATAAGCCACAGCATACCCCTTCCAGCCCCACGCCACAACACAAGTATTTCCCGCTCTCCAAGCTCCATGAAATGGATGCTCCCCCCCCTTCCCCTGTTCAAATCCTTTTCCCCCCTACATTTTGATCTCTCAGATCTCCATACAGTTGCTTTCAGATGACCAGCTTAAGCTTAATTTGCTCTCAAGTGTCTGGCCTTATTCAGTGGCGGGCAGGACTTGGGATTTGCAGGATCTACTGCTATTTTATCAGAACTTCCAAGATTCTGGAGCCGACTGGAGACTGGTGCATAAGACATGCACTGATTCTGGACTGTCTGGAATCAAACAACTGTTTGAAATCAAATGAAATTGTTTGAAATCAAAACAATTCTGAGCCCAGGAAAGAGACAGAATGGTGTATGGAAGGACTGAGAGATGCATCCAGCTGATGGGTTCACACTCCTTTGTCATAAAAAAAAAAAAAATACATTCCTGGAAACCCCCAACCTTTCTTCATTCATTTCAGCAGTATTATTTAGGGTGGTGGAAGAAGTGGAGGGAGTAATCTTGTTGCTATTGTTGTTGAATAATTTGGGAGTCACGACATCCTTGGTGATCTACTGCGGAAATCACCCCAGAGATCTACCAGATCTACATTCTAATAGATGCTATTTTTATGTTAAATAATGACATGCCAGCCATACATATACAGGTGGTGGTGGGGGAACCCCTGAATGCTACACCACCAAACTCAAAGTCAGTTTGAGAATTCCTATGCTAGTTTCTGAATTCTTTCACAAATTAAAAGCTATTTTAAAATGTAATCAAAATGGTAACTGGGGAAAACGTAAAAATGATAGGGGGGGGTGGCTATGAAGAAGTAGCTACGATTCCAATGGCACTAAATAATATTCTGCCAGATTTGGACTCCGAAAGATTCCTTGTTCATGTTGCTCAGAATGGAACACAAAAGCCTTCAAAAAGATGTCCAACTTTTTTTTTAAAAAAAAAATGCATCCCCCATTTCCACTGCTTCTCCTCTTTCCATTCATACCCATAAAGAAAGCCATCCACCAAACTGCCACTTTTAGCGCATGATTAGCTGAAGATAGACAAGCCATTAAGAACACATCCACCTCTTGACTAGGAGAGATAATGTGGGTCTTTAGACCCCAGTGTTCCTACAATAGCTCTTGCACTGAAGCTCTGGGGGAGGGAATTGAGGAGAAAACAAGAACTAGTTCCTCTACTTTAAAAGTGGAAATAGGAGAGTAGCCAGAAGTGGGAAGCAAAGAGCCAACTTAATTTGGCTTCCCAGGCTTGGCGAGGTTTTTTGGGTTGGTTATTTGTGGTGTGACTGTTTTGCAGAGTGGGCATGTGCACATTTTCTCCAAAATAGGTGTGTGGGAGTTTAAAGTAAAACAGTCTTCACTGAACATCCCCTAATAAGCATTAAAACAATTCTGCTCTGATAGGCTGTAAATTCCCATGATTCAGAATCTACCAAAGGATTCTGTCAGTTAAGGAATTAACTAGAGCTTTCCATTTTGCTTCATCTTGCTTTTTTTGTGTGTGAAGGGGATAAAAGGGGGGGGGGGTTTGCTCACCAGTCAGCCACCAGCTAGCCAGACATTCTGGTGACCACAGGCAAGTTTTTCAAGAGGCCCACAACATTTTTACCCCATTGATCAGGACTAGTGCCAAGGCACCCGCTTCCGGCTTCTCACCCTTCCCCTTTTCACCCTAGGGATTCTGGGAACTGAAAGCTGCTGCAGATTAAATAAAAAGAGTATCTTGTACCAATGTACTTTCTAGCTGTCTGGCTGGGCAGACTCCACAATTGCCTGGCATACTTTAAAGGTTGCTGTAGCAGCTTGCGCTACACATTGATTTTCTGAGTGTATATATAATCCATACACAAGAACTACTTTCGAGGAGAGATGGGAGGGTTAGAGTTAGAGCCAGACAGTACTGGACACCCAAAATACACAACCTAGTCTGTGCACATATACTAGACGCCAATAGTATTTACAAGTACACGGAATTAGTACAGTCCAAAATCAATCTGGTTTTGTGTTTGTTTCCTTACCCTTCCAATGCAGTATTATAGAAGCTTTTTGCGAGTATTTAGTTAATATTTCCCCTCTATTTGGGCAATTTCAGAGAGAAGCCTGGGATTTCTGTAAATCAGCAAGCATTTATTAAGTTATGCACCAGGGCATGCCTTGTGTGTGTGCCCTATTTAAGTAAATGCGTAAAATAAAAAAGAACAGCCCAAAACAACAACGCAGGCAATTTAAGCCTGCAACAAGAAAAATGTACGAAAGAACGGTTGATGTGCTAGCTACTCTTCCCCCAGCCCAAAGGCAGAGAGGTTAATAGGATATCTTTTATTGATCCAACCTTGCTGGTGCAGACAAATTCCAGAAGAGAGCACCGGTAGTTTGCAGCAGTAAAAGTAAACCCCCCAAAACAGTAAAAGGCCAAAGGATTTATTCCAAAAGGAAGGGTAGCTGCACTGAGTCTGCTGCCAGAAAAAAAGAGAGACAACGCACTCTGTGTGGGACACCTTAAAAAAACCTACCAATACAATCCTATTTTTACTGAGTAGCAAGCAAGTCCAACTCAGTCCCTTGCAGCCTAAGACTGTATCCCTAAACATCCTTTCTGCTGATCAAGTCCCACTCAACTCGGTGGGGCTCATTTTTTGAGTTGACACACCCAGGGTCATGCTTCACCTAGGGTTATGGCAGTGTGGGTTTTAGCATGGTATGGGCCATCCATGCGGTGGGGGCAGCACAGTTTTTTTCCCCAGATGCTCAAACACAGCACAGCACTCCTGCCAGAACTAAGAGCTCTGTGCAGTTCTTACAGCTGTACACTTTGCCTGGCAGTTGTATCCTGAGAGAGAGAGAGACTTCCAAGTGAACATTGAGCGCATCTGGCTCCACATCTTCCAATCCCAGACAATTAATTGTTGTTTTTTTTAATAAAAAAAAAAAAAACACTTATCACCAGGAACCCAAAAAGAGATTATATTCAGTATGGTCTGATTCCACAAAAGGGGGTGGGGTGAACAGCTGAGGCTAACCTCAGGCAACAACCACTTTTTTTTTTTTTAAAGGGAAAAAAATAATAATGGGTCGACTGTCACTGTAATCGATGTCATCTCCATTTGTAGTGTGAATTACAGAGAGACTCAGGTATGTGCCATATTATCTGGCTGCAGTTTTTAAGGCTGCAAACCCTTACCCTCATCACCAAAGTTGACACATCTTTTTTTTTTTTTAAAGCAATCTCTGCCCAATTCAAGAGCCCAAAGTTAAACCCCCTCTGCTCGCTGGCTCGCTCGCTCACTCACCCTGGGCGCTTTCCTCTTGTATCTGTTGCTGTAGTCGAACTTCTCCTTCATCTCGTCCAAGCACTGGCCCAGCCTGGCTTTCTCCTCCTTGCCGGCGTAATCCTGGCTGAGGAGGATGTAGGCTCTCCAGTTGGCCGAGTCGAAGCCCCAGTGGCAAGTCCGGTTCTCCAGGGACTTGTGCGAGTGGATGACGAACTTGTGCGGCGGGTACATGAGCCGGCAGTCGAGGCACTGGATGCACGCCGCGCCGGGGTTGCCGTACAGCTCCGGCACCAGCAGCCCCTTGCACTTGCCGAAGCACTCGTGGTACACCTTGAAGCTGCGCTCGGTCAGCTCCAGCTCCAGGGCCCCGCCGTGGTGGCCCCCGGCGTACTCCTTCTTGCAGCGGCCCGGCGGGTAGGCGCCCCCGTAGAGCAAGGCGTTGCACAGCCGCTCGGCGTCCGTCTTGGTGATGAGCCCGCAGGAGGGCGCCGAGAAGGGCAGGATGCCCATGACTTTGAGGATCTCCAGCTGGTCGGCCGTGCAGCGCGAGCAGTAGATGTGCAGCTCGTCGCAGACGGCGTTGATCTGCTGCAGCGAGAAGTCGCGCAGGACGGAGTTGAGGATCTGCGGCAGGCACAGGCGCTTCTCGCCGCCCACCACGAAGCACGAGATGGTCTCGCCCTCCAGGACGGTCTCGCAGCGCTCCGTCGAGCGGTCCGAGGGCATGAAGAAGGGCGCCGGCATCACCGCCGGCGGCTGGATGGGCGGCAAGTGGAGCACGGGCTCCGCCGAGGAGGACGACGAGGAGGACGACGCCGAGGACGCCGAGGAGGGCTCCTTGCCGCCCTCGCGCTTGTACAGCTCCTGCGCCCAGCGCGCCGAGAAGGCGGCCGGACCACCCAGCGAGCTCATGGAGCTCAGATGAAACTGCTCCAAGGTCTTCTGCAGGCCGGGATGGGGCTGGAAGCTGCTCCTGGCGACCGTCTCCATGTTAGGCTGGTGGTGTTGCTGCTGCTGCTGCTTTGCTTTTATTGCTCCCTTCTTCTTCTTCTTTAAAAAAAAAAGAAAGAAAAGGTCCTCTCCCAACAATGGGGGGAGAATTTAAAAAAAAAAAAAAAGCCACACCAAAGATCCAGTAACACCGATTAAATGTCTCCAACCTCTTTTTTTTTTTTTTCCTTTTCCCCTTGCACGCGAGAAAAGCCCCCTCTCTTCTTCAAATGTCCACTCAAGACGGAGGGAGGGGAAATCCACCAAATCTCATATTTTCAACAACAGCAGCAGCAGCAACAACAAAATCCTCTTGGTGGGGTCGCGTTTCTTTTTGGGTCCACACTTCTCCGGATGCCCCTCTTTGTCAAGTTTGGGTTTTGTTTGTTTGTTTATGCACTGGAGCAAGAGAAGAGCCAATCCGGGGGAGGGGGGTATATCTCTCTCTTCATTTAAAAAAAAAATGAAATATATTAAAAAAAAAAAAACAAGGAGGGGAAAGTTATTAAAAAAGAAAAAGCGCAGCCTCCTCAAACCAAAGCTTCCCCTCCCACCCCCATTCAAGCCTGCAATCTTCCGTTCACACACACACACTCACACACACACACACACACACACACGTCTCACACAACAACCCTCCCCCCTCCTGCCCCCCCCAATTGCTAATTGATTCTGGAACAACAACGTGGAAGGGGCCTGAAGAGTTAATAGCACCAGAAGGTGTTGAAAAAAGACGTCCAAGCGGCGTCCGGCTTCGGTGAACTCACCTCCTTTCTGTCCATGTCCACCAAAAAAAAGAAGAAAAAGTAATTAAAGAAGATGGGGGGGGGGAGAAGGGCTGCTCGTCTGAAGTCGCAGAGGAAGAAGTAGTCCCGGGAGGAGGAGGAGGAGGAGGAGGGAGAGAAGAGAAGAGATGCAGCGCGAAGCAAGAATCTCCCAAAATTATGTGGCGGCCGCGACGGGAGAGGCGTCTCCTCTCCTTCGCCTCTCTCGTGGTCCCTGGAATAGCGAGAGCCTCTCTTTTTCTTTCGGAGGGGGGTTGCTTTTTTCTCTCTCTCTCTCTCTCTCCTTTCTTTGCCTCGCTTTCCGCCTCTTCTTCTTCTCTTTTTTTCTTTCCCCCCCTTCCTTTCTTTGCAATGTGGGAACTGCAGCCGCACCAGCTCTCTCACATCCTCCCAACTCCACGCTCCAGCCCAGACTGAGGGTGTTTCAGAGCTGAGCTAATGCAGGCAGGCGGGCTGGCTGGCTGGCTGGCTTGGCTGGGCTGGCTGTGCACTCCTCCTCCTCCCTCCTCCTCCTCTCCTCTCCTCCTCCTCCTCTCTGTTTGTTGGTGTCTGCCTCAACTCTTGAATGCCAGCCAAGAATGTGACCAACTCCCCAGGCTGGGCTCTTCCAGGAACAGGCGCCGCCTCCCCCCGGCTCTGCTCGGCGTCTCCTCCTCCTTCGAGCCGCTCTGCAAAAAAGGCAAGCGCGCGCGCGCGCGCGCGCACACACACACACACGGAGATGAAGGAGAGCGAGCGAGCGAGCGAGCAAAAAAGCAGCCGCCGTGCTCTGCAAAGACTAGCAAAGACGGGGAGGGTAAAGTGTGAGGTTCATGGACCTCGAGACGGCGAAGAACGGCGCGCGGGAGGGCGGCTCTGAGCGAGTTGGCGCTCTGGCTGCTTCTCTCTCCTGAGATTTGTGGGGGGGGGTTTGTTGTTGTTGTTGTTGGTTTTTTTAAGGACAAAGTTTTAAATAACAAGAGTAAAGGATTTTGCAGTAGAAGGTGCATCCGAGGCACAGTAGCTCCGTGTGTATGCCCACACACACACACACACACACACAATCTCCCGTGTGCAAAACAAAACCAAAAAACTCAAACCACAAGAACATGCCTATTACAGCGTACATGTTTTAAGGCACAATCCTATGCAAGTTTAGCCAGAAAAAAAGGCCTACAATCTTTTTTCTGACTAAATTTGCACAGGATTGTGCCCTTAACCATGTATCTGCTGGACCACCTACGCCAATGATGGTCCATTTTTGAGTCCAAGTGCCCAAGCTGCAACACCAAACTAACTTATTTATTTCAAAGTGCCTTAAATTTGGCAGGAAGGAGGAGGGGCCACTAGCTAATCGCGCCCTGCTCTGTCTCAGGGCATGGCTCTTCACCGGGCGCGCAAAGTTTCAGACGTGCGCGCGCTGTACTTCTGAGCTGTCTGTTCAGTTAGGAGGGCTGGGTGCCTGCACAGTCCGCTTCTGGGGGTGGAGATGTTGGAGTGTGCCTGCCTGTGGAGGCCAGCGAGGAATGAGTGGACAGGAGTTACTATGGAAACCTGACGCTGAATGCAGAAGGGGACGGTCTTTTCGCAATCTGGAGACCAATGGCTCAAGTGCCCACAGAGAGGTCCCTGCATGCCAGCTGTGGCACGCGTGCCATAGGTTCGCCATCACTGACCTACGCCTATAAGAACCTGTCTGAACCTTGATGTCAGCATCTACGGTCCTTGTCCTGCCATTAACAAAGATGTGATGGGTGGGAACTAGAGATGGGGTCTTCTTGGTGGTGGCTTCACGATTGTGGAACTCGCCAAACCCTCTCCCTCCAGAAGAATGCTCTCTGAGGCCCTTCTTGTCTCTGAAGGCCTTTTAAACAGTCCTGCCTTACAGAATTGCTAGCTGAAATGGCTGCTGTCATTATTGTATTGTTCGTTAACATTATTTTTGTGTGTGTGCTTAAATTGTATTTATACCAGTTTAATATTGCAAGCTGCTTTGTGAAGGCTTTATTTTTTTTGCTTCAAAAGGAAGTGGGTATAAGTACCTAAATAAATAAATACATCAATAACCACACATCCTCACAGACTGCAATCCAAGTGGAGAGCAATCCGATGCATGTTTACTCAGAAGTAAGTCCCACAGAGTGGGGTACTGCAGGGCTCGGTCCTGGGCCCAGTGCTATTCAACATTTTTATTAATGACTTGGAGGAGGAGGTGCAGGGAATGCTCATCAGATCTGCAGATGACACAAAACTGGGTGGAACAGCTAATACTCTGGAAGACAGAAACAAAATTCAAAGTGACCTCGATAGGCTGGAGCGCTTGGCTGAAAACAACAGAATGAAATTTAATAGGGATAAATGTCAAGTGCTGCACCTAGGAAAAAGAAACCAAATGCACTGTTACAGGATGGGGGATACTTGGCTCAACAATACTACAAGCAAGAAGGATCTTGGAATTGTGGTAGATCACAAACTGAATATGAGCCAGCAATGCGATGTGGCTGCAAAAAAGGCCAATGCTATTTGGGACTGCATTAATAGAAGTATAGCTTCCAAATTGCGTGAAGAACTAGTTCCCCTCTACTCAGCACTAATTAGACCTCATCTTGAGTACTGCGTCCAGTTCTGGGCACCACACTTTAAAAAGGACGTAGACAAACTGGAGAGGGTTCAGAGGAGGGCAACAAGGATGATAAAGGGACTGGAAACAAGGCCCTATGAGGAGAGACTGAAAGAACTGGACATGTTTAGCCTTCAGAAGAGGAGACTGAGGGGAGATATGATCGCACTCTTCCAGTACTTGAAGGGTTGTCACACAGAGGAGGGCCGGGATCTCTTCTCGATCATCCCAGTTTGCAGGACACGGAATAATGGGCTCAAGTTACAGGAACCCAGATTCCACCTAAACATCAGGAAAAAATTCCTGACTGTCAGAGCAATAAGACAATGGAATCAACTACCTAGGGAGGTGGTGGGCTCTCCCAATCTGGAGGCATTCAAGGTGCAGCTGGACGGCCATCTGTCAGGGATGCTTTGACCTGGATTCCTGCATTGAGCAGTGGGTTGGACTCGATGGCCTTGTAGGCCCCTTCCAGCTCTACTATTCTATGATTCTATAGGCCTATGAGGGGACCAGAGGTACTTTAACAATAAAGATGGTGGTCAAAGCTAGCACTTTGCTTTGCAGCATGATGACCTCCCAGTTTAAAAAAAAACATTTTTAAGTAAAGAAAAAAATATTTTAAAAATGAGAAGGGTCAGGGAGCCCGTCTGCTGCCAAGGAAGGTGTCCGTGGACACATTGGTGCCCACGGGCACCATGTTGAGGACCCCAGAGCTACAACAAATACTTTTGGTATTTTCCGCCCTGCTTCTTTTGCCTTTGCCCCTTTGCTTTCAGCCCTGCCTACTACTGGGATGCAGTTCCCAAGAGCTTCTCCAAAACTGAATTTGGCCCTTGGGCTGAAAGAGGTTCCCCAACCCTATGATGGAACTTACTCCCAGATCAGTGTGCATAGAATTACAGCCAAAAACTGCAATCCTGCATAATTGTTAGGCTGCAATCATTTAAGTTGTCGTCATCATCATCATCATCATCATCATCAGGCGATCACTCGGGACCAGTAAGATTGTCTTCCAGGATAGAAGGAGGAAATTCTAAAGAGGATTGTGTAGACTCTAGCGATGGGTCCGATGGGTCCGTAAGTGACTGTGGGCAGGGATGGGGACTCGGACTTGAGGACTCGACTCGTGAGTCGGACTGAGTCCCCCCTCTGACTCGAGTCGCACTCGAGTCCTAATATTTTTAATGGGACCCGAGACTCGACTCGGGACTCGAGACCAAGGACTCGTCAACATCCCTGCTTGATGCCACCTGCAAGTGCTGTCTGGACCTAGTTGCAGTAACAATCCAAGTTTATTTTTAAAAATCATTTTCCTAATGCAACCTTTCAGGCATTTTGGGTCTGGCTGCCTCTGCCTGCCTCTTTGGGGTTCCCTGCCTCCTCTGCCTGCCTGGTCTCTTCTTAACCAGTTCCACAGTTTGAATTGTCCAAGACAAACGCCTCTGCCTGCCAGCTTTGGGGTTCTCTGCCTCCCTGGTTATTTTGGGTTTGTCTGCCTGGTCTGTTCTTGTCAAAATCAGTGGCAGAGTTTTGAGATAAAAAGGCACACTTGTGCCTAGAATTTATTTAAGCCACACATCTGAAGTAGCCTTATTTGTTGGGGAAAAAACCCCATTGATTTTAATAGGGACTCGTGGAGTCAGCTTTGGGAGTGACTCATGACTCGTGACTCACCATTTTGGACCAAGGACTCGGACTCGAGACTCGGGTCCAAAGACTCGTGACTCGACTCGTGACTCGAGACCAAGGACTCTTCAACATCCCTGGACTGTGGGGGCCAATTCTAGATCCACACAGCTTCCCACAGTGAGGACACAGGTTACCAGATGGAAGATGGTCCTGTAAAGGATTCGTTTGATGTGCTCTTCGCTTAGCACATTTCTCCCTTTCACCTTGCACTCGGGCTTCTTCAAAGTCCATGGAACCTTTGTGAAAGGCCAACCTCCATTTAGGTCGTTCATGGGCCAGAGCTTCCCAGTTTTCGATGTTTATATTGCATTTTTTTAGATTAGCCTTATGAACATCTTTAAACCTCTTATATTGACCACCGATATTCCGCTTTCCATCCTTGAGTTGGGAGTAAAATAACTGCTTTGGGAGACGGCAGTCAGGCATTCGAACAACATGACCGGTCCACTGAAGTTGGCGTTGAAGGATAATTTTTTCAACGCTAGTAGTCTTTGCTTCTTCCAGTACACTGACATTTGTTCGCCTATCTTCCCAAGTAATTCGCAGGATTTTCCGGAGGCAACGTTGATGAAATCTTTCAAGGAGGTGGAAGTGACGTTTATAGATAGTCCATGTTTCGCAGGCATACAATAAAGTTGGTAATACAATGGCTTCATAAACCAGTGTTTTGGTCTTCTTACAAATATCCCGATCCTCGAACACTCTATGTTTCATTCAAGAAAACGCAGCACTTGCGGAGCTCAAACGATGCTGGATTTCACTGTCGATGTTAGCTGTAACAGAACCCACTGAATGTGGTAAAATTGGCTTCTGAATGGTTAGGGAAGATGTTGGAACTGGTTGAGATAGCTAACATATGTCGTTAATTAGAGAAAAGATAACTTTTTTGTTTATTGTTGAGTGGATTTCTTAAATAGATTTTTTGCAGGGGCTAGAATTAAATTTTAAAAAATGATTTGTTCATCTGTGGGTTTGTTGAAAGAATAATTTTAGACAATAGAAAAAAGTGAACTTTCTTTGTAATTATAGAGTCAGAGAAATTGTTATTACTTGTATTTGTTGTGATGATAATCGGAAGTCCATTTTAGTTAAGTTTTCCCCCCTTTCTTTCTTTCTTTCTCTTTTTTCTCTTATCTTGTTATTTTTCTTTTTTGTATGTTATATGTTTTTGTGGTGTTTGTTCTGTTTTTTTTTTAAATAAAAATAAAACATTAAAATCAGAAAAGTAAAATTGGCTTCTGAGTGAACACTCATAGGGTCAGGATACTGACTGCAATGGGAGTTAAGGTACCTAACCAAGCTAAGATAACAGCCCAAGCATTTAACTTTGATGTATTTTCTAATTATTACCATTACATCTATTGGACTCTTCTGGAGTAAGTGGTTTGAAGTAGTCCTAAGCAGTAGGGCAACCTTCCTCAATGTAGAGCCCTCCAGATGTTTTGGACTACAAGTCCCAGCATTCCTGACCATTGGCCATGCTGGCTGGTGAAAGCTGACATAACCACACACCATGTATATTCAACAGGTTGGATCCAGATGTAGTCATACTTAGAACAGCCTCATTTACCGGTAAATCAATGGGACTTGAGTTAGTCATGAAGCCAATTTTACTATATTCAGTGGGTTGCAGCTTTTGGCTGTAGCCGTATGCAGGCTTACCTGGGAATAAGATGCCTTGGATACAATGGGGCTTCTGAGTAAACATGCATAGGATTGCTTTGCACTTGGATTGCAGCCTGTGAAGATGTGTGGTTATTTATGTACTTATATCCTGCTTTTTGAAGCAAAAAGCCTTCACAAAGCAGCTTACAATATTAGACTGGTAAAAAAAACCCAACCATGACTAAGTCTGGATCCCACCCATTATTTTGAAACGTTACTAGTGATCTGTAACACTAAACTCCAATGAATATAAAATGCATGCATATATGGATCTGTGACTGGTCATTCATCATATTATTTAATGATAGTAATAATATTTATATCCAGAGCATTGGCTAATCTTCTTGCTCAAGAGTGTATGAAGTCCTTCCTCAAGGATTCTTCCGTAACCCACTTTAGGGCATTCCCCAGTTATGGGCCTGTTTTCTCTCTAAACATGCACAGGATTGTGCCTTTAAAGTTCTGTAAGCTGCTCTGAGAATGTATTGAAAGGCAGGATATAAATCGCTAAAATAAACAAGCAAACGTTCTGTCATGGCCTGGCCCTGCTCCATCTTTCTGCCTTATTTCTTGCTATATGGCAGTGTTTCTCAACCTTGGGTCCCCAGATGTTTTTGGCCTACAACTCCCAGCATGCCCCAGCCAGCTATGCTGGCTGGGGCATGCTGGGAGTTGTAGGCCAAAAACATCTGGGGACCCAAGGTTGAGAAACACTGCTATATGGTGAAGCAGGACCTCCACCCACCCGCCCACCCAGAGCCTGCTCTCTTATTAACTCTACCCATTCTCCCTCGCTGCCCCGTGTGTGTGTGCCCGGAGCCCATTCTCTCAAAGCTTGCCTGTGCTGCCTGCCGTGCCACCTCTCTTCTTTCAAATCCATCCTTAGAACCCTACTTTTTCTGTGAGGCATTTGGCTTTTATCGCTTAATCATAAGAACATTGGAAGCTGCCTTCTACTGAGTCTGACCCTTGCTCCATCTAGCCCAGTATTGTCCACACTGACGGGCAAGCGGATTCTTTCCCAGCCCTACCTGGAGAAGCCGGGGATCGAACCTGGGACCTTCCGCATGCAAAGCAGGTGCTCTGTCATGCTGAGCTATACGGCCCCTCCCCTAAGTGGGATTGCAGCTCCTACCGTCCCCAGCCAGCACGACCATTTGCCATGCAGGCTAGGGAAGATGGAAGTTATAGTCCGAGGCATCTGGAAGGCACCAGGACAGGGACAGGCCAAGACATTTTGCTGCCTGAGGCGAAGAACAAGATGACGCCTGCTCACATTCCATGTACAAAAGCCAGCTTGACTGGCAGATGAATCTGTCCAACGCTGATGATGGGACAACATCCTTCACAGCACCTGAAGGGAACAGGCGAACTTACAGGGCACAGACAGAGCAGGCCACATGGCACACAAGACTCTCCTCCAATATCTTGCTGCCACCTCCCAGCATCCGCCGCCTGAGGGGCACCCTTTTTTTTTTTCTTTTTTTTTTGGTAAAGGGGTGCAATCCTATGCACGTTTAGACAGAAGAAAAGTCCTCCAACTCCCAGCATGCCCCAGATGCTGGCTGGGAGTTGGCCTTTTTTCTGTCTAAACTTGCATAGGATTTATCCTGCAAGGAACCCAAGGCGGCTTACATAATCCTCCTCCTCCTCTCCATTTTATCCTCACAACAACCCTGTGAAGTAGGTTAGGCTGAGAGTCAATGACTGGCCCAAGGTCACCCAGTGAGTTTCATGGCTGAGCGGGGACTAGAACCTGGATCTCCGGAGTCCCAGTCCAACACTCTCACCACTACGCCACACTGGCTCTCTGGATTGCGCCTAAAGTGTTTTAGAGTACAATCCTATGCATGTTTAGACAGAAAAAAGGCCTACAACTCCCAGCATTCCCCAGCTGGAGAGTGCTCGAGTTGGAGGACTTTTTTCTATCTAAACATACATAGGACTGCACCCATAATCTATTACTATAACTAATTAAAGTAAGCATTGCAGCCGGAAGAATTTGTATTATGCAATCAACATGGACATGCAATACATACACCTACACACACAATTCACATTATAATACAATTGTAGTGGGATTGCAAATTATATAAAGTATAATTGCCTCAGAAAGATAGCCACTTTAAAAAAAATTATTAGTTTTTAAAATGTGAATTACACCAAAACAAAACACGAACCATAAAAAAAATGAAGGAAAAAAATGAACAACAAAAAATGCCATTTTCTTACAGTATTTTAAATGGATCACTTACAGTAAATATGTATGGATCAGTTAGTGAGTGTAGATGATGAGTTTTTTATTATTTTCAGCTTTGCGTACGAAATATAACTTGCCTGCCTCAGCTGAACGGCAATACTTGCAACTGCCACATTTGATAGAATCTAGGTTTGGCCCAGCTACTTTTACAGCTTCAGAGCCTCCTTTGCTATTGGATGCATTGATTGAGGCTGAGCAGTTATATCGACCTACGATTCATGTTTATAAATACTTATTATCGGTGAATAAGTATGATACACAGAGTCTTAAAGATGAATGAAATAGAGAATTAGATGGTCTTATGTTGCCTAATCAATGGACCATTGGTTTTGCATCTGTGTCAGGAGGGTCTATGGATCTTAGGTTATGTCTTATTCAGAAAAAAACTTTTGTTTCGTGTTGATTGGACACCACCACGTCTTTTTAATCAGGGTTTGTCTAAGTCAGCTAACCGTTGGAGGTGTAATACTGTGAATGCTTCATTTACCCACATGTTTTGGCAATGCCCAGTGGTTGCTTCTTTTTGGGTAGAGGTCATAGTACAGATAAATCTAGTATTAGAATGCGCTTTAATATTTACCAATGCACATGTTCTTTTAAATTATATTCCTGCTGTATGGAATTTATCACAAGGACAATGCATGTGGATTTTCCACGCCCTCTTGACAGCCAAAGGACTGATATTACAACACTGGAAAGATAAACGCTCACCTCCTATAACACAATGGATTGAGGACCTAATAACGCTTTCAATATTTGAGCAGGTGGTATTTAGACGCCACCTGCAGATGGATAAATACAGGGATATTTGGTATGCTTTTCCTGAAGTTTATGCATAACTATTTTTATGGATAATTGTATTACTACATACTTTTTGATACTTATGGATATATATTTTACACATATTTACTGTAAGTGAAAAATAGCCATTTTAACATTGTACTCCATTTT
Organism: Shinisaurus crocodilurus; assembly: GCA_021292165.1. Lineage (NCBI taxonomy): Eukaryota > Metazoa > Chordata > Lepidosauria > Squamata > Shinisauridae > Shinisaurus > Shinisaurus crocodilurus. The sequence goes on along the minus strand of CM037886.1, from coordinate 26,330,747 downwards.
AATTAATTAATTAATTATATTTATACCCTGCCTTTTTTCCTGCAAGGAACCCAAGGCGGCTTACATAATCCCCCCCTCCTCTCTGTTTTATCCTCATAACAACCCTGTGAGGTAGGTCAGGCTGAGCGTCAGTGACAGGCCCAAAGTCACCCAGCGAGTTTCATAGCCGAGCGGGGACTAGAACCCAGATCTCCCAAATCCCAGTCCAGCAGTCTAACCACTATGCCACACTGGCCATTTTAATATATCTATTGCAGTTATTTCTATTTATTTATTTATTTGTTTTAACATTGCATTGATGACTATTCATTGTACAGCTCTAAAAAAGCTGATTAAAAGCTATTGTTAAACAAACAAAGGCGTAAAAAGGACTGCAGCTGGAAGAAGCTAAGTGAAACATTTGTAGATGACGTTTTATTGGGGGTGGGAATTAGGTTAGTAAACCTGAACACGTTAAGATAGACAGTGACCTTCACCCCACTCCACTACTTTATATATATATATATATATATATATATATGGTAGTCAGCTATTCAAAGCACATATAGGAAAGATTGCCCCCTACTGGTGCAGATCTCAAATTGTGAGTTTGTGTGTATTCCCCAAAACACAACTTAAATGCGCCAGTGTTTAAGTTACCGTACCTTTCCTTTCACTTCTACCTGGAAAACATCAATCAATTACTGAATAAACTATTTTAAGGCAGGGACATTAAGAAAAAATAATACTGGTTGCATTTTTACCTTTGCTCAGTTCACATCCAGGATAAAGTCTTTGTGCCCAATCTAACCATTTTAAACTGCCCCTTGAAATCTTGGGGTCTTAAAACATCATTATCAATATGATAAAATACTGTAAGATGAAGAAAGTAGATAACCCAATACCTGGCCATGGAGAAACATCTGTGAGTAAGCTTGTGGGAATCTTCAAGTTTTGCAGAGCTCCACTTGGTCAGATAAGACAGATCAGTAGCTCAAAACCAGCATCCATCTTTTCTTTTGAATCATTGACTAGTTTGAGTCACTAACTTCGCACTTTAAGTGGCAAATGTGTTTGCCCCATTGATACTGGTGGTTCTCACAGTAAGCATATAAAATAGGGATAACGTATACACATCTGGGTACTTTGATTAAGCCAGACAGGACCAGCATCAGGGGTCAGCATCACTGGGCATTTACCAATGTCCACATTTATTTATTTGTTTGTTTGTTTGTTTGCAGCATTTTTACCCCGCTCTTCAGCCGAAAAAGGCTCCCGGAGCAGCTTACAAAGATTAATATTAGACAGTCCCTGCCCTCAGGCTTACAATCTAAAGGACGTGACACAAAAGGAAAAGGGATTGGGAGGGAGGAGGAAGAAGAAGACACATCCCAACAGCGGGTCCACTACTGACCCCCAGAGCCCTGTCCTTGCTTCTGCTCTTTTTCCTTGCCATCACTGCCTGTTCACTTGCCCTTATAGGGACGTACAAATCAGCAAAACTCAAGCTTGCTGAAGTTCACTGAATTCCATCTTGAAGCTCATTCCAACTTAAGTCTGTATCAGATTGCAAGCATTGCTTTTTTTCCCTTTCATGTGAAAATCCGTGCTTATTTTCATGCGTATTTTTCTAAATGTATGCATCAGTTGTGCGCCCCTTTGAAACATATGCATTCTTCTCTCATTGATTGAAGTGCATTTGTGCGTATTTTTCAAAAGTATGGTTTTTTTCATGCGCCTTTTTCAAATGTACGCATGCTGTTGAACACATTTTGGGGGGCGGCTGCTGCAAATCACATTGCAAGCTTGAAAATGTACAGACTTCGACCACAGATTGTGTCCGGGTCCATGTTCAGTCTGGCCAGTGCAAACTGGGTGAATCCTGATAAAAAAAATGAGCTGAAATGAATTTCTCATATATGCCTACTAAAGATGTGAGCTGCGTCAAGAATCAGGTGAATGTACAGTAGCCTCCACTTGCCTTACCCTCTCCTTCTGAGCAGTGGTGTGGATTGAACCCAGAGGGAGAAGCAAGCAAACAGGTAGTCGTGACAGTGAGGGGGTCCCACTGAGGGCATCTTGCCCAAGGCCCCCCAAAATCTGGAGCTGATACAGAGGTCAGGGTCCACAGACACGTGGACATGTGTGTTTATGGACACATGCATGTCTCCCACACTTTGTGTTTGCTACAGGAAATACCAGTGTACACAGATCAAACATGTCTACTGCATAAAGTGATCCGAACTACATTAGGCTGGGTGGAAAGGCAGAAGAGTCTCTGGAGACTCTCCCTAAGATGATGCTGAGAAAAGCGATGCCTTAAATAGAACTCCTCACAGATCCCTTGATGTGCGATCCAGTTCAATCTAGGTCTCACATGCTCAGCAAGTGATTCATAACTTGTTTTGTCCCCAGTGGATTGGCCCTCATTTTGAGAACCGTCCCTCATTTTAAAGCTCGTCTGCTAAGATACAGGATTAAGGCTACGGTCCCAGACCCCGTACAGCAGGGGTGCAAAACCGCAGGTCCAGGGTCCCAATCCAGCACACTGGGAGTCCCCAGAAAACCACACCCACTTCCCCTTTACCCCAACCACTGATCATTTGGTGGTTCCCCAGCTTTTGTGCACTTTCCCTCATTCTAGAAGGTTGAAATGCCTCTCCGAAGGCTTAATTACTGGCAATAAAAAACTTTAAGTTAAATTGTGCTGACATTTTTTTTAGTTTTGACCCCATCCCTCTTTATTTATTTATTTATTAATTATATTTATCAATCGCCCATCTGGCCGGTCACCCGGCCACCCTGGGCGATGTACAACCAAAATACAGCAAAACAACACAATAAAATATAATAATTAAAACAATATAAAAAATTCTCATTAAAAACCTAACCCACCCCATATTCCCGCCTGAACAGCCATGTTTTTAATGCACGGCGGAAGCTCATCACGGAGGGGGCATGGCGAAGGTCACTAGGGAGGGAGTTCCATAATGTGGGGGCCGCCACAGAGAAGGCCCTCTTCCTAGTCCCCACCAGCCTGGCTGCTCTGGCTGATGGGATAAGGAGAAGGCCATCCGTGGCAGACCTTGTTGAGCGGCCTACTTGATGTTGCTGGAGGCGCCTTAAGATAAGCTGGGCCGGAGCCGTGTAGGGTTTTAAAGGTCAAAACCAACACCTTGAATTCGGCTCGGCAAGCAACTGGTAGCCAGTGCAACTCATTAAGCACTGGCGTGATGTGATCACGCCGGCGGCTGCCCTTAATCAGGCGAGCCGCCGCGTTCTGTACCAGCTGAAGCTTCCGGACCGTCTTCAAGGGTAACCCCATGTAGAGCGCATTACAGTAGTCTAGGCGAGAGGAGACCAAGGCATGAACCACTGATGGGAGCAGGTGATTAGGAAGGTAGGGGCGCAGCTGCCGTATCAGATGGAGTTGATACAGCGCCGCCCGGCTCACAGCTGCCACGTGAGCCTCCATGGACAGCTGGGAGTCTAGAATGACCCCCAAGCTGCGGACCTGGTCCTTCAGGGGTAGATGTACCCCATTCAGCACCAGATCAACATCCCCTAACCTTCCCTTGTCCCCCACCAGAAGTACCTCGGTCTTGTCGGGGTTCAGTTTCAGCATGTTCCTTCCCATCCAGCCAGCCACTGACTCCAGGCACTTGGACAGGGTCTCAACGGCCAACCTCGGTGAGGACTTAAAACAGAGGTAGAGCTGCGTGTCATCCGCATACTGATGACACTGCACCCCAAACCTCCTGATGATAGCTCCCAGCGGCTTGAGGTAGATGTTGAATAACATCGGGGAGAGGATGGAACCCTGCCAAGGCGACCAAGGCCGTCTCCGTCCCATGTCCAGACCTGAAGCCCGACTGGCACGGATCTAAATAATCGGCTTCATCCAAGTGTGCCTTCAACTGAGCACCCACCACCCGCTCGATCACCTTGCCCAGAAATGGTAAATTGGAGACTGGGCGAAAGTTGTTTAAATCCTGGGGATCCAAGGAGGGCTTCTTTAGAAGCGGTCTTATTACTGCCTCCTTGAGGGCTGATGGCATCACTCCCTCCTCGAGGGAGGCATTCATCACCGCCTTGATCCCCTCACCCAGTCTCTCCCTGCAGCTCATGATGAGCCAGGACGGGCAAGGATCAAGCAAGCAGGTGGTCGGCCTCACAGATGAAAGCACCTTGTCCACTTCATCAGAAGGAAGAAGACGAAACCGATCCCACAAAACCGGTCTGCCATTGGCCTCCTCCCGCTCACTCCCTGTGTCCACGACGTACGATATCCCACTCCTAATCTTGCCTTTGGCACTGCCTTTGGCACTGCCCACCCACTGGAATGCATCCTCTGAAATCGAATTTGGACCTTGGGCTGAAAGACGTTTTGCATCTCTGCCCTATACCAATCTTGCCTGCAGGGAGAGCTTGGAGGGAGCAGCCCCTTCCCTGCACCCATCCACATCAAGATTGCTTTTAGCCAGGGATGGGGACTCGGACTCCAGGACTCAACTCGTGAGTCGGATTGAGTCCCCCCTCTGACTCGACTCGGACTCGAGTCCCAATATTTTTAATGGGACTCGAGACTCGACTCGGGACTCGGGACCAAGGACTCTTCAACATCCCTGGGCTGTGCCAGAAGGAGTGGAGAGGAGTGCGATCGCCAGCGAAGAGTGAGGGTGAAATTGTGATGAAACCTCACCGTTCCAGAATGGGGGGCAAACATTTAGAAAAAATAATGTTCCTCAAATACAACATGGATAAGTTTTAGGAAGTACAGCAAGTTTATTTTTTAAAATCATTTTCCTAAAATGCAACCTTTCAGACATTTTGGGTTTGGCTGCCTCTGCCTGCCTGTCTGGGGTTCCCTGCCTCCTCTGCCTGCCTGGTCTCTTCATAACCAGTTCCACAGTTTGAATTGTCCACTTGGATGGGAGACCCCTCCTCTAGTTTCCTGCATTGAGCAGGGGGTTGGACTCGATAGCCTTGTAGGCTCCTTCCAACTCTATGATCTATGAAATCTATAAGACAATGGCCTCTGCCTGCCTGCTTTGGGGTTCCCTGCCTCCTCTGCCTGTCTGGTTATTTTGGGTTTGTCTGCCTGGTCTGTTCTTGCCAAAATCAGTTGCAGAGTTTTGAGATAAAAAGGCACACTTGTGCCTAGAATTTATTTAAGCCACACATCTGAAGTAGCCTGATTTTGTTGGGGGAAAACCCCATTGATTTTAATAGGGACTCATGGAGTCAGCTTTGGGAGTGACTCGGGACTTGGGACTCGGGAGTCACCATTTTGGACCAAGGACTCGGACTCGGACTCGAGACTCGGGTCCAAGGACTCGTGACTCGACGCCAAGGACTCTTCAACATCCCTGCTTTTAGCATTGGGGAAATAGAAATCTTACCTGCAGGGATCACAGAGGAGGGTGATCAGGCATCAGCTGGGCTGCAGGAAACAGATCCCACTGCTGTTAGCCAGGAAACAGCAATCTTTATCAGGATTGCTGTGGGGGCAGGTGAGGTTAAAGCCTCTCCCTTAGCAATTTTGCCTGCTGGGATCACTGGGAGGGGGGGGTGAAGTTCAAGTGCCTCTCCCTCCCGCAGCTATTTTAATCAAGACGGCTGTTTCCTCAGAGGCTCTAACCTTGCCCACCTCCACACACACCCCCAACAGCAATCCTGAGGAAGATCCCTCTTTCCCCACTGCTGACAGCAGTCTGTTCCCTGCAGCTCAGCCGATGCCTGATCACAGGGGAACACAGGAAGCTGCCTTATACTGAGTCAGACCCTTGGTCCATCTAGCCCAGTAGAGTCAACACTGACTGGCAGTGGCTCTTCAGGGTCTCAGTCAGTTTCCCCCAGCCCTATGTGGAGATGCCGCAGATTGAGCCCAGAACCGGCATGCAAAGCATGTGCACTACCACTGAGCCACAGTGCCCTCCCCCCTATCAGTTGGGCTGAAGATGTCCAGCCCACAAGCAGCACATGAGGGCAAAACCCCTTCTTTGCTGTTGCCTCTAAAGCAGTGTCCTCCAACCTTGGGTCCCCAGATGTTTTTGGCCTACAGCTCCCAGCATGCCCCAGCCAGCTATGCTGGCTGGGGCATGCTGGGAGTTGTAGGCCAAAAACATCTGGGGACCCAAGGTTGGAGAACACTGCTCTAAAGCAAGTGATATTCCGCGGCATATTGCCACTGAATTGGAAACATAAGAAGTCTAATTCACGGAAACCACAATATAGTCTTCATTTTAATGACAATTCCAAACGCTTTTAGACACATTTGAGGTCTAGCAGCAAAAATACAGATGTTTCCCAACATTGGCTGGAAAAATCTAGATCTCTTTCAAAGGAAAAAACTCACACACAGACACACACACACTCAATGCCCTGGAAGAAATTCTGTCAATTGATGGGAAAAGATACTTGTACTGTGGCAGGTTCTTTTTAGGAGACACATCGCTATGCATCTCAGTTGGTGTCCACACAATGTGAAGTCATACGGCAAATTGTGCACATCTGGTTTCCAAACTTTGTTCCTACAAAAGCAACAACAACAACAACAAAAACCATCCTGTTTGAGCATCCAGATTTTAATCGGCTGGTGGCAGTCACTCTCCTTAGGTCTTGAGAAGGCAAGATGGCACTACATTCACATGTAGTTCACCAAACCCTTCACGCTGACTCCCGTTCTCAAGAAGGCTGAGTGTCATCTTCAGCGTCCATACCTGCACGCACCTGAAAGCGTGGCTTCCAGTAATGAACATGCTGTAGGTAGAGATTTCTTGACATTATCCCTTCAGACATGCACGCACATGTGAACGATACAACACCAAAACACCTACAAAATCCACAGAGTTTGGTCTGGTTGATTAATGTGACGACCTGATCTGAGAAGGGAGCGGACACTTCTTTTTAAGAATAAATTCTGAAACCAGAGTTATTACTGCCTCCCCCCCCCCGCCCCATTCCTCTTATTATTCGTGTATAAGAGTGTGGAAAGGGAAAGAAGAAGAGGCAAAAAAGAAAAATCTTGGAGGACGGGCTCTAGCATCATAGTGTTATTATCTTGCCTTCTTTTTTTTTTTCTTGCTTCAAGGCCAATAACTTTTGGAACACAAACAGTCTAGTAAACTTCTGAACTGCTCAACCCTGTGGTTGGTGGGTGCTTGCTCTCTGCCTGCCAACTCCAGTCCACCCACAGATTCCAAAAGGCCCAGAACAAAAAAACAGACTCCATTTTTTCCATATTTGACAAGCAGTTTGTTTCTGTCTTCCTCGTACCCTGTCTCATTTCTGGTTCGTTTTCAAAACAACAACAACAACAACAACAAGAGACTATATCCTGCAGCGTCTGCTACCCTTTGCCCCTGCCACATCCCCAGTGGGGAAAATGAACATGTTTATATCGGCTGTGTCTTGCACAAAGGATGTGTGTGTGTGTGTGTGTGTGTGTGTGAGCATGCTCCAAAGCTGACCCTCTGCTGCTACCAGATGTTCAGGCTGAGATGGTTGACAAGATGACTGGGTTGCTTCTGGTGATTATTCTGCAAAACATTTGGAGGAAGGAAGAACATCTGACAAACGAGAGGGCGGATAACCAGACAAGCTAAGAAATATATTGAGGTATTGCTTGGCTAAAACTCTGCTAGCTTTTGCCTCAGTTTTGCTAATACAGTAATACCTTGGATTGCAAGTAACTTCGTTTGAGAGCATTTTGCAAGACAAGCAAATTTTTAAATATTTATTTAAAAAATTTTTTACTTGATATACAAGCGACGTCTTGCAATACAAGTACTGTAGTACGGCTTAAATTAAAAATCTCTGTACAAATTTTTTTGGGGGGGATTTCGTTTTGATATAAGAGTGTTTTGGATTACAAGCATGTTTCCGGAACGAATTATGCTCTCAATCCAAGGCATGACTGTAGGTATTCCCACAGTCATTGAGAAGGATTTTAACCCACGGAGTGTTGATTAACAGCCCAATCGTATGCATGTTTACTCAGACGTATGTCCCACTCAGTTAAATGGGCTTGCTCTCAGATAATCATAGACAGAATTGCAGCTTAAGGTGCAGTCCTATAGACACTTACCTGAGAGTAAGTCCCACTGAACTCAAAGACATGATAGGATTGCATTATAACGAGCTAGCTGCAGTGTCACCCTATACATTTCAAAAGAACCAATATTTGATTACTAAGTTGGCTTGTTTCAAATGTGAGGTTTGTAGGTATATTGCATCTACAAGATGTTTACTCACAGACCGGCTGTGTTGCGTGAGCCTTCAGAAAACTGTGGAACAAACCTAAGAAAACATCTATTTATCAGGGTTCTCTAGACTGCAATAGTTCAAACAGCAACTTTTATTGCTGTAGTTTACGTTGTGGTAGTACTGTTTTTATGATATATCGTATTAGGATTTTAAAAGATTATGTACACCACCCTAAATATATTTAAATAACTAACACATATTTGAATAAAATAAGAGAAGGCTTTAGGATTAGTCAATACAACTAAGCAAAGGAAAATTATGATATCATCATACATCACTGAAAGCCAGTATGGTGTGCCGTGATTTATTTATTTATTTATTTATTTATTTATTTATTTATTTATTACATTTATACCCTGCCTTTTTTCCTACAAGGAACCCAAGGCGGCTTACATAATCCTCCTCCTCCTCCTCTCCATTTTATCCTCACAACAACCCTGTGAGGTAGGTGAGGCTGAGAGAGTCAGGGACTGGCCCAAAGTCACCCCAGTGAGTTTCATGGCCGAGCGGGGGACTAGAACCCGGATCTCCCGAGTCCCAGTCCGACACTCTCGCCACTAGGCCACACTGTCTCTCAGCCTTCCCCAACCTGGTGCCCTCCAGATGTTTTGGACTTCAGCTCCCAGGATTCCTGGCCATTGACCATGCTGGCTCACCTTTTGACAGCTGTCAAGAGAAAGCAAAGTAAAGAAAAAAAACCCTGTTTGGAGCATCTCTGGGACAATGTCCAGGGTAGGTACTTGATGCCCTTTGACAGCAGGTTACCCCCCCGCCGCCCCCAGGACACTGCCCAGCCGAGGACATTCCCATTTTCACACTCATGGAACTGCACACCTCTGCAGTTACACAAGTGCAGCTAAACATTTTTTTTTTTTAAAAAAAATATCAAAATATTTGTGCACAGTGTGGATGCAAAAGAAAAAAAAAAGTTTGCCAAGCAGTGGCAGCCCCTCCAATGTGCTGCTGGGGCACTTTGAAGGGGCTGTCACTGGCTTTCAATCAAAACAGAGTTTGCAAAAACTGGCTGTCAGACCAGAGATAGCAATTTCCAGGGGGGGAAAGTTAAAGGGGGGGGCGCTGCGGCAAGCGAAAAGAGCTCACGATTACAGTGGGGGACGCCCAGCCAGTGACAGTCACCCCAAAGAGCCACGTGGGCACTTGGGCACTTGAGATGGCTGGCACTGGCGGTGGCCTGGGTGAGCCTGGCGAGAGCGGCCGGCAAAGGTTTTTTGCCGCTCTTGCCGGGAGACTCACTTACCACTTCCCTTCACCCACATTGGTGATGGACGGTCACCCAGGTTCAGACAACACGCCTACCAATTGTGGGTGAAACAACACGTACAAGTTATGGGTTGTCAGGGTGTCTTGTTGCCCACAAAGTCACCCTGCGGAAACGGTCCGGGTTTGCGTGACACGACAACCCACCGTGGCTCATAAGCCATAGTGGGTTGTCGTGTCATGCGAGCCCAGCCATTGAGTGTGGGTTGACTGTGAAGTTGGCTTATGTTTAGGGTCACTGCTCTTTTTATATATCCGATTTGTTTTTATTAGAATGTTGTAAATAATACCGAAGTAGCTGCTCCATGCGCTTAAGTCCCTTCATCACTTTTGATTTGATCCATCCTAATCGACATGAGACATACACAACTGACACTATATTCACAATCAGCTTGGCCTGAAACATCTGGCAAACACTGGATGCCCTAAACGTCAGGAAACTCCCTTTTGATGTTCTGGTTGGTCAATTTATTCTCATAAAATTTTTATTACGTTCAGTGACCATAGGGCCTTTGGCCCAAATACTGGGATAACTGGTGTATCCATCATAGAGATCTGAAAGCTGGCGTCATTCTTTATATAACCCTGAGAAGGAAATTCCCATATTCTACTTCTTTCGTTGATACATTATATTTGTTTATCACCTGGTTTATTTTCCCCTCAGGGATGTATCATACCTCCACTCCAGTCAATCTTAAATTTGATTGGTGTTGCCTTGGATCCTGTGTGAACAGTGCCTTGTTCCTGACAGCATCACCTCATATTCTTGAGAATGTCCCTCCACTATGCTATGAGTAGCTCCAACTTCACCCCTTCTCAGGCTGTCTTTGTTTACCACAGAGAGGAAAACTACTTGCTGTCCACAAAGTCGAGTAGAGGCTCCCTTTGGGATATTCATTGAATAGGATTTTCCTTGCATGGAAAAAAAATGGGAAATGTACCCTCATTCATACAGTGTGTGTGGACATTGCAGAAGCAAGATATGTCCCACCAATAAGCACTTAACAGGACTATCTAACAAGCTTGCTTTCGTTCATGGGAATCCAACCCAGGCATACTGCCATTTTACCTCTTCTCCTTTCTCTCTCCCACCGCTCTGGCTTCTCTTCCTGGCCAGTAAAAACCCCCGTGGGGCTTATAGCGGACCCACGCTGCTCTCCAGCTAATGAATGCAACCTGTTCTGATGAATGTGAGGTTTATTTGTGAAGCCAGTAGGCTGACATTTCACATTTCTCACCATAAATCTGTGTAACACTTTATTTTAATTACTGGGACATTTTCTAACTTTTATTGTTTCTGGCAAAGGCATGAGGAATGAGCTCATTCATTAAATAAGGTATGTGAGCAATTTATTTGGGGAACACAGCACACCCTCCAACATTTCACAAATGAAAATGGGGAAACTCTCGTGCACTTTTAATACCCCTATTCTCACACTGGCTGATCACTCCTCCCCTCTGCCCAAATATTACACATTGCTGAGGCTCTTCTCTGCTTGTTGTATCGTCTATTTATTGACTGGAATAATGCCTGTCATGCACTGGCTTCTGAAACAGAGTGTGTGTTAGTAAAACTAGCTGTAATAGTTGCCTTTTGAAAAATAAAATGAAGAGTAGGATTTCAGTTTCACAATGGATCTGTTGTACTTAGTATAGAATAAACAAGGCTCAAAGATCTCAGCAATGTCTACTATCTGGATAGGTGATTGTGTCACAGGAGGGTGTGTGAAGTCCACCGACCAGAGCCAATTGCAAAATGGAGGCTCAGGGTGCTGACCCAATTCCCTACTGTACCCAATGAGCCATACACTGGATGTCCAGCATACACAAGTACAAAGCTACGTTGTAGTTACTACAGATCAGGGATTCTAACACAAAACTCTAAAACTGGCCATGAGAGCTGCACAAAGACCTGGTTAAAGGCAACCAATTAATACTCATAATTTACAGGTGAGGAATACCAAGGCTAAGAGATAAACTATTAGCCAAGTCGGCTATGGTAGGTAGACATTTATTTATTTATTACTTTACTTGCTATTGTTAAACTATGGGGAGTCAGAAATCTTTGCCAATTTACTGCAGAGATCTGCCTACCACTGATCTGAGTTTTTCCTAGATAGCGGCAACTTCCTATTTTCCGCTACCTATCTACCTGCCAATATGACTCATGTTCCCAGTGTCGTACTGTCTACAACTCTAGCTGAGTCTTTGTAAACATCTGTGTATACCCAGATGACATTGCTGCTATCTTTGTTAAATATTCAGATCGTGAATCTTATTAAACCTCCAAATTGTATCCATCCAATATTTAATAGCTGGAGCACATGTTGTCCCATTACTACGCATGCTATTCACTTCTGTGTGCTTACAGCTTCCCTCTCTAGTAAATTGGTGGAGGGCTGTGTGATGTTCTTTCATTTGTCAGTGATGAATTCAAGAACATTTGTTAGAATAAGAATTTATTTGTGACAGCCATAGCAGGCATATGTCCTGTGGGCCTCTGCACTAAAGCTTTTACACGGTTGCTTTCCCAGAGCTCTATGCACCTCTACTCCCAGCACCTCCTTTAACCTCTGGCTGGCCTTCTTCCAGTTTGGAGCCCTGCCCTGGCACTTCCTTATACCTGCAATGCTTATAGATTTCATAGATTTCATAGATCATAGAGTTGGAAGGAGCCTACAAGCCTATCGAGTCCACCCCCCCTGCTCAATGCTTAGGGTGCAATCCTATGACCGCAGGACATAGTCTAGACAGCCATAGGAGAGGTCAACGCACACTGAGGCCGGAGCTGGGAATCTGACCTCAGAGCGCCCTCCCTCCACCCTCGCAGCCAGTGCAGAAAGAACCACACTGGCTGCGGCTCCAAGGTTGGAAGACCAACCTCAGAGCCGGATATTCGTGGGCATTCTGGGGGGCTGAGAGGGGAGGAGAGAGACTCCGCCATGACACGTGGTATCCCAGTGGTGCCCCAGCCTGTCCTCCTTGAGCTCTGGGGCAAAAGACTTAGACGGCCAAAACCGGTTGTCTAAGCCTTTTCCAGGGCGGGAGGAGCGCAGAGGCGAAAGCCTTCTCCAGGGCAGGAGGAGGGGCAGAGGCGACTTTCGCCTCTGTGCTCCTTCCGGCCTTAATAGGATGCTCACAACCCGAGTTCGGAGGGTTACAGGCAGCCACATTGGACTGAGCTGTTAGAGAATGATCACCACAAGTTGCACCAGCAGTAGAATCATATAGTTGGAGGGGGGCCTTGGAGGCCTTTTAGTCCAACCCTCCCACCCACCACCCACCCCTCGATACAAGAAATCCAGAGCTACTCCCAACCGATGACTGTCCAACCCGTTTGAAGACTTCTAGCAAGGGAGAGCCCACCATCCCCCTAGGTCAGTGATGGCGAACCTATGGCACGCGTGCCACAGCTGGCACGCAGGGACCCCTCTGTGGGCACTCGAGCCATTGGTTGCCAGATCGCGAAAAGACCGTCCCCTTCTGCATACAGCATCGGGTTTCCATAGTAACTCCTCTCCACTCATTCCTCGCTGGCCTCCACAGGCAGGCAAACTCCAAACATCTCCACCCCCAGAAGCGGACTGCGCAGGCACCCAGCCCTCCTTCTAACTGAACAGACAGCTCAGAAGCACAGCACGTGCGCGCCCGAATCTTTGCGCGCCTGGTGAAGAGCCATGCCCTGAGACAGAGCGGGGCGCAATTAGCTAGTGCCCCCTCCTCCTTCCTGCCAAATTTAAGGCACTTTGAAATAAATAAGTTGGTTTTCTGTTGCAGTTTGGGCACTCGAGCTCAAAAAGGTTCGCCATCACTGCCCTAGGTAATTGGTTCCATTGCTGAACTGCTCTACCACCGTTATCTTTTATTTGTAAATTTTTTGGTATTTATATGAAAACATCAGGTACAGAAGTTTTGAACAAGTTACAATGAGCCAAGTTCCCAGTCCCCATCCTGAACATGCATAGCATTGCATCTTAAATCACCGCTCAGCCATGAAGCTCTCGGAGGGACCTAGGACCAGTTAGTTACCATCTCTCAGTCTCATAGAGCTGTTGTGAGGATAACATGATGTAGGAACCACGACGTGCACTGCCTTCAGCTCTTTAGAGGAAAGGCGGGATGTAAATATAATAAATAAATATGAATAAAAATAAATTTAACAAGGTGTGGGGTGGTGGTGGTGGGCGGGAGGGAGGGAATACTATCTAAGCCTGATGTCAGTCTTGGGAAGTTTCTTCCACATAGTATCTTTTATTTTGTTTAGGTTCTTTTTTTAACAGAAGCAGATGGTGAAAGAAAGCATGCATAGGAGAGAAGGAAAGAACTAAAAGTGGCCCCCATTTTGCAGGCTGGGATCAAAAGTGGGCCTGGGGCCTGAAAAGAACGAGGATTGCTGCCCCTAGGACACTGGAGCTAATAATGTAGCTAGTCTATTTTGAGCTTTGAATTTCCAAAAATTGTAGCGCAGTATTGCCTAAATTTCCACGACACACTGACAAAATTACAAACTTGCAATATCAAGAATACCGAATGCGCCCCTCACCAAAGCTGTAGGTGAATGCATTTTTAAGGCAAACTAATCACCAGTGCACATCTCTCCCCATGCCCTCACTAAAACCGTGTAACCAGAGAAGGTCCTGCAGTTCATTGCAAGGGAATGGTTCGTTTGGGATGAGGTGGGTGGGGGAGCCTTGCTTCATTTCTACCCCTTAGCTAGAAATAGATAGAACGAGCACTTGATGGGAAAGAAATGCATTTATCCTGCAAATACAGTAATACCTTGGATTACAAGTAACTTGGTTTGAGAGCGTTTTGCAAGACAAGCAAAATTTTTAATATTTGTTTAATTTTTTTTGACTTGATATACAAGCGTCGTCTTGCAATACAAGTACTGTAGTACGGCTTAAATTAAAAATCTCTGTACAAATTTTTTTGGGGGGATTTCGTTTTGATATCAGAGTGTTTTGGATTACAAGCACCTTTCCGGAACGAATTATGCTCTCAATCCAAGGCATGACTGTACTGCCATTTGAGGGCTGGGAAGATATCACTGCTCTACAGTAAAAGAGTAACCTTGAGGAAAGGTATCTGAAAATTTGACATTAACAGATGAAAAGTGGGGAGAGACCCGTAAATGACCCTGAAGCACCTAACATCGCAGCACTGTGGAAACGAAGCGCTTTTCTACATGAGGCTTTTAACCTGCCACTTTACCGAGACTTCTGCTTCCAGATTCTTTGCAGGATTAAGGTCAGCTCCTTAACACGATTCCGTCCCCCCAAGGGGTTTTCTTTCTCTGCCTTTCTAGATGTTCCATTATACAACCACTAGGTGGCACTGTGGTATAGCAGAATTGTGCAAATACACTAGGGGTTCATGTCACCATTCAGAGATATACGGTACCAGACTTTCCTCGTTACAGAAAAAACAAACAAACAAACACTGAAGTGGTTGCAAAGCACAAGAGAGGACCTGGAGGATGACGACGTTGTGTAAAGCACACGCAAACTACCATGGGTGAGGAATCATGAACACACAATAAATGCCTCGTGTAGAACTAAGCTGGGGTGGACCTGATGGGAGATGACTGGGAGCCCCACATAAGTAATGGGATACAACATACAAGTATAAACAAATAAATATTTACTGCACAATAAAGTGATAATCTGGATAGACGAAGACTGTATATTATGTTAAAATAATCAAATTAAAATTAGGGCTCTCAATAAAAAAAAAATCTTAGTCAAGTAATCCTATGAGTTTCGGATCAATTAATTGATCAATTAAAGCAGAGGTGGGGAACCTTTTTCCTATGAAGGGCTGTTAGCTCATGGGAAAAATCAATCAGGGGTCTCAGCTAATGGAGAGAGGAGCCAGAGCTGATGATGGACAGAAATTGCAGCATTGCATAGCCTTCGCTCTCTCTGCCACTCCATTCTTTCTCTACCTCTTTTGTGCACTCACATACACATGAAGCAGAAGAGAAGGAAATTCCCAGAGGGGCAGCCCAAAGAGCAAGGGTGGGCCTGCAACATCCAGATGATGCTGAGGGCCACATGAGATAAAGCGGAGCTATGTAGCTCTTGGGCCACAGTTTCCCCATTTGTGATTAAAAGTGAAACACCTTTGCATATGAAGGAAACAAGTTTTGAAGAAGAAAAAGCACACCTCCCTTTAGATCAGTGCTTCTCAATTATTTTCTGTCATGCCCCCCCTAGGAAGAAGAAAACATTTCGCGCCCCCCCCCCCCCGCGACTGTAAACCAACTTATTTATTTCAAAGTGCCAACACTGCAATTAAACCTGAATACTGGGTTTAGTATTAGTTTAGTAAAAACAACTCATACAGTTGTCTGAACTAATTAACATATTTTGTCTTAAAAGAAAAACACAATAACAGGGCTTTCAATGATACAAACAGTTTTTTATTGAAAAAAACATCAACTCAATTTTTTTAAATAGTACTACATTGTACACATAGCCTGAAGGTAATTTAGGGGGAAAGAGGGGGGGATTGTGAAGAAGCCAGGGAGAATGTGGGGAAAGGAGGAGGAGGTGCTGGCTAGGAGGGAATGAGGTGGCTGGGGGGCACGAATGAGGCGGCTGCATGGGAACGCACGGCAGGGATGTAATACGAGCCTTACCTGGGCTCTTCCGAGTTCCTGCGGCGGCCCGATCTCACTCTTCTGAGCGGCGTGGAGCGTTCTCCGCGCCGCTCAAGCTGCTGCTGCCGCCGCCCGTCGCTCTTCTGAGCGGCGCAGAGCGTTCTCCGTGCCGCTCAAGCTGCTGCTGCTGCCGCCGCCCGTCACTCTTCTGAGCGGCGCGGAGCATTCTCCGCGCCGCTCAAGCTGCTGCTGCTGCCGCCGCCCGTCACTCTTCTGAGCGGCGCGGAGCATTCTCCGCGCCGCTCAAGCTGCTGCTGCCGTCCGTCGCTCTTCTGAGCGGCGTGTTCTCCGCGCCGCTGAAGCCTCTGGACCCGCCGTCGCAGCCCGTCGCGTCATGCCCTGTGCGCTGGATCCCCGCGCTCTGTTTTTGGCGGCGGCGGGGGGGGAACCAGGGCAGCAACAGGACTTAAACAGCCCAGTTGCCCTGGTTCCCCCCCGCCAAAAACAGAGCGCGGGGATCCAGCGCGCAGGACATGACGTGACGGGCGGCGGATCCGGCGTGCAGGACATGATGCGACGGGCAGCGGCGGGTCCAGCGCGGCCCGGCACGGAGGCAGCAGGTAGGCCCGTCGTCCCCGTCCGCCGCATCGCTGCCTCACGCGGGCCTACCAATTGGTTTGGCCAATCAGGCGCGCCCCCCTTTACGGAGCCTCGCGCCCCCCCAGGGGGGCGCGCCCCACTATTTGAGAAGCACTGCTTTAGATGATCCTGTGACACAGTGAATGCTGTGAATGCTTGGCCAAGTCCTGTGCAAAGGGTCTTCAGTTGGGAGTTAGGTGGGAAGGTGGGAAGGCTGCCGATTCTAGGTCCTACTATTCCTGCAGCACGTAAGAGAAGTCACCTGCTTGGGTTAAAGGTTAGGGTGAAGGTGTTGACACAACCCTGAAGGCGCGCAAGCCTCCTGGAAAAGCAGAGCGCTTCACTTGTGTGAGATGGAAGATTTAAAATCCTGCTCCCCTGTGCAAACGCCCATAAATCTACACACAGAAGTTCAGACCTGTCTCTCCCACTCCACGCAGCATTCCAAGCGTATCGGATGTCAGCCTGTTCAGCCTCCTCCTTGCAGATCCCAGTAATAAGGAAATAACTCTGTAAACTCCACAGGTTGTTGTTCTACCTGTTTATTGACTATAGCAAGTATATTCTACAGAGCATACATCTCCTAATTACAGTCCATGTGCAGAGAATAATGCATAGCAAGCATTAATCCAGTGGAGCTAGTTGTTTACTCCACCTCAGCTAAGACGTTACATGATTGCATTAAGTCCAGCAAGCACTAGTCAGAAGACCAGAGAGAAGAAGAAGAAAGCAATTCCACCTCTCTCCAAAATGGCCACAGAACAGAAAGCTAACAAATCAGTACGTCACCAGAAAGTACAAACCATGTGACCAGCTCGTATTTCTTTCACACCTACTTTTCCCATGAGAAACAGGCAGGAAGTAGAAGACTAAACATGACTTGTTTACCAGCCATTCTGTACCTTACATATGTAAACAGTGTGCCACAGCTGGTGTTTGTGCTACATGTCACAACATAGGGCACATCTTTGGTTTATTAGAATTGACTATGCTTGGTATGTTTCATTAATAAATCACCTTGCTTGTTTAAAGCAGGGGTGGAGAATTTGTGGACCTCCAGGTATGGTTGGGCTGCAACTCCCATCATCTTTAGCTAGTCAATAGTGGAGGGTAATGGAAGCTGGAGTCCAACAACATCTCGGTGGTTTTATTAGGATTAGGATTAGAATTTCCTTCTCTCAGGAGAATTCTATGATTCTAAGTTGCCCACCCCTGCTAGAAAGCATAGCTGGTGCGGTCCGATGGGATTCTCAATACCAGCATCTCACCCCACGGTCCTACCTTGGGCCTCAAAGCCAAGTTACTAGAGCAGTGTTCTCCAACCTTGGGTCCCCAGATGTTTTTGGCCTACAACTCCCAGCCAGCATAGCTGGCTGGGGCATGCTGGGAGTTGTAGGCCAAAAACATCTGGGAACCCAAGGTTGGAGAACACTGTCCTAGAGAGCCCTACTGCTCCATGTTCAGTAGGTGGTGGCAGCAATAACATCCACTGGGTTACTTGACTGCAGGTTAACATTCAGTAACGAAGGTGGGACGCTCAGATGCCCACTTAAGCATGGCTTTCCTTGTGACACCCCCCGCCCCCAGGGTGCCAGGGTACAGAGAGAACTCTCTGAAGGACCCCAGGGTACATCACGCATTTTTTTTTTAAATTGATAAGCTTATTAAACATGAATCTGTTTAAATGTGCTGCCCAATTAATCAAGGGCACCTGTTTAGCCAGTCTAATGGAGAAGGGACAATTGTCTGGTACTTTCTTGTCACCAGTAGTCCTAAGCACTGAAACCATCACATTGCCTGGCAGAGCCCAATTTGAATGTCTTCAAACCCTCCTCCTCCATAATCAGAGTCATCTTAAGACTCTGATTTATTTATTTATTTTATTTATTATTATATTTGTACCCCACTTTTTTTCCTTCAAGGAATCCAAGGCGCCTTACATAATCCTCCTCTCTATTTTATCCTCACAACAACCCTGTGAGGTAGGTTAGGCTGAGAGTCAGTGACTGGCCCAAAGCCACACAGTGAGTTTCATGGCTGAGCGGGGACTAGAACCCGGATCTCCCGAGTCCCAGTCCAACACTCTCACCACTACGCCACACTGGCATTTTTCTGATTGTTGACTTAGCTTAATAAAGGTATGACACTATATGGATTTTGGAATTTTTCTTATGGCCACCACAGCTGTCTTTGTTTTGTTTTTGATGTTGTATTTGGAATAATACCATATTTATTGATTTATTATTGATTTAAAGCATTTAAACCCTGCTTTGCAGCCAGAAAGGCTTCCCGAGTGGCTTCCAGATCAATAAAAACAAGACAGTCTGTTCCCGCAGGCTTACAATGCAAAAGACCATGACACAAAGGAAAAAGGGATGGGGAGGGAAAAGGAAAACCAAAAAAACTCAGGAACCCATTCTTAATATTAATATACTCATACATTAATATTATACGGATCTCGTAATGACCAGCCATAATGCAGATGTAATACTTCTGAACTGTAGAAAGGGAGGTGTTGTGTTCTTTCAATCTAGCTTCCCGTAAGGCCACACCATCCTCACTTCAGCACCCCAATGATAAACCCACACACCTGCAAGTGTGCCAGGCACGGAGGAGGTGCACCACATTAAATGTGCCAGCACAGTAAATAACTGCAGACAACTCAAGCGAGTAATGTTAAATCAAACATAAAGTTAGCCTGAGGCATCAGGGCACCTAGAGCTGGAACAGGCTTGCGTTTGTTTATTTATTTGCGTACAGTGTTCGTATGCTGTTCTGCAAATACTGTTTAAAGCAATAAATGCAGAGAATGCACTTGGAGAAGAAGGGCTGTTTATCTGCGAGTGGTGGAACACCTGCCTAGCAGTGAAAAGGTGTCGGCTTCAATCCCTAGCATCTCCGGCTAGATGGACAAATAATCTGACCTAGTATAAGGCAGCTTTGTATGATGGACAAAATATGTATACCCCATCTCCCCTTCACATATGTGCCTGTCACTTCCTTTTTATTGACCTGTGGCTCACTTCTCCTCCATCCAGGCTGCCAACTGCCAGTATTGATTGGCCTGAGGGGTGAGACTTGACAAGTCTGACTTCTTCTTCTTCTTCTTTTTTTTTTTTTGGCAAAAGGTTTAGCTGTTCCAATGGTAGACTGAGGAGGCTGGCGGCTGCAATGAGAGCAGGGCTGTGTATCCACTCCAGATTTCACGCCACTGAACTTTTAAGGAGCCATCCATGGTGCTGAACCTAAAATTGGGGGGGGGAGGGTTCAGCATGAGCCACAACAGGCCTGTGGCTCACGCTGGCTCAGCTTGTCTGAGCGTGGAAAGCTAAGCAGGGTCAGGCCTGGTTATTACTTGGATGGGGGACCCCTCCTCTACTTTCCTGCATTGAGCAGGGGGTTGGACTCGGTAGCCTTGTAGGCTCCTCCCAACTCTTATGATCTATGAAATCTATGAAATCCAGAACGGATACACAGCCCTGCTGTCATTGGAGCCACCAGCCTCTACTGATGGTAGATCATCATCTGAAAATATGTGTGTCTCTGAGCACATGCATCGTAGCTATCAGTCACCATTAAGGAATCCTCACCACATACATGGGATTAGGACAATGGCTTCCAAATGAGGGAGTTATCTCCCAGGCAAGCTTGAAGCCCCGGCCACTCTTTTTAGAAGTTCAAAACGTGCTCCCGGGTGAAATCCCTATTTAGTAAGGCTGAAACGTTTAATTGATTTAATTGCTTAAAAGGTGTCCCTGATTAATTGGCGAAGAGGCTTGTTTGTTTTAAATAATTATTTTGATACAGATGCTTAGATAAACTGCAAGCACTGTATGGCAGACAACATCTTAAAAAGAGGCATCCTTGGTTCTCTTCTAAGCATAGGAGGAAATACCTCTTCTAAGAGGATGTCTTCTCTGACACACAGGCAGGCATAATTCAGAAACAAAGAAAGTAGGATTTTCCCCCTCCTCTTTAAAATTATTTTACTTTCACAATCAAACTAAGATTTATGTAATTGGGTGACATGTCTATCATTTGTGCTTCAGAAAGGGGCTTTTCTTCCCTATATTGCTTAAGGGTCAAAGTACACATGACACTAAACACATCTTGGGAGTCCCATGTCTGGGATTCTCCTACTCGCCCATTCTCTGCCTCATTTCCTAACAGCAGCCAGATAAGAATCTGGTCTGAATCAGGGACTGTGGTGTTATCCCCTATCAATTTTCCCACTAAAAAAAATCCTCCTGAAGCTTTTATTTACCCATAAAGCTATTTGATGCTATTAGCAGCTTGCGGTGCAAATATCAGCTTTTGAGAGATTATTTTCAGCAGGAAAACAGTGTGGGTCAGTTCACATGTAACAGCAAATCGTGGGTTAATTACAAGCAAGATTGGCTGGGTCGTAGGTTGTTGAGTGTGTGACATGTGAATCCGGAGCACTTGGTTGTTACTGTTAAATAGAACTCCGCATGCTTCCAGGCACTAGGGGGTGATAAAGAACAAGTTGTGTCAAAAGCTGCTTGTCTTGTTCATTCCCCCTTGTTGTCCTGTAACTTGATCAGTTCCTTTCTCCTCCTCCCTCCCCTTCTTCTTCGCCTCTACAACAGGCAACATGTGCTCTGTCCCTGAGAGAAGCAAGTAACCAATCTCATGCCTTTGCACGCCCCCAGCGTTAGCGGGTGCTTGTAGTTAAACAGTTAGATAGCCTTCTTCGACAATGTGTATAAATGCATTAATAAAGGAAGCTGATTTGAACTTCTTCAAAACTGGCTATAGCCTGCGTTTATTCCAATACTAGATGCTTTATATATGGTTTGTTTTTTTTTAACATTTATGGTGAATTTTAAAGTTTTACTATTTGTATAATAATGAACCTTTGTATGTCCCAATGTAGATTGTGTATAATTATGTACGATTGTGTACAAAGTGGTTTTGGTCTATGCCCGTAAATAAATAATCTAATCTACTAAATGCTGTGTTACCATGCTTCGTCTATATAAGTCAACTCTGCTGTAAGTCACACCAGACTTTCCAACAGTTACAACCCAGGCCCAGCAGTCAACCCAACAACAAACCATGGCTTAACCGTTTAGCCCCTAAACAACCCAGTGCTTTGGGTTCACATGTCATGCGCAACAACCTACGACCTGACAAATCGTGGGTTGCTGATTAAAAGTGGAAGTGAGGTGCGTGATTAACCCAAGATTTGCTGTTATGTGTCAGGGATGGGGACTCGGACTCGAAGACTCGACTCGTGAGTCGGACTGAGTCCCCCCTCTGACTCGACTCGGACTCGTCCCAATATTTTTAATGGGACTCAAGACTCGACTCGGGACTCGAGACCAAGGACTCTTCAACATCCCTGGGCTGTGCCAGAAGGAGTGGAGAGGAGCGTGATTGCCAGCAAAGAGCGCATGGAAGCGAGGTGTGCCGCTGCTCGGCCACTATGGACGGCTACCAGGAGTGCAGCCCCAACAGTGTGCCAAGATTTATTTTGATTGATGTGTTGCGTACTTGGGAGAGGCAGAAGAAGGACCTGAGATTACTCTGCATGGCTGCTCTGAGTGTGTTTCTGGTTCCAGCAAGTTCATCACCAGTGGAGCAGGTGTTCAGTGAGGGTGGAATTGGGATGAGACCTCACCGTTCCAGAATGGGGCCCAAACATTTAGAAAAAATCGTGTTCCTCAAATGCAACGTGGATAAGTTTTAGGAAGTACAGCAAGTTTATTTTTTAAAATCACTTTTCTAAAATGCAACCTTTCAGACATTTTGGGTTTGGCTGTCTCTGCCTGCCTGTCTGGGGTTCCCAGCCTCCTCTGCCGGCCTGGTCTCTTCTTGAGCAGTTCCACAGTTTGAATTGTCCAAGACAAAGGGCACTGCCTGCCTGCCTGCTTTGGGGTTCCCTGCCTCCTCTGCCTGTCTGGTTATTTTGGGTTTGTCTGCCTGGTCTGTTCTTGCCAAAATCAGTTGCAGAGTTTTGAAATAAAAAGGCACACTTGTGCCTAGAATTTATTTAAGCCACACATTTGAAATAGCCTTATTTTGTTGGGAAAACCCCCCATTGATTTTAATAGGGACTCGTGGAGTCAGCTTTGGGAGTGACTCGTGATTCGTGAGTCACCATTTTGGACCAAGGACTCGGACTCGGACTTGAGACTCGGATCCAAAGACTCGTGACTCGACTCATGACTCGAGACCAAGGACTCTTCAACATCTCTGTTATGTGTGATCCCGGTCTGTGTGTGCATGCAGCTGGGGGGGGGGGTTAATTTCCCACACGCAACTGCTGTTAGAAAAGAAAAGAGGAGCATTCCAGTCACAGGATTCAAAGACTGGTTAGCATCATGTGTAGTTTAACCCAAAGCATGTCTTCCTGGTTCACAGAGATGGGGCCCCATTGGGAATACTGGAGCCTGGCTCAACCAAAGTTTAATGGAAACAGCTTCTTAATAGAAAATGCCATACAGATAACACATTGGCATATTTAATGATGACTCACACACTATGGTTTGACGTGGGCCGGAGGGAACCCTAAGCAAAAATTTAAAATTGAATTTTTTATAAAACCAACATGATATGTGACCATCTGTCGCAGTGTGTGTGTGTGTGTGTGTGTGTGTGTGTATACACATGTAGATGGCTTGCATTCATGTGCTGTAAGAGCTTCCCTGATTATACATGAGGTGTGAACCTGTGGTCTGAAAGATTCAACACAGAAACACAGAGATGTGTTTTTAAAATGTTATTGTGTTGTTAAATCTTTACACTGCTGCTGAATTTTACTCCGGTTTTATTCTTTAAATTTTAAACGTTTTATAAACATAAGCTTTATCATGTTGTATTTTATGGTTTTAATTTCTTGTGAATCAGCCACAGAGCTTTGGCTATTGGATGGTACAGAAATGTAATAAATAACACACATAACAAACAAATCTTCCCCCATTACCTGCCTACGTAGCAGCGTTTGAAAGAAGGGGATATTTAACTCTCTTAAAATCAATCTTTAATTCTACATGTTCAAGGCAATTTTTCTAATCCATAGCATTAAACTTGGGGTGGGGGAGCGAGGGCTAAGACCTTAAAACAGTTACCGTAACTTGCACAGCTTCCAGGGTGTTTTTGATGGAGTGATTTGAATAAATGTGCATTCCTTTCCTCTTTCTTGGGAACCAAGCCATTGCCGGGTTGAATAGAAGGCAGGCAGCATTAATTGTAAGCATGCCCATGTTCCTGTTTCAGAAAATGGAAAATACAATCAGCAGCCCCCCCCACCCCACTCTCTCTTGTGGATTCGTAAACGACATATTCCAGCCTGCCCTCCCCCACTCCCTGATTAGATACACACACACACACACACACACACACACACACACACATATTCCTTCCTTGTGGGGGTGGGGTGGGGAAACAATTCTTTAAAAAAAACCTGTCATTTTTATTTCTGCTACTTTTAAGAGCATATAAGAACATAGTAAGAGACCTGCTGGATCAGAACAGCTACCTGGTCCAGCATACTGGTGAGCCAGATGCCTCCAGGAAGCCTACAAGCAGGGCATGAGGGCAAATAGCTCTCTCCCGCTCTTTCCCTCCAACGTATGCCTCCATGAATTTGCCTAATCCCCTTTTAAAGTTGTCCCAAGTTGGTGGCCACCGTTACATCTTGTGGTAGCCAATTAGTCTTACACAGTTTAACTGTATGCTTTGTATAGAACTCCTTCCTTTTGTCTGACCTGGATCTCCTACCATTCAGCTTCAGTGGATGATCCCGGGTTATGGAGTTATGAGAGAGGAAGAAAATGTTCTCTCTATCCACATTCTCTCCACACCGTGTAGAATTTTATAAACCTTTATCATGTATGTACCCCCCCTTCACTTTGTGAACTAAAAAGCCTCTAATGTTTTACCCACCCTGTGCCTTTCAGTATCCATTGTATTTCAGTTCCTAATAACATAAACTTTCCCCCTTTCCTTCCTGCTCTCTAACAGCTGCTTTTATTTCTCTCTCTGGGATTTTCAAACTCAAAGCAGTTTTTCCCCCTCCTTCCTTTAAATGTATCTAGGATTTTATATACTGGGCTATGGTTATACTCTTATCAAAGCATTCCTATTTGCTGCATGGAATTGGGGCGGGGAGGAAGAAAATTATGCATGGACTTATATTCACACGCCCACCCTCTCCTCCCTTAGCTTGACTCCCACTTACTTATTAAGGGCTTTTCTACATGAGGCATTTATTGTGCATTCCTCATTCCCTACTCACGGTTGTTTATGGGTTCTTTAGATAACATTGTGACCCTCTGTGCTTCTGTGTCTAACCAGCACTTCCGGCAGGCAAAATGTGGCATTTAATTGTGAAAGCGAAAGGAAGTGCTGTTTCTACTTGAGTATTTGTGCTATTCTGCTATACTACAGTTCCACCTAGAGGCCATGTAGAGGAAAGGCAGGAAAGGAAATGCTCTTCCTGTAGTGCTTGGATCTCAATTCTGTGACAAAATGGAAAGGAGATACAGCAGAATAACAGCTTCGTGTAGAAAAGCACTATGACCCTGGAGTCATTCTGCAACATCAGCCCCAAACAGTGTATTCCTATGGTCCAGCTACACTGGCCAGAAATCCTCAGCATGCCAACTAAGTGACGTTGTGCCAGTGTAATGTCAGGTTTATGCTGATATAATGTTATATTGGGATCACTACAGTAAAATTGTGCCAGCATAGGGTCCAAAGATGGGTGGTGTCACAGGAGGAGTGAGCTTAGCTGGCATCCTGAACTCTCTCTGATCTTGGTTCTGCCCCTGACAACAGTGTAACATTACACTGGCAAAAGTGGTGGTTTAACTTAAAGCACTCCCGGCTGAGGTTAATGAAGAGCTAAAAACCACTGACCACTCGCCGCATAAACTTCCTCTTGCTCTTCAGCCACAGTGGAGCATAGGATCCCAACAAAAGCCCCTTTCACGTCTTAAATGCAAGAAAGGCTCTCCGTGTAATTACCAGGGCCACCCAACAGCCAGCATCAGGCCCCCTGGCCATCCATGTGTAGGCTTCTACACAATAAGATCAACCAGTGCAATTGGGAGTCTCGGTCACATGGAAGACTACAAGCGAGCAGCATAGGTTTTGACAGTGCAGACATCCATACAGGGGGCAGGGCAGGGGGAAGGTGCAGGGGGCAGGGCAGTGGCCCCCTGGTAATCACATGAAGGGGGTGTAACTCTACAACCAATCATAGCACACCACTAGTATATAAACCTTTGCCAGGGAATCCATAACTCAGACAACAGGGCACATAGCATAGATTTCATAGGTCATAGAGCTGGAAGGAGCCTCCAAGGCTATCGAGTCCAACCCCCTGCTCAATGCAGGAAACTAGAGGAGGGGTCTCCCATCCAAGTAATAACCAGGCCTGACCCTGCTTAGCTTTCCACGCTCAGACAAGCTGAGCCAGCGTAAGCCACAGGCCATGGGTTCATGGCAAGTGAGCATAAAGCACACAGAGAGAATTGTGGTGATGAGAACTCTAGCAAAAGAGCACTTAGCACAAACAGCCTGGCCTCATATAGGAAGACCATGCTGCTAACAAATGTCTGCCTTAAAGGTACCCTGCCTTGGGACAAAAACACCCCACAGGAAGGAATGTCACCTTCAATCCTCCAACTGGGGATGCAAGGACAACGTACTCAACGCCATTAAGCAAAGGAGGGGACAATACCATATGCAATTGGGAGTCTCGGTCACATGGAAGACTACAAGCGAGCAGCATAGGTTTTGACAGCAGCATAGGTTTCAAAAGATGACTACTGTAATTCTCTCCCATCTTTTATCTCTCTACACACACTTGCTGCTTGCAATATTGAGAACAGTGTGTATTGGCTAAAACATCCTCCCTCAACATCTAGTTAACGGCATAATTTGTTGCACTGCAGGCAGACACACGGGATAAGTATGCACAGCGTAGAAAAGGGGAGCGACAGGCATGAACTCCTGCA
The DNA here is from genome assembly GCA_021292165.1 of Shinisaurus crocodilurus. Lineage (NCBI taxonomy): Eukaryota > Metazoa > Chordata > Lepidosauria > Squamata > Shinisauridae > Shinisaurus > Shinisaurus crocodilurus. Next base: position 26,303,990 of record CM037886.1, on the reverse strand, counting down.
TGTTGGAAAGCTACCTGTTAGCGAACGGCAGGCACCCACCCTCTCCACTGCTCCTGCCAGATACACACTCGTGATCCTCTTGGTGTTTGTGTGGACGAAGGAAAATGACACTGAAGCTGCAGTGGCTCCGGCCCGGGTTAAAATTGCAACATGATGTTTCCAGTTCATAAGGAAGGTAAACAGAACAAATTCAGAAATTGTTGGAAGAAGTCTCTGTTGACCTCAGTGCAGTGTGTTTTGATAACAGGGTGTTACATTTAGTCAGCACAGCCTTTTATTATGCCATAGCAGTGGTGCATTGTGTGTTCGGCCAGCTACACCTGTCCTAGAGGGCCTCTTTGACAAATGAGTCATCCCTGAAGTGGCCTGGCAGAAAGGTCTGCTGCCATTCTTTTTGCCTCAAGATGGCAACTGAGGATGGGCAGGAATCCCGCTGTAGGCAGTTGGGTTTGATCCAGAGGCCTCCAGTTGCCGACTCCTACTCGGCAGCGAGACTTTTCCCCATACGGTGAGCCAGTGTGATGTAGTTTGAGTCACTGGCTCTCACCTTACCCACCTCACCGGGTTATTGGGAGGATAAAATTGGGATGGGGTGAGAACCTGTAGGTCACCCTCGGCTCCATGGAGGAATAGCGGGATAAAAATGAGATAAACAGGGGCTAATTTATGTTATTATGAGAACGATAACTTCTTTTTTCCATCTGTCCTGAACCTGTAGCATATACATTTGAGCTGCCATGTCAAAATAGGAAGCCGCCTTAACCCAGGTCAAACTATTTGTCCATCATGCACAATATTGCCTACTCTTGATTGGCAGCAGCTTTCCAGGGTCAGGCAAAAAAGGAAAGAAACCCGTACTGAAATAAATAAATAAATACAATATGATCAAAAGCTGCAGCAACGTAAGAACTCCAGTGCCCACTCGGCAGTCATTGGCCTTTCAAAAGAGACAGATTTTGCATCCTCTCCAAAAAGCCACAAGAACAGAGCAGCTGCAAACCTTACTGGAGAAGTCATTCAACAGCTTCAGAGCCATTGCAGAAAAGTCCCTATTCCTTGCCAAATATGTTCTCATATCACTTGTTGTAGGCAACAGCAGGTCTTGGCTGAGTAACTTCAGCTGCTGCAGAATGCAGCCGCCCAAGTCTCGGTGTGGGCTGAGGCGATTCAATCATATAATGCCTATACTGCGTCAGCTGTGCTGGTTACCCATGTATTTCCGAGCACAATTTAAAGTGCTGGTTTTAACATTAAATGGTTTACTTGAAGGACCACCTTCACCCATATCAGCCTGCCCGCACTTTAAGATCAGCAAGAGATGCCCTTCTCATTTGCCCACCTGTGAGAACAGCTAAGTGGGCAGCTACACAAGGGCCTTTTCTGCAGTGGCCCCACACGTCTGGATTAAGTTGCCATCGGGGGTCCTGCCAGGCCCCATCATCTCAGTCTTTTAAGAAGGCCCTGAAAATGTATTACTTTACTCTGGCCTTCCCCTGATTATGTTTTATTGGACTGTGTTGTGGCTGCAGTTGTCTGTTGTAAGTTTTATTTTATGCTGGTATTTGCTGTTTTTTAGAATGTTTGCTGCTGTTGCTGTTTTATTGAGTCTTTACCATTTTTAATACTGCATCAATTTTTACTATGTGTTTTATTTTTGTACACAGCCACGGGAGGGCTCCTGCCCTGAAAAGCAGCCAAGAAATATTTTTTAATTAAAACAAAAAAATTATCCTGCTTTGTTAACTGACATGAAGCCAGAGTTCCCTGGTTTGGACATTATGGGTAACTCTGGTTTAATACAAGCAAAGAATGAAGCACCAAAGCCAGCGTCTGAAAAAAAGTGGTGAGGGGTGAGCGCTCAGTGGTTCATGCCTTGGTCTCCTCTCGCCTAGACTACTGTAATGCACTCTACGTGGAGTTACCCTGGAAGACGGTTTGGAAGTTGCAACTGGTACAGAATGCAGCAGCTTGCCTGGTTAAAGGCTGCCGCTGGTGTGATCACATCACTTCAGTGCTCAAAGAGTTGCACTGGCTACCAGTTGTTTGCCGAGCCGAATTCAAGGTGTTGGCGTTGACCTTTAAAACCCTGTACGGCTCTGGTCCAGTTTATCTCAAGGAGTGCCTCCAGCAACACCAAGTAGGCCGCTCAACAAGATCTGCCACAGACGGCCTTCTCCTGGTCCCTTCAGCCAGAGCAGCTAGACTGGTGGGGACTAGGAAGAGGGCCTTTTCTGTGGCGGACCCCGTACTGTGGAACTCTCTCCCGAGTGACCTCTGCCATGATCCCCTCTCTGCTGAGCTTCCGCCGCTTACTAAAAACTTGGCTGTTCAGGCAGGAATATGGGGTGGGCTAAGATTTTAAAATTTTATACTGTTTTAAATGTATTTTATTCTGTTTTTATCTTATGTACATCGCCCAGGGTGGCCAGTTGCCAGCCAGATGGGCGATAAATAAATGTTAATAATAATAATAATAATAATAATAATAATAATAATAATAGCAACAACAACAGGCAGCCACATTGAATTGCACTGTAAGTTGTTGGGAAAGTTTGTTCACACAGGCCAGAGTGGACAATGCTGAGCTAGACAGACAAATAGTTTGACCTGATATGGCCGCTTCTTCTGTTCCTAAAGGCCCGTATGGGCTAAAGAGAGGGGGGAACAAACCAACGTACAAATCAGCCTTGACAACCAAAATAAAATGGTTGACCAGAAGAACTACATAATAGCTAAACAAAACAAAACCAGATTCAATTAAAATAACCTGGAGTTCCTGTTCAGAACACTTTGTTCCCAGGCACATTGTTGGAAGAATGCCTAAGAGGTCCAGTCAACTTCGCTACTAGAAATAGCTAGAAATAGCTAGAAATACTAGAAAGAGGGGCAACACCTGAGCAGAACACCATTCAGACAGGTATTCTCCTAAAAATAAAGTGGTGGAGGGGGAAAGCGTACTTGCATATACTTTAAACAAAATAGGAACATCCAGTGTTCATGCTACTTCAAAGCATAGTTCAATGTGTGCTGCAAACTCCATGCCTTTCTACCTTGCCAAAACTGTTCAACCCGGTACTGGCTTTCAGGTCTGTCTAAACAAACACGTTCTGAAAACACAGCACAAACCTTCACCAGCTGGACCTCTTCAGGGCTGACATTTGGTCATCACCTCTTAATGGATAGATTTTTTTTTTTTTTTTTACCTTCAAGCAGAGACGGGTGCCAAGCATGTTCTAATTTCCATGTGTAATGTTGTACTTGGAAAAGCTCAGTGACAACTGCAGGGCAGAAGTTAACAACCAGCTTCAATTGCTTTCGGCATGCCAGTACTGGGGCTGAGGAGAGGGAAGGAGGATCATACAAGATCACACAAGCTGAGGGGGTATGAGGAAGAGATATTAGAGAACATAAAAATATAGTTGAAAAGGGGAGTCTGCTGTGCACACACCCCCCGTCTTTGAGGCCTCCGGTGCGCCCCCCGACTCCATCAAACAGAGAGCAGGTGTATTGCAGAAACGAACTTAAACAGAAAGTGAATGAGTAAGTGAAAGTAATCCAAGCCACATACTGTGGGGAAGGGGTGGGAGGCAAGCAAACACACACACACACACACACACACATCAAATGCAAAAGAATCCACCAGGGTCATTAGCCAATCTGACCTAAGCAAAAACTCCTTCCCAACTGCAAATAGGACAAATCACACCCCAAAGCAAAATGAGGTTAAATTCTCACAATATTTTTGTTATGGCAAAGACACTATGATAGGATCACATTAATTTTGCACAGTGACTATATTTCTCGTTCACCAGGGGAGGTTGGCATACACTCACATCGATAAAAGCAAGTGCTATATCAACTTTCTCACCCTTGAAGGGTACATGCAAGATGAGTATTCACTATATGAAACTGGAAGGACAAAATTCACTCGTGATGACCTTATCACTTCAAAAAGTTAGTGAATAAGCATGGTCCCAGTTCCTTTGTCCTTTGCTTACTGATGCGAAGCGCAAATGAAGCGCAAATGAATCTCGGTAAGAAGTACCACTTTTGCATCTGGTTTTCAAGGGCAGGGCAAAGCATTCTTAAAAATGGGCACTTCTTTCCATGAGTAGAAAGTTTAGCATGATGCAGTTTAGTATGAGCTCAAAATATGGAGATGTATCACTTCAATCAGAAAAGAGGATTGTAGTATAAGAAAGCAGAAGTGCAAGCGGCAGTCTAGATTCACCCAGCAGCTTCCTTAAGTCACAGCTTCAAACAGAAAAATTGGCTTTGATATTTCCTGTTCTCACACCTACCTAGTTTTTGTCTTTTTAAAAAAAAAACAGAAACTGATGTGGGGCGTGGGGAGATACACTCTTTTCATACCACCCACTTTCTAAGGGTGCAATCCTATGCAGGCTTAGACAGAAAAAAATGTACAGCTCCCAGCATCCTTCATTATAAACATAATAAGAGTGTTACAGCACAATCCAGAATAATATTGTCCATAACAATCTCTCTCTTTCTCCATCTCCCTCCCTCCTTCTCTCTCTTTACAACAATAATAGATTCCCAGTTGTTTGTGAGAATGTGGAGTAAAGGACATTCACTTAAAATAAAAGTACAGCACCAGCTCAGGATTGCACTCCCTCCCATCACTGAGGTTAGATCAGATTCCAAGTCATTCACAAAGCAGGTTGTATATACCGTGTGTTTTACAGTCTCTTGGAAATCAGCTTCTCCATTGACCCAGCAGCAGAAACACTGAGATGGCTTCATTTTGTGAATCAGTTTGGAAGCCTGCCATCAATTTTTTTCTTGTTCAGCTTCTAGAAGCAAAATCTTAAGAGCTGTGAACTGCGTATCTTCTGGCCTGGGGTTGACATTTGACCTGATTTAAAAAACGACAACAAACATTGACCAGTCAATTGACCAGTCAAATATCAATCAAAGTATTTAAAATCAAGTATTAAAAGTTAGAAGAGTAACAAATAACATGGAAAACTATGCCAACCACAAAAACCAAGGTCTTCTGGTCTGGGCTAGATCTAATGGGCTTACGTAAGTTACATAAGAACATAAGAAGAGTTCTGGATCAGACCAAAAGTTCCAATGTCCACTCTTATTAAGGGGTGAAGTTGTGTGGAGCAGTACAATATCAGTGTGTTGCCTTCTCAGCACAAAACATTCACAGAGCACACATGTGCACCACATTGGCTATGCTGACTAAGGCTGATGGGAGCTGTAAAACGAGAAATTATCGAATGAACTGGAATTGACAGCCAAAACAAAACAATATATATATATATCAGTCAATTCTAATAACCATGTCCACTAATATTCTTAATAGTGCTTGGGAAATAACTTTTACTTGTTATTTAATAAAGCAGGTCATGCCACTGAAGTATAGGATAATTATACTGCAATTGATTCCAGGGGTACCTTATTCCCAATAGCAGACAAGGTAGAACGTCTAATTGATGCTCTGGCTAAAACCAGCCTGCTGGTGAAGAATGCATCCTTCCTGAATGAATTAAAAACAACTTTGAATGGCAGGCCCCTTTTATTGTTTTAATTCTCTGATGCTATGAGTATCTCCTCTGGCAACATTCCAGGACTATAGGTATCTGTGTCCCAGTTACCTGGGTTTAGAAATCAGCTGGGCAGCTACAGGTCCATATGCTAAATATTTGCTTGCCAATTTCAAAGACTGGGCTAACAGTATCTTTGTTGTGTAAGCTGGTTTCAGCCATGGCCATGGACTGGTTCTGGCATCATGCTAAATGATAGTCTAGCATCACAAGAGTGAGCCTGGACTCCCCTCAGATTCATGCACTGCCCCTTGCCTCTCTTTCTCTGGTGCTATCGCCAAGAGATCAGACGCTTCTGTTTCAGTTTTAGATTAACCAGTTTAGTGTGTCATCTGCGGTTTAGCATTACATCCAAATGCAGCTCATGTGCTTATCCTTGTCCATTTGATCAATATTTTAAAAAAGTCTGTGTCCATGCAGAATGGGTGCAACGAAGCCTGTTGATCATGTGTCCTATACAGTAATCTGTATAAAAACTGCAGAAAGAAGCTGATTCCCCTCTTATTAAGAATTCACCTGGGACAATCTTCTGAAGAGCTGGTGATGTTTTGTTTGAAGGATGACTCATTCTATATCACTGAAAAGGTTGCAAGTTTCTTTCATATTTCAATGCAAATTAGGGGAAAATTATGTTTGGCCCCATTTTAAAAAATTGGGTTTTTTCCCTAATTACTCTTAATCAGTTGTATCTTTCTTTTGTATAAAACATTTGTATTGGTACGTGACTGTAATAAACAACTCAAAAGAAAAGAAAAGAAAAGAAAAGGCTATTTGTAAATTGCCTTTGTGGATCTGAAAGCAGCCTTTGGTTCCGTAGACCTCTTACAAGAGAGATTGCAAAAAACAACCCAAATCTTGATCAATACTATTGTAATTTCTCTTCTTGATCAGCAACTGTTATTGTTGATTAGAATTTTGACTTCTCTGGAAGTAATCCTACCACCCTGGTATCAATTTGTTTAAGGGATGTATCTTCTTATGTCACTGGAAGGGTTGCCAGATTTTTTATGATTTTAATGCAAATTAGGGGGAAATGTTGTTATCCTCTTGAGAGAATCATACAATCATAGAAAAGCAGAGTTGGAAGGGGCCTATAAGGCCATTGAGTCCAACCCCCTACTCAATGCAGGAATCTAGGTCAAAGCATCCCTGACAGATGGCCGTGCAGCTGCACCTTGAATGCCTCCAGAGTGGGAGAGCCCACCACCTCCCTAGGTCCTTGGTTCCATTGTCTTATTGCTCTGACAGTCAGGAAATTTTTCCTGATGTTTAGGTGGAATCTGGGTTCCTGTAACTTGAGCCCATTATTCTGTGACCTGCAAACTAGGATGATCGAGAAGAGATCCTGGCCCTCCTCTGTGTGACAACCCTTCAAGTACTGGAAGAGTGCTTTCATATCTCCCCTCAGTCTCCTCTTCTGAAGGCTAAACATGCCTAGTTCTTTCAGTCTCTCCTCCTATAATTGTATTCTGTTGTTATAATAGTTTTAACTGTTCTTTACAATTTTGCTGGTCCATGACCGTAATAAATAAATAAATAGATGATGATGATGATGATGATGATGATGATGATTAGAATTTTGTGCACTGACACACCTCTGAAAGAAAGAACTGGTTATTCTCGCACATTTTCTTGACAGTATTCCTGCACGTATGGGCAAACGGGCATGTACGCTGTGTTTTTCTATCCAATTCTCTATCAACAGTGTTATTTCTGAATGTAGCGGTGAGAAATTCTTTCCTAACTCCATTGGTTTTGCTCTATGCTGATGACATGATCCTATTTTCCCATGCACAAATAAGTCTAAGAGACCTTTTAATAGCTTTGAGAAACTTATGTAAGTCTCCATAGCTGTGTATTAACTATGACAAAAAAAAAATGCTAACTATTTTTTTTTTGGTAACAAACCTTCTTCATGTATTTGGCGTATTGATTATTTCATTTATTTCATTTCTATACCGCCCCATAGCCGAAGCTCTCTTATAATTTCAATTATAAAATTGAATGAGTTAATCCTATTGCTATTTAGGAGTGATGTTCTCAGTGCATGGCAGCTGTAAAGATCATAATCAAGCTCAGCTAAAAGCTGGAGAATCTTGTCTATAACAAATTATTATTATGGAGATGCCAAGATGGGAAACAGGTCCTTTTTAACCTCAAGATCTTAACACCAAAATATATCTTCAAACCTTACATGGGGCTGATATTTGGCAGCGTCACGGTGGTCCAGATTTTGAAACTGTTCAGAGTCAAGCTCTGAGAACTACTGTGTGTCCCCCCCAAAGGGGAAACTTGAATAAGGTACTGCTAACAAAGCCAGAGTAGCCAGCCAGCTCAAACTTTGTTTTGAAGGAATCTTCCATCAAAAGCCAGCAAACAGACGTGTTATAAAATACAAACATCACAACAAAATGGGAAACACCAAAAAGGAAATTAAAAATGTGGAGTCATTTACTTTGCCAAAAGTAAATCACAAATGTAAAGGCAGACAGCTCATAAGAGCTTTATCCCTCTTGAGTGTTCACACTTTGCTGCTAGAGGGATAGAGCTCTTATTACCTCACTGCTCTTAAATTTCTGATTTACTTTTGACAATGTAAATGACTCCACATTTTTTCCTACTTGGTTTTATTTTGTTGTGGCGTTGTATTTTATAAGATGTTCATTTACAGGTTGCTGAGGGAGACTTCTTTGAAACAGAGGGTTGAGTTGGCTACTCTGTCTTTGTAAGCAGTACCGGTACCCTTTTCAGGTGTTCTATTTCTGTGTGGTGTTTGCTTCATCTGTTTCTTTTGGTGACCCCCAAACCCAGAGAGAATATATCCTGTTCTCCTCCTGCATAATGAAAAAGACGTGGTGCCAGTCATTACAAGAGCTTATTTGTATATATTCTATTTTTGGCTCATAATTTATGCCATGGAGGACCAGTGATTCCTCAAACTTTGGCTCAAGGAGCGTCTTGAAATGGTTCCTTGGTTCCAAAAGGTACTAATTATCCTTGGGCCCTGGATCTCAATATGACCAAGATCTGTGTGACCATGGCCAGGTCTGTCTTCTTCAGAAAAGGGGAGAGGGAACTGGCATACCAAGCACCACTATGCAAAAGCACTCCTGGCCACAACTGCCATCTGGGAATCCAGCAGCAAGACAGGGTCCAGGAGCACTCCCAAGCTGCTCTCACTGTTTGTGCAAACGGTTGTACTTGGGTATGTATTACTGTCTACACCTTGGAGATGGAGGGCAGAAGCTGAGAGATAGTGGCTAGCCTATGGCCACCTATTGAGTTCACTCCTGCCACAGGCACATTTCGAACCTGGCAACTTAGCATTAGGTTTGGGCTATATGTCATTCTGTACAGAGTGAGGAAAAAAGTGGTGGAGTGTTGGGGTTTTGTACTTTGTATTTGCCTAGATATCAGATAACCTGTACAGATCTAATCACACACTTGGATATAACATTCTGCAGTGATAATAGACAGCAGATAATAATATACACCCACAGAGTCTAAAAATAACCCAAAATTTCCCCTCCTCCCCATTTCCTTTATCTGTTGTTGTTTTTAGATGTTAGAACCATTCATTCAATTTTAAATGCCTTCTTAATATTTGGGGTCATTTATGCCGCAAACCTCAAACTAGGTACTCTAGAGCAGGGGTGGGCAGAATGTAGATCTCCAGATGTTTTGGACTTCAATTCCCAGAAGCCCCTGCCAGCATGGCCAATGGTTAGGAATGCTGGAGTTGAAGTTCAAAGCAGCTGGAAATCTACTTTCTGCCCACCTCTAGAACACCGGTCTTCGACTGATGGGTCAGGAGTGCACCACGGGCACAACCATGGTTTTCTTCAACAACATTGCATTGTGGGGGGGAGGGGTTGTTGATGCGGGATAAGCATTCAGACCATATTATACCAGCTGCCTGTTTGATTCCAGGCCCAATTCAAAGTGCTGGTACTGACCTTTAAAAACATTAATGGTTTGGGTCCAAGTTAAGGGGAAACTTCCCACCGGTGTGGGAATTATATATCGAACAGATGGAAAGCTTTTTAATCTCAGCAGGCTGAAAGCAAAAAGTAAGGTAATTACAACCTCCGTTGTGGAACTTCAGTATGCTGATGATAATGTGGTCTCTGCACATTCAGAGGATGATCTCCAAACTATCCTAAATGCTTTTGCAGAAGCATACGAAAAACTTGGTCTCTCACTTAACATCAAAAAAACCAAAGTGCTTCATCAGCAAGTGCAAGCCAATCCTTTGGTGATGCCATCTATCCAGCTTGGCGGGACAATACTGGAAAATGTCGATCATTTTCTCTATCTTGGCAGCTATCTTTCTGTTACAGCTAACATCGACAGTGAAATCCAGCATCGTCTGAGCTCCGCAAGTGCCGCATTTTCTCGAATGAAACATAGAGTGTTCGAGGATCGGGATATTTGTAAGAAGACCAAAACACTGGTTTATGAAGCCATTGTATTACCAACTTTATTGTATGCCTGCGAAACATGGACTATCTATAAACGTCACTTCCACCTCCTTGAAAGGTTTCATCAACGATGCCTCCGGAAAATCCTGCAAATTACTTGGGAAGATAGGCGAACAAATGTCAGTGTACTGGAAGAAGCAAAGACTACTAGCATTGAAAAAATGATCCTTCAACGCCAACTTCAGTGGACCGGTCATGTTGTTCGAATGCCTGACTGCCGTCTCCCAAAGCAGTTACTTTACTCCCAACTCAAGGATGGAAAGCGGAATATCGGTGGTCAATATAAGAGGTTTAAAGATGTTCATAAGGCTAATCTAAAAAAATGCAATATAAACATCGAAAACTGGGAAGCTCTGGCCCATGAACGATCTAAATGGAGGTTGGCCTTTCACAAAGGTTCCATGGACTTTGAAGAAGCCCGAGTGCAAGGTGAAAGGGAGAAACGTGCTAAGCGAAAAGCACGTCAAATGAATCCTTTACAGGACCATCTTCTATCTGGTAACCTGTGTCCTCACTGTGGGAAGCTGTGTGGATCTAGAATTGGCCTCCACAGTCACTTACGGACCCATCGCTAGAGTCTACACAATCTTCTTTAGAATTTCCTCCTTTTATCCCGGAAGACAATCTTACTCGGTCACGAGTGATCGCCTGATGATGATGATGACATCCGTATGAACCTGCTCAAGCATTAAGATCAGCTACTGCAGCCCTGAAGAGAGTGGTGTGGGGAGACACAACTAAGCTGGTGGGTGCAAGAGACTGCTTTTTGGATCTTTTCGGCAGGCCATAAAAACATTCTTATTTCAGACTGCTTTTAATTAAGGGCTTCTCTACAGGAGGCATTTATTGTGCTCTTGTGATTTCTCACCCACGGTAGTTTGCAGGTCGTCATCCTCCAGGGCCTCTCCCATGCTTTCTGAGCGTTTCTGCTGGGGGGGGGGGTTTAGAATGAGAGAAATGAGCTATTAATGGGCTATCATGTTATAAAACGCTACAAAATGGTCATGTGTTTTCGCAATTCCACTATACTGCAGTGCCACCTTGTGGCTGTGTAATGGAACATACAGAAAGGCAGAGAAAGAAAAGCGCCCCCCGGGGGGGGGATGTATAAAGGAGCTAATATTAATCCCACAAAGAATCCAGAAGCAGAAGCCTTGGTAAAGTGGTGGGTTAAAAGCCTAATGTAGAGAAGCAGTAAGAGAGTAGGTTAGTGGTTTTATTGTTCTTAAAGAATGTTCTTTTAGATGTCATGGTAGAATGGCTGGTTCAAAGGGATATGATTTTATTGCTCTTGTTGCTTATTATTGTTATCGTCATTCATTATTAATTTTGTGTTAATGTGATATTATTGTATTTTATATACTACTTTGAGGAAATAATTGTATTTTGAAAGGCGGCTTATAAATCCCTTACATAAACAGCAAGCAAACATTCCTGCTAGCATGGGACAGATCAGAAACGTCAGAGGGAGGAAGACACATAATCCCCAAGTGACTGGAGTTCCTCAGTCCGAAGCAGGCAAGCCTGAATTGCTGACTCTCTCCAGTCCATGAGAAAGACACCACCGGATGATTTATGAGGGTGGTATTTATTGCTAACATATGTGCAATGCATTAGGCTGCTATTCTAACAGGTGGAAGGTAAAAGGCTGCATGTGGTTAAGTGGGTGCCTGTAGTTAGGAACATCGTCCCAGAGCCAAGGCACGTCTCCCAGGCTGCATTTTGTTTGCTGTCATCCATTGGTACAATTTAATAGTCATGAGACACTAGGGTGGAGGGTGGGGGGGGGAGCATTATAGATCATGGAATTCACTGCTTTGAAAAGTAAAATCAGCGCTGAAAGTCTGAGAGAGACAGAAAATATGCAAAGCGGTAAATTTATGTCCTCCAGAAGCACTCACGAGGACTGAGTTCCATTTTAAAGTCAGCTGAGGCAAGTGAAAACATGCTGTTACACTGCACCATCTGCACAACTGGCTTATAGACAGTCAGGGAACTGTAGCCAGACGTCTGGAGATTTGTGACTATTGGGGTTATCTATGAACAACAGCCCAACACTAAGCATGTTTACTAAGAAGTAAAACTTAATTCCTATTAAGCAGATTGCACTCTAATCCGCATAGATGATCCATTTGTACACCATGACTTCACATACAACAGAAATAATTCCACAAGTCATTCATGGCAAAGGGATAGCCTACACAAAGACAGGAACATCCAAACTGGCAGAGTCTGTGGCTTTTAACTTTTGCATCTCAGCTATAAAATGTTGCGGTGGACACATTCCATGATCTGTCCATAAATGTAAAGGTAAGGCTTTTGAGCCAGCTAAAATCAAGTTCTAGGTTGCAATCATATGCACACATAGCTAGGACTAAGCCCTTTGCAGTCAGTTATGTCTGTCCACTCAGAACTAAGCTTATGATTGAGCTGCCCGTGTCATGCTCCCCAACAGATAAAAATGGTTATCTATGCATTGTGTCAATGTATATATTAAAATCCCGAAACAGTCAATTCATACTGCAATGTTACTCAGAAATAAGTCCAGCTGAGTCCAATGGAGCTTACTCCCAAGTAAATGAGCAATGGATTGCAGCCTTAGACTCCTCCCTATAAACCAGAAGACATATGGGTCATGAAACCCAGGAAACTAATTTAAGTGTTTAAAACAATGTTTGCAATATCTCATACTTTCCTTAACAGCAATTTCACACCTATCGCCTATGTTTTACTGTTTAGTTTAGGCCTCCTATCAGCTCTCAACATTGGCTATGTGGGAAAGTCTTCCCTTTCCTCCTAGCATAAATTGAAGACCAATCTCCCTCCAGCAGAAGCCGGATTGATTAATATGCAGCTTTCAAAAAACTAGATGACCATTTGTAGAGTCTGTGGTAAGATACAACTTCTTAGGTCTCACTGTGATTTCTAAAAATGACCAAGAAGGCCCTTAAGTTTATTATTTGTTTATATAGCACCATCAGCATACACAGGGGCTTTACAGAGTACAAGAAGGCAGGCCACTGCCCTGAAGAGCTTACAATCTAAAATTTGACACAGGAGAAACATCAGAGGAAGGAGGGGGGGGGTAGTAGAGGCAGGGTAAACAAGGAAGCAATGTGCAGTTACATTTCAGTGATATGCGCTTAGGCTTAGTTATTGGCCGAGTTACGGAAAAGGTGGGGTTTAGAGGAGGAATTTGAATGAAGTAAGAGAAGTGGCATCATGCAGGTGTTCTGGGAGGCAGTTCCAAACCTATGGGACAACACGGGAGAAAGTATAGACCTTTGGACAGTGGAGGGTGGTAGAGCCAGAGAAGCAAAGATTACAGGAAATGATTTATTGGGATATATATCTTTAGTTAATGTAGCTTAAAAATTGGCGCATGTCCAATGCTCGGCCAATCTATCCTCAACTGGTGCTTGGACTCGGTAATGAGCTGGGTGAGTGCCAATAAAATGAGACTCAATCCAGACAAGATGGAGGTTCTTTTAATAGGTAGTTCATCTGTCCAGTTAAGTGGCATTCAACCTGCTCTAAATGGGGTTGCATTCCCCCAGAAGTTTGTAGTCTGTGGATGCTCATAGATCTAGCTCTGTCACTTGAGGCCCAAGTGGCTTCAGTGGTACGATATACTAGCTATGACCCTAATTGGACAGAGGTAGCCTGGCTACAGTTATCCATGCACAGGTAACCTCCCGCCTTAATTACTGCAACACATTATATGTGGAGTAACCTCTGAAGGCAGGCCAGAAACTTCAGTTAGTGCAGAATAGAGCAGTGAGGCTGTTTACTGGGACTGGCCATTTTGAATGTATTACTCTAGTACTATGTCAACTGCATTGGTTGCCAGTCAGTTTCTGGACCAGATTCAAAGTGTTGGTGTTGACCATTAAAGCCCTAAATGGCTTAGGACCAGTCTACTTGAAGGAGCACCTTCATAGATTCATAGATTATAGAGTTGGAAGGGGCCTACAAGGCCATCGAGTCCAACCCCCTGCTCAATGCAGGTGTTGTAAGTCCGTCCAGTTCCAAGATAAGCCGTAGTCATTATCACAGTCCGAGGGCCGAAGCCAAAATATATCATTCCAAAAATAGAGCAAACGTAAACCAGTTCGGGATCAGGCAAAGTCGCGGTCAAGTTCGTTCCAAGGTTCAAAGGCACAAGTCTGAGGTTGGGAATGTCAGGAGCGTCTGGCTGTAGCTGTAGTAACAAACAATTGCTTCCAGCATCTGAGTGTGTTTGGGACCTGCCTTTTGAGCAGGCGCTGATTGGTGGGGCTGCCCAGCTGGGTCAGGCTGCGCTTAGCCTGCCCCCACCCCAAACACACTCCGGCACGGCTGGTCTCTGTCTGATCTACTGGAGGCACAACAGCAAGAAACTAGAGGAGGGGTCTCCCATCCAAGTAATAACCAGGCCTGACCCTGCTTAGCTTTCCACACGCAGACAAGCTGAGCCAGCATGAGCCACATATGCTCCTGCCTGATTGCTGATAGTCTTCAGAGAGGCTCTTCTCTGGGTCCCACCACCCACAATGGTGCAATGGGTGGCTATCAGGGAAAGAGCCTTCTCTGTAGTGGTACCCCCATCTATGGAATGACCTTCCTAGGGAGATCCGCCTGGCATCTTCACTGCATACATTTAGACACCAGGTTAAGACCTTCCTCTTTAAGCAGGCATTTAACCTTTAGTCTGTTGCTTTATTAATTTTACTTCTGGTTGCTCAATGTTTTAAATGCTTTTAATATTTTAAAATATTTTAATGTTTAATACTGTATTATTATGATACTTGTATTGTTGTATTATTATTTTTCTCATTTATTTATTTTTGGTTATTCTGTTGCTGCTGCTGCTGCTGTTGTTCTATGATTGTTAACTGCCCTGAGGACATTTGCCAGTTGGGCAGTACACAAATTTAATAAACAAATCAATAAAATAAATGATTGTGAAAAAACAAAGTGCATTCCGCAGTCTGGGGGTGTGTCCACAGCTGTCCTAGAGCACTGCAGGGGAAGATCAGTGATGAGGTTCTAGTGATTTTCAGAGGTAGCCATGTTAGTCTGTTGCAGCAAATACAACAAAGAGTGTTGTGGTGCCTTAAAGACTAACACATTTATCGTGTTATGCTTTTTGGAGAAGACTGTCATTACTGGTCTTCCAGAGTGACTCCTGATAAGCTTCTAAACACCATCTGAACCACAGTTTGAAAACCCATTGCTATAGCTGACTTAGTCTTTAAGGTTATTCACTGCTGGCTGGGATACTGTTACCTGAAACACACTTCCCATAAGGAGACACACAGAGTTTTTAAACGGAAAAAACTGCTATCCTGCCAAGATCTTATTTTGACTGTAGAATTATGTAACTGTGATACCCAACCAGGTGTCCCCCCCACACGCACTAGCAATATCAAGAGTATATGCAATTTGAAGTATGCTAATGTAGTTCAGTGCAAAACAGTAAGACATTATAGGCCTATCTACTAAACTTTAACTTACAATCCTATGGGAGTAAGCCTTATTTAATCCAGTGGAGCCTTTTCTTTCTTTCTTTTTTTAGGACACATGCATTACATTGGTCTGCAAGCTGCACACCCTAGTCTTAAATGTGACCTTTATGTAAACTCCATTACAAGCTCTAAAAAAATGTCCAAATTTTCGTTCATACTAACAGCAGAGCATAAGTCACTATGGCTGCAACACTATGCACACTTTCGTCCGAGTAGACTTGCATATGATTGGGCTGTAAATCACCCTTCTCTGACTCAAAGAATGCATCTCTCTATATGGCAGTTAGCACAAGAGTCCATATATGTTATCTAGCCTATCTTGGTGGACGCCCATTAACAGCTGGCAGCAGTCGACACCAAACTCGGTTCCGCAGTAAAAATAAACTGCCAAGGACCCTCTCAGCAGACCATACAAGAGCCTACAGTACACGTGAGAGAATATACCGTATATAGTGCCACACCAGTCTTAATGGAAAGCCAAGAACAAAGGACCCTAGCAATTCCCACTGATAAATCTAGCTGAATAATAAACTCTTTTTTTTTAAAGTGGCTAACATTTCCTCCAAATTCCCCACTTCCCCCTGCCTTTCCCCAATGCTTCAGTAATTGTACCCCGCCCCCCATCAAGTTCTCCAATTCTTCCCAAATGCAGTGAGCTCTTATTTAATGCCACAGCTGTCGAGGAGGAAATCACAAATAGCAGAAGGTGGATTAGTTTATAATGCACCAGTTCTTCCCCAGCAAATGCTGACACCTGTGTTTCACACGCTGCCTTTTCTGACTCTCCCCTCCCCTCCCCTCCCACTAACAAAGTATGCATAATAGTATGTTTGGTGCTTGATTTATATCATCGGATTTACTGTTTATATGAATGTCTTAAAGAATTATAATTTGCTCTAACAACGGCTTCCTTTCTAGCACTCTTCCTCCCCCCCCCCCCCGATCTTTGATACTTACAGGCATGCAGGAGTTGTGGACTAGTTGTTGTTGGGCATTTTTAAATTAAAGCAAAGAATCACAGACATCAAAGGGATATGTTTACGGAGTGATATACGTAATTCTATGAGCGGCAAAGGATAGTAAGCAGTGGTGCCGGAAAGCTGCTGTACATTTTAAAAGTCTCCGGAAATGTTGGCCTTCAGGCATCCTCTTTCCAAGGCTTGGCATCATATTTATAATTCCAAACCAAACAACAGAATGACATTGCATTAAATTTTGAAGCATAAATTGTCTGTTTCTTTAAAGAAGGAAGAGGGCCAAAGGTGGATGGGTGGTGGTGCTGTAAGAGCAAAAGTACCTGCAAGTGATTTCCTTGCCTCTCCCCACTACTTCCACCATTTGTTTATAAAGGGGCTGCACTGAGGGCTGGGCATCATGACTGCTTTAGCCCATGGGAGTGAACTGGGCTTCACTCCCTATGGGCTCAGGTGGTCGATCGGTGCATCACTGTTTTGTCCCTGGTCACAATCTAACCCAAGCCTTAAAAGTGAACTCCACACCATAGGTCATGAGAACTGGCTAGAGCCAAAACAAAAATTCCACGAAATTTGTTTATTTATCTATCTATCTATCTATCTATCTAGGACTGGTTCACATGACATGGCTGGCTCCCCCTCCCCCCTCACAGTCAGTGCAGAAGGAACCGAGCCCGGCTGCTCTCCAAGGTCAGGAAAGTGACCTCAGAGAGGGGGGGAAAGGGGGTGTTTTGGTGGGCAGGGAGGGGAGGAGACTGGAGAGGCCATGCCCACCAAAACATTCCAGCTAGCTGGGCAAACAAGCCCTTGTCGTGAAATATGCAGGGCAGGAGGGCGGGATGGGGACTCCAGGACTCGACTCGTGAGTCGGACTGAGTCCCCCCTCTGACTCGAGTCCCAATATTTTTAATGGGACTCGAAACTCGACTCGGGACTCGAGACCAAGGACTCGTGTTCCTCAAATGCAACATGGATAGGTTTTAGGAAGTACGGCAAGTTTATTTTTAAAAATCATTTCCCTAAAATGCAACCTTTTTCAGACATTTTGGGTTTGGCTGCCTCTGCCTGCCTGCTTTGGGGTTCCCAGCCTCCTCTGCCTGCCTGGTTATTTTGGGTTTGTCTGCCTGGTCTGTTCTTGCCAAAATCAGTTGCAGAGTTTTGAAATAAAAAGGCACACTTGTGCCTAGAATTTATTTAAGCCACACATCTGAAATAGCCTTATTTTGTTGGGGAAAACCCCCATTGATTTTAATAGGAACTCGTGGAGTCAGCTTTGGGAGTGACTCGTGACTCGTGAGTCACCATTTTGGACCAAGGACTCGGACTTGAGACTGGGGTCCAAAGACTCGTGACTCGACTCGTGACTCGAGACCAAGGACTCTTCAACATCCCTGGGGACGGGGAAGCGAAGATCACCTCCACCTCTCCTCCCGCTCTGCATAGGATGACTCTAAGCCTCCAAGTTCAGGGGCTTACGAGCATCACAACAAGATTGCACCCTAAATAAGCTATGATGAGCTGGCCAAACCAGGTCTTAATGTATATGCCACCCTATATCAAAAAGTTCTCAGGACAATTCACACAATAAAACAGATTAAAAACATGTAACATTTTATAATATATATATTTTTAGCATTTCAGGTTTGTTTTGAATGGGAATTTAGATATTTTTTTAAAAATTAAGTTTTAGTAGGGGTGGGGCAAGAGAGAATCACTTTCCAGTCCTCGGTTTTAGTTGTTTCTGAACTTTTGATATGCCAGCTGAGTTCTTGGCCTTTTGAAAAATCATACACAGAGCTGTTAATTTGTAGAACGACTTATGAAGAGTAGGTAAGAGACAAAAAGGGAGGAAAGATGTAAATATTTTACATAGGTATTTAAAATACTTTATGTTACCCTGAACTTACAGGTTTAGATGAATATGACTTTTAATAGATTCATCAACACATAATTTGTTAATTGGATGGGTTTCCTGCTGTACGCTTAACATTTACTTCTACTACAGAATATTTGCTACCTTAGTTCCTGATGTTTGGATTTCCTTTTATGCTTTCATTTTCATGGCATGCGTAGATATGAACTTAGATTGCTTTTTTCTACCTTGAAATGGAGGAGGGAATATTGTTTATAAATGCAAACAACATGGTAGGAATAAACCAAGCACTCATCTATCAGTTTTACAATCATTTCTAAATTATTTTTTCAGTATAATTTCTGCCACACTGCAAAATCTGAGAACTGTATGACACGTGCGTGCACGCACAAACAGCAGTGTGCTCAGAATCAGATACACACTGAACAACAAAAATATAAAAAATCACAGCTGATTGTTCTCTTCACATTTGTGGGCTTAACTGTAAAACAAGTTTTTAAAACAACAACAACAACCAACCAGGGTTCTTTTAAAAGCATTGCCCACTGCAGCCTAAAAACACAGTAAAGCTATTCTATGTACAGTTGGCCCCATTCTATGTAACATTGTAACAAAATACTCTAATTCAAATATTTACTGTCCAGGCAAACACTATACAAGCATGCATGCGAACATATACATGGAAAAGCCTGCAAGATTTTGATTGCCATTTAATTATAGGGAAGAGGACACTTTAAGAATTAGGTATTTTTAATTATTTGGTGCCACCCAGTGGTAAGTAGGCTACACTCCACCTTAAAACAGTTTAGACATTAAGTACTGTTTAAAAACTGGGCAGGAGCTGGAAGGAAAACACTTTTCATTTTTGTTTTTACAGCTGTAACTTTGAGGCAATGAAGCAATTATTTCCTGATGCCGGGGTTTCCTTTTATGCTTTCTTCATTTCCATGCCATGTGTAAACTTGAAGTTAGTTTGCTTTTCATGAAGTTCACTCTGTTTCAGGGCCATCTCAAGGTACTTTGCTGCCCTAGGCAAGGTACAACTCCCCACTCCACACCTCTGCTAGGTCCTGAACAGTGTAAAATAGTTTTTTTTGGGGGGGGGTGTATTGTTCCCTGAGATACTGATTTCTCCTGTTTTTAATTTTTTAAAGATTTCTTTAAAATTTATCAGTGTTACTGCACACCCATATTCCCCAAACATATTTATTAGTTATTATATGTATTACATTTATATCCCAACCTTTTTCCTCTTACAAGAAATCCAAAGTTTTATCTTCACAACAACCCTGTGAGGTAGGTTAAGCTGAGAGTCAGTGACTGGCCCAAAGTCACCCAGTGAGCTTCATGGTCGAGTGGGGACTCGAACCCAGATCTCCCGAGTCCCAGTCCAACATTCTAACCCATGGGTCTCCAACATGGTGCCCATGGTGCCCATGGGGGCCATGGCACCTGCAAGGCCAGGCTTAGGTGCCCTCCAAGCTATTTCCCCCACCCTTGCAAGTGAATAGAGCGATTCCGTCATTTACTTGCACAAGGGGAAAAAGTCTTCCTGGCCAAAAAACAGCTGGAGGGGGGGGTGAAGTCTACTCCCCACCAAGGCAGCAGGGGAGTGACCTTTGCCCCCCTCTAGCTGATTTTCAGCAGGGGGGCTTTTTCTCACCCCATGCAAATGAATTGAGAAATTGCTCCATTCACTTGCATGTGGGAGAGAGAGAGAGAGGGAGGGACCAGAGAGAAGGTAGGAAAGAAGGACCAGAGACAGAGAGAAAAAGAAAGAGAGAGAAAGAGGAGGCAGAGAGAAGAGGAGCCAGGGAGAAAGAGAGAAACAAACAAAGAGGATCCAGAGAGGATGGAAAAAAGAAAGACAGACAGACAGAAAGAGGAGTTGGGGGGGGGGGAGAAGGAAGGAAGAGGAGCCAGAGGGATGGAAGAAAAGAAGAAATTAAGAGCCAGAGAGAGAGAGAAGCCAGAGTGAGTAGCACACACACAAACACAAATAAGGGGGAGGGAGCTCTCAACATTTTTGTGCTTGCCTTGCCCCACCCCGCCCCCCAGCAGCTAACGTGTGGTGGTGCCCAGAGTGCTTTTTCAAAACGGGCAATTGTGCCCATGGGCCCAAAAAGGTTGGAGACCCCTGCAACAGGCCTTACTTCTGAGCAGACATTGCACTGAGAGTTAGTTGCATCACTTCTTAATGAGTGCCTGGACCACAGTGTCTGTCTGCGCACGGCCTAAGCCTCTCTGCAAAGTTTTCACAAATGTTGCATCTACCGTGGGGCAGGGATTCTTTAGTTGGTGTCCCCTCATTCCCTATGAGTGAAAGGCTGTGAAGAGGTGGGTGGTGACAGTTCAGTGCTTGCTGGCTCCTCCTGGTGGAGGGTTGGGTTGGGGAGGAGAGCTCAGGAACTCACAGATGGCAACAGCAGCACCCCCACCCACCCCCGCCAGGAGATGGTGCCCGTGGCAATCACCTCCTTCGCGTCCCCTGCATGGCAGCCCTGCTCTGTTTGCCAATACTTCATTAATAGAAGTATAGCTTCCAAATCGCAGGAAGTGATAATTCCCCTTTACTCGGCACTGGTTAGGCCTCATCTTGAGTACTGCGTCCAGTTCTGGGCACCACGCTTTAAGAAGGACGTGGACAAACTGGAGAGGGTTCAGAGGAGGGCAACAAGGATGATAAAGGGACTGGAAACAAGGCCCTATGAGGAGAGACTGAAAGAACTGGGCATGTTTAGCCTTCAGAAGAGGAGACTGAGGGGAGATATGATCGCACTCTTCCAGTATTTGAAGGGATGTCACACAGAGGAGGGCAAAGATCTCTTCTCGTTCATCCCAGTTTGCAGGACACGGAATAATGGGCTCAAGTGACAGGAACCCAGATTCCACCTAAACATCAGGAAGAATTTCCTGACTGTCAGAGCAATAAGACAATGGAATCAACTACCTAGGGAGGTGGTGGGTTCTCCCACTCTGGAGGCATTCAAGGTGCAGCTGGACAATCATCTGTCAGGGATGCTTTGACCTGGATTCCTGCATTGAGCAGGGGGTTGGACTCGATGGCCTTGTGGGTTCCTTCCAACTCTACTTTTCTATGATTCTATGATTCTGACTCCCAGACTTAACTCAAGATAGGGCTTTTGAAAGTCGCACTGGTATCTGCAATGATGAGGGGTAGTTTTAAAAATGTTTGAATAAAATATAATTAAAAATCTGCAAATCACAAGTAAAAGTCTAGTCATCTGAAAATACTACTCAAGCTGGTCTACCTACACGAACAGCATGATGTCTGAAGTGAGGACTCAAGGAAGATTGCAAGAGCTAATTCTGTGATTAGGAAAAATGGCAAGATGCATTTTTTCCCCCTAATGGTAAAAGTAGCCACTTCAGTACTATGTTGATTCATCACTTCAGATGTTAACTGAAATATGAGAATGGAAAATATTTTAAAATGTACTGTCTCCACAGGCTCTGAGCACTGTCTCATATAAATGCTAATATTCTTAGATATTATTCATCAACATTTTCTTCCATATGCGTAAAAATTCCCTTTCCTGTGGTAACATATCCATCCAGACTTATGCTATGGCTATTGGAACAGATTTTATGTACTCAAAAAATGTAAGATATGTAAAAAAGAAGTTACACATATGTAACCTTCACCACAGGTCAACAACTAACCTCACTGAGTAGAAATGTCTCTTATTCCAAGGTGAGCAATACACAGGCATGTGGTGGTGTGGGATAATGTGGGTGAGCGAGAAGACAAAGTGGTTTTCAAAACTGTGTTCCAGAGAGCCCTCAGGTTTCTCAAAAGCTTAAAAGGAATTTTGGATGTAATTCTCTGATAAAGACTGCTTTTGTCTAGCATTTCCCCTGTAATGTAGAATAAAGAATAATCACAGACCAGTAAAAGTTCATACAAATAGGATAAATTACATAAGAATACAAATAAATTCACAGTGGAGCCTAATTTGTACTGAGGAAGGTGCAATCCTGTGCATGCTGGCTGGGGAATGCTGAGAGCTGTAGGAACTTTTTTTGCTGTCTAAACATGCATAGGATTGCACCCTTAGCTACTTTTTCAGTAATACAAGATAGAGTCCATCACTTAAACAGAAAGGTATCAGAGTTTTAGTGGGTCTTCTGGATAGAGTGTTAATAAAAGGAAAATCACCCTCTCTCTGGGCTCTGTAAATGAACTGCAGTATAAAAGCAACAAATCTCTATGATTCCACAGAGACAAAGTCATTCATTCAGCGGAAACTTGTTAAATCAGCCAGTTAGCAAAATAGAGGGCAACGCAGTGAAACAAGCATAAATTTATATGTGAACCACTTAGGGACTTTATTATATTAGGTAGTATAGAAGTATCACTAATAAACAAATAAATGTTCACCTATATTTGTAGATAATGTTTGCAAGTATAAGGCTCTGGCAATTCCATAATTTGAAAGTGTACTTAAAGACAGTGGAGAACAGGACATCAATTGGAGTTCTGAAGTGGTGTAAATCTATTAACCTCTGGGTAACAGAGTCTGCAACGTGCACAAAGTCCTTGGTGTGCCTAGTTATAAAGGATGACAGGTAGCAAAGCCGGGGAAAAACCCTGCCAGCAAGCATGGAGAGCAACTGTCCATCACAGTAGACAATAAAGCAGCTTCATGCATGGAAAGGCTTCCCTGAAGTTTGAAACCACTGACATATAAATGCATTGTGACTGGAGAATGACCTTCATTCAGAATTCCAGTCCCTCCAGCATTTCACATATAAAACTATGGCCATGTTCACATGCAAGAATAAGCCAGAAGTCCAGAGAATTCTGACTTACCATGAACAAGTTGCATGCTAGTGAACACAGCCGGTTTGCTCCTGCTTTGCTCCTTCCCGTTAGGGCAATAGTTAAACAAGCCAGGAATGTTTTTTTTTAGTGCTGTTGTCTGAACCAGGGATCCTGTCTTGTTCCTGGTTTGTTTTGGAGCAACAAGCTGGAGCCCTGGTCTGAACCAAGGCTGGCCCTATCATTAGGAAGTGAGGCAACTGCCTCAGGTGTACGGCACACAAATTGTCCTGGGCTCCCTAAACTAGCCTGCCTTCATGGAGCCTTTGGCTCCGATTCCCCATTAAATCCCGAAAGAAAAAGAACTAGCCTGCTGCTGTAGGTGTGGTGGAGGATGCTGTGTCATTGCTAGTGTTAAATTAAGATTCAAGTCCCAAGATTCTAGTGCATCTTATAGTCATCAGTTTCGTCTGGATGGTTATTCAGATATATGGTCTACTTATATTAATTTGAAACAGACGTGTCAAATCCTTTTTTTTTAAATTAACCAAGGATGTTGTGAATAGTTATTGTGAATGGAATTTTTTTTAATGTTCCTGCTATTGGTATTGTTGTTTTTGTCCCCACTGCCTTACCTTCCTAATCATCTGCTCCCATCAGTGGTTCATGCCTTGGTCTCCTCTCGCCTAGACTACTGTAATGCGCTCTACATGGGGTTACCCTGGAAGACAGTTCAGAAGTTGCAGCTGGTACAGAATGCAGCCGCTCGCCTGATTAAAGGCTGCCGCCGGCATGATCACATCACTCCGGTGCTCAAAGAGTTTCACTGGCTACCAGTTGTTTGCCGAGCCGAATTCAAGTTGTTGGCATTGACCTTTAAAACCCTGTACAGCTCCGGTCCAATATATCTCAAGGAGCACCTCCAGCAACATCAAGTAGGCCGCTCAACAAGATCTGCCACAGACGGCCTTCTCCCTGTCCCATCAGCCAGAGAAACCAGGCTGGTGGGGACTAGGAGGAGGGCCTTTTCTGTGGCAGCCCCCAATTTATGGAACTCTCTCCCCAGTGACCTCCGCCATGCCCCTTCCTTGATTAGCTTCTGCCGTGCATTAAAAACATGGCTTTTCAGGCGGGAATATGGGGTGGGCTAGGATTTTTAAGTTTTGTTCTTTTTTAAATTGTGTTTTATACTGTGTGTGTCCCCCCCCCCTCTGTATTTTATTGGATTGTAAATCGCTCAGAGTGGCCGGATGTCTGGCCAGATGGGTGATTCATAAATATAATAAATAAATAAATAAATTGCAATTTTTTTTTTTAAAAAAAATTAAAGTCTCAGCCCAGTCAGTTTTTGTATGTGGACTAGAGAGGGGGCGCCATCTTGGCCTCCACCTCAGGCAGCAAAATGTCTTGGGCCAGCCCTGGTTTCAACATGCTAAGCAAACCATTTAGCAGTTGGATTAGCAGGGAGGAGCAAACACACCAGCACTTAGCTCAGTCACAATAAGCCAGAATTCTCTGGAATACTACCACCCTGGTATCAATTTGTTTAAGGGATGTATCTTCTTATGTCACTGGAAGGGTTGCCAGATTTTTTATGATTTTAATGCAAATTAGGGGGAAATGTTATCCTCTTGAGAGAATCATACAATCGTAGAAAAGCAGAGTTGGAAGGGGCCTATAAGGCCATCGAGTCCAGCCCCCTGCTCAATGCAGGAATCTAGGTCAAAGCATCCCTGACAGATGGCCGTCCAGCTGCACCTTGAATGCCTCCAGAGTGGGAGAGCTCACCACCTCCCTAGGTAGTTGGTTCCATTGGCGTATTGCTCTGACAGTCAGGAAAATTTTCCTGATGTTTAGGTGCACTTTGTGTATACATACAGATATGTATTTACAGGAGGGCACATACGAGCCAACTGGTGTGCATATGCAGGAATGAAGTGGGTGACCACCACAAAAGGTAAAGAAGAGGGAGCCTCACTTTGTATTGAAGCATAAAAGGGCAGTTTTCCCCCCAAAGCATATTTGTCCTGAGAGGTTTCCTTTATAAAACCATCACCACCTGTAATAAAAATAGAATGCATTATGGTTAGAATGTTGGATGGTTCAAACATGCAAACAGAATATTTAAATAGTAATAAAGAAAACAAAATCCCCTTCTTCCCTCCCTCCCTATCAAACACACTAAGGTGCATTCCTATGCCTGTTTAGACAGAAAAAAGGCCTACAACTCCCAGCATGCCCCTGCCAGCCAGCATGGCTAGGGCATGCTGGGAGTTGTAGGCCTTTCCCCCCCTGCCTAAACATGCATAGCAGTTCCCAACCTTGGGTCCCCAGATGTTGCTGGACTACAGCTCCCAGAGTCCCTTGCTGTTAGCCATGCTGGCTGGGTATGCTGGGAGCTGTAGTCCAGCAACATCTGGGGATCCAAGGTTGGGAACCACTGATGCATAGGGTTGCACCCTGAGGTGGATTCCCCCCCCCCCCTGACCTATTTATCATGCAGCAGAATACAATGTATAGTATTCAAGTTTACTCAGAGGCAAGTCCCACTATGTTCAATGGGGTTTGCAGACCACCTGGCATTTTAATTTGGCAATTATTATTATTATCATTATTTCCAGAGGGGAAACTGTGTGAGGTCTGTTGCAGCGAGAACAGGAGAGTCTGGTCACTATCCGTGCAATCCTACCTATGTTTACTCGGAAGTCATCCCCACTGTGTTTAAGCTTAAGCGTAAACATTAAGGAGCAATCCTCTGCATGTTTAGACCGGAAACGAAAGTCCTAAAACTCCCAAGGACTGCTGGAAGTTGTAGGACTGCTCCCCCCCCCCCGCCATTGCTGGACGTTGTAGGGCTCTGTTTCCCCCAGCATTGCTTGACGTTGAAGGAATTCCCCCCCCACACACAGCATTGCTGGAAGTTGTAGCACTCCCCCCCCCTAGCATTACTGGAAGTTGCAGGCCTTTTTTCCACAGCGTTGCTGCAGGTTGTAGGACATTCCCCCCCCCCCCAGCACTGCTGCAGGTTGTAGGACTCCCCCCCCAGCACTGCTGGAAGTTGTAGCCGCCGCCCCCCCCGTCTAAACATGTATAGGATTGCGCCCTTACATGCCCCAGACCTCTATCCTAAACACACTTACTAAGGCGTAAGCCCCATTGAACCTAGGAAGCCGGGATCAGATTTATAGTGTGGCATAATACCCAGATATTTTGTGTGTGTGTGTGTGTGTGTGGGGGGGGGGGCTAGAACGGCCTCCTTCAGAGAATAAATAGCGCTCGTGCTTTTCTCGTTCATCGCGCTTGTTTCGGGGCCGACTCGGCCGCCCGCTTGAGCGCGGCGGCGGATGACGGCGAAGGAGGAGGGAGGAGGAGGAGGAGGAGGAGGAAAAAAAAGGGCAGATCAAGGCATGGGAACCCCTTCTCCCGCCATTTTCTGCAGCTCGCTCGAGTTTGAAGAAGAGGCGGGCTGGCGGGCTGGCGACCCCTCCGAAGGCCTTTCCCGCCTGCTTCCTGAGGGCGGCGGCGGCGGCCCCAGCTCTCCTCCCCGCCCTCAGCCGCCCACGCCGGGCTATCGTCATGGCCGGCGAAGAGCGGGCTGGCGGCGGCCGAGGAGGCAAACTCCGCCTGAAGCGCAGGAGGCCGCCGGCGGACGGCCTCGCGCCGCCGCCGCCGCCGCCGCCGCCGCCTCCTCCTCCTCCTCCTCCTCCTCGCCGGCTGAGGTGAGTTCGGGCAGGGAAGCGGAGGATGCGTTCCGCCCGGCGCCTCGCCCGCAAAGGCGGCGGGCTCCGCCTGTGCGTGGATGTGAGGGGTGAGGGTGTGTGTGAGAATGTGAGTGAGGAGGGGGGGTAGATAAGGGTGTGTGAGAGAGTGAGTGATAAAACTAATACAGTAATACCTTGGGGCCCAACATCTGGGGCCCTCCTCCGATTGCCACCTCCAAGAGAGGCTTGGTTGGTGGCAACGAGGAGGAGGGCCTTCTCGGTGGTAGCCCCCCAGTTATGGAATCAGCTCCCCACTGAGACCCGCCTGGCGCCAACCTTACTATCTTTTCGGCGCCAGGTTAAGACTTCCCTCTATGCCAAGGCATTTAGTTAGGAGCTTGGAATAGCACGGAGGGGATTGTCACCTGTAGGCTCAGTTTTATTGGCTTTTGTATTGTTATTTTAAACTGTGTTTTTAAATTTGGTTTTTAATTTTTTAAACTGTTTTGTATGTTTTAATGTTGTTTTTATGTATAGAG
The DNA here is from genome assembly GCA_021292165.1 of Shinisaurus crocodilurus. Taxonomy (NCBI): domain Eukaryota; kingdom Metazoa; phylum Chordata; class Lepidosauria; order Squamata; family Shinisauridae; genus Shinisaurus; species Shinisaurus crocodilurus. Next base: position 26,276,556 of record CM037886.1, on the reverse strand, counting down.
TGTTGTGAACCGCCCAGGGAGCTTCGGCTATGGGGCGGTATATAAATGAAATGAAATGAAATGATTGCAAGTAACTTGGTTTGAGAGCGTTTTGCAAGACAAGCAAATTTTTAAATATTTATTTATTTATTTATTTTGACTCGATAGACAAGCGACGTCTTGCAAGACAAGTACTGTAATACGGCTTAAATTAAAAATCTCTGTACAAATTTTTTGTGGGGGTGGGGGTGGGGGGGAGGATTTCGTTTTGATAATAAAGAGTGTTTTGGATTACAAGCACGTTTCCGGACCGGAACGAATGATGCTCTCCATCCATCCAAGGCATGACTGTATTTCAAAGGGGCGCACAACTGATGCATACATTTGGAAAAATACGCATGAAAATAAGCGCAGATTTTCACGTGAAAAGAAAAAAAAAAAGCAATGCTTGCAATCTGATACGGACTTAAGTTGGAATGAGCTTCAAGATGGAATTCAGCGAACTTCAGCAAGCTTGAGTTTTGCTGATTTGTATGTCCCTATAAAGGGCAAGTGAACAGGCAGTGATGGCAAGGAAAAAGAGCAGAAGCAAGGACGGGGTCTGGGGGTCAGTAGTGGACCCCCTGTTGGGATGTGTCTTCCTCCTCCCTCCCAATCCCTTTTCCTTTTGTGTCATGTCCTTTAAATCAGGGGTCCCCAACCCCCGGTCCGTGGACCGGTCCCGGTCCGTAGGCTCTTAAGAACTGGGCCGTGCGGCGCCCGGTGAGGTGTTCATACAGGCCTGTGGCTCACGCTGGCTCAGCTTGTCTGAGCGTGGAAAGCTAAGCAGGGTCAAGCCTGGTTATTATTTATTTATTATATTTATACCCCACCTTTTTTTCCTGCAAGGAACCCAAGGCGGCTTACATAATCCTCCCCCTCCCCATTTTATCCTCACAACAACCCTGTGAGGTAGGTTAGGCTGAGAGCCAGTGACTGGTCCAAAATCACCGAGTGAGCTCCATGGCTGAGCGGGGACTAGAACCCAGATCTCCCAAGTCCCAGTCCAACACTCTCACCACTACGCCACACTGGCTCTTGGATGGGAGATCCCTCCTCTAGTTTCCTGCCTTGAGCAGGGGGTTGGACTCGATGGCCTTGTTAGCCCCTTCCAACTCTTAGGATCTATGAAATCTTGTCTGTCTGTAATATGAAAGGGAGCTAGAAGTATATACAGTAATACCTTGGATTGCAAGTAACTTGGTTTGAGAGCGTTTTGCAAGACAAGCAAATTTTTAAATATTTAATTTTTTATTTGCTTGATATACAAGGAACGTCTTGCAATACAAGTACTGTAGTACGGCTTAAATTAAAAATCTCTGTACAAATTTTTTTGGGGGGATTTCGTTTTGATATAAGTGTTTTGGATTACAAGCACGTTTCCGGAACGAATTATGCTCTCAGTCCAAAGCATGACTATCACGTTTAGGTTAAGCCCGATTTTATTCCAAACAAAGTTTCTAATAGTGTTTAATATCTATCTTTGGATCTCCATAACTATGGTTTGAAATAGTAAAAAGTTTCCATCCATCTGTTGAACAAGGCTGCTTGTTACAATAAGAATTAAAATATAATAAAGGGTAATTAGTCTGTACCAAGGGAACTTGAGCTAACTTTCCTTAATGGAAAAGCAGGTATGATGGTAAATGGAATAATTTCAGAGAATTTTAATGAAGTTACTTCATTATCTGCATTTTGAGACTATCAGTACTGATGATGCAGGATTGCTATAGCATTCATAGTATAAGGCTGGGTACATTTAATCTTCCCCTCTCCCAGGGAGTATATATGTCCAACTTTCCACGTTCAAAAAGGGCTCCACTAATCAGTATGGTTTTTCACTAAACCCAACATACGGTATATGTAAAAATTGATCAGGCCTCCAGCATGGCTCAGAAAAAGCCTTAGAGCCGGTTTGCGTGTCATGGCTGCAGTTCTTGGGTTGCTTAACCCAGGAATTGTGGGGACGAGTAGAGTGCACCAGGCATGTGCTTGTGTCTCCACGTTTAATTAGCAACCCAGGAATGGGGCATTCCTGGGTTGTTGCATGATGTGCGAACCCGGGAACTCTGAGTTGTTCGTGGGTTAAACAACTCAAGAGGACCCAACAACAAACCACGGGCAATTACTTACTGTAATGCTACTTAAGTTTATTGGGGAATAAGGAAAAGAAAATGGCTGTGCCATCATCCCCAAAGGATAGGAAGGATCAGAAACAAGATGGACATTCTTTTCTGTCTACTCACAGTAGAGGCTTTAGATCCTCTTGGAAAGAGTCCAGATTTCAGCCCAGACAGCAGCAGAATCCGGCCCCAGAGATGGCTACTCCAACACACAGAGGGATGCCTGCAGGCAACAAGCCTGACTCCCACCTTTGAGGTGGTGGAGGAGAGTCTTCAACAGTTTGCGCAAGCCTGGACCCTCTCCACCACAGACAATTCAAGAGGGCTACACTCAGGATTTTACTCATATACGTCTTGATCACTTTATTATATGGCTGTGAGGAAATAATCAAGGCCATCTTCACATTGCACAAAGGTTCTGCTAAAAGTATATACAACGTTACCTGGAAGGTGTTTTGTATGTGGTGTAAGAGAAAGGGCTACTGCTCTATGGAGGCAGGCAGCAAGGTAGTCCTCCTTGCAGGTTGGCCTAGATCAGGGACTGTGGCTAAACACATCCAAGAGTTAGGTGGCAACACTGGCCATAGTACTTAAGCAGGGGGCAAGAGAGACGCTATCTAGGCATCCACACGTGAAGTATTTTCTTAAAGGAACGTCAGTGCTGAAACCACTTACTGTCCATAGATATCCATAGATGGCGTTGCATTCATTGACAAAGCCACTGTTAGAAACGCTTCATAATGCTCACAAAATGTTTGCCCTGTAAGGTCTTGTTGCTAAGTTCTCGCTATCCTGCTGGCACACAGGGTTTCTGAGCTGGCAGCGCCAGCGGCAAGGTAAGGGGTGTAAATTTTCCATCCAGACTCAGTGGTCTTCCACACAGATCCATCATTCATATCCAAATTGAATTCAAATGTTTCAGTATTCTCGGGAACGGATGTTACTGCCTGCCCCCATCCAAAGCTTCCCAGAGAGAAGTGGTGAACTTTGCCTGTTGATAGAACCGTAGGGCACACCTACATAGAACAGAAGAGTTCTGTACAGATGCACTGTTTGTCTCTTTCCTTCCCACCATCTTGGGAAGGAAAGTTTCCAGAGTGACACTGGCAAAATGGATCTACAGTGTTCTGTGGCCTCAGCATCTGCTGTGCCTGGGAATATGAATATGCCCCATTTGTAGGGCAGCCACATGGTCTACGATATCATCCTTAACAAGCTGAGTATTTTAGCATCAGCTGAGGCATCCTTTGGAAGGCGTGTACTGCAGCAGACGGTCCCACAGTAGTAAGGAGAACAGCAAGAGAGCCCACCGCTGCTGAACATCACATCTGCGGGTACCCTCCAATAAAACGTTGGATTTACCATGGTAAGGGGACTTGGTTTCGGTTAGCTTTAATTCCAACCATACTGAGACTTCTGAGTTTTTTCTGTGCTATTTTCTATTAAGTGATTAATAGAAGGGAGAGGGAGCTCTCCCACACAGGAAAGCAGTTACACGTTTAATTTGTATGCCCCTGCCTGTTGGAGGGAGGGGCAACTCATCAGAGGATATCCTCCATCCACTGTAGTAAAAGGCAGTCTGCTCTGTTTTGTCTTTCGTACAGGCTTCAGTATTCAGTAACCATTATTGCCCCACAAATGCAAGATTCTGACTTTAAACTGAAAATGGCAAGTGACTAGGGCTACATTGGGCTGGTTCTGGCAAGATGAATGGTAGCGGAGTTATGATGCTATTCTGGAAAGTTTTCTGTTTTGTAGAACACTTGCCAGCAGCTCTTCCTGGTTTGCAAAGGAAGGCTTAAGCGATGCTGAAAACACATGGATGACATTACTCAGGGCTGTGGATCCACATCTGAATCACTCAAGCTTAGAAAAAGTGATCAACCTTCCAGAATTTTGCACAAAGGTAAAGTTGTTTAGAAAATGCTCTTAATGACCATTAAGATAAAATAAAACTTTCATTCACCATAAAGGGAGAGCAGTGGAAAATAATTTAAAAATTAATACAGACTGTGGTAGAAGCATTTTGATAATAGGGAGGTTTTCCCCATCCCCTAACTCATTCTCTCTAGCGCCTTCAAGAATAATGTAATATAATGGGAGTAAGCCTGTTCTTCTGATACTGCTTGTGGTAAACTATAGTTGCAATGATGTCTAAGATTGTCCAACTTTTATTTAAAAAAAAAGACTGGCTCTGCTGATCTTGACATCTCCTGTAGGACTGAGAAGTGCAAATGGGCCGAAACCAAATATGGAGAATGTGTCAGTCTAATTCTGGGAAGTACCTCCTCTTGTGGTTTTATATATAGGCTCATTTGTGAGGGCCAAAGAGTTTTCCTCCATGTCTCAAGCGCTGTCTGGGAACTCAGGTTAAGCTCCTTTCTTTAGCATTGCTCATGGTAAAAGACTGTGCCTGTTAACCAAGAGGAGGTACTTCCTGGAACTATAAAGATGGTACCATCCCAAGACCACTGGAGAATGCAGTAAATTACTCAAAGCTTTCCCCATCCTCATACCTGTGGAGCTGCATGATGTGCGAACCCGGGAACTCTGAGTAGTTCGTGGGTTAAACAACTCAAGAGGACCCAACAACAAACCACGGGCAATTACTTACTGTAATGCTACTTAAGTTTATTGGGGAATAAGGAAAAAACCTGCATTTCTCACATTCAAAGCCAGCACTCTAGTTATTGTATTATATTGACTTTTCTATATTTTTGGGGGTCTACGCATTTAGGAGAACTTGCATTTGCCTGTATTACAGAGCTCTCAAATTGCAAATCCAAAACCAGAAACCTTTAATACTGGAATGAAGCAGTTTCAATGGATTCCGTTTCCACTTTACCGCAGAGAAGATACCAAAGCAAATGATTCAAGAAGCCATCAAAACTCTGAAAATGAAACTGTCAGTTTAATGGAAAGAAAAAATAGTGAAGATGAGAGACTTGGAGTAATTTCCCTTGTTCCTAAGCAAGCTCCTCTTACAACCGATGAGTATACCACTGAGGAATCAAGAATGAGCATAAAACAGTCCACTAAGCTGGGAGGTAGAGAGAGGATTGAAATGTGCTGGCAGAATTCACCAGGGCATTCTCCCCCAACCACAGAGAGTCATCCAAAGCTTTGGAAAGGGACTTCTACACAGAGTGAAGGGGAAAGCATGAGAGAAAATGAAAGTTCAGAAAATAATGATATGCTAGTAGTACAACCCCGTACTCTATGGAATGAGGCCACATCAAGATTACCTGCACAAGAACCCCCTTCTGCTAGTTTCAGTATCCATGGTCAAGAAAAAACAGAGGATCACATTCCAGCTCTTGACCAGTGTCCTATGTGTCAGATCCACTTTACTGGAACGTAAGTATAAGTTGCCATATTACTTGAATTCAGTTCAGTTCAGCATGAAATCCATTGAAAAGACAAACCAAGAGGGCCACATCCAATATGAAGAAATGGGGGGAAAGCAACCAAAACAGTGGGGTGCACAAAAAATGTGTGTTAATGCTGTTTATTATTATTATTATTATTATTATTATTATTATTATTATTATTATTATTATTATTAATTTTATTTATATAGCGCCCAACAGCCGAAGCTCTCTGGGCGGTTCACAACAAAATGCTGTTGGAGACTGGAGACCCAGCTCTTCCTGCCAAATGGTGAATGGAACACACATTTATGCATCTGAGAAAAGAGTAATTGGTAGATTGCCCCTGACCAAGGCAATGCTGCAATGTGTCAAGAACTATTTTATAGTACTGGGAACAACTTAACAGCGTTAACACACTTGTTTGTGTGTACCCTTTACCATGGTCTTTTCCCCATCTCAGCATGGAATACAGACATGCCACCTCTACATACATAACTAATCTATTCAGGTTGAGCTCTGTAATCAACTATGTGTTTATACAGTGTAAACAGAACACTCAAAACATCATTGCTCGAGTCCTCTATTCCTAAACAAACACACAGCTGAAAACCTACATGCCTCTTGCATTACTTGCAACAACAAAAAAAGGCCATTTAAATCATACCATCAATGTTCATTCTCTTTAGTGGGCGGAGGTTATCCTTGACTAGGAGTGTTAGTGGGTTGCTTCTCCCACTTGCTTCAGAGTGGGGACTAAGAACTGGGGGAGGGACCATAGCTCAGTGGCAGAGTTCATGTTTTGCATGCAGAAGGTCCCAGGCTCAATCATTGGCATCTCCCCTTAAAAGGATCAAGTAGCAGATGATGTGAAATACTTTTGTCTGAGATCTTGGAGAGCTGCCGTCTGAGTAGACAATGCTGGCCTAGATGGACATACAGCCTGACCTGTCTTGGTCCCTTTTAGTGCAGAAGCCTCCTCCTGTGTTTCAGGATAAAATGCCACTGAAGAAAACAAACAAACTTGAAACCATTAACTTTTGTAACAGTATATTTATTCCCGAAAACGCACAGAGAAGATGTCTCTCTGGACGTCTCCAGAATTAGAACTGCCAACTCTAGGAGTTTGAGACACCTCCTGATCTATACTGTAGCAGCAAGACCATCCTTTCTGCAGCAGCAAGGTGGGTTTGGATAACCTCCATCAACTAAAGAGAAGAAACAATGTTTAAGGCCAATGTTCCTTTCTCCATCAGTGGTGGAGGTTATCCAGGAGTGGGTTGTATGGTCACTCCAGGTAGGGTACCTTACTGCAAAAAGCTATATAGAGAACTGCTTGTTGGAACACTTGCCTCATGAAAACGACTTTGGAAGAGGTGAACACATTCAGTTTATAGTACTGAGCAACGGAAGACATCACCAAATAACCATCTGGCTATTTCTAAAAGAAATGGCAGAAGCCGCTGCCACCCCACCCACCTCCGGCAAATAGTCATGCATCATACCTTATCAAGATGCTCTCCTGCCTTATCCAGCCAGCCATAATGCCCTTGAAACTTGGTTCCCAGAGTGGAAAGGAGTGAACACCATGTCAGATTTATTCAACTCCCAAGGCTCAGCACAATACATACTATATATTTTCCTTGGGGTGCGTAAGCTTAGACCAAAACGGAGGTAAAGCATCTCTCGGCTTCTGTGTGTTGATCCTGGGTACAGTCTTCAGCAGAACTGTTAAGTGATGAAGGCACATAATTCCTTCCTCTCTGATAAGGCAGGAAGATCTGAAATTATGGTCATCCAAAACATAAACCTTAAAACCTAGAAGTTCAATGGATGGTGACCTGATAGGCTCAAAAGGTTTCTTGTAAGAACTCTGAGCAGCTTGTGCCAATTCCATAAGAGAGAACTCTGGAGGATTCAGCAGACAAGCTCCCATAAGGGACACTTCAAGTGAGGATGACTTAAGAGATTTACCTAGACCTTTTTTTTAAAACTTAGCACAGCACACCCAGGAATGCTGCTTGGTGCTTAGGCAAAGAACTTGATGTTTTTGAAGAAAGTCTTTGATTTCATCAGTGAAAGAACATGTCCTTGCCTTTAGACTGCATCCTCTTTGGGATGCTTCCCAAGTAGATTTAGGATATGCAATTGGTTGAGCCCCAGTGGCCCAGTTTGCACAATTGTGGCTGGGAAATAAGCCAATGATTTATTTCCCCCATTGCACACTGGGGGGGATTAGCAGAATTACCCTTGACAGTGCGTCATGTTGTGCAAACCCGTCCAGTGTGACTTGTCGCTGTGGTTAACAAGATACCCCAGAACCCTACAACAGCCATGATCGTGCAAACCAGATCTCCGTCTCCCTTCTTATAGATGAGAGCCAGTGTGGTGTAGTGGTTAGGGTGTTGAACTGGGACTTGGGAGATCTCGGTTCAGGTTCCCACTCGATCATGAAGCTCACTGGGTGACTTTGGGCCAGTCTCTCAGCCTGACCTACCTCACAGGGTTATTGTGAGGATAAAATGGAGCAGATTATGTAAGCCACCCTTGGGTTCAGGAAAAACAGTAAATAGGCATGTAATCAATCAGTGGGGCTTTCTGTTATTTATTTAAATTACTTATATGCTGCCTTTCAGGATAACAATCCTATCAAGGTGGCTTCAATGTAACATAAAACATAATAAGCAATATTAACAAATTTAAGAAATGTAATTTTAAAAAATCATCAGGCTCCTTCCCACAGGGCAGTTGGTGGAAGATGGCCCTAGGGGCAGGTAAAGTCCAGCTGGAACAGGAATCTGGTATTTTCCTCATCTCCCTCCCTCTCCTGGAATCCTCCCAACAGGGCAGTTGTTGGTAGTTGGCCCTGGTGAGTCCAGCTGGAGCAGGATCGGAGGTCTTTGCCTGCCTCTGTCCCCGAGAATTCTTCCAACATGGTGGTTAATGGTGGGGTGCCTGGGAGAGTTCAACTGGGACAGGCTCTGAGGCCTTCTTCGCCTGTGTCTCTCCCTCTCCTTCATGATGCACCTTTCAGTGTTGTTGGAGTTGAGCTGGGTCTTGGTGTAGCCGAGGATCCTGCAATAGAAGATTGGGAAAAATCGGACCATCCATGTAGGCTTGGAGATCCCGGTCACTAGAGCTGAAAGCTATGCTCCAGTGAGGACCTGTCAGAATTCTATCTACCGTACTCTCTCTACCCATGCTTTTCAAAGAGCCCTGGAAAGATGTGTTGTGGGGCAGAAAGGAGACCTTGGGCTCACTGTGCATAATGTATCTACAGTTTCCATTCTTTTGTAAATAAAACTTGTAAAGAATCTGTGAACTATGTTATTGGAGAGGAATTTGCACAGAGGAAGAAATACCGGAGGGTTTGGCCTCCCCTTGCCCATGCCAGTTCCTTGTGCCTGCTTTAGTATTGTGAATTCACCTCACAGGAATTCACAGCAAATAAGAGGATGTTTCCTGAAACAGAGACTACCTTGCAAGTTTACATGTGTTTTTGTGTAATATTTTTTTTTAACTGACATGATTTCCTGAAACCTGATCAGCATTGTCCCAAAATGGCAGCTTTGTTAACCTGAGGAAATTCTTCATAAGAGCTGGCCCCACTGGCAGCCAAAAGGAAAGATGCCCCGTCTACAATGCTTGTGCATTCTGCTCCTCTTTGTGGCCAGGTCTGGTTTTCTCTTCCATAGGGTTTAGAAGAGATATATGGCAGAAGCTTGTCAGGGTCAAATAAACTTTGAATTCAGCTACTATTGCCTCAAAGCAGGTAAGACACACTGGTGGAGGCTCTTTGCATGGAAGGGGACCGCGCATGAAGTCATTTGCATAGCCCTGCCTCCAAAGCAAGTGGGAGGACTGACCCATTCCACTCCTGATAACCTTCACTACCGAAAGAATTAGACACTCAGTGTAATGAATTGATCAACATATTACAATATTAATTTGTAGGAATTGGGTTCAAACATAATTTCAGTAACCAAGATTTTGTATCCAACAACATATTCACAAATGGTTACTCAACTCCAGCTCACATTTAACCATTAGAAACTTAACTGGAAGTAGAGAGTCAGTTAGTTGCTCAGATGGATGTTTCTTTTCTGTCTTCAACCAGATGACATATTTATAGTTTGTTACCTAGAAATGCGCACACACACCATGCACTGATTTTATCTGCAGGTCTGATCATTTCAATTCTTTCTGATTTGCAGATTGTCAAAACTGGACATTGATAGTCACCTTGCTAAATGCTTGTCTGAAAGTGCAGATGATGTGATTTGGTAACTAAGAAGAATAAATAAAACTATGAGAACAGGCAACACCGACCAGCAACAAAGAAATTTACAGCAATTTACCATGTAGCAAGAAAGCTAAAAAGGAGGAAGGTCAAGTGCCAGTTAATATTTTGTTATACTTTTAAGTTTCCATTCATAGATTTACGTCTTAATCGTGTCAGATTGATATTGCAAATGTCTGTGGGAACATGAGCGACATCTGGATGCACATTTGATTACACTTTGGCCTGTGTAACAAAAGCACTAATGAAGAATAGGTTTCTAAAGGAACATATATTTTGATGGACTACTCTACAGAATTTTAAAATGCAGCAAAGGAAAGATTTTTCATCTGCTTCAGTGTGTTTGAGGGGTGTGGGTGAGACCCCAAATTGTTAGAAATTAAATAGCCCTTGAGCCAGAGTGCATTTTAAATTGTCCATCATCAAAAGCCTTCAATAAAAAGGGAGTTGGAATATCTCCATTATAATATACGTGTATTTCTTCAGAGTGCTTCCGTATGCTCTTGTAAGATGCACTTCATTAAACCGTTGTCAAAGAAAGAGGTTTACTGTACAGTCCCATAAATACCTTAGCCAATTTAGCAAAAGTGCACTAACACCTGATACATGAAACAGACTGAACCTGTGATTACATTTACAGGAAGAATAATTTTGATCTTACAAGTGCTGGTCAGTAAAAAGTATTTTAACTAAGGAGCAGAATCCAAAATATGAGCTGTTTTTCTGTCACAGTAGTTCCTTCAGAACAGTAGATTCAGTTTAGAGTAAAGAGATCAAATACTGCAGCTGTCTTGGCACAAGGAACATGTGGAACTTCTGAGTATGTTATGGGTAAAAATGCTAAGTTAATCTATAATGAGACAAAGCAAATTATGTTAACATTTTTGCTTAGTGAAACAGTAAACTTTTTCATTAAAGTCTTTAATAGATGTGCAAGAATATAAATGATCTTAGCTGTTTACGGGTTAGTATACCATCTTTTGCACAAATAAAACTGGCCAAAGATCTCAACTAGTTAATTATACAAAACTACAAGAACATATTTACTGTTTTACAATCATTAAATTAGCTAGAGTGTTTTCATTTACATTTCATTTACATACTAAGACAATTATATCATTACCAGATCCATTTGCAATATATTAGGATTTTTTTTAAACCACACATTTAATTACATCCTTCATTTTTCTTTAATTTATAAAACAAGAACTTTATATAAAAAAATTCCCCTTCATCATGGACAGAACATTAGTCATACACTTTGCACATGAGCAACCGACTTGTAACCAGCAACTTATTTGGCAACACAGCAACATTGTAAATGCCTTAAATTGTAAATAAGTCAAGGACTTGTTTTAGTATTTCTGCTGAGCAAGTGTGTGTGTCCACTCGCTCATCCTATTCTAACGTTCTGATATCGCAGAAGCTTAGGGCAAAGAACCCTCAATGTTTTGCCTTGCCCCAGAACCAGGCGGCATCTGCAGGTCACATCACCATGCAAAACCAGCTGCTCAGTTGTAAATCCAAGATACAGAGACACAGAACATTCAGGGTACACAGAATAATTCACTGAGAAGGGAAAACAAAACGGGATTCAAAACCTTTTCATGGTTCACTTGAAAACAGGATTCTCTCTTAGCTAGGTGACTTAGTTATCTAAATCCCAAGTGTGGAGGAAAGTGCTTCTAACTGAATTACTTTAGTGCTGGTTAGAACATATCTTGCTTAATACAAAAAAAGATACAGCCCGGAGAGCAACCTTCATCAACTCTGGATGGGAGTAATAAATCGAATTATCACGGATGTGCGTTAATTCAGTGGCCAGGGTAAGGGACGTACAAAATATAGTCTTAACTGATGGTTCTTTGAAAGATTTTTCAATACCATGATTTGGCAGTCTTATCCTAGCACCTCATGGACTTGAATGCAACTGAGATGTCATGTTCAGCACCTAATGTAATGCTGTACCCTGAGAAACCTATACAATAAAAGTAATGTGAAAACGGTTGCAAGTCATCTTGCATTTTATACCAAATTGGGTGAGATATCATGGCACACAGGGTTTCTCTCTTTTCTGCAGAATTTTCTTCCCCAGAAGCTACTCAATGGTTGGAACAAAAACCTGCTAAAAATGAAATACTGCCTCTTGTTCTCATCCATAAAGAGGCTGATAATTCTGAAAGGTTTTAGATAGCAATGTGCACTTGTTTGTCCTCAAATGAATGGGCACATTTTTTTTATTCCCAAAGCTGATGAACAACTAACCTGACGCAACATCCCCCAGTTTTCAAAAGAGGAAATATGGACATATTTTATATTATAGTCATACAATATTTATACATCTGTTCATTTTCTCCATCACTAAGTTACTGCTTTGATAAGTGTTGCGTTTACCAAAACATCCTCTTGAAGAGCTGGTCAACGATACACGCTGAACATCTCAAAGCCAAGTTTTAAGTAGGAGGTGTGCTTTATCAGAAAAAATGCAATATGTTGATGGATATCCTAGAATTGTTTTAACTGTAAGGCTATGATCCATTACGTTTCCATTGTTCCTTTTGAATATTGCATTGATAAAAATATTCAAAAATCTAGTATACAACACAAGACATTGTAGGCACTGCTCAAGTATTTTCAGAAATCCACCAAGTGCAAAATTTTGTTTTTTCTAATGAGATTTTGGTAATTTTTTTCCTACCACATTAAGCATAATCCAGATGCTTAAATTGATCGATTCTAATTTGGAATTGTTATTGCTGAGACTTTTGTCCCTTTTAAAAATTCTATGAAGTTATAAATTAATGTTAGATAGCAGCTGTTAGTTGTATGTTCCATCTGTAAAATACTTTTTTTTTTAAATAACGAGAACTTATTTTTAAATGACCAGGGTTTATCAAGTGTTCCAAATATGGAATATTTTATGTAGTTTATCCATTTAGGCACTTGAATACTGTACCCAAATTTGTTATAATTGCTAATAAAACACAACTCCTTTTTATTTCTTTAGTATGTATGTGTGTGCATACACATGCACACACGCACATACACACACAGAGACATTTAAGATAGGTACCACTTGTGAAAAAAGGCATCTAAAGTAAGCTTCAACACCACTAACAATTTTATTCTTCAGGATGTTACACTGTTCTAGTAGGTTGTTGCATGAAAATGTCCATCAGAAGTGTGCAGCTTTGAAAGTGGTTTGGAATCTCTCTCTTCCAAGGATGCAACCATCCATTGATCCTCGATGAAGCAGGCACGAAATGCAGATTCCTTCATGAAGCCAGCTCTGTCAGTGCCCCAAACTTTTTTTAAAAAAATAGAGGAAGACACCCACCAAAATCATGTTTTTTTGATTTTTCAGCAGCAATCTTTTTTTTTATCATTGGTCTCCACTTAAAACCTTACAGTTTACCCCAGCCTTGCATGCATATACTGTTGTTAAGGATTAAATGTCAAAGTTCATTCACATTATTTGTCCTCGGTGTAGATGCCTCTCTCTCATACTGTTTCCTCAGTTGACAGCAACAATGGATTAATATATTCAAATCCTTCAAACTCCGACTGGTCTATTCTTTTTATTACATCTCTGCAAATGGAAAAAACACACATACATCAGAATTAATTCTTGTTTGCAACTGTTATGCTCTGGAGAGTTCATAAAAACAACGCCTACTACCTGAGAGGTCATCAATTCAATCTACTGCACTGTGCAGAGCAACTTTGGAAACTGGTTCCTTCTAACTGCTGCCAGACAGAAGAGAGAGAGAAGCTCCAGCTGTGAAGAAGCTGAGTGGGTTGTGCATTTAGCTCTGGATGCAATCTCCTTCCTCACAGAGTGTTAAATATCCTTCAAGGGTGATGTCAAGGAGGGGTTGGCAGCGTGACACTGAGACCCTGGAAGCTGTGACAGCACCAGAGTGGAGTTGGAAAGTTAGCTCATTGCAAGAGAGTGCAATGCCATGCAATGAAAAAAACCCAGCCTTACGGTATCTTGAAGACAAACACATGGTGTAAGCTTTCATGGACTACAGTCCACTTCATCAGATGATTGAGGTGTTAATCCTGTTACAATCAGGGGGAATTGTACAGAGGCAAAGGGGAAATGAAATGTAGGAAGTACAGAGGGTGACAACTGTAATTAGCAGTGCCAATTCGCAAAACAATGGTCCTTTCCCTCCAATTCCCACCACCAACCATACCTGCAACTCTGGATAATACATCACGCATCTGATGAAGTGGACTGTAGCCCATGAAAGTTTATACCATAATATACGTGTTAGTCCTGAAGGTGCCATGAGACTCTTGTTCTTTTTACTGCAATAAGCTAATATTGCTATCCCTCTGGAAATCCATAGAGTGATCACTAGAGGGTGCCAACATTGCTCTAGACACCCATCTCCAAATTTGCCGCCAAAGGCTTAGGTACCAGTTTCAAGAGTGCAGCGCTTAGGGCTTGCTCCCAAAGGGAGAGGTGCCAAATCTGTCTCCTTTGTGGACAAGGGTCTACTTTGCAAGACTGCAAGGCAGGAAAGTGATCATGGCTGTCTGATGACCGCTTTGGTGCAGGGCGTTCTCCACAGCTACTGTGGAGGTTAGAAAAGAACAGAGGGGGACGGTGCTCACCCTACCCCTTTCACCATGGGCACCTCCCTTTTCACAGTGGGAGGTATGAGCAAGTTTTCTGGCTAAAGCGCTAGAACGGAGATGGGGAACCTCTGGTCCCTAGGCTGGATACGGCCTGCAGGAGGTCCCCATCTGGTCTGCCATCATGGGGGTCATTTTTGCAGTGTGAGGGACATTTTCAGGGCGGCTTGCTGCTGGGGCAGGAGGGAGGACTAACCCCTCCCCAACACTGTGACCCCCACCTCAAAAAGTTTGCCTGGACCCAGTTTGGCCATTGGGCCTAAAAAGATTCCCCACCCCTGCTCCAGAGGTTTCTCAAGTTCTTCTGCATAGGCACATATCCCATCAGTGTGAATGGACAAGGACCACGAAGCACCATTTTGGTACAACATACCCCTAGGTTGGGATCGAAAGAGTCTGAGGTACATGCCTAAGACATTTCCTTGTGACTTATTCCTTGAGATATAGATTTCATAGATCAGAGTTGGAAGGAGCCTACAAGGCTATCGAGTCCAACCCCCTGCTCAATGCAGGAAACTAGAGGAGGGGTCTCCCATCCAAGTAATAACCAGGCCTGGCCCTGCTTAGCTTTCCACACTCAGACAAGCTGAGCCAGTGTAAGCCACAGCCCTGTATTAAGTAGGCTGTGTGCCTTCTCCCTTATTAACCTGCCCAGTCACTGAGGTCATCAGATGGCATGCTCCTGTTGGTTCCACATGGACCTATGGCCCAATTGGAGTCCACCTTCCGTGTGGTGGCTCCCTTTCAGTGGAATTCCCTGTCTCTGGAGGTCAGGCAGGCACGAACATTGTGTTTCCAGCGCCTCCTGAAAACATCTTTATTCCAGGAGGCCATCCTTGGGTAACCAGCCACTTTTCTTGATATTCTGTTTTAATAGTGTTGTATTCTTTTTGTCTTTTAAAAATCTTTTATTGTGCTTTGTGGAGAGAAAGCCTGAGCATACACTGAACCCTGACTTGTTTTTCTCGTTCCACTCGCCATCTGGATGCATAATCCCCACCCGGGGCACAGGAGGCACAATTCTGGGCAGACGGAGGCCCAATCCACATCTGCACAATAGGGCACATAACATTCCAGAGAGGGTGGGGCAGTCTCAAAGAGCTGCAAAATACCCCAAGGGACCCCAAAGCACCCAGGAGGCGTCAACCTCTAGGGACGTCACCGCCCTACGGGGTGGACCCAGCCCACCTGGTCATCGGGGGCGGGAAGAGGTAGAAAAGATACGTGCCAAAGGTCCAAGGGTTGTTGGGAACTCGGTGCAGGCTGGGACAGGTCAGGGCCCTGGCTCCGGTTAGGGTCAAGCAGCTTCCAACCCCGAGCGGGCGCGCTCGGAGACCGGCTATGCAGATCGCTATGCTAAGTCCGTAAGTCAGATTCTCTGATGTAAGGTTACTTCTTCTGTAATACGCTAAGCCTCTAGAGTTTGTATATTGAAGCTTTCCGCTTTGGTCAGGTTACGACCTGCTATGTTTATGGTGTGACATTCCTGGTAGTCTATTAGTTCTGCTCCATTAGCCGTATAGTAAATAAAGTACAGTAATACCTTGGATTGCAAGTAACTTGGTTTGAGAGTGTTTTGCAAGACAAGCAAATGTTTAAATATTTATTTAATTTTTTTTTTACTTGATATACAAGCGACGTCTTGCAATACAAGTACTGTAGTACAGCTTAAATTAAAAATCTCTGTACAAATTTTTTTGGGGGGGATTTCGTTTTGATATAAGAGTGTTTTTGGATTACAAGCACGTTTCCGGAACGAATTATGCTCTCAATCCAAGGCATGACTGTATATTCTTTGACCTAAGCACGGTTCATGTCATTCATTAGGTAGCAGTTGTGTTCTAAACGCACAGGAGCTGCATAAAGGGCATTCTCTCAGTGCCGGTTAACCCATTAAGTGCCGAACTCGTGCCAAGGACCGGTTTTTGGTCCTCCACATGCTTAAATTGTTGTACACCACCTTGATTGCTTTTTAGCAGATAAGGTGATATAATAAATACAGAGATTGCCTATTTTCCAGATGCCGACCAACACACTACATCAAGTGTCCCTCCAGGGGGTCCCCAGCATCCAGGAGTGGCTTTTCAGAGGGCACAAGTCAAGGAGATACAGCAGAATGGTGGGTGGAAGTCCAAATATACACATGATTTTGGGATCCCCAGTTAGAATCAACCATACACAGACAGCTTCTAAGTGGTATATAAATATACATTCTCATTCCAAAGATCACAAAAGCCAGGGGGATGAAGTGATGCAAGATGTGGGGATGGGGGGGGGGTCTCCAAGTTTCCACATAGGTGGACATTTGATTATGGTCTTAATGGCCCAAAGAACAGCCTTCCCCCCCCTTTGGTGTTATGCTCTGCTCTCTCTCAAGTCGGATTCCATACTCTTTGAGTGCCTGCTAATGCAACAAAAGCACTTCGATACTATAGCATTTTAATGGGGAGCATAATTAGGCTTAATGCATGCAAAATCAGATCTGCATACTGCTGAAGAGCTATATAATTAATATATGCTTCTTGGACAGCATGTTTAACAACATAAAAACATACTCATCATCTGGAGTTAGCTGCACAGGTTCGCTGGTGAACTGGGTATCAAAGTTATCCAAACCATAGTCATCTGTGATCTGAGGCTGAAATGGAGGGGTTGCTTGCTTCTTTTCCAGCTGAGGGGGGTGAGTGTGAGAGACATACATTATTAACAATAATCCATTATTAAAAAGACACATAAATACACTCACAGCTGGTTAATATGGTATAGTACACCAATCCCTGCACGCTTATTAGCAAATGAGGCAGACATTCTACTGACAAGGATTGTGTGCTTTCTGTAACTCTGCTGTACAACTCAGAGCATGGAGTCTGGCCTCTTGGAAACCCCTAGTCTCTGGTCCTTATGCATGTGGAAGGTAGCGCAGAAACATAGGGCCGGTTCGCACGAGCCAGGCTGCAAGCGGCGGAGGCACCACAGGGCCATCTGCGGGGTCCAGCGGTGTGCCGCAGACAACCTGCACCCCGCGTGCGTGGGCGGACCCCGGTGGAGCTGGCAGTCCCTGCACCGCAGTGCGGACCTCCCGGCGCTAGGGGGCGGGGGCTCAGGATGCCCAGAGGGGCCGTTTGCCCCTACAGGCTGGAGCGGCCGCAGCTCCGGCTGCTCTGGGCTGCCGCCTTTGTGCGGCCCCCGCGGGACGGCCCCCCACTGTTCACACAGCAGGGTGGCCACACGCGGTAGGGGCTTACCCCTCTACCGACCATGGTCACTTTGCGTGCGTCCGTCCCGCGGGGGCACCCCCGGTCGGCGTTCGCACGACACGGGAACCTGCTCCCCCGCAGTTCCTGTGTCGTGCGAACACGCCCATAGACTCTGCCTGCTGAAGGCCTAGAAACCAAGTCTTGCGGGAGGCTTCCACTGGTCAAGGTGGGGTTTTAAAGTTCTACACAGCTCCCTCTTTTCTAGGGCTGGGCCCTATTAGTACTTCAAATCTTTTTCTTTTTTTTTTACAAAGCAAATTTATGATCTTATATGCTTCTGTGGGCTAGAGTCCACTTCATCAGAGGCATCTGGTATGAAGATGTAAAATTTCTGAAAGTTTTGAAGTCAATGGGTCTGCCACCTCTTCCCCCCCCCCCCGCAGAAAAAAAAACAAAAATTTGTGGAAAAATTTAAATCTATGTAGTATTTACTTTCTTACTGAATCGAAACTTATTTTACTGCTTTAACAACATCAAATGCATCATTTATAATTCAGTTACCATATAAAACTGTACTATTTAGCACACTTATGAAATTTTCAAAGCAGTTTTTATTTAATTTTTTTAGGCCATCTTTTAGGGTAAAAACTCTACCAAGGTGGCTTACATAAAAAGCTTCTATTAATATTTACTCAAAAGTAAGATCCACTCTGTTAATGGACCTTACTTTCAGGTAAGTATGCATGGGATTACACCTCAAACATATAAGTGCCATTGACCTGGTTTGCACATAACTGTGGCAAATTGTTTGTCACAGGCCGTGTCTAACCCATGATTAACCCATAGTGTCTGGGTTCGCATGTCACGAAATAACCTCCGATCAGAAGTCGCTTATTCAAAATGGCAGTGGCACACTCCAGGCATGTGGTTCACAATTTATTAATTGTGGGTTAATTAATTAACCCACAATTTGCCACCATTAGTGCCAATGGACGCTTAGTTTTGTACAATATACCCAATACTAGAAAGAGATGCAAACTGTTGCACCCTACTTAAGTAGATGAACCCTAGTTTTTGCCATCTGAAAAGTAGGAAATATAAAAGTTGAAAACAGAAACCACAAAATTTGTAGTAAACAAAAGGAAGTGTACTATTTAGACAGAAATAGTCCCATATAGTCAAACAATATTAAGGACTAGCAGCATATTTGGCTATTCAGTTAAATTTTATTATACCATTGAAAACACTGAACTCTTTAATAGTGTTACTCTCTAATGATGTAGATTGTCCTCATACTACATATTTTGAGTGAGGAAAAACTTCTCTTAGAAAACATTTTGCTCATTCCAAAAGAGAAAATATTTCATAGGTATTTTCTTCAGTGTTCCTACAAACTTCCAATGGAAAAACTGGAGAAAGTCTGCCAAAAAACACAGGAGAAAAGAGTATTTTTTCACTAATTTTCCTGGGCCTTCACGTCTCTAATCTTGTGTTGCATCTGATCAAGTGGACTCTAGCCCACAAAAGTTTATCCACAATAATACACTTAATCTTTAAGGTGCTACAAAACTCTGTTTTTACGCTGGAACAGACTAATGGCCACCCCATTGAACGTTTTTTTTTTTTTTTTTTTGCCAAGGTACTCCCCAACATCTACAGTAATACCTTGGATTGCAAGTAACTTAGGGGCCTACAAGGCCATCGAGTCCAACCCCCTGCTCAATGCAGGAATCCAGGTCAAAGCATCCCTGACAGATGGCTATCCAGCTGCACCTTGAATGCCTCCAGATTAACTTGTAATTAACTTGGTCTGAGAGCGTTTTGCAAGACAAGCAAAATTTTTAAATAAATTTTGACTTGATAAACGAGCGATGTCTTGCAAGACGTAGGGATGTAACCGCTCGCCTCAAGCAGGCATAGCGGGCCGAAATCGGCCTTGCTCACGCCCGCCACAGACTCGCTTTGATATAAGAGTGTTTTGGATTACAAGCACGGTTCCAGAACAAATTATGCTCTCAATCCAAGGTATTACTGTAGCCTAATATTTGCTAACCTGCCATTGTGGGAGAATTGTCTACTGAAGGTGAAAGGCATAAATGATAATGTAATTAAAATAAAATAATAAATACATCTGGAAAAAAAAGTCGAGTTTTCTGAAGTGCATAAAACTCACAAGCACCAATGTCCAGATGTCACACGAAGATTAATAATGTATTTTGTAAGCTCTTCATAGTCAAGATATAGCCCCTGATCTCTTTGTCATATATAGACTTCAATAAGAAACTCTGTCTCAGGTTAGTAGCTAACTAGTGATTTTCAACTGATTTCCATTAAGGATCCCCTGGAACAAGTCATGATATCCTGTGATATCCATTTTTTTACTGTGTATTTTTCAGAGCTCTCTCTCCCTGCGTGCATCCCAAAACTGAGGAATCTTCTCTCACACTAACAGAAAAACACCTTTACTAATTTCCAGAGCCCTGACCTTGGAGCAAGTGGGACGATTGGCCCACTCAAGATACCCCAAGCTCTACCAATAAGAAGATGTCTTCATAGTTAGTCCAACATTCCTTCATGCAGTGTTGTCAAGTGAGTAATTAATAGCTCTATTTATACAGAGACAAGTTAAACTGTGTTCTGGACTTATTTTTTTATCTATTTATATACTGCTTAAAGGGGCAACAACTAAAATATAATAAAACGTCTTAATTCTAAATTTTGCACAACAGTTTCATCCACACTTCCCCGAGTCTTGTAGACGTCACCAGGTAGATGTTATCAGCAGCTCCTGGCTTTTCAGAACCCAAGCCCCAAAAACAAAAGCGATCACAGGCAATAAAAACACACCATACATTTTGCAAACTACGTTACACAAACCATTTATGAAAGCCTAGGGTGGGATCCGAAGAGCTGCGTAGGCTGATGCAAGAGGTTTCAGCTAGCCCAGTGGATTTTTATTTTTGCTGCTTTGAACATTTGACACCTCCCACCCCGTTCCATCCCATATCACAGTAAAAACCTTTTGCTGAGCAGCATGGGAGAAGGGGGTTGCCAAAAATCCTTCTAAAACTTACTCATAAAACCAGTTTCACAGTTCTTTGGATCCTGGCCGTACCTGTTGCAGGAGGTAGTAAGCTTTGTGGTGCCTTAAATACTGTGTGCACGAGTGCACTGATACATATGGTTAGGAAGTATGATTCCTCCAGCTGAACACGAAAGGTTTTAACAAATACTAAGTGTGCTTCTGTAGTTCTAACATTTAGAAATACAAATCTATTTTAGTATATGCCAATAATTATCAAGAATACCCGATTTCTTGCACAGACTTTAAGTTGCAACTGTGACAAAGGAAGATCTCCTGAGAGAAGTATTTTCAGTGCCCTCCTACATGCAACAACAGAGCTTTGGCTGAGAGGCAGTTTGAGAAATAACTTAGGGCGCAATCCTGTGCAAGTTTAGACAGAAAAAAGGTCTATAACTCCCAGCACGGCTGGCTGGGGCATGCTGGTAGTTGTAGGTCTTTTTTCTGTCTAAACTTGCACAGGATTGCACCCTAAATGTACTAAAATGAAAAATTAAACCTCCACTCAAAAGTCCACAAAAGCAGCTGACACTATGTAAATTAAATAAGAAAGAAATACCGCTATCCTTCCTGAACCCAAGGTATAGGGCAGCTGTCAAAAGTATTATATCACTCAATGAATCTGGAACCTCTCCACCATTACCTTCTTTGCCAGGCACAGGCCAGCAGACCAAGTTTGCAATCCTAAACACACTGACCATGGAGTAAGCCCCACTGAAAACGGTGGGACTTATTTCTGAGTAAACATGCATAGGACTGCACTGAGAACTGTCACTCTAAGCATTAAAAAAAAAAAGAAAAAAGCTTGGATTTGTGTGGCTAATCCAAGGATGCCACTTCTCTAAAGAATAACTGGATAATACATGCATAGAACATATGGCTCCTTTCTGAAAATGGTACTGAATCTTGAGTGTTATGAGACTCCAGAGTTTCTGATCATTTTATAGTTAACTAAATCAAATTTAATGGACTAGGGAAAAGTTTCTTTACAAATATTAGTGCCAGAATAGCACTTGGCTACTTTAGTGACAAAAGCTGGGATCGACACTCCACTTTTCTGCAGTAATTTCACACTTACAGCAACTTCTCTGGGATTTTTGACAGAGTGCTTGGCATGTTTATGAGAATGGCTTGTACACACAATTCAAACTGTAAACCACCACCACGATGAGTAACAAATGAAGTTGAATTGAAGTAATGAGCTTTACCAGATCCCAGTCTATGCTGCGAAAGAATGTGTGAGACTTGATATCAGAAAATCCAGTTTGTACTTGGCATCCAAGCCTCTCTTTGGGATCCTAGAGGCAAAAACAAAATTACTTTTCTTATTACTAAATGACAGCTAAGTGTGAGGACAAACAAATACACAATTAGGATGACATTACAACTTGTACCTTTTTAAAAAAAACTGCAGATAGCTACAGGTTGAGGGTCTGATAAGGGTTGGGCGCACCGTGCAGTGGCGTTAAACCCCTCCCCACTTTAGTCTCAGTCAAAATCACCCCACTGGAGCAGCGGCAAAGAAACTTCTAGCGGCACCATGTAAAAGCAAGCGAGCTTTGATCTTATTTTATCACTTTTCTTTTTCAAAGAAAATCACTAGGTTTATTCAGTAATCATATCTCCCATGGCCCATGCCCCACCCCACCCCTTTTCATGAAACAGGCTTAAGGCTGTTTCATGAAACCCTAACCACACTTAGCGAGTGGGCGGGTTTGCATGACGTGTCAAGCCACCCTGGGAATAAGCTGTGGGGTGTGGGTTGTTTTCGCAAACAGCCCACGCTGCGCCTGACAGACCATCGGGCTCAACGTGGCTTGTCCTCCCGCTCCTCCCCCCTCGATCCTCCAGCCAGTATCCCAGTGCCCTTTGCGGCAGGGCCCGTCTCGTCTTCCCCTCCCCGCTTCCCTTTTCATCCGCCACCTCTTTTTTGGGAGTTCAAAAATGCGCAATTGCGGTGGTATCTTTTTCTTTTTAATTGCAGCCCCAGAAAATTGTGCAATCGTGTGCGGTGTGCTTAATTTTTTAAAATGAAGCTGGACACCTCCAGCGATTGCATTTATATATATATATATATATATATATATATATATATTTGTATCCCGCCTTTCTCCCAACACTGGGACCCAAGGTAGCTATGTTACCTATTCCACTTCACCGCTCCCTTTGACCACTGAAACATACAAGCAAATTGACCGGGCAAGACTACACATATCGGACAGCTATACAAGCGCATTTACAAAAGACTGACAAAAAAAATAAAATAAAAACAATTATGAACACGCCTGTGCAATTTTCTGGGGCCAATTTTTTTTTTTTTTTAAAGGGTGGTGAACCAGTGACAGTCGCTCCAAAGTGCCGCTTGGACACTGGGTGAGGCGGCTGTCACTGGCGGCGGCAAGGGCAAGATCACGAAGATGACACAACAACCCATCATGGATTAAACAACTCCTAGAACAAGCCATGGGTTGTCAGGGTGGCTTGTTGCCAAAAAAATAAGCCACCCTGTGGGAAGTGGTCTCAGTTAGGACAACCCGACAACCCACCATGGCTACTTATCCATGATTGGTTGTCATGTTGGGTGAACCAGGTCAGTAAGTCCCACTGAAGTCAGTGGGAATTACTTCCAAGTCAACACAGTTATGATCATATTGCATCCAACAAAGAAATGGCATATTTAATTGACCTTGACAAAAGTACCACTTGTACACATTTAATTACTTAAGTAATGAGGGCTTGTAAGACATGTTCAATCATTTATTTTAGCCTTCATATTTTATTACTCTTCATTAAGGACAACCACAAGTTTTTGAAAGTAAGTCTGAGAATATGTTTTCTGAAATTTGGAGATGATAGCATCCATTAGCACAACATTCTTCATTAAGTCATGGTGGCGTTAAACGCTGCTTTCTTAAAAAGGAGAAATATCTAACAAGCTCAATGGAAATTATGGCAGGGAGGAAGGAGTACTCCAAAAGGTATTAGAAGAAGCAGAGAGAGGTCAGTCAAAAAAGGAATTTTGTATAATCGAGAAGAGAGGAACGAAAGACAAGGGGCTGCAACACTTACCTTATTTAAAAATCCTTTCAAGACATGAGAGGCCTTAACAGAAAGGAATCTTGGAATTCGGATTGGTTTTTCAAGGATAACTGTTTAAAGGAGTTTTTGAAAAATAACACATTATTCCCTCATATACCAACACATTATTCTCCGATACACCCGTACATTAAAAGTATGGCTACTGTTACTAAATAAGCTAGGGATGGACATACTATTTGCCACTGAGGACTGTGTAGAGCCAGGGGGCCTTGCCTCTAATTGGAGAACATAAATTGCTCAAATCAGACGAAGCAAAGAAAGGAAGAGGAATCAAGGAGGGTGGGCTGGCAAAGTGGGGAGTTGTTCCCAAAGAAGAGAAGGAAAGGAGCAGGAGATTGGAAGAAGGGCTGCTCCAGGGACTAAGAGAGGAAGCAGAGAGAAGTCAGTAAGAAAAGTATAACCGAGAAAAGATGAACAAAAGACAACCCACCATGGCTACTTACGGTATCCCCTTCTTCCCTCCCCATTCCTTTTTCCTTGTGTGTCGTGTCTTTTTATATTGTAAGCCTGCGGGCAGGGACTGTCTTGTTAATTGCTGTAAACCGCCCAGAGAGCTTCGGCTATTGGGCGGTATAAAAATGAAATAAATAAATAAAGAGGCTGCAGAGTATAGTCAGGAAAGAGGGGTGTGGGAGTGGGCACTCAGCTATTGCTGGGCCAGTATCCCTACGCCTCTTCTGAAGGTGGGTTACTGCAGGAACATTCTTGACCCTCTGGTTCCCAACCAACCAACTCCATATTGTAACAGACTACACTAGAAATATATTCCAAACGGGTGAACTCCAAGCTACAGTTGACAGATGCAGGGCTCTCATTTTAAAATAGTAATATTCTGCAGTATTTGTCCTCATGTATAAATGGAACTGCAACACTGGCTCCATAATTAAGACATCTTAGTTTTTCAGCAGTCTATCATTACAAAGCCTGGACATTCTACTGTAATAAAATTTGCAATAAAAACCATAGATGGTATGTCAATTAGATACCATATTTGGTGTATCTATATTGTGGAGAAACGAGCCTTTGGGGGTACACACACACACCTCATGTGTGAACCGGCTAGGGTGGGGTGTGCATAGTTAGCGTGTGGAAAGAGGGGCCCTTGGGGGTTCCTGCATGCATGCACACACACGCACACGCACACACGCACACACACACACACGCCTCCTCATGTGTAAAACATAAGATGGGGCCTGGCGCCTGGAGGTCTGGAGGAGTCAGGGTGAAAGCTTTCATATGTAGATGGTTCGAGCCATAAGTCATGAGTTCCCTTCCCCCTGCCTGGCCAGGTGAAGTTCAATTTGATTGGCTGAAGGCAGGAAAGCTACAGAAAGGGGGAGGGGGAAGAGCTATTTCCCCACGTGTAGCCTTTGTGTCTTTGTCTTTGTCTTTTTGGTAGCGTGCCTGGTTGGAGCCATGGCAGCGCGCCAGCAAGGGGCCCAAGCCTTTGGGGGGGGGCTCAGGAACCAACCCCAGGCAGCTCCTGGTAAAATTAGCTGGTTTGAGGGCTCTAATAAAGGCAAGCCTTGTGGGCTCTAATAAAGGCAAGCCTTGTGGGAGTTTTACCCATCTCTGACCTGCGGGTAGATGGAGTAGTTCCTCGGGCGGCAGGGCTGTGCTGGATCTAACCCTGGAAGAAGATTGACCCTCAGGTAACAGGTGTGTGCCTGAAAGATCTTAAGGAATCAGGTTTTCTTGTTTTGCAGCTTTACTGTGTACTAAAGTGTCTCTCTCTTTATTTTGTGTGCTTCTCTCATTTCCCTAATCTTGTTGTAAAATGCTACCAGAATAAACCTTGTCTTGGTTTTACCCCACATGGCTTTTGTAGTACTCTATGAGTTCAGTATCTAAATCCAGGTTACAGAATTGAAGGCGAGTCCCTAAACAGAGATCCAAGTAGGATTGCAGACAGCTGAGGCTGGCAGTCTGGTATCTTGAGATCTCAGGGGGTCTTGGTTCCTTTGAAGTAGGAAAGGGTGGGGGTCTGGCGGGCCAGCCAGCCCCCCCTTCCTCCACATATATGAAAACTGGCAAGGAGAGCCTACTTGGTGAGGGATATAATCTGGCCACATTTCAGGGAAGAAGAATGGCTGGTTTATAGCTGTTTAAACAATGTTGCTTTGGTAAGTGAAGGTCCGTGTCTGCAACCATTTTTTGCCCATCCAAACATACCTTACATTTCTCTGTTTTCCAGTTTAGAGAAGGGGAATCAGGTATGCTTCTGGGTCTCCCTTTTGTTGATTAGGTGATGATCTATTGTGTATTCTTAAAGTTAGGGGCCTAAGAAGTTTATTTATTTAATAGATTTATTAAATAAACACCGCTTGCCATATTTTAAAAATGTCTCTAAGTTGCCAGTTAAATGGGGAGAGGTGTTACGGTACGCAACACCTGCCTGTTTTGCAGCCTAAAGCCCTGGTAGAGCCTGTTTTCCAAATGTAAAATGGATGTTGCCAGGTCCATGCTGTATCTCAGCAACAATTAAGATCGGCCTTACTTTGGCCCTGGCTGGCAGCAGCTGACTATATCCTGCACCAGTGGCTAACTTCAGTAGAGGGAAGACAATCACTGGACCGAGCAGGCTACCTCAACCAGCAGGTGGGGGAAGGCGGAGACACAGTTGTGTGACAGAAAGAGAAAGAGATTCAGTTCTCCCATTCAGCCAGGTAGAGGATTTTTCTTCCCTAGCTGAAAGGGAAACTAGACACCTCCCCCTGACACACGCATATGCTCCCATCAGATTTTCAAACATCTCCCTGATATTCTATGGGCCAGAACCTCCCATCAATCATCTCCTCCTCCTCCACCACCACCACCAGTTATATATGGCCCAGCAGCCGAAGCTCTCTGGGCAGTTCACAACAATTAAAACCATAAAACACAACATAAGATACATTTTAAAAGTTTAAAACTACAGTATAAAATAGAAGTAAAAACCAAAGTAAAACCGAGCAGCAGTGCAAATATTTAAAATACAGTAACAGATTTAAAACAACAGAAACTGAAAGGTAAAATGCCTGGGAAAATAAGAAGCTCTTCACCTGGCATCGGAAAGAGCACAATATAGGCGCCAGGTGAGCCTCTATGGGAAGCTCATTTCACAATTGGGGTGCCACAGCAGAAAAGGCTCTCTTCTTAGTACCCACCCACCTCACATCCTGTGGAAGGGGCTCCCAAAGAAGGACTGCTGAGGACAATCTTAGGGTCCGGGCAGGTATATATGGGAGGAGACGATCCTTCAGGTAACCTGGCCCTAAATTGTTTAGGGCTTTGAATGTTAATACCAGCACTTTGAGCACTATACAGGCCTGTGGCTCATGCTGGCTCAGCTTGTCTGAGCGTGGAAAGCTAAGCAGGGTCAGGCCTGGTTATTACTTGGATGAGAGACCCCCTCCTCTAGTTTCCTGCATTGAGCAGGGGGTTGGACTCGACGGCCTTGTAGGTCCCTTCCAACTCTATGATCTATGAATCTATGAATCAGGCCCAGACATGGACTAGTAGCCCATGCAAATGGAAAAGTACAGGCATAATATGACCATCTTGGCCAGTCCCTGTTAACAATCTTGCTGCCCTATTTTGGACCAGCTGAAGTCTCTGGACTGTTTTCAAAGGCAGCCCCACATATAATGCATTGCAGTAATCTAGATGAGAGATTACCAGAGCATGGATAACTGTAGCTAGGCTATTTCTGTCCTGATAAGGACGTAGTTGGTATATCAGCCTAAACCGATAAAAGGTGCTCCATGCCACCGAGTCCACCTGTGCCTCTAATGACAATGCTAGATCCAAGAGCACCCCCAAAATATGAACCTGATCCTTTAGGGGGATGGCAGCACCCTCCAGAACAGGTTAAATATCACTCATTCAGGCAGGCGAACCACCCAGTAACAGTACCTCCACTTTCTGGGTTGAGTCTCAGTTTACTAGCCCTCATTCAGTCCATTACCGTGCCCAGGCAGTGATTCAGAACAGCCACTGCCTCACCTGAATTTGATGAAAAGGATAGAGCTGGGTGTCATCCACATATTGATGACACCTCAGCCCACACCTCCGGAGGTTTCATGTAGATGTTGAACAGCAGGGGGGATAGAACAGAGCCTTATGGAACCTCATAGCAAAGCTGTCAAGGCACAGAGCAATCATCCCCCAGCACCACCTTCAGGAATCAACCATCCAAGCAGGAGCAGAACCACTGCAGTGCAGTGCCTTCAACTCCCAACCCAGACAACCTATCCAGAAGGATACCATGGTTGATGGTATCGAAAGCCTCTGAGAGGTCCAAGAGAATCAACAGGGTCGCACTCCCTCTCCCTCTCCTGGCAAAGGTCATCCAACAGGGTGACCAAGGCAGTTTCCATTCCAAAACCAGGCCTGAAGCCTGATTGATATGCATCTAGAAAATCCATTTCATTCAAGAGTGCCTGGAGTTGACTGGCAACCACCTGCTCAAGCACATTGCCCAGAAAGGGGATATTAGAAACTATTCTAACATAGAAGCTGGGATTATTAGGATTCTAACCAAAGTGCTACAGAGTCCAGATGCAGCCCAATGGCCACAGGTGCCCACCTCTGTCATGGAGAATATGAGAATGACAACAGTGTAACTTCTGTCAAAGTTGCTACTCAATTTTTCATTTACCGGTATTTATTTATGCCTATGTACTAGGAAAGATGTGTGCATTCCCCCTTCTGTCAGACAAGCTAAGGAAAACACCTCACATCTTTTCAAAGCCACATATTAACATGGGCCCACAAATCTGGGTTTGACTTACTAACCTGCCATAACTTATGGTTGCCATTGGCTCCTCCCTCCTCCGAGTCCGCTGCATGTACCAAAGGATGATGGGAAGAGGCAGGTTCTTGTTATATCTCCTGCAGGGCTTTGAAGAAGGCAAGAAACGGCCTGAGTGTCTCTAGCCTCTTCAGCCATCCCCAACACACAGTGGAGAAGGGTTTAATTTGAAAGAGGTAATTTGCATCACTTTGTGCCTTCTCAGAAGCTCCACAGGCAAAACAAGATCCTCCAAGTCCTTTGTGTGTTGGAGAATTTGGGGAGAAGGACTGTTTGATAGACAGGCCTGTGGCTTACTCTGGCTCAGCGTGGAAAGCTAAGCAGGGTCAGGCCTGGTTATGACTTGGACGGGAGACCCCTCCTCTAGTTTCCTGCACTGAGCAGGGGGTTGGACTCGATAGCCTTGTAGGCCCCTTCCAACTCTATGATCTATGAAATCTATTTCCAGCAAAGATTTGCAGAAGTAGCACCAGTCTCTCACACTGTTTATGCCTTCTACAAATCCAGCACAAAGGGAGATAACACTGCTCCCCTCCTTCGCATTCTTTTCAATTACCAGAGAACATGAGGGAAAGAATCTTTTCAATTGATGAGGGGATTTGGAGAGCCCCGCACTTGAAAGGCAAAATCAAGTTCAGAATAGATTTCCATAGAAATCGTTCAAGGGTAGACCAGTTCCTTCCATCAATGAGTACTGCATTCTTAAACTGAGGGTAAATGTATAGCACATTTTAAAAACCGATGAGGGTATTTCATGATCTGGTGTTAACTGTGGGTGCTTCTTGGGCACCCTGGGACAAAAATGCTTTCTACTAACGTAAGCAAATATCTCGGTTGCAGCCCCTCCCAGACAACAACCCAGCCACTGCGTACAAGGCTTTGGTAAACTCTAGGCCAGTCTTCCCCAATTTGATGCCCTTCAGATGTATTGGACCACAGCTCCCATAACTCCCATAAGGAGAGACATGACAGAGGTGGACAGAATGATGCCTGGTGTGGAGAAAGTGGACGGGGAGACATTTTCCTCCCCCTCTCATCATACTAGAACCCAGTGGGGTCATCCCATGAAGCTGATTGGTGGGAGAACAAAGGAAGGACTTCTTCACACAGCACAGAGTTAGACTATGGAATTCACTTCCACAGGATGGAGTGATGGCCACCAATCTGGAGGGCTTTAAAAGGGGATTGGACAAAGTCATGGAGGAGAAGGCTGTCAATGGCTACCAGTCCTGATGGCGATATGCTACCTCTAGGATCAGAGTTAGTATGCCTATGTCCACCAGTTGCTGGGGAACATGGGCGGGAGGGTGCTGTTGCACTCCTGTCCTGCGTGTGGGTTTCCCGTGGGCAGCTGGTTGGCCGCTGTGTGAACAGAATGCTGGACTGGATGTGGCTGGGAATGATGGGAGTTGCAGTCCAACACATCTGGAGGACACCACGTTGGGGAAGGCTGCTCTAGGCTGAACTCCTGTACATCATGCTATGTAGGCCCACCTTGGAAGACTGTTCAGAAACTTCAACTAGTCTGAAATGTGGCAGCTAATAGTGGGAGTGAGCTGATATGGGCACATTGACAAAGGTGTTGAAACACTGGCTCCCAGTTTGCTTCTAGACACACGGGCAAGCGCTGGTTCTGACCAGCCCAGTTCTATCCACCTTCCAGAAACAGCAAGACATACGGGGAGAGACCACAGCTCCATGGTTAAGTAACAGATAGATAAGGGAGTAGTTGATGTGAAAGAGCTCTACATGAGTGATTGGAGAGCCAATACTTGGTGGGATGGATAAATTGGCTGACCTGGTGTTTTACTAAGATTTAATCAATCAATTAATTAATTAATCTACCTACCCAATAAGCAACATTCTCTGGGTGAATTAAAAACAAGATGTCTTCATTTCAACAGGCATTCAGACAGCAAGATAATTTCTGGCTTGGCTAAGGATATTTTATCTGCTGCTATTTTAAAAAAGATTTTCTAAATAATTTGGATTCTGATTTTAAGTGAGGACATACTCTGGATTTTAGCTTGGCTTTACAGGGAACATTATGTTTTAGATTACTGTATGTTATTTTCTATTTTGTTGTTAAGCTGCCCTGAGGGCACAATAGGCCACGTTGCCTGGATACAAATCCAATACATACGTCGAAAAGTAAAATCAAAATACCTTGGAAGAGGTAATCTTCAGTGTTCATATCTGGATTGTCGGTAATAATATCAAAGGGAGATCTTCCTGCCATCATTTCAAACATGAGGACACCGAGCGCCCACCAGTCCACACTGAACCCTGCAGAAATTATTTCGTAAGAAATATTTAAAGTGAGAGAGTTTCAGTGCTTCATGGGCTTGCTTCTACTCAGTAGATAAGCGTTTCCAAATTCAGGTGACAAAACAGGTTATGAGGAGAAGGAGAAGGAGAAGGAGACGGAGGAGAAGGAGAAGGAGACGGAGGAGGAGGAGAGGAGAGAAGAAGAAGAAGAAGAAGAAGAAGAAGAAGAAGAAGAAGGAGGAGGAGGAGGAGGAGGAGGAGGAGAAGGAGAAGGAGAAGGAGAAGGAGAAGGAGAGGAGAAGGAGAAGGAGAAGGAGAAGGAGAAGGAGAAGGAGAAGGAGAAGGAGAAGGAGAAGGAGAAGGAGAAGGAGGAGGAGAAGGAGAAGAAGAAGAGGTGCTGTGAGCCTCAGGCTAACATGATCCCTCTTTCAGTTACAATGGGAGGAAATGGGAGGCTTCTGACTGTGGCTTGCAACATACAGCAGTATCCCGTTTTGTATGAATATGGGAAGCTGCGGCTTGTACAAACCATTGTTTATTCACAACCAGGGTGTCAAGCCATCTCATGTCCTCCCCCTCATGTGTGAAGGAAAGGAGGAGAGAATGCATGAATGTGAGTGCAGCCTGTGGAAGCACCTCACAGACCGGAATACCAATTAAAAAAGAATTCCAGAGGGAAAACTATTGGGAAGTGTAATTTAATTCAGAATCCCTAGGGCTGTTACTGGGCATCAACACAATAAAGCAGCAGTTCAAAATGACAGATGAAAAACCACTGGACTTCTTAAAACCTAACAGTTTTCAGGATTATTAGAAACTATAAAGCCAAACATGAACAGCGAAAGTTAAATTCTATGTGTACTGCAGGTATTACAAGTGCTTGTGTACCTCTCTTCAGATTTTTAATCCTGTTCCAAGCACTTGAGTCCACCAGTGTGGACTGGTGTGAAGGAATTTTACCTAAAGTCTAAAACAGGAATACATACAAAATGGATACAATATGCTCTAGACCAGTGTTCTCCAATCTTGGGTCCCCAGATGTTTTTGGCCAGCATAGCTGGTTGGGGCATGCTGGGAGTTGTAGGCCAAAAACATCTGGGGACCCAAGGTTGGAGAACACTGCTCTAGACTATCACATTGACTAGTGAAGCAATAAAGCTTTATCTTTGTGACCTGTGATTAATCCACGGAATTAACTGTTGTGGGATTGTGTGAATGTCAATAAAATGCACAGGTTTAAAAAGGGATTAGACAAATTTCTGCATGTTAAGCTTGTCAACTGCATTCAACTACACAGTCCGAGAACAGAGCCATATTCTAGGGCCCCCCTTAATCGAGACAAGCTCGTCTTCTACTTGCTTTGATGCATCTGGTCATCTGGTTTCCAGCACCAAAGGCTGGCCTAGGCCAGTGTTACTATTCTTCTGTATGAAGTACATTTTGAAAAGCACTCAGCATTTTGCTTCACAAGAACAAAACAAGTAATATAGCATACCCTGCAGTTAACCTGGCTCGACTTAACGGGGCAAATATATACACATAAATAAGCAGCACATTAATAGCTGCTTGAAATTAGAACTTCACTGGCTTGTGGCAATTAAAGCATTGCACGTTCAATATAGCGACCCACCATACTCTTCTCCTCGTAGAATCTCTGGGGCGATGTAATTTGGTGTTCCACAGAAAGTGCTGGTAGTGTCACCAGGGCCCAAGCCTTCCTGCAGAAATAAAACACCACACTTCATCTATGGAAGATAAACACAGTCTGCAGAAATTTCCCTTTAGTCAGAACAGGGGATGCCACATCTCATGACCCCTCCCCAAAGCCTGCAAGATTCAATCGTTTCAGTGTTTATAAGCACACCACAAAAGCTGTTACTCCAAAATGTTTATTAACATTACACATGCAAAACCATAAAGTGATCTCTGACGCAGTAATTAGAGACAGGATAAACCTTTATTTGATATTGCATGAAAATGAAGTTCAGCTTTGATGGTCTTTTTTTGTCCCTGAAGTCAACTATGTGGCTTGCACTGAACACATAACTTCCAGCGGCCCTCTGTGCATTCACACATCGAGCAACTGTGCACACACAAGACAGTCATACAACCTTCCAGAGCCTCTCAATAGTGCAAAGTGTTCTTCCTCCTCAGAAGAACACAAAAGCAGCTCTGCTGGATCAGGCCAGAGCTCCTTGTCGTCCAGCATTCTGCCTCTGAGCCTCAGTGGCCAACAAATGAAGCAGGGCTTGAAGGCAATAGCTCTCTCCCATTGTTCCTCAGCAACTGAGGAACCAGTGTGGTGTAGTGGTTAGAGTGTTGGACTAGGACTCGGGAGATCCAGGTTCTACTCCCCACTCGGCCATGAAACTCACTGGGTGACTTTGGGCCAGTCACTGACTCTCAGCCTAACCTACCTCACAGGGTTGGTGTGAGGATAAAATGGAGAGGAGGATTATGTTAGCCGCCTTGGGTCCCTTGCAGGAAAAAAGGTGGGGTATAAATATATTTTTTTAAAAAACCACAGGTATTCATTTAGTGGCATACTGCCTCTGAACCTAGAGCAGGGGTGCAGAAACTCAGGCCATGGGGACAAATCCAGCCAGCCAGGGTTTCCCAGAGGCCTACAACCCCTCCCCCTGGCCTCACACCCTTTCCCCCAAGCACCAATCTTTTGGTGGTTTCTCCCCATTGAAAAAGGTTGAAATGCCTCTCTTAAGGCTTAGTTACTGGCAATAAGAGCTTTAAGCTAATGGCCCACCAATGGAATGCGGTCTCCAAGAGAGCTTCTCTGAAAGGAATTCAGTCCTTGGGCTGAAAGAGGTTCAACATCCTTGGCCTAGAGCAGGGCTCTCCAACCTTGGGTCCCCAGATGTTGCTGGCCGACAGCTCCCAGCATACCCAGCCAGCATGGCTAATGGCAAGGGATTCTGGGAGCTGTAGGCCAGCAACATCTGGGGATCCAAGGTTGGAGAGCCCTGGCCTAGAGGTTCCAGATAGCCATCATGAGTAGTAGCGGTTGACAGACCTCTCCTCCATGAACGTATCTAATCCCCTTTTAAAGTCATCTAAGCTAGAGGTCATCACCACATCTTGTGGAAGGGAATCCCATACATTCAGCATGCATTGTGAGAAGAAGTACGGTACTACTTCTGGTCTGTCCTGAATCTCCCACCAATCCATTTCACCACATGACCCTGAATCCTGGTATTATGTGAGAGGGAGAATGACCTCTCTGTGTCCACTTCTACAGTTGAGGCATAGTTCTATATACCTCCACCTTCTTGCTAGCTAATTGTTTTCTCTTGCTTTCCACCCTGACACTGACAAGTGGGGGGACACCTCTTGCCTGGTGGTTTCCTGATCCACTGTGGAGACTCCCTAAATATAGCAAATTGAGAGCCCCCTTCAGTGCGGAAGGTGGGCAAGAAGCGCTCAGAAGAGCTGGGAAGGGCAAACAGCACTTTGTGTTCCTGAGAAGTTGTGGAAGGTGCTATGTCTGACCTTGGGCAGTGCACTCTTCCCAGAAGTGAGGGAAGGAGAAATAACCAAAATGAAGTGGGGAGTGTCTTTTTAAAGTTCAGTAACGTGCTTAGGAAGATGTATTTTAATGAAGAAAAAAGAGCGCACTTCTCAAACTCCCCCCAGCACAATCAGATTCTGAATTTTAAAAAACAGTATTATGACAATATACTAAGTCCAAAGAGCAAACTTACCTTGCACATGCCATAGTCCGTTAACTTGATATGACCTTCTGCATCCAGGAGAACATTGTCTAATTTTAAATCTCTGTAGATGATGCCTCTCTCATGTAGGAAGTTGAGAGCAATACAGATTTCAGCAGCATAAAACCTTAAAACAAAAAGCCAATTTCATACTTTTAAGGAGCAGTGTAACCTAATGCCAGATGTTAAGATTTATTTATTACGATATTTCTATGTCATCCCATAACCAAAGTTCTCCTGCTGGTGTACATATTTTTTAAAAAAAACCAAAGGAATAAAACAATACACCCCACATCCCCCAGCCAAAATGGAGCTTGGATGCTGCAGAAATGGCTACAGTAATCTTTTATTATTATTTATTTAATTTTTGCAAACAAAATAAAACACAATACAACAATAACACACAACTAAAACTGTGTACAATAAATCATAAGGTGCACCCCGCACCCTCCTTGGCTTCAGTAATCTTGTCTCATTCATAACGCTAAATGCTGTAACTGAATCCTAGTTTAGATCTAACCCAAAACTGGATGTCATGCTCTTTTGGTAACCCTTATATATAACAAAATTGGCCTCAGATGTACTCACAACACCAATTTTGCCACATTTAAAATAAATAGGGGGCAAATAGGCAATAGAATCCAACATATGGTATACATGCTCTTAAGACTTCAGTGGACCTAATCTACTTGAAATGTGGTGCCGATAGCAGCAAAAAAAAGAAGAAATCCTTTCTGCCATTAAGAAAATACCTTGCATGTTCTTCTGGGAGTTTTCTTTGCCGTTGCATATGAAACATGAGGTCACCCCCATTCACGTATTCTATAACAAGAAACAACCTGAAAGTATAACATGCAAGTTCTGATTATCTGGCTTGAGGAAATCGCCCACGCAGGCCAATCCGCGTTAAAGTGCTCATGTAACATGCCATGGGGCAGCCATCTTTTTTTCAATACAATTTCATGGTAACCATGAGACGTCATCACATTGTGTCTTCTCACGGATATCTGTGGCCCCATTTCCAAAGCAGGCAAGACCTGTATTGCCAGCTGGTGCTCAATAAAACGGTGGCAGCATTTTTAAACAGTTAAAGGGGGGATTAAGAAGCACTCGGACCACCTTGTAATGAGTTTGTCAATATACTTTCCCTCATCCGAACATTGGCCCAATCATGCAAATATCCCTTCTGCCTCCTGGTTTTTGGGAGGGTCTTCACCTTGCCCATTCTCACCCACAAAAGACCAGCAAAGATTCACAGAATATGCCTGGGTGGAACTTTCAGTCCAGCCTTCCAATTTTCCTTTGACTTACAGTGTTCTGACAAAAACATGCAAAGAGATTGGGGGAAACAGAATCCCAAATGCAATAGTTTCAACAGGTAATACTGGAAAATAGTGTTGAAATAGGAAAGTTCTCAAGGTGTGCAAAAGATAAGTGAGGCAGTGGAACGACCAGCGTTATAAGAAAAAATATACTTGAGAAAGTTTGAGCTCTGAGAAATCATAATACTGCCAACTTGTATCTCATGGATCCTAATTTCCCAGAGCTTCAATTTTCTCAGACATAAAGACAACTACTTTCCGCACAAGTTGAAGCTATGGAAGTGGTGGATTAGAGACTAGTCTTTCCCTCCAAAAGCTGGATGTACTTAGGCTGCTCTCTAAATAGGTGATGCAGTGGTGAAACTTCTCTATATTATCAGTTAGATGAGTGTAAAAGAAACAATTCCACTTTCTTCTCCTCCCTCCCCTGCATCAAACCCATGAACTGATCCATTCCTCCAAGACACTTAAATGTATAGATAATTGTAACGTTAACATGATTAATGTTGAGAGAGAGCGGGCCCGGCCCAACGTATCTTGCCACCTCAAGCGAGGCAGTGCTGCTGCTGCTGCCGGCCAGCCTACCCGCCCTGCCTGGCCACTGGCTCAGCCAGCCAGCTAGCCGCCCATTCACTCACTTGCTACTACCTGCCCAGGCGCTCCAAACTTGTGCCCCAGCTTCAAGAGGTTGGCCAAACTAATGCGAGAGCTCGGCAGCTACAAGCCCCCATGCCCGCGGTAAGAAGCAGCAGCGGCACACCCAGCTGTTTGCTCTGGAGAGCCCTGCCAGCCACTCTCTTGCTGTGGCCAATGCCACCGTGGGAGAACGGCTGGCGGGGCTCTCTAGGGCACCTGCCGGAGGCGGCGGCGGGAGGAGGGTGGCACAATTTGCCACCCTTCCTGCTCCACTGCCTGAGGCGGGTGCACGAGCCCACGTAATGATAGGGCTGGCCCTGTGTAAACCACGGGCTGAGCAAGATCCAGCTGCTCAGCCCCGTTTCCCTTGCCTCAGAGAAACTTCAGTGGAAGCTGCTTCCTGGCATGACAGCCCAGGAAGAACAAGGATGAGGGCAGAAAATACAATGGACACCATGACTGGTTTGCTACCCACGATGGTTTGTCGTGTCATGTGAACCCAGACCGGTTCCCACAGGGTGGCTTGCTTGAGGGCAACAAGCCACCCTGGCAACCCATGGCTTGTTCTTGGGACTGTTGTACCCACGATGGGTTGTCATGTCATCCAAACCCGGGCGACGGATCCCACCATGGCTACAGGGAATCGGCTAGTGACTCACTTGGCAAGAGTGGCAAAAAAAACACCTTGCCACTCTTGCCAAGCGTGCCCTGGCGCCCGCCGGTGCCAGCCACCCCAAAAGTACCCAAACGGCACTTGGGGGCAGCTGGCAGTCTTCCCCCCCCCATTCCTGCCACGATTGTGAGCCGTTTCGGGCTTGCTGAAGCTTTTTCTCACTTTGCCCTTTTTTCCACCTGGAGATTGCGAAAGCTGGCTGTCAAGCTGGCTTTCGCGAGCCCCGTTTTAACAGCTATGGATAATCCCTTCAAAACGCCCCAGCAGCACCTTGGAGGGGCTGCCCATGGTTGCAGAACTTTATTTTTTAATTTCCACCCCCCCAAATATTCGTGAAAATTACGTTTTTAAAAAGTTTTTTTACCCTCAACTGTGGGAATGGGGAGCCCCGCAGAGGCTGCAGGTAAGTTTATTTTCTCCTTTGGTTCCATTTGACAGCTATCAAAAGGCAAGCTGTCAAATGGAACCAAAGGTGCAAGTGATCTTAGCTCACGAAAGTGGTGTGGGATCTCGTTCACCCCCTTCATGGCAAGATCCTTGAGGCTTTGGGGGGGGTCATATGTCTTACGGGTGCCCTCATTTTTGCACTTGTTCCCGAGATTCTACCACCTTGGGAACATGCAAAAAGTGTGAGCCATCCTATTTACAAAAGTAGTTACTTTTGACAGCTGTCAAAAGTAAAGCTCCATTTTAAAAGTGGGATTTAAAAAGGGTTAAAAAAATTTTTTTGCAAGGAAACTATACAGGTATATAGTCTATATACCTATATAGCTTTCTGCTCCCCCCACAAAATGTTTATGGCTTTTTGACAAAAAAAAGGTTGACTACCACAGGTAGCCCCTCCAAGGTGCCACTGGGGCACTTTGAAGGGACTGTCCATAGTTATCAGAACGGGGATCACAAAAGCCAACCTCACAGCTGGCTTTCATGATCCCCAGGGGGGGGGAAAGGGCAGAGTGGGAAAAAAAAGGCACAGAAAGTTGAAAACGACTCATAATCATGGCGGGGAGTAGGGAGACAACTCAGTCCTCCCGCGCTGTCCCCTGGGATACCTGCAGGAGGACCAAGGGGGAGGGGAGGAGGGAGCCAACAACCCATTGTGAGCCCGAGTGTCCGTCAGGCGCACCATGGGTTGCTCACGCAACAACCAACCCACCGTGGCTTATTGCCAGGGTGGGTTGGAGGGATGTGTGAACACACCCCATGTAATTTCTGTATGAGATTTGTGTGTGATTTTATTATGAGAATCTTTTGGAAGCCACTTTGCGAGCGTCTCAAGGTTTGAAGTGGGATATATGTATCCTAAATAAATAAATATTTTACGATGACTGCAAATATTTTGAAAGTTACACAAAAGCCACATACAGTGGTTATACGAAGGCGTACTACATTCCATAGTGTCAATGGATGATGAAAGTTCCTCTTCCAAAGGAAGTGAGGCAGGTGGCTACCAGGAGGAGGGCCTTTTCTGCTGTGGCACCCCGGTTGTGGAATGAGCTCCCCAAAGAGGCTCGCCTGGTGCCTACATTGTACTCTCTCCGGCGCCAGGTGAAGACCTTTCTATTCTCCCAGGCATTTTAATCATCTTAATCATTTTAATCTTGTAGCTGTTTTTAACTGTTATTGTAACTGCTCCTGCTAGCTTTGCTGTTTGTTTTTAATCTGTGGTTTTAAATTTTATATTTATACTAGCTTTTTTTACCCGGCGCTGCACGGGTCATCATTTTCCTATAGGCATTGTTTGTTCGAAATTCCTTAAGGTAGCTTCCTGCTGTTTTGAATCCCTCAATAGGAACGGTCCCCCGGGACTACACAATGAAATCCCTGCTCCCCCCCCGGGACTACACCATGAAATACCTGCTTCCCTCCCTGGACTGCACAATGAAATCACTGCTCCCCCGGGACTGCACAATGAAATCCCTGCTCCCCCAGGACTACACAGTGAAATCCCTGCTCCCCCCCTGGGACTACACAATGAAATCCCTGCTCCCCCCCTGGGACTACACAATGAAATCCCTGCTCCCCCCCTGGGACTACACAATGAAATCCCTGCTCCCCCCCCCCCGGGACTACACAATGAAATCCCAGCTCCCCCCCCCGGGACTATACAATGAAATCCCAGCTCCCCCCCCCCCGGGACTACACAATCAAATCCCTGCTTCCCTCCCCGCCCCGAAATCCCAGCTCCCCCCCCCCCGGCTGTGGTTCATATGAACATTCTGTTTTGACGTTGGAGAGATTTGCATATCTGCTCTTGATTGGGCCCCTGTGGTGGCAGTTCATACAAACATTCTATATGTTGGTGGAGTGATTTGCATAACCGCTCCTGAATGGCCCCTGCGAACATTCCTTAAGGTAGCTTCCTGCTGTTTTGAATCCCTCAATAGGAACGGTCCCCCGGGACTACACAATGAAATCCCTGCTCCCCCCCCGGGACTACACCATGAAATCCCTGCTTCCCTCCCTGGACTGCACAATGAAATCAGTGCTCCCCCGGGACTGCACAATGAAATCCCTGCTCCCCCAGGACTACACAGTGAAATCCCTGCTCCCCCCCTGGGACTACACAATGAAATCCCTGCTCCCCCCCTGGGACTACACAATGAAATCCCTGCTCCCCCCCCCCGGGACTACACAATGAAATCCCAGCTCCCCCCCCCGGGACTACACAATCAAATCCCTGCTTCCCTCCCCGCCCCGAAATCCCAGCTCCCCCCCCCCCGGCTGTGGTTCATATGAACATTCTGTTTTGACGTTGGAGCCATTGGCTCTCATCTATTTAGGGCCGTACAGGCGCAGCAAGGGTTTTTCGGAGATTTGAACCTGCCAGTCTTTGTCCTTGGGTGATGGAGAGTATGCGTGCCAAGTTTGGGGCGGATCCGTCCAACCGTGTAGGAGCCTATGCGACGCATGCAAATGCCCGTACACACCCACCCACGGACACACAGACACACGGACAAACTTTCACATTTATATAGTAGATTGTATTGTATTTTATGGTTTTAACTGTTGTAAACTGCCCAGAGAGCTTCGGCTATTGGGCGGTATGAAAATGTATTAAATAAATAAATAGTCATAAAGGCAATAATTTGTGTTATCAAAAGGAATGCAAGTAGATTTAAAGTTTTAAATTATTTAAGCAATGTTATACACGGGGAAAATATCACTTTAAAAAGTAGATTCCTATTATTCTATCTA
This sequence comes from Shinisaurus crocodilurus, assembly GCA_021292165.1. Taxonomy (NCBI): domain Eukaryota; kingdom Metazoa; phylum Chordata; class Lepidosauria; order Squamata; family Shinisauridae; genus Shinisaurus; species Shinisaurus crocodilurus. The sequence continues at coordinate 26,236,108 of CM037886.1, read as the reverse complement.
ACTAAAAGTCCTGCTTGCATGTCATAATCTGAAGTGGTAAAAAAAAAAATGTATAAAAAAATATTTCAGCTGTTGCAGACAAGAAAAATCCATTAGTACTTGAAAGCAGCTAAGAGTTTATTAAGCATGTTCCTAAAAGAGCCAAAACTGTTTATCAATCTCTGCTATGCGCAAAGATGCCATCCTGACGAAAGGATAGAAGACACCATTAATAAATAAAAACTCTCACACTAGTGCCAGTATGCCTTCTAGAAGAGGAATAACTAAGAAAGGGCCTTTTAATTATCCAAATTTATATCCTGTTAGGAGGCATGTTAAACACGCACAATGGATTTTAAAGTCTTCCATTTTGGGGTGAACAGATCAATCATTAAGCTGTAGCTAGCTTTTACTGCACCTGAAATAGAAACGTTAGATTTACTGTGTCTCTTTTCTGCAGATGGAGGTTATCCAGGAGTGGATTATTCCTCCCACTTTTTTCAGAGGTAGAGAGACACAAATGACTTTGTGCTTGGCCTGCTTCACTGAGTTGGAAGAGTGAGCCCTGCCGACAACTGAAAGGAGGATGCTCCTTGCCTGGAAAACATGTGCCTCCAAGCAACAATTAGCCGGTGAGCTCTTCCTTGCAGGCAGTACTGGTTCTCTGCTCCATGTACAGAAGACATGCAGCATAAGCTTCCTTTATCGGGATCAGATAATCATGTAAACAAACTTCCTTGCTGATTAACCTGAGGGAAGGAGACAGACAGAAATGTTGTGACTGGTTGCTAGCATGACAAAAGCCGTCCATGGAGCTGGAGAACTGTTCCTTACAAATAGGCAGACTGGAACTGAGGAAGGCTCCTCAGTCCGACTCAAGGAGACCAAGCATGAAGTCATCTGCATAGCTCTGCCTCTAAAGCAGGTGAGAGCAGAAACTCACTCTTGGATAATCTCCAGCACCAAAGAAGAATTGGCAGCACTTGTAAATGCTATGCTGAAGGTAAGTCGCACTACACGTGAGCATCGGTTTTTCAGGCAATTTTATTGTACACAAGAGACCATTAGTCATACATGGGTCACCAAGCCCTTTGGATCACTCCAGACTAGGAAGTGTGCTTAATTATCTTAGATCACCAACCAAGTAACACTCTGTGGAAAGAGTCTTACCCAGACCAAACCTGAAACCCTAAATCTCAGCTGCACTCAAGATGCTCTGCCATGATGCCCATTGGATTCCATCTGCGATGTCCATGAAACTCTAAGAACATCTCTACACAAGGGAACAATGATTCCTGGCTTTGTCCCTTCAAATATCAGTTTCCAAAATACAATGGAGTCAATAGAAATGATCAAGTGTGTCTCCACCCAGAATTAAAAATAAATTAATCGATCACTGGGAGGGGAAAGCTAGGAAGGAAATCTTCATGGTAAGCCCATCTGCTTGTTCAGGCTTTGGTGGTATCTCGCTTGGACTATTGTAATAGCTTAATAGCTGGCTTGCCCTCTTCTGTGCTTCTTCCACTGGTTCTGGTTCAGAACAGCGCTGTTCGTGTTGTCCTGAACTTGCCCCGATACTCCCATATTACTATGGCCCGTAGGAATCTTCATTGGCTACCCATTCGGACTAGGGCCCAATTTAAATTATTGGTTCTTGCCTTCAAGGCTTTGCGCTCTAATGTCCCTCATTACTTAGCATCTAGGCTTTCCTGGTATGTTCCTGGTAGGAATTTAAGATCAGTGGGCCAGGGATTATTAGCGGTCCCACCGACACGCTCTACCTTGTCAAGGCTGCGAACCTTTCAGGACCTGGTTCCACTTTTGTGGAACAGGCTTCCCGTGGACCTCCGATTGGAGGAGGATCTTTCCCGCTTTCATATGGGATTAAAGACTTCTCTTTTTAGTCAGCCAGAATGAGTGGTTGCTGGGAATGTGGTGGTTGCTGGGATTCGATACTGTATAGTAAGTGGTCGGTGTTGGTTATTTTATTGTATTGTTATGTTTACTGTATATGTTATTTGTTCCGCCCTTTGGTGTAAGGGGCATTATAAATAAGCGATGATGATGATGATGATGATGATGATGATGATGGTGATTAATATCAGCACCCAGTAAAAAGCTGAGAAAGGTTCCTCAGCTCCAACAACTAGCAGCCAACTAATGCCAACAGCAAACCCTATAAACCAGGGCTCTCCCACCTTGGGTCCCCAGATGTTGCTGGACTACAGCTCCCAGAATCCCTTGCCATTAGCCATGCTGGCTGGGTATGCTGGGGGCTGTAGGCCAGCAACATCTGGGGACCCAAGGTGGGAGAGCCCTGCTATAAACTCTTGTTCAGGACTCTCTGGGTTACAGCAGGCCCACTAAGCAACCCTATGCTACCCAACAATGTACAGGAGGGTGCGACCAGAGAGCGCCAGCTTGGCCACATTTTGTCCTCACCCACCTTGGCTCAAAGTCTCCGTTTTATTTGTAAATGTTAGCTGGCAAGGGGTAACAAATTAGGACAGGATGCATTTATAGGTCCCACCATCACCCTGTATTGACACGGAAAAGAAAGTGTCCCAGCCCTCTGTACCAAGGATGGGGGAACCTCTTTCAGCCCAAGGGGCTGAATTCATTTTCGGAGAAGCTCTTGGGGGCCGCATTCCAGTGCTAGGCAGAGCCGAAGGCAAAAGTGGGTGGGGCCAAAATACAAAAAAATATAAAGCTCTTGCTGCCATTAGCAGAGGCATTTCAACCTTTTAGAATGGGGGAAAACTGCACAAAAGCTAGGAAACCATGATGAGAGTTGTTGGGGACCAGGGTTGGGGCCAGGGGAAGGGTGCGTGGCCCTCTGGGCAACTCCAGAGGGCAGGATGGGGCCCTCAGGCCTGAGGTTCCCCATCCCTGCTGTATACAGTGGTTTAGGAACTCTTGGAAGTGTTGAAGTGAAAGCTCCTCCATTTCCTAAATCAATCAAGAAAATACGGTTCCATCAGTTGGCTAACAAAGGCTTTGGGGTCTTTTGCGACATGCCAATTAGTACCAAAACACACCCAACCTAGAGTCAAGTATCCTCTATTCAGAAAAGCGCCAACTTCAAATGTACATACTTTTTAATGAAGTTTTTAAGATGTTATTTTATTGAAAAAGCAATAAACACTTTTAGACTGTAAGCCTGAGGGCAGGGACTGTCTTATTATTAATCTTTGTAAGCCACTCTGGGAGCCTTTTCTGGCTGAAGAGCGGGGTATAAATGCAAATAATAATAATAATAATAATAATAATAATAATAATAATAATAGTAGTAGTAGTAGTAGTAGTAGTAGTAAGAGGAAGAAGGCGGCAAAAAGAAAAATGCAGTCATCCTTTTTGATGCACCTAGAAATCTTCCTTCTACTTGTCACCCTAGTCTTTTTTTTCTTTTTCAGTTTTGCCTTTCTAAGACTATAACTGGTGAGTGTGATTTCAAGACAGTTCTGTTGGCATATGCTCAAACTGACTTGACTCTTGGAGCTCTCGGCTTTGGGTTCCCATCCAGCACTCCCCCCCCCCCCCCCGGTAAAGCCTTGCTGTGACTGGGGAAGGCCTGCTCTTCTTGCCTCCTTTTGGATTCACTCTGATGATGAGGATCCCCCCCCCTCCTTGGCATGTTTTTGAACAGATCACAAAGAAGGAAAAGTATAACACTGCTCTCTCTCTCTCTCTCTCTCTCTCTCTCACACACACACACACACACACACACACTTCCAGCTTACATGACTTCAACCACTCCTCCCCGCCCGCAAACACAGAAGCATCACCACAGAGCACTCTCCCCCCCCCTCTCCTTCTCTTCTTGGATAAACCTTCAATAATTTACCTTGCAATTTGACCTTTATTTTACATTTTCTGGAAAAGACCTGCTTCATCTGTTACCTCTCTCCCAGTATCTTACATGATAACTCTACTACCTATACGAAAGTTCCTAAAACAACAAAGTTATGCATACTGTGCTCTGATGTATTTTGCTGAAATGGGCTAGTTTCTGGGCCAGCTCTACTGGACCAACAAGCAGCCTGCCCTCTGGCAGGATTGAGCCTAGGCACAGAGGGAAGACATTCTCTAGCACTAGAATAATTTCCCCCAGACATGTATGTTACGAGAGGGCTTATTCCCCAAATACAGCAAAGTAGGTTCCAGACATGTACAGAGACACATGTCCCAAGCAAGCGTGGTAACAGGGGCCACAATGAAGAGAATCAAGCTGAGAGCAAGCTGTTATGGGATACATGGTTCAATTCCATGCCCTGCAGAAGACCACAACATATAATTCTCACTGCAGTCCACACAGTTCCAGCACCGACACACAGCATGCAGGGATATTCATGGTCATTAAGATTCTAGCAAATAACATCTAACTTTGCAAAAGATCACAGTTTCTTCACTTACCGACTTGTCGTCTGAAAGCAGGAATGTAAGCCAACTAGGAATGGGTTACTGGATGCCTGTTCAAACACGTGTTTTTCTGTCTGCACCCAATCAATATCCTGAAACAGAGTAATTGGAGAATCATAATGGCTGCTGTATAACAGGCTGTGCGGGAAATGCCAAAATCAAAAGTCAAACACAGTTATATTTGCACTCATTGACATTGCTGTTAAAGCATTTGCTTTAAAGGATGTCCTGACCAGTTCAACATTCTTCCTGCCTGTATGTGAAGCTATAAAGTTCCAATATTGCTTAAAACGGGAAGAGTAAGGTGCAGATGAGTTGTGTGAGAAAGAGAAAACCCATTTTGGGAAAGGCGGAACAATATGCCCTGGTTATTTGCTTGTGAACACCAAGCTATGTTAAGAATGAGAGATGTAACTTCAGGTATTATTAAGTAGATATAAATTACTTGGCCCTGGTGTAGACATGATGTTATGCAGGACCAAGTGATTAAGTTAAAGAACCACAAAGTTCCTCCCCTCTCACATGCAAATCCTCTCTTCTCCCCTTCCTAGACACCCTACCTTGGATTAGTAATTACCGTACATGTGATTGTTAACTCTGGTTAAAATGAACCTGGAGATGTTCCTAAACTCCCTTTCAGAATCATGACTTCCAGATAATTTCTGAACAAGTTAAATATCACTGGCCCCTAATGCAGATCTCTTGTAGCGTTCATCTTTTACATTCCACCAAAGATGTTGTACCAATTTCCTTTTAGGGAAAATACTGAAGGAGTTGTCAAGTTGGGAGAAATGGGGGTGGGTCCACTGCTACTGTCTGCAAGTGTTTGAACTAAAAAAAATTAAGAACTAAAAGTTTGGTGTTTCTTAACAGTCTCTACAAGCTTCCCTACCCACTCTGCCTGATGAAGACTTCTTATGTGCCGGGACGGGCAACCTGCAGCCTAATTTCAGAAGCCCGAGAGAGAGAAAAGGAGAGACCCCATGTTTGGCTCTAGCCCCACTCACCACCAGCCCCCAACCCCAAGGAAATGCAGCCCTCAACAGAAAGAAGGTTCCCCATCCCTGGTCTAATCATTATTTTCTATGTTTCTATCCTGCCCTTCCAAGGAGCTCAGAGCCATGTACAAGGAGTTCCCAGGGAGTCTCCTATCCAAGGATAGCCCAAGGCCAGACGTGCTGACCTTCAGGGATTTCAAAGGGAAAACTACATGTGATGGGAAACCCTTCCCTCAAGTGCCAGTTTGCACACACACCCTGCATCCCTTGTGGCTGAAGTTTTTTCTTTTCTTTTTTTTAAACCAATATTAGCATATCCGATCACAGATTTCCCACATTGCCCAAATAGTATCTTACTTCCTTTGCCTGGCCAAAATGGCAAATCTTCATGTCAGGCTTTTGAAGAGGTTGAAAGTTATAATCCAGTTAATCATACCAAACGTTCCACAGAACCAATTATCTTCAATATGCCTATGCAATTCCATTTAACGCATTGAATCAGACTCTTACCTCATCATCGTGGACTAATTCTTTCTTCACTACTTTCATCGCATAAATCTGATCATTCTTTTTTAACCGTACTAAAAGAACTTTGGCATAGCTTCCTCGCCCAATAACTCTGATTAGATCAAAGTCCTGTAGACTCAGCCCCTGAGAGATCTTAATTCCATCCATTCCATCAATAACTGGCTTGAGCTCCTATACAGAAAGGCAAGCAGGTAAGACACCACATGGCCTTTTAGACAAAAGTTAGAAAGAAACTTAATGTAACCAGAAAAGCTGGTCAATTCAAGCAAGATACTACCTCTCCCCCATAATAAGTTTTTTTTAAAAATGCTCCTCTCATTTTCAAGACTTGTTTTAGGAGAATGTTAATCACGCTTTTCAGTAGCAGCCCTGCACAGAGAAATTTTAGGTTGCACAAATCTACTAAAGACAGGTTGCTTATCAGTAACTGAGATACTGATACATTTGTCAAGTGGTCATCTGTGCAGCCAATGTGTACAGGATCTGTGCCTGTACTAATCTAGTTTCACACTATTTTAGCTAGGAAACTGGCCCCGAGCCCTCCCTTCCCAAAAGGGGAGGTCCCAGAGGAGGGGTACGTGCCTTCCCACACACTACCTTCTCGATTGCTACAGTTGTCCCTGTCCATAGGATAATGTGTGCAATGGAGAAGGTGGGCAAGTTGTGTGACGGCAAGTTGTGTGACTCGAAGAACAAGAGCAAAACTGGCTCCAAGGATAGCATTCTCCCATATGAACCTGCTGAAGAGAATTCAGAGGCCCTGCTCTGTCCCATCACTACTGGACACATAGGTAGTAGCAATAGGGCTTTTTCAGTAATGATGTCTAAACTTTGGAATGATTCACCAGGCTTCCTTTTTTCTAGCTTTTAAGGTGGGTTTTTAAAGACCTGCTTCTTTAAAAACAGACCTTTAACTATTTAGTGCTCTGCTAGTTTACATTTAACATAAATGCTGCTGTTTATAGTGCTTCTAATGTTTTATTGTTTTAAACTGTTATATGATTTGTTAAGTATGCCATTTTGAGCATAATTCTTTATAGAAAATATTAAAAATAATAACAACAACAATAATACAATAATAACAACAACAACTCATTTTGTTGTGGTTAACAGCTCTGAAAGTGACCAAATGTAGTACATAAGTAGTACATACTCCTTATTTTATATATTTGTATACTGCTCCATATCCAAGCAGATTCCGGAGCGGTGAACAATAAAAAGATAACAGATAAAAGATACAAAAACATCAGTCCAGAAACACATGCAATATTTGTTCTACAATAAGGGGATCCCTCTCTAGGAAGAGACTTATAAAAGGTGCTTCTTAGTGGTTGATTATTTCATAGTAGTTACACTGGAGGTGTAATAATGGGGGCTGATTTCCCAAGCCATGTGCATCTTTGAAATTGTTTAAAAATATGTACAATGTTTAACATTTTAACAGTCTATTTTTGTTTGACCTCATGGTACTGTACTTTTAACCAGATCAAGGCTCTGAACTAGGGAAAGCATTTATATAAGGACTCTTGATCTAGGATTGCCTGCTATTAACAGGAGATTGAATGGAGCTTAAAGATTCGAGTGAATAAGGCTACCATTGTACTATATCCTCAGGATATGCTTTTTAGACTGAATAGTTAGGGAAAGCAGGAATAACTAGACCAGAATATTAAGGCTGGGTAATGTACAGTCATGAACTTTCATATTTTTCCTGGACACATTTGCAATATACATTGTTAATATCAAAACAATTGGTTATTCTCCAGGTTGCATTTTAGCTCAAGTTTGTACAAACGATTGCTTTAAACAAATAAAATATGGGCAGAAAACAGGACAATCTAGGCAACTGCAGAAGCCACTCATGTGTACATTACTAACACTGGCAGCAATTCTAGTGAAGGAAGAGGGGGAACGCAAGATGCAGCTTTGTGAAGGACCTTCTATTTATTCAATATTCTTCTGGCATCTCTTTGCTCTTTAAAAATAATTGTTTTGAAAGCCCTTTAGGGCCGTTTAAAGTGTTTTAGGATTTATCAGGCCACTGCTGGTAGGGAGGGGGAGGGAAATAATAGTTTTGTTTTGCTGAGTTGCCCTCTATGAAAGAGCAAAGAAATAACTTACCATAGTCTACATTTATTTCCTAGGGGGGTCAAAATAACTGAGTTTATAGTATTTATTTGCACAACTCCAATGTCACTAGCTTCCAATGACAGTAACGGAAACAAACAGGGCAGTCCTATGGGTATTTACCCAGAAGTCCCACTGAATTCAATGGTGTTTATTCCCAAATTAGTGCGTATAGGATTGCATCTTAAGTCTCCTTTCCCTCCAACATCTCGCAGGTGAAAACTAATACATTTTGTCCAATGTTCATACTCTTATTTCCACAGCAGGTATCAATGCCTGATCTCTCTCCTCCAACCCACCCCTACCATTCAAATATTGTTGATCTCTTTTCTATTTCTGTGCATTAAACTGACTGTAAGAGTTTACATGTATTTATTTATTTTTATTAAAAAAGATGAGAATACTCAATATCTCACAAAGCACCCAGTGAAGGACTCACAGCAACCCCGAACACATTCAGCAACATTTACCATCTGCACAGATGATTCTTGGAGGAGATGGGAGGGAAACTGTGCGCTAGCATTTTATTATATTATTTCATGCACACATGTGTGCATTTACATCAGGGGTGGAGAACATTAACTGGGCAGGAGCTCCATGAGCTGGATGGGGCATTATTTCTCCAGCTGGTGCTTTGGCCGGGACTGGTTTGCCTGCCCTGCGCCTTCCCCCATTGGGGCAGTCAAAGTCACACTGAACGAGGTGCCGGCTGGAGGACCTGGCTTCGCTGTGACAGCCTTTCCCTTCCTCATTGGGGAGAACATGGGGTGGGCAGCGGGAATTTGCTTCCCCACTAGCCTTCAGGAGGCTGGTGGGCCAATTAGACCACATGCATGCTCACTAGAGTCAAGTTGGATCTAACTCTCAGAGATTTGACTGCTGGAGAACATTTTCACAAAAGGTAGAATATGGTCAGTGCTTTACCAGAGACAGGCACCAGAAAACAGGAGCTGAGACCCCAGCAACTTTTGGTTTCTCCTCTCCTTGAACTGTTTTCCATTCCAGCTGGTCATTTTAACAACTTCATAACTAAGAACTAGTGCCTGGGTTTGCTTATTCCCTTTTCCTTTATCATATCTATTATATTGTAAGCTTTAGGGGACTGTCTTATTATTGATCTTTGTGAGTGACTCTGTGAACCTTTTTTTGGCTGAGGAGCAGCGTAAAAATCCTTCAGATAAGTCAATAAAAATAAAGTCAGCCAGCATAGAGATGATGCTGAAATCCCATGCAATGTTAATACAGAAGAATCTACAAGACTACTCTGTCTAATGGTCTTGCTATGCCTAAAATAAAAGGGTTTGTATCGAAGAAGAAGCCATATTTCACAACAGGAAAGAGATAAGGAAAGTTTAATAAACTAAAGAAAAGCCTAGCAATTTAAGAAAAAATATTTTACAAAAACCTACCTCAGAATCATCTTTAATATTGTCATGTTTCCGGGCTGAAGGAATGTAAGGTACTGTAGGACAAAATGTATAAAGAATAATAATAAAGCAACCAGTACTTTTGTTGCAAAAATGATTGAAGAATCAAAGTGGCCTTACATTTGGCCAGCCAAACAACAAATACAGCAGCTTTATGAGAAATGAGATATGGAATTTTGAAAATGGAGTTTGAATTCTCTTGCAACTCCAATATATTGTGGGATTTGGGGGGGAAGCCTACTCAAGGAAGGACAGCTTACTTGCCAAATATCATTAACACGATACGAGACTGTTATTCATCATACTCACAAGCAAATGGCAAAACAAAAAAATCCTAGCACTGTGGAACTAGTTATGTATGCAAAACAGGTTTTTTTTTGTTATGTTCCTTGAATAGCAAACCCATGAGCGACAAAATAATCTGGAACATTCCCAAGCAGTTTTTGATATAGCTTGTGGTGGAGGAGGGGTGGGGGGTGGGGATCAAAGTCAAAAATCCCTGGAGCGTGCCTTTAATTAATCAAGTCCAACAAGGTTACTGTATTTAAAAAAACCCTGATAGGCTGCCTCTCTTAATGCTCAGGGCAGATAACAATAAAGCAATCCAATTTTTAAAAACTGCAATAAACCTTAAAATTATTAGACTAAGCCAGCCTGAACGAGCGTGCTTTACATTTCTTCCAGAAGCTAACGAGAGAGGAACTCAGCCTGAGATCTTTCTGTGGGAATGCAGGAAGTCGCCTTACGCTGAGTCAGACCACGGGTCCATCTAGACCAGGAGTGTCTACACCAGTAGTTTTCAACTTTTTTTTTTTTTTTTTTTACTAAGGAAGTACTGTAACACGTTGGGATGTCCTGTGGAACCTGAACCCCCTCTCCCTGCCCCCTTAAAGTAAAAACAAGCAAACAAAATGTTGGATCCAGAATTGCATGGAGCAGAACTCCACGAATTGGATGATCCTGCAGACAGAAAGGGGGAAGGGGATTTTCTCCTATTTTCCCTCCCTTTGCACCCCCCTATGCCTCTGAAAATCTGGTCTGGAGGGTTGGGGGACGCTGGCAGGAATAAGGTGGTACTGGGACTTCAGGGGAAAGGGGGAATTAAGAGAAAATCACTGCACCGCCTCCTTCTTCCAGCGGGGAGACCCCGCTAGATCCCAGTTCTCTCTCCACCAATGGAAGGAGCCTGACAAGAGTGCAGAAACTGGTAATAACTAATTTATTTAATAATTACAAAATTTCAAGGCAAAAATGTGTTGATGATGATGAGGTGAAGTGCCCAAGATGGGAGACTGTAATATTTTGCAGAAGCCCTAGGGGATGCTCATGGAACCCTGGTTGAAAGATACTGGTCTACAATGACTTGCAGCAGATCTCCAGTCAAGGCAGAGGGACTGGAGATGCTGGGATCTTCTGCATGCAAAAATCATGCGCTGTTCTACTGAGCTATGGCCCTTAAGGCCCTTCCCTGGTAAATTATTCCATACTTGTTCTCATTTTCAACAGGACTAGCTGACACCTCCCCCCCCCCACTCCCCGCACTGGGCCTGAACTATTTACATAACAAGAATACTTACTTCCATCATTTTCTTCTGTGGGGATGTCAACTTCATCATTCTTATCATCTAATTGAGGTTCCTGGGAAGGCATCACAGAATCCTGTAAGAATATATATTACTGAAAAACCCGCTAATGATGAGTTTTATGTAATTCTGGCATGCTCCCTGAAGACTTTGCAGAATTTTTACTTGAGGTTTGCCTTGCCAACTAACTAGAATACAGCTAACATTACTCACTGTCTGCATAGCCCAGTGTAAACAAGCCTTATGCTTATGAATTCCCTTTTAAAAGTAAAACCGGCATATTTTGTTTTACTTGAAATACAAGCTCAAGCAGAATTAAAGATTTCTAAGGTTGTCCCAAGTGAGATGGTAGTAACTGCATACAGTAATAATGAGAATATAGATGCAAAAGGAGAGTGAAAAGAGCTCGCAGGAGACCTGACTGCACTCTACAAATCTATCTCAGGGATGAGCAACATGCAACCCAAGCAGGCAACATATGTTAAATGTCTGAGTGTGATTTTCAGGATCCTATATATTCTGGAAAACTCAGTTTTTGCACAAAGCTTTCACACTAGACAATTCCCTACTACATAGCTATCACTTCCATGTAGTAAAAATACTTGTACTCCGTTAAAGTGAGACAAACACATATGTACATGGGCATATATGTTACAGTATACGTGCAGTTTCCCACATGGTGGACAGAGATGCAAAATGGCTGGAAGTTTTATTTATTTATTTATTATATTTATATCCCGCCTTTTTTCCTGCAAGGAACCCAAGGCGGCTTACATGGTGGTCCTCTTCCACTTTATCCTCACAACAACCTTGTGAGGTAGGTCAGGCTGAGAGTCAGTGACTAGCCCAAAGTCACCCAGTGAGCATCGTGGCTGAGTGGGGACTAGAACCCAGATCTCCCGAGTCCCAGTCCAACACTCTAACCACTACATGGGAAAAAAACCAGGGGTTTTCCCAGTGAGGGTTCAGAACAAACAAACAGAAATTTTGGGGCAATTATGTAATATGTATTTGTGTGTGTGTGCTCTTTAAAGATCTAAAGTCACTTTGTTACTTTAGGAACATAAAATGTATTATGTATAAATAACGTGGTTTGCTCATGAAACTATCAGTAAAATTAAAAACATTTAAAAGCAAACTCAGGAAATTTGTAATTATTGTCTGAATAAACTAGTCTTTTAAATTTAATATACCAAGCTTGATAATTTATGAGCAAACCAAGTTATGCACAGTACATTTTAGAAACTTCAGCAAATAGTCTCTGAAATGTCTAAATCGGCTTTCCTCAACCTGGCGCCATCCAGAAGTTTTGGATTACAACTCCCACCATTCCTGGACATTGGTCATGCTGGCTGGGGCTAATGGGAGCTGAAGTCCAAAACATCTGGAAAGCACCAGGTTGAGGAAGTCTGACCTAAATCCTCCTAGAGGCCAGAAGAAGCAGGAAGGGGGGGGGCAGAGGAAGGCTGGTGTACAACATCTGTTCCTCTTTGTGAGGAATTGGTTGGATGAAGTTTAGGGAAATCGGATCCGAAGAAAAAGCTACTGAGAGCTTATTCAGCTGGGGAAGACTCTTGCCTATTAGAAATAGTAACCAAGCATATTTAATGTAAGAACCTTTAAGCCATCTCAACCTACCAGTTGAAGAGTTTCCCTTCTATAAATCATTCCTCTTAATAAACACCTTAATTTTCATTCTCTTTGGAAGGTTGTCTCTAATGCTGGTGTCAATCCCATGCCTACGCCATAGGAACCAGGCTAGTGAGTTTCTTTTCGATCAGGCTTGGGCAACTTCCAGAGGTCCGGGCTCCAATTTGCCTTCTGGACTGCCACCACAGTCCCCGGGGTGCCCCCCCAGCCCCAAAATGGAGGTTTGCCACCCAGATTTGGCAGGAAGTCACTCTGTAACACTACAGAGTGCTACAATGGCTAAAGCTAACTTGTTTGCAAGCTAAACGTAACTCTTTTGGCACTCTGTAGCTGCTATGGATGCAATTTTTTAAAACAAAAAATATATCTAAAAAATATTTTGGCCACATCAGGGGGGGGGGCAGTGGAGGCTGCCTGTGTCCCAGTGGTCACAAATTACCCACTCCTATTTTAGATATAAAGGGTTTATTTTGGTGGCAGAAGTTAAGGATTTTATAGCTGAGGCAGGATTCCCGAACGGTGTGATATAATTGGAATTGAGTACTTTATTCAAAACCATGGCAGTAAGTTTCACAGACCCAAGTCTCAGAGTATGTGTGTGTCTTTAAGAAACATGGGTGGGATGACCCACACATTGTTCTGTCGCGTGTGGTGGCAATGGTAGGATAATGTCATGGCATGTGGTGTTTCTCTCACATATGGGTTTTATAACTACTTCCATTGACTGCTAGAGCAGTGTTCTCCAACCTTGGGTCCCCAGATGTTTTGGGGCTACAACTCCCAGCTATGCTGGCTGGGGCATGCTGGGAGTTGTAGGCCAAAAACATCTGGGGACCCAAGGTTGGAGAACACTGTGCTAGAGCATCTAAAAAGAACAAGCGCAGAAACACAGGAATGTACATTCTCTTCACATATTATGATATAGTAACTCTGGTCACACACTGGGAAACTGAGAATGACTTGCAACATTCTTAAATGTCTATGAGGAAAAGGTAGATTAGGTCAATAATTTTAATAAGGCATGGAAGAAATTACAGAGAGGATTAACAACCCCTCCCCCACCCCAGCTTCAATATTTTCAGGGATTTTACCTCTCTAGTCTTCCTATAAAAGTCTTCCTATTATATAAATTTCCCTGAAAAATATTTGGGGGGGGGGATATACACTGGGTAGCAATATATGAACACCTTGTCTTAAACATTTTATTCATCATCCTAAAAGAAAATATTTCATAATCCAAAATTGTTCAAATTTTCCAAAAAATGTTTTTGGAGGGGGGAATCCTTGGGGGGAAAGGGAGGCTGCCCCTCCCCCCACAACTCTAATGGCAGCGAGATCTAGGTATGAAACATGGATAACTTGTATTGTGTTTTAAACAGGTATCTTTACAGCCTCCTGTTCAGGTTTGGACTGAGTTTTTGTCATGGCTCATGCTGACCAGTGACTTGGGTTTTAATTGGGTTGCCATAATGTGGCAGGCTCGGTTTCCAATGCAAGTACGGTACTGAGTCCTGATGATGTGGCCAATCATTCTGAAGGAAATGCTTTTCAGGTTCCAATTTACTTTCTGTTGTGGGAATATGTATCAATGGCTGCATGCACAATGTCTCATATAAGACAGCCAGACGTTTAAGAATGGGTAAGCATGTCTGAGTGTACACCCTACTGAAAGCAAAGGTGAGTATCTATGTCTGAACACACACTTTAATATGCATCTGATTCACACCTGCAGCTCTTAAAAAGCAAGGACATTCAAGACACCTGAGGAGTTTTCATGGATATTTGAGACCACAGGGTGGAAAAATTGTACAATGCAGGCCTGTTCTTATCTTTAACATAATCCATTATATTAGCTAATCTCCTCATATTGTCTGAAATCCTTTCCTCTAGTATAAATCCTGCTCGATCTGTGTTCACATAAGCATGAATCCCCTTCTAAGCCTGCTTGCCAAGGTGGCAGACAGGATTTTACAGTCCTGACTTAACAGCACAGTTGGCCTATACAATGTATAAAATGACTGGGTTTGCATGACACGGCAACCCATCGTAGGTATCCAGCCATGGTGGGTTGCCATGTTGTTTGAACTCAGGCCACTTCCTGCATGGTGGATTGTTTGGGGGCAAAAAGCCACCCTGAAAACCCAAGGCTTGTTTTAGGGGTTGTTCGACCCACGATGGGTTGCCATGCCATCTGAACCCAGCAGAGCAATTTCATTGTGGGTTACAGGGATTGGGTAGCAAGCAACTCAACAAGAGCAGCAAAACCCCTTTGCCACTCTTCACGATCTCACCTACGCTGCCACCAGCAATAGCCCCTCCACCGATGCCCAAACAGCACTTTCAAGCAATTGCTGCTAGTTCACCATTTAAAAAAAAAATTGAATTCAGTCCCAGAAATGTGCGCAAACATCTTTGAATAACAACAACAACAACAACAACAACAACAATTATTATTATTATTTAAATGGTCGGCCTTTCAGAGGTGCACAAGTGGACACTTACAGCTGTCAGATATATGTAGTAGGCGATCACTCGTGACCAAGTAAGATTGTCTTCCAGGATAAAATTACAAAAAGAAAATTATAAAAGGAGGAAATTCTAAAAAATTGTGTAGACTCTAGCAATGTAGTCTTGCCGGGTGAACACCCTTGTCAGTTTCAGCTGTCAAACGATAACAGATTGATGAGGGGAGATTGCATATATAGGCTAAATTGTGAAGAGTTGACAGCTGTCAGTTGCCTAGCTGTCAATTGGAAAGCCATTGCAAGGCATTCATTTTTAGGCAAAATGTTAAGAACTTAATAGTTTTAGTGACACAGGCATTGTGAATTGGGAACGGTTTCACACATTTTTATGTTAAGCATTATGTATTTTTTACTGGGATTTCCACCGTAAAACCACCTTGGACAAACTTCTGGAAAAGCGGGGTATACATTTTCACTGGCTGGGTTCATTACTCAAGAATCTCTCTGTTAATATGGATATGAAGGATCTTGTCTCACCACATAATGTTAAAGAAATTACTTTTAGTTACCTTCAAGTTCTACCTTTTTAACAATTGGACACAACTGGAGGCACCTTGTGAGGTAGAAATGAATATTTGAAAACCACCACCCTACATTCTGTAACCTAAAACTGAAATACTGTCCAAGACTTTGCATTCATGTACAAAACTGCCATTCAGTTTTTGCATTTTTTTGTTGAGTTCTCAAAGTGTTATTCTGGGCATTAACATGCGATGCACAGAGCCAATAGAACTGAAATTGTAATGGGTTAATGGAGTGTAGTCTCCACATAAGGATAAACAAGCTGCCTAACAGAAAGCCACTGTAGCTTTTATAGGTCTCAGCTCCCTTCCTTTGGCTCCTGTGTATCTCAGAAGCAGCTACCTTATTTTCCTTAGCAATGGCTTTGTGAAAGTGACCTGACAGTTTGGGTCAAACTAAAAGCCGACAGAGGCAAGATTTAAAACTATAGGCAGAAGACTTCATAAGTTAACACCAACAACTGTATTGCATTTCTTGGTGCCAAATAAAACTGAATTCCTGGAACCAATTTAAGGGAGATGGAAATTGATGAAAGCACAGACTAGAAACAAACTCCAAAAATGTATTTTTTTAATCTAGAAGCAAACAGTTTCCAGTGGGTTTTGATTTCAAAGTTACAAATTCTAATCAGAGTGGAAGATATGGGTGGGCAGTGTTTCATGTGGAATTAGCAAGTACATTAACAAAAAGACCCTGTCAGGAACAAGCTACTATAAAGGATGCAAACAATAACTCACATACGCACACACACATATGTAGGATTAATTGCCTTATTAATCCAGGACACACCATCCTTGGGAGAAGCCCCATTGAAACTAGTGCAACCTGCACAAGAGCAGGATAATTCGGATTCCCAGATCGAAGGCCAGAGGCAGAGATCCAACCTCAGAGCTGGGGATCTGCACTCCAATCCCCCTCCCCATCTTGCAGCCGGCGTGGAAAGAACCGCACCAACTGCCTCTCCGAGGTCAGGAAAGCAGCCTCGGAGAGGGTGTAAAGGGGGTGTTTTGGGGGGAGGGGAGGGGAGGAGACTGGGGCTACCAGGATACATGGTATCCTGACGGTGCTCCAGTCTCCTTTCGCCCTGCTCCAAAGCTCCTCAGCTAGATGGCTGAAAATGGCCATCTAGCTGAAATGCAGAGTGGGAGGTGCGGAGAGGCAGAGATTGCCTCTGCCGCTCCTGCCACTCTGCATTGAATGTAAGCCTCCGAGTTCGGGGGTTTATGAGCATCGAGGGCGCAATAGATAGGATTGTGCCCTAAGGCAATCTCCTTTTGTAAAGAGCTTAACATCTCAGACCAAAAGAAGACGGGAAGTCAACCTCTGTAGAAGGATCAAGCGATTACCTCAAAAGAATGAAGCAAGAGTTACATAATAAAGTAGAGAGAAAGATGATGTGGGAGTGGAGTTTATTCCAACAGGTTAAGACAGGGCGGAGCAACACGGGGCCCAAGGGCTGTATGCAGCCCTTGCTGTTCCTACTGCGTTCTGCAGTGGCAAAAAACCTGGCAATTTGCCGCCAAAATTCAGCAGTAACCATTAAGGAGACTCAAAAGTGCCAAAATTATCTTGCTTTCAAGCTAAGTACAGCCTTTTTGAGTCTCTGTAGTAATTTAGCACCAATTTTTGGTGGCAAAACACCCTATTTTTCCAGCGCAAAATGAAATGGCGTAATGGTGGCAGGGTTGCAGACCCCAGGACCGCCTGAAGTTGCCCACCTCTGGGTTAAGAGAAGGTAGCATAGGAATGTAACTGAAAGTACTTTTATATCATTTGGGGCTCAGAATAGCACACAAATCTCACTTGCATGGAGTGGAAAGATAGATCTGTGGAGTTCAAGACAGAGCATGGGTGTCACAGATCAGCCAAATGCCAGGGATTTGACCACAAACTGTCTCATTACTGAATGAAAAGAGGTCCTCTGTGTGTCAGTTTTATCAGACACACTTATTCTGAAGAAACAGTGATTTGTAGTACAACGCGTGGAGAGCACATAACGCAGGCCACATGCTGAAGCTAAGCAGGTATGAGCCGGGTCAGTGCTTGGATGGGTGACTGCCAGGGCTGCCCACATCTGTTCTCCTGCATTGAGCAGGGGGTTGGACTCATTGGCCTTATGGGCCCCTTCCCACTCTACTATTCTATGATTCTATGAAATCACCAACTGTGCTGGTGCTCTGCATTAAAATCTTAGGCAACTGCTCTTGATAATGGCATCACAAAATCTACTCAGAGGGTCTGTGTCATCCTACACCAACAGGGCATCCTCTAGATGAATTGGACCAAAACCTCTACCATCCCCAACCACCTGATGATGGGAGTTGTAGTCCAATGCATCTGAAGGATACTGAATCGGGCCCTGGCCCCCTCAAAGTCCCGCTGTGACCTTTTTGCATCGCACTTTGAGGACAAAATTGCTTGTCTCTGCAGTGAACTTGATGCTGTTGTTAGCGCAGCTCCAGTCGAGGTATCTGACACCATCATCTGCCCGATTTTGTGGGATCGGTTTCAGTTGCTGCGGCCTGATGATGTGGATAAAGTGCTTGCAGCAATGCGACTGACCACGTGCCCTCTTGATCCTTGCCCCTCCTGGCTAATAAAAGCTAGCCAAGGGGGTTTGGCTGGCTGGGTCCAGGGAATAGTAAATGCATCTCTATGTGAAGCGGTGGTTCTTGCTGTCCTTAAGGAGGCAGTAGTGTGACCACTCCTGAAAAAGCCCACTCTGGACCCAATGGAATTTGACAACTACTGCCCAGTTGCAAATACCCTTTTCTTAGGGAAAGTTCTTGAGAGGGTTGTGGAAAAGCAACTATAGGCACTCTTGGAGGATACTGATTATCTAGACCCATTCCAGTCTGGGTTTTGACCTGGTTATGGGACTGAATCAGCCTCGGTCCCTTGATGGATGACCTTTATCAGGTGAAGGTTAGTGGGAGTGCAACTCTGTTAATTCTACTTGGTCTCTCAGAGGCTTTCGAGACCATCGACTGTGGTATCGTCCTGGATCGACTCCATGGGTTCGGCATTGTAGGCATTGTGTTACAGTGGTCCTAACAGGTTCAATTTCAGAGAGTAACATTGGGTGATTATTCCTCGGATCCTTGGCAATTGCACTTTGGGGTTCCGCAGGGTACCATCTTGTCCCCAATGTTGTTTAACATCTATATGAAGCTGCTGGGAGTGGTCATTAGGGGATTTGGAGCCAAGTGCCATCAGTATGCTGATGACACACAGCTCTCTCTCCCTGGGGCAACTGAATCAGGAGAGCCTGTGCATGTCGCAGATCAGTGGCTGAACTCAGTGATGGGCTGGATGAGGACCAATAAACTGAGGCTGAATCCTGGCAAGACAGAAACCCTGTGGGTGAGTGGTTCCCAAGTCCGGGAGATAGGCTCATTGCCTGTTCTAGATGGGGTTGCACACCCTTTAAAAGATCAGGTTCGTAGTCTGAGGGTACTCCTAGATCCATCATTGTTGCTGGAGTCCCAAGTGACTGTGGCAGCTTGGATTGCTTTTTACCAGCTTCGACTGGTTTGCCAGCTACAGTCTCACCTGGACAGGGATAGCTTGGCCACAGTGGTACACATGCTAATAACTTGAAGACTGGATTACTGCAATGCGCTTTATTTGGGGCTGCCCGTAAGGCTGGTCTGGAAGTTGGAGCTAGTGTAGAATGCAGCAGCTTGGCTGTTCTTAGTAGCTGCCCCCTTTCAGAATGCATTTCCTGTGTTGAAGGAACTGCACTGGCTACTTATTCGCTACCTGCCAGGTTTAAGGTTTTGGTACTAGTGTATAAAACCCTAAACAACTTGGGAACAGGATACCCGAGAGAGCGCCTCCTCCCTTACCAACCTGCCCGGTCACTGAAGTCATCAGAGGACATTCTCCTGGTGGTTCCACATGGACCTATGGCCTGAGTAGAGTCCACCAGGAGAAGAGCCTTCAGTGTGGCGGCTCCATTTCTATGGAACCCCTTGCCTCTGGAGGTCAGGCAGGTTCCGAAATTGTGTTGGTTTTGGTGCCTGTTGAAGACTTCCTTGTTCCGGGAAGCCTTCTCTGCTGTTCCAACCACCATTTTAATGATACCTTGTTTCCAATGTACTGTTTTTGTTTCTTTTATCTGTTTTTATCTTTTTATTGTTCACCCGCTCCAGAATCTGCTTGGATATAGAACGGTATACAAACACTGTAAATAAAATAATAAATAAAGCTGGTCTACTTGATTAGGAGCTGTTTCTAGGAAAATACCAATGCACAGCATAAGAGGGAGCTAAGAAGGAAAGGGGTTCTTAGGCCAACACAATGTGCTGGACATAATTTAACTGCAGCTATTTCAATAATTATGAGGGGAAGAGAATAGCAAGGCTGAACACTTTGGATAAAAAGGGCTGTTTCAACAACATCAAAACGTTTTGGGAGTTATTCTAAAATTAACGTACAATTCTCTCTCATCAATAAGTGCATTAATTGTGTATCATCTATCTCATGCTCTTCACAGATAGCTGGGGGGTGGGGGGGTGGGGAGAAGGAAAGGCTAAAAATACCAGCTCGTCTTTTAAAGCTAATGAACTGCACACTTGTACAACATTTGCGACTCTTACAAATTAATTTTAAAAGCAGTACGTAACTCCAAGTCAACCCATTAGAGTTTTGTGCAGGAATTGAACTTACCATATGCCTTTTGCAGGTCAGTGGGACAAGAATGTGACAGCGTTTATGGACCAACAACTTGCAGTTGATACACTTGTAGCCTTGCCTTCCGAGACCCCATATCCTTTCACTGCACTGGCCACAGTATGCTCTCTGGAAAGAAAACATGAATCATGTTTGAAGTTACACCCACACAGTGATACCCTCCAGATGAATGGGACCAAGTTTTAAAAGCATTTTGCACATTGAAAAAGTGCAAAGCAAATCAACTGGCAAGGGCAATATGACAAGTTTCTACAGGTACAAATGTTCCCTCATGCATGCCTTTCACCAGCCTGAAAGTTAGGAAGCTGCTTTATACCAAGTGGGACTATTTGACTATCCAGCCTGGTACTGTCTACAGCAGTGTTCTCCAACCTTGGGTCCCCAGATGTTTTTGGCCTACAACTCCCAGCATGCCCCAGCCAGCATAGCTGGCTGGGGCATGCTGGGAGTTGTAGGCCAAAAACATCTGGGGACCCAAGGTTGGAGAACACTGGTCTACAGTGACTGGAAGCAGCTCTCCGAGGTCTTGCCCTTAATCTGCTACCTGATCCTTTTAAATCAGGGGTGGGCAATGTGTGGCCCATGGGCCAGATGCTGCCCCCAATGTGCCCTGGTGCCCCTCTTTTTAAATGTTAAAAAAATTGTGCCTGTAGCAGCTACAGAGTACCCAAACTGCCAAATTTAGCTTGTTTGCAAGCTAAATTTGACATTTTTGGCGCTCTGTAGCAAACAAGCAAAATTTAATACTCTGCAGTGCTACAGAGCAGTTTGTTGGCACTTTTGCAGGGGCACCCCACAGACTGCACAGTGCCCCATGGAACAGCTCCAGGGGGCAAAAATGGCTTCTGGGCCTCCAGAAGTTGCTCACCTCTGTGTTAAATGGAGATGCCAATGAACCTGGGACTTTCTGCAGGCAGGCAATCTACCGCTGACCTACAGTTCCACCCTAAAGTTTGTGTTGCCAGGATCTGAAAGGACTACAAGCCTACTTATTCTGCATTCTTGGGAACACTTTGGATTTCATTAACAGTCCCTGCCCAGCACGGCAAATAAGTCTGCAGGAATTTTCCAATGGAAAATGGTGACCCAACACTCAAACAAAAAACTACCTGGCTTACACAAGCCTTTGGATATACCTAAGCAGCTCTTTACATCCTTTGATTTTTGTGACCCTCTGTCAGGTACACACATGCAAAATTCACAGTACCAGTTCCCAAACAAAAGTAAAACATGAATGTGCATCCTTCAGTACCCCAGATAATAGTGTGCATGCAAAGCCAGGCTCATTAATCTTCCACCCTTACTGCAAGAAGCATTATGTATGAACACACAAACATTTTATTTTCCTTTGGCAAGCATGCAGAAGCGAAAATTAGAATGTGTATTGTATTAGCAGAAGAAAATTAAGCTAGCCTTGACCACAGTGGGATTCCAAAAGGTAAAGAGCACAGTTTCCTATCAACAAGGAATGAATATGACATTGTAAGAAAAGCGAAATGCATTAGATGAAACCGTAATAGTCTAGAGCCTTGCTGCTTGAAGGGAAGAGGGTTTTTTTCAGGTCAGTGGAACAAGTGAATGACATTCCATTGTTGGATAGCAAGATACTTAAAGAAAATTTGTGCCTGTGTACAAAACTTTGATGTTAGACTAAGGAGAGTGTGCATTATTAGCCTTTAAGGCAGCTAAAGTGATCTCCTCGTCATAGGTTTAATTCTCTTCTCCTCCACCAATTTTGAGCTGGTAGATGCAAAATACCATTTTGATTTAATTTGTATGATTAAAAGCTAAGGCAGATAAAGAATACTTCATAAAACAAATCCCCTCATAGATGTTACGGACATCTGAGTAGTGCTATGAAAGCCTTCATAGAGAGAATGCTTCTACATCTTAACTGAAGGCTGAAGTGAAGGTTTATGCAGCCGGAACTGAGGCTCAAAAAGTGACAAACATTTTGATCTTCCTGCACATCAAAAGCCGCCAAATTCCCAGTAGTACTGCATCAGGAATCAAAGGGGTATGATCAGTGTGAAGTTTCTCAACTTAGCAGGGCATCTTATTAAGGCAAGAGACCGCAAAGAGAGAAGTGAATATTGGGTTTATGATGTTAATAAATCCCCAGAGAGCATTCTCTAATGAATCCTGCAAGTGTGTTAGAAGGTTTGGGAACCAGAATCCTTCAATTCAAGTTGCAGCCTTTTGCTTGCTTTTTCCATGGCCTCAGAACCGATAGGACAGTTTTAGAGACAAGCCATCTTGTGCAGGCAAGAGTATAACAAGAAGCGTTCCAAATTCTAAAGGATTTCAAGGAGAAACTTGATTTATAAATGTTTCTTAGCAATACCTATAATATGGTTAATTATGCTTATTTCTCTAAAAAAGCAGCAATAGTATTTTCTACCACAAGTATTCCACTTCTAAAGTGTTCCAACTGTACTCAGTTGTCCACTGACCAAGGAGCATACCTTTTTGAATCCAAAATATTCACATGCCCTTCTTTTCAACTAATGCAATGCCAGTTGCATCTAGTTTCTGGCTCTCTGAAAAAAATGGGTTCTCCAGTGAACAAATGTTTAACTGGCAGGCAAGCAAACATTTTGGTCAATATGAACCAATGTCATAAATCACCCATGAAAGGCACTAATATAAGTTGGGGAAAGGCGTATTAACCTCATTTTCTTCTGACTATCTTCTGGAAGCAAGTTAATCTAAACACGTACAAAGAAATTTAGACGCTAGAACTACCATAATTGACATGCTTCAATATTTTTGCATTTTGTATCCATCAGTTTCAGCTAAACCATAATTGCATGGGTTTTAGGGAAGAATGAACTTGTAATTTATTTTTTTTAAAGAAATTCACAGGGGGGCTCAATGAATGATCCGGGAACACAAGCAGTATAATGGAAGCTAAGTAGGTGTGGACCATATTGACAATCTGGATGGGAGACCACTGGGAGCCCCACGAAACGGTAGGATGTGTACTAAATAAATATTTTTTAAAAAAACATAAAAAGCAGCAAATTTATTTTATTTATTTATTTATTTATTTATTATATTGACACCCTGCCTTTCTTCCTGCAAGGAACCCAAGGCAGGCTTACATAATCCTCCTCCTCCTCCTCTCCATTTTATCCTCACAACAACCCTGTGAGGTAGGTGAGGCTGAGAGTCAGTGACTGGCCCAAAGTCACCCAGTGAGTTTCATGGCTGAGCGGGGACTAGAACCTGGATCTCCCGAGTCCCAGTCCAACACCCTAACCACTACGCCACACTGGCGTACAACTAAACAGTTTGATCACTGTAGTAACCACTCGTCTCCACAGTGAAGAGATGCTGAAGTAGAAAATAAAGCACCACAGTGTAGCCAAAACTTGCTATAGGGATAGGAAAGATCTGTGAAGGATCTTAAAATTGAAATATCAACTATTATTTGTGTGGAGCACAATTGTGGGGCTTTATGGACTTGCAAACGATTGAGACCATCCAAAATCAATTCCTTAGAATAATACTCCAGGTTTGATATGGTACACCTTCCTCCTTGCTACAAGCTGCAACTAATTTATCAAAGTTGCTATCTTTGGTAAATCTTAGGATGATAGCATATTGGATCAAGCTTCCTTCGGAAGCAGCCAAAAACTTTCCAAGCTAGCAGTGACTTGTATTCCGCATCGTGATTGGATTAAATCTATTACCAGACGGATAGGATCTTCCCCAGCCTTTCTGTTATCACAGGACACTGCACTTGGACTTTCACAAATTGCTCGCTAAGATAAATATGCAAAGTATATCTTCTCTGTACCCAAGACTGAATATCCCTCCCTAGGTATATAACGAAGCTTACATACCCCAAACTCCAAAGGACAATCACTCTAGCAAGAATTACCTAATAGCTTTCCTTCTACTGTGATGCTGGGATGATATAGAACAGTGTTCTCCAACCTTGGTCCCCAGATGTTTTTGGCCTACAACTCCCATGCTGGGAGTTGTAGGCCAAAAACATCTGGGGACCCAAGGTTGGAGAACACTGATATAGAGGGATTCCCCTGAAAGAGCATCTGTGCCTATGAGCTCAGTCTCGGGTGGAGACATTGGAACACATTGTGTTACACTGCAACTCGTATAATTCCCCAAGACAGACATTTTTATGGTGTGTGTGTGTGTGTGTTTGTTGTTCTTTAACTGTAAATAACTTGTTACTTTTGTAACTTTTTATATGTAAACTTTGTGGATTTTATTCAGGAATTGTATTATGTCTTTGCAACGGCAATTGACTAAAGCAATAAACAGTGATTTGATTTGTGTGGTACCAAAATATTACCTAGTTTAAAAAGAAAAAAAACACCTCCAAACACACTGAGAGCATGTGGCATAGTGGTTTGAGTGTTGGACTGGGACTCGGGAGATTCGGGTTCTAGTCCACACTCAGCCATGAAGCTCCCTGGGTGACTTTGGGCCAGTCACTGACGCTCAGCCTAACCTCCCTCACAGGGTTGTTGTGAGGATAAAATGGAGAGCAGGAGGAGGATTATGTAAGCCGCCTTGAGTTCCTTGCAGGAAAAAAGGCGGGGTATAAATGTAATAAATAAATATTCCCATCATTAGTTTACTACTTTGGAAATTTATTTTCAATGTTTTTATCATGAGATCTATAATATTTTTGCACTTGTCATACTTTGCTTTCCCTAGAATGGAATTAAAGAGTCAATACTTAACTTCGCACCATAATTCAAGCTGAAATACAGTAGTCTTCTAGGCCACTGAACTCAACCTGACTTTGCCTGCAAGATCACCCTTATTAATCCAGCTCGATTTTCATCTACTTTTAAAAACTGCAGGTCATACTTCTTGATTGTGTACACCTTTAACTGGTTTTGCATTAAGAATTTAGATGTATAAGACCACACCTATTCAGTGCTCAAATTACAGGGGAAGAGATGGGAGGCTCTTAATGAAATCCAAAACCACCCCACCCCACCCCCAATTTTAGCCAACTCATGCCCCTAATAGTCTTCTAAAAACAGTGGCTAAAGGAGTAACAGAAAAAGGGGCCAGGGCCCCTCTGGCTCTCCTGTAATTCGAGCACTGCCCCATCCCTCCCCAACAAAAAATAATATATTCACAAGGCAAAATGATTGGCTTACAAAATGACAGAGTACATAACATGACCCAATAATAGCACTCTTAAGTCAAAGACTGTGGTATAATGACCAAGCAATGAGACTCGCTCCAGGAAGAAACCTGCTGAAATGAAGGGTAGGTTGTCAAGAGTTTCAGCTTGGCATTTGGGGGGCTGTCACTCTTCTGTGTGGGCTTACAATAAAGTAAATTTCATTATTTTAGAACTCCCTGGAATGAGAATGAAGGCCAACTGACACTTATAGCAGAAGAGAAAATTATATGTAATTGGGGGCATTGTAAAATTGTAACTAAGCTACCCAGTATAAAAAGTGTTTTTGCCTCTTTGCAAAATACATACAACGCTGAAGAATAAACCCTAATTTTCAGGCTACAGTGGCAATCATGGGAACAGAAGCACCTCACTGAGTATCACTGAAGACAGTTTTATGCCTCCTTAGAAGTTACTTTGGCCCAATTCACACATTCAACTTGCCATGTGGGTGGCCACTTGAAATGGAGCTGTGTGGGAGCAACTCTATGTAGCAAGCCATTTGTGTGAAAGCAGCTCTCCATGTGGTTTGGGCGATTTTATCTGCACCACTGCAAACTGAAATTGCCCACGCTGCTTCACAGAAATAGCCTGCCACATGTAGATGCATCCATGTGGTTCTATTTCAAGACACCACTGTGGCAAAAATGGCCTGAGTGACAATACAATTTGGTGGTGGTGTCTTTTTTTTTAGGGTACTGGATACTCTCATTCAGCAGGATACACACACACACACACACACACACACACACACTCTTCAGCTCATGAACACCCTTTGCCTGTCGGTTTCATAAGAGATGGTGTGGGACCCGAGCAGGCTGTCTGATCTGTTGAGTGGATTTCACTGTATGCTGAAGAGATACTAGCTTTTCCCACTTCCTAAACTCCTGTTCAAGTTGGAAGTTGTTTTGAAGATACAGCTCTTAGGACTAACAGAATTTTTCAGAATGCAAGACAACTAGAACAGGACTGCATTACAGATGCGGTATTCTTAACCATATGCTGACCTTAAACATCTTGCACTGGCCCTGTCTGTCTGTAATGTGTACTTATAATACCCTGTTCTGTGAAGCTGATTTACTTCATGCTGATTTGCTAGTGTGGCAAGTCTTGGAACCAAATCATGAATGGCAGCTCGATCATAAGGTTTACTATAATGAACAAACACAGGAACATGCAACAAAATTGTAACAGGCTAAGCGTTTACTTTGGATAAAAGCATTTAAAAAACATTCTTGCTGTAATTTTGGTAAATTTTGAGTAAGCCCTAAGTTTATACTTATTACCCAAATGAATCCTGCTGTCTCTTTCATATTGCACAATACAGGTCATACAGGGCATTTAGATTTAAGCAAGAATGTTGGTTTTCACTTTTACTTAAAACAGTTTCTTTAATAGTCCCAAGGTTCCTTTTTTTTTTTTTTTTGTACAGTGGGGAGATTCACACAAGTAATTAAGAAAAAGTATTTGGTTCGCGTTTGGGGTATGAAATGTTATTACATTTCTAAACAGCTTTTCAATTAAAATACAGCACCACATGAAATATAACGGTTGTGGATCCAAACAGCTACTTTAAGTATATCCAATGCCTGGCATGCATATGGTGTCAACTTTTCTTTCTTTTAAACAGCCCCTCCCTAGTCCATACCATATCACAATCTGTGTCTGAAAGCCCCTTCACTGAGAAAAGCTGTTCGCCTTGCACTCTAGAAACACAAGCCCAGCGCCCTGAGACATGTAGAATTAGTCGTACAGGGTCGCTGGGTTTTATCCCAGCAATATGATTAACAAAAACTGTTTTAAACATCTCTGTACTTGAAAAGAAACTTTCCTTAGGTTTACAGTGGGGCAGAACTGGGGATTTGAAGAGATATTTGCACAAAGCAGAAGTTGCTTTTAAAAACTTAAGCTCCCCCCTGAACCAAGGAGATAACATGGGCTATCAGTTCCAATAAACATAATTCATAATAGTACAGTCAGAGGCATTTGCCTTTTGCATGACTATTTTTAACTAAGTCCCCATTTACCATCAGTGAATGCTGGTATTATTCACAAGCTCCAAAAACTTTGTGCATCATCCAGGTCTAGTTTTTGTGTTTCATGAAAAACATCAAGTACTGTTGATACCAAAATTGTGATTTAATTGCTGCCTTAAAAAATTGTAACATTTAAATTAGGGTGCATTAACATATGACAGCCCCACGGTAATCTATGAATCATGCCACTTGTATATCAAGACCATAATCAGGAAAGATTTTGTTCACAGTGCATGAGATTAAAAACGTGGCTTGCAATCAAAAATCTAATTTTGATCTGAAAGCATTCAACCTGATGAGACACTGAGACGACTTGTAGACTAGAGATAATAATATATATTCATTAAACACACCTTTTCCCACAAAGCAGCAATGGTCAGATCATCCTGATATTTAAAGAAACCTACAATCTAACACTCCCCTATTTATTTTTAAAGAACACCTATAAAACTTCAGAATAATGTGTTATACAGAGAATACATGCTGCAGCATAATGGGCTGGGTTAAGGAAGGAGGGGTCTCTGGGTTCCTTTGCTTTATAGATGAAGTCAGATCCTTAACACAGCTGTGTCTTTAGCACATGCAGTAGAGCTTGAAGCTCAGAAGATAAAAATATTTATGGGATAGTTAATTAGGTCATATCTATTTCGCTCCTGTGCATTTTAAGAGAATTCTAAGCATCTTAACGCTAATCCAGATATACAATAGGAAGAAGGAAGCAGTGAAAGACAAGAACTGTGCTTAGGGGGAGTATTCACATCAATACAGGCTGGCTGGAAAGGCAGCATGAAAAATATTTATCTGAGCACACACACATGGCAAGTTTTCAAATGCATTTGAGGAGAAATTAATCCTTTATTACTGTCCCCACAATGAATAATTCAAAGACTCTGTGAGTCTATGATTCTTTAATTCAATAATACTGCATAAACTGACTTGAGATAGTCCAAATCTGTTTGCTTTTTCTTCCCCAGGAAAAGCTGTCATGGGAAGAAGAGACTAATAATCTCCCCCCCCACACACACAGATATACAACGCACACACCCCTCCCCAAGCTCTTTTTTTAGCGATATACTCACTCTGTTAAAGCGTTTGGCTTGAAACAGATGCCCATTCACTCTGTACAGCTTCCTCCATCTTCTGGCTCCACGTCGGTAGATAGATTCTAAGACGGAAATTAAAAAGGTGTAAAGCAGTAGCATAGTAATACCACACACGCTCTACATTGAGCAAGATGAGACTTAATCTTGCTTTCCTGAACATCCACGCACAGCTGAATATCATTGGCAACACAATCTGCTGTCAAAAAGCACCCGAAGGATATGCTCCCCCACCCCACTGCCTCTCCCATTCCTCCATCTCCCCCCCCCCCCCGCCTTTTCCCCTCACATGATTATAATCTTGTTACAGTTCTGTGACTGCTTGCTGCTTCAAGCTCAGGTGAGATGGAGAGAGATAACTGGGTTAAAGAAACAGCATTCCTCTCTAATCCTCATCGTGCTAGCCTTTGCTGTGCCAGCTATGCATGCAAATATCAAGGATGCAAGTTAGCAGGCAAGGATGATACAGGCAGCATAGCAAACACCACAAATCTTTGCACAGTTATAGTTCCCATTCTCATTTTCTCCGTCCTGGAAGATGATGTCACCAGGATAGATATATATATATATTTAGAGGAAACAATTCAAGTATGTTTTTCAGTATAGCAAGCATTCCTGTTTCTGTATCAAGAAAATAAAACTACTCTGTGTATAAGGTACTTTTAAAATACAGAAATGGGACATAGAGGAGACTTAAGGACATTAACGGCATCCAGAGATAGTGATTTAAATTAGTTCTTACATCACCTGCGCTTTCTTGGATGAAGTTGGATTGATAGTCACAATTTATACTCACAACAATTGTGATGCAAGTCACTATTACTCACATTTTACAGAGAGGGAACTAAGTCTGACAGGTAAGGATTTGCCCAAGGCCATTCAGATCAGAGTTGAGCACCCAATGGACTATATTGCCTCTCACACAGGAGGTTTAAGAGTAGAAATGAGCAACGGCAGCCTCAAGGGCAAAAATGTGGCCTTAAGGAGCGATGCCTGGCCTCCCAATGGACAACTAAAAGGTAAAGTGGTGTAGAACTAACAGCAGCTAGAGCAGTAAGTATGTCACTAGCAGTCCACACTGGATCGAAGCACTAGCCCACCCAATAAGTGGCCCCAGTGTCAGCTCCAGATTTTGGGGGACCCTTAAGTAAGACACTCTCAATGTCGCCCTCACTCAGTTTGTCTACTCCACACCACCATCAGCAGCAGCTGTTCCCCCTCCTCCTCCTCATTTCTAGCCAAACAGGGAGTCAGTGAGCAAGGAAGCAGTGGCAGCTACTCCTTCTCACTACCACTACTTGTTTGCTTGCTCATGCCCCGCTGGGCCAGAGCAAGAGATGGGTGAACAAGCGAATAGCAATGATGGAAGAAGAGGAGGAGGGGGGTTGTGGAGGCTCTTGAAAGTGGGCCCCCTGATGAGTCGTGGGTCCTTGGCAGGTGCCCAACACTGCCAACCCTTGACCCATACCCTGAGTGGCCCTCTAGAATAAGTAGTTAGAATTTTTCAGAAGGAAGCTGAAGGGAGGGGAAGATTAAATATACAAAGTAATTGCTATTGATTCATCTTGAAAGCAGAATGTTGCATTAGAGCAACTCATGAATTGCACTCCTCACTTTTTTAAACCTCAAAGTTCTCCTGAGTAGACCACACTGATGAGAGCTCCATGAGAGAATTGTAGGAGTTGGACTGGGTTAGAAGATCTGTACATTACAAATTACAGTCATGCCTTGGATTGAGAGCATAATTCGTTCCGGAAACGTGCTTGTAATCCAGAACACTTGTAAATCAAAACGAAATTGCCCCCCCCAAAATTGTACAGAGATTTTTAATTTAAGCCGTACTACAGTACTTGTATTGCAAGACGTCGCTTGTATATCAAGTCAAAAAAATTTAAATAAATATTTAAAAATTTGCTTGTCTTGCAAAACGCTCTCAACCAAATTACTTGCAATCCAAGGTATTACTGTAACTCTGAATTCTCCTTTAATGTATTTTGCAATCTTTCCCCCAATGTTATCAAAATTAATTTACTCAAATTAACTTCAGATTTAAAGAAATATTGTACATTCAATGCAGTCTTTGGATTTTCTTATGCTATATATTGTTCTGCCTATACACTGGACAGCCTTCAAAACATCCTGACATAATGGACCATAACCTCTGAGATGAGATACATGCTGACAGCTTATTTAGGATCAGAGTCACTCTAGCAAAACTGATGAAATGAGACAATTTGAAGAACTGAAAAGTGTTTTCAGGTTTGTTTTGTTTTGTTTTGCTAGTATGCACTAAAGCTATTTCACCATTAATGGAAGAGCTAGAGCATTCCTAATGTGAAAACAGTAATTATGTTTTTTGAACAAATTTACTCATACTTGGCAATAAAACAGCATAAGTTAGGATGCAGCTAATATGGAACCAATCTCCCCTCTCTGAAGGAAGAAGATGAGTAACAAGTAGAGTTAAACCAGATTTGAGAGACAATGAACACAGAGAATGAACTGACCAAGAAATACTGGGCAGGTGCCCAATATGTAATGGAGTAATGATGGACATGTGCCATTGTTTTGTTTTGGAAACTTACCCCATGATCTTAATATGGCTCTGGATTCAAAGTACTGCTTTAAATGGTTGAGATAATTTCCACACAACTAATGGGATTTGTGGATTTTGTGGTGCAGTTGGTGGCAACCAGAGAGAGATCCTTTCAATGGTGGACCCCCGTCTTTGGAGTGCTCTTCCAAAGCTTACCTGTTGCCTGCTTTAATGCCATTTCAGCACCAGGAGAAGACCTTTATTATTCTCCCAGGCCTTTTAGCTTTCTAAGTAGTTGTGGGGTAGTGCTGCTATTCTGCTCTGCTCCTATGGTTTTTATTTGTTGGATTTTGCTGTTGTTTTCAATTCATTGTGTGCTTTAGCTTGTGCTGTATATTTTAATTGTAAGCCGCCTTAGGAACACTGTGGTGTTGAAGGTGCTGGGTAAAATTTAGTAAATGAAATAAATCCATCCACCTGACAAGAAGGCTGGGGAACATGGAGGAGGATCTCTGAAGATTATTATAATGGGTTCATATGGAAGGAGGTGCTCCTTTAGATCCCCAGGTCTTTTCAATCTTTAAAGGTAAGTATCCACACTTTGAATCCAGACTTAGTCATGCTTAGATTAGATCCACTGAAATCAATGAGACTTAAGTTAGTCTTGACTTAAGTTAGTCTTGACTAACTTAAGTCCCATTTGTTTCAATGGGTCTAACTGCAGCTTCTGAGAAATCTTCAAAGGTAGTCCCATGTACAATTATCTAGTCTTGAGATTACTAGAGTACCGATTGATAGATCATAGAGTTGGAAGGGGCCTACAAGGCCATCGAGTCCAACCCCTTGCTCAACAACCATGGACAAATTCTCTGTGTTCAGGGCAGGCTGCAGCTAGCACACTAAGCTGGTGAAAAATGCAATGTGTCATGTATGTCACTAGGAAAATGACAACACTGGATCAATTCAGATCCTCGGATACTGCAAACCTGACCATTCAGTGGGAGTGTTCAACACAAACCTGATCCATTCAGTGGGAGTGCTGATCACAATTCCCTAGTCAGACAAACCACCCACTAATGGTACCTTAATCTTGTCAGGACTGTGTCTCAGTTTACTGGCCCTCTTCCTGTCTTCTGATACAGCACTTCCACAGCTTCACCTGAATCAAATGAAAAGGAGCGATATAGCTGGATGTCATCATCTTACTGATGGCACCAAATCTCTGGATGACCTCACATCCAGAGATTAAATAGCATGGGGGGACAAAGGTGGAAACCTGTGGAATCCTGTAGCATATACACCATAGGGCTGAGCAGTGGTCCCTTGACACTACCTTCTGGCATTGGCCATCAGGTAGGAATGGAACCATTGAAATACAGTGTCTCTTCCTCCATACCCAACTCAAACAACCTGTCCAGAAAGATATGGCTGATGGTATGAAAAGCTACAAAGAAGGCCAGAACAATTATCAGGTTGCATTCCCCCAGTCCTTCTCCTGGCATAGGTCATCCATCAAAGAAATCAAGTCCATTTCGATGCCCCAGGTCTGAAGACATATTTATTTAAATCAAGATAATCCATTTCATACAGGAGTGTCTGGAGTTGCACAGTCACCACCTGTTCAAGCACCTTGCCCAAAAGATTTGCAACTGGCCAATACCAGGGTCCAAGGAAAGTTTCTTTAGAAGGAACTTCACAACTGCCTTCTTCAAGGTAGCTATGACCATTCCCTTCTACAAAGAAGCATTTGTTACCTCCTAGACCCAGCTGATAATCTTTAGTCTGCTAGATATTACAAACCAAGAAGGACAATGGCCAAGCAATTGTTAGCCACAGATCTCTGAGCAACCTGTCCACACATATTCAAGACACAGCAACTGAAATTTAACCCAAAAACAGAACCAGACAGTGCTCTGGATGCCTCCCTACAGTCCAGCAGCACTGAAGTTGAGATCAATGCAAGCAACTACAGGCCACAGTGGGCCTGTTGTGTTCAAGAGCCACACATCACATGAATAAGCTCCTACAGAGATTTTACTTATCCACATAAAACAACAATAACGACTGTACATATTATGAAACTAGCATGAGAATTCCTCCTATATACTCAATATTCCTTTGAAAAAATATCCCTTTTCCACAATCAAACCTGATAGCCTAGACTATCTTCACCTGTCAAAAACTGAGGGCCTTAAACAAATAAACCTTGAGGTGTGCTTTTATTTCCGTGTCTATTATTAGAATACTCATAAGAAAATCTAACAGTTTCTATGACAACTGGATGCCCTAAACTCATTCAAGGTCTGAAATAATATATTTAACAAGAAACTATGTGACACACACATAGTTCCAGCACTACCTGGAAACACAATTCCTGAAATCAAAATTCAAAATAGATGAATTACATTAAAACACAAACAGAACAAAAAGCTCCAACTTCATGTGTGTGCACAATGGCTTTAGAACCATTTTTAGGAGCCCCTTTCATGCTTATAGGTCTGAAAATCTCTAGTGGAATACGATGTTGATACTGAACATCCTAGTCACGTTTTCGTGCATCCCCACCCTTCCCCACATACACACACATTCCCCCCACCCCAAATCCCTACAAGGATTATTCTCCGGTCGTTTCTTGCAGGCGGGCAGAGCTCCAATGCACACACGATGCTCACCTGCTTGCAGGTATTCCCCATATACAGTACCATGTTTCCCCGAAAATAAGACACTGTCTTATATCTTTTTTGGCTCAGAAAAACACACTATGTCTTATTTTCGGGGTAAGTCTTATACTTCAAGTTGCCCTTTGCTGCCACCACCAGGCCATGGGAATGATCACAACTAGGTCTTATTTTCAGGGTAGGTCTTATACTTTAGCAATTCCCAAAAATAGTACTAGGTCTTATTTTCGGGGTAGGTCTTATTTTCGGGGAAACATGGTACTTCAATGACAACTTGGCATATGCATCCTTTGTGTGCCCTCACACCGAAATATAATTTGCATGGAGGTCTCTACTGGGGTATGGGATATAGAAGATATTCCTCCAAGCCTGAGACAAAAAGAGGCCAAGGGAACCTCAATACCATGATAGGGAAACACAAGGTGATTAAGTGATTCTTAATAAATATCCGAAGGTGATATTCAACTACATTGCAGCTTCATCAAAATCTGAAAATACTGTGGTGCTCCCTGTGCCGGGTTTCAGAGTTTTGCCTTAGGCCCTGAGATGCTGAGAAAATCTTAGCACTAGACCCCAGAGATATGCCAGGAAGCGTCCAAGGTCAGGGGTGTGACACCTGCAATGGCAACACAGCCCACTCTGAAGTCACACCCTAATCTCAGGCATGTAAGGCAGGGCGAAAAAGCCAAGGATAGCAAGAGGAGGGAAAATAGCTCAGTGGTCACTCAGGCACTAGAGTCTCATCTCTAAGGTCAGGCAGACTGGAAAACAACCACAACAGACAATTCTCATTTCAGAAGTTCAACACCACACTGAACAAATACACTATAAGTCATTTATTCATTCATTCATTCATTCATTCTCTATACTGCCCAATAGCCGAAGCTCTCTTTTCTCAAGATGGGAAGCATCCTTTCTACCTTGGATTAAGATCATCATATATTCTATTTCTGAACTTCAGGGTAGAGTACCCACCATTATGTAGCCAAAATGGCAATACTTGTGCACAAGGAGGTGGTATAGGTAGACTTGGGGAAACCCTGACGTTTGCAGAACTACAACAACCTTTAGGAGAAAAAAAACCCTAAGGGGGTGGACCCCAAAACAGCCCCAAAAGGACTCAATGGCACGGTGAGAGACTGAAGAGGAAAAAAATCTGACACTCAGGTGGGAGGAGGAATGGAATGGTGTGGCTGGAAAGGGGGTGGGGGAGAGGGAGAGACACATAGATATATAAATTGTAGAAAGAACTACCACATTTTCTTGATCGGTCACTTACTGGTTCACACTGAGAAGCTATTTTTAAATGTTCCCTAAAAAAACAGAATTCAGGTAGACTGTGTGGGACTATTTATTACATCTATGGTAAAGGGCCATTGAGAAACTGAACATTAGGATGTCAGTTGAAACCACACACACCCTATATCTATATAGATACAGATACGAGAAAACTGAAGGCACGGGAAAAGGAAATTGACCTTCTCAAGCCCCTGAGTGCTTATAGAAAGTATCACTACATAAAAATGCACCTCTCCTGCACTATATGTAAATGTTTCAGAAGAGGAATGAGAAGAGGACTCCTTTTTCCCTTTCCTGTTCTCCAGAACTGCTTGCCCCTCCCCACTCCATGTAGCTATAATATGCTTGGGCTTGGGGCTGGCAGGCTTCTATTCACATGTGGCAAAGAAGGTCTCTGGAGACAGTGGGGGAAAGGGAGATAACTTTTCCCCCCTTCCCCACTCCAGAACACCCCCAAGAAACAACATTACAAGGCTGCCCAGAGTCCAAACAGGAGCACTGCTGCCAGGCACTGAAGATATGCTGAAACATCTTGATACAGACTCATCCACTCTAATAGTAAACTTGGGTGGTGGACAACTGTCTATTAATTTGAAAGCAAAATGGGGCCATCCAAAAATAAGATAGTGGGCTTTTTTTTTTTTTTTTTTTTTTACATACTCAGGGATCTCCCTGGGGCCACAGAAGTGCAGACATTTGTAACAAAAAGGTTAAAAACTGAAGGACTAGGACCTGTGAGCTTCCAGACCATAGAGAATGTTGAGGCGTTGGTTGGGAAAAAAGGAAGGAAACTGGATGGGGGTGGGGAAGGTATCTGTCTATTCGAGTCCCTAACCATTTATAGCAAGAATCCTACAGGAAGGGGATTAGGATTACTTAGATCCATGCCAGTTGGGCTTCAGGCCTGGACATGGGACGGAAACGACGCCTTGGTGGATGATATAAGGAGGGCCTTGGATCGGGGCGAATGCTCCTTCCTAGTCCTCCTCGATCTCTCAGCAGCTTTTGATACCGTGGACCACGGTATCCTCCTGGACCGCCTGGAGGGGTTGGGTATTGGAGGCACTGTATTACAGTGGTTCCGGTCCTTCCTCTCTGGAAGGTACCAGAGGGTAGTTCTTGGGGAGGAGGTTTCGGACCCTCGGCTGCTCACTTGTGGGGTGCCGCAGGGTTCCATCCTCTCCCCGATGCTATTCAACATCTACCTAAAGCCGCTGGGAGCTATCATCAGGAGGTTTGGGGTGCAGTGTCATCAATATGCGGATGACATGCAGCTCTACCTCTCGTTCAAGTCCTCACCAAGGTTGGCCGTTGAGACCCTGTCCAAGTGCCTGGAGGCAGTGGGTGGCTGGATGGGAAGGAACATGCTGAAACTGAACCCCAACAAGACCGAGGTACTTCTGGTGGGAGACAAGGGGAGGTTAGGGGATGTTGACCTGGTGCTGAATGGGGTACATCTCCCCCTGAAGGACCAGGTCAGCAGCTTGGGGGTCATTCTAGACTCCCAGCTGTCCATGGAGGCTCAGGTGTCAGCTGTGAGCCGGGCAGCGCTGTATCAACTCCATCTGATACGGCAGCTGCACCCCTACCTTCCTAATTATCTGCTCCCATCAGTGGTTTATGCCTTGGTCTCCTCTCGCCTAGACTACTGTAATGTGCTCTACGTGGGGTTACCCTTGAAGACGGTTCGGAAGCTACAGCTGGTACAGAACGCAGCGGCTCGCCTGGTTAAAGGCAGCCGCCGGCGGGATCACATCACGCCAGTGCTCAAGGAGCTACACTGGCTACCAGTTGCTTGCCGAGCCGAATTCAAGGTGTTGGTTTTGACCTTTAAAACCCTACATGGGTCCAGCCCAGTTTATCTCAAGGAGCGCCTCCAGCAACATCAAGTAGGCCGCTCAACAAGGTCTGCCACGGACGGCCTTCTCCTTATCCCATCAGCCAGAGCAGCCAGGCTGGTGGGGACTAGGAAGAGGGCCTTCTCTGTGGCGGCCCCCATGTTAAGGAACTCCCTCCCTAGTGACCTTCGCCATGCCCCCTCCATGATGAGCTTCCGCCGTCCATTAAAAACATGGTTGTTCAGGCGGGAATATGGGGTGGGTTAGGATTTTAAAAGAATTTTTATACTGTTTTCATTATATTTTATTGTATTGTTTTATTGTATTGTTTTAATTGTACATTGCCCAGGGTGGCCAGGTTACCGGCCAGATGGGTGATTAATAAATATAAGAAATAAATAAATAAATAGAATGGGAGGGGGCATTGTCAACCAGGAATTCCACAAAGACCACTGCATGGAATCCCCCCCCCCAAGTGAGTGAATGGGGTGGTGAAGGAGGGACAGGGTGACCTCAGCTTCCATGCTGAGACCATGGAGGAAGTGAAGCCCCTTCCTTCACAGACAGCATTAAAACAGTTTCCCCCTTCTCCCCTGCCCAGCTGAGAGACAGGAAGAGCAGTGTAAGGCTCCAGATGGAGGCTGATTGGTGCCCTGAATAAGAGCAACTCCTCTTAGGGGTTTGGGATGCACTGCAACATTTTGTTAGTGGTCCCACTTGTTCACTTCCAAAGCACTGCATTGATTCATTCATACATTGGTTTCAAAAATATATTATGGGGCTCAGCACAAAGAGAAAGTAACATCTGAAGAAGCCCTATGGCTCCTTCTGGGTCACTGCTACTTAGATTAAATGAGGCATGATTGAAAATATGCAGGTTTTGCCTTTGATAGTCTCTTTCAACAGAACTCACCAGGAGGAAAAAGCTTAGAGTTACATCTGAATCAGGACTCATCCTTTGGACTCCCCTGACAAACCAGAATCTGAAGCCAGGATTTGAAATCGGTTTATAATTCCTGGCTTGTTTGGGAGCAATAAAACAGGAGTCAGATTTGGATGTAAAACTGAGCATTTTTCTTGCACATGAGCTGCTCCCGCTGGTGGGAGGAACCAAGCGGGAGTGATCAGGCTGCATGCACTAGCAGGATTGTCTGTGAACAATAAGCCAGGATTCTGCAAAAATCTGGCTTATTTTCTGTGAACACCACCAGTATCTAATGCACCACTTAGCTGTCCAGTGCTAGGAATAAAATGTTAGCATCCACAGCACACAGTTTCAAAGTCCTTAAAACATCTTAGAAATACATGTTCTCATTAGTAATTATGTAGATCACTGAAAGGAATATTGCAGGCAAGTTACTTTTTATTTAAACCCAACACATTTAGGAGAGAAGAAGCCACCTCTAAAATGTCTGTTTCAAGGCCATTGGGGATTTCCATGACTTTTCTCCCAACAGCTAAGACGGTACAATTCACAGCAGAAATGCTAGCACTCATAACAAAAAATACCCTTGAGGTGGAGACTCTTAAGCACAAATATCTTCCAACTCAAGAGTTTCA
The DNA here is from genome assembly GCA_021292165.1 of Shinisaurus crocodilurus. Taxonomy (NCBI): domain Eukaryota; kingdom Metazoa; phylum Chordata; class Lepidosauria; order Squamata; family Shinisauridae; genus Shinisaurus; species Shinisaurus crocodilurus. Next base: position 26,197,438 of record CM037886.1, on the reverse strand, counting down.
ACTGAGTAGACAGAATTCTGGTGTTGGTTAAGAGAGATTGCCAATTCAAATAAAGGACATCAACCAGCTGCTGGAAGCAACATGAAGAATTAGACAGAATCTTTTCAATTCCACAGAAAAATATAGGACTAAAAACTAAAAAGCCAGCAATCTTCAGAGTTGATATTTTGGGCAATAGTTAGCTATTTTCTTCATTTCAGTCAGCTCTGTACTTCATAATCTTATATGATATTTTCTTTTATTTTGGCATAATGTAATATAATAAGTAAGGTGATGAACGATAAATCTCTGGTTCAGCTCAGCCATTAATTCTGGGTGGCCAGAAAGCTACTGTCCCAGTATTAGCCGCCATTTGCAATGGGGGAATAGATACTGATCCACCTTACAGGGCTGTTGTAAGAATTACTGAGACAACGTATGCAAAGTGTTTTGAAGCAATAAAGAGCAATACATATTAAGGTTTCTAGTTAGATGAGGTATATCAGATACAAAGCTGCAACTTTTCAGAAAACTATTCAAACCTTGGCATCTTAGGTGGCAGGACTAGGAGAGACCTCTGCCATGTTCCCCAGCAACTCTCATACCAAAGATAGCTTATAGCCATCAAGATTATTAGCCACTGATAGCCTTGTCCTCCATGAATTTATCCAATCCCCTTGATCTTCCATAGTTTAACTATGTGCCGTGTGAAGAAGTCCTTCCTTTTATCTGTCCTGAAACTCCCACCAATTAGCTTCATGGGATGACCCCATTGGGTTTTAGTATTATGACAGAGGGAGAAATATGTCTCCTTATCCACTTTCATCACACCATGCATACTTTTGTACACCTCTATCATGTCTCCCCTTACTCACCTTTTTTTCTAAACTAAACAATCCCAGATATGAGGATATTCGGAGCCATCCCCAGCATGGCACCCTCCAGATCTGTTGGACTATGTATCAATGTATGTGGAACTAGGTAGGAGAGTTGGGGTAGCAGATAGGAAGAATAACTTAGTGACACAGAGGGAGGGCTTGAGAGAACAGCTACCAGGAAGTGACTCAGCATCAACAGTACAGAGACAGAGGAGGAGGGAGACAGAGACTGGGTTACACAACATGGTGGCTTACAAGTCATATTTGTTTCAGAGTGGCTTGCTCTGTTGTGTGAACCAGACCACAGTGGCTTGTGCGTGGTTAACAAACCATGCTACTGAGTTCAGACAACACGACAAGCCACTCTGAAACAAACATGGCTTATAAACTACCATGGCTTATCGTGTTGTGTGAACCCAGTCAGAGAGCGGAGAGTTAGAGCCTGCTTGGTTAAACAAAAAACGTTATTTTATAACTCCTGCCTGATTCTTAAGTTGTTACAAACACCACTTGAAAACAGCTACAGTCCCCTTGACTGTCATCAACAGCTAGTATGGCCATCATCAACAACTAGTATGGCCAATGGCTTGCATCGCACAAACATCTGGGACACAGAAGGGGGCCTTCTCTGTTTTTTAATTATTGTTGTTGTTGTTGTTGTTGTTACTACTACTACTACTACTACCACTACTACTACTACTACTACTACTACCACTACCACTACTACTACTACTATGTTTAATTATATCCCCTCTTTTCCCCAGCAGTGGGACTCAAGGCGGCTTTACAACATTAAAAATTGTACAATTAAAACATATAAATAGAAATATACAAAAGTTAAAAATATAATTAAATCAGCTATATTAAAATTATACAAAATGATTTTTTTAAATAAAAATCATTTAACAACAATATAAAGAGTGCAATCCATCACATTCTCACAAATCCAGACTATTCCCAAAGGCCTGCTGGGGGAAAAAAAGTTTTTGCTTGTCTCCAGAAACATACCAAGGAGGGCGCCATTCTAGGCCTCCCTAGGAAGGGAATTCCAGAGTGTTGGAGAAGCCGTCGAGAAGGCCCTCTGCCAAGTTCCTCGCAGGCGTGCCTGAGATGGTGGCAGAACTAAGAGAAGGGCCTCCCCTGAAGATATCAAGGTATGGGCAGGCTCATAAGGGAGAGTATGGTCTTTCAGTTGCGTGCCTAGGCTATCCAACTCCCTTTCTAAGGGGTCCTGACCCACCACCTCCTCTGATGGCCTTCCACGACTGTGTGAAGGCTTTGGATCTGCACGGTGTTTAAAGTATGGAACAGGGTGGTTCTCGTAAAAATGTTGCCTTCTATCACTGAATACCTGTGTGTATTTGGAAAGGCAGAAAATGTTTCTGGATTTCACCCATGATACGGTCTGGTTCTTCTCCCTGCTGAATAATCTGATCACTGCTCACTTGGCACAGCTTGCTCTTCCTTCTAGTCTTGCCTAGTGAAATGAACTGAAAGGTAAGTTTTTAATCTGTTAATTTGGTTCTGTTCTTGGTCATCTGTTCTCTCTCAAGCAACTCTTCTTGCCCTAAATGGCAAATCAGAGACTGACAAGAGATTCCTGAAATATTCTGCATATGGCTTTCTTAGTAGTTGCAGAACATCTTTTTAAAACTAAACAGCCTACATCTCTCTGTATCGTCTACTGTTGCTTTCTATGTATTTTGATAAATTCTTCAGAATGTATCTCTTTACATTTTTATTTGGAATTTAGTATATTTTCCGTGTTGTTCTTTTACACAGATCTGTTCAAAAACTGAAGGAAGAGCAGACAATTGTACTAGGATTAGTGGATTCTGAAAAATTCATCCAACAAGAAGATGCAGCTTTGCAACTGCTATCTGAAGTATCTAGAACCTAACACTATTATCTAAATTCTGAGCCTCACTGTCAAAGTGAAGAGCAATGCCTTCTACAAAGTGTTCTAACACTACACCAGAATCTGCACCCTGTTCTTCAGAGTCCTGAGTGGTCACACCATGAAAGGTGATGCCTGACATAAGCAGCAAGCAGGTAGTTTTACACACAGGAGAAAAAGAACCACCATACTCAAAACAATCTGATTGCCGAGTCTCTGTATCGCACAATCCCTGGAGCAAGGACCTATCTTTTGCTGATGGCACAGTAACATCATCATTTTGGATCTGTAGATTGTGCCCCAGTTCAGTTATTCAATCAAGGGGCCAACCAGCCAACGATCTTCGCCTCCTTCGCTCCATGACTTCTGAATTGGGCAAACAATGGTTATTCACTACTAACCACAAACTGAAAATGAAGTTTGTAGACAACTCATGGTTAGCAGTAACCATAGTTTACTAAATTCAGGCATCATGGCAACTATTGTTCTCAGACCAGCGTATCTATTCTCAGTTCTTGTCCAGACCACGAGCAATGTTTCCAATCAAGACTCAGCTAATATTCCAAGCTCAAGGATTCAACCATGCATCTTTGGGTGCCAGCAAGGACTGAAGTCTTTAAAAATGAAAGGGCTGGGAGACACGTGCTGAATACTGATACAAGTGGGGCAGGGTAATAACAAAGTGGCTATGACTCAAAAGGGACTCATTTTTATATTTCTAGTAGCCTAAATGCTACTTGAACTTCTGCACAAACTTCTCAAAATTTCCATACTCAACGAAGCATTCTTATACAAGTATTATTACCTGTTCTTCAGCATATTTTAGTTTAGAAGTAATCTGAAAGTAGAGCTTTTGTTAAAAGCTGCCAAAAAAAATCACTCGTGATCATCCCGCACAGTGCACATAACTGTTTTTTTTTTTCATATAATGTTCCAATTAATTTTCGTCAAAGCACTTATTCTTAAAAAGGACGCTCACTCAGTACATTTATTCAGTACTTACACACAGTCTAGAAATGAGTCTGTTAGTAGTCGCAAGGGGGAAAGAAAATTAAATTCATTCTGGTCTCTAAATAGCAGAGAAGGATTAAACTACCGTAGCTACAAAAGATACTGTCAGAGACTCTGGGATTTGAACTGGGAACCTGAGGCTGCAACCTACCCTAGTGGGCGACCCAGGACTGGAAACAGGAATGTGCACTATCAGTTCCCGCAAATGGCAAGCACTGCGAAGCCTCTAAATACTGGGAGCCTGACCTTTGACCTTTTCCTGGTCAACAGAGCAAGGCCCTCTGCCTATTGCACTTCTAGCTCCAGTAAGTGACTTGAGGAGCCCTGATCTAAAGAATATGCCCTCTCAGTCTAGATTCAGGTAGAGGTGCTCAAAGCCCTAGAACAGGGCTCTCCAACCTTGGGTCCCCAGATGTTGCTGGCCTACAGCTCCCAGCATACCCAGCCAGCATGGCTAATGGCAAGGGATTCTGGGAGCTGTAGTCCAGCAACTTCTGGCGACCCAAGGTTGGAGAGCCCTGCCTTAGAACCTGGCTCTGGAAGATACGTATCTCCTGGTTTGCATGTAATGGCAACCCTGGGTATGGGTTGCATATAGGCTGTCACTGAATTGTGGGTTGTCATTATGTGCGTACCTTACACTATGGTTTAACTACGGGTTGTTAACCACGAACAACTCTGGAAGAGATCCCATGGTTTGTTGTGCTGTGAACTCTGGGCCGTTCGTGGTTAACAACACATAGTTAAACCATAGTGCAGGGTTGGCACATAATGACAACCTATGATTCAAATAACCCACGATTCAACAACAACCCATGCTCAACCCGTATCCTGAGCTGTCGTTAGGTGCAAACCAGAACTAAAAAAATCTCACTGCAATGTGGAATTTTGAGGAGATGTGTACAAACCGTATGTCCAGAACAACGGGATGTTTTACAAGACAAGCTGTTTGTCTACACAGAATGTTGGTTTTCATTTAAAAAGAGAAAAAGGCTTGTAATCCTTCTAAACCACTGGGGACCATTGTAGCAGCAGCAAGCAAACAGATGGTGTTCTTCTATCTAGGATGCCCAAGGTTAAATCAGAGTAAAAGGAATGGACTTCGGATGCAGGTGCACCAAGTTATCAGAGCACCTGAATGTTTTACCAGACAACTTCAGCTTTCATTTACCGTAAATTTGAAATTACTCTGTGGTTACACGTAGCTAAAATAAAGCCCTCCTTAAGAAAAATGATATGAATAGTGACATTTAATATTTTCCTGCGAAACAAATAACTCTAAAAGGGATGAGACATGGGGAAGCAAGGAATGAAAAGGACTGAAACAGGACAGATAAATTAGCAGTATGGTAAAAAAAACCATAGCCATAGGGTCAGATGAGAAGCTAAGCACAAAAAGCTGAGAGGAGAGGATTCTGACACTGGGGCAAGTGAGGGGGCCATTGGCTGATAAAAACTATAGTTGCCACGCTGCTTTGAAGCATGGGCTTCTAGGACTTTCTTTTTGAATGGATCAGTTTAAAAGGCAAATTTAAATGTTCTGTATTAAAAGGTTAAGAGAAGAGGGATAATACATAGTCATCTGCCGACATGAATGACTTCAGAGAAAGAATCAACCAATTTTAATTAGTCACCAATACAATAAACCAGGTTAGAAGCAATCTCAAGCCATTAACTAGTACACCAACTACAGTGTTACTACAAAACAACACAGGGCTGTCTTTGCACATAACGCTAAGCAACCTTGTGAGGTTTAAAACAAGCTTTTTACTGCTCTTTGAAACAAGGAACTGACTCATCCTCAATCAACTTAATTATTCATAAAATTAAAACTGCATGAACTCTAGATTTGCTGAACCACAATTCTACACAGAGGTTGGCACCTAACAGTAATAAAACCCAAGGTCTATAGATAACCCTCAAAGCAAGCAGGACTGCAGGAGAAATGACAACCTGAGCATCAAATTTGGACTTAATCCTCAGTGACACCCAGCTAAAAAATAAAGTCCTCTTTCAGGAAAAAGAAAAGAAAAGATCAAGGCAGTGACATCTGATACGCTGTTTATGTTTAAACGATCTGCCTTCCCTTTTCTCTCCCCCTACCTCCCCCACCCCCAAAAGACCTCCATCACAAATATAATTCCATCAGTAAAACATCCAATGAATTTTTGGGTAGTTAAATGAATCAGAACAGTCAAGTATGATCATAAGGTTTCGTGACAGAACAGGAATTTCCAGACACACACCTGTCACCCTATCGTCACACAAACATTTGGACTGGGTTCTCAAAATTGCTGGCCAAGAAGGGTGGGAGCCCTTAGTTTCTTTTCTTTTTTTTTTAAAGGTGCCTTGGCATTTGTCTTGGAAGGAAGCTTTGCTCCTAAATTCTAAGAGTGGGGTGACAGGCTGGTGAGCTGAAAAATGTGGATTCACCCACAGAACAGGTAGCTCTTAGGATTGCGATAAATTCCCTTCAGAGAATGTGTCAACAAGTCTTCCACAACAGGGTTGGGACAGACTTTGGGCTTCTGGGATCTACATTGTTTTTAACAGAACCCCAAGGTCGACTAACCAGAACTAGGTAGGTGCAAAACTGCGGGGTGCGGCACTGGAGTCAATTATCTACTGCACCCCATGAGCCATATACCGTAAATACAAATCAGGAATTCTAACACAAAAAAACTCCGAGTGGCCTCTAAAGCTGCGCAAAGACCTGATCAGAGACAACCAACTCATAGTTTCCAGGTGAGGAATACTAGGAACTACGTGATTAGCGCAAGGGCAGGCATGGCAAGGATTTTTTTTTAAAAAACGACCAATTCTACTTACTATTGTTAAACTATTGGGAGTCAGAAAACTTTGTTAATCTACTGCAGATCACGCCTAGAAGTAGATCCCGCATTATTCTACAATGACAACATTTCAAACAAATTATCCTACAAACAGAAATTTCTTAACTACATTTTTTACAATGCAGAGTAGTCAGCTCTGAACACCCTCTCCTGGCAAGTTCAAAAACTGCACAATTTAAAAGGCACTTTACCGGTATTGAAACTTTTTAACTTTCAAAAATTATTTATGCTGGAGCAATTGTGATCTCTCAAATCCAGGTGGTCTTGGATGATACTGATTTCTTGGATCCATTCCAATCCAGTTTTAGGCCTGGATTTTGGACAGAAGTGGCCTTGGTCACCCCCTGGTGGATGACTTACTCCAGGAAATCAATGGGGGAGTGCCGCCCTATTAGAGATCTCAGCAGCTTTCCATGCCGGAAACCATGGTATCCTTCTAGATCAACTGGCAGGAAGGAGCTTAGGAAGCACAGCATTGCGGTGGCTTCAGACCTTCCTGGAGGGATGGTCTAAGAACATGGTGATGGGGGCTTTTGTTCTGTCCTGTGGCCTTTGGCATATGGGATGCCACAGAGTTTCATCTTCTCCTCCATGCTGTTTATCTACATGAAACCACTGGGGGACGTCACCTGGAAGTTTAGGCTGCAGCGTCAACAGTATGCTGATGACACACAGCTCTGTTTTCCACCTGCAAATTCCTGGAAGGCAGTGGAACTCTTGAACAAGTGTCTGGAGGTGGTTTTGGAATGAAGCGTAAGCTTAACTGATACAAGAGGGAGGTACTGTAGGTAAGGAAACCAGCTGATTTGGGTAGAAGGGTACAACCGGTTCTGGACAGGGCTGCTCTTCCCCTGAAGGACCAAGTTACAGTTTGGGGCTTCTTCTGAACTTGGCACTGTGGCAGCACAGGTGGTGGCAGCGGCCAGGCCTGCCTTCTACCACTTTAGGGCAATATACCAACTACAGAACACTGCAGTGCAGCAAGGCTATGGAATGGAGCACATTGCCATGTGCACATACCACCAGGGATGTTGAAGAGTCCTTGGTCTCGAGTCACGAGTCGAGTCACGAGTCTTTGGACCCGAGTCTCGAGTCCGAGTCTGAGTCCTTGGTCCAAAATGGTGACTCACGAGTCACGAGTCACGAGTCACTCCCAAAGCTGACTCCACGAGTCCCTATTAAAATCAATGGGGGGTTTTCCCAACAAAATAAGGCTACTTCAGATGTGTGGTTTAAATAAATTCTAGGCACAAGTGTGCCTTTTTATCTCATAACTCTGCAACTGATTTTGCAAAGAACAGACCAGGCAGACAAACCCAAAATAACCAGGCAGGCAGAGGAGGCAGGGAACCCCAAAGCAGGTAGGCAGAGGCAGCCAAACCCAAAATGTCTGAAAGGTTGCATTTTAGGAAAATGATTTTAAAAAATAAACTTGCTGTACTTCCTAAAACTTATCCATGTTGCATTTGAGGAACATGATTTTTTCTAAATGTTTGGCCCCCATTCTGGAACGGCGAGATCTCATCACAATTCCACCCTCACTGAACACCCGCTCCACTGGTGATGAACTTGCTGGAACCAGAAACACACTCAGAGCAGCCACACAGAGTAATCTCAGGTCCTTCTTCTGCCTCTCCCAAGTACGCAACACATCAATCAAAATAAATCTTGACACACTGTTGGGGCTGCACTCCTGGTAGCCGTCCATAGTGGCCGAGCAGCGGCACACCTCGCTTCCATGCGCTCTTCGCCGGCAATCACGCTCCTCTCCAGTCCTTCTGGCACAGCCCAGGGATGTTGAAGAGTCCTTGGTCTCGAGTCCCGAGTCGAGTCTCGAGTCCCATTAAAAATATTGGGACCCGAGTCGAGTCAGAGTGGGGACTCAGTCCAACTCACGAGTCGAGTCCTCGAGTCCGAGTCCCCATCCCTGCATACCACCTATGCTGAAAACACTGCACTGGCTACCAGCTTGCTACCAAGCCAGGTTCAAGGTATTATCTATATATATAAAAGAAGTAGTCCTGACTGACTGACTGACTGATCAATGCCCAGCTCAAACCGTTTAATCTAGGAACATGAAATTTTGAGGGAACATTGTTTTTATGACATAGACACCCACGAAGGAAGGATTTTTAGAAATTCCGTCCCTAAGGAGGTGAAAAAGGTGGGGGGAAATCGCCCCACTCTCATATCTCCTATGGGCAAAACAACAGGGGAGCAGTTATGCAAATCGGCCTCACCTCACCTCATAATTGCTGCAGGAGCCAATAGGTGCAGTTATGCAAATAGCCCATACGACACTTAGAATGTTCGTATGAATTCCTGCAGGGGCCAATAGGATTGGGTATGCAAATCTCTCCCAGGCCATTTAGAATGTTCTCTAAGGGGGTGAAAAGGGAGGGAAACTTTTTAAATGACTGAATGACTGTTGTGTGTGGGGGCGTCGTGGATCATGTTTCTTTTAAAAACTTGTACCAAATCCTAAAATCCACACGAGCACAGCTGTGGGCAACAGCTAGTTGACATATAAAGCCCCAAACAACTTAGGTTACCTGGAAGATCGCCTCCCCCCATACAGACCCATTAGGCCACTATGATCTTCAGCAGAGGCCTTGCTGTCTGTGATACACCCTGCAGTGTCCCATCTGGCAGCAACATGGCCACAGGCCTTTTCCATAGTAGTGTTGTGCGAATGACCTCCCCTCTAAGATACGTCAGGCACTAGCATTCATGCACTTTCCATTATTACCCTGGCTTTTCCCAACCACTAACTTATCTAAATGCTGTTCTGCTTTTAATGATGTACTGGTTTGTAATATGCTGTAAACTGCTTTGAGATTTTAAAAATGAGGTGTACAAATATTTTAAAATAAATAAACCCTACCTAGAGAAAGTGGACCTTGCCTCATTTATGCATGTACTAGTTACTAGACTAGATTACAGTAATGTGATTCACATGGTGATGCCTTTGGAAACTTCAACTACTACAAAATGTGGCCACTCAGGTGCTCGTTGAGGCTAAGCGGTGAGAATGTATTACACTAATTCTGTTTTACCAGTTGCACTGGTTAACAGGGCGTTCCCCAATTAAAATTGCTGGTTTTAACCTATAAAACCCTAAATGGTTTGGGATCAAGTTATTTGAAAGACTTCCCATGCCTTGAACAGCATCAGAAGCCTTACTCACTAGCCCACCTTTAAGACTGGCTGGCACTAGGGACAGGGCCTTTTTAGTAGTAGTTCCTACTCTGTGGATCTCACTCCCAAGGGATGTGCACTTAGCCCCTTCAGTTTGGGTATTCAAAAGTCTTTGCAAACCTATCTGTTCCGATTGGCTTTTAATTGATGTGATGTTATTGTATATGCTGCTGATTTACCGCTTTATTGCTGTGGCTTGTAATCATTGTTTTATGCTGGCGGCATTTTATTTTAAAATGCTCTGTATTTTTTTAATTTTTGTGATGTTAAAAGTTCTCATACTGGGATATTGTTTTAGTTTTGTGGTTAACATTGGTGTATGCTGCCTTGTGAGAAGTCTGTCTGGAAAGGCAGCCTAACAATGTTTACAAAAAACTTTTTAAAATCTTAATAAGAGTTTGTGCTGTGTGCCTTACAAAGTGGCACGCGAACTACAGTAATCCATCAATGAAGTTTTCTGTTTAATTATTTTTCTGTTTTCTGTGTAATTATTACAAATGCAAAAAAAGTTGTTAAATGGATAAATTCCGATGCAGGCTTACATATCATTATCATTATTATTTACATTTATTAATCGTCCATCTGGCCGGCAACCGGCCACCCTAGGCGATGTACATAGGCTAAAAACAAGATAAAATACAATTAAAACATTATAAATTTTTTAAAAAAAATCTTAACCCACCCCATATTCCCGCCTGAACAGCCAGGTTTTTAATGAGCGGCGGAAGCTCAGCAGAGAGGGGGCATGGCGGAGGTCACTCGGGAGAGAGTTCCACAGTATGGGAGCCGCCACAGAAAAGGCCCTCTTCCTCGTCCCCACCAATCTAGCTGCTCTGGCTGAAGGGACAAGGAGAAGGCCGTCTGTGGCAGATCTTGTTGAGCGGCCCACTTGGTGTTGCATAGACCTGGTTCACATGTAATGGCAGCAAACCTTGGGTTAATTAACCCACAATTTGCCAGGTTGCATGCCTGGCATGTACCACTTTCCAAAATGAACCTTCGGAGGTCGTTTCATGACATGTGAACCTCAACACTATGGGTTATTCATGGGTTAAGCAACCCACAGTTAACCTAAGAACTAATAAGAAACAGAATAAAATTGTCACTGCAGAGTCCTCATCCCTTTCCATAGTGTAAGAGTTTGCCTCCCAGAGAGTAAAACAAATTATGTAAGAGTCCTGCCAGCTGTACAATTTGAGAATACTGTACCGTTCTTCCTCCCCCCAAAAAGTGTTTTGCTAGAGAACAAATGAACATTCTTTGTAAACACTTGCGGATTGTGCAAGAAAAATTGGTATGACCATTTTCACACAAAAGGAGGAACTCAGTTTCATTTAAAAAGTAAAACACAGGCCAAAATTATCTGTATGTAACCATCATCACAAAAAGAGTGTGTTCTACTAGCTGTCATTTTCCTTCTAGGCCAGAGGATATTCCACCTTGCTCTTGCCAACATATGGGATTAAGGACAGGCACTACTTCTCTCTGCAGCTCCTCAAGAGGGCTTATTCTGCTTCTGAATATTTAATATTCAGAAGCAAAATAAACCCTTTTGAAGACTGAGAGAAAATATGTATGTATGTGCATATGCTGTGTGTGTGTGCATGCACACATATATATACACACATATGCAAATTGTGTCTCTTTTATTATTATGAAACTGTTTTAATGTGGATAATGAATGTTGATGCATATATAATCTTGGGTTGCTATTTTTTTGTCATACTTTGTTATCTGCTTTGAGTATGAAATATATGGAAATGTGGTATACGAATAAATTGACTATGACTAAATAGGTGACTCTGAAGTATTCAAATTCTGTTTTAGTGTGGTGCTGCAAACACACATTGCAGCTTACATACCCTGGCGGGAAATGTTAGATTCAGACATCATAATAAGCCATTCCTTTGAGTTTAGTTTTAAACCATCAATGCAAAGCGGGAGCAAATGGGTTGCATGCACTAGTTTACTGTTCATTCACAATAAGCCACATTAAGCCAGGAACCCTGGGTTATTATGTGTGAATGCAGCGTGTCTTGTGCGTGTGATGGATGGAAACTCTAGCAAAAACTTTTAAAGACATGGAGTCTCTTATCCCTCTAGGGCAGGGCTCTCCAGCCTTGGGTCGCCAGATGTTGCTGGCCTACAGCTCCCAGCATACCCAGCCAGCATGGCTAATGGCAAGGGATTCTGGGAGCTGTAGTCCAGCAACATCTGGGGACCCAAGGTTGGAGAGCCCTGCTCTAGGGCTATATACTACAAAGCCTTCGGTGAGATGCAATTGACACACTGCACTTGGGGTGGGGGTGATCCATGAAGGTTCAAAAGAAGTATCACCAGGGCCTAAATGCTTAATTCATTGATCAGTTTGATTAAAGGCCTTCAAAAGAATTAAGACAGTGCCCCAAATTAATTGGGGCCATTTTAGGAAAGGTTTTCTTCTCCCCCACCCCAGCCCAGTCCTTCAGTGACAGGACAGAAGCAGCTAGAGCTCAGAGCCTGAATTACTCACATGGCTGCACCATTGCTGGTCCTTGCCTCACCTGTTGGAGGAACTGGTCAGGTCAACAAGGAAGAGGAGGACGACGAGTGCAGGGCACTTCCAAATAAACTTTATGGCTGAAATTCTGCAGATTTCCATGGCCATAAGCCCCACCGAAATCAATCGGGGGGGGGGGGTTACTACCAAGTACCCTGATCTAGAAAGCACACTTTCTCTTCGGAATTATTGCTTTTATACAGATTTGTGAAAATTAATGTAAGCTTAATAAACTAGAACACTCATGCAGTTCTCAAGTAAGATCTCTTTAATTGGGTGGCAGCCATAGATATTACAAGCCTTTTGTTCTTCAGCAGCTGCAAAGTCTCCAGACTCTTGTTACAGCAACTTCTTCCCTCAGCTGACCCTTCCTTGCATGCCCCTTTTCTGCATCCACCAGCCCTTTTTGTTGCCTTTCCACTTGGAATGCACCAACCAACAATTCCTGGTTACTCCTGCTAGAAATTTCACACCCAATTTTTATTTTGATTCTTTCCAGTTTACATGACAAATTGGCAAGTGCTGGTAGCTGCAATTAAACCAACGGCATAACCACTAACTACTGGTTTATCAAAATCCTTCTGCTAACCACTGTGTATTCCTCTATGCGGTGGAGTGTCATTCATAGAATAGTAGAGTTGGAAGGGGACTATAAGGCCATTGAGTCCAACCCCCTGCTCAATGCAGGAATCCAAGTCAAAGAATCCCTGACAGATGGCTGTCCAGCTGCACCTTGAATGCCTCCAGCAGTGGAGAGCCCACTACCTCCCTAGGTAGTTGGTTCCATTGTCTTATTGCTCTAACAGTCAGGAAATTTTTCCTGATGTCCAGGCGGAATCTGGGTTCCTGTAACTTGAGCCCATTATTCCGTGTCCTGCAATCTGGGATGATCGAGAAGAGATCCTGGCCCTCCTCTGTGTGACAACTTTTTAAATACTGGAAGAGTGCTATCATATCTCCCCCCAGTCTTCTCTTCTGAAGGCTAAAGATGCCCAGTTCTTCCAGTCTCTCCTCACAGGGCTTTGTTTCCAGTCCCCTAATCATCTTTGTTGCCCTCCTCTGAACCCTTTCCAGTTTGTCTACATCCTTCTTAAAGTGTGGTGCCCAGAACTGGATGCAGTACTCAAGATGAGGCCTAACCAGTGCTGAGTAGAAGGGAACTAGTACTTCCTGCGATTTGAAAGCTGTACTTCTATTAATGCAGCCCAAAATAGCATTTGCCTTTTTTGCAGCCACATCGCATTGCTGCAATTTTGTATGTGGGCAAATAGTTCAAAATGTATGAGCAGAAAGAAAAATACTTTCATACATTCTGAACAGTGCACCCACAAACCGAACCTTGACTGTTAATAAATTGCTCCATTAACTCTTCCACGACATAGCCAACAGAACCAGTTAATTACCCTATTCCAATCAACTTCCAGCAGCATCCTGTTAATACAACCTCCAATTAAAACTAAAAAGAAAGCATTCTAGGGCTCTTGTCACCATTGAACACAGACACTTCAAAACATCTTCTAAAAATGTGACACTCTTTAATCAAATGGTCGCATCATGCTGCTGCCAGCGAGTTTATGAACAAATGGGCTATACATCATGCATGTTTGCTACAACACACCACATACAGCCTTGTCTTTCGGCACTCTGTGCGCGCCTTGAGATGCTGCTTAAACTAAACATCACAGAATAAAGCTGCGTTGTAGTTTAGCTTTAAAATGCACTCCTTGAAGCAGGAATGTGCCTTGCTTCTGCAAACAATAAAGGATAGCAATGCTGAAAGCCGTAGCTGACTCAGAGTAGGGCCTACATTCAAAATACTGCTGAGTGAAAATGGGGGTGGTAGTGGTGGATGTTTCATGAACATTACCACCACCACCACCACCACCATCCACAGTGAAATGGGCCTTCCCTTTCTGTGCTTTTTCACACCCCCATTTACAGGTGCATGTTGGGGGAGGGGAGAAAGAGAAGGGATACCTTCTGCCCAAGAACCTAGATTTATGCTCCCTTCTCCTCAACGTAATTAAGCAAAGTTGTCTAGTTGGGGACAGAATGTAGTGGTCCCTGTCCAGCCCACCAGCTTCCCTGTCGGCTTATCTCCAACAGAGATAAGGGATTTCCCCTCTTCCCTCCCACAATTATTTATTTATTTTGAAATAAAATAAATAAATAAATCCACAGGCTTTTAAAAAACCTCATTTATTTATTATATTTACATCCTGCCTTTTTTTCCTGCAAGGAACCCAAGGTGGCTTACATAATCCTCCTGTCCGTTTTTTATCCTCACAACAACCCTGTGATGTAGGTTAGGCCGAGAGTCAGTGACTGGCCCAAAGTCACTCAGTGAGCTTCATGTCCGAGTGAAGACTAGAACCCGGATCTCTCAGTCCAATACTCTAACCACTATGCCACACTGGCTCATTAGTGCCAATGTACGATTTTTAAAGCCTCACTGCGGCACGGGGAGCATTTCAATTACTGCTGGGGAGGGAAAGGCTAGCCACTGTATCCCCAAACACTGCAACCCCCTCCAAAAAAGGGGGATTTGAGGACCCTTTTTCCTGCTTTTACCCAAAACTGGAACGTTCGTATCAAAAGTTGAATCTCATTTTAAAAAATCATGCAGGTAAAATTTCCAAAGTAGTCCTAGCCAGTTAACCATGAGAGCCTTGGCATTCACAGGGGCACTATAAGCTATGCAGTACGCAACAATCTATATTTCAAAGACTTGCTCACTTGACTATGCATCCCACAAATGCTAGAACCGTACTTCTATAAGCATATTTACATGACATTCCAGTGAGAAGAGAGACATTGACAAGAGGATAAACAAAACCAAATATGTACATAATGATTAGTAACTGCTGTTAAAAGAAAGAACAAAAATTTAAGCTTGATTCAATCCCTTCACTTTATAGAGCCATAGAAACTCTATTCTGGCAATTAATCCAATTCAATTAATTAATCCAATCCAATCAATCAATCAATTAATCAATCAATCCAATTCAAAGAGATCTCGATAGGTTGGAGTGCTGGGCCAAAAACAACAGAATGAAATTTAATAGGGATAAATACCAAGTGCTGCACCTAGGGAGAGGAAACCAAATGCAGAGTTATAGAATGAGGGATACTTGGCTCAACAATACCACAAGTGAGAAGGATCTTGGAATTGTGGTAGATCACGAACTGAATATGAGCCAGCAATGCGATGTGGCTGCAAAGAAGGCAAATGCTATTTTGGGCTGCATTAATAGAAGTATAGATTCCAAATCGCGCGAAGTGATAATTCCCCTTTACTCAGCACTGGTTAGGCCTCCTCTTGAGTACTGCGTCCAGTTCTGGGCACCACACTTTAAGAAAGATGTGGACAAACTGGAGAGGGTTCAGAGGAGGGCAACAAGGATGATAAAGGGACTGGAAACAAGGCCCTATGAGGAGAGACTGAAAGAACTGGGCATGTTTAGCCTTCAGAAGAGGAGACTGAGGGGAGATATGATCGCACTCTTCCAGTACTTAAAGGGTTGTCACACAGAGGAGGACCAGGATCTCTTCTCAATCATCCCAGTTTGCAGGACACGGAATAATGGGCACAAGTTACAGGAACCCAGATTCCACCTAAACATCAGGAAAAATTTCCTGACTGTCAGAGCAATAAGACAATGGAACCAACGACCTAGGGAGGTGATGGGCTCTCCCAGTCTGGAGGCATTCAAGGTGCGGCTGGACAGCCATCTGTCGGGGATGCTTTGACCTGGATTCCTGCATTGAGCGGGGGGTTCGACTCGATGGCCTGGTAGGCCCCTTCCAACTCTACTTTTCTATGATTCAAAGTAGCATTATTCCTGCTTCTTGTAGGAGGTTGAACTAGATGACCCATGAGATATTTCCCTAAGAACAAAAGAACCCTGCTGGATCAGACCAGAAGTCCACAGGCCTGTGGCTCATGCTGGCTCAGCTTGTCTGAGTGGGGAAAGCTAAGCAGGGTCAGGCCTGGTTATTACTTGGATGGGAGGCCCCTCCTCTAGTTTCCTGCAGGGGGTTGGACTCGATGGCCTTGTAGGCCCCTTCCAACTCCATGAATCTAGCTAAGCAACCTGCTTCACACAGTAACCAACCACATGCATCTGGGAAGTCCACGAGCAGTACATAAGCACAACTATGGTACCATTCTGCTCATATGCCCCCTTGCAACTGATACAGAGAAGCATTCTGCCTCTGAAACCCGGAGGCTGCATAATAGCCATCATGATTAGTAGCCATAGATACCCTTATCCTCTATAAATTTGTCTAATCCCCTTTTAAAGCCATCTAAGCTTGTAGCCATCACCACATCTTGTGGCAGTGAATTGCATAAACTAATTATGTGTTGTGTGAAGAGGTACTTTTATTTGTCTGTCTAGAATTTCCTGTCAATCAGTTTCATTAGATGAGCCCAAGTTCTGGTGTTATGAAGGATGAAGGGGGGAAAAAATCTCTATTCATCTTCTCTACATTATGCATAGTTTTATAAACCTTTATCATGTACCCCCTTGCTTGTCCAAACTACGAAGTGCCAAACATTTTGTCCTCTTTGCAGGGAAGATGCTCCAGACCCTGATCATTTTGGTTGCACTTTTCTGCACCTTTCCCAGCCCTACAATATCCTTTTTGAGATGTGGCAAACCAATACTGTACACAGTATTCCAAATGTGGAGGCATCATAACATTTGTATAACAGCATAACAATACTGGCAGTTTTATTTTCAGTCCCTTTCCGAACAATCCCTAGCACTGAATACACCATCTTCATGGCTGCTGCACACTGAGATGATTCCTACTTTAAGTTCCAGGATTTGATTTCAGATCTCCTGTTGGCTGGGGAGTATGAAACATAAAATGCCATGCCCAATGTACTCTTCTACGCCATATTGTCCACTGCCTGGGCCGTGTCTGTGGCAAGGCTGCATGATGCCTGGATATGCAAGGTAATAGACAGTAAACGCTGCTGCAATCTGAAATGCCAGTGACTCCCCTACACCTCCCTGCAGCTATATCACATCACTAGACATTCTCCCAGGGCCCAGTCTATATTTCACATATCCTCCTTCAGTGTGATTTAAACTAGCAGCTACCTGCCTGTACTGCTAGACTAGAGTGACCAGCCAATTATAAACAAAACTCTGGCTTTCCTTGTCCACTTAAAAGGGCCAAAGATATGCTTGAACAAACCAAAGTGGTACATAACACTCCTCCAGAGTATTTTGATGCACTTGGGGGGTTTGTACTGCCAGGCTGGCTTAGATGGACATTTGGGATGTTCCAGTTCAGTTTGACAATTTATGCTCTCTCTTTATTTTTCAAGCAAACGTCACATCCCAGGCAAAATTGTGGTCTGCCCCATATGAATCAACTTAAACATACCAGCACTGTGGAAATATTCACCACACATCTAGTAACTGAGCCAATAACTGTTATGTCACACTTTGCATGTTAAACAACGTGCAATGCGAGTAAGGTGCTTAATTGTTCTTTCTTTAGAATTCCATGTTACACTTAATACTCTTAGACTGTGACCACCTTGAGAACAGAACTATTAAAATTCTGAAAGCCTGCTGTAAGCCTCTCTAAGGCCATCAGATAGAGTGGGATATAAAGCAAATAAATAATTCTGAAGAACGCTACAAATTATAAGAATCATATGTACGTATGGATTGCAAAAGCATGCTGTAACAACTTTTATTACAAAGTAGGCTGCTACCATCTCCATAGCTTGTTGAGCACCCCTAAAAACAGAGCAACCTTTGGGGAAAGATTAAACTCTGGGAAGGTGATGTGTGGGCAAAAAACCTAAAGAAGACTCCAGCTAGCCTTCCCTTTTCTCCCTCCTGTTTATTTTCACAGCATGGGAAATCCACCAGGGCACCAACTTCACCAGCCAAATCAGAGATCCAAATTAAGACTTAATTTATTGGGATTCTATATACAGCAGAGAAAGGAATGGGCTTAAACACCAACAATACAGCAGAAAACGAATTATCTAACCTTAACATACATCTGAAAATCTGGCAACTTAAAAGAAATTAATATTATGGGTAGGCCGAAACAGCTGCCCCTAGTTTGCCACCTCATTTGCAGGAGACGAATAGGAGGTGTTTGGGGGTTCACAATTTGACCCCTGAAATGGTTTCAGAGAGGTGCTTACAAAAGTAGAAGGGTGAGGCTTATTACTTTCTCCCACTTTTCTACTTTTTAAAGTTCTGTAAGAACTTAAAAAAAAACACAACCACCTTTAAAACCACCAAGTTTCATTCCATTTAGCCCTGCTGGCGTGTTGACTCTATCTGCAGTGAGTCAATTCAATATGCGGATTTCAGATTTTTTTTTAAAATGGCAGTGGCAATTTGTGCAAATGGGATCGTGGATTTTCCTCTCCCATTTTTCGGGTTCAGAGATTTGCGTGAATGGGATCTTTTTTAAATCTGCGCAACTGGGGTTGTAATTTTTTTTTTTAAATCAGGGGTCTTGTGCAAGTCTGCCTGTCTGGCCGCTATGTAGCCCCACAGAGACATGTTGCCCTGGTCAGTTTCATCCTCTCTACACACTACTTCCTTTAGCCCAGCAGAGCACTATTCCATATTTGTCACAAAACATGTCAATTTCATCTTCCACTTTGCTGGGGAAGGATGGAGGATGAAATTGACAAGTTCTTTTACAAGTATGGAATAGGGCTCTGCTGGGCTAAACAAAGTAGTGTGTGGAGAGGATGAAACTGAACAGAATATTTACAATGGAAATATGCCTCTGCAGGGCTACATAACGGCTGGACAGGTGAACTTGCACAAGAGCGCACCTGCACAAGACACACCCCGATTTTTTTTTTTAAAAATGACCCCATTTGTGCAAATTTAAAGTCTCAAAGGAAAAAAAATCTCATTTGCACAAGTCTCCAGACCAGATATATAGATACTGTATATATTAAAGATCCCATCTGCCCAAATCACGGGACCCCAGGAAAAAAATGCACAAAACCCTCACACATTTCCGGAATCAGTAAAAAATTCACTACAGTCCTCCTCCGCTTATTGGAACAAAAACATTGCAAAATCCCGTCACACTTAAACAGAACAGAATTCCAGGGTTGCACATCCCTAGGAAAGACCCACAAGGGACAAAAAACTATCCACATCACCCAAAAAAAAATGAACTTCAGAGGAGTGCTGGTGCAAATACTTCCAAAGATTAATAAGGTGTCGCTGAAGAATATCCTTCCACTTCAAGCAAAAATAATAGTTACAGAATAATCCCTACTCTCAAGTCACCTTAAAACAGCCTTCGCCAACCTTCAAACTACAACCACCATCATCCCTAGTCAGCATGGCCATGATGGGAATTATAGTCCAACACATCTGGAGGGCACTAGGTTGGGGAAGGCTGCCTTAACATCAAACTAGGCAATAGCTCTGATCCATGGAAGAACAGAAAGGAACTTGACTGAATGGGATTTGAGGTCTGCTTTATACATTTCCAGTTGCCAAAATATGAAAAACAGAAGCTACAGAACACTAGCCATTAAGTTGACTACATCTACCAAGTCAAAACAATAGCCACACAGAAAGGACATTTCTGTCAGTTTACCATTAAAAAAAAAAAGTATTAAAGGGAAAGATGTTTCTTCCTGTAGAGTGATTTAAAAACAAATTTTCACACATCTGTGAGCTGGAAAAAAACACAACTCACGAATATAAAATGTGACCTTGACTTTCTTCTCTCTCTCCCTTCTTCCCCGCACCCTAAAATGCCATGCTCAATTGAATTTTCTCTTTGTTCCCAGCTTCTCTCTTTGCAAAGCAAGTCCAAAGCTGTTCTTGTTACAGTTTTGTACAGGTCAAATTTCTATTCCCAGAGCTTAATTCATATTCTTATCAGAAGTGGGTTTTTTCTTCTTCTTATATGGAATTGCAAACAAGTGGGAAGTACTGAAACAATGTGAATGCTTTTGTACTGTGTTGTGCTTTTAAATTGTTTCCATTATCAAGAAATGCTGTAATAGGCTGACATTGAAACCACTTACAAGGAAAAGGTAAGTTAATATACATTTTACTTCATTTGTTTACTGCTCTCTTCAATAAGCATTTCCAGGATGTTCACATTTAACAAGATATAAGCAACAAATAAAACAGTGGATTTAAAATTACAGCATAAAAATCTCAGGTCAAGTTAAAAGGCCTGGGAAAATAATGTCTTTACTTTGCACCAAAGAGACATAAATGTAGGGGATAATAGGTGAGCCACACTGAGGAGAGAACTCCTTAAGCACCAGTGAGATGGGTTCCCAATACTCAGTTCCAGTTAATAGCCTAGCAGCTGCAATTTGAAGTAACTGCAGATTCCAAATAGTCTTCAAAACAATACCATGAACAACATGTTGCAGTAGCAAGTCTAACCAGGAGATTACCAGAGCATGGAAATGTGTGTGTTTTTTAAATGGACTCAAAATACCTTCTCATAAAACAGGCCTTTTTATAGGCCACTAGAAGATGGGGGCTCTAAATGGTGGTGTGTGTGTGTGTGTGTGTGTGTGTGTGAGAGAGAGAGAGAGAGAGAGAGAGAGAGAGAGATATTTCCACAAGGATGTGGTACCCAAACAAACATTTTTAATGTATGTGTTCAACCAATGTATATTAATTTCACATAGTGTGAGGCTGTCTTGAAATGTAGCTGTGCAATTGGTTGTAGAACTAGGTGTAAATTCTGTGCCCTGTTTCCACTGCTGTTCTAGTACTGTGCAGTGTTGTGCAAGGTTAGAAGGAACACTTGAAAAAACGTTGCTGGCACTCCTTCATAAAGTTTGCTAGACCTCTGAATCGAAGATTTCAGGAAACTTGCTTGAAAGAGAGCTTCTGATGCTGGCAAACTATAAATACCATCTTTGAGCACCTGAGACTGTAAAAGTGAAAGAATAGTTGCAGCTCTTCTATTCTTAATTGCGTGTCAATCAACCTAAGCTATTCTGAGCAAATTCATTACTCTAATGTTGTCACCCAAATTAAGAGATCTGCATCTGACTAACTTTTAGTCACTGTAACTAGATAGTTTTTTAATTTGCTGATACAGACTTGTGTGTTCTTTAAACACTACCTAGTTGGTGGATTTGAGCTTTGTTTTCCCTAAATATTTACAGTTTATATTTGGGCTGGCCAAGTGCTATATTCTTGAAGGCCTTTCTGTTCTCCACTTAGTAGTTTGGCAGCCAAGTTAGGACTGGGTTGTATTTATGTCAATCTGACTCCCTGATGGGTGTTTGGGCTCCATAATAAAGTCTCTGCGTAGTTACCAGCTAGGGCATACCGTAACATGCAAAACCCAAAGAAATGTAACATTAAATTATGGAATATTCATCTTAATTTTTTGAAACAATTCACTGTACTTGAGTGAAATTGTACACACATTTTTTTACCAGAAGTTGATGAAATTTTCTCAGTGCAGGGGGTTGGGGAATGAAATCACTTCATGTGCCACATCCAATCCACAGGCTGTTTGGCATCAATTCATTGCTAACACAATTAAATGCCTATGTACTTTGGATTAAGATACCATTTGTCGGCCTAGTTACTGTCAGCAGAAACTGTATCCTACTGACCTTACTTGGACTATTCCATACCCTAGACATTGGTGTTATGAAATCTATGTGTTGACAAGACTGAGCATCCATGCTTGCAGGACGTGTGCATCTTATCAGGACCTTCCATGAAAATTCCACATGGTTTTATTATATGCATGTTGAAAAAATGAGCATTAACCCACAGTATGAAATTTTGTGAAGATTTAGAGAGATATCATTATGCTGGTGTCACCCTTCAGAATTTCTCCTTTATTTACAAACCTGGCCCTGCAGTCTCTTTAAATATTCAGGTTTAAAAAAAAAAAAAATGCAATATAACAAGAAAAATAGCAGGAAAGATCTTGAAAAATAAACAAAAATAAAACAAATTGTAAAACAACATCTTACAAGCCGCCCACAAGTATAAGTTGCACAGGACAAAAATGAAAATGTATGAAACATCAATGCATAGAATATATAAAATCAAATTTGGATACATACCACTTTATCCATCAAGAGAGAAATACAACTGAATTAAGGGGGGATGATTTTTCCTCTGGGGTCTTGACTTTCAGTGTTTGACCATGGTTGGGCACTCAGTGTAGGCTAGCCTATATATCACTGAATCCAGAGAATATTGAAGTAATTATAGTGGGCATAGCCTGTGATCCAAAGATGATTATTTACAGTATTTGTATACTGCTCCACATCAAGCAGATTCCGATGATGAGTTTGCAATATGGTGCAGGTAGGTGAGGAAGGCAGTAAATGCACATAGCCAGGGATGGATTATATGACCACGATGTTAATTGGTTACAACTAAAAGAGTTTGGGCAAGGATCCTGTTCGGCAGCCCAAATGTCAGCCCCCGCAACCCACATGCTGGGTTAACCTGGGCTAACCACAGCATGCCTCACTCACATGTTCTTTCCTGCAACCTAGGTATGTGGCAGGCATGCCCGAGCTAGGCTGGAGACTTACAACCTTATCCAAGATCCCTTATGGAGATCCTGCTAGGAAAGTGGGGTTCCCCAACCCCCATTCACCCCATATGGATCTGGCCCGATGCTTCCTGTGCCCGCAGTCCACAAGTTGTGACAGGAATATCAAGAATGGGTCTATCAGTGGGAAACAGCCTCATCAATAGTATTGCTATTACTATCTTTTGAGAGTACAGCAATCCTTTCTTTCAGATTCAGACCTGTGAACGGCTCATTCCTTGGTAACCTCTGGCCTTGACCGCTGCAACTTGTGTGCAAAGTGCCCTTAAGGCGAAAAATTTGGCTTCAGTTAGTACATGAAACAGGGTGTTGCCAAACGTCTATTACATCAATATTAAAGTGTTTGCATCCATTTCTTGTTATATTCTGGGTACAATTCAGTGTGTATATTGTAATGAATGAAGCCCCAATGGTCTTTAGTCCTATGCAACTACAGGTACTCATCCCCCTTGTCATTTACCTCCCTGTGACCTGTAATGTGAATAGACACAGACCTCTCTGTAGAGCCCTCTGGATGTTGGAAATGTAACAGGTTGTGCAAAAGCTTCCTTCTCTTGATCTCTGCAGATGCAGCAGCACCTAGCAACAGTCCTTTATCATATGCCAGGCATCAGGAAATCCAGCAGAATCTCTTCCCTGCAGTCTGTCACCCTTCAAGATGGGTCATTTGACAGTCAACATTCTTACACTATCATTTATATCCCTCTGTCCCATACAATGCTCAGGGGGCAACTAAACTTGCTTATTTATTATTTACAACACTTATTGTTGATGGTGCAGAGAGATCCAACATTTCTCACAGCTGCTACCAAAGTGATGTTGATGTACAAAGTACACCAGAGAGTCAATGGTTCGTTATCAAAGTGAGAGATATATACATTCTAGAGTTGCAGGTAATTAATCACATGCTCTTAATGAAGTCACATCCAGTCTTTTTAGCCAATTTTTTCCATTACGGGTCTGTAAGTTGGCCATTTTTGTTTTCAGTTGTTCTTATATTAGTCTAAAGGCCTTAACACTAATTAGCCAAGTCTATTTATTGGTATAGAGTTTGACACATCGTGGATTTATTTGGAGTTTACCCATTTATAGATTGGTTAAGTACAAGATAATCAGCTTAGGTTCACAAGTTATCACTCTGTTAGTTCATACAAACTGGAAAACTGGTTTGATGTTTGGCATTTCAGCCCTAACTGTAAACTATGATTTGCCACAAATCAATTAGTACCGGTAACTAAGGTTAAGAGCAACCCCTCGGTTGTGTTAGCCACATTAATGCCAACATACCACTTAGCTGTCATTAATACCAGAGGAGGGAACAGACAATCTCATAACACTTCCTTAAGTATTCTTGGAGTATTATGCCTACCCCAAGAAAATATTAATTCCAGTATTCCCAATAGGAAGACTGAAAATATACTATAGTGGCTTTATCTAGGAATATACCATAGAAAGGTCTACCACAACCCGTTCATTAGGAAGAGGAAAAAAGCATATGTGTCACATTAACTGGTCCTGATCTCGCACACAGACTCATATCACCCTTAGACATGAATAACAAGCAGGACATTTCTTCCTGCATCTTTACAGGGTAAGTTCCTGTAAAAATGTTCTCTCTCTCTATCGTTATTATTCTAAGTCTCAATACCACACTTTCTATGATTTAGACTGCCAACAACTACTACCAATGCTCCATATTGTCACGGCAAATAACAGAAAAAGCACACCAGAGGTAGAAGTAGCTTAGAGCAGGGATGGAGAACCCGAGGCCCTCCAGATGTTGCCTGAATAAATTCCTATCAACCCTGACCATTGACCATGCAGTCTGGGGCTGATGGGAGTTGAGTCCAACAATATTTGAAGGGCCACAGGATCCCCACCCCGGCTTAGAGGGGCACCTGTCAGTTATGTCTACCTTAATGACACAAGCAATTTTGAACTACATGTTCTGTTGCTATTCGTTTTCCCTCTCTCCCATGTCGTGCCCAACCCTCAGTGCCTTTTGATATCTATTCATACAGAACAAATTTCCATCTTTCGTTTCACGTTACATCTGAGATATATGGACCTATAAATTCCAAGTTGATTAAACACAAGAACACTCAATCCAATTTTTTTTAAAGAAAAAAAAACCCCACACACAACCTAATTCCACAGGTTACCACATCTATCATCATTAATTGAAACTCTCAACCATGGGAAAGCTAACCAATACTTCTTTAATATACAGCTAAGACCCACATTTAATTACCTGGTGGAAAAGTACTTGCTTGTAAAAATCCAATTGCACACATGCTGCAAAGTTCCATTAATCTTCCAGACTTGAAGCTACTCACACTTTTATGCCTGTCACACCGCTACAATGATCTACTGCCTGACTTCCCACAACCTGGTGCCTTCCAGATGTTTTGGACTGCAATTCCTGACCACTTGCCATGCAGACTGGCACTGATGGGAGTTGGAAGTCCAAAGCATTTGGAGGTTGGGGAAGGTTGATCTACACCTTGTAACAGCCTTGCTATTTACTTGCTTGCTCATTTGGAGCAAGCAGCAACTGTCTCAAGAAGTAAGCACTCAAGAGGCAATCATGAAGCACTGCGGAAACTAAATACACTGTGCTCTTTCGCCCTCCTCTTCCAGCTTTAAAATGGGCTCCTATCTAGGACAGAGTCCCTGAACCACATGTACAACTAACACAGAACTGCAGTCTGGGTTCTCTGTTCTAGCCTTTAGGTCTAGTAAACCTAAACTAGCAGAGGATTGGGTTTTCTAAATGCAGAGCACATCAAGATGCCTGATATATTGCAGAAAGATTTTATAATGGGATTGGTAGCCAAGTGGTCTTGCATAAGACGCTGCTATAAAGTATCCCAGCTTAAGCTATATTTTGCACTGTCCCGGATTGTGACTGCATTCAGACTTCTCTATAAAATATTGTTACATGAATGAGCCTCAGGCATGTGCACTCACCCTGCCCCACCCCTTCATCGTGGCCGTAAGGAGAAGATTAGAAATTTCTGCTTCCATTTTCAACTAACAACAACTTGCTGTTATGTCCAAACCTTAAGTTGTGGTTAATCTTAACTATGGGTTATTCAAACAAGCCAGCTTCATAAACCAAGGTTTGAAATTGACTTGTTTCAGTAAACCATAGTTAAGACTAAGCACAGCTAGCACTGTATAGCACAGACACACTCTAAAAGAAAAGAGAGCCAACTCTTCCAATGTACAAAACTTCCATGCTTGGTTACCTGAATTTATTTTTACTCACTACAGCCTGGTTTGAACAGGGTATTTTAACTTCCACTATGGGGGCACAGGGATCAATGACTTCAGAAAGTCACTTAAAAACAGTTGCAGGCATTTCCTTTATAGTCCAAAACTAGGAAATGACATCGTTTAAATCAGCAGTTTCAGGTTTTTCCTTTTTTCCCATTCTGCAAAGTGATTACTTCAAGCTACATATAGCATGCAGGGCTATAGCCCTCAAGAGGGCTAGATTTTGTCATTTTACACACCATACCAGTAGGTATAAAATAATAGTAGTCTTATGTTTTATCTAATGAGCACATAAACTTGATAGTACAACAATCTTCTACTGGGTGTGGGGGGGGAGGAGAGAAGGTGTGCCATACACAAATTTGACATTGGGGTAACAGAACATGGTTAAAACATTCAAAATTGAGAAAAGCCTCCAAGTTGGTTACCGTTGATTAACAATTCTGAAAATCAATTCTGAATATGCACACGTTCTCAGGTGTCCAATAATTTATATATCTTCAATATGAAATTTTGTTCTACCTGTCAAATTCTGTAAACTGTTTTCATTTCTTAACAAAACTCGATGATAACTAGGTTCTCAGAGCTGAGAAACATATAAGCTTTAAAAGTGCAATCCTATGCAAGTTTAAGGCAGAAAAAAGGCCTACAACTCCCAGCATGCCCCAGCCACCAGGGCTGGCTGGAGCATGCTGGGAATTGTAGGCCTTTTTTCTGTCTAAACATGCATAGGAATGCACCCTTGGAGTATTTCTTGAAGTTTCTAAAATTATTGTATCTTAAAAGAGGCCACTGAATAGCTTAGCACTACTTGCCTTAACAGTTGCAAAATTCTTTTATAACGTTGTCTATAATTACCTGAAAAGTGCAAAATTATGCTGTCACTTTTAATCAGGCCTGCCTCAGAATGTAATAGGAATGCAAGTTTAAGAACGAATATTACACTTTTCAAACATAGTTGCTCCTTGTGATGTGTAATTCACATGTGCAAGAGATGGAGTAGGCTGTCCAAGCCCTGTCTCAGCTGGTACATAGGCTCCGAGTACATTCAACTGACCCAGCAGGTGACATCAAGAGCACAAAATGCAGGCCACATGCTGAAGCTACGCAGGTATGAGCCAGGTCAGTGCTTGGATGGGTGACTGCCTGGGCTGCCCACAGCTGTTCTCCTGCATTGAGCAGGGGGTTGGACTCGATGGCCTTACAGTAAGTGTATATTCTATCCTGTTGACCCTTGCCTCTACTTCCCTCCCTTTCCTCTGTTGCCTCCGCTGTGGGCAATGATAGACTATAAGCTTCTCTTGCACTTTGTAAAGCACCATGCACACCCATAGTGCTATCTCAATTAATGATAACCATGCCTCTTCTTTCAGAATTCCCAGATTCCTTCCTGAACTGCACGTTCTTGCCAGTCTGAGGGCAAAACTACCTCATGTAGGCAAGTCTCTTGTATTGGCCAGTCACTTGTTCGGGACTGTTGGGAATATACAGTCAAAACCTCAAGCTATGCATAGGTGCATGATGTAATTGGGACCACAGAGTCTCTGCATCCTAGAGCAGACACTCTGTGGAATGCTACCCAAGACTCACCTGGTGCAGGATGTGGGCGTTGCCAGTCGCCTTCTCTTCCTGCCCCGGGAAACAGTCTGAGCCATGAACTTGTGTGTGCAACATGTCTGAAGATGTAGCCGAGTTGCAGTTCTGAACTTTTCCCAAGTTCAGAACAGGTCGACTACCATATGATTCCTGCACAACTGTAAATACATTCTTAAGGCTGCCTGTATCCAATCTGCAAGATCTGAGTGAGTAAACTATGTTTTTAACCTCCAAAAGACTGTTTGTCTTATTGGTAGTGTAAGGGGGAAACCAGGTGAAGATCCAGCCTGTCCAAAAGGGACAGCCTGTATCAACTAAATGCCCAGCCCTGCTTTAACCAGCAGCTCAGCATGCACACGTTTTTCGCCTGTAGTTGGGTATACTCTTCTGTGTTTGCAAAAGCAAGAGGGGAGAGATAATATATCACAATATCCTCTCACAATCTGTTGGGGATTGCCACAATTTTGGCAATCCCCAACAGGGACAAGGCTAGGGCATGCATGGCTTCTCAGCTTTGTTTTGTCTAAGTACAAGAGGCTTTATACTCTCTTGCTGCCAGGGATGGGTGAGAATTATTTTTTTTATAAGAACTTACCAAAGTTCACAGATTTCTTTAGAAAGAGAATGAAAAGAACTTGAGATTAAAACATTTGAATGTGGGAGAAAGCAGAGCTGACAGACTCAGCCATCCAGGCAGAAGGCTCTGAGTGCTCGGCTCTTCGAAGTTGGTGACTGAATCCCAATGCATTCAACAATGTTGACGGTTCTGAATTAGGGTTGCCACTTTTTCTGGCAGGCTCCTCCTCCTCCTCAACAGCTACATGGCAGGCAGGCGCACAGCATGGTCGTCCCCACGCCAGGAATAGCTGTACCCGTTGAATTTGGCTGGTGTGGATGGGAGAGAATTTCATTTGTTTGGGGCTATTTTATTTATTTTTATATGAACTTACCAAAATTTGCAAATTTCTTCATCAACTGGATGGGAAGAAGCCGAGATTCTAAACATCCAAAAGTGGGAGAAAGTGAAACTGACCAGATCCATCCATCCCTTCTTACTGCTGTTGCAAACCACAGCCCAACGGAGGGCAGAGCAGGGCACCCCACACAGCACAACTATGAGAACTGTTTACACATTCGCAACTGTTACTCATTCCCCGTAGGGCACTCACAGTCTTCCCTAGAGGTCGCACTTCTGACTATTTTCTTATCACTCACCCACACACTAACTTGCTTCTGGGAGAATGCAACCCCCTCCCCGCCGCCCCCAGAAACCAGCTTATCAATCCAATTGTGAATGTCGAATGCGTGTGCGCCCATGACATTAGTATCAAGTGATGCGATTCACACTCCCTTGCCCATTTTCCTCACTATTAAATTAATTTTAATTCCCCCCCTTTGGGGGTGGAACATTCCTCCTCACAGGTTCCACTCACGTTGGTCTTCTTACAAGTAAAGCCATCTTCTCTCACTACAGCGATGCTCTGTCAAGTGAGCACTTCGGCTTTCAATTTTAGTTTGGAGTTTAGTCCTTAGCCATCTTTGCACTTCCTACCTCTGGCACTGAAACCTTAGTCTCGCCTTATCTTGTATATAAAGCAGAAAACAATTCCCACCACCGGGGTGATCAACAGATTTTTGAGAGCCCCCAGCAAAAGAACTCCAACTGCCCCCCTCCACTCACTTACACACACTGGGGCTCTCTCCCCACACCTTGCTGCCACAGCTGCTCTTTCTCCCTCGAGGCCAGGGCTCTCCAACCTTGGGTCCCCAGATGTTGCTGGACTACAGCTCCCAGAATCCCTTGCCATTAGCCATGCTGGCTGGGTATGCTGGGAGCAGTAGGCCAGCAACATCTGGGGAACCAAGGTTGGAGAGCCCTGCTCTAGGCCACAGGTGAGGAACTCGTGGCCCTTTGGATGTTGTTTGACTCCAACTCCTATAAGCCCCAGCCAGTATGGCCAGTGCTCAGGGATGATGGGAGTTGTAATTCAAAATCACCTGGAGAGCCACTCCTGCTCTAAGGGCCTCTGGCAATGGCTGGAAGGATGGCAGCAGGAATCACCATCCCACTAGGCCCAGAAGGAAGGCGAGCGTGGGGGGATGCACACTGCACAGCAGCTCTTCTTCACTGGATGGGCTGAGAGGGAGATGGAACTGATGATGGGGGGGGGGAGAACAGCAGCATATTGGGGAGGGGGTTTCCAGTAACTGGGAGAGCCCCCCTGCCACTGCATGAGACTCATAGGTGCCCAACGATGCCAGCCACTGATGTTAGACCTGGCCACTAGGATTTAAAAAACCAATTAAAAAAGCAAAGCAATAGTTTTTTTTTAAATCTATCAGATTTAAGTTGCTTTGTAACAGTAACCGGGTTTAAAATGAAATCTGAATTAATTCCACACTTTCCCACTCTTATCGAATTACACTGAATTAAAGCTTGCTTTAATGGTATTTGTTATTGTAGACAATTCTGAATCTTTGTTTAGTTGAAAGCAATAAAATGGACATGTACTTTCCAACCCATGGAGAAGCCAAGTTTTGCCCAATAATCCATAGCCTTGTTTCGGGAAACTTTGGGGCACTTTGTTCATAATTCTGCACTTCAGCTCTGTACTGAGCATGGCCCCTTGTCTTCAAGCTATTATTCGGACTCATAGAGTCCTTGCATGCATACAGAAAGATGAACAGAAATCTTTTAATTTCATTAATTTCCTATTGCTTAATTTCCTACTGCTTCTAAGTGAATATAATTCTGTAGTTTTAAATAAAGTACATAGTTTCATGGCCAAAAGTTGTAGATTATTCTCCCAGATAGTATAATGGATTTATTTTGTTGAAAACAAAATGCAGAAAATACATGAATTATGAAAAGATTAAGAAAAAATCATTGGGTAATTTAAATCACAAGTTAAATCATCTTGATCTGAATGAGTGAAACTACTACACGTTACCTAATCTACCTAGAGTAGATATAACACAACTGGCTATGAATTGGCTTGTAGGGCCTTTTCCAGAAAGGCTAAAATGAGGATGAGGGACATTTTCTGGTTAAACTTCTGGACAATTGGTTTTTACACCTATTTCTTCTGCTCTGAAGATACTGACTTATAGACTCTGCTTCCTTTCATAACTTCATAGAAAGCTCAAAGCTGTATGTAGCTAAATTAGAGTAGTGGGCAGTTAGGTTGCCCTTGTCACCTTTTAAGAACTATGATAGATAACCTTGAGATTCTCAATTCTAGGGTAGATCGTGCACACTCTATGGACTCTGAAAGAAAAAGGATTATTTAACAGGTTCAGCACAATTGCCTGTTTGAGCCAACAGGCAGTCCAGCAATTCATTACCAAGTCTGTCAAAAAGGTCATTTAATAAAAATGAAGACCTGAACTTGAGATAGCTGTAGAATGGACTTAAAAACACCGAAGCTGTGGCTTTGGCCTACATTTATAGGCCAGAGGTGGACCAGAAGGAAACGGTTCTCTCTCTGATCCGTCCTGAAGTCCCATCTCCACTTAGCCAACTAGAGCCCTGATTGGCTCCCCAGGGAAAGCCTGACTTGTCTGCCCCAAACCCCACAGCAATCCTGGATGCTCTGCCTCCCCCCCCCCGCTTTTGTATGCACTACGAAAGGAGGCTCCCAAGCAAGCAGGGAGCCATTGCTTGCAGATACAACACTCCTGATCTCCTACCCATGATTAAAGGACTAGAGCAAGCTACAAGATTCTGTGTGCATGCACACACATCCCTCACATGCAAATTCCATCTTCCCATGGCCTTATCTATTATATTTAAGAGCTTTGTCAGCACCAACATTAACCATAGTTACCACTAACCAGGGTTCACTCATAGCCAGGTTTTGAAACTAACCGCAGCTGGTTAAGATGAAGGGAAGATAGTCAAAGATCAGGAAAGTTATGACTACACTGGTCCTAGCAGACAAGAGCTGAAATGTGTGTAAGAATCTCACTGACTCTTGCCACCTAATTTTATGTAGTGTAAGCTTCCCAAAGATACTAAGATATCCTAACACTGTACTTCTTAATATTAAACCAAGCAATTTTTTAATTGTATGGAGACAATTTATGAAGTGTAAAAATCGGGACAGTCATGTGCACTGGGAACTCAATAACAAAGTGGCCCTTTATAGAGCCATCCATACACAGTTCAGGGTCCAAAGAGCTATCTTAGATGCCCCTAAGGGGTGGAGTCTGACCAATACGATTTGTTTTCTTTGAACTGCAGGCCTCCATGCCAGATCACAATCAGCTTTTGAAAGCCCTCAGGGTTTCAAAAGTGGATTTCCATGTGGGAGGAGGGGCTGCTGTTTGAGAAACAGAAGAGAAATGCCACCTTGGGCATGCTGAACCCAGTCCTGTGATTCTTTGAATCCCAACAAACTAAATTTCGGTCATTTCAGATTTAACAGAAAAACTACCGCTGGAATTAAGCCAAAATAATTATAATCAAGTAACTTGACACAAACACAGAAATCTGATTTATAAGACATATCCTCATAGTACTCTGTATTTATTTTTCAGACTGAAGAAGCAGATACAAAAAAAATTGGGGGGGGGGGAAGGAGGGAGAGAAAGGCACCATATACACCAGAAGAGGCAGAGCAGGGATTTCAAGCACTCCTGGGAAACTATGATACAGCTCATTTAAGACCTCCATGACTGTTTTATTTTTTTACAAAAATGGTTGTACTATTTCCCCCATCCAATAAAGGTCTAACCAATAAAACCTCATTCCTTAGTAGTTGCAGTACAAAAGAATTGCCCTCTGCAAGCAAAGCTACTGTCCATATAGTCGCAGTCACTCCTTCCTTCATTGGGGGATGGGACTCATTCACGTGCTTTGAATAACCTAATCATTGCTGCTAATAGAGCAACAAATAAAGGGAAAACCTCTCCTTATGAGTTGCACAATATTTACAGGCCACAAGCCGACAGTTATTTTCTTCCATTTGAGATAACACGTAGTATGTAGCATACAATATAATATGCCAAACAGATACAACACAAATTCCTAAGGGAAAATACTGATTAAACGCCAGAAAGCATTTAGGACCTTATTATTTAATTTCTAATAAAGACATATGTTAAATGGGTCATAAGCAGCAATAACTGGTATTAATACACAACACAAGCACAAAATATACCTGGCAAAACAAGACAGCTTTTATTAAGATTAAAGACCACTGTAAACAAATATGATTCGATTTCTTGATCAGATTCCATGACTCAATGACTAAAAATGACATTATTATTATTTTTAAAAAACATGCTAAAGAGTAAACAGGAGCAAAAATATTCTTCCTTTCCATTGCTCAGCTGAAAAATAAGCCAGATAAAACACTAGTATGTATTAGCATCAGCTACTGCACAAAATACAATTTGACCATTAAACATATTGATTTAGTCTGATGTAGCAATGCAGTACCATCCTATTTCTCCTCAGTATGACGACAGAATACACTAATTCATTTTAGGCTTCTTTTCAATGTAACAAATTTAAGCAATTCGCTGAACAGATCACTGCAATAAAGAAAATGATACTCTTACAATAAACAGGCCCAAACACACATACCGTCAGGTTTTTTTGGATACATTTCCTTCATTAATCTTCCTTAGCAGCAGCATCACTCACTCTGCATACTCCTCTGTCTGATCTTCCCCCTAAAAAATCCGTCACCTGGCAAGAACACGTCTTTTCAGGGTGATCCCCCCCCCCCCCAGTATTTCTCAGAGCTCTTTCAGCCACATCCCAGTACACGCAAGAGGCAGCAGCGAAATCTGTGTTTGTAGCAATCGTGGTTGCAAAGAAGGACTGTAGGCTAAGGCAACTAGATAACCAAAATGCTGACTTCTATTATTTATTGCAGCACATGCACAGACATACTGCATCAATGGCCTCAGTTCATAACAATCGCAGTAAAGGCACATAAAATCTACAGAAATAAATGCATTACTCACTGGGCTTTATTCTTTTGCTTCCTCAGCATGTAATTCTTTATGCTTTACAATGCAGTAGGTATGCAATGAGATCTCCCCTTGTCCTTATTTCACTGATGCTGCTGTTTGGATAGCACCAGACACCAGAAAGGACGACAGGCAGAATCAGCCTGAACATTAAGAGCAAATATTTAATGGAAGCCTGGTTATCCTGTTCTCTCTCTTTCACATCTCTGCCTCATGTATCCAGGCACGGGTGGTACTGGCTCCCTTGGGAGGCTGTAGCTAGCAGCTGAGGCACAAACTAAAACATGGCATGGATGTCAAGGAGCCGATGACAGAAAGCACAAATATTCCTGGGATATAATGGGGAGATCTCTAATAAATATACATTAACAAGGCCACAGCGAGTGGCTAAAACCAAGAGGTATTGTTACAGGTGCAGACAAGGCATCAGAAGCGGCAAGCCAACTGAAAACTCAAAGTTGTCAACCATAGGTTGCTTTTATAAATGATAATGCAGCCACATCAAGCTGCACTGTTGCCTCTCCAGTCCCACGGGGCATAATACATTGGGAGGTCAGTTTCCTGCTAACAAAGCCAAGGATAAAACTATGCACGCTTTCTAATACCGAGTGCCTCAAATATACTTCACAAGGTGGCTTAAAGTATTTCCTAATTACTTAGTGCATCTAAATGTATTTTAGGCCCAAAGACAAACAGGTGACGTTGACATCCAAAAGAGATCACTGTACTTCATATCCATTAAGCAATTAGTATCCATGATGAACCCGATTAGGAAGCCTCGATATTCTACAGCCTTACCCCAAAGACCAGAATTCACATTTTGATCTGCATACACATCATCATCCCTGATTAAGGATACTGTTGTTGTTGTGCACAGAACCTTTGAGAAAGATAGCATTTCCACACATGTGAGAAATTCAGACAGGAAGTGGAGGGGCGGGACACAGGCGAGGTTACTATGAGTTCAGAGGCTGAGGAATCCTGAAGACCTATTTTACATTAGAATGTTGCTGCTTGCAGATGGATTCAGATGAGGGCATGAGGGAAGCTTGGTTACAATTTATTTTTTTAAAAGCTGTAATATGTGTTTAGTTTCTGAACAGAATATAGCTCAATAGGTTTCATGAACACAATTTGGAACAGCTGCTTGAGGAGAGACAGATGCAAAATAACCCTGTTGAAATAATGGTATACATTTAAAGCTTTACTCACAGAACACACAGTTATCAAATTTTCCCGTGGAACCCAAGCAAAAGGCAACCATTAAGAGTTCATTCTAAAATCATACTAATTTTAAAAAGCATTTATGAAAATAACTCTTACTACTTCCTATCAAGCTTTGTAAGAAATTCAAACAGGCAGAATCACACTCTCAAAAATGTGACTAGAAATCAGTGTTTAGTTCATAAAACATTACAACGCATTTTGTCATAACCTAATATGAACGAGATGTACATTCACAAAGCAGTGGGGAGGGACAATTCGCCCAACTGCAACTCATTCCAGAAGGTCCATATTTTTCTACAATTGTAGAAAATTAGTCTACACTAACAGATTGCTAATTTAAGTGGCAGCCTATTTTGAGTGAATAGGGAATTAAAATTTCTCACTCTTGTCCCTGGAAATAATTTCCAGGCATAGAAGCTTAAATATGGCTCACCATAAACACCAGACAGAGGAACAAGTGAGAATTTTAAAATCAATTAAACCAATGTTTACACAAGATTCAAAAACTCTCAACTTTAGTCATTATTTTCAGTGAGAAAAATAGCAATGAAATCTAGCAAATGCATGCTATATGGGGGGGGGGGTTATTGATAAGGGCATACAGAATGAAATTATTGTAACACTTAAAATGCTGCTAATGATGACATTAATTGAAACTAGCTAATTCACATACAAGCATAGGTCATATTGTTCATAATCCAAGAGCAATACAAATCCTAGCTGCTTGTATAGTTAAGAACTAATCCTATCCAATATCCTACTGGTAATCTATAATACTGACTACAGCCAGCAGTCTTCAGTACCAGGTTTCCAGGAAGGTCCCATAGCTGCAGAAGGCAATATGTATAGGATTCTTTCATTACATCTTAAGAAGTCAGATTTTAAGAAGACACTCACTAACCGTATCCTAGTAGGCAGGCTTTTCAAACAATTCAAGTGTGATTAAACCTGACCACTAACACGGCAGTAGAGTGAGCATTCTACATACCCGTGAAGAACTAGGTCACCCGAGTTACATTAATCTATATGGATCTATAATTTATAATGCAACTGTCTAATCAAGATCCCTAAGAGTTAATACTAAGCTAACTGTCTTTAACAGATCTATTTTTATTTCCACAGTAAACTGACATTACAACTAATACACTGTGGCTATAGTATTTACATATACTTTGGATCACTATAAACATATAAAAATGATTGAAGTACTCATATGTTCAAAATACATATCCTAACAGCTGCTATTTGCTGCTGCCACAGAAAGTACCACCCATTGTGAATATGTCAAATTTGGTCATTTAATAATCCATAGAGGGATGGATGGTTTATATCCAAACCATGAAGCAGTAAAATTTGGCACAGAAGCATTTTAAAAAAGCCATTTTTGGCAGTCATGGTTATATACAGAAATGTGTTTGTCCATTTAACTGCTAGAACGGTTTTATTTACTATGATGGGGAGAAACTGGGATCTGCGAAGAAGCCTCGCTGAGATTCTATTTGTTTCTGAGCACATAGCAAAAATGGCCATACGTTTCTAGGTGTTATTTACTACCATGATGACTCAAGTACTCCATCCACATCACAAGAGCAGAATTCTAGATCCTTGGCTTTAAGAACCCCTGCTTGCTTGTTATTCTGAGACTCCATAAGGCAGGCCATGCATAAAACAGACATAAAGAACAACACTCTCAAGAGGCCGTGTGAAGTCCCTGGGGCACTTTGGGGCAATAGATGGACTGTTAAGATCATCTTGGCTTGCATACAAGCGTACTACACTCTTCTGTGTCAGGATACATGAACATGCCCCGATGTGTTGAAAAATGCAAGCCAACCCTGTCTCAGACACATTGTTCCTCCTCAGCAGGCCTAAGCCTCCAGTCTTCCTGGGCAGATGCTGCCCACCCACCTATAAGCAAAATGGCAATTGATTTTTACCATGTGAACTAGGAGCCTCTTATCTCAGAGGACTAATTCAAGACTATTTCGACTTCTGTTAAAAATAATCCGATGATCTCAGACTGAACTGCGATACAATCAAGCTGCATGCTGACATGCTAAAAGGATTGTGTGAACTGACCTTAGGTCTACGGTACACCAAGAACATCCCTAATGAATGCATATAATACCAGTGGTCCATGTGAAGAGGCAGAGGTTAGAACCAGATCACCAAGAGATCTCTCAAATGCCAACATCCAGTTTCACTCTATGGAGACAGGGTCACATCCAGCTGAGCACATTCAAGAATGCAACACTGTCTTGCTACTTTGAAAGATTTCACTGTAATTAAATGGGAGGAAATGAACGCTATCTTCTTATCAGCTGATAAGATTCAACTAGAGCTTATTCAAGTGAACCCCCAAATAAACCAGTATTTGATTCTTTCAATTCCATCTTCAATTTGTTACAGCTCAGAACAGTGCAACTACTGCATGCCAAAGTGGGGTCTGGGTGCATATGTCTTGAATAGCAGCCCCATCCCCACATGCCACGTAATAATATGCTTTCAAAACTCAAGGGAGCGGGGGAGCTGAAAAGACACTTTAGACATGCCCAAGGGCACATCAACCGCACCAGTGTGTTCTAATTTTGGAGCTGGACCTAGGATATAAAGATCAAATGCTTTTAAGGTTAAAGACCTGTGGCTTATGTTGGCTCAGCTTGTCTGAAAGCTAAGCAGGGTCAGGGCTGGTTATTACTTGGATGGGAGACCCCTTCTCTAGTTTCCTGCATTCAGCAGGGGGTTGGACTCGATAGCCTTGTAGGCTCCTTCCAACTCTATTAACGAAATATGAAATCTATGACCATCTCCCAGTTTCAAAACACCTTTCAACAGATTTCTTTATCATTAATCACAGAAGCAGATCCTTTCAATTTCTCTTAACTTATTTGAGAAAAGTGTGCAATAACCACATAGCTATCAGTTAGATACATACCGTAAACACATAGAAACACAAGCATGAGGGCAAAGAACCTTTTAAAATTTGCTCTGTTACAGCAACAGCTATCAAAACAGTGGATCTAAAGATTGTTTTTCATAAATTTATATTATCCTTTTGTTGTTGTTGTTTCCACATTCATTGTAGTGAAGATTAAATGGAAGTTAGGCCACAGTTAAAAACAGACTCTGTCTGGTCACCTGTAGCAGGAATTACCTGCAGGAAGGGAAGCTTTACAAAACTTGAATTCCACCCCCCCTCTTCCTTTTAATCCACAATTTACTAAAATAAGTATGTGTGAGCAGACAGGCTATTATATATATAACATATATAAAATGGAGTGGATATATCTCCATCCTGTGAATAAGCCACGGTAGGCTGGTTGTTTGCAGAACAACCCATGGTATGCTCAACAGTTGTTCTCCCGCTCAGTCCTCCAGCTTGTATCCCAGTGTCCTTTGCAACAGAATCCGTCTTGTCTCCCGCTCCCTGCTCTGATCGCTACCTCTTTTTGTTTGCTGCCATTTTTGTTTTTAAATTTTTCTGAGCCTCAAAAATGTGCAATTGGTGTCGGGGGGGCGGCGGATGGACGACTGTTGTTTTTTTGGCCCCAGAAAATTGCGCAAGTTGTGGTCGCAATTTTCTTTTAAATGATTTTTGTCGGTCTTTCGCAGCTGCGCAAGTGCATACTTATGGCTGTCCGATATAAGTAGTCATGCCTGGTCAATGTCCTTGTCTGTTTCAGCTGCCAAGGGGAGCAGCAAAGTGCAGTAGGTAACAGATTGACAAGGAAAGACTGTATGTGGGCTAATTTGCACACAGTTGCTGAGCTGTCAATTGAAAATTGAAAAGTCAGGGATGCTTTGACCTGGATTCCTGCATTGAGCGGGGGGTTGGACTCGATGGCCTGGTAGGCCCCTTCCAACTCTACTTTTCTATGATTCTATGAAATCACTGGTAAAGGAAGGAAAAGAACATATACCAAAAGGGGGTGGTGACAAGATCTCCCCCTTAGCAATGTAATCCTCTTGATTTCAAGTGTTGAACTGACCATTCTCAGTGCACTCCACATTTCCCACTCTTTCCTGGGTCTACAGCTACTCCAGAAAGGGGAGATACCCCCGCTTTCGCAGCTCCTTTTTTGGAGCGCTTACTGCGGTTCCCTGACAGCCCTAAAAAACCCACACAGATATATGCAAATTTCATGGCTGGAAAGTAAATGGAGTGGATATATAATGCAAAGTTCCCCTCCATTTACTTCCCAGCCTTGAAATTTGTGTATATTTCCCAGTAAAAAAAACAAAAAAGTGCAAATTTTCCAGACAGTTAAAAAAAACAACCCAACACTTAGATGTAGCGTAACAGGATGGAGCAACTGGGGCACCGGCACCAGCACCAGTGGGACTGGCACCCCTCTCAATATGGCCCCATTCATGGCCCCTAACCCATTCAGCCACCTTCTTGGGTTGTTTTTTTTAATGTCAGGGAACTGCAGTAACCATATCAGTAAGTGCTCTGAAAAGGGGCCACAAAAAGGGAAGGGGGGGTTAATATCTTCCCTTTCTGGAGTAGCTGAAGAGCCAGGGAAGTGTCAAAAATGTGGAACCTGTGGGAAACAGTCTGAGTTCTGATGACACGACAAACCACTGCGGCTAGTTATGCACGATGCCTAGCTGCCTGACAGTTTTATATAACTCACAAGACTGAACATTCCTAACAATGTTTGGCCTAATAAAAGATATGTCCTTGCATCTAATTGTATCATTTGTTTTTACAGAAACACTAGCTGGGATCTAAACGGCATGCCTAGGGGTTCCGTTTTGTTTTCTTTGAACAGCAGAGCCCCTCCCTGTATAATATCACAAACTATGAAACTCCCCTTGAGTTCAAAAGAAGATTATCAGTGCAGTAAAGGGGGCTGCTCTTTTAAAAACAGAATTTCAAATCTCCCTTGGGTGCACAAAACTAGTCATGAGGTTACTTGGATTCAGACTAAATTGTTCAGGAATTGTGAGACTGCTGCATACATTATTTTTTTTTTTACTTTAAAAAGAGAAAGGAGTGCAAAATGCATGTATCACACATCAACATGAGAAAGGTGCCCCCTTGATATTGATAATCGAAGTATCAATAGTGTCTTCAGCAGTGGACATGAATCAAGAGTTAAAAAACGTTCTGTGAGATTAATGCAACTGAACAGAATAGGTTGGATCCAGACTAAGTTAGGCCTCATTGAATCAGTGGGCATGTTTGCATACAACAGTAAGCCGGAATTCTGGAGAATCCTAGCTTACTCATGCGAGCAGCCTGTTCATTCCCATGTGGCTCCCCTGCCAGCGGGAGCAGCTAAAGTAACCAGAAAAATAAAGTAACCAGTGTGTCATCCAAACCAGAATTCCTGGCTTGTTAGACCCCTTACAAGCCAGGATTGCAAACTTTGTTGTCAATTTGTGAATCCTGGCTTGTGAGGGGTACAACAAGCTAGGAGCCCATTTCGACAACACGCTAAGCTGTTTCTGGTTACTTTAGCCATTCCCACTGGCAGGAGAAGCCAATCAGGAGCGAACAGGCTCCATGCACTAACATGCAACTCGTTCACAGTAAACCAGGATTTTCTAGAATTCTGGCTTGCCGTTCTGTGCAAACACAGCCAATGAGACAAATTGGTCACGGGATTGATTTAGCCAGTGGTCAATCCCATTGATTTCAACAGAAACTAAGTGCAAAAGAGTCTGGACCCAACCAAATAACTGCAGCATTTCAGCCTAAAGCAACAGAATCATCATCATATCCCGCTTTAATGAATAGTGCTTGCTACCCTTTCTAGGTCTGATACATTCAGTATCTATCAGCATAACACCATCCACACTTTGGAAAATAAGGCACTCAAGTAAAAATGAAGACTTTGCATTAATTCCGATCCACCTTCTTTCCATAAGACTATTGTAATACAATGAAAAGTAGGAGAATGGCTGCATACTGATGACTTTTACTGCTGTTCAACTGATAAATGATTCTGTTAAAAAGCCAAAAATATGGCTTTATCACAGATGCTGAAAGTATTACCACTCATTAACTTTAAATATAGAAAAGCAGCATGGTGTTTAAACTTTACTTTTGTACGAAAAATAACCCAACA
The DNA here is from genome assembly GCA_021292165.1 of Shinisaurus crocodilurus. Taxonomy (NCBI): domain Eukaryota; kingdom Metazoa; phylum Chordata; class Lepidosauria; order Squamata; family Shinisauridae; genus Shinisaurus; species Shinisaurus crocodilurus. Next base: position 26,156,342 of record CM037886.1, on the reverse strand, counting down.
ATATATTACAAGTCCACTGAATGATACAAATGTCCTGTTCATAACAAAAATATTTTGAAGTACAATAAGATGGGAGTTCTATCCTGTGATGCGCAAAAACAACAAAAACCCAACACTGCATTCCAATACTTACGGTCTTCCCCTGGACATGGCATGCCTGGCTTTTCTGGAATGCTGGGAAAGACTGCAACAAACAACAAACATAATATGTATTTCTTACTGAATGGCATTTCTAGGAATTCACCACTTTATCCAAAAGCACTGATAATGGATTACTTCTGCAATTGCAGAACAGGGAATCAAAAGGCAGGACAGTTTCTTGAGACATTTTGCTTAGGACAAAACTGAAGAGGACAACGGGGTTTCATAGGGTAGACCAGTGTTCTCCAACCTTGGGTCCCCAAGTGTTTTTGGCCTATAACTCCCAGCATGCCCCAGCCGGAGTTGTAGGCCAAAAACATCTGGGGACCCAAGGTTGGAGAACACTGGGTTAGATGAAGGTCCAATAATTACAGAAGGCAACAAAAAGTCAAGACTGTGGTGACCTAGGAAACGGTTGTAGAAGCAACAGAAATAAGTGGGGATTTACTGGAAAAAGTGTACTTGAGAAAGGAGAGTTTTTCCAGGCACACAGACATAAGAGGGAAAACCAAAACAAGAAGCCAGGGCCGGCGCTACCGCTAGGCGAACTAGGCGGCTGCCTAGGGCGCGTGGATGAAATGCTCCGCTCCTGCCAGCCGACTCTTCCTTGCCGCCACCGGGACTGCTGGGCAACGCGCTGCCCGCCTGCCGCTCGCGGAGCCCGGATCTGTCGGCGAGGCGGCCGGGCGGGGCAGCCGCCGAGACGCCACCGGCCATGGGCGACAAAGGCACCACCAGGTCAGTGCGGGGGGATTGCAGGTGCTGGGAGGGCTCGGGGTCGCGCTCGGCTTTCCTCGGCAGGGGGCGCCTCTACCCGAGCTAGGCTGAGTCAGGAGCGCGCGTGGCGGCGGCAACCGGAGATGCTGTGCAGAGCCTCCGCGCGGTGGGAATGGCGAGGCCGGCTTGGCAGTGGGAAAAGCAGCTGCCTGGAAACGGGTCCCGGAGGCGCCGCCACCACCAGGCCCGCGGAGGGCTGCTGGCCCCAGTGGCAGGGCCAGGACGGGGGGGGGGGGAGGCGCTGGACGAGCAGACATTTCCTGGCTGCGTTGCTTTGGAGGCCCCCCCCCAGCACGAGGGGGCGCGCTAAATATCATTTTGCCTAGGGCGCCAAACTGTCCTGCAAGAAGCAGATGAGCTTGTACATCAAGACAACAAGAAAACCAATGGGCACAGGCAACAGGAGACACTGGACCAATTCACACGATCTATTTTTTACCATGTGAATGCTTTAGTTACATATATCAATTGGCCCCAATGTAGCTTACAGACCTTGCCAGCTTCATGTTGATAGAGTCATGAAGAGTGCTAAATGTAAGGATCAGAACCTTGATGTTCATACAGTAAGCAACAGGGAACCAGTGCAGCTATTTGGGGTGGTCTGGGAAGGGAATAGGGTCTGAGAGAGATTTAAGCAGCATTTCAAAAAGAAGACAGAAAAAGCAAAACAAGGCTTTTTGCCCCAAGCTTCAGATAGTAAAATTGGATATCAGATAAAAAGGTCTGCTAAACTGCTGTATTTCCCAAAAAAGTTAAACCAAAATTCTCAGAGAGCACATCACTTGCCATGAATAATGAGCCCTTCATCCCTGTGTTGACAGTACAAGCGGAACGCTTCTTCCAGTTCCATCTGAGATGAAATGGTACATGGATCACCTACCAGAGAGAGAGAGAGAGAGAGAACAAGATGTACTATGCAAGCAAATTGAGAATATGACTCTGATAACGTTTATTGTTGTTTTTAGTTGTCAGGAGTATAATTTGGAACCTGTTAGGCCAAATGTAGATTCATAACTGGGAAACATTCAGAGCTCAGCAAAGCCAAGGTCAGTAACAAAAGTTCACACACACATTGAAAGAGAATTGATCTTACTACCAAGGCTGTGATCCAGGGAGGCAGTTCCTCGTCCACATGGGAGTGTAGCCCAGTCTTGTATTTAAGAACTCCTCTGGTAGCCAAAGGCAACAAGGCATGGAGGCAAGTGAGCAGGCTGGTGGAGGAGGGACTGAGCGCTTCACCCCACTCAGCATAAAAACCAAGTAGGCTGCCAGAGGAAGATACCCCACTCCTTTGCACCCAGCATAGAAATGCAGCAGGCAGCTCCATCCCTCTTCTGCCAGCCCCAGCAGAATGGTAAAGTATTTTAGAGAGTAACTTTTGGGTACTAGTAACTTCCTTCTAGTAGCAGCCCCTCGCATTTTAGGGAGCGTTGCTTGAGATGCCCTTTAATATTCGGGGGGTGGGGGCTTTTCAGGAGAAAAGAGCTGCTGCTAGAAAAGGGAGCTGAAAAGGTACAGCATGCACATGGAATACCACATATGGTACTCTGGATCCTAGCAATAGCATCTTAGTTGTGCAGTCCATAAATGGATTCACCACAGATGCCATAGCAAGTGTCCCTCCCAACTCTGGCAATAAGAATGACAGCCACTGTGGTATAATAGCCGAGTGTTGGACTGGGGCTCAGGAGATGGGGGTTCTAGTCCCCACTTGGCCATGAAGCTCACTGGGTGACTTTGGGCCATTCACTACAACAACAATCCTTTACTGCAGTCAATAGACTATTCCTCGCACAATTTAGTACATACATACAGCACAACTAGTCAATTGGACACGTGAGAGTGGGGAATCAAATAAAGTCTAGTGGAGATAGCCTGGTTCAGAAATTTGGCCACTTGTTCAGTGACTAACTTGTCAGAGCTGCTAAGTAACAAAGTTATTAAAAAAATTCCGTAGGGTGCCCAGGAAAAGACCGTAAAATGGGGTAAATCAGATCATTCCTGGCCCTGTGGTAAAAGCTACAAGACAATAAAACATGCTGTATAGATTCCACCTCAGAGTCGTTACATGGGCAGCATCTTTCAGAAAGTGGGGTTCGGATTGTTCACCCACTAAATAGGGAACGTGAGCTGGGATTAGACCGTCATGAGACAGGTTAGTTTTATGCTACTGATGATGTGTTGTTGCCATTCTCTAATTCTCAGCCTAACCTACCTCACAGGGTTGCTGTGAGGATAAACTGGGAGAGGAGGAGCATGACCATCTAAGCCACCTTGGGTTCCTTGCAAGAGGAAAAAAGGCGGGATATAAATGTAATAAATAAGAATAATAATTCATCATCATCATAAGTTAAGGATAAAGTTCAGGCAGGTTTAACGTTTATTAGCATTTGGAGCATCAGCACAAGAACAACAGAATGAAATTTAATAGGGATAAATGCCAAGTGCTGCACCTAGGGAGAGGAAACCAAATGCAGAGTTACAGAATGGGGGACACTTGGCTCAACAATACTACAAGTGAGAAGGACCCTTTTTCCTGCTTTTACCCAAAACTGGAACGTTCATATCAAAAGTTGAATCTCATTTTAAAAAATCATGCAGGTAAAATTTCCAAAGTAGTCCTAGCCAGTTAACCATGAGAGCCTTGGCACTCACAGGCGCACTATAAGCTATGCAGTACGCAACAATCTATATTTCAAAGACTTGCTCACTTGACTATGCATCCCATAAATACTAGAACCGTACTTCTATAAGCATATTTACATGACATTCCAGTGAGAAGAGAGACATTGACAAGAGGATAAACAAAACCAAATACGGTATGTACATAATGATTAGTAACCGCTGTTAAAAGAAAGAACAAAAATTTAAGCTTGATTCAATGCCTTCACTTTATAGAGCCATAGAAACTCTATTCTGGCAATTAATCCAATTCAATTAATTAATCCAATCCAATTAATTAATTAATCAATCCAATTAATCCAATTCAAGAGATCTTGATAGCTTGGAGCGCTGGGCCAAAAACAACAGAATGAAATTTAATAGGGATAAATGCCAAGTGCTGCACCTAGGGAAAGGAAACCAAATGCAGAGTTACAGAATGGGGAACACTTGGCTCAACAATACCACAAGTGAGAAGGATCTTGGAATTGTGGTAGATCACAAACTGAATATGAGCCAGCAATGCGATGTGGCTGCAAAGAAGGCAAATGCTATTTTGGGCTGCATTAATAGAAGTATAGCTTCCAATCGCAGGAAGTAATAATTCCCCAATACTCAGCACTGGTTAGGCCTCCTCTTGAGTACTGCGTCCAGTTCTGGGCACCACACTTTAAGAAAGACATAGACAAACTGGAGAGGGTTCAGAGGAGGGCAACAAGGATGATAAAGGGACTGGAAACAAGGCCCTATGAGGAGAGACTGAAAGAACTGGGCATGTTTAGCCTTCAGAAGAGGAGACTGAGGGGGAGATATGATCGCACTCTTCCAGTATTTGAAGGGTTGTCACACAGAGGAGGGCCAGGATCTCTTCCCGATCATCCCAGTTTGCAGGACACGGAATAATGGGCTCAAGTTACAGGAACCCAGATTCCACCTAAACATCAGGAAAAATTTCCTGACTGTCAGAGCAATAAGACAATGGAACCAACGACCTAGGGAGGTGGTGGGCTCTCCCACTCTGGAGGCATTCAAGGTGCAGCTGGACAGACATCTGTCAGGGATGCTTTGACCTGGATTCCTGCATTGAGCAGGGGGTTGGACTCAATGGCCCTGTAGGCCCCTTCCAACTCTACTTTTCTATGATTCTAAGTTCTAAGGCAACATTCTCCAACCTGGTGCCCTCTAGATGTTCAGGACTACCACCTTGGTATTCCTGACCACTGGCCATGCTAGCTGAAGCTGACAGGAATTGAAGTCCAAAACATCTTGAGGGCACCAGGTTGGAGAAGGCTGCTGTAAGGTAGAAAGAAAGATGCAGGGAGCTAGCTAAGTCACTTAGAACACATTTGGGAGCAGAATCAATTATCTTAACTTTGCTAACTGCAATCCTTGCTAGATCCAGACTGAAAATAAATGAGAGAATAGCTTGTAAGACTGAGTGATTTCAGCTTTATTTGTGAGGGTGGTATGGGGACAGTATTGAGTCTCACAATTCAGGCGAGTACGGTAGTTTGCAACGTTTCAAGTGAAGGTGTTTGCTCAGTCTGAATGGTGACTGCAAAGGCTTAGAGACCAAAAAGGGGGAGAGTGAGGAAAAGAACCATACAAGGCAAAGTTGGATATTTCTCTCATTTGATGAAGCTCCTAGCTTTGATTAGCAGTTTAAAACTTTAGAAGAACAGAGCAGGCAATAGTAAACATTCTTTGTATTTATCATTTAGCTTGGTAGACGTCATTACAGCCGGCAGAAGAACCTTTGTAAAGCAAATGCTCAATGTGTTTTATAGCTTGATATTATGCATGCTTACTTAGAAGAAAATCCCACCAAGTTCAACTGACCTTATTCCCAGGGAAGTGTGCATGGGATTAGTGTCTTGCTGTGTTTGTAGTCAGGAACAGATGGAACTTAAGAACTGCTAGAATTTGAATGCAACAGCCCCTCCTTCCCTTTTTAACAGAGACCTTTAGTCAAGGTTTGCCCCCCCCCCCCATTCCCCCATAAAACCTTTGGGCAAATCTGAGAGACCTACATGGCAAAAATCTGGTTTTACCATGAATCTTGAATAAAACACAAACCCCATATTGCAGCTTTTCTAAACCTTGTGGGCATACTTTCAGAGACCTAGCTTGAAAAACTGCACCTGAGAAGTAGACTCTAGCCTATGAAAAATTATATCGCAAGGAAGTCTTTAATGTGCCACAGCACTCCTGCTTCTTTAAAAACTTGTAATTCTTTCTTCATTTTTGTAATAATTTTGGGGGAGGTATGGAATTAAAATAGGCAACTTACATGGAAAAACTCCACACTCCCCCACATTTTGGGGGTTGTACAGAAAATGTAAAAGTTTTTTTTTCAGTATTCAGGCTTTTAACAAAAGATATATATTTGCAGGAGGAGGAGGATCATCCTTAAACATACAGGAAAATGTCAAAAGCCAGGAAATGAATCACAAAGTTAAGAAACAAATATTACTGTGTTACCTAACCTAGATATATCCAAGTTAATATGTAACTCAATTCAGCATGATAATACTGATACACATTTTAACAATGCATATACAGTAATATCTTGGATTGCAAGCATAATTTGTTCCGGAACCGTGCTTGTAATCCAAAACACTCTTATATCAAAGCGAGTCCCTGGCGGGCATGAGCGGGGCCGATTTCGGCCCGCTACTCCCGCTCGAGGCGAGCGGTTACATCCCTATGACAAGCCGTCATTTGTTTATCAAGTCAAAATTTATTTTAAAAAATTGCTTGTCTTGCAAAACACTCTCAGACCAAGTTACTTGCAATCCAAGGTATTACTGTAATATTACAGAAGTCTCATGGTAGTACTGAACTACACAACTGGCTAGAAAAAAATAAAGCTTGGCTACCAAGTCCAGCCAGAATGTGTGGACAACTGAATGCCACCAATGTACGTAATAAGGGTGGGGATGGATCCAAGTTAACTGCTGGGTTTTATATATTTCTTTAAAAGTTAAATCAAGCAGTGTGTGTGGTTTTGTCCCACTGATCCTAGTCCCAACCTGAAATCTGCATAGCACCTAATACAGCCTAATCCAATTAAGTCTGCTATCTCCTCCTAAACTCCAGTTTAAGACTGTGACTAAATGTAGACTTTCTGGCTTCAACATTAAGCCAGGCTTTTTGTCTCCCCCTACCCTGCTTTGCTTAACATCCAGCCTGATGAAGAGTTCTGGAGAAGTCCAAAGGATGCTTACTATGCAATATTTCTTATGGACTAACATGGCTTCTATTGCTTTTTGTGTACCTAGTATGTAGTTGTCAATACCTACTGAGAAGCCAGCTCCATCAGGCTTATGGCAAAGGGAGCGAAGGGAAGCAGGGCTACTCCATCAGCTCTGCTGAGAGAACAGCAAAGTTCAAGGGGCAACATCTACTTGAACCATTTCGATTCCGGCTGGTCTTCACAAGAATTTTGTAACTAAGGACTAGTGCCTGGAAATTGTTGTTTTCTTCCTCCCTCCCGATCCCTTTTTCTTTTGTATAATGTCTTTTAGATTGTAAGCCTGAAGGTAGTGACTGTCTTATTAATCTTTAGGATGAGCTGCTCTGGGAACCTTTTTGGCTGAAAAATACAGCAACTAAATATTACAGTAAATGAAACACTGCACCAACATCTCATCACAGGACAATCTGACTAGCCACAATCAGCAGGCTGTTCAGTTGGCATCACTGTAAGAAAGCCCTCTAAGCTTATCCTAAAGATTTCTCAAACAATACAGATCATAACAATCCATACAGAAGAAAACAGAAGTGAAGATAAAAGTTATCTAACAGACTATAAGAGCTGCTAAAACACTAATTATTTATTATTATTATTATTATTATTATTATTTACATTTATTAATCGCCCATCTGGCTGGCAACCAGCCACCCTGGGCGATGTACATAGGCTAAAAACAAGATAAAATACAATTAAAACATTATAAAAAATTTTTAAACAAAATCTTAACCCACCCCATATTCCCTGCCTGAACAGCCAGGTTTTTAATGAACGGCGGAAGCTCAGCAGAGAGGGGGCATGGCGGAGGTCACTCGGGAGAGAGTTCCACAGTACGGGGGCCGCCACAGAAAAGGCCCTCTTCCTCGTCCCCACCAGTCTAGCTGCTCTGGTTGAAGGGACAAGGAGAAGGTCGTCTGTCTGTGGCAGATCTTGTTGAGCTGCCCACTTGGTGTTGCTGGAGACGCTCCTTGAGATAGACTGGACCGGAGCCGTATAGGGCTTTAAAGGTCAAAACCAACACCTTGAATTCGGCTCGGCAAGCAACTGGTAGCCACTGCAGCTCCTTGAGCACTGGCGTGATGTGGTCCCGCCGGCGGCTGCCTTTAACCAGGCGAGCCGCCGCATTCTGTACCCGCTGTAGCTTCCGAACCATCTTCAAGGGTAACCCCACGTAGAGCGCATTACAGTAGTCTAGGTGAGAGGAGATCAAGGCATGAACCACTGATGGGAGCAGATGAAGTATGAAAGGACATAAGCGCTTGCATACTAACAAAAACCTGCTTGTTACCCTCCCAGCATATTAGGAAACAATATGCTAAGAAAAGTAAGAACAGGCCATGCCGTTCTTGAGACCTTGAACAATATGATAAAATTTATAGTTGATAAGAATTGTTCAGCTGAAAATGAACCTTTAAAAATAATAATAATGGCTGCCTTATATCCAATCCTCTTTATCCTTGCCTTAAGAGGAAGCTTGCATAATTACTTTCATAGCATCACAGAGTTGGAAAGTACCTCAAGTGGTCATCTAGTCCAAGCCCCTTCTCAATGCAGGATGCAATTACAGCATCGCTATGAGATGGTGATTCAGCCTAGCTGCTTAATTACCTCCAGCAAAGCAGAATCCACCACCTCCTGAGACAAGAGACTGGGTTGGCACATCACGCTAAGCCATGGTGGGCTGTCATCATGGGTGGTCGCAGAGTGGCTTGGTGTGACGTCCGAATCCGGAGCAGTTTTCCCATCATGGGTAGTTTTGCGCAAACAAGCCAACCTGAGAACCCATGGCTTGTAGTGAAGTTGTTTATGGTGGCTTGTTCTCAGGCTGGCTTAGTGTAACACCTGAACCCAGCAGGGCAATTTTTTCAAGGGTTGTTGGAATGGCTAGAGCAGGGCTCTCCAACCTTGGGTCCCCAGATGTTGCTGGCCTACAGCTCCCAGCATACCCAGCCTGCATGGCTAATGGCAAGGGATTCTGGGAGCTGTAGTCCAGCAACATCTGGGGACCCAAGGTTGGAGAGCCCTTGGCTAGAGAGTCAGCTAGCAATAGCAGCAAAAATCCCTGCTGCTCCTTGCAATTTTGCTAGTGACGCTGTCATTTCTCCCTCTCAGTCTCAGGACAGATTGGGGGGGGGGGGGAGGAATCATGAAAGGACACCAGAGAGTGTCCCAAATGTGTTTGCAAGTTCTTTGATCTTTAAAAATGATTTTCTGACTGCTGCTAGGAATTTTGCACAATTTCCCTTCCATTTTAAACTCCCCCTCCAGCTCTACACCTCCGCCATGAACTTTGCGTAATTTTTGCGATCCTACTCACATTCCACTGTAACCCTTATGTACATCTGACACCTAGCAACAGTGGTTTCCATTGGTTTCACTTGAAGTGGCTGGTTTCAATTGAAGCGGCTTATTTTTGGCCTGGCTTTCCCATAGTTCTTGCCTCTGGTCCTTCAGTTTGGATTTTAAAATGGGGGTAAAGTCACTTGATGGGAACTTTTGCATGTTTAAAAACAGAGTGGGTTGCCATCTTGGCAAGCCCTCTTCAGAGGGACCTCCCAGTTTCAATACATTTGGGGAACATGCTCAGTCTATTTAATAAATGCCTCAGAATTTCAAATGTTTTCCTAGTTTCTCAAGAGTAGGCAAAAAAACTATTTTGAAGAGAATGTTGTCAGTTTTTAAGCATGGCATCTTTCAAAATATTCTGTAAAAGTACTGAACTACAGAAAAACAAGGGGACACACAGAATATACCTCCAAAGCAAATACTGCAATGCTTCACCATGAATAAGTGTTATTTTAGTGCTTCTAATAGCATGCCACTTGGGATACCTTTCATATCTGTCCACAGTAAATTAATCAGGAGCACTGGTCACACTTGCATCCAAAGATTTAACCACTGAATAACACACTGGCACTCTGGAGAATATTTACTAATCAGGAGAAAAAGACCGTAGAAGCGCAAGAGTTCTCTCCTCATATGTTCTATACAAACAAATCACACTCAATGAGAAAATATCAAGTTTCTGCACAGTATTGCCGAAACATCATCTTGAAAGCAAGTACAAGACAAGGAGACAGAGTCATTACTGCACACAAAATTTGCAAGAGCTCTGTTTCGCTCATTATCTGAAGCCCAGTCAACAGAGCTTGTCTAAAGGAAGTGGGAGAGAATTATGAGGAATTCAGAGAGTCCTGTTTTCAGATGCTACAACAACAAATAATTTAACCAAGTCATTTCACATCTGTGTTTGCTTCTCTTTGTATGAAATTATTCTAAAATTCCCAGCAAAACAAGGAGCATCTATTAAATGCTGTGAACAGTATATAAAGGGATCTAGAGCAGTTTCATCTATTAAGTAGTACACACACTCTTTAAGTTCAGATTAGGAAAGGCACATTGCTATTATATACGTAATCACTCATCTGTCTCTAGTTTCTCCCAGTACTGCTAAACAATTAGAGCAAAAAGACTTCAACATCAGACAAACTGGTAGAGCTTATAGTTAAAAACAAAAACAAACACTGTACTAATAAATGTGACATATTAAGCAAATCAATGGACATGTCTACATGCAACGATAACCCAGAATTCCAGAGAATTCTGGCTTACTCTTCACAAGCTGCATGCTTGTGCACACAGCCTGTTCACTCCAACTTGGCTCCTCACATCAACGGGAGGAGCTAACCAGTGTTCTCCAACCTTGGGTCCCCAGATGTTTTTGGCTGACAACTCCCAGCATGCCCCAGCCAGCTATGCTATGCTGGCTGGGGCATGCTGGGAGTTGTAGGCCAAAAACATCTGGGGACCCAAGGTTGGAGAACACTGAGCTAAACTAATCTGGAACGGAAAGTTTAGCATGTGATCTAAACCGTGGCTCCTAGCTTGTTGCTCCGAAACAAGCCAAGGGTCGTAAACCAATAACAAACCATAGTTTGCAATTCTGGCTTATAAGGGGTGCAACAAGCCAGGGCCCCCAGTTTGTACAACATGCTAGGCTTTCAGTGGGTATGATACTTCTCCACACAAACACACCTCCTGAAAAGATATCCTCATAACAAATCCCCATTCTCCCTGACCCCACAAGTGCATGAGCAGGCATGACATCAGGCCATTACAAAGAAAGGGATGCCGGCGCACAGCTCCCACTTCCAGGAGTATGGGAGGTATGTGTTCAGGCCTCCTATGCCCCATAGCAGTCTGTTGTCTGCACATATATGGGGTGGGAGGAGAAAGAGAAACAATGCTAGTATATGGGGATCTTTCTTTGCAAGGGCAAAATGCCAACATGGGGAAGACTCACACAATCTATAAAGAGAAGTTATGCCCCACACAGCAGAATGTGAGGGTATCAATTCAGTACGTGAATTTTCAAATTGAAGCAAGATATAATACAACCCTGATTAACTTCCATGTTATTGAAAGTGGGTATCCCTTGAAACCTATTAAGTGAAATTTGAAAACTTTCAATAATTCAGCAGTCAATGTTACTTATTTAATATCTCCCACCACATCTGGATAATTAACCGCATTGTAAAATGCATCAGAGTCAGAGAAATATTTGCAAAAAGCATATTTACATGAGAAATACCGTACCTTCGTTATCAATCCACTTAAGGGTAATTGGTTGTTCTGGTTGTAAATCGCACATCTCTCTCACTTCATCACAAAGTTCATCATAGTTCATGGATGCACCCAGATTTGTGATGAGGATATCCCTGAAAGAGATGAATTTATAGATTCAGTTTCTACAATTATTCCCTTCAAACCACATGGCATTTGCAAAGACAGGCTGACTCAATGAGCATCCCTAGTGACTTCACATTTCAGGATCTCACAAATAGCTTTTATAACCAACCATGACACTTGCTGCACAGGTAAGTAAGTATAAGCAAATAATGCTAGGGCTGAGAGGATAGCTGAACTGTCTCACAAAATCCAACTGGACTATTTTGTTTATTAGGCCTGTGAGAAATGGTTAGAGCAAGTCTCACAAGTTTCCCTACTAATTTTGCTTCCTTTTGAATCTTATTGCAATGAAGAAGTCCCCCCTGTTTTATTCATCCCCCTGCCAAAATAGCTATGAACCAGTTCACACACTAACAGAACATATAGGTTTTAAATGCATTGGGGCATAGGAGTAAGTTTATTTATCTATCATTATTTATTTACAGTCTTTGTATACCGCTCAATATCTAAGTAGATTCCGGAGTGCTGAACAATAAAAAGATAAAAATAGATAAAAGCAATATATTGGAAACAAGGTATCATTAAAATGGTGGTTGGACAGCAGAGAAGGCTTCCCAGAACAAGGAGGTCTTCAGCAGGTGCCGAAAGTAACACAATGTCAGAGACTGCATGACCTCTAGAGGCGAGGAGTATTACAGAAATGGAGCCGCCACACTGAAGGCTCTTCTCAGGGTGGGCTCCAATTGGGCCAAAAGGTCCATGAGGAACCACCAGGAGCATGCCATCTGATGACCTCGGTGACCGGGCAGGTTGGCAAGGGAGGAGGCGCTCTCTCGGGTATCCTGTTCCCAAGTTGTTTAGGGTTTTATACACTAGTACCAAAACCTTAAACCTGGCAGGTAGCGAATAAGTAGCCAGTGCAGTTCCTTCAACACAGGAAATGCATTCTGAAAGGGGGCAGCTACTAAGAACAGCCAAGCTGCTGCATTCTACACTAGCTCCAACTTCCAGACCAGCCTTACGGGCAGCCCCAAATAAAGTGCATTGCAGTAATCCAGTCTTCAAGTTATTAGCATGTGTACCACTGTGGCCAAGCTATCCCTGTCCAGGTGAGACTGTAGCTGGCAAACCAGTCGAAGCTGGTAAAAAGCAATCCAAGCTGCCGCAGTCACTTGGGACTCCAGCAACAATGATGGGTCTAGGAGTACCCTCAGACTACGAACCTGATCTTTTAAAGGGTGTGCAACCCCATCCAGAACAGGCAATGAGCCTATCTCCCAGACTTGGGAACCACTCACCCACAGGGTTTCTGTCTTGCCAGGATTCAGCCTCAGTTTATTGGTTCTCATCCAGCCCATCGCTGAGTTCAGCCACTGATCTGGGACATGCACAGGCTCTCCTGATTCAGTTGCCACAGGGAGAGAGAGCTGTGTGTCATCAGCATACTGATGGCACTTGGCTCCAAATCCCCTAATGACCACTCCCAGCAGCTTCATATAGATATTAAACAGCATTAGGGACAAGATGGTACCCTGCGGAACCCCAAAGCGCAATTGCCAAGGATCCGAGGAATAGTCACCCAATGTTACTCTCTGAAATCGAACCTGTTAGGACCAGAACCACTGTAACACAATGCCTACAATGCCGAACCCATGGAGTCGATCTAGGAGGGGACCAGGGCCCCATTCGCTAGGGAGAGTGTTAGCCCACTCTGGACCACCCGAAAGAGCTCCGCTGGATGGCTACTCAAGGACACAATCGAGGCAGCAAAGTAACGCTTCTTTGCTGCTCGCACTGCCGCACAATAGACACGATTATGTGCTCTAGAGCGTGCTCGGTCTTCTTCGCTTCGAGTCTGGAGCCATTTGCACTCTAGCCAACATCTAGCCTGTTTCACCAACCGCAGCTCCCCAGTGTAACAAGGAGCAGAGCGGGTTCTAGAGAGCCGGAGAGGGCACTCGAGAGCGATCACCAGCTCTATCCACTGGAAAAATCCCCAAGAGCATTCAGAAATCCTTTGGATTCCATCAGTCTCCTGAGGCGGACCATCCAAATGGGGCCCCCACCCCTGCGGGAGGGGAACCACCCCATAATGACCGAGCCCCATGCTGCACCTGGCCACTACATTGGAGGACACAGATGACACTTGCATCTTTCTGCGAAGAAAGCCATCATTAGGGAAATCATCCCAAAGCCATCGCTAAGAAAGGTATTGTTAGATAAATCATCCTAACACCATCTTCAGCTGACTTGGAAGACATCAGGAAGAGAGGCCAATTCAATGGGCCACATAAAAGCATCTCTTACAAACATGGAGAAGGTGGATGATGCACTGAGTGCAAACCTGAAGCTTCAAAACTGCTGTGAAAAGCAATCTTGGCTCTCCAGTTGTTTTGATAGGTTTGTTTCATCCAAGTTTATGGGTGGAATGACTTTAGAGATTTAAGACAGCCACAAGGACTTCCACTTAGGTACTTAACAAGGCAAAATCCTGCTTTTGGAAGGAACAAGGGCCATAAGAATTATTCCTAGAACAAGACATTCTCTTGTTCTAGGAGAGTGAAACCTTGTCCTGTCACATTGGTGCACCCTCCTAGGAAGATGCATGGCTATGTTGGCAGCTGCTGCCAGCATGGGAGGAATAGCATCTAGACATCTAGTTCTGAAAAAAGTGGAATGTGCCTTGGTAAGGCAATAACCAGAAGTAGCCTTAGCCATGTCACGAAGTCTACATGACCAGTTTCTCCTTCTATGACAAGGTAGGATGGGGACTTAGAACCAGGGTGATTCACCACATGGGTCCTCAGAAAATATAGTCATCGTTCCAGAAAATGAGCTGGCATTTGATGGTGGCTGTTCTCCAGAGGAATTGATGTAGGTGATAGGCTGAAGATGTCACTAGCTGGCTTCTACATCAAGCAGAAGAGTAAAGGAATACTTGCAGCATAGGGACACACAGTCAGTAGTCTAGGTCATAGTCTCTCAAGCCCTTCCATATCAGCCTGGTATGAAGGAAGAAAGACTCTGGGGGGGAAAGGGAAGGCCAGAGTCTGTCACAAACTGACTTCTTGTATTTACTTATTGACTTTTTCTAGGATTTTGTTTTGTAGACCAGAAGATCTCCGATAAAACCATGCCTCTTTGTCTTGAACACAACGACAGACTAGAGATTGGTGGATGGCTCCCACTGTTCAAGTAGTAGCTTTTTCAACCCTGCCTCCCCAGTCCAAAGAGCAGGATGGGACCTAACCCAGCTAGGAATGTTCTGTCCATGAGGAGAGAAAACCAGCATTTACCAAGACCATCATCTGGACCCATGTGGTGAATCATCCAGAATTGTGATGAAATTAAGTTCTTAGCTACACAGATTGGTTTAGTTCCTGTGCATGTAAATCAACTCCATTGGGTACACCCAGGGTATGCAACAGAACAAGGCAGAAGAGCACATTGGTGAGCAAGCTGGGTGCCTATGTAGCAGATATGGAGCGTTGAACTCAACCATTTTCTGGCTATACATATTGTTTTAAAAAACTTTTCTATGCTTTCATTACACACACACACACACACACACACACACACACACAGAGAGAGAGAGAGAGAGAGAGAGAGAGAGAGAGAGAGAAGCCAGTTAAACCCTAGAGCGAATACCTACATCATCATTGCTTTCCAGGATTCAGGTAACCTTAGACAAGTGGTTACTGACATTAAACTCCATTGGAAAAATGTTGCTCTTTACTCAATTTTTAGGTCTGACCTCACCATGAAGTACAGCATTTGGAAGATTAAGCATGTACTCTTAGTTAAAGCATTTCTCACATTCCTCAGCATTTTAGTCAACAGAGTTTAAGAGTTCAAAAACCTGTACACAACCAAACCAAATCAAGCAATCCTTTACATAAAGGAAGATTACGTAAGTGTGACCTACACTTCAGTTATCCAGCATGATCTCTTATGTTACTTTGAGCACCATCACACCCAAGGTATACAAATATACACCCTCCCAAGCTCCCATGGAGACACACTAACAATCATAAATGGTACAGCTCCCACATGCTTATATTACTGGCTATTAGTTTAAACATAGTATCAAAGGTGTACTGAACCACAAACAGACAACTTAAATTATTTAGCACCTTCCTGAATAATTCTTGACACTAATTTTGTTGCTTGATATCCGTATCTTCTTGCAGTTTGACATATCTGATCATACAGAAACAGAAATCCACTGCACACACTGGCATTCTGTCATGCTACATTTTATACCACCATTTGACAAACTTGTTCCTTGAGCAATCCTTCATGTATGATCAATAAAGCCAAACTGAGAAATTAGGGATCATACATTGCAGATGTCCTCAGTGGGAAAGGGGTAAGGCTGACAATGGTAGACAATGCATACACTCTTGTTGTGTGAGGTTTTACACTGAACCCATTTTACAGGAGGCTAAGAGAAAAGTTGCCTGGAGTCAAGAACTGGATCACTACTTTAAACAATGAAAACGAAGTAATTTCTCACACTGGGACATTTGGAATGACTTGATATTGTAATTAAAATATGCCACAAAGATTTAAAAAATGCTGTATGGACTAAGCTTGTCAACAACCATCAAAAAACTTAGGTCATTGCATAGCCTGATTGACAATTCAGTCAATCCTAATCACGCTGGTTTAGGAAAATGAACAAGTGTTCCTAAGGGAATTTTCATATGCAAGTTTTACTGTGCAATTCTAACATACTCAGAAGTAAATTCCATGGAGTTTAATGGGACCGACTCTGAAGCTAGTGACACGTGCATAGGATTCCAGCCTTAAATAGTTTTTGCTGTTAATGCAGGTATACATAATGCATTGGCTAGAATGTATATTCTGTTTTGAAACCGCGCTATCATTTCTATACCACATTAAGAACGTTCACGTGGCACAAATAATGTGAACAAGCGGCTCCAACATTCTTTT
The DNA here is from genome assembly GCA_021292165.1 of Shinisaurus crocodilurus. Taxonomy (NCBI): domain Eukaryota; kingdom Metazoa; phylum Chordata; class Lepidosauria; order Squamata; family Shinisauridae; genus Shinisaurus; species Shinisaurus crocodilurus. The sequence goes on along the minus strand of CM037886.1, from coordinate 26,139,865 downwards.
AATGTGAGAGTTTATTTATTTATTATTATATTTATGAATCGCCCATCTGGCCAGACATCCAGCCACTCTGAGTGATGTACAATCCAATAAAATACAAGGGTGGGGGGAACACACACACACACACACACACACACACACTATAAAACACAATTAAAAACAGTACAAAACTTAAAAATCCTAACCCACCCCATATTCCCGCCTGAAAAGCCACGTTTTTAATGCACGGTGGAAGCTAATCAAGGAAGGGGCATGGCGGAGGTCACTGGGGAGAGAGTTCCATAAATTGGGGGCTACTACAGAAAAGGCCCTCCTCCTAGTCCCCACCAGCCTGGTTTCTCTGGCTGATGGGACAGGGAGAAGGCCGTCCGTGGCAGATCTTGTTGAGCGGCCTACTTGATGTTGCTGGAGGCGCTCCTTGAGATAAACTGGCCCGGAGCCATGTCATAATCGTACATACATAGGATGAGGTGCACCAAAAGCTATCTGAGTGCAAAGTACAACATGGCATTAATCTGCTGCACCTTTACGTCAGGTTCAGAGGCAGATCTCACAGTACAAATCTTTTAGAAAAACAGTAGATATCCAGTCTTACACTGCACCGGCTCTTCTACCTACCCAGGTAAAAGGGTGCTGTACCCTTTTCAGCCTAAGGGCTGAATTCCACTTCAGAGAAGCTTTCGGGCGTGGGGTGCATTCCAGTGGTGGGCAGGGCCCAAGGCAAAAGGGCAAGGCCAAAATACAAAAAAAAAAACAACACCCACCAACATGTCTTATCTTAAAGCTCTTATTGTTGGTAACTAAGCCTTAGGAGAGGAATTTCAATCTTTTAGAATGGGGGAAAACCTAACAAAAGGCTGGAAAACCACCAAACGATCAGTGGTTAGGGGAAAAGGGGCATGGGCATATAGAGAACCCCAGTGGGCCGGATTGGAACCCTGAGGTTCTGCACCCCTGCTCTAGAATAATCTAGTAACAGTTAACGATGTTGAGAAATGAATTAACTTACTCATCCAGCTTCCCCCCCCTTTTTTACTTTTTATTATTCCAAGTTTGTAAAGATACAGCTTAACATAAAACAAGATATTTTCAGGACACAAGAAATTGCACCGTCAGAAGTAGTTTATAGAACGTCTATACAAAATTTATGTTGAGTGTCAGGTGGACTACACATTGCTGTTTTCTTATTGATATATGATATGAATGGGAACCACACCGTTATAAACATGACCCTAGTTTCAAGTCCTTTTGACACTCAGTTTGTGTCAATTTCTCTGAGTGCGCCATTGACCATATTCTATCCATCCACAATCTTTCTGATAGTCTGTCACTTGTTTTCCAGTAGACTGCCACTTCCAAGCAAGTAGCTGCCAGTAGGAGCCATATCAAGTCCTTATATGTAAAATGCTCCTTCTCACCAATAAAAACAGACAAAAGAAAGCTCCACATTAAGAATCCGAAGTATTTTCCACTACTCCTCCATCTTGACCTCTCTAGATTCTATATGACTTGTACCCCTCTCTGAATTTCTTCAAATTGGCTTCATTCAAGAGAGCAAAACACACACATTTTGCACCAAACCACCATGCAAATAGGATTAGCATTTTCTCCCAAATTCCACAATGCTACCACAGGCTTTGGGAGCTGATAACAGCATATGTAAACAAAAGAAAATCCAATTATCAGTACAAAAATGTAATGTGGATAAAATACAAGGCCTGAAAGAAATGCAGAGCAAAATGCAGTGCAAAAAAACCCCTTAATATCACTTACCCATTATAATGAGTTTTTACTCTGATGAAATCTCTCTTCATATTCATTTTTGAGCCCATTCTGCTAGGCATGGTACTGACACAGTAGTCAATGTCAAAGATATGTCCTGGGTTTATAGACTTGTCTTCCAAATCATTCAGGAGAGATGGGGAGTTGTAATACAGGAGCAGGTAAAGTTTCCACACTGTTTCTTCCAAAGTAATACTGCATCAGCCTGCATGCAAACAAAAAAGGTATAAATGAACAAAGCAAACAAATAATTGGCAAATAGAACAGATACTTTGCTAAACTAGTGCAAACAATAAACAGAAGCACAAGAAGTCAATGGGGTGATTAATCTTCATATTTTTCCAGTATTCTAATTTTCTTGTTACAGAAGCGCTAAATTTTCATGAAAGCTGCTTACACTCACCTACTGCATATAAAAATCAATATTCTGAAATGTAGGGCAACTCATTTTAAACAAGCCAAAATCAATGTAAAGCTTATTCTAGAATAAAAATTGTATCAGAGAGAAAATCAGGTAAGATTTGGGCACTAGTAACATTAGTTACTAATTAGTTACTAACATAAGTTAGCGCTGCTTGCAGAACTGAATCTTAACTCTTTGCAAACAAATTTGCTGACCTGATTTCTGACACCTTCACTTCCAAGCACTATTGCTAAACGTCTTACAAAATGCATGGGTGGGGCGGGGAATAACTTGTGCTTTATCTTTCTTCTCTTCCAAGTCTGCAAACAACGTTGACATGCTATCACAAAACCATTTGCTTCCCTCTGTTATGAAAAGGGAAATTATGAAGAATATATCCAGATTACATAAAGTAGACGAATGTGTGCTAAGGGACTGGGGAGTCCAGCCTACTTGCTCAGAGTGGGAAGTGGCAAAATTGCACATCGCGTTTTCTCCCTACTTCCATCACTTTCTATGAACTCAAAGCGCAATAGAAAGGCAGAAGATCCATCAAAGTGTACAATGTCCTTCTTAACTTTCCCTCTAGCATTTAAGTTATATATGCAAGTTTAGCCTTTCCCCTGTGGATCAGGTTTAGACAGTGTATTAATGTTGCTACTACACACAACTGGATCACAATTGCAGCTCTGAAAGTGTCCCTCCTTCCATTTATAAGCCCTGATAGAGCATGCTATACGTGTAAAGGTGTTTGGGCAGAGGGTGGGAATTCACTTTTCAGAGAAAAGAATATGCTGCAAAATCATCTCTGCGCTGGTGTTAGCAAATATTCTGGGAAGTCATACACTCCATTCAGGAAACAGAACTCCTTAGGTACAGTTTCACCCCCCACTCTCCCTGAGATAAAAGTACACTTAGGGGTGTGTGCAGAAAACTTTAGTTTCTTTCTGCCACATCATAGCCAAAGCTATAAAGCACCACACCATTTTTTTAAAAGTTCCTACATTTAGATAGAGCTAAAACTCGTCTTATTTAAAAGGTCCTTATTTCAATCATCACAACTCTCACAATCGTAGACTTCAAGAAACATCTCAAATTCACAAGACATGCCTTAAAAGTTGTGAGCTGTCAACCAAGCACAGCGGTGAACGTTCCCTGCCAACATAAAGTCATAGAACCTCACATTCCATAGGGGACGCTAAGCCCCATTCCCAACTGTCAAACCTCACACCGACCTGCTGCTTCTGCGGATATGACACCCATCCAACATATAAAGAGGCAGACTCCATCAGCAGTTTTTCCAGGACAAATATCTCCACAAAAACCTCTCCCCTCGCACCCTTGGGCTTTTTTTGTTTTCCTTAACTCCTTTTCCCTTTGTAAGGTACCTGAGAGGACCAGTTTTTCCGGGAATTCCCTCCCCCTCAAAAATACGCTGTCCTTTTTCTGGACTTCCCCAAATGTAATTCTATGCATGTTTATACAAGAAATAAGTCCAACTGTGTTCAATAGGTCTTACTCTTAGGTAAGTTTGCATAGGATTGCTGGTGCCTAAGACCCCTTCCAATTTTCTACATGCCTGTCCTACAGCTCATTCCAATGGACACACACACACACACATTCATTCATCACACACCTGTGTTCCCTTCACATTACCTCCAACGGAAAGTCAAATTGCCCCCTAAATACCCTGCTCTTCACCACCCTGTTTACCAGCATCCACTCCCAGAATCTCCCCCACTTGTCCCCACAGATGCATACCTTCATAAAAAGTCCCCCCTCCCCCTTTATCAACTTACTCAAGCAACAGAAACAATTGCCTATCCTTTCCAATTACTCTACCTCCATTTCCTCTGTTTTCTAAATTGTAATCCCCATGGGACAGGGACGTCTCTCATGCTTTCTAAAGAGCCAGGTACATGGATAGCACTATATAAATATCATAGTAAATCCTGGCAACTCACGCTCTCTCAATCCTGTCCCTTGGCTCCCCACTACCTTAGACCTACTCCTCCGAGTAATATGTGGTGAATGTCCCCCTGCCCCAACACAAACATCTTCCCAATTCCTTCTCCCTCCACCCCATCAACATATCCCGCGTCTAGATTTTCAGCCCCTTGAGGCAGGGATCCGCCATCCCATTCTTCGTAAGTTCCACGTAAATAGAAATAATAATAAAGATAACAGGAACAACTCCTCTCACTCTCTCCCAGTCCTATCCCTTGACTCCCTGCCACCTTAAACTCCCTCAATTAGAGCGTGTTTGTGTGGGTCCTTCCTCTGATACAAAATTCCGCTCAACTCCTCCTTTTCACACACACATCCCCGCAAAAGATTGCCCCATGTACCTATTTTTTCAGATTGCAAGTTCCTCGGGGCAGGGACCTGTCTTTCCATTCTTTGTCAAGCTCCATGCAAACAGAAGGCACTATAGTAAATAATGATGATGATGATAATAATAATAATAAAAAATATGAAAGCAAGAAATATTAACCATATGCAATGAGAAATAACAATAATATATACTAGGGTATTCTCACCCTCGCTCACAATTCTTTGCTCCCTGCCACCATAAACTCCTTTAAGTAGTGCGTGTGTGTGGGGGGGGGGGGGTGCGTGTCTTCTTTTGACACAAAACCCGTCTTCCCCTCCCAATCCAAAAATCTCCCGACTCTAATTATCCCCCACCCCAGAACGACTTGCCTCCTCAGAATGGGCTCACCTTCCCTGCCTGCCCGCCCACCCCTCAGTGTCAAGCCCACTTTTAAAGAGCATCGGCCTCTTCCCCAGGTTCTTTTCCTCCCCCACCCCCAAACTTTTAAGGGGAGGAGGGTCGACCCGCGCTCTTCCTCTTGCTCTTCCTCCTCCGTCCCCCCTCAGGTCTGACTCTTCTCGCCCCTCTTTCCCCACCCCGCGGAAGTTTTGCTCCAACTTCCGAAGAGAAGGGAAAGGGAGGCGGGGAGGAGCGCGCGGGGTGGGGGGGGGGGTTCAGAGTCCTTCGCCCGCCCCTTCCTGAGGCGATCTACGCGACCCGCCGACACTCCTCCCCCCCCAACATGGCGGACTCTCCGGCGAGCGAGGGATTTATTTCTCTCTCCACCTCCCCCTCATTGGCTGCGCCCACACCCCTGCAGCCAATGAGATCGCTTCCCAGCGGGCCCCCCCTCCTCCTCCTCCTCCCGCACCTACCGACCTATGGCAAACCAGCGCCGGGAGGCCTCACCTGGAGCCCATCCCCGCCCCGCCCCCAGAGGCCCACGAAGAGCCAATGGCGCGCCGGCCTGGGTCGTTACCTGGCGAAAAGGGACGTCAGCGGGGAGGTGGTGGGCAAGGGGGAGGGGCTTAGGGAGCTAATGGAAGGGGGGAAGGAGAGGGAAGGAGAAACACCTGCAGCCAATAGGGAAGGGAGGGGCGGGGCCAGCGGCTAATCTGCCTGGCAACAAGAAGGGCAGGGCGGTTTTAAAGAGACGAGTCGGACGGGGGGGCTGAGTTCAAATCCCCCATTCACCTATAGAGGTGGCTTTGGGCCAGTCACCCACTCCTAACCTAACCCAGAGAGGTGTTGGCCCACTAGGGCTGGAGCCCCGAATCTTTCATTTGGAGCCCCGAATCTTTGGAGGCTTTTGTGTGTGGCAAGGGTCAAGGATTTTGTGTGTAAAAAAAAAAAACCAACATTGCAAGGTAGAATCAAACAGGCACTGTTTTGTCACCTGAAAGTGATTAGGAGACATCTAACGGCTATCTACCCACATTGCAAGTCAGAGCTCTTGAGGCGAGAAGAAAAGAACAAGGATCTAGCATGTGCTAACCTCAGTCTAGGAAACTAAATGGGATATTAAATTTGATGGGTTGTGCATTCAGTATAAAGCTCAAACAAAAAGAAGTAATGGATAAGGAGCTCCACTGACACACAGGAGTCACCAGCTTCCCATTAGGACAGGACTGCCATATGTGAATAAACACAGTCAATGGAGATGTCACAGCATCCACTGAGCTCAGGGTATGGGTTACTCTACTTTATCCTCATAATAACCCTGTGAGGTAGGCTAGGCTCAGGCAGTGACTTGACCATGCTCACCCAATGAACTTTGTGGCTGTCAGGGATGTGTACTCAAGTCTCTCCAACACTACACCACCCTTTGACAGCTCACTATTCTATGGCTGTCAGCTAATCCTAAAAAATTGTGGATTATGCTATGCATCGTTGCTTTTGGGGGCGTGTGTGTTTATAGTGGGTCTACACAACTGGCTGCCTTTTTCTACTCTCCTTGGGGGTGGCGGCTATGGGGGCTATTGTGATGAGTTTCTGCACGAAGAAAGATTCAACTGCCAGTCCATTCAGCATTTATTTATTTATTTATATTTATACCCCACCTTTTTTCCTGCAAGGAACCCAAGACGGCTTACATAATCCTCCTTCTCTCCATTTTATCCTCACAAAAACCCTGTTTGTACATGGAATGGGAGGGGGATGCCATCTTGTTCTTTGTCCCAGGCAGCAAAATGGACAACTTTGATGGCTTTCCATCCCTAACGTTATTTAGATTTTGCCTTAAAAAAAAAAGAAGATTTTCCAACTAGCTCTTCTTTTGGGGCACATTTTCAATTAAAAAACAAGAACCTTGTCAAAATACTCATTTTCAGAAGTAGGCTAGCTTTCCTATCCACAAAAGAGTGAAATTTAGTCCAGTTCCTAAAGTCCATTACCATGTAATTATTTGCAGGATGTAATTATTAGTACGTAATTTGTAGTATGTAATTAGTATGTAATTATTTAGATACAAGTCTTCCATGTTACAAATATCCTAAGACAGGTTGTTCAGACCAGTTTACTGTATACTGGTAAAATTTAATACAGTAATACCTTGGATTGCAAGTAACTTGGTTTGAGAGCGTTTTGCAAGACAAGCAAATTTTTAAATATTTATTTTAAACAATTGACTTGATATACAAGCGACGTCTTGCAATACAAGTACTGTAGTATGGCTTAAATTAAAAATCTCTGTACAAATTTTTTTGGGGGGAATTTCGTTTTGATATAAGAGTGTTTTTGGATTACAAGCACGTTTCTGGAACAAATTATGCTCTCAATCCAAGGCATGACTGTACTTGGTTTTTAGCATTCTATTTATTATTAATAAGCAGCAATTCAATTTTTTTTGGTACAACTGACCTCCAGAAAATGTCCCATTCCCATATTGATACATTCTAATACTGTAACATTTTGCTACATTTCTTAAGGAACAAGACCCAGGCACTCTTGCCAGCAGATGTCACAACAATTTTCCTGGGATTTGCAGCTCTGCATTTATTTTCCCAAGCAAATTATTTCTAAGCAAGTAAAAAACCCAGAAGAATTTACAATGCCTATACTGCTTATGTGGTGCAAACATTAAAGCAGGAGTCTTAAAATAACATACAATTTCTGGTCTTTTGGAGCATAGACGAAACTGGAAGTGCCTTACTCTTCTTTGAAACTGGACATTTTAAAATCCTACGATAACATTCTCCTATTTACACAAGAGCAGGTTACAGATAATTAGTGTACCTCGCAATCATATCCCAACATCATAAAATATCGTCCTACCCACTTGTCTTTTATGAGGTGTTTTGCTGCACTTGCAGAAGGTGGTTAGACATTTCTCAACATTTACATTCATTTAAAAATCCACACTGGAATTATTCAAGGTTTGGTTTGAACTGATCCTGCTAACAGCAGTGCTTCTCAAATAGTGGGGCGGGCCCCCCAGGGGGGGCGCGAGGCTCCTTACAGGGGGGCTCGTATTGACCATCAGTTAAAAGTTTTTTTATTTGGGTTTTTCCTTTAAATCCTGTGCTCCTTTAAATCTTTTCTGCTACAGTTAATAAAGCTATTCTTTGTTGTAAATTGATCCACATTTCTTTCTTTTTTTATTCTCTTATACGTTAATAAGGATACAGTGTTATGCAGAGGTGTACTTATAACAATTTTATAGACAAATGATACTATTTACAGTCGCGCGGGGGGCGCGAAATGTTTTCTTCTTCCTAGGGGGGGCATGACAGAAAATAATTGAGAAGCACTGTGCTACAGGGTCTTGGCTTCCCATTTATTATTTATTTAGAGATCATCCCCTCGATTTTTGAGGTTCAGGCTGAGCGCCGCTAGTTACGTAGCCAAAACAAAACATTCCTATCTTTTCAGCACCAGGTTAAGACTTTCCTCTTCTCCCAAGCATCTGGCAACGTATGATGAGGTTTTAATCAGGTCTTGAATTTTTCTTGTGGTTGATTGTTCAAAATTGTTTTTAGATATATGTGTGTCTGTGTACTGTCTGTCTATATGTTTGTATGTATATGGTTTTTATACTGTATTTTTAAAGGTTTTAATCTTTGTATAAACGGCCCAGAGAGCTTCGGCTGTTGGGCAGTATAGAAATGTAATTAAAAAATGAAAACGGCACCACCCATGTACAATAGGAGGTATCAGCAAGCTTCAGTGAGCCCAACGGTTTGAAGAACTACAAACAATTTTAAGGGGGGGGGAACTAAAGGGGGGGGATCCCAGATACATCACAGTGAGGTATGAGCATGCTCATTGGCCATGGAATGTTGGCTGACTGTTGCAGGGGCGGGGCGGGAAGTGCCTGACTGACAGCCGCACTCTGCACTGCAACATTTTGTTGCAGATCCTATACTGCAGCTGTAGATTCCTAGACTGCATTGGTCTTCAGATGCTAGACTGGGATAGCGATGTTAATTGTGCTTTCCTTTCCTGGGTTGGGACCCGTTTCTGCATCACAGCCTGACCTCAGCTGGGTCACACGAGCTGCACTACCACCAAAATATATGATTTTTTTTAAAATTGAGAATTGGATCCCCAAATGCATGTTTGGACTAAAGGTGGGTCCCACATCTGAAAAGGAAGGCGGCTGCTATACTGCCTTCCAACGTCAGTTTCCCAGGGTGATTTTATGTAGTAGCAATTAATACAAAACAAAATAGAAAAATAAACATCATCATTAATAATTAAAAAACCAACTGAAAGCATTATCATAACTAAATTAATAATTTAAATACATGGGAGAATAAAAGCAGGTTTGTTTTTCTTACCTGGCATCAAAAAGATAACAACCTCAGTGCCAGGCAAGACTTCTTGGGAATCGGGTTCCAGAGATGGGACACTACAGCCAAAAATGTCTACCTAGTTTGCGACCCATTTAACCTCCAATTATGGGTGTACTCCTTACAGCAGGGTAGTTAAAACTTAGGGCCACAGGCCACATCTGGCCATGCCCCTTTTTTCTGGCCTGCATGGGGGCCCACATCTGGCCATGGCCCTCAGGAGCGGGGGGCTTAAACCCCTGACCAATCTCAGTGGGGAATCTCAACCCCTCTGCCACCCCCTTTTGTAGGATCCCTACTTACCATAACTAGCAAGCTGCTCCTTCATAATGCATCCAATTCCAGAGAGCTACCTATGTCTTAAACGTTCTGTGTCTTAAAAGCGCAGAAATAACCCTGTGGCACCTTAAAATGTTCAGATTTATCGTACTATATAAGCTATACAAAGGGCGGGTGGGTATTGCTTTGGGTCAGCCAAACACAATACTGTATGTATGTTCCCCCTCACAGTATATTTTCATTCTTCCAGCAGAGGGCAAGAGAGTCCTAAGGATCTGTTTAGGAAAAAAAAGCATATCAGCACATTGTAGAATTTATTTCCTTGTGTTTTAGGAGTTCAGAGATTATGAGAAATGTAAGAAAGAAAGAGAGAAAGAAAGAAAGAAAGATGTGAGAGGCACATTGGGGGTGGGAGGGATTCATAGCACTATTACTTAGCAATGCATGCAGGTGTGTATTGCACTACAAATACTAGGTTCATAGATTTCATAGATCATAGAGTTGGAAGGAGCCTACAAGGCCATCGAGTCCAACCCCCTGCTCAATGCAGGAAACTAGAGGAGGGGTCTCCCATCCAAGTCATAACCAGGCCTGACCCTGCTTAGCTTTCCACACTCAGACAAGCTGAGCCACCTTAGCAGAGACAGAGTTGTGGGTTTAGTTTTATTGCCCTAGTGAGAATATATTCTCCTGCTGTGGGACGGTGCCGTGGTGCCAATTTGCCCCATTGTTACGGTAAACAAAACAAAACGGAAAAGGACAGGATAAAACAAGGGCTGGATCTGAACCCAGCACTTGATGCCAAACTTGTAGGTGTGATCAACCAGGAATTTTCTCCTTTCAAGCACAATAATCAGAGACACTAAAACGAATGGCAAAGAATGGCCATTAAAATTCATTGGGTCATTCCAAATGACCACAGGAGCACACTGAATTTCCAAATGGCCATTGGAATGTTTTAAACCCAGCGTCATTGGTTGCTTATGCAGTCACTGGCCATTTGGAAGAAACCACCAGCACAGTTCAGACATAACACTAAACCATAGCTTAGTGTTACAGGAACGAACCTGCTTGGGCTTATTATTATTACATTTATATCTTGCCTTCCCCCCCCCCCCCCCGTTCAAGGAATCCAAGGCGGCTTCCATAGTCATCTCCTCTCCGGTTAGGGTTAGGTGCAAGCAGTCCCTTTTCCTCCGGCACATGCCAGAGGAGGAGATTGGAAGCATCCTCTTCCTAGTTTAAACTAACCACAGTTGGTCAGTTGCATCCAAACCAGGAACTGCATTTAGTTTAAACTATCGTTTATTGAAACAAGCCAAGGTCTGAAAAAGTTTGCTTTTTTATTTTGGTTGATCTGCTATATTTGGATGCAGTTTGCTGTTTTTAGAGCTGCTACTTTTTTTTAGCTTCTTTTGACATGTTTGTTATTTTGTGGAGTTGTTAATATTTTATTATAAGTTACCCTGACGATGCATTTGAAGGGCTGGCTATAAATCTGAATAGCGAACAAATAATAAATAGCTTAACTGCAGTTTGTCCTTTTCAAATGTAACCTTTCAGTTTGGAAGAGGGTGCTTCATCAGGACTCATCCTCTGGCATGTACCAGAGGAAGACAGGGTAGGATGGACCATCGTCAGCTCATTCCCATGATGGGCTTCAAGTTTTTCAGGCCTGCAACCCACCTTTAACCCAAGCCCACACATGCATTTGGAGACCCACTTCTTAATTTCTTACCATAAATTTATATGGTTGCACTGCTCCTGGCACAGCTGACCTTAGGTCAGGCTGTCATTCAATATAGCGGATCCCAACCCACCAATTGAAGACCCAGGTTAGAACATAAGAACATCAGAAGAGCCCTGGCTGGATCAGACCAAGGGTCCATCTAGTCCCGCATCCTGTTCACACAGTGGCCAACCAGCTGCCCACGGGAAACCCACAAGCAGGACAGGAGTGCAACAGCACCCTCCCGCCCATGTTCCCCAGCAACTGGAGTACATAGGCATATGTTATGGTTTAAGGTTACATCCAAAACAGGGTAACCACTTGTGAATCGCCCAAAAAAGAGGAAACGCCTCACCAAAAGCAAGGCATTATGATTTGCATAATATTTGCATGTGCTAATTTATACGTACATATACACGTTTAGAAATTATTGTTATAATTTTTATTATTAAATAGAAATACCGTACGTCTCACCATTGTGTAGAAGACTATGACCAGGAGACTTGTGTGCCTTCCTGTTCAGTCTGCTGTCCCGGTGCTAATTGTTGATAGGCAACAACAGTATTTATGGTTCTTTATCTTTTAAACCGGAATTGGACAGGGCAGCTGGCCACCTTACTGGGCCAATGCATTTCAATGGCCATCCTCTGTTATTCATTTTAGCACGCCCCCATGGGAAGTTTGCTGAAGCAGGATGTGGGAAGCTGAAGGCGGGGAGCAGAAAATCACAGGGAGCTGGGGTGATGCTAGGTACCAAAAAGATCCAGGGCTCAGGTCCACTGGGACAAACAAAAAATATATATTTTTAAAAAATGCACAAATTTGCATGTGCCAATTTACATATGTTTTAAAGTGTCTCTAAAGAGCCCTGTTGCCTAAGGACACCCTTGTTTGTAAAAAGGGATGTCTGGACAGGGGAGAGGAGGGCATTTGATTTCGGGGGGGGAACCTCAGGCAAAGAGATTTGGGGGGGCAGCAGGAGGTGAAGCACATGTGGGCCAAAAGCCAGCTCATCCAGGGGGATCAGATGCCACAGAGATCCTCAGGGTCCCTGCGCCTTTCTTTCAGCAAATGCCCCTAGACAGCAGAGCGGAAGGGTCAGATGGCCTCCCAGAGATTTGGGGCTCTAAATGAAAGATTCGGGGCTCCAGCCATAGTGGGCCGCCCCCTAACACCGCCTCTGACAGGGAAACTCCTCCCATTTTCTCTACCCACAATAGAGGAAGAAAATCTGCCTCCGCTTATTCTTATTTATTTCTTTAAGTTATTTATAGCCTACTTTTCAGGTAAAGCCTGCCAAAGCAGTTCACATATTCTTGTCACTCCTGGTGCCAAAGACATTAAGGATAAATCTTGGAAAATGGGGCAGCTTAATACCCTGTGAGTAATCATCCTGCCACACAGATAATTATATTGCTTTCACACACACACACATGCGCACACACACACACACCACTCAATCATTACACTGATTGACTATGACAGCAATCTGGAGGCCTGATCCAGGCTCAGTTTTTGCGAGGATGTCCCTGGGCAGAGATGAAAAGACCTACATTTATTAAAATAGGCCAGGCCAGTCTTCTTTCTTTTTACTCTTCTCTTCTGTTTCCATCTCATGATCTCAATAGGCTGCTAGTCCTTCACAACGATCCAATTTTGCTGTGTTATAGTACTTAAATCCTAGCACTTATCCCATTGCAGGTTCTGCAAGAGCTTGAGGTCCAGTTGAAACTTTAAATGTAGGAATACTGTGTGTGTGTGGGGGGGGGAAGCCCTGGGGAAAAGTAGTTAGGAAGGGTGTGGGTTTTGATTACGGAAAGAGATGAAATATCCACTTCGGCCACTAACAGGCAGCCAGAAACCCGAGTAAATTCTGGTTGTAAGCATAGGTATATGATCCTGGTTGCCACTAGAATCCAATCCCCACCCACCCACCCACCCAAAGTGGATTTATGTGTGGGGTAACAGAACTCCCCCTATTCAACTCCCACTGTCTTTTCTTGATGGTTTGGGTTTGGCTAGGCTGAATTGTTTTCCAGCATGATACTAACCAGGTAAATGAAACATGAGGATTATTTGCCTGGTATTGGACTAAGTTATTGAATATTTAGTTGGCACCTTCTCTAATTCTATTATAGATTTGGCTGGAAAATGTGATGTCTATATAGGCAAATTTATTGTTTAATGCGATCTCTGATTTTTACAGTCTCCATCTGCTGACTTTTCCTATGGCCAGGCAGACAGCATATACTGGAGTGATGGGATTGTGCCCTAGCCTAGTTATGTTGTTTTTTTTAAAAATCTTTAAATCATTTCATTCACACTTTTTAATTATTGTGTTTTATTCAATTCTGTTTTCCATGTTCTGTTTTCAATGTTGTTATGACCACTTGCTTGATATGTGTGTTATTATTTGGAAAAACAGAGTAAACAGAATGTGTGTGTGTGGTTGTTGTTGCTGTTTTTTAAGTAAAGAAGAAGAACAAGATTTAAGCACAATGCTACAGCTGAGCATGGACAGAAAGTTCAAAGAAGAGGATCCCACTTGCCATCGCAGAGATGGGAGTTGAGCCCATCTTGCATAGGAACTGTAGGAGCGCCGACGATGCATGAAAAACAGCTGATCTCCATGGCAATTCCTTCGCAAGCGAGCTTGACGGATGGCAAGCCAATATTATTTAGCCCCTCTTAAAATAGACCAGACCCATGTTTAACACTTACGTTAAGGAGATAACTAATTTTCTTTGGTTACTTGTCAAAGAGAGGTTAAAGTATCAATGCATTCCCGGAATATCAGCAGCTGCCGTGGGGAACGAGAAACACATTCGCGATGGGGGAAATTGTCTCATTTACTCAGAGGTGCTGCATGAACAAAGTTAGCTGGATGTTTTAAATTTGGCCAGCTGAATCAAAGCAGTCCCATCTTTTGAAAGCATCTCTTCCAGTGAAAGCTGGGGTGGCTTCAATGTCAGTTTGGTAGTGTATCCACTCCGGGTCGCAGCCAGAACGTTAAAGGAGCTATCCATGGTGCCAAACCCATTTTGGGTTGAGGTTCAGCACCCTGGATAGTTCCTTTGAAGTTCAGACTAAAAGCCAGAGTGGATTCTCTGCCCCACTAACATGGGATATACATGTGTGAGTATATCCCAACAAGGCACCCAAGTTCTCCTTTTCAGCAGTTGGAAGTATCCTAACTTTCAGGAGCCAAGCAGGAAATCCCCCAACTTATTCAGCAGCTGGAATAAAGCATGGAGATTGGTTACTGTTATACTTATTATCTCAGTGATTAGGTGCTATAATTACAGAATTTTCTTTGTACCTCCGCTTTTTTCCCTCAACGAACAGGAAAAAAAAAAAATCTTACTCGTCACGAATCGGCTTGTGATGATACGTTACATAACCCCGCCTTTTTTCCTGCAGGACCCTTACCTCATCCTCTCCCTCCCTTTTATCCTACAACAACCCTGTGAGGTAGGTTAGGCTGAGAGTTAGTGACTGCCCGGCCCAAAGTCACCCAGTGAGCTTCATGGCCGAGTGGGGACAACCCGGAGCTCCCAGTCCCAGTCAGCACTCGAACCATTACAACAGACGGGCTTTTAGTAGATTTTTATAAAATAATGTTATTATTACAAGTTATAAACCCACCTTTCAGTTCCCCCTCTTGCAAGGAGCCCAAGGTGGCGTACACACATAATCCTCCTCCTCCTCTCCATTTTATCCTCACAACAACCCTGTGAGGTAGGTGAGGTTGAGAGCCGGTGACTGGCCCAAAGTCACCCAGTGAGCTTCATGGCCGAGTGGGGACTAGAACCCGGATCTCCTGAGTCCCAGTCCTACGCTCTAACCACTACGCCACGCTGGCTCTCAGCTCCCTTTAATTGCCTAAAGATATATTTTTTTTGTACTGGTGCAAACCTTAGGGTTCTCCTGAACATGCTGATATCTCCATCTTGTTCTTCAGTAGTGCCCGCCTTCTGGCTCAAAACAATCAGCACTCACCCGTTGAGTGTGCTAATTAGAGGGAGTGATTCCAGATGAGCAGATAATGGAAGATCCTATCTCTGGCGGAGGATGACAGTTCTTTGAAAGCACATGTATCCAGCCTACCCTCCGGTCCCCAGGGCAAAGTGGCATTCCTGGCTTTTCATGCCAGGAAAAAAAGAAAAACCTATAAGAACCTTTTAAACTAAGAACTGGTGCCTGAGTTTTGCACTCTTCTCCTCCCTCCCAATCCCTTTTCCTTTTGTGTCATGTCTTTTAGATTGTAAGCCTGAGGGCAGGGACTATCTTATTAATCTTTGTAGGCCACTCTGGGAGCCTTTTCTGGCTGAAGAGCGGGGTATAAATGCAATAAATAAATAAATAAATAAATAAATAAAATGTGTGCAGGAGGAGGAAAGACCAATCTGAAGCAAGCCATCGCCCCAAATGTCTTACAGATTGTGTTTGATTGGCCAACTGTCTTTGCTTAATCTTACAGGCATTGCAAGAACCCAAACAGCCCACAAAACGCAGATTCCACGCCTCCGACAGCATCCACACCAGATGGGAAGAGGGGGTGGGGGAGGAGAAAAGCTGGCACCGCTACATCTATCATCCACAGACTCCCCTTTGCTTCAGCACAGTAAGCACAAGGTCTTTTAAGCGATACATTCAGGGAGGATCAAAGCAGGGTTCTTTCTTTGTGACTAGAGAAAGATTTGATGTTACAAAATCCCAGATACCTTTATTTTGGGCCAGGGGGAAAAAAAAATCACGTAAGTCGGAATATGCTCCTTGTGATGTTATTTAACGTATTGTTATAAGTCCTCTAGCTACACGCGCACGTGTACTCTGTCACTCTTTCTTTTCTTTTTCCTTTTAAAAAAAAAATTCTTTTTAATCCTCTGTGTGGGCGAGGAATTACCAAGTGCTTTAAATGCACACATAAATTACACTCGTTGGCATGTATTCAACTATCTACAGCATTTCTTTTTTTAACCCCCCCCCCCAAAAGGCCTTGAAAACCAGTGAAATAGACGGATGAGTAGCAATTTTTAAAACAAGCAAAGAGAAACGGCTGTTCCTGCCTACTCAACACACATTGTTGTGAAGGACAACTGTGCAACTTAAAAAAAAAAAAAAAAAAGTAAGTCCAGTAGGCTGTGGTTGGTACAGGAATCCCATGTAATAGGAAATGCAAATGAAAACATAGTAAGAGATGAGGTTTTGGTTTCCAACAGTAGGTAGTCATTTGCATCTACAGCTCGGTGGCAGGACAGGTCCCTTTGCATGTAGAAGATCAGGTTTAATCTCTGGGACCTCCCGTTAAAGGGGCCAGGTAGCAAATGTTGGGAAACACCACAGGCTGAGACTTTGTAGAGTTGCTGGCAGTCAGAGTAGGCAATGTTGACAGTGGCGGTGCTAGGTACCAAAAAGATCCAGGCCTCAGGCCCACAGGACCAAAGAAAAAAAAAAGGGGGGGGTGAAGCAGACATTTGCATATGCTAATTCTTTAAAGGAGCTCTAAAAGCCTATAATGTAGATGTGTGTCTTTAAAGGACCCTGTCTCTTAAGGACACCCCTTTTGTGAAAAGGGATGTATGGAAAGGGGAGAGGAGGGCATTTGGTTTCAGAAAAAACCTCAGGCAGAAATACTCAGTGGGGGCAGCAGGAGGTGAAGCACAGGTGGGCAAAGGCAGCTCATCCAGGGAGATCCGATGTACAGTAATACCTTGGATTGCAAGCATAATTCGTTCCGGAACCGTGCTTGTAATCCAAAACACTCTTATATCAACGCGAGTTTCTGGTGGGCGTGAGCGGGGCCGATTTCGGCCTGCTCGAGGCGAGCGGTTACATCCCTACCTTGTATTGCAAGACGTCGCTTGTTTATCAAGTCAAAATTTATTTTTTAAAAATTTGCTTGTTGTCTTGCAAAGCGCTCTCAGACCAAGTTACTGGCAATCCAAGGTATTACAGTAATACCTTGGATTGCAAGTAACTTGGTTTGAGAGCGTTTTGCAAGACAAGCAAATTTTTAAATATTTATTTATTTATTTTACTTGATATACAAGTGACGTCTTGCAATACAAGTACTGTAGTACGGCTTAAATTAAAAATCTCTGTACACATTTTTTTGGGGGGGGATTTTGTTTTGATATACAAGTGTTTTGGATTACAAGCACGTTTCCGGAACGAATTATGCTCTCAATCCGAGGCATGACTGTACTGTAATAGAGATCATCAGGGCCCCTGCACCATTATTTTAGCAAGTGCCCCGGGACAGCAGGGTGATGGGGCAGACAGACGGCCTCCCAGATATCCAGGGCTCCAAATGAAAGATCCGGGGCTCCAGCCCTAGTGAGTTAAAAGGATCAGGGAGTAGGTGTTGGGAAGCACCACTGGCTGAAACTTTGTAGGGTTGCTGTCAGTCAGAGTAGGCAATGTTGGTCTAGACCAGTGTTCCTCAACCTTGGGTCCCCAGATGTTTTTGGCCTACAACTCCCAGCATGCCCCAGCCAGCTATGCTGGCTGGGGCATGCTGGGAGTTGTAGGCCAAAAACATCTGGGGACCCAAGGTTGAGGAACACTGGTCTAGATAAACAACCTTGTCTGACTTTACATGTGTTCCTACACATGCGCTGTACCACATGCGCCCACAAGTCAAGGTGCCTCTACCCAGACTGAGATTTAATGCCTAGCGAGCCAGGAATGTGGCGAGATCTTGGATGTTAAGAATGGCAATTTTTAGTAAATGTGTGTATGCTAGACAAGTTTAAAAAAAAAAAAAAAAAAGGCAGTCCAAAATATGGAGAGTGGTTTTTTACCTGGAAGAGGCACCAGAAAAACAACACCCCCAAAGTGGAGTATGGTGACTCCTGTGTCAGTGCGGCGCCTTATCCATTGCATCTTTTTGTTTGAACTTTTATAAGAGCTTTTTTTTTTCTTTTCAAAGTGACCTCGATAGGGTCACTGTAACCCCCTCTCTCTTTACCACCCCCTTTCCTCCCTCCCTCTCTTTCTGCTTATCATATCTGCAGATGACACAAAGTTGGGTGGAACAACTAATACTCTGGAAGACAGAAACAAAATCCAAAGCGATCTCGGTAGGCTGGAGCGCTGGGCCGAAAACAACAGAATGAAATTTAATAGGGATAAATGCCAAGTGCTGCACCTAGGGAGAGGAAACCAAATGCAGAGTTACAGAATGGGGGACACTTGGCTCAACAATACTACAAGGGAGAAGGATCTTGGAATTGTGGTAGATCACAAACTGAATATGAGCCAGCAATGCGATGTGGCTGCAAAGAAGGCAAATGCTATTTTGGGCTGCATTAATAGAAGTATAGCTTCCAAATCGCGGGAAGTGATAATTCCCCTTTACTCAGCACTGGTTAGGCCTCATCTTGAGTACTGCATCCAGTTCTGGGCACCACACCTTAGGAAGGACGTAGACAAACTGGAGAGGGTTCAGAGGAGGGCAAGGATGATAAAGGGACTGGAAACAAGGCCCTATGAGGAGAGACTGAACGAACTGGGCATGTCTAGCCTTCAGAAGAGGAGACTGAGGGGAGATATGATCGCACTCTTCCAGTACTTGAAGGGTTGTCACACGGAGGAGGGCCAGGATCTCTTCTCCGTCATCCCAGTTTGCAGGACACGGAATCATGGGCTCAAGTTACAGGAACCCAGATTCCACCTAAACATCAGGAAAAAATTCCTGACTGTCAGAGCAATAAGACAATGGAACCAACTACCTAGAGTGGGCTCTCCCACTCTGGAGGCATTCAAGGTGCGGCTGGACGGCCATCTGTCAGGGATGCTTTGACCTGGATTCCTGCATTGAGCAGGGGGTGGGACTCGATGGCTCTGTAGGCCCCTTCCAGCTCTACTTTTCTGTGATTCTATGAGAGCTATCCGTGGTAGCGAATCTATTCGGGGGGTGGAGCTCAGCACCATGGGTAGCACCTATAAAGCTCAAACAAAAAGATGCAATGGATAAGGAGCCCCAGCGACACAGGAGTTGCCAGCCTCCCCTGAAAAGCAGGATGGTTTTTTGGTGAACAGCGGTGGAATTGGAGAAGACTGTAGGGTTAAGAATCCCTAGATACTCGGCTATTACAGCTCTAATTGCTAATGCACCCAATGCAAGGAAAGGAATAGGACTCCCGTTAATGGCAAGCTCAGGTGGTGAGAGCCAACAGCTGTGTAGCCAAACGGGGGCCAGTGAGACAGAAGAGGGAGTTTTGCAGAAATACAGATGATCTGTAAATATGTTCAGTAGCCCTGGAAGGTTGAATGACAGGAGGAAATGGGGGGGGGAAAACAGGGAGGAGGGAAAGAATGGAGAATGGAACGGAGTATTCTGGAGGAAAGCATGGCTGGCGGGCTGCAACCTTTAACAGGAACACTCCTGTTAAGAGGTGAGGATTTTTATTTATTTATTTGTTTGTTTGTTGTATTTATGAATCGCCCATCTGGCTGGCAAACCGGCCACTCTGGGCGATGTACAACATGATAAAATATAAAATACATTTAAAACAGTATAAAATTTTAAAATCTTAAGCCACCCCATATTCCGGCCTGAATAGCCATGTTTTTAGTGAGCGGCAGAAGCTCAGCAGAGAGAGGGCATGGCAGAGGTCACTCGGGAGAGAGTTCCACAGTACGGGGGGCCGCCACAGAAAAGGATGAACTCAAATATTTCATTGCAGGTCTCGCCTGCTTTTGTTTTAATTGAACTATGATTTTATGTCTTTTAAGTTGTTCGACGCAGATCCCCAAAGATACTTAGTTAGGCATAAATCCAATGATTTCACCTGGAGCTTATTTCTAAGTAAATATAGTTAGGAGCACCATTGAAATGCATCTTAAATGCGATCTTTGTGGATGTCCAGAGGATTCCCCCCCCCCCCGCCCGCCCGCCCGCCCTCACTTTCCATTTAGTTCTTCCGGCGCAGAGGAAAGGAGGCGGCGCCGGTCGATTCTCACTTCTAACATTAAAAGCGTTTCAATTTCTTAACCTGATGACGGCGCCGATTAGCAGCAGCCGAAGAACCGTACTAAGAGAGAGTCTGTCTGGCGCTCCAGTTCTGGAAGGCTCATTGGATCCGCGCCGGTTTTTCAGTTCATTATCTGCTAGAGCAACACAATTCCATTAAGGACCGGAGAGGGAGCTGTTGGAGGAGTATCATTATAAGCCTCAACGCCGCCCCCCCCCCCCCACTTTCCCCTTGTCTCCCATCTCTTTCCCGATGCTGCGCTGATGGTGCGGTTCAACATCCCTCCCTGATCTGCAGCAGCATGCCTCGCCACCCTGCTCCACTCTAGGTCTCTTCCTCTAACATTAATGCAGAAGGAAGCTGCACAAGTGCTTCCCTGGGACACCCCATGGGATGCTCTCCCATCCCACCCCTCCACCGATTCTGCTAAGGCCACCTTAGAATCTGGGGATGGCCCCCAGAGATACACGGTCTGCGTGTGTGCCATTCAAGAGCACTTTTGAGCTTCTCTGCTGCTGTGCATGCGTGAAAGACACGCAAGGCGGTTTTGAATGTCCCTCTTATCAAGTTTTTTAAACCCTGCCAGAAGGCCCATGGAAAAATAGATAGCTCTACAGGTGTGTGTTTCAACCTTCCTGCATTTATTAATTTTTTTGGGTCACCCGCTAGCGGACTCGCAGGGTCCACTTACACATTGCCGGAAAAAAAAGAGGAAAGGCATCACCAAAAAAGAAAGACACCAATTTGCATGACATTTCCATACGCTCATTTATGTCTAGATGCAACTTTAGAAATAATTACTACTCCAATTTAGGGCGCAGTCCTACGCATGTTTGGGCAGAAAAGAAGTCCTGCAGTCCCCAGCATGGCTGGCTAGAGGGATGCTAGGAGTTACAGGAGGGTTTTTTTTTCCTGTCTAAACATGCGTAATACTGTCCCCTAAATAAACAAATAAATAAATAAATAGAGGTAGGGATCCAAAAGTGTGTAGCACAGTCGGTGGGCAAATCGTACTTCTTGACTGTACTACACTCTTTTGGATCCCCAATGTTCTTGATCGCTTGAGTGGAGGATCTCCCATCTAGCCAAGCAATTTAAGGCGCAATCCTGAGCACATTTAGAAAGAGAAAAGGCCTACAACTCCCAGCATGCCCCAGCTGGGAGTTCTAGGCCTTTTGTCTCTCTAAATGTGCATAGGATTGCACCATTAATCTCCACCCAAGGGACAATTCAAAACACAGCAGGATCTGCGCAAGGTAACACAGAAATAAATTAAGAGTCCCGGGCAATGGCCTGAACATGCCTGATGCTGAAGCTAACTAAGACTACATGATCTGACCAGTGCATGGATGACAGACCACAGTGGGAACATTTTGTGTAACTGGCTTGAGCTCCCCACAGGGACGGTGAGATATAAATGTAGCAAACTGACACTTAACATTCCATGGCTCCTGGAGGCCACTGGCCATGTTCAGTCCTCATGTGGCTGTTTTTGTAGTGTGTGCGCGCTTGCTTGTCTTTGGCAAAAAATGTTTTGCACCTCTGTATGCCTCAGAGTTCACCTGAGCATTCCTATACCTCCCTCTAGTTTCTCAGTGATCCTGTTTTTGGCTCCAGTCCTGTTGGCACTCAACCACCCAAGTTTGCTGGTAGAGGGAATGATAAGCAATATCATCTTTGCAAACCTTAAAAATGCATCTTGGTGTTTCTGGACTTTAGAGGAAGCAAGCAGGGTAGGGGAAGCCGCCATCACCCCTCTCCCATTATATGTTATAGACCATATGTGACTATATGTGATGCTCCAGGGCACCTGTATTTCTGGTTATTATAGGGAAAGAGTAGGCCTTCCAGATGTTGCTGGACTACAACTCCCATCATCAGTGGCCAGGCTGGCTGGGGCTGGTGGGGGGTTGGAGACCAAGATCTGGCGAACCAGAGGTTCCCCACCCCTGTTACAGGATATTAAAATAATAATAATAATAATAACCACAACAAATACTTTAAAAATGCACCCCCTTTTTTTTTTGCGGTTTTCCAGGCCTTTGATCCTTGCAGTGAATCGTGACCCACCTTCATTCAATCTTTGTTCCCCTCGCCCAACTTTGAAGCAGCACTGATAGAAGACCATTTCAGCAGAGTGGGGTGCCCATAGGCTTTATTTCATGCTGAGGGTAAAAGAAGATCATTTAAAAAAAAAAAACACCTGCTTTAAATACGTTATCCAAGACAAATAATACATGAAAAATAAACCCAACCAAAACCCAAATATTATCCTGGCTGCTCAAATTTAGAACTACAAAAGAACTTCAGAGGGGGGAGAGAGAATCTGTTGCACTTTCCCACATACACGCATCCCATCAATTTCAGCCTCCAAACATACTGGGTACAAATACAAATCATCATTTTGGTAGAGAGATGACACAAACTCTGCAGTAAAGGGGGGGGGAAAACCTGCAATGCTGTGAGAAAGAATGAGAGAGAGAGGAAGGATATAAAGATTGTCAGAACCATGAAGAAATGGACCACCAGCCAGCTAGCCCTTTA
This sequence comes from Shinisaurus crocodilurus, assembly GCA_021292165.1. Classification (NCBI taxonomy): domain Eukaryota; kingdom Metazoa; phylum Chordata; class Lepidosauria; order Squamata; family Shinisauridae; genus Shinisaurus; species Shinisaurus crocodilurus. The sequence goes on along the minus strand of CM037886.1, from coordinate 26,117,046 downwards.
CTAGTTCAAACCAGTAAAACTATGTTTGGTCAGGTGAAATCTGGTAAAATCCAGACCATGCAAAGCCCGACCCGTTGGCTCATTTCATCGTATGCATTTTGTCTCACTTTTCAGCATCACCCTCCAATGGTCCCCAAAACAATTCTACCCTGGCAACACAACAAATTATTCCAGACCTATCACCAACGCGTGAAGTGCTTCTTTGGTTCCACCCTGGCCCCACTCCATGAGGATGCGTGAACATGCGACGCTCAAGCTCATTGAGGTTCCCTGAATTCCGCCTCGAAGCTCGGTTTACATTCCCAAACACGAACGTCTTTTTTTTTCCCCCGATTGGGAAAAATGCACATTTTCAATCAGGAAAAGTGTGCATTCGTAAAAGCGTGCATTTTTCCCAAATGGAAAAGATGTGTATTTTTCCCCGGTTGAGAATGCGCATTCTCGGTCGGGAAAAAAAAGAGTGAAAATGTGGATTGGGGGGCGGGCGGGGGGGGGATGCGCACTTTCGAATGCGACATTGTGAAAAATTCCTGAAAACTGTGTTCCTGCTCACGTTCGCATTCGGGGTTGCGAAGGGGCCGTGTCCGCATGATTTGCGAAAAGGGATGACATTCTCATGCATCGCTTGTCTTCTTGAAATGGGAAGTTGGCAGCCCCAATGAAGAAGCAAAAGACCTTCTTGTTGTTCAGGGTTTTAGAAAATGGCGGAGTCCTGGCGGGAGATGCAAGCCAAACTGGGGAAGAAGGTGGCAATTGGCTTGCTCTGTAGAGGCTAAAGAGGAGAACAAAATTAGTCGATAAAAACAGGCAGCGGCCAATGAGTTTGTTGTCTCCTTAGTTTTTATCAAGACTTGCTAATCAGTAAAAGACAAGGGGGAAGAACAATCTTTTGTATTAGCAAAATATCCTTCTGGCTTTGGAAGTGCTGTGATAAAAAAAAAGTGGCCCCGAGCAAGGTCCCAACACACAACGTTCCACTTTGGCCCAGCGCGTTTCAGTTATCTGTTAAGAGAGTTAGCCTCTATTTTGAATCCTCACATTGTGTAAGCCACCCAATAGATGACATTGACTGCTGCAAAGGCTGCTGGGAAGACGGCCCTAGCATATATATCAATGGTGTCTGCGTCAATGGGCTTGAAGAGAGATTTCAGGCCAGTTTTCTTCTCGGGTTTGGCCTCCTGTTGCTTCTTTGTCTCTCCTGTTTCTACTTCCACTGAACCAAATGCCCCAGGCAGGTTTTTGGGAACTCTGCGATGCCTACTTGAAACAGCAAACTCCTGGTTGACGCCAGCGATCGAAAGGGAAAACATAACAATGGCATTCTTCACGTTGACCTGAAAGGAGAAAGAGGGGAGAAACCAGTTGGGAAGATGATCAGCATGTTGTAGGCCATTGTTATGATCAGCATGTTGTAGGCCAACCTTCCTTCCTTCCTTCCCTCCAGATGTTTTGGCCTACAATTCACGTCACCCTTAGCCATTGGCTATGCCTCTGTTAATGGTTTTACTTCATTGTACTGTTGCTGTTTCAAAGTGAATTAAAAAAAAAAAAAAAGAACCCACCAGAGGGTCTTACTGACCTCTCCCGTCTGCCTGCTGGTCTTCAGCTTGTCTTTTTGCTTTTTCATGTAGTCGGCATTGAAATGAGCAAAGGCGTACTCAACCAGCGCGGCGAAGACAAACACGTAACAGATCCAGAAGTACACGTCCAAGGCTTTGATGGCTGAAGCCCTGGGGAGTGAAGAACGAGCACTCACCATCAGGGTCGTCATGGTGAGGACCGTGGTGATACCTGAGAGAGGCACGGGAAAAGTACGTCACAGATGGAGTTTAACGGTATTTACTCCCAACAAAAACCCAACGGCTGTTTCGCATCTTGCTACTGTATATTATCGATTGTTTATACCGGGAGTGCGGAACCTCGGTCAAATCTGGCCCCACGAGGTCCCCCAAATGACCATGCCCCCCTCCCCCGGCCCCATCCCCTTTCCCCCAACCACCAATCGAGTCCTCCAGATGTGTTGGGACTACTGGGAATGATGGGGGTTGTAGTCCAGCATATCTGCAGGGCAACACGTTGGGGAAGGCTGGTATAGATGGTACTGGGTGGGTGTCACGGTCCCAGGTGTGATGCCGCCACCGGAATCATCTTCAGAGAAGCAGGAGCCAGAACCTTCAGAGCCCGTTGGCCTTGCAGAAGACTCTGGCACTACCCAAGATGGTCTAGAACCCTCAAGGGTGATGCCTTTGAACCTGTCTCTTAGAGAGGCAGAGGGCTCAGCTCCTGAGGCAAAGGGCCACCACCTAGCCCCCAAGAATGCCAGCACCTTAAGATTCATGATAAGATGGCGGCCAGGGGAAGGAGTGCTCGCTTACTGAAGAGGACTACTCAGGAGTTGAGCTTTCCTCATGCGGAAGACTTCTGACAAGCCTCGAACATGAAGTACCCGAGCCCTGGGTGGTGCTCTGGTAGCTCTAGCTATTTCACCACTCACTTGTAACTGGAAACAATGACTGGGTTCAGACAACACGATAACCCACACTCAAGGGCTGAGTGTGGGTTGTGGTTGAAACATGGGTTATCGTGTTGTCTGAACCCAGCTGAGCTAACAAGCCATGGCTTGTTCACCACAAACAACCCACAAAGAGAACCCACGGTTTGTTGTTGGGTTGGGAACTGTGGGTTGTTAACCATGGTTTGTTATCTCAGCTGGGTTCAGACAACATGATAGCCCATGTCTCAACTAGGGGTGAAACACGAACCTTGGGGGGGCTCGCGGCTCTCCGCGGCTCGGCTCTCTGTGTGGGCAGCCCCCCCACCGCCTCGATCTTCTGAGCGGTGCGGAGCAGCTCTCCGCACCACTCAAGCCGCCGGCGCTGCTCCCGTCGCGTCACATCCGGCCCCGGAAGTGATGTGATGGGGACCCTGCGCAGGCGCAATACGGCACGCGGGGGGTCCAGCGCGCCTGCGCAGGGTCCCGTCCCGTCACTTCCGGGGCTGGATGTGATGTGACGGGACTGGCGCGGGCGGCTCGCTGCGGAGAGGCGAGCCGCTGCTGCAAAAGGTAGGCCCGTCGCGGACGTGAGCACGAGCCCCGCGCGGACGTGAGCGGGGCCGATTTCGGCCTGCTTCGCCTGCGCGGGGCGAACAGTTACATCCCTAGCACTTTCAACGACAACCCACGGTTCAACAACGACAACCCACACTCAACCCTTGAGCGTGGGTTACCGTGTTGCCTGAACTCAGACGTCGTCTCATCTTCAGCTCCAGTCTCGGGCAGCCGGTTTTCTCCCTGAGCTCGCTGTGTGTTTGGACCTCTGTGCTGCTGACCCCTGCACTCCTACCTGACTCTGCTTTCAGACTGCGTTTCTACCCAGGACCGGTGCAAGGCAGTTTGGTGCCCTAGGCAAGATCAAATATTTAGCGCCCCCCCCTCCCACTGAGGCGCTGTATTTTTTTCAAGGCGTTTTCTGGCACCTCTTTAGGCCCTGCGCCCTAGCAGCTGCCTAGTTGGCCTTTAATTGTAGCAACGGCCCTGGTTTCTACTTGACTGATCTCCCGGCCGGCTTTTGACCTCGGCTGTGCCTCAGACCTCTCTCTGGAAAAAAAAAAAACCCTATGTGCCTGCTGAAACTGTGCTGGACCATTTGCCTGCTAAATTCTTCTCTATTTACATCCCTGTATTGGCTTGGCAAAGAGCCATGACTTAGTTTAGAGCAGGGCAGCCAGGAGGGAAGAATCGGTCGACATGGTATAAGCCCCTTTCCTATGTTATGCGAAGGTAAGGTAATAACTAATAAATGGCTAATAACGGTGCAGCCGTAGGGGTGTGCTGGCGCTGAGAAATCCGGCTCGTTTGAGCTCACCGGACTTCCTGCCCGCCTCCGATCCAATGATCGGAAGCCGGCCAGGTCGGATTTTTTCCCCACGGGCTTCCATCTCCAAGATGGGCCACGGTTTTGCACATTTTTTAAACGTTAAGGAGATCGGCGCAAACGACGCTATCCGCGCATTTCGCGTAAATGTATGCTATTTGCACAATTTTATGCAATTTGTGCAAACCACGGTGTTTTGCCTGTTTCGCACAAATCGACACCCGAAAAATACATGGCTCTAGCCTGATTTGCGTAGAATTGTCCAATCTGCACAAATTTTCCTTAGCGGTTTTTTAAAATATTTTTTTAAATGCACAGATCACAGCCCGTCTTAGAGATGGAAGTTTGCGAGTGGGCTTGACTCGCACCATAGTGAGTCAGCACCAGCACAGGGCTGGTGGACTGGAATGCAGGGGGCCAAATTATGACAATCTTGTCAGATTCCCTCCCCGCATCAGATTAGTCACACATTCCTAGGTGCAAGGGGGGGGGAAAAGGAAAAGTTAACACTTCTGAACACCTCATTCTACGTCTGTGAATATCTTAATGCAGGGCTCTCCAACCTTGGGTCCACAGATGCTGCTGGCCTACAGCTCCCAGCATACCCAGCCAGCATGGCTAATGGCAAGGGATTCTGGGAGCTGTCGTCCAGCGACATACAGGCCTGTGGCTCACGCTGGCTCAGCTTGTCTGAGCGTGGAAAGCTAAGCAGGGTCAGGCCTGGTTATGACTTGGATGGGAGACCCCTCCTCTAGTTTCCTGCACTTCAGCAGGGGGTTGGACTCGATGGCCTTGTAGGCTCCTTCCAACTCTATGATCTATGAAATCTATGAAACATCTGGGGACCCAAGGTTGGAGAGCCTTGTCTTAATGGGTTTAGCATCCTGCAAGGATTCCCCAGGGGAAGTAGAATCCACTGCTACCTAATGAAACCCGGGCAGGCACTGCTGACTGGCTGATCCAGAAGGAAACCCACGACATGGCTACCAAGAGGATGGAAGGCACGTAGGACTGGATGATGTAAACGCCTCGATTCCTCCGCAACTCGAAGTGGAGGCTCAGGCGGGGAAAGTGACCAGCTGGAATGAATGAGATAAAGAGGAAGCGTTATCGATTACACGGATATTCCAATTTTTCTTCCAAGGTGGCTTGACATGGCTCTCTTCCCCCCCACACCACCACCAATTTTATCCCTCACAACAACCCTGTGATGTAGGTTAGGCTGAGAGAGGTTGACTGGTCCTAAGTTACCCAGAAAACTTCATGGCTCATTGGGGACTTGAACCGGGGTCTCCTTGGTTGTAGTCCAAACTAGGTTTTAAGGGAAATTTACTCAGATGTATCTGACATCATCAGTAACACTGAAATTCTATGCATATGTACTCAGAAGTAAGCCCCACTGCATTCAATGGAATTTGGGGGGGGTGAGGGTGGTGGGGGCCACATGCAGCCTGTGTGTTGCCCACTCCTGGTGTAAACAACAGAACTCGAGTTTATTAGCGGCAGGGAGATTATTGATTGCAAGGAATTGGAAAGTTCAACATCAGTATTAATAATAGACTGGTATAAAGAGGTTTGGATATTGCTTTAAATGAAAACTAACATGTAGTCTTAAATGTAAAAGGGGACAATTAAAGAAAAATAATTTTAAGGAAATATGGGGGTCATTTTTAGATTATGTTTTAGTAAGGGGAAAGGGTAAGCCATGTCATGATATGATGTATTTTTGGAATATAGATTAATAATGGATTATGTGGATAGAATTGGTTTTGGCCCCGGGTGACGGGTGCACTTGTAGTGTATGATTTGTAGGTTAACTCGGCCATGAAACTCGGCCATGGGGTGACTTTGGGCCAGTCACTGACTCTCAGCCTAACCTACCTCACAGGGTTGTTGTGAGGATAAAATGTAGAGGAGGAGGAGGATTAAGTAAGCCACCTTGGGTTCCTTGCAGGAAAAAAGGCGGGGTATAAATATAATAAATAAATAAATAAAATAAAATAAAAAACTAGACTGTGCATCTGAAGTACTTGGAACACTTGAAAACGCAATACAAATGTTAAGGATTGATACTCATGATTGTGAATACGTTTGATAGTGAAAGTAAACTGCGGGGCTAAGTCAGGATTTGAATTTATGAGGCTTTAATATAGTTTCATATTTTCTAGGCCATGTTGCCTAGAAAATCTATCATTTTAAAAACATGTTAAGGCCACGATCCTATGCATGATTAGATAGGGAAAAAGTCCTACAACTCCCAGCATTCCCCATGATGGCTGGAGAATGCTGGGAGTTGTAGGACTCTTTCCCCCCCTGTCTAAACATGCATAGGATTGCACCCTAAATGATTTTTATTTCATCATAATTTATTTATTAATTACGGTCACAGAACAGCAACATTGATGTGAAATGTAAGACCAGTTAAAACTGTTATAGCAACACAATACAGGTGTATAGGATTCATTCTCTCAGGAGGATAACAACATTTTTTTCCTAGTTTGCATTAAAATCATAAAAAATCTGGCAACTCTTCCAGTGACATAAGAAGATACATCCCTTAAACAAATTGATACCAGGGTGGTAGGATTACTTCCAGAAAAATCAGTTAATAGTGGGGAAATTAACTTACCGGTATCTCTGCATTCCTTATAGAAAATACAATGTAAAAGGACATGTTCAACTGATTCTATTACTCTAGCACCACATGGACATAACCGTTCATTAACTGGAATTTTATTAAATCGTCCTTTTAATAATGCTGATGGCAGCACGTTAAGATTTTTATTTTATGGTAATTTTAAAATTTAATTTTAAATTATTTTTAGGTCACCTTTCAGGGCAGAACCCCTGGCAGGCACAGTGTAATGGACCCCAGGTAAGCAGAAAGGCTTCTGGTTTAGGTTCTGCCCAGACGTACTTGAATTTGGCACGTAATATTCTCAGCGATGAGAAGATCCCGCACTTTGCCCAAACATCAGAGAATGGAGAGAGGGACTAACAGGGTTTCTTTTTTAATTATTTAACTCTAGCTTAGCTGCCAGCAGTAAATAAGAAGAGTCAATAATTCCCAGAGAGGTTCACCTGCACCTATGTTCTCCTCATTCCGGCGCCAGACAAAAACCTTCTTATTTTCCCAGGAATTTTAGTCTTTCAGTCTCTGTTGTTTTTAAACCCTTTAGGGTGCAATCCTATGCAAGTTTAGATGGAAGAAAAGGCCTACATCTCCCAGCATGCATGGGAGTTGTAGGCCTTTTTTCCATCTAAAGTTGCATAGGATTGTGCCTTTACTGTATTTTAAATCTTTGTACTGCTGCTAGGTTTTACTTTGGCTTCTACTTTTATAAATGCCAAGTGCTGCACCTAGGGAAAGGAAACCAAATGCTGAGTTACAGAACGGGGGACACTTGGCTCAACAATACTACAAGGGAGAAGGATCTTGGAATTGTGGTAGATCACAAACTGAATATGAGCCAGCAATGCGATGTGGCTGCAAAGAAGGCAAATGCTATTTTGGGCTGCATTAATAGAAGTATAGCTTCCAAATTGCGGGAAGTGATAATTCCCCTTTACTCAGCACTGGTTAGGCCTCATCCTGAGTCCAGTTCTGGGCACCACACTTTAAGAAGGACGTAGACAAACTGGAAAGGGTTCAGAGGAGGGCATCAAGGATGATAAAGGGACTGGAAACTAGGCCCTACGAGGAGAGTCTGAAAGAACTGGGCATGTTTAGCCTTCAGAAGAGGAAACTGAGGGGAGATATGATCGCACTCTTCCAGTACTTAAAGGGTTGTCACACAGAAGGGCTAGGATCTCTTCTCGATCATCCCAGTTTGCAGGACATGGAATAATGGGCTCAAGTGATAGGAACCCAGATTCCGCCTAAACATCAGGAGAATTTTTCCTGACTGTCAGAGCAATAAGACAATGGAACCAACGACCTAGGGAGGTGGTGGGCTCTCCCACTCTGGAGGCATTCAAGGTGCAGCTGGACAGACATCTGTCAGGGATGCTTTGACCTGGATTCCTGCATTGAGCAGGGGGTTGGACTCGATGGCCTTATAGGCCTCTTCCAACTCTACTTTTCTATGATTCTATGATTCTATAAACATTTATAGTGTAGCTTATGTTGTATTTTAAGGTTTTAATTGTGAACTGCCCAGAAAGCTTTGGCTATTGGGAGGTATAGATATGTAATAAATAAATGAAATAAAAAAACAATTGTTTTCCTCTTCCCCTAGAATTTATGCCATCCGGTGGCATCCCTGCAAGACTTTTAAAGGAACGGTGGCTTTGTTTACCAGATTTGAAGTTCATCACTTCTGTAGCAAAGCGATAACTGGTGATCGTGAACTGAGCAAGCTGCAGCTTATCCAAGCCATGGATCTGATCCTGGTTTTCGGACCAGTGGTAGACGATATCCTCAGAGGAGTAGCCATCTGTCAAAAGAAACCGAATAAATACAGGGATATGGGGAGAGATAAAAAGATGGACACGCTCAGGATGAAACACTCAAGAAACCATGGCCATAGTTTCCCTGACTGGCCCCACCAATAACACTCTCTGGATGGTTAAGAGGTCATGATCCCAGTTCGATAAAACATGGTTTATTGGCCCAGAAACAACCGGTGTGTTCCTGCACATTTCTTCCTCTTCCTGGCATAGGAAGTTGCCTTATACTGAACGAGACCATTGTTCTATCTAGCATAATGGAGGTTGGCCAAATGTCAGTGTACTGGAAGAAGCAAGGACTACTAGCATTGAAAAAATGATCCTTCAACGCCAACTTCAGTGGACCGGTCATGTTGTTCGAATGCCTGACTGCCGTCTCCCAAAGCAGTTACTTTATTCCCAACTCAACGATGGAAAGCGGAATATCGGTGGTCAATGTAAGAGGTTTAAAGATGTTCATAAGGCTAATCTAAAAAAATGCAATATAAACATCGAAAACTGGGAAGCTCTGGCCCATGAACGATCTAAATGGAGGTTGGCCTTTCACAAAGGTTCCATGGACTTTGAAGAAGCCCGAGTGCAAGGTGAAAGGGAGAAATGTGCTAAGCGAAAAGCACGTCAAACGAATCCTTTACAGGACCATCTTCCATCTGGTCACCTGTGTCCTCACTGTGGGAAGCTGTGTGGATCTAGAATTGGCCTCCACATCACTTACGGACCCATCGCTAGAGTCTACACAATCCTCTTTAGAATTTTCCTCCTTTTAAAATCTCCTTTTTGTAAATTTTTATCCTGGAAGACAATCTTACTCGGTCACGAGTGATTGCCTGATGATGATGAACCCTAGGAGTCCCAGGGCATTGAATATTTGACAAGCTGCCACATGGGCATATTTTTAGGATTATTGCAGAATTTTGCAACACACACACACACACACACACCACCCTGTAATCCAGTATTTCTCAACCTTGGGTCCCCAGATGTTTTTGGTCTACAACTCCCAGCATGCCCCAGCCAGCATAGCTGGCTGGGGCATGCTGGGAGTTGTAGGCCAAAAACATCTGGGGACCCAAGGTTGAGAAACACTGCTGTAATCTCTTTACAATTTGGGTTCCTGATGGGTTTGTTCATTCTCTCTGAAGCAGTTGATCATCCCTCTATAAACCCCTCTGGGATCCTCAAACTCTTGTGTCTCTGGACTGTACCATTCCCGACTGCAGTTTGGGGATCCCCCCCCCCCCCGTCCATGCAACAACAGCAACAAAAAATCCTTCCCCGCGGAAAACAAGAAGAGACGTGTCCAAGCCTAGCCCTTCTCCACGATATGTTCGTTTTCTCTGTGCGGGGATGTTGTATTTATTTGTGTTTTTTGTTCTGTTTTGTCGATGGAGGGGCATTCAACCACAGGCCCCCCACTAGTAGCCCGAAGTGGCACATGGGCTTTAGCACCTTGGTGCCAAGTGCTAGGACTGAGTCCAAAAGGGGTCCTGCTTTTTACAGGTTTCATCCCCTGCAAAAATGGGCTCCTCGTTTTGATATTTCACGAGGCAGCCGTACAGAGGCAAAACGTTCACTTCCTTTTAAAACAGCTGCTTTGAAGGACACCATCCATAGTGTTTATGCGTACAGCACACTTGCTAAGCGAAGGGCTGGGGTGTCTTTGTTCACTTTTAGGTTGTTTTTTTTGTTTTTTTTTAAGAGAAAACTCTCTGCAGCCTGAGACATCACCTTTTGTTGTGGAAAACGAACCCCGCAAAAAGCAGGTGCAGTCGTAGGAACACAGGAAGCTGCCTTATCAGGGCCTTTTCTGTGGCAGCCCCCGTACTCTGTCTGGAACTCTCTCCCGAGTGACCTCCGCCATGCCCCCTCTCTGCTGAGCTTCCGCCACTCACTAAAAACTTGGCTGTTCAGGCGGGAATATGGGGTGGGCTAAGATTTTTAAAATGTTATACTGGTTTTTTAAATGTATTTTATACTGTTTTTATTTGTACATCGCCCAGGGTGGCCGGTGGCCGGCCAGATGGGCGATAAATAAATGTAAATAAATAAATCACAGGCCGCAGTATTTTGTCTCACCTGCTACCTGATCGTTTCAACTGGAGACGGAGATCGTTTCAACTTGGGGCCTCCTGCGTGCAAAGCAGTGCTCTACTGCAGAGCGATGGCTTCTCAGAGGATGGGGCATAGGAAGTGGCAGGGATGTTGAAGAGTCCTTGGTCTCGAGTCACGAGTCGAGTCACGAGTCTTTGGACCCGAGTCTCGAGTCCCAAGTCCAAGTCCTTGGTCCAAAATGGTGACTCACGAGTCACGAGTCACTCCCAAAGCTGACTCCACAAGTCCCTATTAAAATCAATGGGGTTTTTCCCCCAACAAAATAAGGCTACTTCAGATGTGTGGCTTAAATAAATTCTAGGCACAAGTGTGCCTTTTTATCTCAAAACTCTGCAACTGATTTTGGCAAGAACAGACCAGGCAGACAAACCCAAAATAACCAGGCAGGCAGAGGAGGCAGGGAACCCCAAAGCAGGCAGGCAGAAGCATTTGTCTTGGACAATTCAAACTGTGGAACTGGTTAAGAAGAGGCCAGGCAGGCAGAGGAGGCAGGGAACCCCAAACAGGCAGGCAGAGGCAGCCAAACCCAAAACGTCTGAAAGGTTGCATTTTAGGAAAATGATTTTAAAAAATAAACTTGGATTGTTACTGCAACTGGGTCCAGGCAGCACCTGCAGGTGGCATCAAGCAGGGATGTTGACGAGTCCTTGGTCTCGAGTCCCATTAAAGATATTGGGACTCGAGTCCGAGTCGAGTCAGAGGGGGGACTCAGTCCGACTCACGAGTCGAGTCCTCGAGTCCGAGTCCCCATCCCTGGGAAGTGGTTGTATTCTGAGTCCATCTAGCTCAGTATTGTCAACACTGACGGGCAGCTATGGTTCTCCAGGGCTTCAGGAAGGGGTCTCTCCCCTGGAGGTGCCGGGGATTGAACCTGAGACCTTCTGCATGCAAGACAGGTGCTTCACCACTGAGCAATGGCCCTTCCCCTAGTACAGCCTTCCTTAACTGAAATTAACGGTGAAATTAATTAAAATCAAATCAAATGAACCAATTAGTTAAAAAAAAGGAAAAGAAACCACACCCAACTCTCTCTTGCTCTAAAAACGAAACAGAACACAACCCAACTTCAACGTATTTGCTGAAAGAGGCCTCGCTTCTCATGTTTACTGCGCCGGAATCCAAAATCCTCAAAATTGAATTAAAAACCTAGCCCTCTGCGCACAACTTGCCGGCAGAGGAAATTGCCGCCTCATTGTTGGCTGCTTTGGCATTTGCTGATTACATAAGCAACAAGCGCAGATTGCTATATTTGCCTGGATGAAAATGTATTGTACTTAATTGCCGAGAAAATAGCCAGTGCTAAAAATGAGATGAGAGTGGGGAGGAAGCGGTGAAAACATCCCAACACTTCGGTGCTCTTCAATCATTGTGCACAGACAGCTGCTTCCTGCAGCCATTTGGATGTAGTGACATAGGAAAGAGAAGACACACGAAATAAAGGTATAGGCTGGACAAAATAGGCAAGAGAAATAGCTGTAAAATCGGTTTTAGAACAAAGGATAAAGGACATTTATATTTATTTATTTATTTATTTATTTATTCCATTTATATCCCGCCTTTTTTCCTGGAAGGAACCCAAGGTGGTTTACATAATCCTCCTCCTCTCCATTTTATCCTCACAACAACAACCCTGCGAGGTAGGTTAGGCTGAGAGGCAGTGACTGGCCCAAAGTCACTCAGGGAGCTTCAGGGCTGAGTGGGGACTATAACCCAGATCTCCCAAGTCTCAGTCCAACACTCTAAGCCAGTGTTCTCCAACCTTGGGACCCCAGATGTTTTTGGTCTACAATTCCCAGCATGCCCCAGCCAGCGTAGCTGGGAGTTGTAGGCCAAAAGCATCTGGGGATCCAAGGTTGGAGAACACTCCTCTAACTGCTATGCCACACTGGCTCTCATTCCACACTGGCCATCATTGATCTTCAATGTTCTTCATCAAATGCTTGTAGAACTTGTTCTCCAATATTCTTTGGTTTACCTTTTAAGTTTCCCAAATGTGCTAGATATGTTGATAATTTGACTGTCCCCGAGTACCGCCATGTTTTTTTCCATTTAATTGGAAAAATTAAATGGAATTTTAATTGTCTCTCCTTTGCAATTCTGGAAGGGCGATATCAGGGTGTCCCATATGAAGATCGGCTTTGTCCTTGCAGTGATGAAGCAGTCGAATACTTGGAACACTTTTCTTTTCAAATGTAGTTTTCATGGTGAAGAACATAATAGATTACTTAGTCCCATTATGAGCAAATGCCCTGGAAGGTCACTAAAATGGTATTTAGAATATTTTCTGGGTGATGTAAATCAAATTGGTCAATGACAGAGTTAGTGGCTAAGTTCCTTTTTTCTGTAATAAGGTTGCACAAGATTACTCTTTCACCTCCATTGTAATTTTTTTTTTAAAAAAAAATTAGATTGTATTTTTAATTATGTGTATGTTTTAACAATTATGTTTTTATTGTCCTGTTTGTATTGTTTTTATGGGTCAGTGACTGCACAGTAAATATTGATTTTTTATAGGGATGTATGAGAATTTAGTTTCAGTTTGCAAATCATCCGAGCGTGCCCTGTTCACAACCCTGAAGGGCTGCAGTAATCCTAAAAATATGCTCATGTGGCAGCTTGTCAAATATCTGATGCCCTCAGACTCTCAGTATTTTAATTCTGATGGGTTTCCCAAACAGGCATGCACCCAAAAGCATGGGCACCACATGTGAAGGTAATTCCCCTCCTTGCCCAACCTCCCGTTTGTAAACACCCCTCTTAATGGACATTTTGGGGTTCAACTCACAGCTCTCCAAATCAAGCATGCACTCTTGCTCATCCATAGGATACTTGGTAAGGTCCATGTCGCAGGCCACCGTTGATGTAATTCTACCCAAAATGAAGACAACAAAAAGCAACCATTACATATAACTAAATGTTTGCATTTCATAGAGCTTTAAAGAACTATCCGGTTCAAACGCCATGTTCCAGGCTGCGGTTAAATAGTTGTCTTGGGTTTTTTTTCCGGTTTGGATGCTACAAGAGACCATGGTTGCTGCCCTCACCATGTATGCCGGCTCCTTTTCTTGTCTTAGCCGTCTGACTGCTTATGACCTCTCAACGGTTGTGCTCGGCCTGCAACCAACTGATGCCCCCTGCTTCCCTCCCCGTCTCTAGCTTCTTCCACTCTGGGTCTTGCTTCCGTCTCTCCTCCTCTCACCAGCATCTGCTCCTGGCTTGGGCCAACTCTACCTCCTCTTTCTCCTTCCCCCTGTCTCACAGGTCAAAAGACTCTGCCTTTTCTCTTTGGAAGTCCCTCCCTTTTTCAACCCTTCCCTTGCCCAGTCTCTGTCATGACTCCAAAGTTCTGCAGTGACACAGATATGGGGCCTGAGCACCATGACGGAACCATAGATCCCGGAGATGCTAGACACTTCCAAGCTGGAGACCCCTGACATCATGCCCTACCTGGAAGAGGATTCATCTGATGAAGAAGAAGAGGGGGAGAACCAGCACAATGGGCCCCAGCCAGAGCCAGGCGAGGAACTGGAGGCTTCGACTGACAGCCCTCCCCTGGAGCCATCAGAAGAGCAACCTGGCCCCGCCCGTGCCGTGCCAGAACTCCCCCAAACTCAGGAATCAGAGCCTGAGATAATTCATCCCTCTGAATGGCATAGGCTCAGACGCAAGCAGCAAAAGAACAAAGGGAAGCTCCAACATGGAGCCTTTCTTAAAAGCAACATGCTGACCTAATTAAGCAGCTGTGCTGATTTACAACCAGCCATAAACTTGCCCAGCTGAGGTCAGCCTGTCGCTGCAGACAACCGTGTTCTAACCTTCATGCTTCTCCTCCTTGTTGCACTGGACCGGACAGACCTCTAGACTCTTGGCTGCTCCTTTCGGACTACGCTTTCGGACACCAGCTGACTGGCCTCGACGCTCGATACAACTGACTCCTGTGCACTGAACTCTGGAACGCCTTGACCTTGCCTCTGCTCTCTCCTGTTAAGTATATTGGAACTCTTGTGTATGACCCTGGACTGGCCAGATTTCTCTCTTTGTTATCCCTTAAACTATCCGAGCCGTGACTGGGGCACTTGCCAGCCTGGGATCAGGACACCTGAGACCAGACCAGGGGCTCCTGGAACCAAGATATCCAAGACCACCACACTTGAGGCCTGAGGTTGCTGAACCTAAACCAGAGATGGCAACCTCCTAGCCTACATCCAGCAAAGGGCCAACGTTCCTTATGGCGCCTGTGCACCAATGGAGGCAACGTGTGCGGCATGGATGCATGGAGAGGTGATGGAGTGCTAGGCTCCAGGCCAAAAGGATTGCCCTTCGAAGACTCTGCAGTCCTCAGCAAGGGTGAGGAGGCTGAGAAGGGTAGTCAGACTCGGAGAGCACAGAAGGACTCAGCTGAGAAGAAGCACTTATAGGAACAACTTGTCTACTCCCAGGGTCTCTGTCCAGGGTCCTGAAAGACCTCCTCCCTACCACACAAATGTTTAAGCATCCAGATCTTGATGCAACCTTGCATTTCTCTTTCCTGTCTGTCCCCTTCTGGCGTTCTCAACTGCTCCTCGCCAGATTTGTACACTTCTGACTCACCTGCAGGCCCCTCTTTGCCAGTCTCCACATCAAGGCCTGCCCCAGTGAGGTTTCCTGACCTCCTTCTTCTAACCATGCTCTCCGGTCTGTGTGGTGGTCCTCTGGTCTGTCTGGCCAGCCCTCCTGGTGCTAAGGTTGGCGCACCTGACCAAAACTGGTCAGACTTCAGTGCAGGGACTGGGCCCACTAGCTCTGCAGAGGAGCCTCCAAAGGATGTGGGAACAGATTCTGATTCAGACGAAGAGGGTGATGGGGAACCTGCGAATGCAGCGCCAAGGATGGAGAGGATGGAGCTAACAGAGCGGGGAGGAGAGAGCCAAGCTGCTCCTGAACCCGTGGGAACCCACAGCCTTTCCGAAGAGGAGGGGGAAATGGGCGTGACCGATCCCAGGGCGAGACGTCCGTTAAGGAGGGAAGGCCAACAACGAGGAGTGAGACTTTCTAGGACAGTGCTCTCCAACCTTGGGTCCCCGGATGTTTTTGGCCTACAACTCCCAGCATGCCCCAGCCAGCTACGCTGGCTGGGGCATGCTGGGGGTTGTAGGCCAAAAACATCCGGGGACCCAAGGTTGGAGAGCAGCGCTCTAAGAGGTTGGCTCTGACAAAGAAGGAACCGCCTCGAGGATTTGGTCTTTAGGATCTCGGTTGCTGGGAAGGGGAGGGCGGTGAATGCTAATTAGTCTGAAATCAACTTTCAGCTGGGTTGTATTGCACGAATGGACCAGTTCTCTGGAAAGCTAACAACACAGCTTCTTTCTTTTGTTACTTACGGATCCCTGTAAAACACTTGATCTGTACCCCAGAGCTAGCTTGGCTTGCTTACTGTCATGACCCCCCCCCTTCCAAGAATCCTCCTCTGAGGACGAGGGTGACTCACCCAGGGCCCTGGACCCTCCTCA
Organism: Shinisaurus crocodilurus; assembly: GCA_021292165.1. Classification (NCBI taxonomy): domain Eukaryota; kingdom Metazoa; phylum Chordata; class Lepidosauria; order Squamata; family Shinisauridae; genus Shinisaurus; species Shinisaurus crocodilurus. The sequence goes on along the minus strand of CM037886.1, from coordinate 26,101,121 downwards.
GGAGCAGAGTTCAGACCCCGCTGCTCCAGACGGGGCCGACCGGGCAGCTGAAGAGCTGGAAGGCCCCTCTGGCATGACACGTGGGAGTTCCCCAGCCCGGGAGGAGTCAGAATCAGAGCCGGAGATAGCGCAGGCCCCGAGTCCCAGACAGAGGAAGAAGATGAGACTGGCAGGAACAGATGCAGGCCCCTCGACGCAGCGTCCGGCTGCAAGCCAGGACAGTCGGCCTTGTGAGGCTTTTATAATCAGCCTGCTGCTGAGGAGCTGCAGCTGCGGGACTGGGCGTGCCCTGGCAGCAGGCAGTAGAAAAGCACGCACTCACTAGAGCCTGGGTATTGGGAAACAACGTCTTCCGTGACTCTTGTTCCTGATCCCGGACCCTGCTCCTGAACCTTGCCTTGAACCCTGGACTCTTGGACTTTACTCGGACTGACCCTGACGACGGCTTTGCTTGATCCTTGGACTTTCGGAAGAACTTTACTGGCTAAAATCCCCGGACTGTTTGACTACGCTTTCCCTGCTCCCTGTGAAGTTATTATCAGTCGGACTTGGCAACGCTCCCAGAAGCCAAGACAGCTGCTGGCTGCCAGCCAGCCTTAAGCAGGATACTTACAGTTTGGCATAATAAAAGCCTGTGCTTAACTCCGAAAGGGGAGAGAGAAGGCCATGGCAGTCAGCCCCCAAGGGGCTCGCCCGCTTCCAGCCACAGTCCCCCTTAATGGGGGTGAGCAGATTTCAGGCTTGTGGGAATCTGCTTTGTTGTGGGGGCTTTACTAGAACCCTGAGGTCCAAAAACTGGAGCCAGGTGCAAACTGGTGGCCTGGAGCCGGCGATACAAGTACAAATCTACATGGGAGTTACTACATATCAGAGATTCCAATGCCACTGTAAAAACCGATGGGAAGTGCACTACACAAAGAGCTTCTCAAAGGCTACTAATTAATTCTCCTATTTTACAGGTGAAAAACACCGAGACTGAGAGAGAAGCAATTATCACAAGGTCAGAGCTGGCAGAGACTTATTTTACTTTGCTTGCATTTTTTTAGATTTCTTTTTATGAAGCACATGTTGCACAGTATAAAGCCTTAAATCATGAACAATTATCTGTACAATTCAACAGTCATCCAATAAGCTGTCCATAAACAAACTTCACCAAAAGGGTCATGGACATACATAATTGTAAGTTAGAATAAGACTTCTTTTCGTTGCAGATTTTACTAGCTCTCGTTAAAAGGAGTATTGGAAGCCAGACTCTTGCGGATCTACTGCAAATCGCCCAGAAGACGGGGTGGTGCTAGGTACCGAAAAGATCCAGGCCTCAGGCCCACAGGACAAAAGGGGGGGGGACACAAATGTGCATAGCTTCATAGATCATAGAGTTGGGAGGGGCCTACAAGGCTATCGAGTCCAACCCCCTGCTCAATGCAGGAAACTAGAGGAGGGGTCTCCCATCCAAGTCATAACCAGGCCCGACCCTGCTTAGCTTTCCACGCTCAGACAAGCTGAGCCAGTAGGAACATAGGAAGCTGCCTTCTACTGAGTCAGACCCTTGGTCATAGAATCATAGAAAAGTAGAGTTGGAAGGGGCCTACCAGGCCATCGAGTCCAACCCCCTGCTCAATGCAGGAATCCAGGTCAAAGCATCCCCGACAGATGGCCGTCCAGCCGCACCTTGAATGCCTCCAGAGTGGGAGAGCCCCCCCCCCCCTAGGCAGTTGGTTTCATTTTCTTATTGCTCTGACAGTCAGAAAATTCTTCCTGACGTTTAGGTGGAATCTGGGTTCCTGTCACTTGAGCCCATTATTCCGTGTCCTGCAAACTGGGATGACCGAGAAGAGATCCTGGCCCTCCTCTGTGTGACAACCCTTCAAGTACTTGGAAGAGTGCGATCATATCTCCCCTCAGTCTCCTCTTCTGGTCCATCTAGCCCAGTATTGTCGACACTGACTGGCAGCAGCTCTCCAGGGTTTCAGGCAGGATTCTTTCCAAGCCCTATCTGGAGATGCCAGGGATCGAACCCGGGACCTTGTGCATGCAAAGCAAGTGCTCTCTCACACTGAGCTCTGGTCCCTCCCCTACAGCACCTGGTATTCCAAGGCGGTCACCCATCCAAGCACTAACCTGGCCCGACCCTGCTTAGCTTCCGAGATCAGACAAGATCGGGCTGTTCAGATGTTCTAAATTACTAATTTACATATGCTCTAAAGTCTGTAAAGGACCCTGTCTCCTAAGGACACCCCTATTTGTAAAAAAGGGATATATGGATGGGGGAAGAGGAGGGCATTTGATTTAAGGAAAAAACCTCAGGCAGAAAGATTGGGGGGGGGCAGCAGGAGGTAAAGCACATGTGGGCCAAAAGCCAGCTCATCCAGGGGGATCAGATGCAACAGAGATCCTCAGGGCCCCCGTGCCTTTCTTTCAGCAAGTGCCCCTGGGACAGCAGGCTGGTGGAGCACTCCCAGAGATTCGGGGCTCCAAATGAAAGATTCGGGGCTCCAGCTCTAGCGGACCACCCTCTAACGTGGCCTCTGCCCAGAAGTCTATTGGTAGGTTCCCTTCTCGTCCACACCCGGCCTGTATACACCATGCGGGGGAATCCCAGGCACGCTGGTGACCCCTGTTTCAGTGGGGCTCCTATGCCATGGCAGGCGATAGTTGGAGCTTTATAGGAACTGTCCATGGTGCTGAACTTGATCCCCAAAACATGTTCGCCACCACAGAGCACCACGGACAGCGCCTATAAAGCTCAAAATAAATCCTGCAATGGATAAGGAACCCCACTGACACAGAAGTCCACAGCCTCCCTCGCCTGCGAGGTTGCTGTCTACCACACGGCACTGCCCAAAATTTCTCCCTCACCCCCCAACGTCGGTACTTTTACCTGATGCTGTACAAAATGACCCCATCGGGCTGCAGCCGGATGAGCTTGTTCTCCACCGTGACGTCGTGGAACCAGGCAGATTTGGCATTGACGATGAAGGTGTCGGGCAGCCACAGCTTGTCCACGAAGCGACTGTCCAAGCCCAGAGTTTCGTTCGTGTGGTTGTAGGACAGCCGGTCGTCCCGCCAGCTTTGATGCAGAAAGACAGTCATTGTATATTCCTACGGACAAGAATCACCGGGGCAGATTTTAAGCAACAAAACTCCAAAACAGGGAAGGTTGGAGCAGGCCCCACTCCAGACCAAACATGCAGCCCAGTTGAGGAGAGTTTCCATTTGTTAAACTTTTGAATAGCCTTAAAAATATATATTCCCAAATTAGATTCATGGGGCAGCTATCCCCGCTTGGCCTATGAAACTCACTGGGTGACTTTGGGCCAGTCACTGACTCTCAGCCTCACCTACCTCACAGGGTTGTTGTGAGGATAAAATGGAGAGGAGGAGGATTATTATGTAAGCCGCCTTGGGTTCCTTGCAGGAAAAAAGGCGGGGTATAAATATAATAAATAAATAAAAATCCAGCAGTGAGCAACAAACAAGTTGGGATAGACTAACTGGTGAAAATAAATAGAGCCAGTGTGGCGTAGTGGTGAGAGTGTTGGACTGGGACTCGGGAGATCCAGGTTCTAGTCCCCGCTCGGCCATGAAACTCACTGGGTGACTTTGGGCCAGTCACACTGACTCTCAGCTTAACCTACCTCACAGGGTTGTTGTGAGGATAACATGGAGAGGAGGAGGATGATTATGTAAGCTGCCTTGGGTTCCTTGCAGGAAAAAAGGCGGGGCATAAATATAACAAATAAATAAATAAATAATAATAATAATAATAATAATAATAATAATAATAATACAAATTTCCAAAAGATCTGATAGAGTGGTTTTATCTATACAAGCATCAAGCATTCAATCATAAACATCACCATCATCATCATAATCAAATTCATTTCTATACTGCCCCAATAGCTGAAGCTCTCTGGGTGGTTCACAACAATTAAACCCCACAAAACGCAATACAAAACAGCATAAAATTTAAATACAAATTCAAAACAGGATTTAAAACAATTTGAGCAGCTAAAACAATTTTTAATACAGCTAGACCGACAAAAGGCCCCCATGCCATTGAGTGCCTCAGAGAAGACGGCAGTCTTAACCCGGCACTGAAAGAATAACAGCGTCGTTGGCGCCAGGTGGCCCTCAGTGGGGAGATAGTGCCAGAATCGGGGGGGCCACCACTGAGAAGGTCCTCTCCCTTGTTGCCACCTTCCGACCCTCCCTTGGAGGTGGCACTCAGAGGAAGGCCTCAGACCTTGATCGAAGTGTCCAGGTAGATTCAGGTCGGGAGAGGCGCTCCGTGAGGCATTGTGGTTCCAGGCCCTGCAAGGCTTTATGGGTTAGAATCAGCACCGCTGTAGCTTTTATTGGGAGCTTTATAGGAGCTCTCCACGGCGGCGAAGCTATTTTGGGGATGGAGTTCAGCACCATGGAGAGCTCCTACAAAGCTCCAACTAAAACCTGTGATGGATTAGGAGCCCCACTGCAAAAACAGCCTCCCCTGTTTTTAAGCCTGTGGTTCAGTGCTGGCCAGGCAGATATTTCCACGTACTACAAGGAGAGGCGAAGCAGAAGTTAGTGCACCCACGGGCCTGGTTCTTTGTTACGCCACAGTTTTCTGTGTCATCTGCACTGGGAAGCTGCTGCTGTTTAAGCGCCCTCTGCAAACCAGCGTCAAACCATGGTTTGCAAACCTGGCTGGTAGAGAGCGCTTACATCACAACTGTGTGAAGCCAGTCATTCTCGGATTCCCCGTCGCCCTCTTCGTCTGAATCAGAATCTATTCCCATATCCTTTGGAGGGGCTCCTCTACACGAGCATCCCTATACAGCTGTGTGTGGGGGGGCCCTGCTGCCCCCCTAATTTTGTTCCCAGCCCAGCGCTCTGAGTAGCGCCCAGCTGCCAATTTAGTTTCCCAAAATGCGGGGACATTCAAATGGTGGCTAGACCCAGCAATCTGGTTCTCCTTGGAGCGCTGCCGTCTGCTGCCACACCAGGGCCTACCGCCCGGGGCTCCTCAAATCTGGAGCCGGGCCGGTTTGATGTCATCCCGTTCTCCGCATCCGGGCGACTAGATTTGCATACTATGCCAGTTGTGTGTTCATTATGCAAATCAGTCACATCCATTTTCTATCAGTCACTTTGTGCCTGCTCTTGGCAACTACCTCAAATAGTTGGGGAAGGATCAGAAGAATTGTCTCTTTCCTGATCATTTGCTTATGCTTTATTCTCCGACAACAGCAAGCGCACATCCCTTCGCTTGTAGAGTTTATGCCGGCTTCAAAGAAAGTGGAAAATTTTCTCGCAGCTCAAAATTATTTAGGTTGCTGCTGTCCTGCGTACAACGAAATACCTGGGGGTACATCCCAGTGATTTCAATGGGGTTTTGTTAGGTTTCTAGACTTATTTGCAATCAAAGCATCTCCTTTGCTGAAGGAACTGCACTGGCTGCCTGTTCACTACCGGGCCGAGTTTAAGGTTCTGGTACTAGTGTACAAAGCCCTAAACAACTTGGGACCAGGCACTTTTGTGGGTGGGTCTGGCTGGACCTCGAATGCAAGGAAAACTAGGTTGCATAAAAACCTCTAACCTAAATGTTTTCCTTTTTTAAATGCTATCTTAAACATATTTAAGGAGGAGGATTATGTAAGCCGCCTTGGGTTCCTTGCAGGAAAAACGGTGGGGTATAAATATAATAAATAAATAATAAAAAATATGGCAGGCTATTTTGTTTCTACTGCCAACTTACCATATTGGCTTCTGAGATGTGGTCAATGCTGGCTACTTCAATGGCGAGAGCAACGTTAACAGGATGACCTGTTTTGGGAAAGACAAGGAGAGATGTGAAAATGGAGGCAGCCTTGGCCTCTTCAGCACCTAGAATCATAGAAAAGTAGAGTTGGAAGGGGCCTACCAGGCCATCGAGTCCAACCCCCTGCTCAATGCAGGAATCCAGGTCAAAGCATCCCCGACAGATGGCTGTCCAGCTGCACCTTGAATGCCTCCAGAGTGGGAGAGCCCACCGCCTCCCTAGGTAGTTGGTTCCATTGTCTTATTGCTCTGACCGTCAGGAAATTTTTCCTGATGTTTAGGTGGAATCTGGGTTCCTGTCACTTGAGCCCATTATTCCGTGTCCTGCAAACTGGGATGATCGAGAAGAGATCCTGGCCCTCCTCTGTGTGACAACCCTTCAAGTACTGGAAGAGTGCGATCATATCTCCCCTCAGTCTCCTCTTCTGAAGGCTAAACATGCCCAGTTCCTTCAGTCTCTCCTCATAGGGCCTTGTTTCCAGTCCCTTTATCATCCTTGTTGCCCTCCTCTGAACCCTCTCCAGTTTGTCTAAGTCCTTCTTAAAGTGTGGTGCCCATAAACCTGCAGCGTTTATGTATTTAGTACATTTCTAATCTGCCCAATAACTAATCTTCTCTGGGTGGATTACAACCGGTTAAAAAACTAAAATGCCATTTTAATACACAGTTCAACATATAAATCACAGTACACATATTTAAAAGAATAAATTATAATATAATGAATAATAAATGGCACAAGAATTGATAATAAACAGCTGTAATAAACCTAGATCTAGGTCTCTAAAATGCCTGGGAGAAAAGAAAGGTCTTTGCCTGGTGCCCGAAACAGAACAGCGTAGGTGCCAGGCAAACCTCTTTGGGGAGTTAATTCCAGAGGTGGGGTGCCACCACTGAGAAGGCCCTCTCTCTTGTAGCCTAGCTTCCTTTGGTGGGGGCACCTGGAGGAGGGCCTCTGAAGATGACTTAAGGGTTCCGAGCAGGTACATGCGAGAGGAGACGTGCCTTGAGATACTCTGGTCCCAAGCCATTTAGGGTTCTAAAAGGTCAACACCAACACTTTGAGTTGGGCTCAGGAAATGGACTGGAAGCCAGGGCAGCTGACGAAGCACTGGCATCACATGGTCGAATCAGCGAGTCTCCCACTTAGTAACCTAGTAAAGTTCTACAAGTTTGTGCCAAAAATGTGAGCTCTTTACCCAGATGGAGAACTCTTAGGGCAGGGGTGCACAACCAGCATTCGGTGGTTTCCTGGCTTTTGTGCAGCTTCCCCCCGCCGCCCCCCCCCAATTCTAAAAGGTTGAAATGCTTCTCCTCAGGCTTAAGTTACTGGCAGCAAAAGATTTAAGATAAAAGATGCTGGTAATTTTGGCCACGTTGGCTCCTCCCCTTTTGCCGTTGTCCCTGCCCGCCACTGGTATGCCGCTCCCAAGAAATGGAATCCAGCCCTCGGGCTGAAAGAGTTTCTGTATCTCTGTCTTAGAGGCATGAGACACCCGACTCTGTGGAGGTGGGAGGTCAATCGCGGGTATTACCAGCCCGCTGCCGCCACTTGAGAGGAATCGTCTTCTGTTACCCCCCTCAAGCAGGCTGAGAAAAATCGTCTGGTTTGCGTTTCAATGCGAACATTCCAAATTCGCACTTCCGGAACTGAAACGCGGACCAGAGCGTGATTGGCCATTGAAATCTGTATTTTTCTGAAGTTTGTGGGGCAATACACAGGGATACACGGGGAGCTTTCTGATGGGCTGAGACTCAAAAAGGGTATGTAAAGCGGTCCTTGCCTTGGTCTCCTCTCACCTAGACTACTGTAATGCGCTCTATGTGGGGTTACCCTGGAAGACGGTTCGGAAGCTACAGCTGGCACAGAACGCGGCGGCTCGCCTGGTTAAAGGCAGCCGCTGGCGGGATCACATCACGCCAGTGCTTAAGGAGTTGCACTGGCTACCAGTTGCTTGCTGAGCCGAATTCAAGGTGTTGGTTTTGACCTTTAAAACCCTATACGGCTCTGGTCCAGTTTATCTCAAGGAGCGTCTCCAGCAACATCAAGTAGGCCGCTCAACAAGATCTGCCACAGACGGCCTTCTCCTTGCCCCTTCAGCCAGAGCAGCTAGACTGGTGGGGACTAGGAAGAGGGCCTTTTCTGTGGCGGCCCCCATACTGTGGAACTCTCTCCCTAGTGACCTCCGCCACGCCCCCTCTCTGCTGAGCTTCCGCCGCTCACTAAAAACATGGCAGTTCAGGCAGGAATATGGGGTGGGCTAAGATTTTAAAATGTTATACTGCTTTAAATGTATTTTATTCTGCATTTTATCATGTTGTACATCGCTCAGAGTGGCCGGGTTGCCAGCCAGATGGGCCATCCATAAATGGGAACAAATAAACAAACAAATAAATAAAAAGGAAACAGAAGTTGGGGGACATATTACCAAGGAGGGGTACAGCAGAATTGCCTGAGCCTGCAAGGATGGTGTCCAGAAGGTGAAGGCTCAGAATGAGCTGAGGCTGGCGAGGGATGCTAAAAGCAACAAAAGCGTCTTCTTTCGCTATGTTAGGAGCAAGGAGGAGATCGAGAAGATCAAGGCTTTGACCCCTGTCCACCACTGCCATGGGCCCTCCCAGAAAGCTACCCGAAGGGGGAAAGTGGCCCTCTGAGTCAAACTGGTTATTCACTCCTGCCGCAGAGATACCGTACTCCAAACTGGGAAACTTATAAGGCTCTTGGGCTTTATGTTTGACGGCCCTGAAGGTAGGCTCTGGTCTTTTAATCCCCACAATGGAGAAAAGGATCCAAGGCCGGTTTACCTAGCAGAGGCCGTACTAGTGGCAGAGGCTGTGTTAAGTCCTTGACCACAATTGCAAGAGAGGCCTGGTCGGCGTTTTGCTTTCGGCTGGATATAATTCCTTGCACTGCCCCTCCGCCCACGAAAGCTGGGTTCCAGCAGGGCGTACATTGAGAAAATTACATGATTAGACTAAAATACAATTGTGAAGGGCTGCAACTGGCCCTGTAACTCAAGACGGGAGATCAAAGGTGCCAAACTGCCAGCTTTGGCTCTGCCGTCTTCTTGACACTGATTCTCTCGGGGCTTTGCCCTTGGCCTATACACTGGATTGAGCACTGAACCACAGAGGAACCACACACACACTGTGTGGGGTAGAACCGGGAAAGTTTATTTAAGGTAAACCGATTACAATAAAAGGTGGGGAATGAGGGAAGAGGGAGAAAGGTGGGGAGATACTTTGGTATTATTAGTATTGTTGTTGTTGTTGTTGTTGTTGTTGCTGTTGTTATTATTTACATTTATTAATCGCCCATCTGGCCGGCAACCAATGGGTATACACAAGTAGAGCTACAAAACAAAGCTAGTTCCTTTACTATATAAACACCCAGGCACTTACTCTTTGCCTGGGGGTGGTTGGTCTTCTTAGGGCCTGCCTCAGCAAAAAGCCCTACTCCGCGCTCCTTCGCGTCCAGATCAACAACAACCAAACCCAGAAGCCACGGCTGGCAGTATCGATTCCCCCCCCGCCCCTCCTTTCGGTAGCCCGGCTGCCCTTGGCCAGTCAGGATGAACTTCATCTGGGTTAGGCAGGGGAGGGGTGGCCCCTAGGTGTCAGAGGGGTGAACTCCCCTGACCATGACTAGAGTGCTTGGGGAATATTTGCATGCGAATACATGGGAGACTCTGAGGCCGCACAGGGCCATCAGAGGAAACTAGTATGTACATTTGCATGAGGTTCCCAGCCTCCAACTGGGATTACACTTGTTCACACGTGTGTGGTGGAGAAGGGTCTGCTTTCCCTTGGCTTATTCCCATTTTGTTGAACTCACTGGAGTGGTCTTACCTCCTATGCCCGGCCTGAAATTCCGGGCATAGCCTTGCATCAAGTCGTCCAAATTGGGTAACCAAGATATTTCTATGTTCGACCCTATATAATCTCCAATGTCATTCATAGCTCTGCATGAAAAGAAGAAAAGGGAGGTGTTAGAAAGAAAAAATGAGCAGCCAGAAACATTAAAAAAATATATTTTAAAAAGAGTTTCTTTCCGTTAGAAAGATTAGAGCTTCGCTGGGTATTTAGGAATGAATATTAAGAGACGGGTTTTGCTGGAATCTAGCAAAAGGGCCAATTTAATGACTGTGAAGGAAATTGCCTGGATTTTAAGAAGCTGGTCAGCTTTCAGAGCACAATCTTATACATGTCTACTCAGATGCAAGTGCCACTGAGTTCAGCAAATTTTAGAGATGTGGGGAGAATTTTGTTTGGTCCTCATTTTTAAGTCAATCAATCATTAGATTGATTACGGTCCTGTGACCCAAATAAAACAAATCAGCCGCAACATTGACACAAACTCACGGAGTATACATAAGAATTGAGATATATAGGACGGCTCTCAATGATTTCCCAGTGAAAGGAACCCTCCTTTACATTATAGCTAAAAGGAATTTAGCAACTTGGGTGGTAACAGTTGGATTCTGGTCACATACTCTGGTTTCTCTTCAGATCCCATTTTTAAGTAAACCAGTCTGATCCGTGCTTCCTGGCATAACACGTGGATCAGAACATACCGGTTATCCTTCAAACTGTGCGCTTCTCTTGAGTTTTGGGGTGCAGTTCTCAGCTCAAGGACTGTGCATATTAGGGAAAGTCATGTAAAAAATGTGTATGTTGGGAGATTTTCAAGCATAAAACAAAACAAAACACACATTTGCACCCTGGCGTGGAAATTAGCTTAAACAGACTTAGGACTGATCACATGCAAGACTGACACAAATCAGATAGAGACTGATTAGTCTAACCCTAGTTTAATGGAGCTTACTCTCAGGTAGGTAAGTGCGTATAGGATTAAAGCCCTAAGCAAGTGCCATCTTTTCCAAAGCACAAAAGTTCTGCCCTCTCTCATTGTCAGCTGGTGTGCATGCGTCTTGTCTCACACACAGAGTCACATGCGGATTCATGGGTTCTATAACTGGGTCAGGTCACACAATTAGCATAAAGGGAGCTAACTTCTGCATTTTCAGCATGCAATTCCTTTGCTGAAGGAACTGCACTGGCTACCTATTCGCTACCGGGCCAGGTTTAAGGTTCTGGTCCTAGTGTACAAAGCCTGAAACAACTTGGGACCAGGAAACCTGAGAGAGCGTCTTCTCCCTTACCAACCGGTCCAGTCACTGAGGTCATCGGAGGATATTCTCCTGGTGGCTCCACATGGACCTATGGCCCAATTGGAGTCCACCCGGAGAAGAGCCTTCAGTGTGGTGGCTCCACTTCTGTGACCTGTCTAGATATGGAGCGGTATACAAATGCTGTAAATAAAATAAATGAAATAAATTTGCATGCTCTGCTATGAGTGGAAATTTAGAGTGCAATCCTATGCATGTTTAAATAGGAAAAAAAAATCCTACAGCTCCCAGCATTCCCCAGAAAGCATATTTTAAATTATTTATTATTTTATCTTCTTATTGTTATTGTGAAGGACCGCCGCCGGTCCTTTCCAGCCAGAACAGGAGATCCGCGGCTCTTTTTGACGGCTCAGAGCTCCCGCTTGCGATCCCCGCTTGCGAAACCCGGCTGCAAACACTGGACTTTAGCACTGAGTCAAAGTGAAACTACGCTTCAGTCAAAAGCGAAAGCAAGTTTATTGAATAGTAAACCCAACAAATTGGAAAGGGAGATATGAGGAGTGAAATTGACAAGAGGACGTACCTTGTCACACACAGTCAGAACTACAAAACAACAAAGAAGCTAAGCTGTTCTAAGCTAACACCAAAGAATCTACCCTAGTCTAAAACCAGTAACCAGAAGAACTTACAGCAGTGTACCCAGGCGCTCCTGCCTGAGGGTTGCATGTCCGGGCTGGCCTGAGCCGAGGTCCTGCCCCGTGCTTCTTGGCACCTTGCTTCCAACAACCCCCAGAAGCCTTGGCCGCTTCTTTTACCACCTCTCTTGCCGCTCCTCTCAATTCCCTGACCCCTCCCTTCGCTGACAGGGCGAACAGGTCTGTGACGATGGCCCATCAAAGATGCTCCATCAAAGATGCTCGGAAGGGCCATTCAAGGTACTCAGGGAAGACCATCAACATGTCAATGTGCCATGGATGCCCCGGGCGGAGATTATGCAGGTGGAATGTGGGGCAAAGTGTATGTTCCATCAGGCTTTCTCTCCACAGTTATATTGTATTTTGGGGTTTTAGCATATTAAGGATGCAATCCTATGGATGTTTAGACAGAAAAAAGTCCTACAACTCTCAGCATTCCCCAGCCAGCATGCTGGGAGTTGTAGGCTTCTCCCCCGTCTACACATACATGGGATTGTGCCTTATGTCTCCTCCCACATTAGGCCAGTGTGCCAATAATCATGTTCATAGAAGTGTGCTACAGAGTGAGATAAACTAAAATAAAAATAAAAATAGGACCATCAACTTATTTTAAGAATTTCCAGTGGATCAATCAAATCGAAATCCCTTTGCATTCTGCCATGACCTACAGCGAAATCCTATACATATCTACTCAGAAGTAATCTCTCAGAGTTTTGTCATCTCTGTTGAGTTCACTGGAACTTACGGCAACTCCCAGGTAAGCGTTATGGGATTGCAGCCTTAACTTCCCTTTTTGAGATATTACAATAATTGCGATATAAACACACACAAAATTAACAGATCAGCGTGGCAAAGGGTGAGCAAGGGAAGTCCATCTTTAATGGGGTTGTGTTTTGCTTTTGATTCCTGTTTCATTCAGGCAGCAGAACCCACATGGCTTCAAAAGATAAAAGTGGAATGGTCAGCTCCATCAATTAAAGTTTGCCTTCATTAATTCTGATTGGTTCCTAACGATGAAGGCTTTACCATATACCATCCTATACATGTCTACTCAGAAGTAAGTCCTAATGAGTCCAATGGTAAGTGATATAGGATTACAACTGGTTAATCTACTGATTAAACTGACAAAAAGGTTAAAAAACAAACAAGCAAAGGTTCAGGGTCCCTGCCCCCAAGGATCTTACAATCTAAATCTCAAGCATGGCTGGCGGGGGAATGCAGGGAGTTGTAGGACTCCCCACCCCCCACCCCCTGTCTAAACATACGTAGGATTTCACCCTAAGAACTATCGTCATTGAACTGGGGAAGGCCTTTGCTACTGGAGGTCAAAGCCGGTAATGAGTTAACTCCAGAGCTACACGAGATGAACCTCAAAAGATGTGACTGAAGCAGTCCGCAAACGTGTTACAGCAGCTCCCGACAGGCGCTGAAATAAGCGGAGGGCTTGAAAAGAAATATCGCTGGTAGAAGAAGAGAAAAATCCGGTTAAATATTGATGAAAGGCTGTAGTCTACTATACCATAAACATCTCCAGCCTTGGGACTTACGTAACTTTCTTAGAGATTTCCCACCCACCCACCCCACCCGGGTCTCCTCCATGTGACTTTGACCCAAAAAGAGGTACAAGCCCCTGTTCCCAAGACGATCTTACAGGCGTACCCAGGACAGTGTCGGCATTTCATCAGGGGAGGCCGGTGACGGCCGGCTGTGTCAGCGGGGTCTCCGTATCCGTTGCAGCCGTTATTCTGAGCTTCGTAGGAGCTATCCACGGTGCTGCGCTCGCTCCACCCCCCCCAAAACAGGACCACCGCCAGGGAGCACCATGGATAGCTCCTCTGAAGCTCAGGATAAAAGCTGCAACGGATACGGAGCCCCACTGACATAGGAGTCCCTGGCCTCCCCTGCATTTCATGCCAGCACCCAGATCTTTTTCTGCAAAAGCGAAGCAGCGGGAGATTTCTATTCATCCGTCGTGCTGATCGGGTTCCGGCTTCCAGTCCTGTGCGCAGGTGGTACAACCGTGGCTTGAGACAGCACTCTGCAGATGTAAGTTCTGAGTAACACAGACACCCGCGGCTGATATTCGAGGAGCTGTCAAAGACGGGGGGAGCTTTGAAGGCGGCGTGGGACACACACACACCCATTACCCAACAGCAAAATTTCATTAGCTCTCGACATAAGACAGGAGCCTTTCCCCAGCCCTGCCGGGATACGCCAGGGATTGAACCTGGGACCTTTCGCACGCACAGCATATGCTCTCTACCATCAAGCCACAGCCTTTCCCCAGTAATGAGCAGTTATTAGAACCCCTGAAGGCTCAGATCCTTCACCTTCCTTCAGCTGCACGAACCGAAACTGCCGAAGCCCGGGCAATTCCATTATCTATCATCCCTCACCCGCCACCCTCATCTCTCCCACCCACCCCATGTGGTCCTCAACTGCCGAAATTTCAACTGGAATCGCCTTCGGGCCAGTGAGTCATCTTTTGTTGCTTATGTAATTCTGTAGGGGCCCCCCAAAACACATCAGCTTTCCCATAGCGGGTGCCCTTCCGATGCTGGCTGGGGATGATAGGCATTGGGAGTCTTACATTCCTGGAGGGCACCGAGCTGGGGAAAGTTGCTGTACACCGATCGCTCTGTCTGAAATATATATATATATATATGTATTCTTTTCTTTCTTTCTTTTTAAAATCACTCTCGAAAGAGAAGCAAAACAAAACACCAAGCAACCTCTGCAGCTCCGCTCCTTTTGCCTAACACACATATTGCATCCCGAAATTGAAAACGTATCCCGAGATGAGTGACTCATCACTACTCAATCACGGTATTTAATAAAAGGCACGGTGTGGGGAGCTGTCAGCAGCAGCTGGCCTCACTGTGTGTGGGAAGGGGGGCGAGGAGAGAGGGGAAAAGAAGAGGAGCATCAAACCCCTGTATTCCTCCCGGACATTTCCTTCCCCCATGTTCAAAAGGCTCGGGCGAGTCATGCCATGAGGCTCGCTAACCTCTGTGTCATTTCTTAAACGGCGGGGTTTTTTCGAGAGACAGGCTCAAGGGAAACTGAAAGGGTAGCTTTTTTAAAAAAAAAAAAACCCACACCCACCCACACTATATATTTTTAAAGTTTTAAAGAAAGCTACCTTCAGCCAAGTTAGACAATCACACAGCAAATTCACAGCAGCAAGAACATCGGTTCGCGACTGCTACGGAAGCCTAGAACAGCCAATTCTGGCTTGAAGACCAACCATTCTTGCTTGGCTGTTTTAGGCTTCCGTATTACTTTAGGGGCCCTGGTCCGGCCAAGGCGTTCGATTCGAGGATAATCAGGAAGAAATAAAACCACTTGTGTGAAAGATAACATACAGTGTAATGAATGCAGTGATGAAATGTGGCTGCAGCAGGTTATCGATAAGCAAGCAAAGAAACAGGTTGCACACATGTTGTCCCTCCGGCCGCAGGGCTTCCTAACACGACGGGCATCACTCCTGGGGCAGTCTAGGGGTGCTTGGACACTTGTGGGTTGCTCATTCTAAGCCGAGAGCCCAAGGACAACGGCCCCTGCCATGGATTGTACAAAGTACAAAGTGCAAAGAAGGCAAATGCAATGTTGGGCTGTATTAATAGAAGTATAGCTTCCAAATCGCGGGAAGTGATAATTCCCCTTTACTCGGCACTGGTTAGGCCTCATCTTGAGTACTGCGTCCAGTTCTGGGCACCTCACTTTAAGAAGGACATAGACAAACTGGAGAGGGTTCAGAGGAGGGCAACAAGGATGATAAAGGGACTGGAAACAAGGCCCTACGAGGAGAGACTGAAAGAACTGGGCATGTTTAGCCTTCAGAAGAGGAGACTGAAGGGAGATATGATCGCACTCTTCCAGTATTTGAAGGGATGTCACACAGAGGAGGGCGAAGATCTCTTCTCGTTCATCCCAGTTTGCAGGACACGGAATAATGGGCTCAAGTTACAGGAACCTAGATTCCACCTAAACACCAGGAAAAATTTCCTGACTGTCAGAGCAATAAGACAATGGAATCAACTACCTAGGGAGGTGGTGGGCTCTCCCACTCTGGAGGCATTCAAGGTGCGGCTGGACAGCCATCTGTCGGGGATGCTTTGACCTGGATTCCTGCATTGAGCAGGGGGTTGGACTCGATGGCCTTGTAGGCCCCTTCCAATTCTACTTTTCTATGATTCTATGATTCTCGCCCTGTTTCAGGGGCAGCTGGTAAACCACAAGCTAACCCCCGCTTCCCGAGAGACAGCGGGGGGCAAAGCTGCTTCGGTAAAGCGAACAGTTTCATTTCTCACCGCAAACGCAACTCTTATCTAAGGAATATAACTGGGGAAGGCAGCTTCAGGGCAATTCTCTCTGGCCTTCTTCGTCACAAGCTGGGGCTAGACGTAAGGCATGGCATGGCATGGCTCCCAAGAAACTATCCTGGACCTTTGGATGCAGTGAAAGTTCACGACACTACCTGTTGAACCGTAATAACCTCCCCGCCATTCTTCTGGTAGAGCTCATCCAATACAGCTTCTCTAGCAGTTTGCCACTGGACACTGGAGGCAAACTGGTGTTCCACCCCCCGGCAGAGCGCGGCCCATGGGGGAGGGTCCAGGGGGGGGCGGAAATGGCCCCCAGATCCTCAAAATAGTCTACTCCTGATCTAGACCATAATTGTCTACTCTGACTGGAAGCAAATCTTCAGCGACTCCGGCAGAGAAAGGGGTCTTTGCTACCCGATCCTTTTCAAACCGAAGGTGCCAGGGGATTGGAACTCGGATTTTCTGGGGAACGTCTGCAGCTCAGTGGTGGTAGAGCACCTGTTTTACATGCAAAAGGTCCCAGGTTCAATCCCGGCCACCTCCAGGTAGAACTGGTGGATATTATCTGAACCCCCAGAGAGCTGCTGCCAGTCAGAAGGGAGAATATTGTGCTAGATGGACCAAGGCTCCAGCTTGGTACAAAACGGCTTCTTACGCACAATCGCATGTGCTCTGCCCGATGTCCCCTTCTGCAAAAGTATGTTCCCGCAACCAGTTAGAAGAATACATTGTAATCCCAGCTCATTTTATTCTCGCAATTTAGGGATGGGGATGGAATGGAGACAAGGAGAGAATCAGCCTCCGTCTCCCGTTACGTAGCCGACCTGTGCTTCAAGAGCACCATGTCCACATCACTACTAAAATTAGGATGAGAAACGGTGACTCACTAGGCAAGCGTTCCTTCGGGCTGCTGGGGATTAGTTAAAAGCAGGTTCAGTGTGTGTGTGTGGGGGGGTATTCAAGTAGTCATCTTTGTTGCCCTCCTCTGAACCCTTTCCAGTTTGTCTACAACATCCTTCTTAAAGTGTGGTGCCCAGAACTGGACGCAGTACTCAAGATGAGGCCTAACCAGTGCTGAGTAGAGGGGAACTAGTACTTCCTGCGATTTGGAAGCTATACTTGTATTAATGCAGCCCAAAATAGCATTTGCCTTTTTTGCAGCCACATCACATTGCTGGCTCATATTCAGTTTGCGATCCTACCACAATTCCAAGATCCTTCTCACTTGTAGTATTGTTGAGCCAATTATCCCCCATCCTGTAACTGCGCATTCAGTTTCCTTTCCCTAGGTGCAGCACTTGGCATTTATCCCTATTAAATTTCATTCTGTTGTTTTCAGCCCAGCGCTCCAGCCTATCGAGATCACTTTGAATTTTGTTTCTGTCTTCCAGAGTATTAGTTGTTCCACCCAATTATGTGTCATCTGCAAATCTGATAAGCATTCCCTGCACCTCCTCATCCAAGTCATTAATTAAAATGTTGAAGAGCACTGGGCCCAGGACCGAGCCCTGTGGTACCCCGCTCATTACCTCTCCCCAGTTTAACAAGGTACCATGCATTGATTACTCTTTGCGTCTGATTCTGTAGCCAACTGTGGATCCACCTGATAGTTGTTCCATCTAGCCCACTTTTAGCTGGCTTGCTAATCAGGATATCATGAGGCACTTTGTTGAAAGCTTTGCTGAAGTCCAGATATATGATGTCCACAGCATTCCCACAGTCCACAAGGGAGGTTACCCGATCAAAAAATGAAATTGGTCTGGCAGGATTTGTTCTTGACAGATCCATGTTGGCTTCTAGTAATCACTGCGTTATTTTTTAAGGTGCTTGCAGATTGACTTTTTAATAATCTGCTCCAGAATTTTCCCAGGGATTGATGTCAGACTGTAGTTCCCAGGTTCCTCCTTCTTGCCCTTTTTGAAGATGGGAACAACATTAGCCCTCCTCCAGCCATCTGGCACTTCACCTGTTCTCTATGATTTCTCAAAAATAATAGACAGTGGTTCTGAGAGTTCTTCTGCCAGTTCCTTTATTACTCTAGGATGCAGTTTGTCGGGCCCTGGAGATTTGAACTCGTTCAAAGTAATCAGGTGTTCCTTGACCTATCAGTCCCAAGGTACAATCCTGCCCCTTCAGCTTGTACTTCAGGTTTGCCGGGGGGGGGTCATAGGCCCGTCTTTTGGGAGAAGACCAAGCCAAAGTAGGAATTAGACACTTCTGTCTTTTCTTTGTCATCTGTGCTACCTGCCTGTACTCTTTCCTTGTAGCCTGGCCTTCCTTTCACTTCCTATACATGTCCTTTGTTGTTTTCAGGTCATCTTTGAGTTTTTTGTGAAGCCACATTGGCTTCTTCTGTGGCCCTCTGCCTTTTTTCCTTGTGGGAACAGTTTGTAATTGTGCCTTTAGAATTTCCTTTTTTAAAAAAACTCCCACCCATCTTGGACTCCTTTTCTCCTTAGAGTCATTCACCCAGAGTATTTTTCTTTCCCTTTCTATTCCTCTTCTAAGTACTGGAAGGATGGATAAGAAAACTATCTGCCCCCCCCCCCAAGTTCTTGAGTTTCCTTCCCAAAGCTTCAAAGTCTCACATGATTTCCTTGTAGCTCTGCTTTGGCGGTATCAATTGTTCCCACGTGGATGAGAAGAAAGGGATACGTGTCAGTGGGCTTTATGAGCCTTGGCAACCGTTTTGTCACTAGGGATGCACGCGGAGTTCGATCGGGGTGTGTGGAAGCAGGGCGAACTCACCCTGCTCAACCCCCCCGAGCTCCACGTGACTTACCTTTCCCCGGCTTGGCACAAGTCCCCACGAGAGAAGCCAGGGAAAGAAACTGCCAGTGCCAGGTCCCCGGTGCGTCACTTCCAGGTCCCTGGCACATCACTTCCGGGTCCCCGGCACTGCATTTTTAAACATAAATACCAGGGGAAACCACCTTAAAACTGCCGCGAATAGCAAATCGCAGCCGTTTTAAGGTGGTTTCCCCTGGTATTTACATTTTAAAAATGCAGCGCCGGGGACCCGGAAGTCCACCTCGCGCCTTGCTGCCACCGCGAGACGGATTGCACAGCGGATTGCTGAGCGCCCAACGAGGTGGGGTAAGGGGAATTTGTTCATCCCTATGATGACACATCTTTTAATCCGTTCCCTGGGGAGACAGCAGCATACCTGGCGAGTCTCCAGGAGGGAGTCTCCCGCAATTAGTACTCTTCCTCTTGTCGTAGGCCTCAGTTTCATTGCCTCTGCTTGACTGACCTTCAGCCTCACTGTCACGTGGCGTGACACGTGACAGTGTCACGCCACGTAATTCATCCTCTGCAGGCTGTCCTCTGGTCTCGTCCTCAAGTACCTGAAAGCGGTTCCATAGTTCCACTGCTTCCACTGGTGCAGAATGTCTTCTAGTTCTTCTGCTCCTAACTGTCACCCTTTCCCAAGGAGTTTCTTCTACTTCACTGTTCCTCACCTGAGCACTCTCCTCTTCTGCCTCAGCTTGATGTTGGCTCTTCTGGCTCCCGTAATTCACTTTGCTGGGTGTTGTAGTTCCACCGTTCTGTCCAGGAACTCTTTGTGTTCTCTTATTCCCTTGAGGGTTGACACTCATCGCTCGAGTCCTACCACTTCTTCTTCCAGTAGCGCAACCAGCTTGCGCTTTTGCCACATGTAGGCCACGCTGATCTCCGGCAAGAAAACAAACATTACACACACCTTGCAGGTCACCAGCACTACCTACAGAGTCTTTTTCCATCCAGTGTCTCCTATTCCCTTTTCGTTTCTACCTTTCGGATTGTAGTGGAATGGCCTGTGCCTTGTCCTGCCTTCCCTGAAGGTTAAGAAAGAGTACCACTGGTCTATAAGTGTGTGTTACAAGAAAAGAAAAGAAGGGAAAAAATTATTAAAACATTATTTATGTATTTGTTATATTTATGAATTGCCCATCTAGCCAGACAACTGACCACTCTGAGCGATGTACAATCCAATAAAATACAAGGGTGGGGGGAACACACACACACACACACACACAGTATAAAACACAATTAAAAAACAGTACAAAACTTAAAAATCCTAACCCACCCCATATTCCCGCCTGAAAAGCCACGTTTTTAATGCACGGCGGAAGCTAATCAAGGAAGGGGCATGGCGGAGGTCACTGGGGAGAGAGTTCCATAACTTGGGGGCTGCCACAGAAAAGGTCCTCCTCCTAGTCCCCACCAGCCTGGTTTCTCTGGCTGATGGAACAGGGAGAAGGCCGTCCATGGCAGATCTTGTTGAGCGGCCTACTTGATGTTGCTGGAGGCGCTCCTTGAGATAAACTGGACTAGAGCCATACAGGGTTTTAAAGGTCAATGCCAACACCTTGAATTCGGCTCAGCAAACAACTGGTAGCCAGTGCAACTCTTTAAGCACCGGAGTGATGTGATCACGCCGGCGGCAGCCTTTAACCAGGCGAGCGGCTGCATTCTGTACCAGCTGCAACTTCCGAACCGTCTTCCAGGGAAACCCCACATAGAGCGCATTACAGTAGTCTAGGCGAGAGGAGACCAAGGCATGAACCACCAATGGGAGCAGATGATTAGGAAGGTAGGGGCGCAACTGCCATATCAGATGGAGCTGATACAGCGCCGCCCAGCTCACAGCTGACACCTGAGCCTCCTCTAAAAAATTATTAGGGACCTCCCTCTTGACCCCCCCTGCCAAACTCCTGTTTGCTCTCTCTGATCGCTCGCTCTCTGGGAGCCTGCTTGCCTATATAGCCCCCAAAACATCTGGTCTGGAGCCTCTCCTGTGCTTCTGCTCAGCTGGGAGTCAGGAAACAGAATGAGCTCTCAGGCCACGCCTCCTTCAGCCCCTGCTCTCAGGACACGCCCCTTCCCTTGAAGCCCTGCTGGGTAGATCATTCAAAAACACAGAGAGGGACCCCAGCAACCAGGAAACCATCTCCTAGCCATCAGCTCCCAGTGGTGAGACCTCACTGAACCTTTCCAAGCCATTAACCCACCAACCTGCCTAGCAAAGGAACGGTAACTCAGGAGCCGTAGCATCAAATGTAAGACCAGTTGGGGGAGGGCGGGCGGGAGAGATTGTCAAATAATTCAAGGCTTTGCTGTCAACTGTGTTTATCTTGAAGTGCAGGCAAGAGATTAAGCAGTGTTCACCCCCCCCACACACACCCCTTCACATTAAATGCTGCTCCAAGGCTCTCCATTTTTTTTTTACAAACGAATAACCTCTTCTTACACGGCAGTCTTTCATCCCAAAGCAATGAGCAAAATTGCTGAATCAACTAAAGCGGGTTAACTTCCTTAACCGGGTGGATTATTATAAAATGTAAATCCTATACATTTTATATTCCTAAGCTTTCCCATCCACCTGTTCCCAGGTTTAAAAAAGAAAAGAAAAGAAAAGAAAAAGTATGCATTATCAATGCTCCACGGTGCACAAAATCCATTTTCTAACCAGGGGTGATTGAAACTCTCAAGGCTGGACCCCAATGTAGAACGTCAGTTGGCTGGCAGAGCTGATGGCCGGGCTCACCTTTCCCCAACCTCACCCTCCAGATGAGTTGAACTACAATTCCTATCATCTCCTGCCAGCATGGCCAATGGCAACCTTCAAATAGAGGACTGTCCTCTGTATAAAGTAGGATGCATGACCACCTAAGGCTTGTGCATATCTTGGCTTATTAAGCTGAGATTCGATTGCCTAAACCTGGCCTTCGTTGCTTGGTACCCTCCAGATGTTTGGGTCTATAACTCGCAGAAGCCCCAGCTAGCATGACTAATGGTCAGGAAACCTGGAAATTGGAATCGAAAGCATCTGGAGGGCACTAGATGGCTTACCTCTGCCCTATGGTAACTCTAAAGTGGACACCAATGTGGAGATTGGAGACCTTTCTCTTCCTCCTTACCTGGGACCAGTTCGCGCCAGGTCAGCTTCCGAAAGTAGGGCCAGATGCTATTTCCACAACCCTAAAAAGGGACATCTCTCTTTGGGAGTGCCCAAAGGCAGGTTGGGGGGGTCACGGAATGGATGCTGCCTTGCGTTGGCCTCCGGGATAATCCGGAGCGGTACATGTCCCTTTCCATCTGCCATTCTTGATTCTAAGTGATGCTCAGTGTAAATATGTTCTATATTTTGAAATGTAATTGAAAAAGCATTAGGCTTAATTCACGGCAACCTTATGAACATCAAAAGCCCTTCTTTCCTTTCTGCTGCTAGTTTTAAGCATCACCAGGCGGCCTGCTCTTCGTATTTATCTATATCTAGCGATGTTTTTGTTTTGTTTTTTAAAAAAGCTCTTCTTCGTCAAGGTTGAAAGGTCGAGAGGGGTACGTGACAATTATCTGTAAATAGACAAGGTTTAATTTTTTTTAAAAAAATTTTTTTACAAATACCTAGACTACAAACGGCAAGAGATTATGTTTCTATTTTTAATTAAAAGAATGAAATACCACAGTTTGCTAGAGGCGGTTAGAGGGTTGAATACACCACATTTGCACCACCAAACAAAGGATAAGCGAATTTTGTTGGTCACACAAAAACAAAAGAGGCCTCTTTTCATTTTCAGTTCCTCACCCCAGTTGTCCCACATGAGTATCTGCATTTCTTGTAAACTTGCAATGCTTCTGTTGTCATACCAAACACACACCTATACACAGACACTTAGGGTGCAATGCTATGCATGTTTAGACAGAAAAAAAGTCCTACAACTCCCAGCATTCCCCAGCCAGGCGGTGTCGATCCCATGCCTGCGCCATAGGAAACAGGCTACTGAGTTTCTTTTAGATAGAGAGGTTTTATTCTAGTGGCAGCAATTAAAGGTGTTATCGCTGAGGCAGCATTCCCTAGTGGTGAAGTCTAACTGGCAACTTTATTAAAAACTGTGGCATTGAGTTTCACAGACCCAAGCCTTTAAGTTGTTGTTGTTGTTGTTGTTGTTGTTGTTGTTATTATTATTATTATTATTATTATTATTATTATTATTATTTTAAAGAAACATTGGTGGGATAACTCACATGCTGTTCTGTCATATCTGGTGGCAGTAGTGGGATAACCTAAAGTGTTTCTTTCACATGTGGTTTTTAGATTAGAACTGCATTAACTGACTGCTACAGCATCTAACCAGAACAAGCCCAGAAACACTACTGAACAAAACCCAAACTGTCAAGAATGTATATTTTCTTGCAAATTATGATATTGTGACTCTATTCACATGTTGGGAAACTGAGCAGAACTTGGAGCATCCCTAAGGACACAACAATCCTATGCATGTTTAGACAGAAAAAAGGCCTACAACTCAGCATAGCTGGCTGGGGCATGCTGGGAGTTGTAGGCCTTTTTTTCTGTCTAAACCTGCATAGGATTGCACCTTAACTGTCTATCAATGAAAGATACATTAGATCAACAATTTTAATAAGGAATGGAAGAAATAACTATTTTTGGAATCCTACACAGAGCATTTTAAAAAAAAAAAAAAAATCCCCCCCATGGCTTCATTATTTCCAGAAATTTTACATCTCTTGTCTTTCTATAAAAAGGTTTATTATATGGTTTTTACAAATCATTGGGAGGGAGAGTAAAGGCTGAGTGGCTATGTATAAATAGCTTGTCTTCAATATTTTATTCATCACTCTAAAAGAAAATATCTCATAATCCAAAGTTGTTCAATTTTCTGGGGGGAAACCCCCCAAAAATGGCCCTTGGGGGGGAAAAAAAACAAGACAAACCCCTCTCCCACCCCAATTTTCCAGGTTGTTTTTTTTTTTGCTGGGCCTTCATATCTCTAGTCAAGATGGCAATATAATTCCTCCAGGATCAGTGGCAGGAAACCTCTGAATACAATATTAGTTGCTGACAGTGCTTTTTTTTCTGGAGAAAAGGGTACCGGAACTCTTGGATTACATTTCCTCGGGAGTAGATGGCGATTAAATTGTAATGCAATTAATAGAAGAAAAAGGTGCTGGAACTCAGTTCCGGTGAGTTCCACCAGAAAAAAAGCCCTGGTTGCTGAACACGACCAGGAGGGCACTATTGCACTCACATCCTGGTTGTGGGCTTCCCATAAGCATGTGTGGTTGGCCACTGTGCGAACAGATTTTTTTTTTAAACCTTACTTAAACCCTTATTTGCTGATATCTGGTGTTTTTCATGGGCTGGGTCAGTGCTTGCAGGGCCATCTCTTTCTTTTTGTTTTAAAAAGGTCAGGATTGGCACAAATTCAACAGGTGAAGCTTACCCACCCACCCCACACCCCCAAACATGGAGCTTCAGAGAGAAGGGGGAGGTTTCTTGCATTTCCTTCTGACACTGTACTTCGCCTGTCAGAGGCACAGAGTCAGCTCTGTTAGGAAATAAAATCTTTGGCAATATAAAGATATGAATCATGTGATAAATTCCCTCATTCATCTCTCCCTCTTTGCACGCGCGCGCGCGCACCCTCTCCTCTGTTCCTTCCCTGCTCTCTTTCTCTCAGTGGGCAGCCATTTGAGCCTAAGCAGAACTATCTTAAAGGGTCCATGGGCAAAATTGCAGCTAAGATAAAACTGCAAGCTTAGCTGCAATTTTGCCCATGGTCCCTTTAAGTAACTTGCAGTTGCAGGAGGCCAGGAAATTCGGGACTCTGCATAACAAAGTGAGAAGGTTTTCTGGATGGTCCCAGCATTTTCGGGGCAGTTGGAGACTATGTAGAAAGCTGGACTAGATAGGCCTTTGGTCTGATCCAGTACAGCTTTCCTTATGCTCTTATTATTTATTAACAAGAAAAAAAATGTATATCCCACTTTTTCCCTCTAAAAAGGAGTTGCTCAAAGTGGCTAACAAAATATTTTTAAAACCACAAAAATAACAATAGCCCATCATTAAAACAAGATTACCAGACTAAAAGCAAGCATCAAGGGGGGGGAAAGCCACAGAGTGAAAACTAACAATAAATAAGTTAAATTAAACAACAGCAGCAGAACAAAAAGCTTGTTTAAAAGGAAATGTTTTAAATCACTAGCAGACCACAAATAGAGAGGAATCTAAACTCTTGGGCAGGAAGGACCACATATAGGGTGCTGCCACAGAGAAAGCCCTGTGTTGTTTTAAGAATTTGATTCTTTTAAGAGTTTATATGCCACTCTTCAAATAGAAATATTTACAGGGCAGCTTACAGATAAAGATAGAAATATACAGTCATGCCTTGGATTGAGAGCATAATTCGTTCCAGAAACTGTGCTTGTAATCCAAAACACTCTTATATCAAAACGAAATCCCCCCAAAAAAATTTGTACAGAGATTTTTAATTTAAGCCGTACTACAGTACTTGTACTGCAAGACGTCGCTTGTATATCAAGTCAAAAAAAATTAAATAAATATTTAAAAATTAGCTTGTCTTGCAAAACGCTCTCAAACCAAGTTACTTGCAATCCAAGGTATTACTGTAAAATCAGCAGGCTGGCTCAGTACACCAAAGCCCCATTCTCCAGACATCTTTCGAAAGCCACCTTTCAGTTCTTGGCTTCTAGCAGACAAATGTCCAAATTTTAAAGATATTTCCCCAGAATCCTAAGGCCTGCGATATGATTTTCATACATTATATAAATTGGTATTCTGCCAAATCACAGGACAGGCAAAGACATCCACAAAGGATTTTGCGAACGTAGTTCAGCTGCATTTTCATAGGCTGATGAAGCTCAGTTCCTTACACGGCGCAGTAGGAGAGTGGGATTCTAAGATAGCATTAAAAAGGGAAGTGTTAAGCTTAAAAGTTTTAATTGGATTTCTTTTTGCAATCTAAACCATAATGTTACTGTGTTATTGTACTGCTACGGCAGGAAAAGCAATCCCCGCTGCATAGAAGAGATTTGGCATTCATAAGCTCGCTATAACAACAGGGTCTAGCGCCCTAAAGACTAAAATAAAAACATTATGGCATATGTTTTTGTGGACTACAACCCACTTCATTGGATGCATGGGATTAGATGCGTCTGATGCAGTGGATTAGACGCTTTTATGCGTCTAGTCCAGGGCTCTCCAACCTTGGGTCCCCAGATGTTGCTGGCCTACAGCTCCCAGCATACCCAGCCAGCATAGCTAATGGCAAGGGATTCTGGGAGCTGTAGTCCAGCAACATCTGGAGACCCAAGGTTGGAGAGCCCTCTAGTCCATAAAAGCAGGGGTGGTGCTAAGTAGAGAAAGAACAAAAGCTCAGGAGGAAAGGCCGTTAGCTCTTCCTACCACCAATAACAACCGACACTAATTATTAAACTAGCTTGAGTACTAGGAGACCGATAGCCTAAGAAAACATCTAACTGCACTATATCCATCTTTCTGACTGGGTTCAGACAACATGATAACCAACACTCAAGGGTTGAGTATGGGCTGAGTGTGGGTTGTTGTCGGAATGTGGGTTATCGTGTTGTCTGAACCCAGCTGTGCTAACAAAGCCATGGCTTGTTAACTTTGAACAACCCATGAAGAGAACCCATGGTTTGTTGTTGGGTTGTGAACTGTGGGTTGTCCACCCTGGTTTGTTATCTGGACTGGGTTCAGACAACATAACCCGCATTTCAACAACAAATTGAATGGCTCAACGACAAACCTTGAGTGTGGGTTATCATGTTGATAACCCATGTTGTCTGAACCCAGTTACATCAAGCTTCCTCCAAAGTTCACCGTCCCTTAAGATTCTAATGTTATTAAGGGAATATTTTTGGCTAAAAAAACATCAAAACTAATTCCAGTTTTCATTAAATCTCTTATACTTATGAGTTCCTTCCCTTCATTCTTATTAGATGGGTTGGCTTAACCATATACAAAAACACTCCCCATCCTATTCAGTCAATCAGCAATGTTTGGTACTCCTGCTGTGTGCCCACTTGCATGTTGCAGAAGGTCCCAGGGTCAATTGCCATCATCTCCTGTTAAAAGGTCAGGTAGCAAGTGGTGGGAAAGACCTTTCTCTGACTGAGACCCTGGAAAGCCACAACAAATCAGAGTACACAGTGGCTGGGTTCAGACAACATGGTGGTAACCCACATTTCAACAACAACCCACACTCAACCCTTGAGTGTGGGTTATCATGTTGTCTGAACCCACTGGGCTAGAGGGACAAATTGCCTGACTAGGGATAAAGCAGCTTCCCATATTCTTAATGTCTGCAGATTTAATCATATGTTTGGCAATGTCCAGTAGTTGCTTCTTTTTGGCTGGAAGTTATGGATTAACTTTGTATTAGAACAATCTTTGATATTTTCTGATGTACATGTTCTTTTAAATTATCTACCTGTTTCTTGGAACTTAAAACTTGGTCAAGGTAAATGGGTTTTTCCATCTAAGATGAGGGAAAATGCAATTAAACAATACAGAGGTGGGTGGCATCTCACACCAGTAAAAATCAGCTATATATTACAAGGAGAGCAGCCCCCAATGCTGAGCGGCTGTGCTCAGAGAGGGACTTATGAACACATGTGGTGGGACTGCAAAGTCATAGAGAGATTCTGGGTAGAGATATTTTGTTTGGCAAGAAAAGTTACAGATGTAAAACAGCGGAACTGGGATTACTCGCCCTCTTTGTGGGAGACAACAAGCACCTACGGCAACATTCTTCTGGACTGCAGCAAGAATGGAAATCACATCAGTCTGGAAATCTACAAGCAGACCATCAATTGGAAACTGGGAAAGGAGACTTTGGGATATTGCCTTACTACTAATCAAAGAACTAAGGGCCATGCACAATAATGCACTTGACAATGACTTTTATACATGCCAGCAATCTTGGATTTCTTTAGCCAACCAGAGCGATGGAGGGTTGCAACCTTCACAATCGCATGTAACCATCTGGAAAGACCTAGTTAAAGACCTAGCTAAATTTAGATTGGTAGACCCTCCAAAGGAAGCTTAACCCTACAGTTTTATGTATCTGTATTGCTATATGCAGGTCATTGTTGACAGGTTATTTCATGGTTGGTGTCAGTTATGTTTGCACGTTGTATTGTTTGTGGATAAAATAATAACATATTTTTTTTAATGGATTTTCCGTGCCCCTTTGACAGCTAAAAAAACTGATATTAAAACATTGGAAAGATAAAAGCTCACCTCCTAGAATGCAATGAAGACTTAATGCAGTGTTTCTCAACCTTGGGTCCCCAGATGTTTTTGGCCTACAACTCCCAGCATGCCCCACCCAGCATAGCATTCAAGAGATGCCACTCTTGAATGGACATATATATGGATATTCGGGCTGCCTTTGCTAAAACTTACGTATAATTCATATATTTGGATTTATGCTGTTATTTTGGATATTTACATATTAGTAATTGTTAATTCCAGGGTCTTCCCCCCCCCCTTGTTTTTGTTTATTTTGTTTGTCTGCTTATTTTTTTGTGTTGCTGTTTTGTTTGGATGAAATTCACAATAAAAAATAAATGAAAAGTCTGCAGATTTAAAAGCCCAAAGGCTTTTAACTTCCATTAAAACCCCATGAGCAGACTATGCTCCACATACCCTATACCCCATCCCACCCCACCCATACACATCTCTCCCAGACAGACCATTGTCCCTAGTTTTGCATTTGGGGGATTCTTTGTTAAAGGGGTCCTTTTAGCGTGGTTTGCTAGCATCATCATTCTGCAAGGTTCAGCTCCCTCCCCAGGGCACTGAGACAGTTTAAGAAATCTGAGTGGGTGGGTGGATGCAACTTATCTCTAGTGCTCCTGTTTGCAAATGTGTACACATGAACCCTAAAGGCACACCACCATGCGCTACACAGCCTGCCGTTTCACACATTTTGCAGCCGCTGAAGTATATTTCGAACTGTTGGTAATGCAGAGGAGGAAAAATTATGAGTCGTCCCACCCGCCCCAGTCTATCTTCAATGCAAAAAGGCAAACACTGTTCTTGGTGTTTTAAAATCAGCTGCGGACAGTTGCAGCTGATTTTAATTTGCAGCTGATTTTAATTTGATTCAGTTAGTCTGTTGCAGAGTAACTGAATACAGCAGGGGGCAAAGCATCTTTAGCAATGCTTAATTGTGGAGGCAGGGAGGTGGATGAAGAGATCTTGGTATGAGAAATGGGGTGTTACAACAAGTCTGTCTCTCTCTCTCTCTTTTTTTTTTGTCCAGTCTGTGGAATAGTGCAGGGTACATTTAAAAACATTAGAACCTAAGAAGAGCCCTGCTGGATCGGGCCAAGGGGTCCCTCTGGTCCAGCGTTCTGTTTGCACAGTGGCCAACCAGCTTGCCCACGGGAAGAAACCCACAAGCAGGACAGGAGTGCGACAGCACACACACACAAACAAGTATAATCCCAGCTGGAGGCTGAGAAAGTCATGCAAATGTACCTAGTTCCTCCACCTAGCCCAGATGAAGTTCATCCTGATTGGCTGAGGAGAGCTGGGCTACTGAAAGGAGGGGGGGGGAAGAATCTATACTGCAGCTGGGGCTTTTGGGTTTCGTTGCGGTCTGCACGTGGTGAAGAAGCACGGGGTAGGGCTTTTGCTGAGGCAGCCCTGAAGAGGACCAGCCCCCAGGTAAAGAGAGTGCCTGGGTAGTTATGTAGTAAAGGAACTAGCTTTGTTATTTTGTAGCTCTACTGTGTATACCAAAGTGTATCCCCACCTTTTGTTGTAATCTGGTTACCTTAATAAACTTTCCTGGTTTTTACCCCACACGGTGTGTGTGGTTCCTCTGTGGTTCAGTGCTAAATCCAGTGTATAGACCCAGGGCGAGCCCCCAAGAGAATCAGGTCAAGACGGCAGAGCGAAGGCTGGCAGTTTTGCACCTTTGATCTCTGGTCTTGAGTAAACTCTTGACGCTTTTTCTCCCCACAAGGGTTTTCCAGTATCACTCAGAGGCAGTATGCCTATGTACGCCAGCTGCTGGGGAAGATGGGTGGGAAGTCCTTCACACCTGGAGTGTGGGTTATTGTCTGAACCCAGTCAATCAGTAGCAGTGTCTCTCAAACTGTGGACCCACTAGTGAGTCTCAGCCAACTCTCAGCTGGGTCCCAGTGCTTTAGGCTGCCCACCAGTGCCTCTGCCTGGCCCACCCTAAGCCATGGCCTGCACCATGCAAACTGCATACTGCAGGGGCGGCAGTCAGAGTTAGTTAGAGAGCAAGGCTCTATTATTATTATTATTATTATTATTATTATTATTATTATTATTATTATTATTATTTGGGAAAAGCCCAACCGCTCCTACCACAACACATTTTAAGGAGGGGGCGGGGAGGAGGATGAGATCAGAGACACCCATGTCACCCACAAGGAGGCTCGGTGAGATAAAGTCCGGAAGGACCATCAAGGACCATCAAACTAGCAGGGCAGTCTCAAAGAGCTGCAAAGTACCACTTCGTCACCTTCTTCCCGGGCAGGAATAAGCCCACCTGAAACGAAGGGGCAGGCATAAGCCCCCACCTGACTTGGAGGGCGGGGAGAGCGGGGACTCAGGGGTAGAAAACCCCTCTCCCTTCCGGTAGAGGGTTGTTGGGAACCACGGGTACTTCGGGGCCAGATCCACCTCAAAGCAAGCAGTCCGAGTACACCAATCTCATCCACGGATCGCCGACCGGGAGCTAGGCTGAAACTGACTAGGCGTATAGTCTTTGGTCTGAGGAAATCGACTAGATTCAGTCCGCTAGCCTGGGAGCCTGCTCATTGGGTAAGGCGGGGGTCAACTAAGGTTGTGTTGACAGTATAGTATTCCTGAAGAGCTGTTAGTTCCGTTCTGTGTTATTGTATAAACAAATAAAAGCCTTATTTGGGCATTTAAAGGGCTGCGGTTTCCTTTTGTGTGCAAAAGCCTCGCGGGTGGTCGCTAGAGCTCGGACGGGCTGTAATTCAGTGCCGATTAACCCGTTAAGTGCCGAACTCACGCAAAGGATCCTGTTGGTGATCCTTCACATTATTATTATTATTATTATTAATAATAATAATAATAAATAATACAGTCATGCCTTGGATTGAGAGCATAATTCATTCCGGAAACGTGCTTGTAATCCAAAACATTCTTATATCAAAATGAAATCCCCCCCAAAAAATTTGTACAGAGATTTTTTATTTAAACCGTACTACAGTACTTGTATTGCAAGACGTCGCTTGTATATCAAGTTCTAAAAAATTAAATAAATATTTTAAAAATTGCTTGTCTTGCAAAACGCTCTCAAACCAAGTTACTTGCAATCCAAGGTATTACTGTAATAATAATAATAATAATAATTTTTAAGAACTGGGAATAAAGAGGAAGGGGGATGAGAGAAGAAAGCTGTTCTAGGTGGAAGGAAGTGAATGTAAAAGCTGGAGGGAGGAATGAAAGAAAGAAACTTGGGGTACATTTGGGGATAGGGTACAAGTGAAGTATAAAAGGAGAAAGCGAGAGGGAAATGAGATGAGTCAGAAAACTTTAAAAGGCAGGTGGAGGGGGAGGAGGAAAATATATAAAATAAAACGTCTTCTCTACTTTGAGCTTCTGGATCAGCAAATGCCTGAAACAGTGAGCATGAGTAATGCTACCTCCAGAGCCAATGTCTGTAGTACTTCACTTGAAGACAAAAAAACAACCACCAGATTGGGGAAATTGTTTAAAAATTGACTGCATATTACTCGTATCCTACATAAGATTTACACAAAGGCGTAATAAAAGCTCTCATAACAAAAAGACAAGGCTTTCAGCTACCAGAAATGCTTAAGAGAAAATGTTCTATCACTCGTATTATGCATAATAGATTGAGATCTTATTAAGCTTCACGATGCAAATGTGCAATTAAAAAAAGAGGCTCACAATAATTACGAAAACTGTGCATAGCAGCCTTGACAGGCTGAAAAAACTTCCAGGCGTCTGCCTGTTTGTATTCATATCTAACTGCTGCAGAATAATCAAAAATGACCAGTTAGGTGCCCAGGAATTATCCAAAGGAAATCATCAAAACCTTTCCTCTCTTGATAGAGATCCATTGCCCTGTGGGGAAGTTATTTTGGAGATAATGCCTTTTAAATGGGTCCGTGAATGAATCTGTCAGGACTGTTCTTTATTATACCCAATCTGTGTAATAATTACGAGCCTGTTTTTTTTTTTTTATTGCATCATAAATACTGACTGCAGTCCTCCTGCTGTTATGTACTTCACTCGAGAAAAGGTGAACCATGGAACTCCCTGCTACAAAGGAAAAACTGTGGCAAAGAATTTAGCAATTTCCAAAGAGGGATTACGTATCACTGATAAAACGATATCGGCAATTGCCAGCGGATTGTCCCAAACTCCGCCTCCATCTGCCACCATGTTGCAACTGGCTCCGATGCTCCACTACCATTTTGTGACTGGTGGGCCTCAGTCATTTTCAGTTCTCTCCGGAGGGCCCTGGGACAGAGGCAGTGTTAGGGGCTGGTCCACTAGGGCTGGAGCCCCGAATATTTCATCTGGAGCCCCAAATCTCTGGTAGGCCATCTGACCCTTCCGCTCTGCTGTCCAGGGGCATTTGCTGAAAGAAAGGCGCAGGGGGCCCCTGAGGATCTCTGTTGCATCTGATCCCCCCTGGATGAGCTGGCTTTTGGCCCACATGTGCTTCACCTCCTGCTGCCCCCCACCTTGAATCTTTCTGCCTGAATTCCCCCCCCCCTCTGAAACCAAATGCCCTCCTCTCCCCTGTCCATACATCCCTTTTGACAAATAGGGGTGTCCTTAGGAGACAGGGTCCTTTAAAGACACACACAGAGGGCTGGTTCGCACGACCCAGGCTGCGAGCGGCGGAGGCACCACGGGGCCGTCCGCGGGGATCCGGTGGGGCGCTGCAGACGACCTGCGCCCCCCCGTGCGTGGACGGACCCCGGTGGAGCCGGCAGTCCCCGCACCGCAGTGCGGGCCTCCCGGCGCTAGGGGGCGACGGCCCGGGATGCCCAGAGGGGCCGTTTGCCCCTACAGGCCAGAGCGGCCGCAGCTCTGGCCGCTCTGGGCTGCCGCCTCTGTGCGGCCCCCGCGGGACGGCCGCCCGCTGTTCGCACGGCAGGGTGGTCGCGCGCGGTAGGGGCTTACCCCTCTACCGCCCATGGTCACTTTGCGTGCATCCCGCGGTTCTGCTCCCCCGCGGTTCCCGTGTCGTGCGAACACACCAAGAGAGAGACTTTAGAGAGCGTCTGTAAGTTAGTGTATGCAAATGGGTGCGCTTTTTTTTTGGTCTTGAGAGCCTGAG
Organism: Shinisaurus crocodilurus; assembly: GCA_021292165.1. Taxonomy (NCBI): domain Eukaryota; kingdom Metazoa; phylum Chordata; class Lepidosauria; order Squamata; family Shinisauridae; genus Shinisaurus; species Shinisaurus crocodilurus. The sequence continues at coordinate 26,068,008 of CM037886.1, read as the reverse complement.
CCCTGGATCTTTTTGCCAGTTTGAGAACCCATGCAATACAGCAATGAAACCATTAACACCTCACAACCCCGGTAAGAAACAGTAGAAAACAGTAGACATAGCAGAGGTAGAGAACACACACACACACACAACAACAACAACAACAGATTCTTCCATTTCTCCCCAATAATTAAAAGCAGAGGGATCCTTCCCGCCCCCCACATGGCTGGCCCTAGACTAACACAGCACCAACGGAACATTTCTAGGCCGTCCCCTTCCTCCGTTTGTTCAACTTTTGAATGCCTAATTCTTGACTGCATTTTGCAGCCTCAGTTTCACAAGTCGGACGCTGGATTCGCATGTGTGATTTCTCCCCTGCCGCATCATTTGCACGCATGGATCCGGTCGCAATTGCGCACCGCTTGTGGAATGGGCACTGCTGTAAATTTTCCTGGGGACTTAAAAAAAAAAAAAAAAAGAGTTAATGCAGCCCTGGCTAGCCTTGCTGCCTTGACCAGTGAAGAGGAACGGCTTGTACTATTTGTTCTAGCTGTTGAGTGGATAGCGTGCGACAGGGGCACACACGCACACCCCACCCTGGTTCCAAAGCCAGTCACCTGATTTGCCTGCCTCCAAGTCGAGCTTTGCCTATTCCAGTACAGTTTTTCCCAGCTCAGGAGTTGGGACCCACGTTTACGCTGCGGTCCCATACCTATTTTACTCAATGAGACTCAGTTCCGAGTAGCTGAGTGTAGGATTGCTCTTTTAATGCTGGCTTGCAACATGAGACCCACACGGTAGCTGTGGGCCGGTTCGCACGACATGGGAACCGCGGGGGAGCGGAAGTCCCCTGCGGTTCCCGTGTCGTGCGAACGCTGACCAGGGGCGCCCCCGCGGGACGGCCGTGCGTGGGACGCATGCAAAGTGACCATGGGCGGTAGAGGGGTAAGCCCCTACCGCGTGTAGCCACCCTGCCATGTGAACAGTGGGCGGCCGTCCCGCGGGGACCGCCCAGAGGCTGGCCACCCAGAGCGGCCAGAGCTGCGGCCGCTCTGGCCTGTAGGGGCAAACGGCCCCTCTGGGCATCCCGGGCCGTCGCCCCCTAGCGCCGGTAGGCCCACACTGCGGTGCGGGGACTGCGGGGTCCGCCCACGTGCGCACGGGACGCAGGTTGTCTGCGGCGCCCCGCCGGACCCCGCAGATGGCCCAGTGTGCCTCCCCCGCTCGCAGCCTGGGTCGTGCGAACCAGCCCGGTGTCATCTTCTTCTTCTTGCACACCACATATGTACATCTCTTTCCTTTCCTTTCTAGGATTTCGATACAAAGCAATGGACAGCCCATATATAGATTTGAACATCATCGTACACTATAAAACACACACACACACACACACACACACGGTGCAATCCTATGCGTGTTTAGACAGAAAAAAGTCCTACAACTTCCAGCATCCCCAGCCTGCATTTTCTGTCTAAACATGCACAGGATTGCATCCTAAAGATCTGGGTAACAGAAAAATACGAGGAGTACTTCAGAAAAAATGAGGAAGAGGACTGGGTGTCCCAGTTACATGGATTATGTATACCACTCAACGCGGAAGGCTTGACTTCTGCAATGCGCTGTACATAGGGCTACCTTTGTATCTAGTTCGGAAACTTCAACTGGTGCAAAATATGGCAGCCAGATTGGTCACCGGTACATCTAGAGGTGCCCATATTACACTGGCTTTAAAAGCATTACAGTGGCTACCAATTAGTTTCCGGGCGAAGTATAAAGTGTTGGTTATTACCTTTAAAGCCCTACATAGTTTGGGTCTGGGTTACTTGCAGGATCGCCTTCTCCCGTGCAATCCGCCCCGTGCACTTAGGTCCTCTGGAAGGAATTTACTCCATTCAGCCAAGACCAGGCTGGTGGGTACCACCCAGAGGACCTTCTCTTCTGCTGCTCCCAGACTGTGGAATAGCCTGCTGGAGGAGACTTACTGAATAGAGAGCCAGTGTGGCGTAGTGGTGAGAGTGCTGGACTGGGACTCGGGAGATCCGGGTTCTAGTCCCCTGCTCGGCCATGAAACTTGCCGGGTGACTTTGGGCCAGTCCCTGACTCTCAGCCTCACCTACCTCACAGGATTGTTGTGAGGATAAACTGGAGAGGAGGAGGAGGATTATGTAAGCCGCCTTCGGTTCCTTGCAGGAAAAAAGGCGGGGTATAAATATAATAAATATAATATAATAATCTTTTGGCATTTAAACAGGCCATAAAGACTGATCTCTTTCGGCAGGCCTACCCAGTGGAACCTTAGGAATTTTAGGATATTTTAAAAAGTTTCTTAAGAATGTTTTAATAATATGTTTTAACCAGTTTATGTATTTTATATTTATTGTTGGTCCCTGCCTCGATCCAAGTGGAGAGGCGGGTAAGAAATAAATTTTATTATTTATTATTATTATTCAATGGCGTCACCAGGACAGGACTTTGGGGCAGAGTCCAGGGCCCCACTCCACGGAACGGGCAGGAGGGCCACCAAACAAGCCGGCCTGGTGTGCCACATTTTTAAAGTGAAATAATACACATCATCACCTAAAAGCAGGGGTGGGCGTTGTTGTAAGATCATTAAGTCCAGAATCGAAAATCACCTACTGGTACCACTCACATCAGGACAGGAAGATATTATGCAAAAGAAAACCGCCATACACACGCAATGAAAATGATAATGTAATAAAATACAGTAAGAAGAATGGCCATTAATACATATAGGGCCTGGACTTCTGCAAAATACAGAATCAACAGAACTATGGAGAAGAAGGCATTTTTCTTTTTTTAAAATATCATGTGTGTATGAAGGATCAGAGAAGAGATCTCCATTTACCGTACTATTAACTTTCTCATAACTGCTCTGAATTGAGGTTGGGGGGTTCTTTATACTTCAGTTGGGAAACTCTTTGGAATTTAACAGTGATTAATAAAAGCACACTAAGCTCTCTTGCCACAGTAGAAATTCAGCCACAATCTGGAGAGCCAGCGTGGCATAGTGGTGAGAGTGCCGGGCTGGGACTCCGGAGATCTGGGTTCGAGTCCCCACTTGGCCATGAAGCTCACTGGGTGACTTTGGGCCAGTCACTGACTCTCAGCCTCGCCTACCTCACAGGGTTGTTGTGAGGATAAAATGGAGAGGAGGAGGAAGATCCTGTAAGCCGCCTTGAGTTCCTTGCAAGAAGAAAAAAAGGCAGGATATAAATGTGATAATAAATTAAAATAAAATACCGTAATCTAAGGTTGCAATCCTGCACACGCTTCCTTAGGCGCAAGTCCCTTTGAAGTCAATAACACACAGGAGTGCACTGTAAAGTATCCTAATAACGTAGCAGCTGGTTCTACAGCAATTGGCTCCTGTACCTTGAACAGTTGCACAGAAAAGGAAATTGTGGCAGATGCAGCTTGGAGCAGGGAAAAGGGGTGCATACGGAAATCCCCCCCCCTTTCTACACAACTGTTAAAGGGCATGGGGAGACCCATGCATTTGGTCACCCACACTGTACAAAAATACCCCTTCACACACACACACACACACAAGAAAATGGTAGCGATGCCACCAGTGTGACCCACTCAGATGATCTAATCCAGCCATGGGTGACTAATGCTCAGTTGTTTTATTTTACTTGCTGGTCTTATTATAACCATAATAAATTGAATTGAAAAAGTTGCATGGGGGCAGCGGAAGAGGAAGGGGGGGAAAGGCTACTTGGCTTGAGGACGAAGTCTACTCAAGTTTGACCTGTTTTTGAAAACCTGTTTAAGACTGGGCAGGGCCAGCCAAAGACGTTTTGCCGCCGGAGGGAAAGGACAAGATGGCGCCCGCCCTCCCATTCCATGCACAAAAGCCAGCTGGACTGGCAGAATCTTTCTTCGACACTCATGATAGGCACACCTGAAGGCAGCAGGTCGTATAGCACACAGTTCTCTCCTGCCATGTCTTGCTGCTGCCGCCTCCCAGCTTTTGCCGCCTGAGACAACCACTTCACTTGGCCTGATAGCGGGGGCGGCCCTGAGACTGTGCATTCAAAATGAGTTGCAATTGTGGCCTGCTCCTGCTTCGATCATTCAAGAAGAGGGGGGGGGGATTAAAGCACCGCTGCAGGCTCTTCCCACCCCTCACTTATAAACCCACAATTGCCAAGAGACATCTCTGAATTAATAATTCCCCGCACCCCACCCCGAACCACAATCTTCCATACTGTGTCCGGAGCTCCAGGAGGAATGCTTAAAGATGCACCGACCGACAGTCCTTCCTCCACCCCAATTTTCATTACATAATCAAGTTGCTTTCTAGCTCTAGAGCTTCATACACGGTTTAGAATCATAGAATCATAGAAAAGTAGAGTTGGAAGGGGCCTACAAGGCCATCGAGTCCAGCCCCCTGCTCAATGCAGGAATCCAGGTCAAAGCATCTTTAGGAAAGGTGCAGCGGCTTTTACCTAGTTAACAGCTTCCGATGTAACACAGCCAGCAATTGGAGACAAGAGAATGTATTGCATGTGTGGTTAACACACACCCACGACAGACAAAAATGATCCATTCCTCCTCCTCTGGAGGTATTTAAGGAGCATCTGACATGAATGCTGCAGCTTCAAGAGACCTGCACTGAACAAGGGGTTGGACCATATGACCTCCAAGGTCCCTCCCAGTGCCACAATTCTGTGTTTCTATTTCGTTCAAACTGCCTACCAATCTTTTCCCCTTTCTTTCCATAACCCGAAGTACAGGTAAAGTTCAAGATCCATGCATACAAATTGATTATCACATATACACAGCCTAATTATTTTTTTTAAAATTTAAAATAAATAAAAATACATTGTTTGAACAAGTTGCCTCGATTGCATTATAGCTGGAGGGGTAAAATATGGACCATTGATAATGTAATAAATGGCCCAAATGAAATCAGTAAAGGATTGGAAACAGAACAAGAGGGGAAGGCACCCATGTGTAAAAAGGAGGAAAGAGAAAGAAGTCTCAGGTGCCAACTGAAATATTTTATTGCCCAACGCGTTTCAACATGTACCTTCGGTCAGGGGCCAAAAGTTTTTCAAGTATGCTGGGGGGGGAGGGGGATTCTTCAGCTTTCTCGTGAGTATACATGACAATCCCCTGACTGCGTGGCCAAACAAAAAAAGGGGAGGCGCCTTTCATAGTTATGGGATATTATTAGCTTGTCATCAGGAAAGAAAGCCCAACTCTACTGACATTCCTTGTTCCATCAGAAAGCCGGGATTGTGTACAGGTTTATTGCGAAGCCGGCCCCCACCGAGTTTGATGGAGATTTACTCCAAGGAAAATGTAGCACAGGATGGCACCTTTTGAAAAGGAGGAGAAAAAACCCCATCCACCTCCGGGCATCTGGTCACCCGAATGCCACGGAGAAGGAATGCCTGGGGGTAGCCACGGAGAAGCTAAAAAAAAAGGTTGCCACCAAAAGAAAAAAATGGAACAAGAAAGATTTTATGATCCGTGCCAGCCTTCCCTTAAAGCAACACCCACACCCCTTGGCTTAGTCCTTTAGGGATTGGCCCAATGTTTGTGCATATGTTTGTGGGAAGAGACTGGTTCTCTCCTGAATAACAAATAGGACACCTTTTCATGTTCCTCTTCCGTAGGAGGAAATTCTCTCTCTCCTCTCTCTTATTTCCTGATCAACATAACCTTAATTCGGAAGACTCCAGGATCACATAACAGAGGAAAGAGGGCATCCATATCAGGGCAAAAAGCCAAACCTTTACACATTTGGAACTGGAAACCCCAAGTTCAAATCTGGGTTCGACCAGCAAAAACCCGCCGCCAGACCTAGTTGTGTGGGACCCTTGGTCCCCGTTAATACTTGCTTGTAACTAGAACATGTGAATGGGCCACAGATGATCAGATGCAGGAAAACAGAACACAGAGACATCGGAAGAGAAAGGGGTGGGTTAGGGTTGTGGCCGGGATGCAAAGCCTAGTCCCCGGGCATTGCTAGGCTTGGGGGGCTCTGACCCCAAACCTATTTCCCAGGGCCCTGGATGTAGTCCACAGAGCCCTGAGTGTGCATTGGTGCCAATGGAAGGTTTATCCCCTCAGCTTAATTGCCATGCGGGGGGGGGATTTTCAAGGGGGGTTGGGATTGCAACCCCACCCCCAATCTTCCCTGGCATGGCAATTAAGCTGAGAGAGGGGGGGGGACTTTTTCCATTGCTTTGGGATGGTCTGGGTCAGGGTGCAAACTGAGTGTAGCATTTTATTATTCTTTGAGAGAATTTGGATGAGAAATTCATTGGCTGGCTTTGCCTCCTTGGAAATATAAGCAAATCCTAGTAACGATTTGTAAATGTACAGATATAGATATAAATCAGCAATATGCAGATTTGAGTCTTATGCCCCCCCCCCGGAATCTTTTACGTGCCTAGCAACACCCCTACCTACTAGGAAGTAAAATTCCTTCCTCCTAAACTCACCTGCCTGTATGAAAGACAAACACATATAGTTTTCATAGATTTCATAGAGCATACGAGTTGGAAGGGGCCTACGAGGCCATCGAGTCCAACCCCCTGCTCAGTGCAGGAAACTAGAGGAGGGGTCTCCCATCCAAGTAATAACCAGGCCTGACCCTGCTTAGCTTTCCACGCTCAGACAAGCTGAGCCAGCATAAGCCACAGGTAAGCACTTTGCACATACTCAGGGGCACCCCGTCATAGGAACATTCCCTGGCATTGGGAGAAAGAGAAGGAAGATCCCAGGGCTGAAGAAATGAAATGTGTCGCCTCTGATGCCCGCTTGCTCCGAAGCAAATGCCCCCCCCCTCCGTTCATATTCCAAGGGAGACTGAAACCTTTCTCTGAGCTCAGCTGGGTTTACTTCCGAGTAGCCATGGCCAGGATCGCGCTGGAAGCGCGTGCCCGAGAATTGCAGCCCCGATCCTGCGCCATGCTTCCCGGGGGAGCTAGTCTCTCTTTCTCTCCTCCCCCCCCCCTCTGCTCAATGCGGTTTACTCCCAAGTAACGGCGCGCAGGATTGCATCCCAGTGCCAGGCACACGCGCTCCCAGGGGAAAGAAGTTTCCCTGCGCTCAGCAGCACCGCTGCTTCCAGCCAGCTCGGATCCTTCCCAGCCTGTTTTTTTTTTTTTTAAAAAAGCCCGTAATAATCAGAGAAAATAAGAAGAAAGTAGAGCAGCCTAAAAAGCGCGCTTCCCCGCCCCCTGCCCCCCCGCTTCTTACCTGGTACAGGTGTGCTGTTGGGTACAGAGCAGCAGCAGCGACGGCACCATCCACGTGAGAAATTCCATCTTTTGGAGCGCGATGCGGGGTGAAGTCGCCAGCGCGCCGTTCACACGAGGACGAGTCGCCAAAGCCCAGTCCGGGGGCAGCGGCGGCGGCGGCAGCAGCTGCAAATCCGGAGCGGCTGATGGTGTAGAGTTGCCATGCCCCGCAATTTTTTTTTATTTTTTGGCTTTCTTCTCTCTCTCTCCTCCTGCTGCTGTTGCGGGAAGTTCGGGCAGACTCCTTTCCAAGCGATCCAGACCCCCCCCCCCACTCAGCTGCCGCCTCCAAAAGCTGGAACCAAATCGGGGTACGGAAGGAGGGAGGAAGAGAGAAAGAGAGATCTACTCCGGAGCAATTCTCCTCTGCCGCTACCTCTCCTTCTTGCGCGCCCCGGAGGATGCTTTGCTCCGCTGGGTGCGCGCTCCCCTTCACGGCTCAAGGACGCCAGGCATTCCCGCCCCCCCCGCCCCCAAAATGTGGTACCCCGCCTCTTCTTCCTGGGCTGCTTACTCCAAGAAAGCGATGCCGCTTCTTTAAATAAATAATATTTTAAAAAGAAAGAAAGAAAGGGGAAAAAGCGAGCAGATCCGTACAAAGCCGGCGGCAGGAAAATAAACCCTCTCTGAAAATTACAGATTTTGAGCGTTACCAAAGAGAGCGCAGCAGCTGGAGGAGGAGGAGGAGGAGGAGGAAGCGCGTTTACACGTGTTCATTTAGATCCTAGATTTAAAGAAAGAAGGGAGGGGGGGAGGCAGCCAGTCAAGGCAAGGCAAAGCAAAGCGGGTCTCGGCTGGATTAGAAGAGAGAAGGACAAACACAGCAATTCTTAGGAGGGAAGATCTAAAAAAGAAAAGGGGGGGGAGGGAGAGGCGAGTTTTTCCCGTTCTTCCCGGGCAAAAAAACCAAGCTGTCAGTTTCAGGCGCCGCGGGGGGGGGGGTTTAGAAAGCGCGCCCTTCCCCGCGCCCTGCAGTGGCAACTCCAAAAGCGAGCGAGGGAGAAGGAGGATTTCATAGATCATAAGGTTGGAAGGGGCCTACAAGGCCATCGAGTCCAACCCCCCTGCTCAATGCAGGAAACTAGAGGAGGGGGTCTCCCATCCAAGTAACAACCAGGCCTGACCCTGACTTAGCTTTCCACGTTCGGACAAGCTGAGCCAGCCTCAAACACCCATCTCGGGATGGCGCAAAGCATCCAGTCGTGCCCTTGGGGTAGGATTTGGGGGCAGAGGTCCAGGGCGCACACCCACCCACACCCACACCCACACCCCGCAGAATAATCACGAGCCCCCCCCCCCAAGATAACAGGGCTGGCTCACCTGATTTGGAGGCCAGCGAAGAAGCGTGCCCTTATAAAGGGCACCACCCCACAAGCACAAAGTCTAAAAATTGCCTAACTAGACCGCCGAAATAATACGCCAGTAGTGGTGAGAGTGTTGGACGGGGACTCGGGAGATCCAGGTTCTAGTCCCCGCTCGGCCATGAAACTCGCTGGGTGACTTTGGGCCAGTCACTGACTCTCAGCCTCACCTACCTCACAGGGTTGTTGTGAGGATAAAATGGAGAGGAGGAGGAGGATTATGTAAGCCGCCTTGGGTTCCTTGCAGGAAAAAAGGTGGGGTATATATATAATAAATGAAATAAATAAAAAATAAATTGGGCGCCCCCCTTCTTTTAAACGAGCCCCGTTCCTTTATCATAGCCACTGACAGCGCGATCCTAAATGCCTCTGCTCCAAAGTTCAGCGATGGGCTTACTCCCTGGTAAGCAGAATCGCAGGCTAAAGGCGCCATCCTAGGCAGGTTTAGACAGGGGGGGAAAGGCCTACAGCTCCCAGCATGCCCCAGCCAGCATATCTGGCTGGGGCATGCTGGGAGCTGTAGGCCTTCCCCCCCCGTCTAAGCCTGCCTAGGATCGCGCCCTAAAGCTTGTAAGCCTATGAACACAGGCTTGAGAATCTGTTTTACTATTGAGCTGAGTGGGACTTACTTCTCTGTAAATGTGCATGGGGATTGGGGCAGCAGAAATCCTAAGCACACTTACTTGGGAGAAAGTCTCATTGAAAAGAGCTTACTTTGGAGTAAGGTTTAGTGGAGGGACTGCAGGTCAGAGGTAGATCCCCCCCCCCACACACACACACACTTTGCCTGCAGGAGGCCCCAAATTCAATCTTCAGTTAAAAGAATTAGAACTGGGGAAGGCCCTGTGTGCAGGATTTAGGCTGCGATCCAAAACACGTATACTAGGAAGTAAATTCCATTGAACTCAGTGGGACTTCTGAATAAATGTTTGAGATTGCAGAATGTTAGCTCTCAAGAAATTTCCCCCTGTTTGCAGCTAAATCGATCCATTATTATTATTATTATTATTATTTTGAAACAACCTTCTGAAGCAGACCCCACTGATTTCAGAAGAGAAGGGTGGTTGAACCGTTTTTCAGAGCAAGGGCTGAGTTCCACTTTGGAGGGGGTGGCATTCCAGGGGTGGCATTCCAGGGGTGGGCGGAGCCAAAGGCAAAGGGGGCGGGGGGGGGCAGCATACCTGCCTATTTTAGCTTAAAGCTCTTACTGCCATTAACCAGGGGTGGTGCTAGGTAATGAAAAGATCCAGGGCTCAGGCCCACAGGACAGGGAAAAAAGGCACAAAATTGCACATGCCAATTTACATATGCTCTGAAGTCTCTCTGTGTGTATGAGCCAGTGTGGCGTAGTGGTGAGAGTGCTGGACTGGGACTCGGGAGATCCGGGTTCTAGTCCCCCGCTTGGCCATGAAACTCACTGGGTGACTTTGGGCCAGTCACAGACTCTCAGCCTAACCCTACCTCACAGGGTTGTTGTGAGGATAAAAATGGAGAGGAGGAGGATTATGTAAGCCGCCTTGGGTTCCTTGCAGGAAAAAAGGCGGGGTATAAAAATAATAAATAAATAAATAAATATGTGTGTGTGTTTAAAGGACCCTGTCTCCTAAGGTCACCCTTATTTGTAAAAAGGGATATAGGGAGAGGCGGGCATTTGATTTCAGGGGAAAAAAACCCAGGCAGAAAGATTCAAGGGGAGGCAGCAGGAGGTGAAGCACATGTGGGCCAAAAGCCAGCTCATCCAGGGGGATCGGATGCAACAGAGATTTGCCTTGATTTCAGCAAGTGCCCATGGGCAGCAAGGTGGTGGGGCAGAGGGCCTCCCAGAGATTTGGGGCTCCAAATTAATGAAAGATTTGGGGCTCCAGTTCCAGTGGGCCGCCCCCTGGCACCGCCTCTGCCAGTAACTAAGCCTCAGGAGAGGCATTCAGACCTTTTAGAACGAGAACGAGGGTGGAAAACTACACAAAAGCCAGGGAAACTCCAGATGATTGGTGGTTGGAGGAAAGGGGGCGTAGCAATTTGGGGAAAGGGTGTGGCCCTCTGGGGAAGCCCAGAGGGCCGCATTGGGGACCTTGGGGAGGCTGGATTTGGCCCCCTGCTGGGCCTGAAGTCCTGCATCCTCTGGAATAGGGCTTCCTTCCAAGTAAATGTGTTTAGGATTCCAGACTTAATGCAGATGTAATTGCTTGTTAACACATTCCAATCACCCTCTTCTATTCACATTAGGGTAATTTGTGGGTGGGTGAGGGAAGGGTCTTCCCTTTGCATAAACTGGATGAATCCAGATGACCATTTGCTAAGGTCTCGTCTATAGACCCAGAAGAAAGAGACAGTCAATTGGATGTCAGACTGCGAGTGGGGAATGCTAATGGCGAATGACATGCTTTGTTGGAAAAAAGAAAAAAGTCCTGCAGATAAAAAGGCAGCACAGCACAGCACACAAAATGCTGGCTAGAACTCCCCCCCCCCTGGTATGCTAGATGTTTAATTGCAGGGAGTTTCTTTTCTTTTCAAATACCTACCGTGGAAACCATTTTTAAAAGCAATGCTTCCGCCTTTGCAGTTCGAAGAACTGCAGTGTGCTCTGTGTCTACCTCATTCTGCCGGGTGCACGAGCCCAGTTTAAGCAGAACAAGTTACTCTGCAGAAGAGCCAGTGTGGCGTAGTGGTTAGGGTGTTGGACTGGGACTCGGGAGATCCGGGTTCGAGTCCCCGCTTGGCCATGAAACTCACTGGATGACTTTGGGCCAGTCACTGACTCTCAGCCTAACCTACCTCACAGGGTTGTTGTGAGGATAAAATGGAGCGGAGGAGGAGGATTAGGTAAACCGCCTTGGGTTCCTTGCTGGAAAAAAGGTGTGGTATAAATATAATAAATAAATAAAATAAATAAGAAGTGCATGCTGTCATTGATAGATCAGTCCTCTGTCCCTTGTCCATGTAACTGGGACCCAGTCCTCTTCCTCGTTTTTTGTTTTTTTTTAAGTACTCCTCGTATTTTTCTGTTACCCAGATTTTTAGGATGCAATCCTGTGTGTGTTTAGACAGAAAATGCTGGCTGGGGGGATGCTGGGAGTTGTAGGACTTTCCCCCCCTGTCTAAACATGCATAGCTTTGCTTGACATTTTGTGTATCGAAATGTTCTGCTGCATTTCGTTATCTTGTATCTGTGGTTTGTGATTTTGTGGATTGTGGTGAACTGCCCAGAGCGCTTCTGCTCTAGAAATGAAGATGAAGATGAAACAAACAAACAAATAAATAAAGGAAAGGCTGGGAGTAAGTCTGATGTGGGATGGTGGGAGATGAGAAGAAGCGTTTCCAGCCAGTATCTCACAAGCTAGCCTTACTATACTTATTGGCTCATCAGCCCTTAAATTTTATAAGATGTCGTTTTTAATGCTTTGATCTAGAGACGCCCTGGGCTGAAAATATTGTTCAGCTGCATGTTTGCTGGTTGCCTGTAACTGTAACCTGTTCGTCTTTCAGAGCAAATTATCTAAAACATCTGGAGGGTGCTGTTGAAAGTCCTACTTTAGTTGAAATTACGGTAAGCTCCTTGGTCTTTAGAGAATATCACCTTCCTCCCCCACCCCCTGCTTCATCGTGAAACTACAATTATCCAACAGGACAGGTTTGTGTATGTGTGTGTGTTTTTACTCCCGAAAGTGGGGTGGAGATATTTTCAAAGTACTGTTCGCTAGGCAGACCATGCGATTACTTTTTCCTTTGGATTTATTTTTTTCCCCCAAGGAAATGAAAGGACAGGGAGTGGGGAGAAAGACACAGGGGAGAAAGTTGCTTTATCTGCCTGCCCTTCCTTTTATGCTCATTTTTAGATGTGTGTGTGTGTGTGTGTGTTTTAAGCGCCGGAATATTAAAGAGATGCTAAGGAAAAAGGGAGCAAGATGACAAACCCTGCTGAAGTCTTGAGTTGGATAATCTCTGGAAATGCTCGTCTCAGAGATGTAAATCTGTCCTTTAATCCAGGGAAAGATATGTTTAACCCGCCCAGGGCAATCCGGTCCCTGCAAAAACCAAAGCAACACAACCAACTATGTGAATTCTTAATAGAAATGCCAGGCTACAGCTACTTAGTTTCCAGGGCTGTCACTCAGTTAAAGAAATCTCTGCTTGTGAATCATGCAACTTCCCCCATCGATTGATTAATATTTATTGCAATAGCTTGCATTAATATTAATTAAAGTAACTTGCAGTAATGTTCATTTATTGAAATACAATGAAAGCTTCGAAGTAAAAAGCATCTATTTTCTGAGATCATGCATGTATGCCTCTCAAACTCACAGCAGATGCCATTTTAGCAAGACGTAGAGTTGTAGGCTAGGCCAAAACATCTGGAAGTAGTGCACCCCTTTGTGTAGGGGGAATGACTCTTCAGAAGGTGCATGCCATTGGCAGTTCTTACATAGATTAAAAAGAATATGCATCTTCCCCCCTCCCCCACACACACACCAAATATGTTGCTTGATTTAGGGCACAATCCTATTCATCGATGGCTGTGGCATGCTGGGAGTTGTAGGACATTTTTCCTGTCTAAACTTGCATAGGATTGCGCCCGAAACCTCTTTAGGGACCAGTAACAGGGCCTTCTCAGTGGTGGCCTCACACCTTTGGAACTCCCTGCCCAGGAGAGACATATGGCTGTTCAGGCGGGAATATGGGGTGGGTTAAGATTTTAAAATGTTTATACTGTTTTAAATGTATTTTATTGTTTTTATTCTATGTACATCGCCCAGGGTGGCCGGTTGACGGCCAGATGGGCGATTAATAAATGTAAATAATAATAATAATAATAATATGACCTCATCACCATTGGTTTTTAAGAACACTCTGAAGACTTTTATTCCAGTCTGCCGTTGGTTAATGTGTTGCGCATTAAAACAAAAACAAAAAAACTACCTGCTGCTGGGGTTTTTTTTCCCCACTCATGGTCTTAATGGTATCTTGTAACTGGTATATTTTAATGTGTTCTAAAATTCCTTGTAAAGTTGCTAGGGAATGCAGTGTGCCCTGAAAGCCAGGTTAGGGATTCCTTAGATAGATAAATAAAACTGGACAGATCAGACCATAATAAAAGACAGGATTGTGGTTTAGAAGAGGGCTCTCTCTGTTGCCACTTGTCCTGCCCTGTCATGGTTCGGCAGAGGCGAGGAAAATGGCATCTGCCGAGAACTTTGGGGAATTCAGCACAGACATGAGCTTGCAGGAGAAAAGAAATGCATGAGGAGGATGAATTGCATCCAGCAGAAGGTGGAAGTTGCTTATTTATCCCTTGTGCGTTTTTTTGTTTCAGCCAGGTGAACAGGAGTCACGCTTCCTATGTCATTTTTGCGGGCCTGGAGGCTGAAGAGGAATGAGCTTCATTCAGGCCCCTAAGCAGCCAGAAAAGTCGCACCCTTTTCTTCTAGGCATATTCCTGGTACGTCAACAAAATAGAAGCAGCTGGTTTCTGGGCAGCAGCACTTCCCTAGTCCCAAACTAGGTTCAGCACCATGGACAGCTCCGTAAAAGCTCCTCCCATATGTACCTGCCCGGGGCACTAAAATCTTTGTCAGCGGTCCTTCTCCGAGAACCCCTAGTGAGGCAGGTGGCTACCAGGAGGAAGGCCTTTTCTGCTGTGGCGCCCCAGCTGTGGAATGAGCTCCCCAAAGAGGCTCGCCTGGCGCCTACATTGTACTCTTTCTGGCGCCAGGTGAAGACCTTTCTATTCTCCCGGGCATTTTAATCATTTTACTCATTTTAATCTTGTAGTTGTTGTTCACTCCGTTATTGCAATTTGAACTGCTGCTGCTAGCTTTGCTGTTTGTTTTAGGATATCATAGGGTCGGAAGGAGCCTACAAGGCCACCGAGTCCCACCCCCTGCTCAGTGCAGGAAACTGGAGGAGGGGTCTCCCATCCAAGTAACAACCAGGCCTGACCCTGCTTAGCTTTCCACGCTCGGACAAGCTGAGCCAGCGTCAGCCTTTCAATCTGTGGTTTGAAATTTTATATTTATATAGTATTGTATTTTATGGTTCTAACTGTTGTAAACCGCCCAGAGAGCTTCGGCTATTGGGCGGTATAAAAATGTATTAAATAAATAAATAAATAAATAACAGTTTGGACTGCAACCCTGAGTGGATACACCACCCCGCTGACATTAGATTCCCCCAGCCTCCATTGGCTGTAGCTCCGACCACCTTCAGCCAGCATGCAGGCCTGTGGCTCACGCTGGCTCAGCTTGTCTGAGCGTGGAAAGCTAAGCAGGGTCAAGCCTGGTTGTTACCTGGATGGGAGACCCCTCCTCTAGTTCCCTGCATTGAGCAGGGGGGTTGGACTCGATAGCCTTGTAGGCTCCTTCCAACTCTATGATCCTATGAAATCTATGCCCAATGCTGTGTTGCAGCATGCTCAAGCACATCTGGGCGGGGCAAAGGTGCCGCACACAGTTACTCCCGAGCACTACAGACAGGGTGGCCGTGTGTGCGACTTTTTACAGAGGACGGTTCTCTGTTTGAAGGGCTGTCGGAGGACAGACCGCTGAACATCTTTTCCGTTTGGAGGGCTTTCTAGCCCATGCCTGGTTCGAAGAGAAAGAACCCGCCGAAGGAAGAGCCGCGTGTGGCAGCCTTAAAGTTGCCCATCCACCAGGGTGGCCCACTAGGGCTGGAGCCCCAAATCTTTCATTTGGAGCCCCGAATCTCCGGGAGGCCATCTGCCCAACCACCCCTGCTGTCCAGGGGCACTTGCTGAAATAAAGGTACAGGACCCTCGATAATCTCTGTCGCAGCTGAGCCCCCTGGTCCCTGGACTAGCTGGCATGTTGCCCACATGGGCTTCACCTCCTGCTGCCCACCCCTTCAATCTTTCCGCCTGAGGTTCCCCCCCCTGAAATCAAATGCCCTCCTCTCCCTTGTCCATACAACCCTGTTTACAAATAGGGGTGCCCTTAGGAGACAGGGTGCTTTACACACTTTAGAGCATATGTAAATTAGCATATGCAGATGTGTACTTTTTTGTTGTTGTTGTCCTGTGGGCCTGAGCCCTGGATCTTTTCGGTACCTAGGCCTGCCCCTGCCATCCAGTTAGCACACAAGTCCCAGTCTCCCCCACTCTGGCAAAATGCATTGTATTTCTATTTAGATTATAGCCATTATTCCAAAATTGGCACCTATAGATATAAATCAGCCAATGTAAATTTGATGCAAATCCATGGTCTCTTTTGTCCTCTTCTTTTGGCAATGCGTAAGTGGCCATCCTAACCCCACCAGAGTGATGGCAGAGCACAATAGTAATGGCAGCAGCAGACTTCACCCAACACACACACACACACACACACGACTTGTAGATTGTGGAGAAAGCCTGACACGAGTACACATGCACACGCACACACACACACCAGTCTCCGTCCAGGGGAGGGGGGCGAGGAGGGGGGATTGAGTTACAGGGAAGCAGCCAGACAGATCCGCAGACCAACAATGGAGGGCCTCGGTTGGATTCCACAAAACCCAGGAAAGGACCATCAAGACCATCAAACTATCAGGGCAGTCTCAAAGAGCTGTAAAGTACCCAACACGTCACCTCCTTTTCCCGGGCAGGAATAAGCCCACCTGACACGAAGGGGCAGGCATAAGCCCCACCGGACCGCAGGGGCGGAGGGGGCGGGAAACTCGGAGGTAGAAAACCCCTCTCCCCTCCTTTTTGGGGGTTGTTGGGAACACGGGGTACTTTGATCAAGATTCGTCCTCCAGCGGCGGCTGGAGTAAGCTGTTAAGCAGGGTCAGGCCTGGTTATTACCTGGATGGGAGACCCCTCCTCTAGTTTCCTGCATTGAGCAGGGGGTTGGACTCGATAGCCTTGTAGGCTCCTTCCAAGTCTATGATCTATGAAATCTATGAAAGTCTTTAGTCTAAGGTAACTGACTAATCCCAATGCGCTAGCCTGGGAGCCTGTTCATTGATAAACTTGGGGATCACGTCAGGTCATGTTGACGTTATAGTATTCCTAGAAAGCTGTTAGTTCCGCTCCATATATTGTGTAAATAAATAAAGCCTTATTTGGTATACAAAGGGCTGGAGTTTCCTCTTGTGTGCGCAAACCTCCTAGTCGGTTTCACCTGCTTGTACGGACTGTAACTCAGTGCCGGTTAACCCGTTAAGCGCCGAACTCACACAAAAGACCCGGGTGCTGGTCCTTCACATAGATGCTTTTAAAGTAAAGAACAGTAACTTAAGATTTCTTAGGTACTATAAACTTGATGGTTACAGACTTTACAACTGCAGTTTCTTAATTGTTACTCATACTGTGAGGTAAGGAAAAACACAGAACATGTCTCTTTTGCTAAACCCTAGCAAGCGCCTAGCAAGCGCCTCAGCTTTTTAAAGAGAAAGTGGGGGGCAATCCATGTGGTGGGGAGAGGATTATTTATCCTTCCCCTATGCAGTTTTCTCTAAAGTTGCTATTAGCCCCAGAAGGCGCTCTTTGCATGAACTAACACAGGGCTCTCCAACCTTGGGTCCCCAGATGTTGCTGGCCTACAGCTCCCAGCATACCCAGCCAGCATGGCTAATGGCAAGGGATTCTGGGAACTGTAGTCCAGCAACATCTGGGGACCCAAGGTTGGAGAGCCCTGAAATAACAGTTCCAGGGCAAATAGCAACTTTAGAGTGGGGGAATCTTCAGCAGAAAAACCACACAGGGGGAAAGGGTTAATCTCTCACTGTTTCTTGTTAAGAAAAAGGCACAGCGGTTTTCTAAGCATGCTATTTTTTTTTAAAAAAACCAAACAGACCGTTAAATGTAACATGTAATTTGGCCCTAAGCGTTGATAGGATAAATAAATAAATAAATAGATAGATAGGATGGCACGTGGATAGAGCTCCATCCCACTGGGGGAAATGTACCCGGTGTTTCTCTCTGTCTGAGCAAACTATCTCCATGGGGTTGAGGATTTTTGAGAGAGATCATCCTGATGTTTTTTCCACTCTCATTTTTTAAGAGGCACCTGCATTGTTTCAGGTTTTCGTAATGGATCACTTTCAAAGAATGACAGGTGACTTCATAGCCATCTGTCAGCCAAGCACTGCTAATGGTCTCCTACAATTTCCAGAGGCAATAAATAAATAAAACAGCCACCCACCCACCAACCCACGATGCACTGCATTGATAATTAGATTCACTCTCTCCCACGAACTCCACATGAACACCTAGGGAAAAAATTGCTGGGTGGCAGCATCTCCAAATGTCTCTGGATGTATAATTGCACACGGGTTCCTATTTTTACAAGCAGAGCTGGAGATATCAGTAACAATCTCTCAGCAGGGATATGTAGATCCTTTTTGGGGGGGTAAGCTTACCCAGGGGTTGCTTCCAGTTCTACAACTGTGGACCATGACCACTCGAATGGTAGTTCCGTATAGCGCTCCCCAGTGCTTTTTTTTTTCTGGAGAAAAGGGTACCGGAACTCTTGGATTACATTTCCTCGGGAGTAGGTGGCGATGAAATTGTAATGCAATTAATAGAAGAAAAGGTGCTGGAACTCAGTTCCGGTGAGTTCCACCAGAAAAAAAAGCCCTGGCGCTCCTTCTAATCCAGTGTTCTCCAACCTTGGGTCCCCAGATGTTTTTGGTCTACAACTCCCAGCATGCCCCAGCCAGCACCAAGGTTGGAGAACACTGCTCTAATCGCAAACTCAGGGAGTGAGTGCCGATAGGATAGTGGCCCAAACTTTGGGGTGGGGGGGAGGAAACACTCTCCCATGTGTGGTTCTGGAGGCAGAAAAGTTTTAAATGCCTCTAGAAAACATATCTGTTCACACAGGTTTTCTCTGGACTCTAAAGGATTCTGTCACTGTTCTATTCTATTGTTATCTTGTTGTAATATTTTAAATTATTTATTATTTTATCTTATTATCGTTATATTGTATTTTGGGGTTTTTAGTATATTAAGGGTGCAATCCTTGCATGTTCAGACAGAAAAAGGTCCTACACAACTCCCAGCATTTAGCCATGCTGGGTGGGGAATGCTGGGAATTGTAGGACTTTTGTTCTATGGCTTGCTGGGGCATGCTGGGGAGTTGTAGGACTTTTGTTCTGTCTAAACATGCTATAGGGTTGCACCCTTAGAGGTCTGTCTACTTATGTTTGCGAAGAATGGCCTTCCCCAACTTGGTGATTTGCAGATGCGCTGGTCTGCCACGCCCAACATTCCCCAGTGCCTACTGGGGCCACATAATAAGTGGGGTGAGCCCATGACAATATCCTCTCTCTGTAAGACAGAGAGAAGAACATTGGCCTAACTTGCAGGGCTGTTGTCGGGATGATAAAGGCTGCAAGAATTTGTTTGTTGTTTTTTTAAGGGCCCTAGGACAGATCTCTTGGAATTAAATACAATAAAAGTGTCTGACTCTCCTTGGGTAGGTGATATATACAGTGCTACTGTTTACAGATATAGGTTCTATCTTCCTCTCAGTGTTTCCAAGGTGACACAGCTACTCAAATAAGCTAAAAATGTCCATGGGGGGGGGGGAGAGCAGGGAATGGGGTTTGCAATAAAGAGCCATGTCATCCTTTTTGCCCCCAGGGTGGGTAATTGTGAAGAGAAAGCCAGGTCAGGTACACACACACACACCCCACTTGCAGCAGCAGCTCAGGAATCCGCCTTTAACCTTGTCTACCTGCACTTGTTTTCCTGCCCATGACTCAGGACCAAGGACTCTTCAACATCCCTGCCAGGATCTCCCTGTTCGCCAGAGGAGTCCAAAGTCCACTCCTCAGGGTCCAAAAGTAATGGCACCTCCTGGGGGGGGGGGGTTTGCGTGGACAAGATACGGGGCCTGAAGCAGTGGGCTCCACTTCAGAAGGACCACGAACTGATTCCGATGCCTCCCCAGAGCCACTCTGTCACTGGAGGCTTCGGTTTCTGAGGGGTGTGCCAGTCCTGGACCTTGACAGGGCCTTCTCAGGGGAGGCTGGTGACTCCTATTTCACTGGGGCTCCTTTTCCCATCGCGGGGTTTGCAGCTTTTATTCGGAACTTCACGGGAGCTCTCCATGGCGGGTGAACCCATTTTTGGGGGGGACAGAGTTCAGCACCACGGACAGCTCCTACGAAGCACCAAAGAAAGCCTGGAAAACCTGCAGTGGAGAAGGAGCCCCACCGAAATAGGAGTCGTCGTCACCAGCCTCTCCTGGGCCTGCTGTGTGCAAAGCATATGCTCTGCTGTTGAGTCACTGCCCCCCCCCCCCAGTGAGGCTCTCATGTACTCACACACAATGTGCACCTCTTCCCAGCAAACAGAAACCAATCTATGCAGAGTTTCAATTTATTTCCGCCTCCCCAGTACTCCTAATAGCTGCTTCACTCTTTCAAATCTCACGGGAAATCTACGACACTTACATTCCCCAACAATAGAATCGAGGGCTCTTCAGATTTGCCCGTCCTCAAGTAAACCTATCTACCGGTTGTTCCTCATTAGCGTACTCGGAGAAGCGCCGTTTCTATGCTGATTTTCTTCTTTCTCAGCCCTGCTCGTGGACCTGTTGTCGTAGACTCCTCTTTCTTTGCACCATCACGTCCAACAAATGTGAAGAGCTAGGTAAAGTGTGTACACACCGTTCTGTTATGAGATGACAGACAGAGCAATGAGAGACAGATGATATATAACCAAGCACGCCAAGAATTAGACTAAAAGCCCAAGAAATCACAGAATTGGTGCATTTGGGCTCACAATCACAAGAGAGCCAGTGTGGTGTAGTGGTTAGAGAGTGTTGGACTGGGACTCAAGAGATCTGGGTTCTAGTCTCCATATGGCCATGAAGCTCACTGGGTGACTTTGGGTCAGTGGGCCGGTTCACATGATCAAAATAAACCACAGTTGCTTGTTGTGGGCTGCGGCATGTGCCACCGGACGCGATTTCCATATCACCATCTGAACCCCGGGCGGCATGGCTTGTTGGAGGATTAAACAACCCTCGAATAATCATGAGCTGTTGTAGGACTACGTGAGGGTTGTTTAACCCTCCAACGAGCCATGCTGCCCAGGTTCGGACGACATTATATGCCACGGCTCGGCAGTGATTATGCAACTCATGCCTGGCACGCCCTGCAACTCACAACAAGCTCACCGGGGCTTATAAGACATGGTGGCTTGTTCTGATTGTGCAAACTGGGTCACACGAACTAACTTTTGGCCTAACCTACCTCACAGGAGTGTTGTGAGGATAAAATGGGGGGGGGTGATCATGTACATGGACTTGGGCTCCTTGGAAGAAATGTAACAAACAAACAAACAAACACAAATAAATAACTTTCTCCTCTTTTTTAGAAGGAAAAAGAAGAATACAAGCCAAAAACCACTTCCTCTGGAGCAGTGCTTTCCCCAGAAAGTTGCAATCTTATGCAAGTTTAGACAGAACAATGGCCTACAGCTCCCAGCATGCCCCAGCCAGCTGGCTGGGGCATGCTGGGAGCTATACGCCTTTGTTCTGTCTAAACTTGCGTAGGATTGCACCCTAAGGAAGTTCAATTTGGGGCAAAGCCTGTTCATTGGTATTTCCCATACTCGGGAACAGTTTTTCTGGAGTGGGATGGGATTGCCATCTCATGATTTGAAGCATCATGGCACTGCTACATTGTGACTTTTTTCACCAGATCATCTAACAGTGCAAATCCTATGCAAAGTCAGAAGTAAGTCCCAGTAAACTCAATGGGGTTTACTCCCAGGTGAGCAAGTATGGGATTGCAGCCTACATCCTTGCCTAATCTCACTGGTTCTTGACACATTTATAAATGTAAAGGGAATAGATCTATGTACTGGGCATGCATGCCAAAGGCACAGATCCTTTTACTTACAAAAAGAAAAGAAAAAGAAGGACCTTGAGAATATTGCTATAGTTACTGTGAAGTATAAAAAAGAAAATAACTCCTATTCTTAAAAATGCACGGCCCTGTCTGCAATGTACAGTGCAATCCTGTGTGTGACTGCCTACTCAGAAGTAAGTCCCAATGCGTTCAATGTACCTAGTACCTACTCTGTGCCTTAGAACATAAGAAGAGCCCTGCTGGATCAGACCAAGGGTCCATCTAGTCCAGCATTCTGTTCACACAGTGGCCAACCAGCTGCCCGTGGGAAGCCCACAAGCAGGACGTGAGTGCAACAGCACCTTCCTGCCCATGTTCCCCAGCAACTGGTGTACATATAGGCATACTGCCTCTGATACTGGAGGAAGCATATAGCCAATCAGGACTAGTAGCCATCAATAGCCCCCTTCAATTTGCCCAATCCCCTTTTAAAGCCATCCAGACTCGTGGCCATCACGACGACATCTCACGGAAGTGAATTCCGTAGTTTTAACTCTGCGCTGTGTGAAGAAGTCCTTCCTCTTAAGTGTCCTGAATCTCCCACCAATCCGCTTCATGGGATCACCCCTTTGGGTTCTAGTATTATGAGAGAGGGAGAAAAATCTCTCCCTATCCATTTTCTCCACATACTTCTGTACCCCTCTACAGGCATGGTGGCAGCTGTAGGCCTTTGTTCTGTCTAAACTTGCACAGGATTGCAACTTTCTGGGGAAAGCAGCACTGCTCCAGAGGAAGTGGTTTCTGGCTTGTATTCTTCTTTTTCCTTCTAAAAAAGAGGAGAAAGTTATTTATTTATTTGTGTTTGTTTGTTACATTTCTTCCAAGGAGCCCAAGTCCGTGTAGATGATCATCCCCACCCCCTATTTTATCCTCGCAACACTCCTGTGAGGTAGGTTAGGCCAAAAGTTAGTTTGTGACCCAGTTTGCACAATCAGAACAAGCCACCGTGTCTTATAAGCCCCGGTGGCTTGTTGTGAGCCGCAGTGCATGCCAGGCATGAGTTGCATAATCACTGTCGAGCCGTGGCATATCATGCTGCCCGAACCTGGCCATCATGGCTTGTTGGAGGGTTAAACAACCCTCACGTAACCCTACAACAGCTCATGATTATTTGAGGGTTGTTTAATCCTCCAACAAGCCATGCTGCCCGGAGTTCAGATGGTGATATGCAAATTCCTTTCCTCTTCCCATTTATATTATTGGTGATATATGACATACTGTTAATCTTGAAATTATGTCCAAGAGTGGGTGTTTGAAAATCTTGTTGTGTGAATCTCTCTATCCTTCCCACACTGAAATCTGAAATGGCACCACTCACTGGTGCAATCTTGTCCTTAAGCCAGCTGGGTTGACAAAAAGGAACTCTAGTTAGTGATTAATCACTGTATGAAAATTGTCCCAGAATTTTTTCCCACATTTTTTAAATTAAATTTTTGAAAGTAGCGCTGAACAGTAACAAATTTAAGTACGCTACCTGTGAGTCCATTTCTTTACCGTCTTTCTGATCACGCAGGATCTCTATTTGGTACAAGCAAGATTATCTGATAAAGTTATCACTCATCATCCTAATAGGTCACACGCCATAGAGTTCTGTGTGTCTCAGGAGGTTGTCTGTATTCAACTCAAATCCTCTGAAAGGATGGGCCAGTCCAGCAACAGTTTCAAAGCCAATCTCAAGGCTTGGGCAAAGGGGTAGTGCTGAAAGGTACTGGTACTGAAAGGTTCCGGGGCTCAGGCCCACAAGACCAAAAAAAAAAAAGGAAGCAGCATAAATTTGCATATGCTAATTAACAGATGCTCTAAAGCAGGACTCTCCAACCTTGGGTCCCCAGGTGTTGCTGGTCTACAACCAGGTATGTTGAAGAGTCCTTGGTCTCGAGTCACGAGTCGAGTCACGAGTCTTTGGACCCGAGTCTCGAGTCCGAGTCCGAGTCCTTGGTCCAAAATGGTGACTCACGAGTCACGAGTCCTGAGTCACTCCCAAAACTGACTCCACGAGTCCCTATTAAAATCAATGGGGTTTCCCCCCAACAAAATAAGGCTACTTCAGATGTGTGGCTTAAATAAATTCTAGGCACAAGTGTGCCTTTTTATTTCAAAACTCTGCAACTGATTTTGGCAAGAACAGACCAGGCAGACAAACCCAAAATAACCAGGCAGGCAGAGGAGGCAGGGAACCCCAAACAGGCAGGCAGAGGCAGCCAAACCCAAAATGTCTGACCCTAACCCAAACCCCCCACAACAACACATCAATCAAAATAAATCTCAACACATCGTTGGGGCTGCGCTCCTGGTAGCTGTCCATAGTGGCCGAGCAGCGGCGCGCCTCCCTTCCATGCGCTCTTCACCGGTGATCGCGCTTCTTCTGGCACAGCCAGAAGACTCGTCAACAGCCCAGGGATGTTGACGAGTCCTTGCTCTCGAGTCCCGAGTCGAGTCTCGAGTCCCATTAAAAATATTGGGACTCGAGTCCGAGTCGAGTCAGAGGGGGGACTCAGTCCGACTCACGAGTCGAGTCCTCGAGTCCGAGTCCCCATCCCTGTCTACAACTCCCAGAATACCCAGCCAGCCAGCATGGCTAATGGCAAGGGATTCTGGGAGCTGTAGTCCAGCAACATCTGGGGACCCAAGGTTGGAGAGCCCTGCTCTAAAGTGTGTGTGTGTGTGTGTTTAAAGGACCCTGTCTCATAAGGACACCCCTATTTGTAAAAAAAGGGATGCCTGGACAGGGGAGAGCAGGGCATTTGATTTCAGGAAAAAAAACCTCAGCAGGAGGTGAAGTACATGTGGGCCAAAAGCCAGCTTATCCAGGGGGATCAGATGCAACAGAGACCATCAGGTCCCCTGTACTTTTATTTCAGCAAGTGTCCTGCTGGGACAGCAGGGTGGTGGGTGGGGCAGAGGGCCTCCCGGAGATTCGGGGCTCCAGCCCTAGCAGGCCACCCCCTAACACCGTCTCTGCTTGGGCAAGTTCATATGAGGGCAAAGGCGGCCCTTAAAACAGCCTGGCCCCATGCCATTTGTGGCTTTTAAGGCTACTGCCATCAATTTCAATTGAGCCTGGAAATGAATAGATCATCAATGCAGATGATACAGGATTGGTGTCATCTGATCCAGCTGCCCACAAAGCAACTGATATCCTGGCAGCCTTTGTACAAATTGTCGTTTCCAAACTGCCTTTAAAGGCAGCCCTACATAAATAGCATTTTGTTCATTTTTAATTTCTATATCTCACTTTTCGATCCTATTATCCTTGTAGGGCAGTGTTCTCCAACCTTGGGTCCCCAGATGTTTTTGGCCTACAACTACGCTGGCTGGGGCATGCTGGGAGTTGTCAGGGATGGGGACTCGGACTCCAGGACTCGACTCATGAGTCAGACTGAGTTCCCCCCTCTGACTCAAGTCCCACTCGAGTCCCAATATTTTTAATGGGACTCGAGACTCGACTCGGGACTCGAGACCAAGGACTCTTCAACATCCCTGGGCTGTGCCAGAAGGAGTGAAGTGCGATGGCCCGCGAAGATTTTATTTTTTAAAATCATTTTCCTAAAATGCAACCTTTCAGACATTTTGGGTTTGGCTGCCTCTGCCTGCCTGCTTTGGGGTTCCCTGCCTCCTCTGCCTGTCTGGTTATTTTGGGTTTGTCTGCCTGGTCTGTTCTTGTCAAAATCAGTTGCAGAGTTTTGAAATAAAAAGGCACACTTGTGCCTAGAATTTATTTAAGCCACACATCTGAAGTAGCCTTATTTTCTTGGGGGAAAAACCCATTGATTTTAATAGGGACTCGTGGAGTCAGCTTTGGGAGTGACACGGGACTCGGGAGTCACCATTTTGGGCCAAGGACTCGGACTCGGACTTGGGACTCGGGTCCAAAGACTCGTGACTCGACTCGTGACTCGAGACCAGGGACTCTTCAACATCCCTGGGAGCTGTAGGCCAAAAACATCTTGGGACGCCAAGGTTGGAGAACACTGTTGTAGAGGCTTACTGCAGAGTGAAGTAATAAAACACACACACCACAGCAGGAGGAGAAGGGATGTGCAGAGCATATGCTTTGCATACAGAAGGACCCAGATCCAATCCGTGGCCACTTCAGGTAGGACTGGGAAAGACCTCTGGATTCAGCCCACAGAAAGGAATGAGACAATACTGAGCTAGATGGACCTATGGTCTAAGTTGGACCAAGTCCCTTGGTCTTCCGGCTGACGAATGGGGTCAGAATAGACTTCCCTTCAGTTCTGCAGTCTCAGGCCAGCTGGCCCTTGAGTGCTCTTTCTGGCAAGGAGCAGAGCAGCAAGAAACTCCCTGCAACGTCTCCTTCTGGGGCTGGTGTGGCTGGTGCCAGGCTGGTCATCCCTCTGCCAAGATGGCCTTCCTGGACAGCAGGGGGTGTAAATATGCAGCTTGTCCATTACCACCGGCGCCTATGCTTGCCGCTGCTTATAGATCATAGAGTTGGAAGGAGCCTTACAAGGCCATCGAGTCCAACCCCCTGCTCAATGCAGGAAACTAGAGGAGGGGTCTCCCATCCAAGTAACAACCAGGCCTGACCCTGCTTAGCTTTCCACGCTCAGACAAGCTGAGCCAGCGTGAGCCACTCCTTGAGAGAAAAGCCCTGTTTAATATTGTGGACGCATCAAAGCATCTTGTCCAGCCTTTTATCTCTACAGCCTCTGATGTTGTGAACTGAATCTGTTCCTGTTAAGACATCTCTCTCTCTCTCTCTCTCTCTCTCTCTCTCCCCCTCTCTTTTAGTACGTTGGTTGCTTGTAACTAAGGACGCTTTGGGAGCAGCACGCTGTCAGCCATGGTGTCCGTTTGTTTATTTTTAAGCATTTATATCCCTGCCTCTCTAGGGATGTTGGAGAAATCTGCAACAGACTCAAATGAGGACCTTTTTATTTTTTTTAATTTTTTTTAAAGTTTTGTGTATTTTTGTGCAAATTTAGCTGCAGAAAACTAGCATAGCAGGGAGCAGGTTGGGCTAGAACCGATCACCCTGATATGCTAGTTTTTTATGCTTGCAGGGATTTAAAAAAATAAATAAATGTGAGGGAGCATTAAAAAAAAAAAAAGGCACTCATGACCTGCATTCTGAAATTCTATGGTCCCCCCTCTCTCAGGATTCTACCACTTCATTCTGCTGGATGTATCTAGCCCACACCTTTGTTGGATGAAGGTATACTAGCCAGTGTGGCGTAGTGGTGAGAGTGTTGGACTGGGACTCGGGAGATCCGGGTTCTAGTCCCCGCTCAGCCATGAAACTCACTGGGTGACTTTGGGCCAGTCACTGACTCTCAGCCTAACCTACCTCACAGGGTTGTTGTGAGGATAAAATGGAGAGGAGGAGGAGGATTATGTAAGCCGCCTTGGGTTCCTTGCAGGAAAAAAGGTGGGGTATAAATATAATAAATAAATAAATAAATAAAATACTAATAGGCCAGGAAATTCTATAAATGAATCGTGCAAGGGAGAAAGATAACTGCTTATTTAGAACATACAGAAACGGGCCACATTTTATTCAATGTTACATCTGTTCTGAAAAAAATCTCAAAGCAAGGGCCTGTATGATATAGTATAACTTCATTTGGGGTAACTGTTTGTGACATCTGGATGAGCTGAACTTTGAACAGAGGCGAGTGCTGCTAATGTGAGCTTACACACCAACACAGAATGAAATAAGACTAGGGAGGCGGATATGTAAGATAACTGGGGTGAGGCTCTACCGTACGTAGAAATGTCTGGATACAAGACTTTTACGTAAATGAAGCTCGTTCTCGTCTGAAAAATGCTTTTTCACAGCTGTATATCCAACCATTTGTTTAAGGATAAGAACAGTGTCATTTTTAAAGATAATTAACTGTTGTCACAAAACTGTACAGTGGAAGCAGACTCTGAAGCGAGAAAAAGCCCTAAAAACGACATTATGAGAGAAAGTAAATCAAATCACAGTTGCATTTTAAGAAGCATCTTGTGGAAAGGAAATACAGTGTAAACTAGTGAGACTGTCAGTACTTGTAGCCCAGGAAGGTAACTTCAATAATTTAAAATAGCTTTGTTTAGTGCCACATACGTGAACAAAACAGCTTAGATCAGTAAGTTGAATACAGTATTGGAGGGGTGTGTGTGTGTCCCCCCCCCCCCCAGTGCCAGCTTTTATGGGGAGGGAAGGGGAATATGAAATCCAAATTAAAACTGGTAACAAAGAGATTGTCACTCAAATGTTGCAGGAGAATTAATTTTATAGGAGCTTTATGTTCTAGCTGCCAATTCTAAAAACGGAATGGGGAGAAAGAGAGAGCCAAAAGGGGCTGCTTGGAGATATGCGTATATATAGAAAATCTGGAGACCTTCTTAATAAGGATTTGGCTGAGCATTTTTGAGTCAGTTGTATTTCCTGGCAATTGTCAATGTTGTTTTCCTCCCCTCTTGTCAGCCAGTTGGCAAACCTACTAGGCAGTGCTAGTGTAATGCTGGAAAACACACAACCGGAGATCCGGTTATGAATTGGGACCTGCCATATTGAACATATTTTACTAGTGTTAAAAGAGCTGTCTTCTCCTATATGAATCTGTCCAATGCTGCACAGTAGTTAGAGTGCCAGATTGTGTGGCTCCGTGTGTGGTGTGGAAACGCGCCGGGTGATCTTGGACACATGTCCCTCTTTTAGCCTTGCCCTACCTCACAGGATCGTTGTGAGGATAAAGTGGGGAACCGTACACACTCTGCCCCGAGCTGCTTAGGGTGAGATCTAAGTAAATAAATGTTGGTGAGCTCTTCAGCTGTTTCACCTTTGGGGAAGTTAGGCGGGCGTTCCTCTCTCTCGTAGGGTGGCCACGTGTCCTCTTTTACAGAGGACGGTCCTCTATTTGAAGGGCTGCCAGAGAACTCTCCTCTATTTTGAAGGTGTCCTCTGTTTGGACGGCTGTCCAGTCCAAGTCCAGCTGAAAGAGAAAGAACCATCAGGAGGAAGCGCGAAAGGGCCTTAAAGTTGTCCATCCACAGCACCTGGACAGCAAACCGAGCAAGGCACACAGGCCCCCCCGGTCACCGTTGTGAGATACGGGTTTGCAAGCAGAGTTGGAAGGGGCCTACAAGGTCATCCAGTCCAACCCCTGCCTAATGAATATAAGATTTATGCCTAACACTAAACTTATGCAAACATACATTTCACTCTTACTTCTCTCACCGTCTTCCACAGTATGGTGAGATGTACTGTGTTTCTTCTTCTTCTTCTTCTTCTTCTTCTTCTTCTTCTTCTTCTTCCTCCTCATCCTCATTATTATTATTATTAACAGTATTTGTATACCGCTCCATATCTAAGTAGATTCCGGAGCGGTGAACAGTAAAAGACAAAAACAGATAAAAGAAACAAAAACAATACATCGAAAGCAAAGTGCCTCCTCCCATACCAACAAGCCCGGTTGCTGAGGAGTGCTTCAGATGGCATGCTCCTGGTGGTTCCTCATGGACCTTTGGCCCGACTGGAGTCCACCAGGAGAAGGGCCTTCAGTGTGGTGGCTCCATTTCTGTGGCACTCCCTACCTCTGGAGCTCAGGTAGGCTCCGACATCGTGCTGCTTTCGGCGCCTCATGAAGACCTCCTTGTTCCAGGAAGCCTTCTCTGCTGTCCAACCACCTGAAGATATCTTTCTTCCAGGAAGTCTTCCTTGCTGACCGGGCCACGGTTTTAATGTTATGCTGTTTTTAATGCATTGCTTTTATTCTTTTATCTTTTTATTGTTCACCGCTCTGGAATCTGCCTAGATATGGAGCGGTATACAAATGCTGTAAAATAAATAAATAAATACAATGGAGATGCCTAAAAGTGCATCAAATGCCAGAAATTGGGGACAAGGCCTGATTAGGGCCAAAGAACCAAGGGCCACTGGGAGGCTGCACCCCCTGCCTCCCAGGAGTAACATCACAGCAAGGGGGAGACCAACCTGGCCCCATACATCAGCTGGAGAGGGAGCAGCTGCAGGGCGCTTGTTTTGCCCTTCCCTGCCAAAAAGAAAAAGAAAGAAAAACCTATCAGAACCTTTTAACTAAGAACTGGTGCCTGAGTTTTGCGTTCTTCCACCTCCCTCCCAATCCCTTTTCCTTTTGTGTCATGTCTTTTAGATTGTGAGCCTGAGGGCAGAGACTGTCTTATTAATCTTTGTAAGCCACTCTGGGAGCCTTTTCTGGCTGAAGCCAGTGTGGCATAGTGGTTAGAGTGTTGGACTGGGACTCGGGAGATCCGGGTTCTAGTCCCCGCTCGGCCATGAAACTCACTGGGTGACTTTGGGCCAGTCACTGACCTCTCAGCCTAACCTACCTCACAGGGTTGTTGTGAGGATAAAACGGAGAGGAGGAGGAGGATTATGTAAGCCGCCTTGGGTTCCTTGCAGGAAAAAAGGCGGGGTATAAATATAATTAATAAATAAATATAAATAAATAAATAAATAAATGCAATAAATAAATAAAATGGATGGAAATGTCTAAAAATGCCCCCAAATTGATAATGTCTAAAAATTGATCATCCATGTCTTTAGGAGTTACACAGAAGGAAACATTTTGACCAGGGGCCGCGTCTCCCCTCGCTAGAAAGCCCTGGTGAATGGCTGCCTAATCAATCCAATTACTAATTATTAGTAGAGTTAATAAATAAATAAATAAAGAGTTAACCTAGTGCGTAAAAGGGAGACCAGGCACTGTCGGAATGTACCATCCCCTCACTAGAGAAAGGGAACAACCACGTCCCCTCCTTCGCCCCCAGCTCTTCACGATTTATATATATATATTTAAAAATGTCCTTCTTTCTGTGGAGCCCCCACTCGCCTTGCAGGCTGTCAACGGGGGTGGCGGGAGCGCCATATCCCCCCCCACTAAAAAAAAGTGTCATCCCTCCCCCTTTTCCCCCAAGTTGGTTCGCTCCGTTGCCTTAGAAGCAGTCCCAAACGGACGATTGGAACTCGCTCGGGAGGTAAGGCTGGTTGTGCCTTTGGCGTCCTCCCGTCGGGGCGAGTTTGTTTTAAACCCGGTGGCGGTTGAGCGATACCATTAGCAGAAAGAAGAGGGAATTGCGGGGGGAGAGAAGAAGGGATTGAGAGATAAAGTTTTATTGAGGTAAATTTAGGCGTCTTGAGCCACTTGGGTCCCCGGCTGGGGCATGCTGGGAGTTGTAGGCCAAAAACATCTGGGGACCCAAGGTTGGAGAACACTGCGTGCGCTAGCCTATGCAAGTTTAGACAGAAAAAAATGACCTACAACTCCCAGCATGCCCCAGCCAGCTGGGGCATGCTGGGAGTTGTAGGCCTTTTTTTTTTTCCTGTCTAAACTTGCATAGGATTGTGCCTTTAGATCATACTGGCTGGGGCATGCTGGGAGTTGTAGGCCAAAAACATCTGGAGACCCAAGGTTGGAGAACACTGCTTAGTCTGCTTTAGATGCCCAAAGTTGGTAGAACTTGGGTTTGCCGCCTCCCTTTAAATTTTTAAAAAACGCCTCAGTTTGATTTCTTTTGGTTCCGGCATAAGCCATAACAAAATAATTATAATAATAATAATAATAATAATAATAATCAGCATAAAAATATAGAAAGAAGTACATTGAAAAAAACAACAGGAGGAAAGCCAATGATTTTCCATGGTGGTGACATCGAGCGAAATGTTCTCATACTTGTGTGATAATAATGAGGAAATATATGCCTAAAATTGCTACAGAGCAACCCTCCTTCATCAGAAGTCTTCAGCATACATTTATTGAGCTCACCCGTCACCTACAGGGGCATTAACAAAATCCATCTGCATTTTGGCCAACGCTAAATCTGAAAATAGCATTTTGGGGGTTATAATTTGGAGGCAAAATGTCTGTTTTTGAAAGGTGGACTATTAGTCATATTTTTTCTTTTTAGTCATGAAACAGGAAAAAAAACTCATTCGGTGTTTTGTTTTTTCAAATTACATGGTATATCTTGGCTGGAAATATGATTTTTGCGCTAACAATAATTGTTTTATGTGGCAGCTAAGCACCATCTGAGAGGAAAGGAGAGGAGCGGAAAGCTTGTGCAAATGGATGATATGGAGGCCCCTGGTATTTCAGAAGAGAACCTGACGCCTGACTTATGTTTCGTGGGAGAAGAGAAAGAAAAAGAAGAAATGAACATATCTGAACACCATGTGCAGGAGAAGGAAGGTTGGGAAGGTTAAGATATTATAATACTGTGATGTTTCGCAAACACACTAATCTATATTATACTGTGTTCGTGGTTGTGAAGCCCTGACGCCAATTGGTCAAGCTGGTGTGAGGACACAGAATGTTCATGAACATTCCAATTTCTAAGGGAATAAAACTCTGTCAGAACAGTTACACTCCAGTCTCTGTGGGGGAAGAGAGCTGCCAGTTTGGCCAGGAGCCGAAAGTGGGAGAGCAGGGGCCAGACTGCACTTTTAAGGAAATACATTTATGTATTTCCTTAAAAGTGCCCTCATTTCAGTGAGTGTTCTGAGGGGATGAAAAGGGGGACAGAATAGTGGTACATGCAGCTTGCTGGCCCTTCCCTTTGTGCGAGTGGGTGAAACAAACCAGAAATAGACATTTTTGCATGACATCTGAACCCAGGCTCCTTGTCTGTTGCTCCAAACAAGCTAGGCTCGTAAGCCAGGAATAAGCCAGGATTTGTTGTTGGCTTACGAATCCTGGCTTGTTTGGGAGCAACAAACCCAGAGTCTGGGTTTGGATGTTATGCAACGCTTGCCATTTCTGGTTTGTTTTAACTGCTCACACTAAGGGAAGAACAAAGCCAGTGTGGTACAGTGGTTCGAGGACTGGGACTCGGGAGATCTGGGTTCTAGTCCCCACTAGGCCATGAAGCTCAGTGGGTGACTTTGGGCTAGTCACTGATTCTTAGCCTAACCTACCTCACAGGGTTGTTGGGAGGAGAAAAGGTAGAAGAAGAAGATCATATGAGCTGTCTTGGGTTCCTTGGAGGAAAAAAAGTGGGATATAAATGAAATTAATTAATTAATTAAATTAAATTAAGTGGGAGTGAGTGTTTGCACCAGCATGCTGCTCATTCACAGTAAATGAGGATAAGCCAGCGATTCTCGCTTATTGTTATGTGCTAATGCTCCCGTTGAGACATCTTCCAAATAAATATGCCATCTTAGAGTAGCAAAAGAGCCACCACCTTGGGCTGATCCCCTCCCTAGGCCAACCATTTATTTGTGTTTGTTTATTTTTGTGAAGGACTGCCAACCGGTCCTTTACTCAAGACCAGAGATCAAAGGTGCAAAACTGCCAGCCTTAGCTCTGCCGTCTTGACCTGATTCTCTCAGGGCCTTGCCCTGGGTCTATACACTGGATTTAGCACTGAACCACAGAGGAACCACACACACCATGTGGGGTAAAACCAGGAAAGTTTATTTAAGGTAACCAGATTACAATAAAAGGTGGGGAATGAGGGAAGGGGAGAAAGGTGGGGAGACACTTTGGTATACACAAGTAGAGCTACAAAACAACAAAAACTAGTCCCTTACTATATAAATATAGTTACTCCTTGCCTGGGGGTTACTCCTTGCCTGGGGGTTGCACTTACTCCTTGCCTGGGGGTTGGTCTTAGGACTTGCCTCAGCAAAAAGCCCTACTCTGCGCACCTTCGCATCCAGACAACAACAAAACCCAAAAGCCACGGCAGGCAGTATAGATTCTTCCCACCCCTCCGTTCAGTAGCCCAGCTGTCTTTGGCCAATCAGGATGAACTTCATCTGGGCTAGGCAGGGGAGGGGTGAATAGAGTGTTTGGGACATTTGCATGCAAATACCTGAGGCACAGGGGCATCAAAGGGACATGGGAGACTCTGAGGTGACATTTGCATGGGATTCTCAAACTCCAGCTGGGATTACACTTATTTACACGTGTGTGTGTGTGTGTGTGTGTGGTGGTGCAGGAGACTCTGATGCTTTTCTTCACAATTTTTATAATAATTTTATTAACAATTAAGGTGGGATACAGTAAAAAGTTCACAGTTTGTTTGACAATATATGTCTCTGTTTCGCATTATAAAAGCAATAACCAGAAAAAAACACATAACCATTTCCATAAAGGACACTCACAGTACAGTCATGCCTTGGATTGAGAGCATAATTCGTTCTGGAACCGTGCTTGTAATCCAAAACACTCTTATATCAAAACGAAATCCCCCCCAAAAAAAATTTGTACAGAGATTTTTAATTTAAGCTGTACTACAGTACTTGTATTGCAAGACGTCACTTGTATATCAAGTCAAAAAAAATTAAATAAATATTTAAAAATTTGCTTGTCTTGCAAAACGCTCTCAAACCAAGTTACTTGCAATCCAAGGTATTACTGTATCTAAAATAGAATTTGTCATAATTTCCAAACTTGTGCAAAGTTCTTTTCCTTTATTATGATCTGGGAAACCGGAGGGTATATAAATATTTAGTGAGTAATTGTATTTTGCCCCCGTTGAGGCAAGCCAGTGGAAATGGTGGGACAAATGGAGATATTCGCAGGAGGCCTTTAAGCAGAGGCTAGACTGCCATCTGTCAGGGCTGGGACAGTTAGATCCTGTATGGAGCAGGGCTACATGACCTCCAACCTCCCTTCTAGCTCTTTAATTCTATGACAGATCGTATACATCAGTGCATTTGCTGTCTGACACAACCCATCGAAGGGTTATCAACTGCCTCTTTCCAGTTGGCTATTTTAGAGTTCCTTTGTACAGCACTTAAGGCTGATTTTTCGTGACAGCTCTATCGCCAAGGTGGAGAGTGTTTGTCTGCTTAAAGTCCCTGGGTGTAAAATTGTCTTTGTATATATTTTCTGACAAGATTCCCCCTCCCCTGGTTATACACCGCAGTAAAGCTTTTAGCATGTCACCTCTGTGACCAAACTTTGCACTGACTTGTCAAGAAGGGGAACCAAAGCTGTACATCTTTTAATGGGCAAAAACTCTTTAATTTCCATCAGGACTCGGAGTTGAAGAAGACCACAGGGAGGAGGGCCGCACAAGCGGAGAAGAAACTTGGGAAGAAGCTAGGGAGCATTCGGCGTCTAGTGGGTGAGTCTTAGTCAGTTTGATCCATCAGCTGTGCCTGTGATTCATTTGGCCTGGACCTGAGAAGTTACACTTTTCACAATTAAAAAATAAATCTGCTGTTTTTAGTTCATGAGAAGAGAAGAATGTTCTTGCTCGATCAGAGCAAGGCCTGTGCATCTTGTCCAGGATCCAGTTTCCAATAGTGGCCAGCTGTATACCAGACAGGAAACTCACAGGCAGGGCATAACCATGTCTTCTTGTTGTTGGCCCCCTGCTTCTACTGTTCAGAAGTACCAGTGGGACAACGTTGCAGTATGGAGTGCAGGTATTCAGGATTTCAGCTACTCCGTTCCATTCTCGCCCCCCCCACGCCCCGCCACAACAACACACCCGCTTACTGTCCTCCCACCACCCACACAACAGCCAGTCAGCATTTCATGGTCGCTGCACATGCTCAGTCCTCATTGAGCTGTGTGCGGTGGCTATATAAGCAACGGCAGTCAGAACATCAGAAATGGAGGGAATGCTGCTGCTGCTGCTCCTATACATGGAGCTTCCATTTCACTTTCATGGCTAATAGCTGTTGAAAGATATATCCTCTGTGAAAACACCTTTTTTAAAAAAGCTGCTACCTGTCATGAGGCCCACCAGAGGCAGTGCTAGGGGGCGGCCCACTAGGGCTGGAGCCCCGAATCTTTTATTTGGAGCCCCAAATCTCTGGGAGGAGGCCCTCTGCCCCACCACCCTGCTGTCCAGGGGCACTTGCTGAAATAAAGGTCCAGGGCCCCCGATGATCTCTGTTGCAACTGATCCCCCTGGATGAGCTGGCTTTTTGCCCACATGTGCTTCACCTTCTGCTGCCCATCCCTGTCCTTGAATCTTTCTGCCTGAGGTTTTTCTCTGAAATCAAATGCCCTCCTCTCCCCTGTCCATACATCCATTTTTACAAATGGGGTGTCCTTAGGAGACAGGGTCCTTTAAAGACACATATGGAGAGAGATTTTAGAACATCTGTAAATTAGCATATGCAAATGTGTGGTTTGTTTGGGGTTTTTTGTCCTGTGGGCCTGAGCCCTGGATCTTTTCGGTACCAAGCACCACCCCTGAGCCCCACCTTGACCAGCAGCTCAGGCTCTGGTGCCGAATCAGACGAGGAGAGGCCAACCAGGTCATTTGGACCAGTGGCACCAGAGGCAGAGATGCTGGATACCAACCCAGGCTCCAGCATCATGCCTGAGCTTGCGCTCACCCTGCGCAAATGTAATTGCTGAATTGACTTTAAATTTATTTGTTTTTTTTATTCAGGTGACAGCTCTCTATTGGTGTATGCTCACCCTGCTTTTAAAAAATAATTATTTCTATAGCACTGTTAGTGCACAAGCTGGTAAAAGAGGGCAATAATGTCAACAAATATTTTCACAAAAGGCAGATCTATCAACAGCTATTTATCATAAAAGCTACCTTGTATGAATATTATGATAGTCATCTGAGGCTCTCCTCCAGGTGCCACCTCTGAGGGAGGTTTGAAAGATGGCAACAAGGGAGAGGGCCTTCTCAGTGGTGCCCCCCCCCCCCCGATTGTGGAATGCTGTCCCCACTGAGGTCTGCCTGTCACCAACACTGTCATCCTTTCTGTGCTAGGTTAAGGCTTCCCTCAACTCCCAGGCTTATGACAGAATATGATAAGGTTTTAACTGGTCCTGGTTTTTTGTTGTTGCTGTTGAGTGTTTGAAATTGTTTTGTAAATGGTTTTTATATTGTTTTTTAAGGTTTTAATCTTTTGTAAATTGCCCAGAGACCTTTGGCTATTGAGCAGTATAGAAATGTAATAAATAAAGAGAGCCAGTGTGGCGTAGTGGTTAGAGTGTTGGACTGGGGCTCAGAAGATCTGGGTTCTAGTCCCCACTCAGCCACGAAGCTCACTGGGTGACTTTGGGCCAGTCACTGACTCTCAGCCTCACCTACCTCACAGGGTTGTTGTGAGGATAAAATGGAGAGGAGCAGGAGGATTATGTAAGCCGCCTTGGGTTCCTTGAAGGAAAAAAAGGTGGAATATAAATATAATAAATAATAAATAAATAAAAATAATGTATTGGGTAAAAGCAATACTGGGAACTAAATAAAGAAATGGATGGCACTTTGGAGAGGAACTTAAGCAAAAGACCGTTCCCTGCCCCAAAGAGCTTACACTACAGTATAAAGATTACCTGCATAGCGAGAACAGAAGTAGGGCAAGGGTAAGATTGGATGACTTTGCATAAATGCGATTATACAGGCTTTGCCTTTTTTCAGCTGTGATTAAGGTGTTTAAGGATGCAGTCCTGTGTGGACTTACCTGTGAGTAAACCCCATTAAGCACAATGGGACCTTCTTCTGAGTAAACAGGCATAAGAGTGGGTTGTAAGGTCATTTAAACTTGTTCTTCTGAGTGCTCTGGAGGTCCACATTTCTAGTCTTGCCTGTTTCACCTGAATGTCATGAGGTTCTTCAGCAGTCCCAAAGGTCGTGTTTGACTTTGTTGTTGTTGCTATAATGCTCAGGGACAAATTGCTGTAGATGGGTGAACTAGATTCTTTCTATTCCAAACATCCAATATGGTGCCTAGCCCCTTTCTCCATAGAAACAGTCTGTTACTGTGTACTTAAAGTAAAAATTCCACAGCTGAGTAACCTAAATTCCATGCGAAGAAAACCTGACCTCTGCAGCTTTTGTAAAGTATGCTATTAAGCAAATATGCATATATTTGTGCGTTTTGCATAATTTTATTCTGTTCCAGCTCATCATAAAAACATAAGGATATAAGAAGAGCCCTGCTGGATCGGGCCAAGTGTCCCATTTAGTCCAGCATTCTGTTCACACAGTGGCCAACCAATTGCTCAAGGGAAACCCACAAGCAGGACGTGAGTGCAACAGCACCTTCCCTCCCATGTTCCCCAGCAACTGGAGTACATAGTCATTATGGGGAGGGCTATGCAGGGCACTGCAGCCCCACCCATCTAAGATTGCTGGACTGGGTGGGGCTTCAGGGCGACCACTCTTAGAATACTGTGTACAGTTCTGGTTACCGCACCTAAAATAGGATATTGTAGAGTTGGAAAAAGTGCAGAAAAGGGCAACTAAAATGATCAAGGGGCTGGAACAACTCCCCTATGAGGAAAGGTTACAACAGCTGGGATTGTTTAGTCTAGAAAAAAGCCGAGTGAGGGGAGACATGATAGAGGTGTACAG
The DNA here is from genome assembly GCA_021292165.1 of Shinisaurus crocodilurus. Lineage (NCBI taxonomy): Eukaryota > Metazoa > Chordata > Lepidosauria > Squamata > Shinisauridae > Shinisaurus > Shinisaurus crocodilurus. The sequence goes on along the minus strand of CM037886.1, from coordinate 26,030,258 downwards.
AATTATGCATGGTGTGGAGAAAGGGAATAGGGAGACATTTTTCTCCCTCATAATATAGAACCCAGTGGGGTCATGCCATGAAGCTGATTGGTGGGAGATTCAGGACAGATAAAAGGAAGGACTTCTTCAAGCTGATTGGTGGGAGATTCAGGACAGATAAAAGGAAGGACTTCTTCACACAAAGTAGAGTTAAACTATGGAATTCACTTCCACAGGATGTAGTGATGGCCACCAATTTGGAGGGCTTTAAAAGGGGATTGGGCAAATTCATGGAGGAGAAGGCGATCAGTGGCTACTAGTCCTGATTGGCTATATGCTTCCTCCAGTATCAGAGGTAGTATGCCTATGTACCCCAGTTGCTGGGGAAGATGGGCGGGAGGGTGCTGTTGCACTCCTGTCCGGCTTGTGGGTTTCCCTGGGGCAGTTGGTTGGCCACTGTGTGAACAGAATGCAGGATTAGATGGACCCTTGTTCCGATCCAGCAGGGCTCTTCTTACGTTCTTATGATTATCTGCTTGCTTCCTCTCTCTCTCTCTCTCTCTCTCTCATGAATTTCATTGCAGCCTTAGAGGCTAAACGTGTGTGTCTATGTGTTTCTTAAGTCAAAGATAAGAGCCGTGACAGATCCTAGCTGCTTTCTTCAAATACTTACAGGGCTGTCACATATAGGGCAAAAACCTGTTGCCCTAGAAGGCAGGACTAGATCTAATGGAATTAAATTACAGGAGGGCAAATTTCAGTTGAATGTTAGGAGAAATGTCTTAATGCTGAAACTGGACCCCGACAAGACCGAGGTACTTCTGGTGGGGGACAAGGGGAGGTTAGGGGATGTTGACCTGGTACTGAATGGGGTACATTTACCCCTGAAGGACCAGGTCCGCAGCTTGGGGGTCATTCTAGACTCCCAGCTGTCCATGGAGGCTCAGGTGTCAGCTGTGAGCCGGGCGGCACTGTATCAACTCCATCTGATACGGCAGCTGCGCCCCTACCTTCCTAATCATCTGCTCCCATCAGTGGTTCATGCCTTGGTCTCCTCTCGCCTAGACTACTGTAATGCGCTCTATGTGGGGTTACCCTTGAAGATGGTTCGGAAGCTACAGCTGGTACAGAATGCAGCAGCTCGCCTGGTTAAAGGCAGCCGCCGGCGGGACCACATCACGTCAGTGCTCAAGGAGCTGCACTGGCTACCAGTTGCTTGCCGAGCCGAATTCAAGGTGTTGGTTTTGACCTTTAAAACCCTATACGGCTCCGGTCCAGTCTATCTCAAGGAGCGTCTCCAGCAACACCAAGTGGTGGGCCGCTCAACGAAATCTGCCGCAGACGGCCTTCTCCTTGTCCCTTCAGCCAGAGCAGCTAGACTGGTGGGGACGAGGAGGAGGGCCTTTTCTGTGGCGGCCCCTGTACTGTGGAACTCTCTCCCGAGTGACCTCCGCCATGCCCCCTCTCTGCTGAGCTTCTGCCGCTCACTAAAAACCTGGCTGTTCAGGCGGGAATATGGGGTGGGCTAAGTTTTTTAAAAATTTTTTATAATGTTTTAAATGTATTTTATCTTGTTTTTAGCCTATGTACATCGCCCAGGGTGGCTGGTGGCCGGCCAGATGGGCGAATAATAATAATAATAATAATAATAATAATAATAATAATGGTAAGAGCAGCTTGACAATGGAACCAGTTATCTAGTGGGCTCTCGTTCACTTTAAGTGTCTGTTGGGAATGTTGGGATTTCCTGCGCCAAGCAGGGGTTGGACTTGATAGCCATCCCCTCTGAGTCTGTGACTCTTATCTTAATGTTTAAGTACATATGTGCGGGGGGAAAAAAGTCTTATTTTCCCACTTCTAACCAAAAGGGAAAGCTTGGAACAACCCATGACCCGCAGCAGCAAAAGAACCATGAACTACGCAGACAGAGTTCGCATCCTCAACTTGCGCAGGAACCTGAATCAGCTGGACAACCTAGCCAAAGAAAAGGAGGTGATTAATAAAAAAAACAGGTTAGTTTCCCCTTTTATCTCTTCCTGCAATGGGAGTTGTTTTGATGGTCTTGTACTGTGCTAAAACACACTAAGTTCTTGTTGTGCTGAACGGGCCTGTCTGTTGCCATTTTTTGAAAAGAAGCTGCTCTTGCGCCAAAATACCCTTGAGCTCCTGGATGCTGGATTGAGCGGGGTGGGGAACACCAAGAGCTGGTGTAACATAGTGGCCAGGAAACTGAGCTACAAATCAGGAAGTCTCCAGTTCAGAGATTCAAATCTCACCCCTGCCATGAATCCACCAAGCAAGCACCACCCCCATCTGCAACATGGAGGTAATACTGACCTACCTTACAAGAATTACAAGATAATGGGTGGGTTCGCATGATGCGCTAAGCCAGACTGCTGCAGTCTGGCTTGGAAGCCAGTCTAACCCCAATGTGCCCGACAGACGATCAGGCGCATTGCAGGTAGGATGCACCGTGCCTCCCCTTCCTCCCCCCTCGGTCCTCCCGCAGGCATCCTATAGGACACTCAGCTCCAGATGGGGGCGGACGGGCCAAGCCGCGCTCTGGTCGGCCTCATCATCATCATCATCATCATCATCAGGCGATCACTCGTGACCGAGTAAGATTGTCTTCCAGGATAAAAGGAGGAAAATTCTAAAGAAGATTGTGTAGACTCTAGCGATGGGTCCGTAAGTGACTGTGGAGGCCAATTCTAGATCCACACAGCTTCCCACAGTGAGGACACAGGTTACCAGATGGAAGATGGTTCTGTAAAGGATTCGTTTGACATGCTTTTCGCTTAGCACGTTTCTCCCTTTCACCCTGCACTCGAGCTTCTTCAAAGTCCATGGAACCTTTGTGAAAGGCCAACCTCCATTTAGATCGTTCATGGGCCAGAGCTTCCCAGTTTTCGATGTTTATATTGCATTTTTTTAGATTAGCCTTTTGAACATCTTTAAACCTCTTATATTGACCACCGATATTCCACTTTCCATCCTTGAGTTGGGAATAAAGTAACTGCTTTGGGAGACGGCAGTCAGGCTTGCCCTGCGCTGCCGCAGCATCCAACCATTTCGGCTGGCGGCTGTAGCAGCGCAGGGTGGGAAGAGCCTCTGACAGCTGTCCCCAAGTGCTGCTTTGACACTTTGGGGGCGGCTGTCATCGGCGCTCACCCAGAGCCGCTAGGCAAGTCCGGCAAGCCTTTTTGCCGCTTCTGCCATGTGTCTCTGTGTAGCGGTTTGGGCTCCCCCTGCGCTTGCTGTGTCATCCATGTTCGGATGACACGGCAAGCCCAGGCATGTTACTAAACCCTAGAACAAGTCATGACCTGTCGGGGTGGCTTATAAGCCCAGAAGCTGGGCTTATAAGCCACCCCAAATAAGCCGCACTGGGTTCGCATGACACAACAACCCCCGTGGCTTATAAGCCAGGAGGGCATTGTCGTGTCGTGTGAACCCAATCTAAGAGTCTTGAACTGACATCAAAATGGGGCACCTTCCAACATGAATCTTGAACCACCTTTGATCCCCTATTGTGCTTTTATGGTAGTGTTTCACAGTCCTTGGTGCAGAAAAGAAAGGTGAGGAGAGGCATTTATTTCCCTTTGTATTCATCAGTTTTATAGCCTGCCATATCCCGTGGGTTACAGCATTTTTCCAGACACTTCTTAATTCTCTGTGCTTTGGGCTCATCATTTGCAAACATTCTGCTCAGAGTGGGTTTTATATTCACATTGTAGACTGGCTGTAGCAAGAGCCTCATGTTTGCAGTGTTGAGTTGGTAGGACTGTTGGTAGACTGGACCATTTCAGACTCCTGCTGGAGTACTGCATGATTAAATGCTCTTCGATATTAAAAACAAAACAAAAAAGCCCTCCCTGCACACTGAAAACTAGATGTTGGGTGCTAGAATTCTAGTCTAGCCTTCTTCCTGATATGCTGGTTTTCTATGTTCAATGTTGTTGTCTTCCATTAAGAACTATTCAGTCATGCAACCCAACCCGCTTGCAGTTGGAAGTGTTACAAACCCAGCACCTCATCTGCTATTTGCGTGAACTAGACCTTGTTAACGATTTCACAAAGCTTACTAGCTCTTCGCATACTACCAATATAAGTTATTTTCAAGCCGGAAAAAAGCGGGGGGGGGGGGGACTCTCATTCAATTTACAAAAGCATTCCTGCTTGGTTGTCTGGAAGCAATTCTTGCTCCTTACATGCTGCACTTGGTGTTCCTTGCTCCAGAGATTAGGCTGATATTTTTTCCAGAAGCTGTCTCCTTTTTTCTAAATTCACCCCAAGATCCTTCTCTCTTGATGCTCTCTTGCAATCTCCAAAGGAAGCGTTGGTACCCTTTAGACACTCAGCTCCAGCTGCCGGTTGTCCTGGGACTGCAGAGCTGGAGGGAGACACACACACTGGCCTCTGCCACCAGTTAGGAGACCAAAGGCCACTGTGAGGCTGCACCCCCTGCTTCCCGGGAAGACTTTCATGGCAAGGGGGAGACTAGCTTGATCCCAGGTTCAATCCCGGGCATCTCCAGGTAGGGCAGGGTAGGAACCCTGCCTAACACCCCGGAGAGCCACTGCCAGTCAGTGTTGACAACACTGGGCTAGATGGACCAATGGTCTGTCTCAGTATAAAGCAGCTTCTTATGTTCCTAACCTGGCCCTGTCTATGAGGCAGAGAAAGTTCAGTTGCTCCAATGCTTGCTTTCCTCTCCCCTCCCCATTCCTTTTTCCTTTTGAATTATGTCTGCAGATTGTGAGCTTGCGGGCAGGAACTATCATCTTTGAATCTCCGTAGAGCTCTTCGGAAATTTTTAGGCACGTTATACTAATAGTAATTAATGCAAGAATGTCATAAAAAGGAATGGGGTTGAAATTTGTTGAACACCATTCCCCACCCCCACCGCCACCCCTCAAACAAACCCAAAGAAATTTGAGTAATGGTGTGCACTTATTTTCAGGGAGGAATTGAATGCCTGCCTCTCCCGGATCGAGTCGCTAACGACACAACAAAGGAGCGTGGAGAGAGAAATCGAGAGTGAGAAGGAGGCTGGGAATACGTACGTAGCAGTACCTGCTTGTCACAGATTACTAGCCTTTCCAGTGTTTATTCATACGACATAACAACATAAGCTGAACTTTGTTACTGTCTCCAGGCTCTTGTTGCTGGTGCTGGAAGTGCTCAATAGCGCTGTCCGTCACCTTTTTGATTCTCTTTGTCGAATGATGCTTAATGAGTCAGTGATTAAAACATATGATAAACCTATGAAATGCAGTTATCTCAGAGGACCACAGCGTGTGGCAGGAAACAAAAACCTTTTGTTGTATTCTGGGAAACAGATGGATCCCAAGTTACTGATGCCATCTCTGTCTGTACCACACACCATGTGTGCAGCAGCTTTGGAAGTGCCTGATCTCCTCCTCCGCATATAAGTTGGAGGTAAGATTCCGGTGGGACAATGAGAATGCAAATAAGGTGCCTGGATAGCAGGTTACTGAACTGTCTTTGTTGTTCACCAACAACAAGGCAAGGCAGGGGCAGGCACAGGGGTAGTTCTGTGCTTGGGCCTAGATTTGTCAACAGAAAATACTTTGCAAATCAAAGGCGAGACTTTCAATAATAATAATAATAATAATAATAATAATAATAATTTGGGATGTGCGACACTGGAAAACTCGTTCCATTTCAGCTTGACAGACTTTTGACACATTTCCAACCCAACAGTGTTGGAAATGTGCCAGTGTGGCGTAGTGTTGAGAGTGTTGGACTGGAACTCCGGAGATCCAGGTTCTAGTCCCCGCTCGGCCATGAAACTCCCTGGGTGACTTTGGGCCAGTCCACTGACTCTCAGCCTAACCTACCTCGCAGGGTTGTTGTGAGGATAAAATGGAGAGGAGGAGGAGGAGGATTATGTAAGCCGCCTTGGGTTCCTTGCAAAAAAAGAAGGCAGGGTATAAATATAATAAATAAATAAATAACAGCCAAAAGTGGGCTGAGTTAGGGGTCTTTTTTTGGCTTTTGTGAAATTGCTTGAAATGTTTGCGCAAATCTGGAGCTGGGAACTGCGTACCTCTAGCAAAATTTGCACAAATTGGGGCTGATTCGTTAGATTCCAGTCGCATTGTTATTCTTCTTGTAGCATGTAACATGAGAAGTAGGGAAGCATCCTCCTCTCACTGCACAGGCACACGCTCCACCTTGGCCACCTTGAATTTTCGGACAGTTACTTTCAGATTTGTGCAAAATCCAGGCCTCCGCACCACAATTTGTGCAATTTGCCTCAATTTGTGCAAATGGCGGACCGGAGGCCCAGGTTTCGCGCAAATTTCCCCAGTGTTAAAAAAAAAATCACACGAATCACGCCCCGTTTTAAAAAATGGAGGTCTGCATGCTGGCTCGACTCACTTCAGATTGAGTACATAGTTGATAGAAGAAAATCTGTTGGGCTGAGTTGAGAAAATCCATCGGATTTTCACCCTCCTATCGCAGTGTTCTCCAACCTTGGGTCCCCAGATGTTTTTGGCCTACAACTCCCAGCATGCCCCAGTGTTCTCCAACCTTGGGTCCCCAGATGTTTTTGGCCTACAACTCCCAGCATGCCCCAGCCAGCTATGCTGGCCAAAAACATCTGGGGACCCAAGATTGGAGAACACTGGTCTAGAGCATATTGTATCCATTTTGTATGTATTCCTGTTTTAGACTTTAGGTAAAATTCCTTCACACCAGTCCACACTGGTGGACTCAAGTGCTTGGAACAGGATTAAAAATCTGAAGAGAGGTACACAAGCACTTGTAATACCTGAAATACACATAGAATTTAACTTTCGCTGTTCATGTTTGGCTTTATAGTTTCTAATAATCCTGAAAAATGGATACAATATGCTCTAGACCAGTGTTCTCCAATCTTGGGTCCCCAGATGTTTTTGGCCAGCATAGCTGGCTGGGGCATGCTGGGAGTTGTAGGCCAAAAAACATCTGGGGACCCAAGGTTGGAGAACACTGCCCTATCGGATTCCTCACACATCTGTAAAATAATAATTGTGTTTTCCAGAGTACCCTCCCTACATCAGGTAGTTAAGGAGAAGAGGGCAAGATGGTACTCTGTTGCCACCAAACCTTTCCTCATGGGTCTAATTAAAATTTGAGGGTAATAAGGTTGCTGTATCCTTAATGGCTCTATGCACTGGGAAGAGAAAAACAATAAGGAGCATAAAATGTTTTTAGCAATGAGGCGGCCTCTGAGTAATTTAGCAAGTGCAGCACTCTGTACAAACTTGAAGGAATTCCGTTTATTTCTAGAAACTTATTCTGGCTTCCCCCCATCCCCCCAGCGCTGGTTCTGTAAAGTCAGTCATCAGTCAGGCGATCACTCGTGACCGAGTAAGATTGTCTTCCAGGATAAAAAAAAAAGAAAATTTACGAAAAGGAGATTTTAAAAGGAGGAAAATTCTAAAGAAAATTGTGTAGACTCTAGCGATGGGTCCGTAAGTGACTGTGGAGGCCAATTCTAGATCCACACAGCTTCCCACAGTGAGGACACAGGTTACCGGATGGAAGATGGTCCTGCAAAGGATTCATTTGACGTGCTTTTCGCTTAGCACGCTTCTCCCTTTCACCTTGCACTCGGGCTTCTTCAAAGTCCATAGAACCTTTGTGAAAGGCCAACCTCCAGTTAGAGCGTTCATGGGCCAGAGCTTCCCAGTTTTTGATGTTTATATTGCATTTTTTTAGATTAACCTTAAGAACATCTTTAAACCTCTTATATTGACCACCGATATTCCGCTTTCCATCCTTGAGTTGGGAAAAAAGTAACTGCTTTGGGAGACGGCAGTCAGGCATTCGAACAACATGACCGGTCCACTGAAGTTGGCGTTGAAGGATCATTTTTTCAATGCTAGTAGTCTTTGCTTCTTCCAGTACACTGACATTTGTTCGCCTATCTTCCCAAGTAATTTGCAGGATTTTCCGGAGGCAACGTTGATGAAATCTTTCAAGGAGTTGGAGGTGACGTTTATAGATAGTCCATGTTTCGCAGGCATACAATAAAGTTGGTAATACAATGGCTTCATAAACCAGTGTTTTGGTCTTCTTACAAATATCCCGATCCTCGAACACTCTATGTTTCATTCGAGAAAATGCGGCACTTGCGGAGCTCAGACAATGCTGGATTTCACTGTCTGTAAAACAGCACTGAGGTTACAGGAAATGTTTGTTTCATTTTTCTCAACCTCCAGTGATGCTCTTCATCTATAAAACAATGGACTTCATTTGACTTCACTTTCCCCCCCAAGTCTGCTTCATTCCCAGTTAAGGACAGTTTCTGTAGAGTTTGTTGGGCTGCTAGGGGCACAACCTGCAGCAGGTTGAGACAGAAAAAAGTTGTAGGCCTTTTTTCTGTCTCAACTTGCATAGGATTGTGCCTTTAATTGCTAGGGTTTTGTGGACCTCCCCAGCTATTTCCAAGAATAAATCCAGTTCACCAAAAAGAGCATGTTGGACTCATTGCCAAAAAAGCAGCTGTGTAATTTTTGTGAAGATCAGATTTTCTGAAGCTAAAGCTAAAGTTCAATCGTAGCTAAAGCACCATAGGCTGACTAGTTTGGTCAGTCGCTCAGAGTTCCCTGTTCCCTTATCTGACCACTTGTGCATGGTGCCAGGTTACGGTAAATCCTCCTCCAATCTGTATGATGGCTCCCATTTCTCAATGAGTTGTGCTACAAGCCAGCGGTTCTTTCTTTCCGATCTATGGTAGCTATTTAGAAATTTGTTGCTATATTTGGGACACTTATCTGCAATGATGAATATGCAGGTTTTCATTCCCCAAAATGAATATCACAGATTTAGGTTGCCTCTCTAGTTTTCCGCTCTGATGAAAAACAACTTGTGTGGTGTTCGTTCGCTCTATCTCTCTCTCTCTCTCATATATATGATGTTTGCAAAGTAAACAAATCTAACACTGGTTCCTTAGCATATACTGTTAATAAACACTGCCAGCCCCTTTGGGCAGAAGAAGCCTTGCTTAATAAGGCTGCCAAGTCCTCTTCTTGTACCTTCAGGAGTTTCCACAGCAGAGAAAATTCCACCAGGTGTCACTGAAATCTTTTGGACCCTCTACTAAATGAATATATTACTTCTGGCCTTAGTTCTGTGCTCAGATTATGGGGGAAGAGCGGGGAGGCTTCCATACTTTTTATGAAAGCCTTCTTGGCTACCATTTTTAGAAGGCTACAGGAGGGCATAATTTGACTTAAATTGGGGGGAATCAAAGTTTGGGGCTTTGGGATTTCATTCAGTGCACCCTCTAGAGGAGGCTGGCGACTCATATGTCAGTGGGGCTCCCTGTCCGTTACTGCTTTTATTCTGAGCTTTATAGGAGGTGCTCCATGGTGGTGAACCTATTTTGGGGGTGGAGTACAGCACCGTGGAAAGCTCCTATAAAGCTCAGATTAAAAGCTGTAATAGATAAGGAGGCTGCACTGACACAGGAGTCACCAGCTTCCCCTGGACACCCCCCCCCCAATAATTGGAACACTGCCTCTGCAGCAGGGAGAAGGGCTCAGGTCAGCTCCCTGAGGCTATTAAACCACCAGAAGCTTTAGTAGAGTCAAAGCTGCCTTCCAGGCCTAGTTCTGACAATGCAACCAGACCTATTCAGGGCTAGGATACCTGTGGCTGGATTCAGGATTCATCGGAACACGCAAGCCCACTCACCACTTCAAGGTGACGATCCGGCGAGGGGATCCTGTGAGCAATGCCGTCGGGAGCTATGTACTCCCAGTAGGGTCACCCATGGCGGTAAGGTCCGGGGAGAGGAACCAGACAAAGAACGATCCAAAACATAAAGTCCTCAACGGCAGAACAGGCGGAAGATAATTAAACCTAAATTACAACGGCTGTGAAGGCGGATGAAGGCTGCAGCAGAGAATGGTTTTCCAATCGTCAGGGTAACCGTGCCATTGGATCTCTGCCGTACTCTGTCAAGTTTGTGTGGTGATTCGTTGTGCACCGATCTCCCCACATAAAACAGTTTCACGCACAGGCGTCTTCCAACCCAACCCATCCAACCCAACCCAACCCAACCAAACAAAAACAAAAAAAGTCCCATGGCGACTGGCGAATGGCAACGGGGGCAGGACTGTGAATCTGGAAGCCCCTAGTCATGGACCAGCACATGGGCGGTGGATGCAGACTCAGTCGCCCTGTTCAAGGAACGAGGTAGTCGAGCAGCTCGGCAGCTGTATCCATGACTGAGCAGCCCTATTTAGGATCCACTCTGCTCACCCCGTATGGGGAGGGGGCTAGAAAAGGTGCCCTAAACATAGTCTACCTCTTTCTCCCCTGACTGGATTACCGCGTCCAGTGGGGTCACCATTTTAGCGGTCGAAAAAGACATTTGAATTTTGGAACATGGAATATACGGACATTGCTGGATAACATAGATAGTGAACGCCTTGAGCGTAGGACTGCTATTATTGCAAGGGAGCTGAGACGGTTTAAGATTGACATAGCAGCACTTCAAGAAACTCGAAGGGCAGGAGAGGGACAGCTGAAAGAAGAAAAAGGAGGTTATACCTTCTTCTGGAAAGGACTACCTGAGCAGGACCGACGAATACATGGTGTAGGCTTTGCCATCAAAAATGAACTAGTGAACTCTTTGTCAGAAGTTCCTACTGGCATTAACGAACGCCTGATAACTCTTCGATTAAAGCTCGCCAATAACCAACAGGTAACTATTTTGAGCGCTTATGCACCAACATTAGATGCTGATGATGACATCAAGGAAAGTTTTTATAGCCAGTTGGACACTCTCCTGTCAGAGATACCTAAGGAGGATAAAATTATCCTCCTGGGCGATTTTAACGCAAGAGTCGGGCGTGACTTTGATTTATGGCCAGAAACTATTGGAAAAGACGGAGTTGGTAATAGCAACCCGAACGGACTCTTACTTTTGTCTATATGTGCAGAGCATAATCTCACTATCACAAACACGCTCTTTCGACAAAAGAATAAGTTTAAAACATCATGGCAGCACCCACGGTCAAAGCACTGGCATCTTCTGGATTATGTAATTGTCCGTGTTAGAGATCGCCGCGATGTACTTCTTACTAGGGCCATGGTGAGTGCCGACGACTGCTGGACAGACCACCGACTAATCCGTTCCACAATGGTTATCAACATTGCTCCCCAACGTAGGCTTCAAGGAAGGAAACCAAGGCGTAAAATGAACATCCAAGTCCTTCAAGATCCTATTAAGCAAACTCGTCTTCAATCACTTCTTAAGGAACATCTACCTACGGAACCTCCTGACAACATTGAGGACCATTGGTCTAAGCTGAAAACCTCCATTACTGCAGCTTGTGAACAAACTATTGGATATGAAACTAAGAAACATCAGGATTGGTTTGATGAAAATGACAATGAGATTAAATATATAATTGACCAAAAAAGGAAAGCCTTCCAAATATGGCAAAATGATATTAACTGCGCTGCCAAGAAAAAAACCTACGCTAGCGCAAAGGCTGAGGTCCAAAGAAGAACAAGAGAACTTAAGAACGCTTGGTGGAAAAAGAAAGCTGAAGAAATTCAACAACTTGCAGAATCTCATGATGCACGGGGCTTTTTTAAGGCCACAAGGGCCATTTATGGACCAAAAACCTATGGTACAAACCCTTTACAATCAAAAGATGGCACCAAACTCTTAAAAGACAAAGAGTCTATTGCACTGCGTTGGAAAGAGCATTATTATGACCTTTTAAATCGTAAATCTAAGGTGGATAATGAGATTTTTTCGCAAATCCCGCAAAAACAAATTAAAGAGGAACTTGCAATACTCCCCACTTTGGATGAAGTAAAAAAAGCCATTAATCAAATGAAGAACAACAAAGCTAGTGGACCAGATGGGATTCCTGCTGAAATCTTTAAAGAAGGGGGCCCCGAACTTGTACAACATCTTCATAAACTCATCGAAAAAATCTGGATAAGAGAAGAGATCCCAGAAGACTTCAGGGATGCCATAATTATCACCCTCTTTAAGAAGGGTGATAGAACAGACTGTGGAAACTATCGGGGCATTTCTCTCTTAGCAACCGCAGGTAAAATATTTGCTAGGATTCTCGCAAACCGTCTTCTATCTATTTCAGAAGAGATCCTCCCTGAAACTCAATATGGTTTCCGCCCCTCTAGAGGGACAGTAGACATGATTTTTACTGCACGTCAGCTCCAAGAAAAATGCCGGGAGCAAAATCAACCCCTTTATATGGCATTTATTGATTTGGCTAAGGCCTTTGATACTGTAGATCGTACAGCTCTCTGGACTATCCTTATGAAAATTGGATGCCCCAATAAATTTGTGAATATCTTGCGACTTCTCCATGACAACATGACGGCAACAGTTTTGGACAACAACGGCTCTCATGGTGCTCCATTTAAAGTGGGATCAGGTGTTAAACAGGGATGTGTTATCGCCCCAACATTATTTGCCATTTTCATCGCCATGGTTTTACATCTTGTCAAGGGGAAACTTCCCACCGGTGTGGGAATTATATATCGAACAGATGGAAAGCTTTTTAATCTCAGCAGGCTGAAAGCAAAAAGTAAGGTAATTACAACCTCCGTTGTGGAACTTCAGTATGCTGATGATAATGTGGTCTCTGCACATTCAGAGGATGATCTCCAAACTATCCTAAATGCTTTTGCAGAAGCATACGAAAAACTTGGTCTCTCACTTAACATCAAAAAAACCAAAGTGCTTCATCAGCAAGTGCAAGCCAATCCTTTGGTGATGCCATCTATCCAGCTTGGCGGGACAATACTGGAAAATGTCGATCATTTTCTCTATCTTGGCAGCTATCTTTCTGTTACAACTAACATCGACAGTGAAATCCAGCATCGTCTGAGCTCCGCAAGTGCCGCATTTTCTCGAATGAAACATAGAGTGTTCGAGGATCGGGATATTTGTAAGAAGACCAAAACACTGGTTTATGAAGCCATTGTATTACCAACTTTATTGTATGCCTGCGAAACATGGACTATCTATAAACGTCACTTCCACCTCCTTGAAAGGTTTCATCAACGTTGCCTCCGGAAAATCCTGCAAATTACTTGGGAAGATAGGCGAACAAATGTCAGTGTACTGGAAGAAGCAAAGACTACTAGCATTGAAAAAATGATCCTTCAACGCCAACTTCAGTGGACCGGTCATGTTGTTCGAATGCCTGACTGCCGTCTCCCAAAGCAGTTACTTTACTCCCAACTCAAGGATGGAAAGCGGAATATCGGTGGTCAATATAAGAGGTTTAAAGATGTTCATAAGGCTAATCTAAAAAAATGCAATATAAACATCGAAAACTGGGAAGCTCTGGCCCATGAACGATCTAAATGGAGGTTGGCCTTTCACAAAGGTTCCATGGACTTTGAAGAAGCCCGAGTGCAAGGTGAAAGGGAGAAACGTGCTAAGCGAAAAGCACGTCAAATGAATCCTTTACAGGACCATCTTCTATCTGGTAACCTGTGTCCTCACTGTGGGAAGCTGTGTGGATCTAGAATTGGCCTCCACAGTCACTTACGGACCCATCACTAGAGTCTACACAATCTTCTTTAGAATTTCCTCCTTTTATCCCGGAAGACAATCCTACTCGGTCACGAGTGATCGCCTGATGATGACCTGTGGCTGAGGAACATAACCAAAGTCTAGCAGTCTGTCAGACCATCAGTGAGCAAAGTGCTTCAGATTGTTGTAAGCTGGACACTAACAGTGGTCCTGATATCTAGGTTTGGTCCAACCGGACCTCAGCAGCCAGAGAAGACAAAGGCGAGACTTTTGTTCCAAAGCTTTATTGAGTGCACTCAAGGCAATTCTCCGCAGGCCAGGCACTGACCAGATAGGGAAGAGCCCTGCCTCGCTTGGACAAGGGTTAGATAAGCAAAACACTTTTCTCTACTGCGCTTGCGTGTTACTGGGCAAGCCTTACTTGTGCCCTGTTTTACTGCAACCTGATTGGGGCTTCTGTCTGTTGCTAGCCCCTGTATCTGCCTTGGTTGTCGGGGCTTTCCAGCCTCCGGATATCGGCGCCATTTCGAAGTGTTTATGGCGCAGTTTAATATTTCTACAACAAGAGGCAGGTGGACTGAATGTAGGCTGGCAGGCCAGAGGCAGATCAGCTGGCATCCAGAAATCTGGAGGTGCGGGGGGGGGGGGGGAGAGACACCTGGTGGCTTCCCCAGCGATGAGCTGCCTGGCCTGAGTGCAATCAGCAGGCTTGCAAGCCTTTATATCCCTCCGCCGGGTCCAGTTAGCCCTCTGCATCATCTGACATCCCAGGCGAGGAGGATCATGGACGGTTGTGGAAAACACCCAGATGGAATGGCCAGTGCCTCCCTCCTCCAACTAGCATCCTGGGTGGTGAAAGGAGTGAGTACCTGATCCACAGGGCTCCCGGTTTGGTCCCCTGACACCATCCAACTCAAGGCTGTCCTGTTTGTGGGTCTGGAGAGTGCAGGCCCCATACTAAGCACAGTTCCTTTCAGAGGCGGTATTAGGGGGTGGCCCATCAGGGCTGGTGCCCCGAATCTCTGGGAGGCCCTCTCTGCCCCACCACCCTGCTGTCCAGGGGCACTTGCTGAAATAAAGGTACAGGCAGGCCCCTGATGATCTCTCTTGCATTGGATCCCCCTGGATTAGCTGGCTTTTTGCCCACATGTGCTTCCCCTCCTGCTGCCCCCCTTGAATCTTTCTGCCTGAGGTTTTTTCTGAATCAAATGCCCTCCTCTCCCCTGCCCATACATCCCTTTTTACAAATAGGAATGTTCTTAGGAGACAGGTTCCTTTCAAGACAGAGAGAGAGAGAGACTTTAGAGCTTATGTAAATTAGCATATGCAAATTTATGTGGGTTTTTTTTTTTTTGTCCTGTGGGCCGGAGCTCCAGATCTTTTCAGTACCTAGCGCCACCCCTGAACTGACACTGTTCCTTTCATCTCAGGATGACAGCGCTGCTCCTCTTTGGGGCCTTCCAAGTGCGGCCCTCTCCCTTCTGGCGGTTGGTGCACTGTATCTTCCCGGCCACTGGTCATGAGCAAGCTTTTGGTCCCCAGCTCCTCCTGGTTACAGTGGCCCGTGGTTAGAGAACATATTCTTCAGGTTTGGTTCCTAGAAAGGATACAGTAATACCTTGGATTGCAAGTAACTTGGTCTGAGAGCGTTTTGCAAGACAAGCACATTTTTAAAATAAATTTTGACTTGATAAGCAAGCGACGTCTTGCAATCGTAGGGATGTAACCGCTCACCTCGAGCGGGCGGAGCGGGCCGAAATCGGCCCTGCTCACACCCGCCAGAGACTCGCTTTGATAGAAGAGTGTTTTGGATTACAAGCACAGTTCCGGAATGAATTATGCTTGCAATCCAAGGTATTACTGTAATTCTGATACTATTTCCAAGGGTGTATGGGGGGGGGGGCAAGAAGCCCTCAGTGGGCCCTTCCTCACCATGTGCACCCTCCTCCTCTTCACTGTTGGTGCTGACTATTCACCTGCGGGGGGGGGGCAGCTCCAGTCGGCACCACCTCCTGGGCAAAGACAAAGAGAGGACAAAGCATGCAGAGGTTGTTGCTGCCCTCTCACCCCCAGCACTGCTCACTCACTCAGAGAGGGCAGGTAAAAAGCAGGGGCGGCAAGGCAGAGGACCAGCAGAACCACGCGGCCCAGAAACTGGCACAGTGGCATGAGCCCCGAGGTGCCTGACGGTGCCGACCCCTGGTTCACCTTTGCCAGTTCACACCTGACAAACCATCCTGCAGTTTTTATTACTTCATTGGCAAAACTGGTTACAAATGTGGTATCTGTTGTAATTTCTTTTCTATTCTTTTCTTTAAATGACAGACCACTTCAGAATAGGCTGTAATGCGTGCAAAAATGCTCTTGCTTTAGTTATTGTCAGTCAACCGGTGTAGAGGGTTTTAAAGAGATTAAAGGGAGAATTGGACACTTTAGGAATGTAATTGAAAGACATTCCATTAATATAAACCAGCAGAATTCAAAAAACGTAAGCCTTTACCCCTCGAGGCACCATAATTGTTTCTTTTTTATGTGCCAGGTTTTTAACATTCATTATTTCCAATTTTCTTCTCCTTTCTTCCCCCCCTTTAATGTAACAGTGCTGCCGTGTTCCGCCTACAGGCAATGCATCGGCGCTTGTCTGGTGAACTGGGAAATGAAAAGGACCTAGAGTCAAAGATTTCTGCGATGCTGAACGAAAACTTGTAAGTTAAAGAGCACGAAAGAGTTATGGTGAAAAGATTGATTGTTACGCTTTTCTATTAAAGCAATCTAGCAATTTAGCCCCGATAATGCTTCCTGCTTTTTTAAAGTGTGTGTGAATTGATCAATAAGTATGCAAATGTGTTAAGGTCTAACACATGGATAGAAGGGAAATGACAGCCACCCTGTTAAGAAAGGTTGAGCTGCACGGAGAAAGCATTTTCTGTAAGAACATAAGAAGAGCCATGCTGGATCAGAACAAGGGTCCATCTAGGCTAGCCCAGCATGCTGTTCACACAGTGGCCAACCAGCTGCCCATGGGATCCCACAAGCAGGACAGGAGTGCAACGGCACCTTCCTGCCCATGTTTCCCAGCTGCTGGAGTACATAGGCATACTACCTCTGATACTAGAAGAAGCATCTAGCCATCAGGATTAGCATCCATTGATAGCCTTCTCCTCCATGAATTTGCCCAATCCCCTTTTAAAGCCCTCCAAATTGGTGGCCGTCTCTACATCTTGTGGAAGTGAGTTCCATAGTTTAACTCTGCGCTGTGTGAAGAAGGACTTCCTTTTATCTGTCCTGACCCTCCCACCAATCAGCTTCATGGGATGACCCCGTTGGGTTCTGGTATGATGAGAGAGGGAGGAAAATGTTCTCCCTGTCCACTTCCTGCACACCATGCATGATTCTGTACACCTCTATGACATGTCTCCCCTTACTCACCTTTTTTCGAAGCTAAACAATCCCAGATGTTGTTGTAACCTTTCCTCACAGGGGAATGTAAAAGCAGAGCTGGGATTGTGGCAGAAAGTGCTTGCTGCCCCTGACGCCATTCCTTTCAGACATGCCTGGGCCAGGGGGGAAGGCTATCTCTCTGACCCCATTATGAAAGCAGCTTTAGGGATATGAGAAAGGGACTGGTGGCGCTCCTGTTACGGGGCGGGGGAGGTGAGCTCTGTCTTTTGTGATCATCCCCATAGGCTGCAAATGCAATACACACTTATCTTGGAGTAAGTCCCATTGAATTCAAGCTGAGTAGACATGTATAGGACTGTTGTTTTAGAAGATGACAGAAGGTTGCCTGATTTGACTAAAATTGGGGTGAATCCAAAGGCCTCTCTCCCTTTCCCCTCACAATTGGTGTGGTGGAAGGGGCCTATCCCTTCTGCACTTTTCAAACATACTAGCCTTTTCCTAGTACAAAATACGAACCAGTCAAAAATATTTATTGCAGCTTAGATTTGAGAACTCCTGCTATAGATTATCCTCGTGTGTGTGTGTGTGTAATAATTTTTCTCCTCAACTTTGCCATTGTGTGTCCCCTCATTCTAAAATAAACTTGCAAATATAAATAATAGATTTTAAAATGATGCTCTGGTCTAGATTTTGGCCACATAAGTATGTACATTTATTTATTTATTTATTTATTTACAGTATTTGTATACTGCTCCATATCTAAGCAGATTTCGGAGCAGTGAACAATAAGAAGATAAAAACAGATAAAGAATAAAAGCAATGCATAGAAAACAAGGTATCATTAAAACCGTGGCTGGTCAGCAAGGAAGGCTTCCTGGAGCAAGGATGTCTAAAGCAACACAGTGTTGGAGCCTGCCTGACCTCCAGAGGCAAGGAGTTCCACAGAAAGGGGGCCACCACACTGAAGGCTCTTCTCCAGGTGGACTCCAATCGGGCCATAGGTCCACGTGGAACTATCAGGAGAATGTCCTCTGTTGACTTCAGTGACAGGGCAGGTTGGTAAGGGAGAAGGCACTTTCTCAGGTATCCTGGTCCCAAGTTGTTTAGGGCTTTGTACACTAGTACCAGAACATTAAACCTAGCCCGGTAGCGAATAGATTGGTATATAGGATGACTGCAAAATAGGCACGCCTACGTCAGAGTTGTGAAAAACAACAAACCACCAGTAAAACAATTTTTAAAACTTTTCAAGAATAAAGAGCCAGTGTGGTGTAATGTTTAGAGTGTTGGACTAGGACCAGGGAGACCCCAGTTCAAATCTCTACCCAGCCATAAAGGTCATTGGGTGAGCTGCCTTACCTACGTCTCAGGATCATTGTGAGGACAAAATTGTGGAGAGGACCCATGTATGCCACTTTGAGCTCCTTGGAGGAATGGTTGGATATAAATATAATAGATAAATTAGGATAGGATAGGATAGGGTAGGATATCAGACAGTAGTGAATCTTTATGTATTTATATGCTATCAATATATAATGGTGCTTTTGACTTTAAGTTTAGAGAGTGACTATATGTTTGTTTTTTTTAAAGACACAAACAAAAAGACAGCTCCTCTTTCCAAGGAGCTTGTGATATAAGTGAGCATAACAAAATAAGCCAGAGAGAGAACTTTGTTGCAAAATGAAGCTCTTTACTAGATGTCTAATGATGAACAAGGCCGTAGCCAGGCAGGTCTCCCTTAGAAGCCAGTTCCATAGTTGTGGTACTGCAAGAGAGAAGGCCCTTTTGTGTGCACCTCATGTGGGCATGGGATTCTCAGTAGAGTCTCTTCTGCAGATCTTAACGGGGAAGGTTCATACTGGAGGCTGCGTTCCCTGCTGAGGAACCGGCCTCAGTATACTGGCCTTGGGCTGTCTTAAGGCTTCAAAGTTCATAGCAGTAGTAAAGCCCCAGCTGTATTCGTGGAACTCAGCTTTTGAATCCCAGCTTATGTGTTGAAAATGGTTTTCTACATTTATTAGTCAGGAAAAATGGTTGCCTTTAGTAAATGAGCTTTGCTTTCATGGCACTGATATACGGTGATGATTGGTTTTGTTTGCATGCTGGCAACATTTTTATCTGTGGCGTGCTAGTTCTCGTTTTATTGTAAGCTGTGACGATTTCTCTGGGAAAATTAGCAGGGCAAACGTCCTCATGAATACATTGCCTTGGTAAGCTAATCAATTGTTCAAAAGCAAGTTGGTTGATAGTCTTTGCTAAGGACACTCCTCCCTTACATATTGACAAGGCGAGAGATGTGGAAGATTGAAATTGAGCAAGGCAATTTTTCGGAGCTTCGCAAGCAGATCAAGCGGGATGAGGAAGAGCTCGATCAGCAGCGCCAGGAGCAAGCGGAAGAGCGACTCCAGAAACAGGAGGAGAGAACGCGGATGCTGAGCCAGAGGTGGCTGACCACAGAGAGGTAAGCTGGGTGCAGACGGCCGTTGTAGAGATGCTTCTGAATTTCTCCTCATCCAAGTTTCCCCCTAGATTTTGGAGTTCTAAATGACCTTTCCTTGTTTACAAAGTGGAAGCACTTTGTTGTAGGAATCCTCCATTTTTTAAAATTTTGGTCTCCAAATATTGTAGAGCGCACAATACTGTAACTGTCGGTTTCTTTGGCTCGTTTGTGCCTTTTCCCTTTAGTGACACGCCTATGTGCTTTGATAAATCACTACAAAAAAGGAATTGATGTGACCATATGCCTTGATTGCCAGATTCTTTTCATGTAGTATTCGACCGATGCTCCGGGAGCACAGGTGCACATCAGCAAAACACAACACAGAAGAATCTTGAGGAAGTCATATGTACAATCACATTGCTTTTTTGTAGTGTTCTAGCAGCATGCATGCCATATCAGTAACAGAGAGAGAGGGAGAGAAGGAAAGATGCAATTTAACTGAAAGCTGTGACAAGCCACGGATGTTCCAATTCCAGAATTAATATTAGAAATTCTCGTAATTAAACCAGAATGTGAAATTTGAAAACAACAACAACAACAAAAGGAATGGAATGGTGGAAAATCACTTGTTTCATCAGACGCTGGTGGAGCTATAAAGCAGGTACTGGCATGGGATTGGGTCTCTTGGGATCGCACGATTCCCAGGACCAGGCTGGTGTCTGTTTCCCAACTGGAACTGCCAACTGCTCCTTCCTCTGGCCAGCATCCCTAGACTGGCACAAGGAGTAGGGAATTGTTGCTTTTTTTGTCCTGTCGTTCTTGACAGTGTGGGCAGCTTTGGCAAATCTCATCCGCGTTATGGTGGTATGTCAAGCTTGTATGTCCCCATCCTCCAACTCCTCCACGCTGCTGATCGTGCAAAGGGAGTCCTGTGTAGACCAGACGTTTGCAACTGCAAGAGCTCGTACGTAGTTCACTTCACAGGGCACTTCCTCTTTCTTTTCTTTCTTTTCTTTTTTTTAATTTGTTTATTTGAATTTTAACATATACAAAACAACCGAACAACCAACAAAACATCTAATCCATTACAGAAGTTGTATTAGATCAGAACAAAGTAAATCTCCCCACCACCCCCGAACCAAAATTCAAAGGAACAAATCTGGCTGGGTGCCTTTTCCGGAGTCTTTTTCGTCCATAAAGTAGTCAGTTTTGTGATAGGTGGATATTTGTAAGTTTATTGCATCCAAATGTGCTGGAAGGCTTGAGGTATTTTTGTTGTAGATGTTCTGTATGAAAATTGGATAAAAGGCCACCATTCTGCTTCAAATGAGTTTGTTTTCTTCCCCCCCCCCTCCCGCAATCCTCAATTTTTGAAGTTAGTTTTTCAATTAGGGCACTTCCTCTTTCTAATTGTGGGTGTTGACCCAGGACAGGCATTTGCCGGGTTGAGACTGTTGCGTGGAGAAGATCTGGGGAGCGGTGATGTGTATGACGAATCCCTTGCATGAGCCCGTAGGGACTGGAGGGGACTGCCTTTGAGCAGGAGTCCGGCAGGAGCACTGGCAGGAAGCAGATCTGTGGCAACAAGCTCCAGGTTGCAGGGACAGGCCCTGTAGGACCCGGGAGAGCTTCCAGTGAAGGGAGGTGGGAAGGAACCAAAGCACATGCATTAGAGCTCATGCAGAATATCCCAGGCTTTTACCGTGCCACCAGACCAGCCTGCCTTGTTCACGAACTTTTACAGGGAGTCCAGATGACATCATCTTCCACTTGTAACCCTCCCCTGATTTTCCGCTACGACTTCTGTCTTTTTCCCCCCTTATCACAGAAAATCTGTTAAGAAAAAACAGACAGAATGGCTGCATGACGCCTCCTGACTGTTAGTGCCAGGACCCCTCTGCCTGGAAGCACCTATAGTTTGGCCTGGTGTAAGGTTATCTCTCTGTGTTCTCCGACAAGGTTTGGAGCTCAGCTGAGCCCTTGTATTCATTCCCAAGCAGAGCCTGCTGGCTCCCAGAACCCTGGCTGGGAATTTAAAGGAGCGGTGCTGTGGCTTGTCATAGGGATGCGCTGATACTGGGAAGTTCGGCTCGTTTGAGCTTGATGGACCTCCTGCCGACTTCTGATCCAATGATCGGAAGTGGGCTGAGTCAGGTTTTTTTTCCACAGATTTCCGTGTCTAAGATGGGCCATGGTTTGTGCATTTAAAAAAAAAAAAAAAAAAAACCTAAGGAAATTTGCGCAAATCGCGGTATTTTGTGCCAATCAGCACCCAAAAAACATGTGGATCTAGCGTGATTTGCATAAAATCAGCTAATTTGCGCAAATTATGCTAGATCCACACGCTTTTCAGGTGCCCATTTGCACAAAACAATGAAAATACAGTGATTTACCCAATTTGCGTAAAGATTTGTGCAGATTTCCCTAGTGTTTTGTTTTCTAAATGTGCAAACCACGGCCCATCTTCGAGATGGAAGTCTGCAAGCTGGCTTGCCTTGCATCATAGGGAATCGGCACCAGTGTAGGGCTGGCAAACCGTAATCTGGGGGCCCAAATCGTGAAAATCCATTGGGTTTTCACCCCCTATCAGATTCCTCACACATCCCTAAGCTTGGAGCCATGCGCTTTGGTGACACTCAGTGACCTCAGATTGTGTCCTCTGCCTTCTACATTGAGGAATCCCTCGGAGAGTGAACAAGCTTTGGTCAATAGTCTAGGCAGAGAGAAAAGGAGAAAGGTAGGCAAAATACAGCTAAAAATGTAAGAGTGGTGAAGAAGTTGCATGATGCCGATCCTCAGCCTGAAACAGGCCTGTTAGGGCTCGATCCAGTGTTTTGGGGGCCCATAAGCAAGGTGTTCTCAATGGGCTCACTTCCTCCTCCTCTTTCTCCCTTCTGTTGCTGCTGCAGTCCTAATTACCTGCCTCTCCCTCTGGGCCCAATCAGCACCATCTCCTGCAGAGAGAGGGAGGGTGTCAAAGCACACCAGGGTGATTGTTCCTTCTCGCTCATGCACTTGGAGAGGGACAGGTAAACAGGCAGCAACAGCAAGGGGGAAGCAGTAACACTTGGAGGCTCCAAGGATTGGCAGCGGGCCCCCTGCTGGGGTGTGGGCCATGGCAGGTGCTCGATGCTGCTGATCCCCAACGCCAGCCCTGGTCCTGCTAACTCAAGAATGAAAGCTAAGCCTATGATTATTATTATTATTTAATCTATGTTTTGCTTCTCTACAGAAAAATAAGGCAAGGTAACAAGAATTACGAGCAAAGTCTTTCCAAAGCATTGGAAGATGCTCAGAAGAACCACCAAAGGGCGGTCCTGTTTCTGAAGGACAGTCTAGCAAGGTTTGTCATTTACGTTTTAAAAGAACCATATCTGAAAGGAGAGATGTAGCCTTTTAAGAGCACGTCTTCATAGCAAACTCTTAGGGGCTCTTCCCAGGCAAGGTACCTTTTATAAATATCTGCTTTTACATATGGTGGGCTGGTCGCATATAGGCATTTTAAATATTTTGCACACACCACATGCTAAGAAGATGTATCATCATGGCACACTTAGATCTTGTTTACAAAATGGCAGAACAGCGAAAATATGGAAAGCTCCAGAATGCTTAATTCTGATGCTGAGGAATAGGTACACATCTTCACAGATTTCATAGATCACAGAGTTGGAAGGAGCCTACAAGGCCATTGAGTCCAACCCACTGCTCAGTGCAGGAAACTAGAGGAGGGGTCTCCCATCCAAGTAATAACCAGACCTGACCCTGCTTAGCTTTCCACGCTCAGAGCCAGCGTAAGCCACAGGCCTGTTCTTGGAACATGTATATTTCCATCAGTCATTGAGTACAGATCTGAAAGATTTTGGATTGACTGAAAACTAGGAGTACTTTAAAAACAAATTAACACCAGTAGCAGAACCAGAGGTGATGTTAGGGGGCGGCCCACTAGGGCTAATAGCTAATTTAATGGCTAATAGCGGTTGATAGACATATCCTCTATGAAAACATCTTTTTAAAAAAACTGCTAGGGGAGGCCCACTAGGGCTGGAGCCCCGAATCTTTCATTTGGAGCCCCAAATCTCTGGAAGGCCATCTGCCCAACCACCCTGCTGTCCATGGGCGCTTGCTGAAATAAAGATTATTTATTTAGATTGTAAGCCTGCGGGCAGGGACTGTATTGTTAATTGTTGTAAACCGCCCAGAGAGCTTCGGCTATTGGGCGGTATAAAAATGAAATAAATAAATAAATAAATAATAAAGGCATGGGGGCCCTGAGGATCTCTGTTGCATCTGATCCCCCTGGATTGGCTTTTTGCCCACCTGTGCTTTACCTCCTGCTGCCCCCACCCCCCCGAATCTGTCTGCCTCAGTTTTTTTTCTGAAATGAAATGCCCTCCTCTCACTGTCCATAGATCCCCTTTTACAAATAGGGGTGTCCTTAGGAGACAGGGTCCTTTAAAGACACAGAGAGAGAGAGAGAGACTTCAGAGCATATGTAAATGAGCATATGCAAGTTTGTGCATTTTTTTTGTCCTGTATGCCTGAGTCCCAGATCTTTTTGGTAGCTAGCACCACCCCTGCGTATAACATTCAGCATCTTTGAATGCTGAAGGTCCCAGGTTTGATCCTCAGCATCTCCAGTTAAAAAGGATCAGGTAGCGGGTGATGGGGAAGACCCTTCTCTGCCTGAGACCCTGGAGAGCTGCTGCAGGTCAGAGCAGATAGATGGACAAATAGTCCAACCCGTGTAAATCAGCTTCCAATGTTCCCTACATTCGTACAGCCTGCATCATCCTGTTTTGCAAGCTGCCCCACCTTTCCCTGCTAGCTTTATCCTACCTGCTTTTACCTTTTGACACATTTCTATATTTGGAGAACAGCTAGGGTTTTGCCAGTGCCAAAATATAATGTGCAATGAGTAATGCTCACTTTCACTCCAGACAGAGAGGGAGGAAGAGCATAGTCTGGGGTGGACAGGTGGGCAACCTTTCCTGGAAAATGGTTTGCAAGGCTGTAAATGTGACCTTGCCAATGCTCTTAGTGAGCCCATGGTTGAGGATGGATTTGAACCCAGGTCTCTCAGATCCATGCACTGGATTCTTCTAAACAATAGCTTTTAAGCTCTGGTTTGTCCGCCGGTAGATTTCACTCTGCACACCGAACTTTCTGCTGTTTTATCTCAAATAAGCAATCAAAGATTCTTGCTGCTGGATGGGAAACCCTGTTTGTTCCTGCAGCAACAAACAGCCAGTCCCTAGAGGCTGAGCCTGTCTCTCCATGCTAGATCAAAGGAAGAAGTAAAAAATAAAAATAAGAATAGCAAGTCTAGATCTGATCTAGGTTCATTATAGGCAGGGGAGGCTAGTGACTCCTAGGTCAGTGGGGCTCCGCATCCATTGCAACTTTTATTCTGAGCTTTAGAGGAGCCATCCATAGGGCTGTACTCCATCCCCAAAACAGGTTCACCACCATGGAGCACCATGGATACCACCTATAAAGCTCAGAATAAAAGCTGCAATGGATAAGGAGACCCACTGACCAGCCTCCCCTGATTATAGGTGGCATAGTAAAGACCATGCCTTGAGACTTTTCAGTTGATCAGGTGGTTAAGAACCACTGCCAGAGGGCCATCAACTCTTCCAGCGTTGATTGCATTGCACGTGGCCATGAACTTGACTGGTTACGTTCTTCTGACAGGGTCCGTGAGAAAGAAGCAAGCGAGGAAGAAAAACAGCAGGAATACATGCAAAGAAGGATGGATACAGTGTTGTCTCTGAAGAACAACATCACGGCCAATCGGGTATTTGCCTTATTTTGATGCTCTTGGCACTGCAGTTTCACAAGCTTAAGAGAGAGAAGAAGAAGAAAGGATAGTAAACTGTTCCTATTCTAAGCAGACCTTGAACATGTCCCGACCTGACAGATAAATTTGCTGACCTAGTTCCTGTTGAAATTTATGTGAATCTGTTGAAAGTGAAGGATCCATCTGCTTTGTTGCAGGTGGCTAGATTATACGGCCTTTTTGAGCTTTGCATTTCAGGTATCCCATTATTTAAGACCTCTCATTGCCTCCTCAAGAGGTGGACAGAAAATAGGCTGGGGTCTACTGGTAGATCTCCAGATGATTTGCAATAGATCGCCAAGGGTTTTTAACTTCCATTTATTTAACAGTATCAACAACAAAATGGCCTGCCCCCACCCTGTGGTTGTTAGAATCTCTGATCTGGAGCAACTAAGATGTGGATTTATATCTGTATGTGAAAGTCATTCCACTCCATCCTCCAACCCATCCTGGCTGGGGCATGCTGGGAGTTGTAGGCCAAAAACATCTGGGGACCCAAGGTTGGAGAACACTGCTCTAAGCCACTGTTTTGCATCCATCTCTGTCTGTTTTTCACCTGGCATCTCAAACCTGGAGTCTGCCTATGCCTGAGTTAGATCATGGACATCATTACCATAAACTAACAAGGAGCAGGGCAGGACTGCTTATAGACTGGTAATTACTTTAAAAAGGGGGGGAGCAGAAGGTAAGAATAAACAAACAGCTTTTCCAATGGGAAAGTGCCGGGACAGACCTTGAGCTTTTTAACTTCCGTAGGCAGTAGTGAGCAGCAAAGTAGTCAAGTTTGCCTCTGACACTCATGCAACCACCTTCCCTTCCCTGTTTGCTGGTAAGAGGAATCAAGTTTTTACAGCAGTGACATATTGCAGTGACGTGTAATGCCCTTGCTGCAGGTGTTACATGTAGCAGAATTGTTGCTACGGATGGAGATGGTATTCAGATTTCAGGCAGTGAAAGAATAACTGGGTGTTTATTGCACAAAGAAACAACTGGCCGTATCTCTATAGTTGAGCCAATCGGAAAAGGCAGCCTCAATGCACCACCCATGTTCACAGGTGGCAAACTGGGTGTCTGTTTTGAAATTTGGGGAGAGCCCAATTCTGAAGTCTCAGAATGGTTGTGGGTGGAGGGGTGATCACCATGGCAGCAGTCCCAGCTTCCAGCATCATTACTCGGGCACTCTGGGGAGGAAGTATGATGGAGGCCAGAGCTCTGCTCCTGCTACCACAGCCACTGACAGCTTTAAAACTGTTTCAAAAAAGAAAGAAAAACACTGACAGGAAGCCATTACCACTGCTACAGTAAGCACTCCCAAAACATTTCAGGCCCCCAACCCCACCAACATTGTCCCCTTGTTGTTGGTTTGGTTTTTTTGCTTTTGTTTTTTGTGGGGGAGATATTACCCCTTTGGGGTAACCAGCAAAGTCATGGGGTTCAGTTCACCCCTAATTCTGCACTACGGATTTAAACCAGTTGTATGCCATTTTAACTGTCACAGAATCAATACTCAAATCCACAGTGGCTACCTGAGGGATGTGAAGAAGGGATTCAGTCTATGCTCCACAACCTGACTTTGGGTAAGGGAGAAAGCTGCTAGGAATTTCTACTCTCAGAGCTTTTGTACATAAGGCATTTGTCAACCATGGTGAAGAACGCACAGTTCACAAACCAACAACAAACCCTGGGTTCTCTTCATGGGTTGTTCGTGGTTAACAAGCCATGTCTTGTTAGAGCAGCAGGGTTTAGACAACATGATAACCTACGTTTCAGCAACAATCCATGGTTCAATGACAACCCACACTCAACCCCTGAGTGTGGGTTATCTCGTTAACTGAATCCAGTCCGTGTGTAGCCTGTTGACCCCTCCATATTGCAATAATTGTATCTTCAACGGATTTTAATAGGCAGAGTTAAACAGGCTGCATGCACAAAACTTAAACCCACCACTGGGGACTCTTCAAGGCTCAAGCCCCAAGGACTGCTTTCTAAGGTGAAGAGATGGGCATTTGCCTATCCCTAATCAGAAGCCAATTTGGCTACTTCACTGCTCTCCCCTGACTCAGTCATTTTTGAGTAAGTTAAATAGTACCATTGCCTTTGAGGATCTTGTTACTTGCTTCCTTCCGTTGCGACAACTGTTGGTTTTATTGCTACCATCTGCTCTGGGTTTCCCTGGGGAAAGGGAATCACTGACTGGGTTCAGGCAACACAATAACCCACACTCAGGGGATGAGTATGGGTTGAGTGTGGGTTGCTGTTGAACCGTGGGTTGTTGTTGAAACATGGGTTATTATGCTGTCTGTACCCAGCTGTGCTAACAACCCATGGCTTGTTAACCATGAACAACCCATGAAGAGAACCCATGGTTTGTTGTTGGATTCTGAACTATGGATTGTTCACCATGGCTTGTTATCGCGTCTGGGTTCATACAACATGATAACCCATGTTTCAACAACAACTCACGCTTCAATGACAACCCACACTCAACTCTTGAGTGTGGGTTAACGTGTTGTCTAAACCCAGTCACTGTTAAACCACTTGAAATCTGTAGTCTGGCTATGCTCTTTGAACAGTTGGCAGCTCCTCCCCTCTTGAGTTTCTTTGTCATGGATCTAGAAATGAGTGGATCTTCTTATTACCATGCAGGAAAATCTCCGCACTGTCCAGGCTTGGGACAAAGCCAGTGCTATTGTTGCTCAAGAGCAAGACCAGAAAATTCAGGAGGCCATCCAGGCCCAAGGACATAATGTCACCCGGGAGGTTTTCCTCCATAAACGACAGGTGGAGTTTGAGAGACGGAAGAAGTGAGCTGCTATTTTTTATGAAATATCTTTCTTTGTGCGTTTTTTTTTAAATAAAAAGAACTAAACTACTTGTGTCTCTTCCAGTAAAGATATAAAACAAACAACTGTTTTATATAATGCCAGGAAAATTTGGTGGTGTTGAATTCCTAAAGACAGGATGGAGAATTTTTTTTTACTCCACCTGTCGGGTTGAGTGCTGATCCAGAGTGACTGTATCTTATGTTGGGCGAGCAGGACAGATTAGGAATTCTGTTGACCTGCTGCCCACATCTTCCTGCCTAAGCAGACAGAAGTGGTCTTGGATGTGGTGTTGAGATCTGACAGGCTGTTGGTTCTGCAGAATTTCACTGTCCATGCCAAGACTGCTGGATTGTGGTGGCTCAAGATTTCATGGCAGCGATGACAGCCATAGAATCATAGAAAAGTAGAGCTGGAAGGGGCCTATAAGGCCATCGAGTCCAACCCCCTGCTCAACGGAGGAATCCAAGTCAAAGCATCCCTGACAGATGGCCGTCCAGCTTCACCTTGAATGCATCCAGATTGGGAGAGCCCACCACGTCCCTAGGTAGTTGGTTCCATTGTCTTATTGCTCTGACAGTCAAGAAATTTTTCCTGATGTTTAGGTGGAATCTGGGTTCCTGTAATTTGAGCCCATTATTCCGTGTCCTGCAAACTGAGATGATCGAGAAGAGATCCTGGCCCTCCTCTGTGTGACAACCCTTCAAGTACTGGAAGAGTGCTATCATATCTCTCCTCAGTCTGGGACTATCCCAACATGTCCTCATCCCTCTGCATGTGGCTGGACATACTTTGGACTTGGTTTTCTTGGTGGGTCAGGGGGAGAGTGATCTGAAGTTAGGGGAGCTTACCACCATTTCCTTGTCATGGTCAGATCGCCTCTTGGTGAGTTTTAAACAACCACTGGCTTTTCCTCTCTGCAGAGGCCGGGTACCCATTAAGACAGCCCACCCTGGAGGCTGATGGGTCCAATTGGTTTCCAGATGATTCTGGGGGATTTTCTAACTGACAAAACTCTTGTTGAAGCTCTGGTCAATCTGTGGAATACAGAAATGGCCGGAGTGGTTGACATGATTGCTCCTGGTTCGAGGTGATAAACGCCTCCTTGTGAGAGGGAATTGTCCCAGGCCACCTGAAAGAGGCAGAGGTAAGTAGGGATGTTTGAGGAATCTGATGGGGGGGTGGTGAAAATCGAACAGATTTTCATGATTTGGCCCCCACGGATTCTGGTTCGCCCTGCCTGTGCTGGCACCGACTCGCTGTGGTGTAAGTCGAGCCAGCTTGTATACATCCATCTCTAAGACAGACCATTATTTACGCATTTCAAAGAAAACACTAAGGACATTTGCTCAAATTGGCAGCACAAAAAGCACACGGATCTAGATCACATGGGATCTTTACTTTGTGTAAAATCGGCTGGTTTGTGCAAAATCAGCACCCGAGAAGCACTTGGCGCGATTTGCACAAAGTGCCCAATTTTATGCAAAGCACACTAGATCCACATGCTTTTGGGGTGCAAGAATGTGCAAAATACCATGATTTGTGCAAATTACGTAAATCTGCGCAAATCACGGTATTTTGCACAAATAGTGAGATTTGTGCAAATTTCCTTAGTGCTTTAAAAATGTGCAAACTGTGGCCCATCTTAGAGATGAATGTCTGCGGGGGGAAAAACTGACTCGGCCTGGTTCCGATCATCAGATTGGCAGCGGGCAGGAAGTCCGTTGCACTCAAATGAGTCGGACCTCCCAGGGTCAGCACATCCCTAGAAGACCACCTTAAGAAGCCCTCCCTGGATCCAGAAGATCTGAAAAATTTTACACGGGTTGCACAGATTCCTTTCTTTGGCAAGGTGGAAGGTGGGTGGTCGCTAACTAGATCCAGACACTCTTGGTTGTTATTCAGGTAGCAAACTATAAAAAAGCTTTGAAAGGAACAATGTAAAGAATGTGCAACAATTTATGCCTTCATTTTTTCTGTTCTAAATTCTTTTAAAAGTAATAACATTTCAGCCATTCAACTGTTTCTTAGTGCTATTGCTGCTCTTAGTTTGCACGTCATTGCTTTAAATCCAGGGAATTTATGGAACAACAGAAAGCCAGAAAAATTGAAATTGTTACTCAGATTTTGAAAGAAGATGCGCAGCTAGAGAAAGTGAGAAAACAATCGCGCCCACGGACACTGAAGAGCAGCAAGAAGCTTTCTGATGCTTTAAGATGGCGCATAAAAACGTGGCGGTACATAGAGGAGGCATGTGATGATTCAGAGGTCACTGTTACACAGGTGAGTAGAAGCACAGGGAGCTGGCTAGCCTTTAAGAACTGGTAAATTGGTGGTGTCGGTGTCCTGGCTTGAAATGTCTCCAGTTCCTTCCTGTAACTGGCGGGATAAGGAAGCGGTGCAGGGCTCCTTGTTTGAGTGTCATTAGATTGGGGATTTGCTGCCACAAGGTGTGACAGTGGCCACTAGTTTTGGCCTGCACTAGACAATAGATGATCGTCTATCCTGGATTGGTTTTCCTTTTAGCGGGGGGATGCTGGTGACTCCTATGTCAGCGGGGCACCTTATCCATTGCAGCTTTTATTCTGAGCTGTATAGGAGCTATCCGTGGCGCTGAACGCCACCCCCCCCCAAGTAAGTTCACCACCATGGAGCACCATGGATAGCTCCTATAAAGCTCAGAATAAAAGCTGCAATGGATAAGGAGCCCCGCTGACACAGGAGTCACTGGCTTCCCCTGCTGTTTAGAAATAGCAGCTGTGAGCGGGGAGGGTGGTACGGATCGGGATTGTGGCACGCAGGGAGGAGTGTTGACTCCTTCCACTCTCACCATTTCCCCCTGGAAATTGCCTCTCCCCAGCACCACAATTTGTCCCCTAAGGAGCCATCTGCTGTGATAGCCCCTTTGGAGGCAGATAGTAGGTTTAGGCAGTGTATTGGGGTGTGTGTGTGTGTGTGCGAGGGGGGGAGGGCAACCCTCATTCCTATGTGCCACAGTCCTGATCCAGATGTCCCCCCCTCCACAGCTGCTGACTGCTGTTTATAAAAGAAAAACAAGGCCAGAGTAGATGATCACATCGGAAAGGTATTATCCAGTCCTGGGTCTCTGGCTTTAGAACGGTAAGAGACAACTAACTGGAGAATGTCTCTCAGTGGTTGGCTGCTGGTGCTGGTAGCTAAGCTAAATAGGACATCCAAGTTCAGGGGGTAATATGCCACCATCAGTTAGGGATGGCTGTTGTCTTAGTGTATTGTTGTATTTTAATTGTACATCGCCCAGGGTGGCCGGGTGACCGGCCAGATGGGCGATTGATAAATATAATAAATTAATAAATAAATAGTGCCTGTGCACTAAGCACTCATAATGTAGCCACTGCGGGAAATGGAATGCCGGACTAGATGAGCTTTTTTGGTCTGATCCAGCAGGCCCGCTCTTAGGTATTCTGAGTTCAGTAGCACGAGGCAAATGCATACTGTTCTATCTCCACATTGTAATTCCCACTGTTATCTGTGATGTTTGATGTGTTTTCTTGTAATATTGTCAAAGACCTCTAGGTCAGTTAGCAACGTAAATGACTATTACTCTTATATAATTTGAATGGACAAAGCCTCTGTTTCAAAATGGCGGTCATCGGGGTGGTCCGTCACTGGTATTCTTGTTTTGCTGTAGAAATCTTGGCGTCCTCCTTCACCTTGTGACTCACTTGATGACAAAAGTTACATTTTGGAAGGATCTCAACTCATGAACCCAGAAATTAAAGACAAAGGAGAGGAGGAGGAAGACGGGAATGAGACTCTAGCTGAGCCGGAGTTTACAGGAATTTGGAATCAAGAGTGCAGCATATCCAAGGTTAAAATTCCATCATTCCCGGTGTATCTTTTGTTCATTCCCTGCTTGGTTTGACAGAACATGCAGTTATTTATGCCAGTTCTCCCTCAATAGAGGAGGTTATCGTGAGATGGGTTACCCGTCTCACCTGGTCCACAGGTGGGGTCATGTCAATCATTGTAGAGTCTGAGCCTTTTGTTAGAGGAGATCCCACCCAGTATTGTCTGCTCTACAGCAAAAGGGGATGAATTGCTTAGGATTAATTTAGTAGTATTTAGCAATCCTTCCAGTATCATAATATTTAGCAACCCTTCCATGGGAACTTACCGAACCGAACAGAAAGGTAGCAGCATCTCAGATATATAGAACATGGAAGGAGGGAAAGTACCGGAGACTTTGGAAGGGTGGCATACTCTGATAATCAGAAGGGCAGGAGTGCTGTTTGGGGAAAGGCACAGTGGTGTTCCCTGGGAAATGGGGGTAAGACCCTATCCCTTCAAAAGAAGATGTTTTTCAGGAGAAACAGGAAAGAACGGCTACAACTCTTTCAGAAACCAAAGGGGGTGCAACTGTGGCCAGTGGCAAGCCCAGCAGAAGTAGCTGGGTTTTTAAATTTTTTATTATTATGACGTTTTTAATCCCATCTTTCTGTTCTAAACACAGATCACTCAAGGAAGGTAACGTCAATTTTAAAAATGCATCATTCATTTTTAATTTAAAAAAAAAAGTCACACAAGCCACAAAACAGTGGCTATCAATCAAATAATACATTTAAGGGAGCAAAGTAAACAATACTGAAGGGAGACCAAATCTTAAATGAAAATTAAATGAAAAATACTGAAGGGAGACCAAATCTTATTTAGCCTAAGGCAGAAGACCAAGGAAGAGCGGGCTAAGATGATTTTTCAGGACACGGAATCCCTCATTTTGGGAATTGGTTCCCACCAGCCATGCCCCAGATGGATGCATCTTTTCCACTGACCTCAGAGGTCGGGCAGGATCATCCAGGTCGAGATGGTTCCTTAAGCTTGAGTGTTGTGATTAGCCTTCTTCCTTCTTATATGAGGTGGATACCATCCTCTGCTGGCACCCCAAAGCCCCAGCATAGACATAGGAAGCTGCAAAGCTGTGTTGCGTATCTTCCGGGAATATTTGTCTTGGGCTTTTTTTGAAACGGTCTCCATTTTTCCTGTTTTTCTGCTTGGAGAAGAGTCTGCCGTAATGCTCATTAGAACACGATCAGTCAAAGGAGCTGAAGTCTGACACTATTCTGCAAGCATTTGTTCTCTTAACTAGG
Source organism: Shinisaurus crocodilurus (assembly GCA_021292165.1). Lineage (NCBI taxonomy): Eukaryota > Metazoa > Chordata > Lepidosauria > Squamata > Shinisauridae > Shinisaurus > Shinisaurus crocodilurus. Next base: position 25,997,098 of record CM037886.1, on the reverse strand, counting down.
GGGGAAATTATCTGGCTTAGTCTTGGTTCGGAGATTTATGAAGACACATATCACTTCACGTTTGCTGGCTTGTTTGATTGCTACAACTGAACATGACATTCTGTTGAGTTGGTGATAAAGATGATTTCATGTGGAAAAAAGAAATCCTTTTTCACCCCATGCTGGAGAGACAACAGAGTGGCTCTTTAGGTTAGGGTACTGCACGGAATTAGTGTGAAAGGCTTGGATCACCAATGAATAATATACCTTCAAAGTGGAAACCCTGTTCCTTGCATAGCCAAGAATCTCTGTGTTCTCTATTCTCTTGAGTCACGTGTGACCTTGGGAGGCAATTGTGGGCCATCCATAAACAGGATTTACCATATCTTTTTAAGTGTTAATGACAGCAACTCCCGCCCCCCCCCCCCAATTTGGATTGAAATCATAGGGCTGGAGGAGGGAGGTTTGCCCTTTTCTGTTTAAAACCCATGCCAGGGGTTGGATTTTATTGGGTGGTAGGGTGGGCAAGTGTGTTTTGCACCACCAGACGATTTGCAGCTTCAGGGAGTGATTTTTAACCTTTTCAGTGCCATGGTCTTCATTTGAGCAGCAGCACCCACCCCCAGCTGGGCTGCTGTTCACATTTTGTAAAACAATGGACGATCCACAAACAGGATCTCCAGGGCCGTATCTTACTTAGCCCTGTATATCACAGGAAAGAGACAGCTTAATAGACAAGAAAGGGAATTCATTTTGATTCATCTGGAGGCAAAAGTTAACACACACACAAATATTTCAAGACAGAATGGGCACTTTTTGGGCTGCTGTGGCACTTTGAAGCGGGAGCTGGTGGCTGCCCAAATGGGAATCAGGGGAAGCTGGCTGTCAAGCCGGCTTTCCCTATCTCCGGGGGAGAAAAAAGATAAAGGGACAAAACAGCTGCAGCGAGCCAAAAACATCTCGGCATAGATTTCATAGATCATAGAGTTGGAAGGAGCCTAGGCTATCGAGTCCAACCCACTGTTCAATGCAGAAAACTAGAGGAGGGGGTCTCCCATCCAAGTAACAACCAGGCTTGACCCTGCTTAGCTTTCTACACTCAGCCAAGCTGAGCCAGCATAAGCCACAGGCCTGTCATGATGGGAGGTAGAGAAAGCAGTGCCAGCCAGCTCCAAGTGCGGCTTGGGCATTTGTGCAAGCTGCTGGCCATGGGTCTTTACCCACGGTGGGATCAGTTGTCCACGTTCAGATGACATGACAACCCACTGTGGGGAAAACAAACCCTAGGACAGTCCATGGGTTCTCATTGTGGGTGGTTTGAGGAAAAACTAACTATCCATAGTGGGTCACCCACGCTTTGTTTGTTGTCATGTCATGCAAGCCCAGTCAATATTTATTGTACTGAGGTTTGGTCACATTCCTCCACACACCCTCAGTTGCTTAAGGAGGTGTATATCATCACCCTCTGTCAAAAGTTGAGCTTTAGACCCATGAATTTGAAACATTGAAAAGACTAAAAAAAAAAAAAAAACCAGCCTGGAAATTTGTGGGTGTAGGTTGTTGTTTTTTACTATGTCATACCTGCACACCCATTTCAATCTTACACACTCCCCCATGTTATTGCTCTCTCTCTCTCTCTCTCTCTCTCTCTCTCATACACACACACACACACACACACACACATTCGTTCACATTATTGACACCCAATACCTGTGTATTAGGTTGTGCTTTGCCCCACTGCTGCTGCTGAGACAACCAGAACTGCCACTGAATATTGTTAAGGGAGGAGGGCAACTAATTCAGAGAGACAAAAGGGCATAAATACTTCATACAGCACATAGTTAACATGGGATCCATTGCCACAAGATGTGGTGATGGCTTAGATGGCTTTCAAAGGGGATTAGACAAATGCATGGGGGATAAAGCGATCAATGGCTACAGCTACAAGTCATGAGGGCTATATGCCAACTCTAGGATCAAAGGCAGTTTGCCCCACAGTACCAGAGTACCAGCCACTGGGGAGCAACAGCAGGAGAGAGGGATAGTCTCCAATGCCCTGCTTGTGAGCTTCCTGGATGCATCTGGTTGGCCTCTATGGGATACAGGATGCTGGACTAGATAGGCCTTTGGTCTGCTCCAGCAGGGCTCTTCTTATGTTTTTAACTCTGTAGAGCCCCTTCTTGTGAGGATTCTAATTGCCTTTAAACCAGGTGAATGTAGGAAAACCTCTGTGGCAGGAGCAGCCATTTGTTTGTTTTAAAACTTGTGCCCAGATTTTGTGAGGAGGGGTGGAGAGGGAAATTAACAATTCGACCATTTCCCTGCAAATCTGCATGGTGCTTTAATCTGATTCGTCTCTCTGTAGACGTAACAAAAACCCTAGAAAGGATGAATATCCAAAGCAGAAAATAGATATTCCACCTCTCTGAAATATTCTCACCGTATTTGTGTCCCACACCCATTATGTTTCACACCGCTCAGGTGCCAGACGACAGAATAGACTCCAAACCCCTTGGTGCAACTAAACTGGAAAAGGAGATTTTTGCTCAAAACTTGGAGAAGCTGCATAGCAGAGTCATCCATAAACATAGGGTCTGTGGACGTGAATTTAAGGGGTGCCCTTTTTATAGCAAGCCAAGCCTCGTTCATTTCAAGGTTAGTGTGAATTTAAAATGAAAAGGGGAAAAAAAGAACAAGGACCTATTTTTTTAAAAAATAAAAATACTGCAAGCCCACTGCTGTAGAAGGGATTTAAAATGTTTGTTCCTTCTGGTTACTTTAATTCATGCTCTTAAAATGGTATGAAGTGGTACTTCCTATATGGACAGAGTTCAGTTTTGTAAGAAATAAGAACAAGTTGTATCCTGCCTTTCTTCCAAGGAACACAAGGCAGAACCCATGGTCATCTCCTACTCACTTTATCCCTGCACTGCAGCAATAATGTGAGGGCGTTTAGGCAGTGTCTGGCCTAAAGTCACCCAGTGGGCATGAATGGCAGAGTGTGGGATTTGAACCTGGGTCTCTCTAGTTCTAGTCTAACATTCTAACTACTACATCAGATTAGCTTAATAATTCATATATAAGAAGACTTAAAATAATCTTTTGGGCTGTCACCCAGTTCATGAAATCTTAGTTGATTGATATTAAATATGTAATATATTTGCATACAGTGTGCATATTTAATTGTGTTATTGGAGTGATGCTTGTTTTAAAAGCATACTTTTAAATGCTCAGATATTTCAAAAGGCACATAGTATGTTGGCACAAAGATATTTAAGAAATTCGCAACATATTCAAACATAAGTTGTGAGTAATAGGGAGCTCCTTTTCAGTCTATCAAAAGTAGGTTTTAATTGATTTAGGCTGCAATCTTATGCACACTTACGTGAGAGTAAGCCTCCCTGAAATCAATGGAACTTCTGAGTAAAAACATGCATAGAATTGTGCTGTTAATCAACTAAACGTTACAACCCTACTTTTAACCCAACATAAGAAACATGCCTGCTTGGGTGTGCTTTCTTTACACCATTAGTGCAGCGGTCCTGTTTTGGGCAGTATCATTGTATTGATCAATTTGGCATGCCCAGACTCTCTGTGACATGAGGGCAGCTCAGCCAATCACCACCAAGGGTTTTACTGCCACCACAAAACCTCTTAACTGTGTGATAACATGTGTTTTGATTCTTTCCAGGACTTTGATATTGGTAAAACGTATAAAAAGAAGATGGTTTTAATCAATGCTTTCTACAGCATTAACTTCTGCAAGCTGGTTGGAGTCAGTGAACACCTGAAGGATTTTTTCACTGTTCAGTAAGTAAACAAGAATACATCCCATCCTGTCTCCTCACCCCCCCTGCACCCCCACCCCCACCCCCGTAAAATTCTGTGAATGAGGCAGGGCAATTGCATGATAAAAAACCTCATCTGGAAGCACCCTTAGACAAAGATAGTTGGCTCCAAATAGCAAACCCTGAGATAAGAACATCCAGATGCTTGATTCTGTTGCAGATAAAGCCCCAAAGCAGGTGACTGTCTTTTATAGCATGGGGTACCCTGGGAGAAGGTCTTTTTGATGAGAAGGTCTTTTTATTGTATGGGGTACCCTGCATGACTGATTTGGTAGACTTAGATTATTTACTTTGGTATCTTAACCTAAGTCCAAAAAAATGTGCTACTGATTAGTGAATTCATTATTTACTTTGGTATCTTAACCTAAGTCCAAAAAAATGTGCTGCTGATTAGTGAATTCATATGGTTAAAACAGAACAGTCCTCTCTCAATGCATATTAACCGAGCTCATGGGTGGCATTCTCAATTCTGCATCCTTTTCTCGACAAGATTACATGCTGTAGCAGATTTGCTGCTAGAGGTGGCTCATGTACAGATCAGATCTGTTTGGAATGGACTCGGACTCCCTAATACTCTCATCTCAAGTTGAAAGCTGTAAATTAACAGCTTATTACACTGGCCGGTTTTAGCCAAACACTCAGAAATTATGCTGTAAATCAAATGGCAACTTGGCATCGTCTTACTTTCATGTCATCCTTTAAGAGTCTCGATCAGGGATTGTCTTGCAGTGCTAGATTACTTTCGCTGCTCCCACCCCCCACCCACAAGGCAGGAGCTGATATGCGTGGCATGCTTAAAAATAGTCCCCAGGATTGTGTGTCATCATGGCTCTCTTTTCTTATGCTAAGGATGCAAAGCACTGCCACACTGGAGTCAATCATCAGATATCAGATTCAGGACAACAGTAATAATAAATGCTTAAAATTTACGCAGCACTTTAGAGTGTTCAAAGCACTCTGCATATGATATCTAGTTGTAATTCTTTCAACAACCTTGTAAGAGAGTTCAGTATTCTTGTCCCCTTATTGAGGACTGAGGCTGAAACATTGGAAACTGCATTATACTAAACGAGTGGTCAAGTTGGCCAGTATTGTCTACTCTGGCTACAGTTTTCCAGAGTTTAAGGCAGAGAAGGGCCTTCCCCGTCACCTGTTTCCTGATCCTTTTAACTGGAGATGCCAGGATGAAACCTGTGACCATCCACAGGCAAAGCCGGTGCTCTGCCACTGAACTAAAGCCCTTCAAGGAAGTTATACCAAGTCAGACTAGCTCCATATCGACTATACGCTGACTGGGTTCAAACAACCTGATAACCCACACTCAAGGATTGAGTATGAGTTGGGTGTGGGTTGACATTGAACCGTGGATTGTTGTTGAAACATGGGTTATCGTGTTGTCTGAACCCAGCTGTGTTAACAAACCATGTTTTTTTTACCATGAACAACCCACAGTTCATAACCCAACAACAAACCATGGGTTCTCTTCATGGGTTTCTTCATGGGTTTTTCGTGGTTAACAGACCATGGTTTGTTAGCACAGCTGGGTTCAACACAATAACCCACATTTCAACAACAACTTGCGGTTCAACGACAACCCATACTCAACCCCTGAGTGTGGGTTATCATGTCGTCTGAACCCAGCCAGTGCCTGGCAGTGGCTACCCAGGGTTTCAGGCAGCATTCTTTCCCAGCCCCACCTGGAGATGCCAAGGATCAAACCAGAAGATATTCTACCACTGAGCTGTGGTCTCCTGAGACAGCGCGGCTTGCCTAGGACTGCAAAGGCAGAACTTCCAGCTTCATTCCTCAGCCACTGCATTACACCAGCTCTTATCTTTTCATTGTTCTTATGAGCAGCAACAACAACGACAAGTCCTTTTGAAAGGACAAGATTTTCTTCTACAGGCACCTGAGATATAGTAATAGCTACCTTGGAATTTCTCTCTGGAGAAGAAAGAAGCATCAGGGCAATTCCAGAGCAAACCTTTCTCCAGGGGTGGAGCTACCTGCCACCTTTCCAGGTGTGACTTCAAAGAAATGAATGGAAGAAACAGGGATTTCGTCACAAGTAACATAAACTTCTATAACCCTGTCAGCAAGCATTAGTGTCTATGTCTTATTAGCATCAAAAATATGTAAGTTGAAGAAGAACAGTTATTTTAAAATGTAGATGCTTTTGCCGATTTATATTGAACACCTTTCTTAAGTTCGAAGATCTAGATAAAACTAAGGTCTGCTTCAGAACTCCTGTTCTTGTGTGCCTGCTGGTAAGATCAGTGAGGTTGGTGAGCACGAGTGATGGAGTACCTCTCCAAGCGCAAATGCGCTATTCCCATTATCTCAAAAAGCCGCTGTACTGTAGTTTCAGTAATATATAAAATATACTGAACTCTTTAAAATATCTTGATGGTTAAAATGATTAAGTCATATTCTTTGCCTACTGTTGTTATGAGAACTGTGTGAATAAGCTTTGAAATGGTGATCTAATTCTGTCTTTAATTTCCCATTGTAGCTTTGATCCTCCTGGCCCAATGTCTGCCGGAATGTCTTGTGAAGTAGGGGTGACCTTTAAACCTATGGTAGGAGTAATATACAATCGTCCTGATTAAATGGGGCTTGCAAATTTCACGATAGTAAAAGGATTAAATGAGGAGCTGCACAAGGTTGATATGCATTTTAAACCGTGAAATTCCATCACTCTCTTTTATAACTGTACTAGGAATGGAGTCAACATTTTAAAATACTTCCTTCCTTGTTAAAATGAGGGAAAGATAGGAAGCTGTCATTCCACATCAGAGTATTTATCTGTCTAGTTCAGTATACATGCCTTGGATTGAGAGCATAATTCGTTCCGGAAACATGCTTGTAATCCAAAACACTCTTATATCAAAATGACATTCCCCCCCAAAAATTCATACAGAGATTTTTAATTTAAGCTGTACTACAGTACTTGTATTGCAAGACGTCGCTTGTATATCAAGTTAAAAAAAATTAAATAAATATTTAAAAGCTTGCTTGTCTTGCAAAATGCTCTCAAACCAAGTTACTTGCAATCCAAGGCATTACTGTAGTCTATTCTGACTGGCTGCAGCTCTCTACTGGCCTAAGCAGAAGTTTTTTTGCGTCAGTTTCTGCCTGATCCTTTTCACTGGAGATGCCAGGCATTGAAGCTGGGCCCTAATACATTCAAAACACTGACTGAGCTATAGTACCTCCAATAAATTAATCTAGATAGATACCAAAGCCTGGTTGAGACACTTACTGGTGAGTATGATGGTCTTCATATGGCTGAGGGCCAGATGTTTCCCGTGGCAGCTGGTGCCAGTGGGGCTGGTGGAGGAGAGGGCAGGGTCACCATAGACCAGTGTTTCTCAACCTTGGGTCCCCAGATGTTTTTGGCCTACAACTCCCAGCATGCCCCAGCCAGCATAGCTGGCTGGGGCATGCTGGGAGTTGTAGGCCAAAAACATCTGGGGACCCAAGGTTGAGAAACACTGCCATAGCCAGAGCCAAAGGGCCACCGTAGGCCTGCCTTCCCCAACCTGATGACCTCCAGAAGTCTTGGACTTCAACTCCCATCAGTCCTAGTCAGCATGGCCAGTGGTCAAGGATTCTGGGTGTTGTAGTCCAACACATCTGGAGGGCACCAGTTTGGGGAAGGATGCCCTAGGCAGAGCCAAGGGGGGGGGGGTGTCACCATATAGGCAGAGCATTCCATGCCACAGAAAGGGGAAACTGGGGCACGTGAACTTTAAAGAGCGTGCGTGCAAAGGGGGTTGGGGCCATTGCACAGAATGGAGAAACCAACTGAGGAAGGGAAGTTGAGAAATAAAAAGGGTAAAATAAAGGGGAAAGTGAAAACGGGTAAAAAATAAAATATTTTTAGAACAGTTTGGTGAGGACCCCGTACCTCATACACATCCCACACACACAAATGCTCCCAATCACCCAAGCCACCAGTTAAAGAGAGAAAGGTTTCTTTACTTTTCTTTTTTTTTAATGTGTAAATAGTGGGGGCACCCCAGAAAGCAAAGCAACCACATGTGCCTGACTGTGCTTGCTTGCGGCTGTGGTGCTGCTTCTCCCGAGTACTATTTAACAAAAGTGAAACTCACTCTTCACTCACACACATGTACACACTTACACTGTCCCGCACTGCTGTTGCTCGAAAAGGAGGAAGAACCAAGAGAAGCGGCTCTTGAGTCTGAGACCGGCACAAATTTCCCCGGCTTTAAAAAAATAATAATTACGAAAATGGTGGCCCGTTTTAAAAACAGAAGTCCGCGTGCTAACTCGACGCGCATCAGATTGAGTCGGTGCCAGCTTTGGGTTGACGGAATGGAATTAGTGGGGGCCAAGTCGAGAAAATCCATCAGATTTTCACCTCGCTATCAGATTCCTCGCATATCCCTATGGTTGGGACCACGGTGGGGGGCAAATGGTTGAAGCCTGAATTGTGTCTTGTCTGGTTTGGCCCTCAGTGTTTGTATTTAAAAGATTTCTATCTTGCATTCCCAAGGCGGTTAACAATTAAAACCATATAAAGCGATGACGATATGTAATTGGCAACAATGAAACTAAAACCCAAGTAAACAATGTGAGTATACATCAGTGCAGTGCCCAAGAAGAAGAAGCACTTGTGGGGCCAGCTGATATTCATTCCAGTTAAACACTTATGCAGCTAAGGCCATACAGGCCTGTGGCTCACACGCTGGCTCAGCTTGTCTGAGCGTGGAAAGCTAAGCAGGGTCAGGCCTAGTTGTTACTTGGATGGGAGACCCCTCCTCTAGTTTCCTGCATTGAGCAGGGGGTGGGACTCGATGGCCTTGTGTAGGCCCCTTCCAACTCTATGATCTATGAATTACTTAGGGTACAATCCTATGCATGTTTCGGCAGAAAAAAGGCCTACAACTCCCAGCATCCCTCCAGCCAGCCATGCAAACTTTTGCACACTCTTTATAAACTCCTTAAATGGGCTAAAACAATGTTTAATTTGCTGACAAATGTAACTAGGCTCTTAACAGCATTTTCTGTTTCCTGTTAGATAAATGAAGATCTTGAAGGAGAAGTCACATTTTTGTCTCAGATTGGTTCCTTTTCAATCCCGCTAAAATGTTCAACCAAGAAGTGTGTGGTAAGTCAGAGACTGGTCGTTGAATTAGAGGAGACAATCCTTTCTCGGAATATAAAAATGAAAATGAATATAATAGCAGGAAACGTTTCTCTCTTCTACTGATGAATCCACAAACTATTTACTCAGTCTGGAGCAAACACTACAGTTTCTCATTGGCTTCATTCAATACCATTTTTGTGAAACTGTACCCTAGTGATTGGTTTGATTTGCCTCTTGTGTGTAGCTTTTCCAAAATCTTCCCTTCATAAGTTTCCGAGTGAACGAAACTCAGTTCCTATGCATCGTTATTGAGTTACTTCGCTATTATTTAAACTGGAGTTGTGCACACATGAGCCAGATCCGGCTTGTAAAGCAGTTTTAATCAAGACATAGTAAAATGTTGCTGATGGTTTCACTTGTATAGAAGAAAAATCTTGCTTTCAAAAACTGTGGGAAATAGAGAGATTCCACATTTCAGTGCTATACTTATATCTCCTTTTCGGTTCTCTCCTTAATATGCAGTTTTTATAAGCATCCTACACTTTAAAAGCTATTTTAAAAAATTCATATCCAACATTTCTCCATCAAACATGAACCCAAAGCAGTTCAGATGAATCAGATAAAACATGAACCCCCCCAGCAGAAAGTACAACGATGGTCAGATAGAAGCCCCCAAACTCGGAGGCGTCCAATCATCCAATGCAGGGCAGGAGGACTGGAGGAAACAATCTTTGCCTCCCCCACTTCCCCCCCGCTCCTGCACTCTGAAGTGCCTCCCACCCTCGCACTTCAGAGGGGGAGGGGAGGAAGCTGGCAGAGGTTCAGGATCTCGTATCCTGGCATCTTCGGTCTCCTCCCCTCTCCACCCACCGGAACGCCCCCTTATCCCCCTCTCCAAGGTCGATTTTCCAACCTCGGAGGGCAGCTGGTGCGTGCAGTTGTTTCTGTGCTGGCTGTGAGGGGTCGGGGGAGGTGGGTCAGATCTCCGACTCCCCCTTCCGAGGTTGGCGCGCTGTCTCAGACCTCAGAGTGGGGGAATCCCCACTATCCTATGGCCGCTCAGTCCATGTCTAGGGGCCATAGATAGGATTGCTTCCTAATAAAATAGAGAAGCACACTCTCAACATATAAAAGTGGCATAGTACAAAACCACTCCTTCATTTCCACCAGGCAGCAAAACAATAAATAATATACAAGATCACATCACTGTCAGAAGCCAACGACTTAAAAATGGACAGAAAACAATGAGCAAAAAGCCCTCCAGAAGAGCCAAAAGGAGTACATGTAGTGGCTGGGACACTTCTTTGGGAAGAGCATTCCGCAGAGTTGGCAACCGCTGCTGAAAAGGCCCTGCTCCCGGTGTTTGTGTGCTGCACTTCAGTTGGCCGTGGCACCCAGAGGAATGCCTCAGATGTGTAGAATGAAGCACAGAGAACAGAGTCGCCCCCAGAATATAGAAGCAGGCTATTTTCAATTGAAACTATATTGCTGTGCTTGTTGATTTCATAGAATCATAGAAAAGTAGAGTTGGAAGGGGCCTACAAGGCCATCGAGTCCAACCCCCTGCTCAATGCAGGAATCTAGGTCAAAGCATCCCTGACAGATGGCTGTCCAGCTGCACCTTGAATGCCTCCAGAGTGGGAGAGCCCACAACCTCCCTAGGTAGTTGATTCCATTGTCTTATTGCTCTGACAGTCAGGAAATTTTTCCTGATGTTTAGGTGGAATCTAGGTTCCTGTAACTTGAGCCCATTATTCCGTGTCCTGCAAACTGGGATGATCGAGAAGAGATCTTTGCCCTCCTCTGTGTGACATCCCTTCAAATACTGGAAGAGTGCGATCATATCTCCCCTCAGTCTCCTCTTCTGAAGGCTAAACATGCCCAGTTCTTTCAGTCTCTCCTCATAGGGCCTTGTTTCCAGTCCCTTTATCATCTTTGTTGCCCTCCTCTGAACCCTCTCCAGTTTGTCTACATCCTTCTGAAAGTGTGGTGCCCAGAACTGGACGCAGTACTCAAGATGAGGCCTAACCAGTGCCGAGTAAAGGGGAATTATCACTTCCCGCGATTTGGAAGCTATACTTCTATTAATACAGCCCAAAATTGCATTTGCCTTCTTTGCAGCCACATCGCATTGCTGGCTCATATTCAGTTTGTGATCTACCACAATTCCAAGATCCTTCTCACTTGTAGTATTGTTGAGCCAAGTGTCCCCCATTCTGTAACTCTGCATTTGGTTTCCTCTCCCTAGGTGCAGCACTTGGCATTTATCCCTATTAAATTTCATTCTGTTGTTTTCGGCCCAGCGCTCCAGCCTATCGAGGTCACTTTGAATTTTGTTTCTGTCTTCCAGAGTATTAGCTGTTCCACCCAACTTTGTGTCATCTGCAAATTTGATAAGCATTCCCCGTACCTCCTGATCCAAGTCATTAATAAAAATGTTGAAGAGCACCGGGCCCAGGACCGAGCCCTGTGGTACCCCGCTCGTTACCTCTCCCCAGTTTGAGAAGGAACCATTGATAAGCACTCTTTGAGTCTGATTCTGTAGCCAATTGTGGATCCACCTGATAGTTGTTCCATCTAGCCCACTCTTAGCTAGCTTACTAATCAGGATATCATGAGGCATATTTTTTTTTTTTGCTTTTGTTTAAAAAGACTACAGGAGAGACAGCTTTACAAAAATGCATGTAGGTGGATCCATTTAAAAGTGTGCTTGAGTACAATGCTGGAAGACAGCTCCTTCAGAGAATTTGCTCCCAAAATTAGCCATGGCAGTTGAAAACAACACTGTCTTTAAATCTCACCAGCAGCTTGCAGTAAAAGTTTATGAACCATTTTTGCTAATCCATTGTTAGCCGTTTTTCGAGACGTTTTCAAGCCAGATATTCAAGGGAAAAGACGTCAATGCATTATTTTTAGGCATTAGATGCACAGTTCCAGCAAGGACAGTTGTTTTTTTTATTAAATGCAGAAACTCATACCCTACAAGCTGTTATTAGCTTATGGACCACCCACTAACCCAGTACATAATTTGTTCCATGACACATACTTGCTCTCAACGTACTGTAAAGTGGCAGCATTATTTTATACTTAAGCAAAGCTAGTACCTCTACATGGGTAACTTTACTGTAGGTCCTTAGCACAACTCCTGCTGTGTGAACTGCATGGGCTGGTCTGACCATCTGCGCGCCTCCAGGTAGTCAAAGGACTGGGGGATATTGACACTGTATCCACACTCTGGGTGCATTCATACGTCACAACAACCCACCCTGGCAATAAGCCAGATGATCAGGCTCATTGTGGGTTGTTGGCCTCCTCCCTCCTCCCCCCTCGGTCCTCCTGGGGGTATCCCAGGAGACACGGTGGCAGGACCAACTTGTCTCCCCTGTTCCTGCTACAATTGCAAGCCATTTTCAGCTCCCCGCAGCTTTTTCCCCTTCTCCCCCTTTTTTCCCCTGGAGATCGCGGAAGCTGTCTTGACAGCTGGCTTTTGCGATCCCCATTTTGACAGCCAGTGATAGCCCCTACAGAGTGCCCAAGCGGCACCTTGGAGGGGCTGTCAGTGGCTGAAAGAACCTTTTAAAAAAAAATGTGTGTGCGCCGTGTTGCCCTCAGACAATTCCCTCAGGAATTCCCTCAATTCCTGAGGGAATTGGTCTGGGTTTGCATGACACAACAAACCATCGTGGGTAGCAGCCCATGATGGGTTGCCATGTCATGTGAACCCAGTCACTGTGTGTGTGTCTGTATGAGCAAAACGGCTAGAGGCAGAAGACATGTCAAAGACAGGCTGGTGGTTTTGGATCAAGTAGGCAAGGCTGGCTGTATGACTATTTGGTGGAATAAGTAGTTGAGGGGGAGGCCGCAAGCCTGAAGCAACAGTTACATAAAGCCAGCCAGATCCGTATTTGGTACCTCAGATCTAGCTGGGCTAATGAGCCACAATATCCTCTTTGGCTATGATAAAGGTGGCACTGCAGCGCAAGAAAGTTCAGGCCAGCAATTCCTTCAACCTGCAAGCTGCCTCAGGGGCCCAGGAAGTAGGGTGCAGGGGCCCTGCTACCTGAGTCCCCCTTCAAGTCCCACAGTGCCATACATGGTTTCCTTCAAAGCCATCCTCTGGCTCTTTCCTAAGTGTCCTTACCATACCTTTTAAATCCAATCCTTTACATTTGCTGTGGGGAGGAAGGAATTAAACTTGCCTCAGGCAATTCTGTTTTCCAGGCAGCCATTGTGGCATAGTGGTTGGACCGGGACTCGGGAGATCTGGGGGTTCTCGTCCGCACTCGGCCATGAAGCTCCCCCCTGGGTGACTTCGGGCCATTCACTGACTCTCGGCCTAGCCTATCTCACAGGGTTGTTGTGAGGATAGAGGAGGAGGATCATGTAAGCTGCCTTGGGTTCCTTGCAGGAGGAAAAAAAGCAGGATATAAATGTAATAAATAAATAAATAACCTGGAAGCCTTTGTAGTCCTCCTGGGTCAGGTGGTGCCAGCGTCCAGCCAGGCTGGATGCAGTCACTGCGGAGCATAAGAACCTTTACTACACATGGGACAGCAGCACACAGATCTGTCTGTTCCCAGCAGGATCAGCATCATCAGCCCTTGCCTCTTGAAAAAAAAGAGACAAGCTACTAAGAGGGCTGGCTGAGGTCAATTCCAGACAGGCACTTCAAGAGGATGGAGCGGGTGCCAGCAGGGGTTGGAAGCGGTGGCGGCGAGGTCCGTCCAGGCCATGGATCCATGGGAGTGTGAAGGATTGGGGAGCAAAGCAGGAACCAGCAAGGCATGGAGTGGGGGGTCCGTGAACTGCGGGTGCTAAATGCTTGTGGCATAAAGTCTTCTAACAGGAAGGGAAAGCTTATATACCAGGGGTGCAGAAGCTCAGTCTTGGGTCCCACGTTGGCCATCCTGGAGTCCCCAGAGAGCCCCAGCTCCTTCCGCACCACCCCCTTCCCCCGCAACCACCGATCATTTGGTGGCTTCCTGGCTTTTGTGCAGTTTTTCCCCCATACTAAAGGTTGAAATGCCTCTCCCAAGGCTCAGTACTGGTAGGAAGAGATTTAAGCTAAAATATGCTGGCATGTGGGGTATTTATGCCCTGCCCTTCTTGCCTTTGTTGTTTAGGGACGGGCAAGGACTGCGGCTTATCGCAGTAGGATGGGGTGGAGCCAAGCAGAGAGACTCCAACCTCCTGTGTTTTGTCATTGCTGCAATGATGGCTTGCCACTTCCTGCGCTTCTGGCTTCAGGGTCAGGGAACACCTGCATGTCGCATGATTTCTGGGCACGGCAAATAAACTAGGCAGAGCCATTGGTGGGGAGAAGAAATCAGCACCCATCCACAAAGGCATTTGAAAGTGCTTTCCCCCCCGCCCTTTTTTTTTTTCCTTTTGGTTTTGTTTTTCTTTCTTTTGCATTTCCATTCCACAGTAGTAACATTCATACAAGCGGAGCAGTGGTTCCAGAGCAGGGGTCTTTAAACTAAGGCCCGCGGGCCACATCCGGCCCACCTTGCCTTTTTATCCGGCCCAGTAGCTGATTGGCGGAAACAGACTTTTTAAAAACTCTTTTGCTTCAAGCACCGATTTTTTTGTCGAGTATGATCATTTGTGTGATGGCAAAAACAAAAGTATATTCATGTTAGGCATGAAACAATTGTGCAACTATATATGTAAATACCACCAGCCCTGCCAGGAGTATTCATTAATATTCCCCCTTCTTCCTTCCCCATTCCTTTTTCCTTGTGTGTCGTGTCTTTTTAGATTGTAAGCCTGCGGGCGCCGGGCAGGAACTGTCTTGTTAATTGCTGTAAACCGCCCAGAGAGCTTCAGCTATTGGGCAGTATAAAAATGAAATAAATAAATAAATAAATAAATAAATAAAATAACTTTCCATTTAAGGGGGGGGGGGAATCACCCCTATCAAGTAAAAAAAAAGGGACCCGGGTCCTTTTTTTTTACTTGATCCATTCATTCATATTTTTTTCAAACTATAGTCCGGCCCCCCAACAGTCTGAGGGACAATGAACTGACCCCCTGTTTAAAAAGTTTGAGGACCCCTGTTCCAGAGACACTCTCTCTCTCTCTCTCTCTCTCTCTCTGTGTGTGTGTGTGTGTGTGTGTGTCTGTGAGAGAGAGAGAGAGAGAGAGAGAGAGAGAGAGTTGGGGAGCCTTTTCCTTGTTCAAATAAGGTAGTTTCTATACAAAAGTCAACGGGAGGGCGAGTCGCTCTGTGACATTGCCTAGTTTTGAAGTGGAAATAAGGATTTTAAGGTGTTGTGCTTGAAATGGTAGATGTTCATTTTACTGATGTTGTTGCCTATATAGGACAGTAGTAATTACGGTATGTTCCCCCCGCCACCCCCTTCCTCTTTTCAGCTGGCACTAGATAAAGAGCTCATTGACTTTGGCACTCATGTGGTGGGAGAGACAATTTCACGGACCATCACCTTGACGAACTGTGGTGCCTTGGGAACGCGATTCCAGCTTCGCAAATCAGCCAGCACTGATGCTACGTGCACTGTGATGCCGCTGCCTTCCACCGAGGGAATGGTTAGTCTGTATAAACTTCCTCAGATGGACTTTGAAGCTCTAAATGGCTTGGATCAGCATATCTTTAAAAAGCCCTTGATCACTCCATGTTCTCTCTCCTCAGAGGGAAACAATCAGCATAAGATGGGGGATACCTGGCTGGCAATAGTACATGTGAAAAGGATCTTGGAGTCGTAGCCGATCACAAGCTGAATATCAGTCAGTAGTGTGATGTGGCTAGGGATGTGTGAGGAATCCGTTTGGGGGTGGAAATCCATTGCATTTCCTTGGTTCAGCGCCCCAGATTCCGGTTCGCTGCCCATGCGCTGATGCCGACTCGCTGCAGTACAAGTCGAGCCAGCTCATGGACTTCCATCTGTAAGACGGACCGCGATTTGCGTATTTTTTTCAAAGCAATGCCAATGGAATTTGCGCACACCGGCGCCGGGAAAGCACATGGCTTTAACACAATTAGTGCGATTTGCGCAAATCTTGCTAGTTGTGGCAAAACCATGTGCTCTCCCAGCACCAGTTCGCGCAAATTCCATTGGCATTAGTTTGAAAAAAAGACGCAAATCGCGGTCTGTCTTACAGACGTAAGTTCGCGGAAAAACACCCCTCGACTCTGCCTGCTTCCGATCATTGGATCAGAGGCAGGCAGGAAATCCGGCAGGCTCAAACAAGCTGAATTTCCCTGTTTCGGTACATCCCTAGATGTAGATGCAAAAAAGGCAAATGCAATTTTAGGTTGTGTCAATAGAAGCATGATTTCAAAATCACAGGAAGTACTAGCTCCATTCTACTCTGTGCTGGTCTGGTCAGACCTCACCTCAAATACTGTGTCCAGTTCTGGACACCAAGCTTTAGGAAGGATTCAGATGAATTGATACGAGTTCAGAGAAAGTCAACCAAGATGATCAGGGGAATAGAAACTATGTCCTCTAAGGAAAGATGGAAGGAACTGTGGGTGTTTGTCCTTGAGAAGAGAAGACTGAATGGGGATGTGATGCACTCTTCAAGTACCCAAAGGATTGTCATACATGAGAGGGCTGCACTCTATCATCCAAAACCGTAGGACACAAAATAACGGGCTTAAGTGACAAGAAGGCAGATTTTGGTTAAACATCATGAAAAACTTCCTAACAGTCAAACAATAGAACCAACCAACTTCCAAGGGAGATGGTAGGCTCTCCATCACTGGAGGCATTCAACCAGAGAGTGGACAGCATCTGTCATGGCTGTTTAAATTGGATTCCTGCACTGAGGAGGGAGTTGGTCTAAATGGTCCCTTCCAACTCTATGGTGCTATGATTTCCCTTATGCCTGCTTGGAAAAAGGAAGACGGAGTCAAGGTTGCGCTTAAAAATCCCTTCTCCATTGAAGAAAAAGGTGCCTTTCACTTTGGATTGGCTACCTGCTGGGGCTGGAAAGTCTAGCCCAGGAAAGCTGTTTCTCAGCCCAGAGTTAGCACCAATGTTTCAGTAAAAAAAGCTGCTTTTGTGATGGCCACTTTTTTCTCCAGAGTTTCCTGGCTGTTGTGTCATTCTGGGGCATGGCTGCTGAGGATGGCGTCTGTGTTGCCATTTTTGTTTAGCAGCCAACTTCTTTTTTAATTGCCAGAGTGCCCCAGAATTATGCGATGTCTGGGGTATTAATATCTGCTGAACTTGAATTTGTTAAGAAACAAAAATAAATAAATTCTTGTACTCCTCTGCCCATCCTTATCTTTCCTCTACTAGAGTGCGTGTTCTTTGCCTAATGTTAGCATCCCCAAGATCCCTATCTTTTGGCTGTTGCTATCTCCCAACCAATCAGCAAACACGTCTACGGCAATGGCACCATATTATTTTTCTAAAAGTTATCTTGGCACAAAGTGGCGTAGTGGTGAGAATGTTGGACTGGGACTTGGGAGATCCGGGTTCTAGTCCCCGCTCGGCCATGAAGCTCACTGGGTGACTTTGGGCTAGTTACTGACTCTCAGCCTAACCTACCTCACAGGGTTGTTGTGAGGATAAAATGGAGAGGAGGATGATTATGTAAGCCGCCTTGGGTTCCTTGCAGGAAAAAAAGGTGGGGTATAAATATAATAAATAAATAAATAAAGTGGGTTGCCAGTACTAGCAACTCTGTGAATAGAAATCCACATTCTGTTTTCACAGCGGATAGGTGGAATCAGATCTAGAGATAGATGGCCTTAGACCTGGTTAGTTCATCTGAAAATAATGTAAATTCAGCTGGTTAAAAAATGTGTCCTACAAATCTCCTAATAGGTCTGCACCCCTGTGCTCGGAAAAGCCAGCAGTGAGAAAGGCAGCAGCTACAGTCTGAAAGACTCCATTGTGGACAAGGAAACAATTTCTCTTTGCCGCTCCGAAGAAGTTATCCAGCACACCACTCTGATGCCTGAGAAGCTGAGATCTGACCTGAACGCAAGCATCAGCAATTTTGGTACGGTTTCTGGTTTTAAAAAATGTAAGCTGAATTCCAATAGTAGAAGAATAAAGAATGAAAAGGGGGGGGGGGACCTCTCGCAGGTTTGTTTCTGCTAACTGTCATGGCTTCCTCCATAAGGATCCCAAGGAATTATAGTTTGGTAAAGAGGCTACGTATCAGGGTGGGCCCAGCCGTAGAAGTAAACCAGCAACCAGCCCTGTGGTGACAAAACTGCAAGGCTGCCTGCAGATTGCTTCGAAAATTGCTGCCTGAACTTTTGGAAAAGATACGGAGAAGCAGCTCATTGGCTGGGTTGGGATCCCCTGTATTCCAAGCCATGCAATCAACAGCCAGTGAGAACCAGGGTGATGTAGTGGTTAGAGTGCTGGACTGGAACTCGGGAGATCTGGGTTCTAGTCCCCACTCAGCCATGAAGCTCACTGGGTGACTTTGGGCCAGTCGTGGGCTCTCAGCCTAACCTACCTCACAGGGTTGTTGTGAGGATAAGATGGAGAGGAGGAGGAGGATTATGCAAGCCCCCTTGGGTTCCTTGCCAGAAAAAAAGGTGGGATATAAATATAATAAATAAATAAAATAAATCAACGATTCAATCTCCACTGGCCACCCAGGACATAGAGACAATCTTCTTATGTTTCATAATCCATTACATGGAGCAGTCCTACCACCGTACCCTCATGCAGGAAGGGTTGCCGGCGGATCGTCTGGAAGCCCTGCTCACACGATTCTCTCCTTCAATTTTTTTTTTTTTTTAAATGTGGCATGGTGCGGGGAGGAAACTGTGTGAGTGGGGCTTCTCAGGGCTAGGGCATTGCTATGGGTGCTCCAGCTCACACGTCACTTTCCACACAGCTGCAGCTATGGGGCTGCTTTTTTGTGGGTGATTTTTCTCCCACAATGGAGGAGATGCTTGTGAGATGGGTTACTCCTCCTACTTGCTTCACAGGCAGGACCGTGAGGTGGTTAAGCTTGTGTCAGAGGAGACCCCACCCAGTCCTGGTCCTGCCTGTTCCTCAGCAGCTGGGTTTTTCAGGAGCTCACACCCTGTGCTGTGCTTGCAACTTTTGGAAAAGGGGGTTTTGTGGCAGCATCAAAAATGGCAGAACAAACTTTGTCTCTGGACCTCAAGTCAGCTCTACTATCTTTATTTGATGGTGGCTTATCTGAACTCGCTTCACGAAGACCTTGTCATATACTTATTCATGGCTGCTCGACAGGAAGTAGCCAACAGGCGGAAAGACTCTGCCCAACTCACCCTCAAATTTTAGTATCAAAGAGTGAGGCGTATACCCCTGTTACCACAAGAACAGACTGAAACAGACTCATTTTGTACAATATGGTAGCCTTTTATTCAGTGTCAGCTGTGTCTCTCACTGTACACTGGTCAGTTCTTCTAGAACAGGGCTCTCCCACCTTGGGTCCCCAGATGTTGCTGGCCTACAGCTCCCAGCATACCCAGCCAGCATGGCTAATGGCAAGGGATTCTGGGAGCTGTCGTCCAGCAACATCTGGAGACCCAAGGTGGGAGAGCCCTGTTCTAGAATGATTTATTGGCATCTCCCTCACACCAGTAGTACCTCATACTCTTGTCATCCTACATTCAGCACTTATTTCTTTGCTTAAGTACCGTAGATTGTAGTTTATCTGCAGCTTGACTGAAAATTGTCATTGTGGCTTGGGATCCTGTTTGTACTAATATTTCCCTTGTTACATTACTAAAAATGTGGGGAAAGAATGAAACAGAGCCAGATAATTTCTGCCCTCTCTTCCCTGGATTAAATAAAGGGGATTTTTAAACGTATGAGCCGGAACAGACAGACATTACAAATGCAAAGAAGAAAAAAGTACCTTTTTCAGTCAAGTCTTGATGTTCTAGGCTGTAATGCTTTATTTATTTACCTAAGAGTAATTCCCATGTACGTATTTATGCATTATATTTATACCCTGCCTTATTTTCCTGCAAGGAACCCGAGGCAGTTTACATAATCCTCCTCCTCCATTTTTAAAAAAAATAAATTTAATTTTATTATTATAAACTACATACAAAACTACATACAAAACTATAAAACACAAACATACAACTACAGTAAATCATAAGATGCACCCCCCACCTGCCTAGGGACCAACTAATATACAACCATCCCCTTAATCAATTAAATTCCACATTCCAAAAATATAACATATCCTGACAAGGCATACTCCCCTTCTCCTTTATTAATATATAGTCTAATAATTGATTCCATGTATCCATAAAATTATTCTTCTTTAACTGTCCCTTTTTGCATTTGATACCTCTACAAGTTAATTTATCATTTAGGGCTATATCCCAAACTTCCTTATACCAATCAGTTATTAGAAAACCTCCTCTTCATTTTATCCTCACAACAACCCTGTGAGGTAGGTTAGGCTGAGAGCCAGTTTCATAGATTTCATAGATCATAGAGTTCGAAGGAGCCTGCAAGGCTATCGAGTCCCACCCCCTGCTCAATGCAGGAAACTAGAGGAGGGGTCTCCCACCCAAGTAATAACCAGGCCTGACCCTGCTTAGCTTTCCACGCTCAGACAAGCTGAGTCAACGTGAGCCACAGGCCCAAAGTCACCCAGTGAGCTTCATGGCTGAGTGAGGACTAGAATCCGGGTCTCCCGAGTCCCAGTCCAGCACTCTAACCACTACACCATACCTATATAGGATTGCATTGTTAATGTGCTATTGTTATGCTGCTCAGCAAATAAGGCACAGACTCAGTGCAGTAGTAGAGAGTGGAGAGGCACAATTTTAATTCTCCCAGCCAGGCCAGTAAAAAAAAAAAAAAACCCAAAACCCTTGGCCTGACCCTTGTAGGAAATTTTGGGCAGCTCACAATGACCGTTCCCAAGATTCCTCGTTAAATTACCGGTAGTTCAAAACAAGCTTAATTTGAGAGAATTAGCCTCCATGTACCACCAACTGCTGGAACCTCAGAAGAAGAAACTTGTTCCCCCAGTTATGCATCTTGTCTTCTGAGAGTCGTCTTCTTCCCATTTTGCTAGCCTTGCTTTATGTGTGTTTGTTTGCATGCCTAGCTAGAAATGTGTATCAGTTTTCTCCCAGTTCAGCTATTGCATATGGCTGACAACTTTACCCTGCACAAAATTCAAAATCCAAGCTGGTGTTTTGTGTAAAAACAGCACAACGCTGAAATATAACCATACTTCCTTTCCAAAGAATCCTGGGAACTGTAGTTTGTTGGTGCTGGGATCTCTACCTGTTAGAGGTTTCTAGCCCCCTCCTTGCCGAACTACCATTCCCAGGGTTCTGTAGTGACAGCAAAATTACCTTAAACTGGTTTAGAGCTGAGCTATAGATATGTTCTAAATGCAACATGTGCACAATGATGATGTAATAAAACTTGGTCTTAGCCCATTTTTTCCTGTCCTAATTTGCAGGCTTTGTTCTCGTAATAGGCCATGACCCATAAGCACTAAAATCAGCTAAAATTATTCAATTGTTACCTCAGAAACAAAACTCTCCAAAATCGAGTCGGATTTTCTTCTCAAGGCTACAGAATTTTCATTATTCTCACCTCTCATTATCTGAAACCACCCACCTTTCAAAAGAGAGAGCCACATGACAAGTTTATTTTTATAACCTGTAATTTTACGAACGAAGTGACGCAAAGATGAAAAACGCATAAGAATTATTCTCCCCCCTCCCCCTCTTCAGCTTTTAATGTTCCAGAAAGCATCATAGATTGTTTTGTGGGAGAATGAAGCCATTCAATTTGGAAATACTAGCATGTGCTATAGCTTCAGCGTTGTGCTGTTTTTACGCCAAACACCAGCCGGGATTTTGAATTTCGTGCAAGGTAAAGTAAGTTGTCCACCATACACGGGATCAACAGGGCCAGCCCTGGACACAGACCTACCACTGACTGGAGGCCTCTGCTGCTATACAGTAATACCTTGGACTGAGAGCATAATTCGTTCCGGAACCGTGCTTGTAATCCAAAACACTCTTATATCAAAGCGAGTCTCTGGCGGGCATGAGCGGGGCCGATTTCGGCCCGCTACACCGGCTCGAGGCGAGCGGTTACATCCCTACGACTTGTCTTGCAAGACCTTGCTCGTTTATTGTGGAGAAAGGGGGGGCTGGCTGGCCCGCCACACCCCCACCCTTTCCTACTCCAAAGGAACCAAGACCCCCTGAGATCTCAAGGTACCAGATTGCCAGCCTCAGCTGTCTGCAACCCTACTTGAATCTCTGTTCAGGGACTCGCCTTCAATTCTGTAACCTGGATTTA
Organism: Shinisaurus crocodilurus; assembly: GCA_021292165.1. Classification (NCBI taxonomy): domain Eukaryota; kingdom Metazoa; phylum Chordata; class Lepidosauria; order Squamata; family Shinisauridae; genus Shinisaurus; species Shinisaurus crocodilurus. The sequence goes on along the minus strand of CM037886.1, from coordinate 25,974,899 downwards.
GATACTGAACTCACAGAGTACTACAAAACCCACTGTGGGGTAAAACCAGGACAAGGTTTATTCTGGTAGCATTTTACAACAAGATTAGGGAAATGAGAGAAGCACACAAAATAAAGAGAGAGACACTTTAGTACACAGAAATAGAGCTAAAACACAATAAAACCTGATTCCTTAATAACTCTCAGGCACACACCAATTACCTGAGGGTGTTCTCTTCAAGGGTTAAATCCAGCACAGCCTTGTTGCCCGAGGGAGATTACCACATCTACCCGAAGGTCCAAGATGGGTAAAACTCCCACAAGGCTTGCCTTTACTAGAGCCCTCAATCCAGCTAATTTTTCCAGGAGCTGCCTGGGGTCCTTGGCTTTCCGCCATTACCACAGCTGGGTAGAACAAAGACAAAGACCAAAAACCACACCTTGGGAAATATACCTCCCCCCCCCTCCTCTGCTGCCTCTTAGCCAATCACCATGCACTTCACCTGGCCAGGCAGGGGGAAGGGAACTCATGACTCATGGCTTGAACTACATTTACATATGAACGCTTTCAGCCTGACTCCTCCAGACCTCCAGGCGCCAGGCCCCATCTTATGTTTTACACATGAGGAGGTGTGTGTGTGTGTGTGTGTGTGTGTGCATGCATGCATGCATGCATGAACCCCCAAGGGCCCCTCTTTCCACACTGCTAACGATGCACACCCCACCCCAGCCGGTTCACACCTGAGGTGTGTGTGTGTACCCCCAAAGGCTCGTTTCTCCACATTTATCAAGTCAAATCTTTTTTTGCTTGTCTTGCAAAACGCTCTCTGACCAAGTTAGTACTTGCAATCCAAGATATTACTGTAGCTCCTTGCTGTCACCACCCACCCATTCTCTCCCTCTGGGCCCTGATCCACAAGCCTACCTAGAGGGAGAGGATGAGCAAGAGTTGGCAGAGGCTGCTGCTCATCTTCCTCACCGCCGTGCACCCACTTGCCCTCCATCTGTCATCACTGTGGGATAGCGGCAGCAAATGGTGAGGAGAAGCAGCAGCGACTGCTGCCTGCCCAATAGCTCACCCTCGTGTGGTGCCATAGGGTGTGTGTGGGGAGCCATGCAATCCCTCAGGTTTCCCAGCAACAGTAGCCGGTCACAGCCGTAGGGATGGGTAAACAGAAGGAAGGGGAATCGGCAGGGGCTCCTTAAATGGCTCAAAGACTCTGAGGGAGAAGGAAGAGGCAAGGGAGAAGCACAGGATCAAAGCCTGAATGCTGGAAGCTCAGGGCAGAGAGCCCTGAGGAGCGCAGGAGCGGAGAGGCTCAGAAGGAGTGGCTGGAAGGAGTACCAGGCAAGGAACAAAGACCAGAAGAAGGCCGAGGTGCTGAATCAGAAGACTGGGTTCTAGAAATGGTAAAAGGTACCTTGCAGTGCTGACAGCAGCAGACAGGGAAATGCAAGCACAAGAGGACAAGAGAAGACTTTCCCGCTTCCACAGCAAACTCAGTACCAGATCAGCCTGACCCCACAACTACTTACCTACAGCTTGCACTGCTACATAGGCATTCTTTCTGATCCTGCTGATACTTACCTGTGTTGTTGTTGTGATGGCATTCCCCCCATTCTGCCACTACTTATCCTGCTCCTTACACACTCAGCCTGGTCCTGCAGCTACTGACCTATTCTGTGGCATCCCTTCTGATCCTGCAGATACTTAGCGGTATCACCTTGTAAGCTTTCATCCTGGTCCTGCATCTACCCACCAGTATTGCTTCGGGGGCATTTGTCCTTATCCTGCAGCTACTCACTTTGGTCCCTAGGAAGGAATTCTGCTCCTACAACTGCTAATTTGAATGGTCCTGTGCTGTAACAAGGGTTAATAAAGTCTAGAGGTGCTGTATTTACGTTGTCACGTCATTCCTTTGGGTGGAAAGCAGGGGAAGTGGTATGTCCCCTCTGATGGAGGGGGCACCCATTGTGGCAGGAGGGTTGGGTATATTGTGGGGTACCTTATATTTTAGGGAGTCCCACTTGACTGAGGCCTGCCAGATATTGTCCAGTCCCGGTGAAAGTGGAGGCCATAGTTGGGTCAGGAGAGTGCAGGGCAGATGGAGAGGAACAGTTTGCATTCCTCCATGCCTTCACCAATCTGACAACACTGCCACATCCCTCACATATGCCCCTCCCTTTATCACTTCCACCTATGCCATGCCACGCCACGCCACGCAACACCTCATATCCTCCCTTCCCCTTTTCCTGCTGTCTTTTCCGCTCCTCACCTTTGTGAGTGATTCCTAATGCTGGACAGAGGGTCAGCCTGGTGTGGTGATTAAATCAGGGGTAGGTAAGCTTGTGCCCTCCAGATGTTTTGGACTGTAACTCCCATCACCCCTGACTTTTGGCCATGTCGGCTGGGGCTGATGGGGGTTGTCGTCCAAATAATCTGGAGGGCAGCAGGTTGTGTACTCCCTGGGTTAGAGTGTCAGACCTTGGCTGGAGACACCTGGTCTCAAATACCCGTTCAGGTGGCGAATTTACTGGGTGACCTCTTGACCAATTCTGTATCATCATAGCCTCCACACACACCTCATCCATACTATGGAGATGATAACATGGACTTGCTAACAGGGTTAGTTGTAAGGATTACAGCAGGATTGTGTACACGGAGCTCTTTCAACACTCAGCAGAAATGCTAAGTCATTATTATGGGGAGCTGTTGAGAGGTTACCTTCCCACTGGCATCCAGGCATAGGCAAATTGCTCATGGGAGTGATTGTTTGACTAGAAAATGTAGAGCGAAAGTGTGCTTCTGTAAGTCGGAAATGAACAGCGGGAGTGCTCCATTATTGCCAAGAGAACTCGTTCCCACCCATCAGGTTCCTCTGCAAAACACTAGCAAGAAGCAAATGTGCTTCAGATAATTTTGCAGAAGTCAGCAGGCTGTTGGTTTTGATATTTTAATCTGAGAGTCCCATTTTGCTCTTATAGAGATGTGTGAGAAGAATTGCAAATGCCCTTGGTGAAAAATGGTTCATCATATTGCAGATCCTCATTTGTCTTGTCTTCCAGAGCAGTTCTGTCAGCTGGCTTTCGCGATGGATGCAGTTGGAGGAAGCCCACGAAGTGCTCTTGAAGTGAGCTCTCTGGAAGACCAGTGTAAGGAAGAAATTACTTTGGGCAAGGTAACTAATTGATGAAGAAACAGGAGCATATCAGTGAATGACATGGGCAGGAGTCATTCTTGTGTATACATGCATGCACACATAGATACACACAGCAAAATGCCTGCCATGTCCTAGATGTGATACGTGAACATGGGGCAGGAGTGGAGAACCATATTTCCACCGAGGGCTGCATTCCCTTGGGGGTAATCTCTCGGGGGGGGGGTGTCACGTGCTGCTGGTGGGTGGGGCTTCTCTTCCTCTCTCTCTCTCTTTCTGCCACCTCCTTTTCTTCCTCTTCCTCTTCTTCCCTGGCCAGTGGGCTGCTAGGGGAGGGACAGATCACTTTTGCCAGAGATGTGAACTGATCGCTCACAGAGGGCTTTTGAAATTAGGCCTAGAGGATGCCCACCCTTGATATAATGCAGGGCTCCAACGTTGGGTCCCCAAATGTTGCTGGCCTACAGCTCCCAGCATACCCAGCCAGCATGGCTAATGGCAAGGGATTCTGGGAGCTGTAGTCCAGCAACTTCTGGAGACCCAAGGTTGGAGAGCCCTGATATAATGGGTACATTAAAAGTGCAACCTTCTGACCATGAATGCCTGTTTTTCTTGGGGCTGATTCACAGTATTGATGTGGGGCCTGAGCCCATGGAATAATGGGCTCAAGTTACAGGAAGACAGATTCTGCCTGGACATCAGGAAAACGTTCCTGACTGTTAGAGCAATACACCAATGGAACCAACTACCCGGGAAGGTGGTGGGCTCTCCAATACTGAGGCATTCAAGGTGAAGCTGGACAGCCATCTGTGAGGGATGCTTTGACTTGGATTCCTGCATTGAGTAGGGGGTTGGACTTGATGGCCCTATAGGCCCCTTCCAACTCTACTATTCTGTGACATATGAAACATTTTCATTGAAGTGCATTAATAAATGTCAGAGATCTGCTAATATTCCCAGTATTGTAGGATTCATAGCTTTCTGCCATTTTTCGGAAGTCCAGGAAAACTTGTTTTTATGCTTCATTCTAAGGCTTCGGTGGTATGTGCACTTAGAGTGCAATCCTATGCATGTTTAGACAGAAAAAAGGCCTCCAACTGCCAGCATGCCCCAGCCAGCATGCTGGCAGTTGGAGGCCTTTTTTCTGTCTAAACATGCATGGGATTGGGCCTTTAGAAACATAGGAATCTGCCTAGAACCAAAAAAAGGGTCTTTCTGGCCCTTACTTTCTGGCCCTTACTATACTTGTCTTTCTGTGACTATACTTGTGGAGAAAGCCAACCTAAGCCCCCTGCCTGACACACACACACTCACCAAGGAGGGGGGAAGGAGACCCGGGGGGGGGGGGGGAGACAGCCAGTCTCCACAGATGCCAAAGGGGACAAACAACATCTGCATAGAATCACTCCAGGGGGGAAGGCAGGAAGCATCACCAGGTTTGTCAATGCTCTCGCATATCAGCCCCATCTACGTAAGACTTGAATACCTCTCCAGAGCAGACAGGTTTGTCAATGCTCTCGCATATCAGCCCCATCTACATAAGACTTGAATACCTCTCCAGAGCAGACACTTCGGCACCCCTAGGAAATGGCCACTCAACACCATAGGATGGGACCATTAAACAAGTGGCTTCAAAGGGACCCCATCCCACAGGGGGGGAGGGCGTCACCCCACCTGACCCAAAAGGCCGCCCCTCAGGGAGGGTGTCAACCCACCTGATCACGGAGGGAAGGGCTACCTGAAGCACCAAGGTATAAAACACCCTGCGCAAGGGAACTGGTGTTCGGTTCAGCAATCTTGCCCATGCCTGGGGTAAGGGAACGAAGGATCGGCAACCCCGGGTAGCAGCACCTGGTGCGCTCCAGCTAGCTGGAATCACTGGCCGCTTGGGTTGACCGGATCCCCGGGAAACCAAGCTGAAATCACTCACAAGCCGCTTGGGTAGACCGGGCCCCCGCCGGGAACCCAGTTAGCCGCTTGGGTAGACCGGGCCTCCGCCGGGAACCCAGTTAGCCGCTTGGGTAGACCGGGCCTCCGCCGGGAACCCAGTTAGCCGCTTGGGTAGACCGGGCCTCCGCCGGGAACCCAGCTAGCCGCGTGCGGTTGACCAGGCCTCTCCCGGGGCCCGAGCTGAACTAACTAGCTGAGAGCCCTGAACTCACGGTGTCCTTGAGACTTCTTGCTTGTTACTTTGTACCGTACTGATAAGCTGTATTGCTGGCGTGGGTCTGAGTTTGGAAAGGTACTTTTGTAAATAAACCTGTTTTCTAAAAGATACTTTTGTGGCTATAAGTTATCCCTTCGTTCTGGGCTAAGGGTGAGGCGCTGGGGACCTCGGAGAAGGCCCGCCCCAGGACTCGCTACCCCCTTAGCATTGAACCCACGCAGAAGACCAGGTTGTCGGTCTTCCACTATACTTGTCTTTCTGGCCCTTATTGTCTACTTTGACTAGTAGTGGCAGAGAAAAGTCTTTCCACCGCTTGCCACCTGACCCTTTTAACTGGAGATGCTGGGGACTGAACCTGAGAGCTACTGCATGCCAACTGTATGTTCTAGCCATTGAGCTCTAGTCCCTCACCTGCTGGCTGTGTATACTTGTAAAATCGAGCCTCGCCGGGCAAAACGAGGCCGAAATTGGCCCCGCTCACGCCTGGCGAGGCCTTACCTTTTTCTTGGGGCGGCTCACCCTCTGCGCGGCGACCCCCGTCGCGTCACTTCCGGGACCAGAAATGACGCAACGGAACCCTGCGCAGGCGCGCTGGACCCCTGTGGTGCGTTCTGCGCCTGCGCAGGGTCTCGTCGCGTCATTTCCGGTCTCGGAAGTGACGGGCGGGGCTGGAGAAGCCCGATCGAGCGGCGCGGAGAACCTCTCCACGCCGCTCAGAAAATCGAGTCGGGTCAGCGCCCCCGCGGAAGATCGGGTCTGGGGCGCGACCTGGCCTTGGATCCACCGCTAGCTGTGACCCCCCATTGAGTGGGACTTACTTCTGAATTACATTGGCTTGGATTGCAGAAAGTACACAACTGGCAAAATATTGTCTTCATAAGGTCCTTTCATTCTGGAGGGGAAGAAATGCTCTAAAAGTGTGGACAGAAAGGATACAGAATCAAGACAGATGGAAGGGAAGCAATAATTGTGAAACCCCTTTAGAAAGCTGAGCTTTTATCACTCTTCCTTTTGCTTGTCATTCAGGTTACAGAAGGTGATATTGGACCCTTCAGCTTCATCAAACTTCAGATTATTTTCACCCCAGCAGTTCCTGGGGATGTACAGGCTGATTTTGAGATTGTCTTTGACAACCCAGACTGCAAACCAGTGAGTGGGGTGGTGGGTTTTATTTTGCTGGTGCTAGGAAATGCTCTGGGAAAATGTGCTCGAGGGGGGGGAAATGGGTTTGAAACCCTCTTCTGAAAGATTGGAAGTGCACATTTGGCAGAAACACTCACCCTGCCCAAGTCTGGGAACATGGGTCTCTGCCAGACAGCTGTAAAGCAGCAAGAGAACTGGAAGAAGTTGGCTTAACCTGTTTCCCGCCACTGCTTTCCACCTGCAACACCTTCTTCCAATCTGCCCCACTCCCAAGTCAGTTTTCCCCCCATGGTGTAGCAAACACACATCCATAAACCTTGACGGGGGTGGGTGGTGGGTGGGAAGGAGTTTCAGGGAAATGCGATGTGGCTGCAAAGAAGGCAAATGCTATCTTGGGCTGCATTAATAGAAGTGTAGCTTCCAAATTGCATGAAGTGCTAGTTCCTCTCCACTCAGCACTGGTTAGGCCTCATCTTGAGTGCTGTGTCCAGTTCTGGGCACCACACTGTTGCGCTTCAGGGAATGAGCCTTGTTTGTACACTGGGGACAAAGAGAAGAAAAAATAATAAAACAGTGGGCAGGCCCAGGCTCCAAGGTGCTTCTGGGCAGGGATGTTGAAGAGTCCTTGGTTTCGAGTCACGAGTCGAGTCACGAGTCTTTGGACCCGAGTCTCGAGTCCGAGTCCTTGGTCCAAAATGGTGACTCCCGAGTCACTCCCAAAGCTGACTCCACGAGTCCCTATTAAAATCAATGGGTTTTTTCCCCAAGAAAATAAGGCTATTTCAGATGTGTGGCTTAAATAAATTCTAGGCACAAGTGTGCCTTTTTATTTCAAAACTCTGCAACTGATTTTGGCAAGAACAGACCAGGCAGACAACCCCAAGATAACCAGACAGGCAGAGGAGGCAGGGAACCCCAAAGCAGGCAGGCAGAGGCCTTTGTCTTGGACAATTCAAACTGTGGAACTGGTTAAGAAGAGACCAGGCAGGCAGAGGAGGCTGGGAACCCCAAACAGGCAGGCAGAGACAGCCAAACCCAAAATGTCTGAAAGGTTGCATTTTAGGAAAATGATTTTAAAAAATAAACTTGCTGTACTTCCTAAAACCTATCCATGTTTCATTTGAGGAACATGATTTTGGAACACGAGTCCTTGGTCTCGAGTCCCGAGTCGAGTCTCGAGTCCCATTAAAAATATTGGGACTCGAGTCTGACTTGAGTCAGAGGGGGGACTCAGTCCGACTCACGAGTCGAGTCCTGGAGTCCGAGTCCCCATCCCTGCTTCTGGGCACTCTTAAGGGGCAGCTCGCCCCTGCCCCTTAAGGGGATTGTGAAAGCCAACTCTTGGCCGACTTCCGCAATCTTGGGAATTTTTTTTTAAAGGGACACTCACGGTAAGCCAAAATCGGCTTGCAATCATGGCTGTTAGGGAGATGGGACTCATTACTCCCGCCGTGTCCCCTGGGATACCGCTGAGAGGAAGGATGGGGTAGGAGCGGAGCGCCCACGTTTGTCTGTCAGGCTCATTGGTGGGTGCTTCGCAGGTTCAACCAGCCCATCGTGGTAACCCGTTGTCTCCCAAAACTGTTCACTTCAGTTAAAAAGAGAGAGGGGTCCTGCCCCGAGGCTTACAAACTTAAAAAGTCAAGGCACACAAGGGAAGGGGAGTGGAGGGAAAAGTTAGAGGAGGGAGATCAGTTTGAATAATGCCAGAACAAAGGGGCGAGTGGTAAACAAGCACTTACATCCAGTTGGGACCAGGCTGATCTCCCTTTGCTGCTGTTCTGGCTTGGACAGAGATGCTCCAACTGACGCTGCAGCCCTTGTCGCTTCTGGTCCGTGGCGGCAGAGGCCAGAGTGTGCTTCCATTCCATTGGGGCAACTGGCCTTTGGAGCCCAAGCGGTCTTTCGGTCAGGGATGGGGGAAGCAAGCTCCTGGCTGCAGCTGCTGCTGCTGCTGCTGCCCCTTCCCTGGCCAATGGATGGGGTCAGGCTGGTCTTCTCCTTGCTGTGATGTTCTTCCTGCAGGGCAGGGGCTGCAGCTTTCCAGTGTTCTTGGCCAGAGCGTGTTTTCCTTCTGCTCTGCAGTCCCAGGGCAACGACAGAGTAATCGCTAATGGTGGTATGAACCTAACCGCTTTGGAGTGGCAATTTTTTAAGTATACGAAGACCGTATCACTAAAACCTGTTAATTTTAGTTTGTGTTTGTTCATATTTAGTTACGTTTCAATGTCACTGCTGTTTCCGTGGCTGTGCCGGTGTGGGTGCCCAATCCAGATGTTGACCTCAAAATCTGCATGTATGACAGGCTTTATCAGGACTGCATCGTCATTCAAAGCAGGTGAGCAACCTGGTAATGCGGCTGATTCCCCAGTTTATTCACACAGTGACTGGGTTCAGACAACACGATAATAACCCACCCTCAAGGGTTGAGAATGGGTTGAGTGTGGGTTGTTGCTTCATGGGGTGACCCCACTGGGTTCTAGTATGATGAAGCAGGCGGGAAGAAAAATGTCTCCCTATCCACTTTCTCCACACTATGCATAATTTTGTCTATCATGTCTCCCCTGACTCGCCTTTTTTCTAAGCTGAACAATCCCAGATGTCATAACCTTTCCCCATAGGGGAGTTCTTCCAGCCCCTTGATCTTTTTTAGTTGCCCTTTTCTGTACTTTTCCCAACTCTACCATATCCTTTTGTAGGTGCAGTGACCAGAACTGTACATAGTATTCTATGTGCAGTTGCACCATAGATTTGTATAAGGGCAGGATGATCTTGGCAGTTTTATTTTCAATTCTTTTCCTAATTATGCCTAACATGGAATTTGCCTTTTTCACAGCAGCCGCGCACACTGGCTCGACATTTTCATCGAGCTGTCTACCACCATCCTAAGATCTATTTCTTGGTCAGTTGCTCAGACTCAGATCCCATCAGTTTATACTTCAAGTTGAGATTTTTTGCCCCAACGTACACCATTTTACACTTGCACACTTGCCAGAATGCATACACCTTTAAAAAGCACATCTAACTGTGACTTCTTACAAGTACACACAGACAATTCTCAGACATACATTGCTATCTAACCCAAGTTTGGGCAATATTTTAATGGAAAGGGGGTGTCTCAAATTGAAACTAGCATCCTGCCTCTTGCAAGGCCTGTGTGCAAAATGTTGACTTTTTAGAAAGATTTATGTCATCTCCTCTGACCAGCAGTTGCTGACTCTCACCTTTCTCTCAGTCCATGGATTCTGCTAGCTAGATGTTGAGTCTTGCTATTTTTAACTTCCCCTTCTTTCCCACTGCTTTAAATTCTGTTTAAATTCAAGTAAATAGGATTGGTTTTTATTTGTTTCTTTTCTTTTCTTTCTCTCTCTTTCTCTCTCTCTCTCTTTTTTTACTCTTTCTGTTGAAAGGCATACATTCTAAACTCCTTACTAGAATTAGACACCACTGAGATTCTTCACAGTTGGAAGGAAATGAATAAAACTGTTATCTCAGAAATTCAGCTTACAAATGTGACAAGTGTCGAGTTATGTAAGAGATGTTCCTGGGTCTAGATAACCCCCACTACCAGAAACAGGATTATGAGTACAGAGGCAGAATAACTTTTCTATTAGATCAATTTGATTGCTCCTTCCAATGCAAATCTCAGGTTTTGAGGGGTTCCTGTTTGATAGCTGCCAAGTTGCTTAGCCTAAAACCTGATCTGCACCACTCACTTTTCAATTTTTTTTAATATGCTGGTGACTGCACTAAGTATCCTGCACAGGATGAAACCTCTCAGGCCAACTTCAACATAGCTCCTTCAATCGGATGCTTCTGTTGTCTTAAGCACTGACTTTGTCATTTCTGGAACCACACTCTTTGACGCAACAACGGTGTTAAATTAGCCTTTGGGGAACCAGGCCGTAGCTCATTGGCAGAGAACGCACTTTGCGTGCAGAAGGTCCCATGTTCAATCCCGGGCATCTTCAGGTAGGGCTGGGACAGTCTGAAACCCTGGAGAGCCACTAACAGAATAGATGATGCTAGGGATGCGCCAACACGGGGAAATCCGGCTCGTTTGAGCTCGATGGATTTCCTGCCCGCTTCTGATCCGATGATTGGAAGTGGGCCGAGTTGGGTTTCTTTCAGTGGACTTCTTCTGTCTCTAAGGTGGGGCGCGATTTGCACATTTAAAAAAATGCTAAGGATATTTGCACGAATCGCTCAATTTGCACGAGTCAGAAGCCAAAAATGACGTCATTCCAGCACTATTCACACAAATCGCACTAAAATTATGTAATTTTTGGCCTCTTGATTTGCGCAAATCGAGGTAGTCCAATTTGTGCAAATTGCACACATTTCCTTAGCATTTCTTTTTTTTAAATGCACAAATCATGGCCCATCTTAGAGATGGAAGTCTGTGAGCTGACTCAACTTGCACAACAGCATGGAGTATGCTCCAGCGCGGAGCTGATAAACCGGAATCCAGGGGTCCAAATTGTGAAAATCCAGTCGGATTTTCACCCTCCTATTGGATTCCTCACACATCCCTACATACTGACCTAGATGGACCAATGGTCTGAGTTGGTATAAGGCAGCGTCCTATGTAATTCTGCCAAAATAGATGCATTCAGTCCATGGTTTGCTAAAGCTGAAACTTGTGAGACAAGAACGAGGAAGGAGATATAGTTTTGCAGGTGCTGATCAGCCGTTCCTTTGTTAGGAGGACTGTTGGTTATTAATCCAAGATAGTCACTTGATGTTTATCAATGGGAGGAGATGTATAGTTTAGGGAAGGTGACACCACTCCAACTGAGGGTAGCAGGTGTGTGTGTATGTGTGTGTAAGGAGAGAAAGCTGGGAGCAGAGAGAAAGACCTGAGGGTGTCTAGTTGGAGGGAGCTAGAACTGTGGGTGCAGTTTTGCAAGCTGCCCGTTGCTCTTTTAGTATCTGCTGGGTAGTAGGAGTGCCCAGAGGCAGTGTTACGGGGTGGCCCACTAGGGCTGGAGCCCTGAATCTTTCATCTGGAGCCCCAAATCTCTGGGAGACCCTCTGCCCCACCACTCTGTTGTCCAAGGACTGGTTAACTAATGCACAGTTTTCCATGTCGCAGGGAGGGGGGCATGCAGCACAGTCACACATTTCCCCTGCTTTGCTTACCGATATGGACCACGCTGTCCTTGCATCTCAGTTGGAGGAGTGCCGTGGAGTGGAGGTTCCTCTTGAGTGTTTGTCTAGGGTCCTGGGGCAGAGTACCTGTGGGCTGTCTCCTTTACTGGAAGCACTTAAGTGAAGGCTGGGCAGCCATCTCAGGGATGTCACAGATCTTGCATTGAGCAGGGGTTGGAATAGATGACTTCCAAGGTCGCTTCCAACTCTACGGTTCTATGGTTCTAAGGGTTCTGGGCAGACAAATGGTAGCAATATGGTCTACCTACGTTAGTTTCCTCTGAGGCCAAGCTGTTTGTGCAAAGTGCCCTTTTGCCAAAGTTCCCTGCTGCGTGCCCTAATCACCTGAGTTATGACTTCCCTAATATGGGTTTATTTACTGCTGCTGTTGCGGCATGATGGTCTGCAGAGAGAATCTAAATTCTATGCTCTGTCATGGCTCTGTAGGTGGAGGAGGCAGTGATTTTTGGCTGTCTGTTGATTTTCATGGGAACGTTTTAACTTTCACCACCTCTTTTGCTAGCTAACTATTACACTGTCATCGGGGGGGGGCGGTCAGGGGCATGTAGGGATGTGTGAGGAATCCGATAGGGGGTGAAAATCTGACAGATGATTATGATTGGCGCCCACCCACCCCCCCCCCCCCGGATTCCAGTTTTTGCAGACTTCCATCACTAAGACAGGTCACGGCTTGCACATTTAAAAAAAACTGTGACGGAAATTTGTGCTGAAATGGGCAATTTGCGCAAATTGGAAAGACGAAAGTCTTTCCGATTTGCGCAAATTGCCTGATTTTGCGCAAATTTCCTTAGCGATTTTTTAAAAATGTACAAATCGCAGCCTATCTTAAGAGATGGAAGTCTGCGAGGAAAAAACATCCAACTCAGCCCGCTTCCAATCATCAGAATGGAAGCAGGGCAGGAAGTCCGTCCAACTCAAACATTCTCTAGCTAGGATCTTAAATCCCACCACCCATTTTTGATCTCTCTGCCAGCAGAGTTGTGCCAATAATGGAATTAAACTGACGATGTGATGTTATGCCAGTATGTCCCTGGCGATACATTGGTTGTACAGCCAGTCCATCTTCAAGATTTGCCAGCACAGAAGACTTAGCTGAGACCCTAAAACTCCCCAGCCAGCATGAATGGAGCACAGGATCGCACAGTCGATGGCCTGAAGCAAGCCACACACTCTCTGCAAAATGGGCTTGGTTCTGTTTATGCAATATGAGGAGAAAAGGTAGCTGAGGTCCCAACTCAAATCTGTCTTCAGAGCTGGCCAGGGCACACAGGGTCAAGCCTTCTCATATCTTCTTCCTTCTCTTTGCAGAGCGACAAGTGCCCTGCGCTTGAAGTTTGATGTTTGCAAGGAACTGGCCAACCATATGGAGCTGCTTCCGAAGACAGGCTACATCCAAGCCCAGTCATCTTTCAGCGTGCAGCTGAAATTCCTGCCAAGGTAGGACTTCAACCATCACTCCATTCCTTCTAGCCCACCATTCTACTTCAGTAAGGCCCCCAAAGGGGCTTACAATAAAACTATCAGCAAAATCATTTAAAATAAAAATACAGAAGAATTAATAGTAGAATTAAGCCAGTATAATGGCTCACCAGAGTTTCCAGAGAATAAAACCACTCTGAGATATCACTAAAAGGCTGAACAGATATCTCTGGAGAGGGTGTTCCCTAGTGAGGGTTCCACTACAAAAAAGGTCCCGTTTCTGCTCAGTGGGGCATTCAGGGCAGGACTTTGGGGCAGTTGTCCGGGGCCTCCTTCAGCAGGATGAGCAGGAGGGCCTCCAAATGCTGCAGGGGCGCCTGACCACCACATTTTGAAGTAAGTGCTAACTTTCCTGTGTTCAGGTTAATTAGAAGGAAAGATGAATTACTCCTTTGTGAAATTATAGCATGTAAACAACACAGATATGAAGCATGTTTGTAGTTTAGATATATCATCAGTTGTTTCTCCTATGTTAAAAATTCGTAAGAGTACTCTGATTATCATGTGGTTTAAAAGGCTTATGGCTCTTTCCCCTCTGAGCCTCTTCCTTTTTAACATAATTATGAGTTATCAGGGGCCAAGGAAGGAAATTGTCTTGAACTGCTTTCCTGTGCAGTGATGCTTTGCCTGCGATGCCCTTTGTAGCATGAAAACGTCTTTTTTGCAGCAAATCTAGTGGGCACAATAGAGAAGGGTTTTCTCAGACTTTATGGAATGACACACCACCTCTTAAACTTGCTAGATATTTGTGCCTTTGTCAGGGGCTGATGGTCTGGAGGCACAGCCGTAGGGGCCAACGTAGGCAGAAAGCCGGTCCATGTGAGTTAGGCAGACCGGGAGGAGAAAGCGGAGACAGTGATGAATGAATAGACAATATGACAGCGACTTGGTCTTCATTCTGAACATAAATTGCACAGATTGAGGGGCCAGGTTGAAGTCTCAGGCTTTATGGGGCCAGGTGAAATCCCACTGGCCTCTTGTGTCACACCTGACTACTGCCCGGGGGCCAAATTAAATGTGACGTGAGTGGCCCTTGCTTACTCGGTCTTTTCTTTGCTTTGCTAAGTAGCAGCGGCTGGGCAGGAGTGTGTGATTCAGATCAGGACCGCAGTGAAGGGGAGCTTTAACCCTTTGTCTGCTATGGTCTCAATCTGGATTGGGGCCTCTCTTCCCTGGATTGGGAGGGACGCTTCGCATTTGGCGCCAATGGCAACTTTCCTCCTGGGGCAAGTGGCAGCTGTGGGGGAGCGGGTGGGGAATCCAGATTAGAACGGCAGCAGGAGCAAGGGGTTAAAGCCCCATCCTCCACATTGTGATCCCAATCCGGATTGCCCACAGAAACAGAGCTGCTATTTGGTGAGGGGGCGGGAACATGGCAAGGGCCCGTCATGTGACTAACCTCATGTCTAGTTTGGCCCTGATTCAGGCTGCGTTCAGGGAAGGCTGGTGACTCCTATGTTAGTGGGGCTCCTTATCCATCGCACCTTTTTTGTTGAGTGGGAGCTATCCATGGTGCTGAAGTCCACCCCCCAAAATAGGTTCTCCACCGTGAAGCACTATGGATGGCTCCTATAAAGCTCGGAATAAAAGCTGCAGTGGATAAGGAGCCCCACTGACACAGGAGTCACCAGCCTCCCCTGGCTGCATTGTGTCCTTTTGGCCATTGGCATTGGCGATCTACAAGCGCCACAGATAGCAGACCCGCAGCAACCTCTTCTGGCAAGCTGACATGGTAGCGCAGAGAGCAAGGCTCTTGCCAAATGCCCTCGGTTTTGCAAGTGACTTGCCAGGCAGTGAGGAATGGGGAATCACTGTATAGAGAAGCACATGTGCAGCGCCCCAGACATACAGATCTAGCTGTGCAGAAAAAAAAAAGGCCTCCATTTTCCTGGCAGAGCACAAGCATCACGCCCAAAAGGTCCTGCAAACTCCAGTCCCCAGGATCTGCAGGTAAAAGCCCTGGGAAAGACCTTGCCTGAAGCCTTGGAGAGCTTCTGCCAGTCAGAACAAAAAATACTGGGCTCCACGGATCAAGACTGAAGGCAGCTTCATCTGTTCATATCTGTTCTTTGGATCCTGACCAGAATAAATTAGCCAAGCTCTTTTGCAGTGCTTCTTTAGGAAATACACAAATGCTACATGTCTCATTACATAGTAAATTCCTATCCCATTGTAGAGACAGAGTTACTGTTATTATGACAGTTCCCAGTCCCTACACTTCCAATGTTGTGAAACAGTACTACAGTTTTGTCAAGTGGATAGAGGCACACAGCTTGGATTAAAAATGTTAATCTGCATTTAAAAAAAAAAAAAGAAAAAGTGGGGGAAAGCTTCAAAAGGAGATTTGATGAGATTAAGGCGGTTCTGGCTCACGAAATAAGCCCCAGACTGGTGGTTCACCAAACAAAGATCAGTTAAAAAGGGGTGGGGGGGGTGGAAGGCAGAGGGAGGGATACTGGGTGGGTTTGCAAAAGATTGACATTGAAAATGCTGAGCTCATGCCAGCTTAACGGAAATGCTGGACTGGCTCTGACGGCAGAACACGGTGCCATTTTTAATGGCCACACTTTAGTATTTTGGGGGGAAATGGCCAGTGTGGTGTAGTGGTGAGAGTGTCGGACTGGGACTCGGGAGATCCGGGTTCTAGTCCCCACTCAGCCTTGAAGCTCACTGGGTGACTTTGGGCCAGTCACTGACCTTTCAGCCTAACCTACCTCACAGGGTTGTTGTGAGGATAAAATGGGGAGGAGGATTATGTAAGCAGCCTTGGGTTCCTTGCAGGAAAAAAGGCGGGATATAAATATAATCAATCAATATTTTTCTAAACATGTTCTTTGGATATATGCCGAATGACCTTTTCTCAAGGCTGTTGCATAGTTTGCATTAAGGTGCTTACTTAACGGCTTTGAAAACAGGTTGTTCAATACTATTTGTGCCTGTCTACTCAGAACTAAGTCCCATTGTTTTCAGTGGGGTTTACTCCCAGGTAAGTGTATACACAGCCTAAATGTTGCTACCGTAATTAGTTCTCAAAAAAGGATTTAATGTGTATTCACATGATCAGTTATTGGTTCTAATTATCCTCTTTTTAGAATAAGTATTATTTAAGCATTTTACAGAATGTTGGTGGCTTTTCTTATTTGTTGTTATGTTCTAATGATATTTATAGTTGCCCCAGACAAAGATTTTATTAAAATGTGTTGGGCAACTCAATCAATAAGTGTGCAATCCTATAGCATGTTTAGATTTTTTTTTTTAAAAAAAAAGTCCTACAACTCCCAGCACACCCCAACTACCCATGGCAGACTGGGAATTGTAGGACTTTTTTCTGTCTAAACATGCATATAGTATTGCACCCTGAATGTGTTCCTTGGAACTTGTTTGAGATTATTCTCTAAGCACACCTCTCTACAGCGTTGTTATAATTTTGCCTCCACCTCACACTATATTATGCATGGGTTGAGAGGGTGGAGAGGAAACAGTTTTTGTGACCTTGCACAGTCTGAGTAGTGGCACATTCATTCAAAGTAGAAGACTCCCAGGCAGCTTAGAACATTGTCTCCCTGGAGACTTGATGGTGGGAAAATTCACTCTCTGTTTTAGGACCCAGGGTCAGGGATGATGAATAGGGAGGGAGCTCTGAAAATGACACCCTGTTTGTACTAATTTGGCTCAGACTCGGAAACTGGGCTTGCGCTAGCAAGAGACTCTGGCAAGCAATACCTACACCTCCCTTCGCTATGGTGGGTAATCAGACAGACGGGGCTGGTCTTTAAGGCCCTCCTCCTCGCAGCCTGCTCTTATTTCTGTAACTGTGAGGCATTGCCATCCCATTGATACTGACTCAGAGGAGCTGGTAATTAATTAACGTCAATGTCAAAAGGAACAGATTGCCCAAGATGGGTATCTCATCTGTGCTCCTGACTACATCTGGGCCCGAGGAAGCTTACATACTGATTACCAAGCAACTTTCTAAAACTCTATTTATAGCTCTCAATATTTTGCTAGGGAAAGAGCAATATATCGGTTAATACTTTCTTTAAATGCTGGTAAATACAACATGGACCCTTAATCAGCTCCCTTTAATAATGCAAGCTGAAAACACTTAGGGGAGCATTAATGGGAATTACAGGCAGACAAGGACCTTTAATATCCTGCTTTGTAATTCCTACATTGAATTGGTGCTTAAAAATATGTGGTAGCACGAAATGAGCCTGGATTTGGACTGTCCACGTTATTGAAATCAATTGCAATGGTTTCTCCAAAATGGCAGGGGTGGTGTGGTGGTGGTTACTTAATATTTTGGAAGAAGTGGGCAATACAGAACTCAGTTCACAGGTTTTAAACGTGTTATGTGAAGCACTTTTATGAGCACTTGTGTGCTGAGTGAAATATGTTTCAACCATGTATTGCCAAGATCAAAGAGAAGGGTGAATGTGTTTCCAGATGATGTGTGTCTTGAAGAGGTTTAGCAAGTGTTCTTCAGGCATATCTACATCATTATATATTTGAGCTGAAAGAACCAAGAACATTACAGGATCTTCTCAGGGACTATTCCCACCTTCTTATAAGCTTTGGTTACAAATGTTGTGGGACAAAATCAGCCATGACAAATGAGGTGCTTTGAAGGGAGTTTCCCAACACGCATGTCTTTCATGACTATTTCCACAAGAACAAGAGCAGCATAAGAGTGTATGAGAAGTCAGCAGGTGGAAATTGCATTGTAGAAGCAGTTTGTTCCTGGAGCATAAGTTGCATGGTTATTCACCATGGTTGCCAGGCCATGTTGAATGCTGAATAACATTCTGGCTGATGAAGCAGGGCTGATCTGGCCACCACATACTGAAGAACAGCAGGATCCAAAAGAACATAATGATCTACACAAATTTCTGACATGGGTGGGGAACCCTGCTGTTAAGGACTTTGGAGACAAAACCTCTCAGTTATCAATGGATCGACATAGATTGACCAGGAGTCATGAGATTATGGAGTTGATGAAGAAATGTGGCTTTGGGATAATCTACCAAGACATCCTCAATTTATATACTACATGGGGCAAGTTTGATATTGAAAGGAGTGCCATTTGCTCCCAAGAGTTTGCAGAAGGTTTTCAAGGGATTGTAGTTATACACAACAGCAACATCCAGGAAGACACTCTGACAGATGCCATCACACACTCCATAGAGATCATGTTTGCTAGACCAGAAGATGTTGGAAATATATCGTCTCCTGAGAAACATCCCAAACTGATCCTGCAAAGTGTGATGGTGAAAATCTTTAAAACAGATCACATCTCCTTGAAAACATACAAGATAATGAAATGCAGTGTGGCAGCAATACAAGCAAAAGTGATGATTATAGATCATTAACTGAAGGGTGGAGTAATCTTTAAGAAGTCCTTGAGAAGACCCTGCATTGTTCTTGGATCAAGTCGAATATAACGTAATAGATGTGCTCAAGCATTTGCTGAACGCCTGTAAGGCATGCCATCTGAAGACACGTTCACCCAGTGGTTTGATCCTGGCAGTTTTACTCCTTCACAGTTGTACATGCTGATGAGTGTATTTCTAACTAGAAAATCTAGAATTTTCTCAACTTGTGATTTTTAATTAGGTACTTTGAATAGACGTAAATCTAGATTTTTCCACTTAACCAGTTGAGCAACATCAGGGGGCTCCCTTTAAGGCCTCTGTCACCATGGGGCTGCCTGGGGATGGGGGTCCACTTTTGGTGCTGTTATAGCTTTGTAATCCAAACTGTGTGCTAGCATAGCTTGGCATCCTCACACAGTAGCAGAGAATCCCTTACACAGCAGCATGCAGTGTGCAGCAGACCCTGTTATGACTTAGCCTCCAGCTTCTGCAGTTGCAGATTAATCCAGGACTTCAGGAAACAGTCCGTGACACCAACAGGTCTAAACTACCTGTTTATTTACTTATTCAAAGTAATCACTACAGAGTATACATTTCCTAGTTACAGTCCAGTGTGCAGAGTATAAATGCATAGCTTGATATAGTCCAGTGGAGAGAAGTTGAGCTTCACCCCACCAATGCAAAGCATTACATTGTTGCAGTTGCAGGAACAAAGGAATAATAATAATACAGGAATAAAAACCTTCCCCTTAAAATGGCTTCTGCCTGGAACAGTTCACTACGTCAGAGAATAACAAACACGTGACTGCTGGTTTGTTCCGTTCTCAGAGCACTTTCTCAGAGCCTTGAGTCTGGGAATAACCTTCTGCCAGACATAACAGAACTGTTACCACAGCCAAGCTGTTCCCAAGACATGTGAAAACAATTGCCCACAGTTTGTAGTGATAATACATCACAACATCCACATCATAGGGGTCTATTCTCTCCATTTCCCACAGACACGTTCCCATGAAACTGAGATTTCCGGAATAATAACCTTTATTGCCCACAGCCATACAGGCATGAGCCGTGGTTACATCAGCCTGCTACTCCTTCTACTCTTAGCCCATAGTTGGTAGTATCGCCAGCCCCTTAAGCAATGAGCAATCCTGGCCTCAATGGGTCAAGAGAAAGCTGCCTCATGGGCTTCCAACTCCAAGTCCTTCCACTTCTGGTAGTCTGCTCTGCTAGGAAATTGTATGGCCTGCACCTGCCACTTCCAGCTGCAAAATCTTGTTAGGCTGGCCTGTGCCTCAGTGCTCCTCTCCTGGTGCCACTCCCTGGTCCATATACCTCTTGTACTGCTTCCTCCTCCTCCTCCTCTGTACAGTTCCTCTCCTCCTGTGCTCACTCATCCTTCTTCTCCTTCCTATCAACTCTCCCTCCTCCCATCCAAATGCTCTCCCCTTGGATGTCGCTCACTGGCTTTTATCCTGGAGTTTGAGCTCCACTCCTGGGCCTGACTCATCTGGCACCAGTAACCCTTTGGTGACTGGTTCCCTCTCCCTTGACTGCCTGTTTAACCTCTTCTTTGGACGCTTTCTCTGAGCTTGTTTCTCTCCCGTGGTGTTGCTCGCCTGATCATTGACCACAGGATCTAGTTTTCTGTATTCAGATAGCTAGAGAAGGAAAGCTATGTTGTAGAAATGAAGGGCGTCTTCCCCTTCAGGATGTTCCTTCAAAAGAAGAAGAAGAAAAGATTCTTCTGCTTTTCTTCCTCTACTGTTCACACACACCATCTAAAGTCTATCCAAGGATTCTCACTAGTCTTCTCAGCAATAAAGAGCTTAAGCGCTTTCTCCGTCTGGACTTCTTAGATCTTTTAACGAGCATGCCATACTTCCCTGTTTCAGGCACTCTCTCCTGGAAGATGCAGGAAAGTACTTTGACGAAAAAACCAGAGTCCTGGAAGTCCCAATGACGATAACCGTTTCAGATCAGGTCAGTGGGACAAAATTCAGCCGCTTGCTGTGGGTGAACAAAGGGAAAACTGTGCTGTTCCAGGCAGGAGGAAAGCTGGGCATGGCCTGGGGAACATGACTTGAATATTGAGAGATCTGTCAGCAGCAGGGGCAACACTAGGAAACTGGGAGTGGGTCAGAATGTGGTTCTTCAGGACCTAGGGATAGCAGGAGTTGACCATCGGAAGTCAGAGACTGGTTTCTCCTCTGAGAGGTCTTCTGAAAGCTTCCCCTCAGACTCTGTGTCCAGTGGATTCAGGGCCTATGAGATCCACCCCCCCCCAGGTTGAGGTCACAACCAGGGGTGACTGTCAGAGGCTTTGAAGGCTGTATCATACAATAGGCCAGATGTGCAGAACCTCTTTCAGGGCAAGGGCCGAACTGCATTCCAGAGAAGTTCTCTCAGGTTGCATTCCAGTGTCGGGTTGGGCCAGCAGCAAAAACGGGCCGGGCCAACAACTGCCAGCATATTTTAGCCTGAAGCTTTTACTGCCAGTAACGTAAGTCTTAGGAGTCTGTTAAAGAAATACTAAAGAATTGATTGTGAATTTGTTAGCAGCAGCTAAATTAATGATAGCTAGGAAATTGAAAGTTCAACATGTCTTTTCAATTACCGAGTGGTATAAAGAGGTATGGGATATATCGCACGGAACGATAAATTAACTTGCAGTATCAAATGCCAAAAGGGACAATTGGAGAAAAACACTTTTGCGAGCATTTGGGGTAAATTTCTGGATTATGTGTTGGTGAAGGGGAAGGGGAGCGAACCCTGTCAAGATTTGTTACATTTTTGGAATATAGAATAATATCTGATATTTTTGGGGGGGGGAATATAACTTGGTCCCAAGAGATGGGGGGGTGCACTAAAATAATAATAATAATAATAGTAGTAGTAGTAGTTGTTGTTGTTGTTGTTATTATTATTAAGTCTTAGGAGAGGCATTTCAACCTTTAAGAAATGGCACAAAAGCCGGGAAAACACCAAAAGATGGGTGGTTGGGGGGAGAGGGGATGGCCTTCTGTGGAAGAGGGGATAGCCTCTTCCTCCCCTCTGTCTCTGCCATTCTCGCTTGTCTCCTGCTTCCTCACCCTTGGCACCTCTACAACACCTTCCCCCTCCCTGTCTGACTCAGAATCAGTTCCCATGTCTTTTGGGGGCATGTCTGTAGAGGTATTAGGGCCCAATCCCTACACCAGTTCCTTCAGTGTTTCCTCGTAGGACTTCGTTTCTAGTCCCCTGATGATCTTTGTTGCCCTTCTTTGAACTCGTTCCAATTTATCTGAGTCCTTCTTAAAGTGCAGTGTCCAGAGCTGAATGCAACATTCAGAGCAGAATACAATGGAGCTATTACTTCCTGTGATTTAGAAACTATACTTCTATTTGATTCAACTTAAAACTGCATTTGCCTTTTTTGCAGCAACATCACACTGCTGACTTATATTCAGCTTGTGATCAACTACAACTCCAAGATCTTTTTCACAGTGTACAATTGTCAAGCCACGTATCCCCCATCTTATACCTGTGCGTTTGATTTCTCTTTCCTAAATGATGAAATTTTGCACTTGTCCTCTGCTAAATTTCATTCTGTTATTTTCTGGCCAGTTTTCTAAACTATCAAGATCATTTTGAATGTTGTTTCTGTCTTCTAAGGTATTAGCTATCCCACCCAATTTTGTGCCATCTGCAAATTTGATAAGCATTTCCCTCACCTCTTCCTCCAAGTCATTAATAAAAATGTTGAAGAGTACAGGGCCCAGGACCAAGCCCTCGGCACCCCTGCTCGATACCTCCCTCCAGTTTGATGAGGAACCATTGACGAGCACTCTTCATGGATGAATGGATGAATGACATATATATCCCACCTTTTCCCCAAGGCAATATACCTGGTGTTCCCCCATCTGATCCCCACAACAATCCTATGAGATAGGTTAGGCCGAGAGAATAGTGACTGGCCCAAGTCACCCAGTGAGCTTCCTGGCTGAGTGCATGGGGCGGAGTTGAACCCGGGTCTCCCCAGTTCCAGTCCAGCACTCCCAAGTATTACATCACACTGGCTCACGCTCTTGTTTCAGAGTAAGCCAGTTGAGTTTACCGTCCATGCGATCATCACCACCTCGGATTTGGAGATCAGCCCACCAGAAGTGGATTTTGGACACTGCTCTATCTATGAAGCTGTCCAGACAACCATCACAGGTAACAAACAAAGCCATCCTTCCGCAGGAGTTTGGCTTTGTAGGACTCCATGAGGTAAGAGGCTGCTTCTCATCTTCTAGCACAGTAAATGTTCCTTTGGGATTTGCTGTCAAGGAGAAAACTGTGCCCATTGGTTTATGATCAGCATTGTGTGTATTCCATGCTTTAAAAAAAAAAAAAAAAACGTTAAAATTTTGCACCAAGAAAAAACTGTATTCTGCAACCTCTATACATTATGCAATCAAGTACAGGCCTGTGACTTACACTGGCTCAGCTTGTCTGAGTGTGGAAAGCTAAGCAGGGTCAGGCCTGGTTATTACTTGGATGGGAGACCCCTCCTCTAGTTTCCTGCATTGAGCAGGGGGTTGGACTCGATAGCCTTGTAGGCTCCTTCCAACTCTATGATCTATGAAATCTATGAAAGAAAATGTCTATGTCTTCTCTTTACCTTGCATAATATATTCTGCAACTTTCACTCTTAATTTATTCCATTTTTACTCATCATGGAGAAACGGCAAGGAGATATGTAGGCATCACCAGAACAGTTTCAAGCATTCTTTTTTTTTTTGTAGCCATGCGGGCTAGGAACTTGCCTATTTTAAATGCATATTTTTAGGAAACAGAAGAATTTTGTGCCCAGTACTAAATTCTAGACTTTTTTTTTTTGCACACCTTCAAATCTCACAAACCCTCTGGTTGAGAATACTCAGATCAAAGTCCACACTATCTGGCTGGCTATCTCAGAGCGCCTCCCACATCAGTAGGCCCTCAACAGGTCTACGCGGCTTCCTTTTCCATCAGCCAGAGCGCCAGTGGTTAAGAGGGCCTTCTCTTGCTGCCCCCCTTATGACCCCTCCCTAGTGATGCCATGCCCCTCCGTGATGAGCTTCCGCCGTGCATTAAAAACATGGCTGTTCAGGCGGGAAGGGAATATGGGGTGGGTTAGGTTTTTAATGAGAATTTTTTATATTGTTTTAATTATTTATTTTATTGTGTTTTACTGTATTTTAATTGTACATCGCCCAGGGTGGCCGGGTGACCGGCCAGATGGGCGATTGATAAATATACTAAATAAATAAATAAATAAATGTGTTCCCCTCTGCTCCCTTTGATATGGTGTATATGCTTTGGGGTGGGTGGGTATATTCCTTAATATATTCATTTTCCTTCTTCTTTTTGTATTGCTTTGGAAAGTTTGTAGAAATTCAGCCCAATGATGGATTCGGAATACTCCTGCCACTTGAAAGCTTGGACTTGGACATAATCTTCAAAGCCAAGGAGGCCAAGGAATACAGCTTTGAGCTAACTTGCAAGACTGAAATCAATAGGTCTGTGCAGAATTTTGAGTCCGTGGGTGTTCTCACAATGAGGCAGGAAGTAGATTTGATTCCAGAATACAGTGTTAGCTTCTGACAGGCAAGGTGATTTCATGAAATCATAGAGTTGGAGGAGGCCTCATAGGCCATCTAGCCCAACTCCCTGCTTTAAGAGGAAATCTGGAGATAGAACTTCCCCAGCAGATGGCTGTCTAGCCTCTGCTTGAAGATTTCCAGCAAGGGAGACCCCACCCTGTTAACTTACCATTAAGACATTTCTCCTAATGTTCAATCTAAATCTACCCTCCTAGAACTTAAGCCGATTAGATCTAGTCCTGCCCTGTAGGGCAGCTGATAATAAACCTTTGCCCTCTTTTAGTTGCAGGGGAGAAGTCGTGAGTGGGAGGGATGTGATGATATTAACCCTTACCTGCTTGCTGCTTGTCCTCTGCACGAACATATATCAGCTACTCCCCCCTACACACACACACACACACACACTTAACAAGGATACCCAATCTTGGAGCCATGCTGATGGAAAATCCATCAGGGTGGAGCGATTGCATAGGAAAAGCAGCAGCTGAGAGGCTGGGTTTTTATTTTATTTATTTATTTATTTATTATATTTATACCCCACCTTTTTTCCTGCAAGGAACCCAAGGCGGCGTACATAATCTTCCTCCTCCTCTCCATTTTATCCTCACAACGACCCTGTGAGGTAGGTTAGGCTGAGAGGCAGTGCCAGTGACTGGCCCAAAGTCACCCAGTGAGTTTCATGGCTGAGCGGGGACTAGAACCCGGATCTCCCCAGTCCAACACTCTAACCACTATGCCACACTGGCACTGGGTTAAGACTCCCTTCTTCCTGCTGCTTCTCTCTTGCAAATCCTCCCCCTTCCCAACCCCAGCTTTGTATTTTGGAAGCAAACCTAGGATTGGGAATCCTGCTTTTGATCCTAAGTACCTGGTTTTCCTCTGAGTGCATATATTTATTTTATTTTATTTATTATATTTATACCCTGCCTTTTTTCCTGCAAGGAACCCAAGGCGGCTTACATAATCCTCCTCCTCCTCCTCCTCCTCACCATTTTATCCTCACAACAACCCTGTGAGGTAGGTTAGGCTGAGAGTCAGTGACCGGCCCAAAGTCACCCAGTGAGTTTCATGGCCAAGCGGGGACTAGAACCGGGATCTCACCCAGTCCCAGTCCAACACTCTCACCCTGCTACTAATACACCACCAGAGAGCATTCCAACTTTTTAAGGATGTCCACAGCCAAGCAGCATTTTCCATTTGAAATGTAGGATTTCATTCCATCTTCCATCATCAAGGTTTGAATTCCTTTTAATCCTGGGCCACAGGGGTGCCACCAAGCTTAGAATGGGCAGCGGGAATATTCTGTTACTTGGGAAATGGGGTGATGGGCGCCGGGCTTGTGATAAGGTTTATTTAAAGTCTTGGCAAGAGGCTGAGCTTTGTGCCGTGACCATTTTAGCCATGTTTCCATTTTTAGGCAGTTCAAGCTGTCGTGCAAGGCAGTTGGAGTCCACCCTCCGCTTGAGCTCTCTCATTCCTTGGTTCAGTTTTCCGCCACAGCTCTGAATGACGTGTCAACGGCAACTGTCTTTGTTGTGAACAATCCTGTCAGCCTCAATCAGTTCACTCACTTTGGTCCAAAAATTGGCGAGGGAGAAGTTGCCCCTGTTGGGCCGACTTCCTTCCAGTTCCTGGTTCCTGAAGACTCTCCCATAACGATCATGCCATGTGTCGGAACTGTTCTGCCTGGGAAGGTAAACGCTCTGTTAAAGATCTGCATGCAAATGACCTCAGTTCCTTAAGGAGCCTTGAAGCTCAATGCATGTTCCTAACAGAAAATAGAATGCTGGGTGCACACATATTTTTTATAGGGATGTGCTGATGCTGGGAAGTCCAGCTCGTTTGAGCACGATGGACTTCCTGCCTGCTTCCGATCCAATGATCGGAAGTGGGCTGAGTCAGAGGGTTTCCCCCACACACTTCCATCTCTAAGACAGGCCATGGTTTGCACATTTTTTTTATAAAGCACTAAGGAAATTTGCGCATAACATGCAATTTACGCAATTTGTGCAAATCACACAATTTGGAGAATAGATTGAATACTGGGAATGAACAAATTGGGAAGGCCATCACTTTCAGGCCTTGTTTATAGGTTTCTTGGAGGCATCTAGCTGATCACTAATGGAAACAGGATGCTGGATTTGATGGACCTTTGGTCTGCTCCAGCAGGGCTCTTTTTCCCATTCCCTATCAAAGGTAGGGTTATTTGACTAGAAAGAGTCTCTTTCTCCAAGTTCGTTACGCATTCTCTTTCTTTCTCTTGCTGGCTCTCTTTCAATGCCAGAAGTGCTTGATCGAAGTGTCCTTCCGGCCAGTGTTGTGTGATCAGCTGATCAGACTGGAGGCAGCTCACCTGCTGTGCCAGGCTGCTGAAGCGAAGGCGCAGATGGAGAAGAAGGCCCGGGAACTGGAACTGCAGGTAAGCGGGAGAGTGATCCAACATCTGTTGCATGCATGGAATACCGCAGGAATTCCAGAGCCCTGTGAAATGCAGGTGGCCGAGGACTTCTAACAGAGCACCCTGGCCCTCTTGAGTCCTAGGAACATGGACCTACATACCCTCCAGCATTTCACAGAAGAAAACAGGGGCGTTGCTGTGAACACACAGGAGATGTGGCCTGAAAGCCCAGATGGAGCGGCCTGCAGCTCTGAATACATGCATGTCACAAGCAAGAAGGCAGGACTGAATGAAATCCCTTATGCAAGAGTTGTGCCTGAATAAATCGAAACCATGCATTAAAGCAGTGCAGGTGGCTCTACTGAGTAAGTCAAGTTGCATACCACACTAAAAGAAAAAGGGAAAGTGCCTTTCTAACCTAGGTTAAAATGCCTTCCTTACCTCAACGGTATTTTCGAGCTGTTGCTCCAACCATGAAGCAAAATTATATATGCCAAGTTTCTCTTGGAAAGCAATTTCCCAGTTCTCGATCACATCTCCATAAGCAGTTACTGGATTTTGTGTAAGGCTTGAAGCAGGAAAGGCACTCTGCCCATGCTTAAGAGTTCCTCTGATCCTTATCATTTGTTTTTCCATGTCCACTAAGAGTAAATTTCTCCTCACCCTATGTCCCACTCCTGCCCTTTATCAGTCTGCATTCTTACCTCCCTGCCTGCCCATCAGAAAGCTATGAACTAAAACATAGGCTTAATCCTCCATGAATTGAAACTATCAGTGGCTTCTGGTCATGATGGCTATATATTGCCTCCCGTACCAGGGGCAGTATCAGTACCAGAGGCAAAATGCCTCTGGATACCAGTTGCTGGGGGACATGAATGGGAGTATGGTGCTGCACTCATGTCCTGCTGTGGGCTTCCCATTGGGGCAGCTGGTTGGCCACGGTACAAACAGAATGCTGGACTAGATAGGCCTTTGGTCTGATCCATCATGGCTCTTCCTATGCCTAGTATAGTAATAGGCACCTTGTAAATAAGATAATACATGATGAAGATGATGAAGGACAACAGTTTCCAGAGAAAAGGGCATGCCATTCAGGCTCCAGAACCTTTTCCTTTCAGAAGTTAAAAGACTTTTTAGAAGTTCCAGGTACTGATTAAAAGAAGGTGCCTCAGGGCATCTTTAGAGTGCATTTGTCTTGTCACTAAGTAACCATCTCCAGTTCCCAAGCAACTAGGATTACAAAGAAAGACCTAAAAGTAGTCACCATAGCAGAAAAAGATAAAGGGCAAATAACTAATTTATACAGATTATTACTCAAACAGGATTTAGGATCACAACAAGGGCTCCGAACTTGTTGGGCATCTGACTGGGATATTAAAATAGATAAAAAAATACTAGACAAAAATGTGGGGGAGATTTCCCGTTCAAAGCCACATCAGCTAAATGCACAGAGATATCACTTAAAATACTACCAAAATGGTATTTAACACCATCCAAAATAGCAAAGATAGACAAATCTTATTCATCAGCACTGTGTGGGGTCTGGAGATCTTTTGTTCACATGTGATGGGACTGTGAACATATTCAAAGATTCTGGATGGAAATCTTTCAAGAAATATCTTCCATAATGGAAACAACAGTAGTAAAAACACCAGAACTGGCATTACTCAATAAATTTGATGACCAAAATCAAACTTTATTAGATAAAAAGCAAATTGGAGTTTCTTTTAATAGCAGTCAGTCAGTCAGGCAATCACTCGTGACCGAGTAAGATTGTCTTCCAGGATAAATTAAAAAAAAAAAAAGAAAGAAAGAAAGAAAATTTACAAAAAGGAGATTTTAAAAGGAGGAAAATTCTAAAGAAAATTGTGTAGACTCTAGCGATGGGTCCGTAAGTGACTGTGGAGGCCAATTCTAGATCCACACAGCTTCCCACAGTGAGGACACAGGTTACCAGATGGAAGATGGTCTTGTTGTAAAGGATTCATTTGACGTGCTTTTCGCTTAGCACGTTTCTCCCTTTCACCTTGCACTCGGGCTTCTTCAAAGTCCATGGAACCTTTGTGAAAGGCCAACCTCCAGTTAGATCGTTCATGGGCCAGAGCTTCCCAGTTTTTGATGTTTATATTGCTTTTTTTAAGATTAGCCTTAAGAACATCTTTAAACCTCTTATATTGACCACCGGTATTCCGCTTTTCATCCTTGAGTTGGGAATAAAGTAGCACACATGTCAATAGCCAAATGCTGGAAGAACGCAGAAGGTTTAAACATAAGGAGATGGTACAATACAGTATGGGAAACCGTTTCTCAGAGAAACTTACCCAGTGCTTGAAAGTGTCAAGAGGGCAAAAGACAAAAGGCACTTTTGTATTAGAATGGCAGCATTTCATTTTATACACAGATAAAACAACAGCACCAACTCAGGTTCCAGCTGCCTTTAATAGCCTATGGCTGCAATGATATCAAGATTAACAGAAAGAGTAGAATGATATGAGTAGACTTTATTAACTACTTTCTCAGAAGATAAAATATCGAGTAAATGACAATGTACATAATGAACTGTAAGTAACCAACCCTTATTGTGAATTGATCCAGTCTTTTGGGGGGATGTTTTGTTATATTTGAAAACTGAATAAAAAGTATTTGAAAGAAAGAAAGACCTAAATGACAGAGAGGGATTGAAGCTGACCTTAATTCATGCCAGACTTGTCCCCAAACCCCTCTCACTTAGGTTTTCAGTTTCTCCTTCAAACATTACTAAAAAACACACACAACTGATAGGGATGCTGTTTGCTGCTCTGTCTCAGGCAGCAAATATACGCAGATTCATGGCTGCATATTTCCCTGTCAAAAAACAAATGTGGAGATTTGCCTGAGCATTTTAAAAAGAAAAGCCTTTCTTTTGACAGCTGTCAACTTCTTTTGACAGCTGTCAAAAGGTCCTTGCAAAAAGGGAGCAGCCTCATGATCTTCATTGTCCTGAGTATCTGGAGACTCCAGAAGGTGAGGAAAAGGTGGGGGCACTGGGAACTATGGGGGGAACACTAAAAACCCTGAGGATCTCAGTGCAAAGGGGGGGGGAATTGCCACCCTCTTTTGCGAGCAAAGAACTTTTGTGGCTTTGATTTCCCTTGTCAGCTCTCTGTTTGAACACAAGTGAACGCAAAGTAACAAAATAGCTCTCTTGGTCAATGTTCATGGTTAGTGCACTGCCTGCTGCACTTCGACACCAGGCACCTAACCAGGGCATTGCCCAGGCAAGCCTTCCCATTTTGGATATTCAGAGGTGCACACTTGCGCAACTCCAGAAAACCAGCCCCCCCCAAAAAAAAATTACCAAAAAAATTGTGCGCATTCAGTTATGCGGGGGGGGGGGGAATAGATGGTGTGAACCACTGACAGCCCCTCCAATGTGCTGCCTTGGGCACTTTGGAGGGGCTGTCACTTCGGAGATCATGAAAAGCGATCTCTGGGGGGAAAGGGGGGGGAACCTGCGGCGGGCGAGCACAAAAGGGCTCACGATCGCAGCAGGGGAGAGCGAGCCAGGGCACTTGCTGGAGCAGCTGTCACTGGCGGTGGCCTGGGTGAGCTCGGCAAGAGTGACAAGAGGTTTTTGCCCCTCTTGCCAAGCGGCTCGCTCACCGCTTCCCTGGACCCACAATAGGGTTGGTCGCCTGGGTTCAGATGGCACGACAACCCATTGTGGGTCTGACAACCCCTGCAACGAGCCATGGGTTGTCAGGATGGCTTGTTGCCCACAAACAAGCCATGTTGTTGTTGTTGTTGTTAATTTTTAAAGTGTGAATTACACCAAAACAAAACAAAAACCATATTTTAAAAAATAAACAATTTTTATTGGACACCAATAAAAAATGTTTGGACACCACAACAATGTAGTTTGGTGTTTATTTTGGTGTTTATTGGACACCACAACGTCTTTTTAATAACGGTTTTTCTAAGTGAGCTAATTGTTGGAGGTGTAATACTGTGAATGCTTCATTTACCCACATGTTTTGGCAATGCCCACTGGTTGCTTCTTTTTGGGTAGAGGTCGTAGTATGGATAAACCTAGTATTAGAATGCTCTTTAATATTTACTGATGCACACGTTCTTTTAAATTATTTACCTGCTGTATGGAATTTATCACAAGGACAATGCATGTGGATTTTCCACACCCTCTTGACAGCCAAAAGATCGATATTACAACACTGGAAAGATAAACGCTCACCTCCCATCACACAGTGGATTGAGGACCTAATAACGCTTTCAACATTTGAGTGGGTGGTATTCAGACGCCACCTGCAGTTGGGTAAAAATATGGATATTTGGTCCGCTTTTTCTCAAGTTAATGCATAACCGTCTTTATTGATGGTTGTATTAATACATACTTATTGATACTTATGGATATACATTTCATACACATTTACTGCAAGTGGTTCCTTTTAATTTCTGTAAGAAAATTGTAACAAACAAGCCATCCTGTGGGAAGTGGTCTGGGTTCGTGTGACACAACACCCCACCATGGCTGGTTACCTGTGATTGGTTGCTGTGTTGTTTGAACCCAGTCATAAACTCTCCCCAGCCATGCTAATGTCCTATTGTCTTGCCTTTCCCATGAATAGGCCCTTGGTTATAAGCCATCCTCTGTGAGGAGGCCTCTCTTCCCACCGGAAACAGGCCAACGAGGGCAGCATTACCTGCTTCCATGGCTCCCGCTTTTGCTCTGACCTACATCGGCATCTTTCTCCTCCTCCTCCTCCTCCTCCTCCTCCTCCTCATCATCATCATCATAGACTCCACTCCTGCATCTGTATTGGGCCCCCAGTCCTGCAGTCACACATTCCAGCACTCTGACACTGGAGACTCCAAATCAGTGAGATCCTTTTATTACAGCAAATCTCACGGCATAAGTTTGACGGTTACAGTCTTCAGAAATCATATAGCTGATGGCCATTTTGCTACAGGCCCTTGAAATTTTTCCACATCAAGGTAGGGGACTAGAATGTCTCTTAAGGACCAAATTCCCTGACATTCCACCCCAAGGGAAGGATCGGAGCCAATCCCTAATGCTCCTCAGACAAGGGAAGGATTGGAGCTAATTCCAGATGCTCCTGCGACAAGGGAAGGGATCCTAGAAACAGATCTGACTTACCCACACACCCCCATAGAAAGCTGCTGAACCAACCTTGCCACTGAGTTGGAACCTCTGGGGTCCCGTATGTCTTGGCCTTAGGATCTGAGCAACTCCTAGCTGCTCCTCCAATGGAGAAGGATCGGAGCCTTATTGCTGCTATTTGCATAACCCGTAAAGATGCAAATTTGGAAATAATTATTTATTATAATTTAAATAGGAATACAGTACATCTCACCATGGTGTGAAGGACTGTGACCTGTGTGCCTGCTCAGTTTGGTGTCTGGGTGCTGTTAATGGGCAACTGTCTTCAACACCCTTCTAATAATTCTTTAACACCAAACTTGGACTGGGCAACCCTTCAAATGGAGGACACCTTCAGAATAGAGGACAGTCTTCTGGCAGCCCTTCAAATAGGGGACTGTCTTCTGTAAAAGAGGACACATGGCCACTCTGAATTGGGGGCTTCAGCAAGGTGAGAGTGGCCCCTGACACCCTCTCCCAGCTATCTGGATGGAAGGTTTTACTCACCAACTTCTCTTCTCATGGCAGAGAAAGAAAGAGGAGGCCATGATAAGCCGGAAAGATGGGAAGAGACAGGCAAGCACCTCTTTCCTTGGTCAACCCTCAAAGGACAAACATGCCTGCAGGCCATTTGAGTCACTCAACCCAGAAGACATATGTCCAGAGTAAGTATGAAAAAGTGCTTTCTGGTTTATTAATCCAAGGCATGTCCCGCTGTTGATGAATCCCTGTACTAAGAACGTGTCTGTGTTACTGTCAAGACACAGACCACGCTACGCATGACATGACTCAGGCTGGCCCCATGCGTCCTCCCCTACATCCATCTTCTCTGGCACAAGCTTATCTGGTGGCAAGTAGCTACAAGCCATCATTTTGGATATTCAGAGGTGCACACTTGCGCAACTCCAGAAAACCAGCCCCCCCAAAAAAAAAATTACAAAAAAATTTGTGCGCATTCAGTTGTGTGTGGGGGGGGAGGAATAGATGGTGAACCACTGACAGCCCCTCCAATGTGCTGCTTGGGCACTTTGGAGGGGCTGTCACTTCGGAGATCATGAAAAGCGATCTCTGGGGGGAAAGCGGGGGGGAACCTGCGGCGGGCGAGCACAATACCCTGGAGCAAATTCTCATCAGGGCTTCCTCAAACAATCTTAAGGTTTGTATGGGAGGAGACATTCTTTTGCATTTCCAGATCATAAACCATGTAGGGCAGACAGGGGGAACGTCCAGGCAACCACTGGGCATTGCCAAAACAAGTGGGCAAACGAAGCATTCACAGTATTACACCTCCAACAATTAGCTCACTTAGAAAAACCGTTATTAGAAAGACGTTGTGGTGTCCAATAAACACCAAAATAAACATCATCCAGCCGGTCAGGTCCCTGGCCTTCCTCCTCTCCCCAGCCCTGCCCAATGGTCAGTGCCGAGAAAGGTGGCCTTTTTCTAGCACTAATAGGCAGGGGCGGCTGGTGACTCCTGTGTCAGTGGGGCTCCTTATCCATTACAGCTTTTATTATGAGCTTCATAGGAGCCCTCCATGGTGCTCCATGGTGGTGAACCTATTTTGGGGGTGGAGTACAGCACTGTTAAGCTTGGAATAAAAGCTGAAATGGATAAGGAGCCCCACTGACTCAGGAGTCACCAGCCGCCCCTGCTAAGAAGGGAAACCCTGTTTTTATCTCCATCAGTGACTGGAGATAAGAGCAGTGTTTCCCTTGTCAATAATACTAGAGAAAGGCAGTCTTTCTCTAGCAATGACAAGGGAAAGGCATTCCCCTTCTCCGTGCACAGAGAAGCACAGAGCAATCACCACCACGGTGCCTCTCTGTGCACAGAGAAAGGAGTCCCGATGATGTCAGTAGGCAGGGCTTTAGGGGGAGGGGCTTTGGCCCACCTCCTGATGTCATTTGGCCCCTGAGGGGAGTTCTGGTAGGCAATCTGGGACTGGAATAGTTCCCCCGCATCTGACTTAGGGCTTAAAGGTCAAAAGCAAATATGCTAACTAGTAATCTCTGCAGATTCTTTAGGATATGTATTATGTTTATTTGCCCGTTCAGAAGTTAGGACAACGCATGGTAGACTAATTGCTGCTTCTCAACAAACTTCAAAGGCAGCCCCATGTAGAGAACATTTTGGGAATGCTATGTTAATGTTTACCACGGCGTGAATCATGGCTCCAGCTGTGCTGCCCCCAGATCATACCCACCCAATTTTGTACAGAATATTTGTATTTTGCAAGTCTCAAGTATGTAAGACCCAGTGAAGGCCACACAACTACTCGGGCGTTAAATCTCTTTGTTTTCATTGTTTTACCGAACAGGTGCCTTACTGGTCTTAGCAAGAAATAGAAAGTCCATGCGGACCGTTCAATATCCCCAGAACTTGCTAGCTCTTTTAATCTGGAATTGTCTCTCTGGATTCATTCCAAACAGAAGGCTTACTCTGAGGTGCTTTGAAGCACCTGCTAGCCCTGTAGCCATTTAAAAAAACACTGGGATTTGTGATTGCTTATTAAACTATAAAAATCAGTGGGAACATCTTTGAGATATATCTTTTTGATAAACAATCCAGCATCAGGGACTCAAACTGTCTGTCCCAGTGTGATGTTCTATATTAAAGCTTCGAATTTCTGTGCCATTGAGATGAATAGAGAAGCAAAGGAATTATACATCACCCATCCATCCATTCCCTTCTGATGAGGGAGATCCACGGCTTATGCGATAAGCGGGCTGCAATGAATTCTCACTAACATTCACTTTGATACTATGAATGATTAATACATAGCAAAGAAGAAAAAGCAATAGATTAGTGTTGTAAAAGAGATCATCTCCTTGGCATCCTTAATGACAGTGTTTCTCAAACTCTGTGCAAATGGAGTGTTATGCTCGCCTCAACTTCTCTGAGTGGTCAGAAATTCCAGGGACTCGGGGCTTACGTGAGTTCAGTTTCCTTTGGAAGGAAGTCCCTGGTGGCTTGTTGCATTTTGCAATATTTGAGTTTATTTACAAATATGCATGTTGGGCAAAGGAGGCACAGCTTAAAACACTCCATCAGACAGCCAAATCAACTGCCCCACCTCAGATCTCCAAAAAGAGGATCCTCTGAATTTGCTGATGCCTATTTGCAAGCAGCTCTTAGCTTACCGAGCTCCCAAAACCCAGCTCTCACTCTCTCTTCTCTCTAAAAAAACAAAGCGAAACTGCAGTCTATTTTCCCATTCATTATGAAGGAAGTCTCCAGCAGCCCTTCTAGCTCCTTTAACCCTCTCCTGCCTAAACCCTCATTCTGGCTGTATCTCACCCTCCCCTCATCCACATTTCTCATCTAATGAGAAAAAGCAGTTTACTTATCATTTATTTCTTACACTTATAAAAAGCCCAGATGGGATGGGGAAGGACCACAAGTTGCATTCTGTCCCCCCCCCCCAAACCCTCCCTCTCTCTCTCTCACACACACATACTCCTTGAGATCTTTCCAGCCGAGACGGTGCTGCAGTGTCAGTAGGGCTGTGTATCCACTCCAGATTTCACTCCAAACTGCTAAGGAGCTCTCCATGGTGCTGAACCTATTTTGCCACCATGGATAGCTCCTTTACTGTTCAGACTGTAAAGACTGTTCCCACTAACATTGGAGCAACCTGCCTCCACTGGATCTTCCTCAACCTAATGGCAAAGGCAGGCATATGGACTAGAGCCAGAGCTACCAAAACATTCTCCCAACAAAACCACAACAGGGCGACTGGGAAGAGTGTTCCTCTGTACCCAACCCTCCAACTAGTGGTCCTTTACTGGCTGCTTACGGCTAGGTAAGCGTGCATAGTATTGAAAGCGTGTCAGATAACATCTGCAGAATAAGAGAAATCACATGTAAACATGCTTTGGGTCATCTATACAGGTTGCGGAATTTGCTTTTTCCTGTTGTGTGATTTTGGGTTACTGGTTGGCACAGAATCGGAATGATAGATACATGGTACTCTTTTAAAAACACTAAGGTAATTTGCACACATCACACTATTTGCGCAAGTTGGGAGGGCGAAAACTATGCAGTTCTAGCACGATTTGCACGAATCACGCTAGAACTATGTAGTTTCTGGCTTCCAAATGGTGTAAATTTACACAAACCATGGCCCATCTTAGAGATGGAAGTCCTCCACGGGGGGGGGGGGAACGACACACACACTACTCGGTCCCTCTTCAGATCATTGGATCGGAAGTGGGCAGGAAGCCCGTCAAGCTCAAACGAGCTGGACTTCCCAGCATCAGGATACCCCTAGTCTTGGCACCCAGTCCTGTGGAGCACGTCTCCTCCAGGAGCCTCCTTGGAATGAAGAGGAGCTGCTCAAGACCTCCTGTTCCTTTCAACAGGACTTGGGGGAAAAAAGCTTCCTAAAGGCAGATCTGTCTGTCTCCCACTCTCCTGCTCTTCACGGAACTGAAAATCCTGCCAGGAGAGCCATCTCTGGCCATCTCTAGTCGGAGCTCCTGGTGTCTGCTGCAGTCAGAGACTCCTCCCTTTTAGGGATCCCAGTGGGGTTGCGACCACCCTTTGGAAACAGAAGAAGAGCCCTGCTGGACTGGACCAAAGGTCCATCCAGCCCAGTGTCCTATTTCCAAGAGTGGCCAACCAGATGACTCCAAGAAGCCCACAAGCAGGACCCTCTCCTGTTATTGTCTACCCTACCCCTGCAACTGGCATTCCGTGAGATACACTGTCTCTGAACATGGAGGTTCCATTTTGCTATCATGGCTAAGAACTCTTGGTAGATTTCTCCTCCATCAAGAGCTTGTCAAATCCTGAGCCTTGACCATTCGCTCGCCTGTTTGCCACTGGGCCGTGCAAGATGCATTGCTTTTTGGCAGTCATTATCCTCTTTTGTCCCTCTCTAGTTCTGAAGAGTATATCGCGGCTCACTTATCTCTGGTTCGGAGCTTCAGCAACCAGTTCGACAAATACGTCATACCTTGTTTTGTGGCAAGTGGGGATACAGATGAAAAGAGAGGGGCTGAAAATCTGCAGTGCAGGTACTGTGAATGTGGAGCGAGGAGATGCCGGGGACTGAAATTCAGGGGTTAAGTTGCTGCAATGATTACCGAGGGCCAAACAAAACGTGATACTCAACATGCTCTACCAGTGAGCCATAGTTCCTCCTACAGTTCATGTAGCGTGGGTGGGAACGCTGTGTCTGTGTTGCTTTGGCTACATCTGTAGCTGCTAAAATTAGTAGGTAGTCTGCGTCCCAGTTGCAATAGACACAGACTACTTTGCGTCACAACATAATTAGAGGCTAGCCTTGTTTTACTTTCAAGTGTACTTTGTCACAAATAGTTTCACGTTTTCTATGCACAGATGTAGGTTTAGGTGGAAGTTAAACCCCAGAGGAGAGCGAGCGAGTGAGCGAGCAAGCATTGGAGATTTATGGTGTTTTTGTAGCAATCAACTTCTTCTTCTTCTTCTTCTTCTTCTTCTTCTTCTTCTTCTTCTTCTTCTTCTTCTTCTTCTTCTTCTTCTTCATCATCATCATCTTCTGCTTATTTACAAATGTCAGTTAGCTAATGTAGCATAGTGGGATTAAATGACTGAGCACTGGAGCAGTTCCAGTTCAAATCCTGTCTCTCCCATGAACTAACTCAGTGGCTTTAGATAAGCCATTCATTCTCTCTCAACCTCAGGACCTCAGGCCCATGTGCAGCACAGGGGAAATTGTACTGGTGGTGTTGGTGGTTAGTGTTATTTATTTATAAAGCATCTAATTTTCTAGGTCCTTGCACAAAGATTAAGAAAACATCAGTGGTCCTTGCCCATAGGCTTACAATCTAACAAATGTGATACAGAAAGAAAAAGGCATCAGGACAGAACACAAAAGCATACAAACTCAAACATTAAGGGCTCAATCCTGTGCACGTTTAGACAGAAAAAAGGCCTACAACTCCAAAGCATGCTGGCTGAGGCATGCTGGGAGTTGTAGGCTTTTTTTCCCTGTCTACACATGCATGGGGTCGTACCTTAATTTATTGTAACAATTACTGAGGGCCAAATGAAACTGGTGGTGCTAAGCATGTCATTAAGAACAATGTTAGGTGTGTGGGGGTTTTTTGTAAGTCATAGTGTGTGCTGGGGGCTGGAGCCTGGGGTGTTCACTGGGAGCATAAGAACATAAGAAGAGCCATGCTGGATCAGACCAAGGGTCCATCTAGTCCAGCATTCTGTTCACAGAGTGGCCAACTGGCTGCCCACGGGATCCCACCAGCAGGACGTGAGCGCAACAGCACCTTCCTGCCCATGTTCCCCAGCAACTGGTGTCCATAGGCACACTGCCTCTGATACTGGAGGAAGCATATAGCCAATCAGGACTAGTAGCCATTGATAGCTTTCTCCTCCATGAATTTGTCCAATCCCCTTTTCAAGCTGTCCAAATTGGTGGCCATCATTACATCTTGTGGAAGTGAATTCCATAGTTTTACTATGCGCCGTGTGGAGAAGGACTTCCATAAAGTGCCGGGTGGGGAATTTTAGCTCTATTCTCCCTTGCAGTGATCCTGACAACCACCCCACCTCCTGTCTGCACTGCTATTAGCCTCAGGGGGGGAAACTCCCATTGGCATTTTCGAAGATATTCTATTATTTAATAATTACATTATAGTTTTGTTGTTTTTAATATATGCTTTGAGCAGTAACGGAGGGGGTGTGCTCTTGAAGCAAGCACACAGGCAGTACCAGATTCAGAGCAATATTGTCCCCCAAATCCAGTCATGCCCCAAATGCCTGGCTTTTTCTAGCCATCTTTGAACATACTTGAAAAACTGTTAAGGTACTTTGCAGTCTATATTCTGAACAGCCAGCTACATTTTATGGTGGGAGAACAAGCATACCTTTATTTATTTTGATATCTTTGTATCTTTAGCCCTTATAACACCTTGTACCTAGAGCTGCATTGTCCTGCCGTGGCACCAGCTGTGGTGGTAA
The DNA here is from genome assembly GCA_021292165.1 of Shinisaurus crocodilurus. Taxonomy (NCBI): domain Eukaryota; kingdom Metazoa; phylum Chordata; class Lepidosauria; order Squamata; family Shinisauridae; genus Shinisaurus; species Shinisaurus crocodilurus. Next base: position 25,936,308 of record CM037886.1, on the reverse strand, counting down.
TTTCAAATAATGGGAAAACCGTCTTCAACTTTGGGGATGTTGCAGTAGGTATGGAACTTAAACTTTTGGCAAGCTTTTGCCCTCTCTTGCTGGCTTTTGTTCCTTTGTAAAGATAGTTTTCTTACAGGTTTCTAATTGGAGGGGGAGACCCATAAAGGTCTTTCTTTTCCTTGTAAATGTATGAAATTTCACAGTGATTTTTTTTTAAAAAATATCTCACCATGGGCTGGTGAATACAGAATATTCAAACAGGAGCAGGCCAAGAGGAGTCCTATGAAGGCACCCAAGTTGTCTAATGATGTTTCACGCTCAGACAGGGTTTGAAGCTGTTTTCAAGTCCTGGTTAAGCCGGAATCATGGTCAGCTTTAACTGCACTAATCTGAATACAAGATGTTAACCAGGGTTAAAGCTGGTGGAGGAAGGATGGAGTGTTTGAGAGAAAGAGAGGGGCAGTGAACGCAGCACATTCTCTTACTGTCTCTCCTGATTGCTTAACCATAATTAAGCGTGTGTGCGCACACACAACGGTTGGTTTTTCCATAAGGAAAAGAACCTCAAACTTCATGTTCAAGCAATAATTTTATTCGGGCCAACCAAAATGCACAAAATTGTGAGCAAGCTTTCACATTCAACAGAAACTTAAAAGAAACTTGAATCAGGTTTGGCCAGGCTGGCAAAGCTAGCGTCTTGATGTTACAGCTGCAAAGTCAACGTTCAGCCAGTCTTCACATGGAGTGCAGGAAGATACAGCAGACTCAATTAGGCTTTACTAGGTGTTATGTAGGCTTCAGATGACACCTAGTCCTGCTGGGACACCGGGTGCTTCCAGACAGAGGGCTCAGTCAGAAAGCGTCGTGCAGCTTTTACATCTTTTCTTACTTAACAGATTTTCCATGGTAAGAAAAAAAGGAACAGTGAGAGAAAGCAGGATGGCTAAAAATAGAAGACGTCATCATCTGGATCCCCCATAAAATTCTGTGCATCAGGCAGGGCAATGGCGCAAAGGAAACACAAAATGGCTGTTTTTCTCTTTTTTGGAAATAGAAAATCCAGCAGTTACCTGGATGTGCCTGAGCAAAATGCACAGGTTTCTTGGTACTTAGAGAACAGAAGTAAAGAGAAACTTATGGTAGTTCTGTATTAGCAAAGCCGGCGAGTCATTTATTAAGAGATCGTTAAGCATGTCCTCTTAAGCATGCTCTTACGAACATGTGGTAAAAGGAAAATACAATGACATTAAAAATCTATGGGTAACTTAACTATGCGGGATGACAAAAGAGATGCTGTAAGAGTTACTGCTAAAAGCCGTTCAGAGTCACTTTCCAGGCCAAACTACATGTTACATTAAATGCATGATCGCATTTAATGTGGCAGCTGTTTTTTTTACATTGCAGCAGTGGGGACCTCGATCAGGATTGGGAACATCCCACACATCTTTTTTTAACCCTTTCCCCTGTACCATGGTCCCGAGAAGAATCCCTCCCATTCCACGTTGCCATTTGATGCAGGAGGGAAGCTACGGTTGGCACCAGTGGCAACTTCCCTCCTGGGCACTGGTGATAAATATCAGCTGCCGGGGGGCAGGGGGATTTTTATCAGGACTACGATGCAGTGGGAAAGGATTAACACACACACACCCAGCTGCTGTCCCAGTCCTGATCCTTCTTTGGATGCTATTTAAGAAACACCACCAGACATGTTTGATTGTATCCAGTGCTTTTTTTCTGGAGAAAAGGGTACCGGAACTCTTGGATTACATTTCCTCGGGAGTAGATGGCGATTAAATTGTAATGCAATTAATAGAAGAAAAGGTGCTGGAACTCAGTTCCGGTGAGTTCCACCAGAAAAAAAGCCCTGATTGTATCGCCCATTTATCTGCAACATGGACTTTGGCCCTTTGTTGCATGATATTGGCAAGGCAGTGCTTTTATGGGCAAGATATAAAAAGCAACTATTTATCAGTCATGGATTAGGGTAGAGGGATTGTTCTTTTGCAGTCAGGTTGTTCCTGGCTAATCCACAGTCAGCCTGCAGCTCCAGATGGAAGCTTACAGTGTGTGACGATGTGTGTTTTTGGGGAGAGCAAAGTGAACAACTGTCTGTCAGGAGAGCCGGGGCTTGAATGAGGCACCTCAAGTGTCTGAGGCTGGGGCATCATCCAGCGAACCTTCCCAGGACTGTATGCGCTCCGATCCCAGCGCCCTCTTCAGGCATTAAAGGGAACAGCGGTGTGCAAAATTGCCCCCTTGGCTTGGTAAGCAATATGAAACCTCTGGATTGGCTAGGATTGGATTGGACTGGTATAAACCTGACAGCCTGCCCTTCTGCCCTTGCTGCCTGCTGCACTCCAGGTAGGGATGTGTGAGGAATCTGATAGCGGGGTGGGGGAGGGATCTGTTGGATTTTCATGACACACGCACACACACACCCCGCGGATTCTGGTTTGTTTGCCAAAACCAGCAGCTGAAAAGCATATGGTTTAGCATTAAAATCATGTGCTTTCTGGGTGCCGGTTTGTGCAAATTCAATTAGCGGTTGTAAAAAATTGCCAACGGTGGTCTGTTGTACAGACAAAGCCCATGAAAAAGAAAAAAATCGACTCGGCCCACTTCCGATCATCGGATCGGCAGTAGGCAGGAAATCTGCTGAGCTCCAGTGAGCTGGATTTACCCATTTCGGTACATCCCTCCAGGTTCTAGTCAGTGGTTCTGAAATGGTGGGCTGGCCAGGAAGGAATAAGATCCAGGGTCATGTGGTGCCTTTCTCTTGTCCACCAAGACCTGGGTGAGTTAAGTGCCCCTGCCAGTGGGCCCTCACTGATCCATATGGAGTTCGTGGAGGTCATTTCCCCCAGCCTCCTAACATGAGAGCCAGTGAGCTCAGCCTCTTAGCTACAAATCCCTGGTTTGGACCTCTCCTCTGCCACGAACTCAGTAGGTGCCTTATGCAAGCCACTCTCTCTCAGCCTCAGTCTCCTCATCTGCAATATGAGGGATAATAATACCGACTTACTTTACAGCAGGGCTCTCCAACCTTGGGTCCCCAGATGTTGCTGGCCTACAGCTCCCAGCATACCCAGCCAGCATGGCTAATGGCAAGGGATTCTGGGAGCTGTAGTCCAGCAACATCTGGGGACCCAAGGTTGGAGAGCCCTACTTTACAGGGTTATTGTAAGGATTACAACTAGATCATGCATGTGAACCTCTTTAGACACCTGAAAGCACTGTGCAGATGTTAAGCATTATTATGAGCTTGAGAAAGAGCTGCTGCTTGGCTCTTACGCTGTTTCCCTCTGCCTGGCTTTAGGAGAAGGTCAGAAACAGCTCTGGTCCTCTTCTGATGGAGGCATTGGGATTAGAGTCCTACTCGGATCCTTGTGTGCAGCCGTAGCAGCAGGCTGTAGCCACATGACTGTGAGCAAGGATCTCTGACTGTAAAAAACAGATGATTGGTGCTGGCTTGTGGGGGAATAGAATAAGTTTAGGTGGGAGACATGTTTGAGAAGCTCTGTCCCTCAGTTCTGGTTCTCAGTTCCTGACTGCAGGGACCGTGCACTCTGACCCCTGATGTGGTCCAGCCTACAGGGCATGGAATGTTGAGCAGCCAGATGGGAGAGCTGAGCTTCCATTGCTGCCATTTTCCATTATTGGAAACATCCACTATTTAAAGAATCCTTTCTTCAGATTTTGTAGTTTTCTGGAGTAATGTAAGCATGGCTTCTGGGTGGCTTTTGAGAATAGTCTTACACTGGCTTTGTTATCTGGCTGTTGATTGGAAATGTGGCACTCTCTCATCCATCAGGGCACAGAATTAAAAAAGAAGTCAAGCTACAGAATATATCCCAAGAACAACTGACGGTATCCTTTAACTGAATCATTCCCTCTCTTCCCCTCTCAAATTTAGTTGTTGCTCACTAGGTGACATCTTCATAGCTACATCAACTGGACTCTTAACAGGGTGTTCACAAGGTCACCGTCTTCTATTAAATATATTCCAGAATAATTAAATATTATTAAATATTCCAAAATGAAAATAATTCGATACCCACCTCCTGTTTGCACAGACATAGATTAGAATAACCATTATGGGCATATCTATACCACAAATTTCTATGGATTTGATACCCACGGAATTATTATGATTTCTCCCAGAGAATCCTGGGGACTGTATCTTGGTGAGGGTGCTGAGAATGACTATTGAAATAGTTTAGATCTGTAGTGGAGATTCTACATACAGATTGAAACTTTTGGAATAACAGATAGATCCTATTGGGGATGTATTCAAGATGGCTTAACACACACTTTCCCCACTGTCGAGTTCACATGTTCAGGCCCCATAGATTGCATGCAATTTGGTAGTACAGGGAGAGGAATTGCTCAGAACTGGTGTCAGTGCTCAGCGTCCACTGGGCCCCATAAGGGTCCAGTGCTGGTGCCGCCCTTTGCCCCTTCATGCCGCATGGCTCGGTCTGTGAGTTGCCTGCCATTTTAAATCCCCACAATGCCTCAGAACAACACCGTGTTGGGGTACTGCAGGGATAATAGAGATGGCAGGCAGCTCACAGCCACAGGTCGCAGTGCCGCTGCTGCTGTGCTCTGCCACTGCCAGCAGCAACAGCAGGTGAGCCTGCCGGACGGGGGCACCAATCTTGCAGGGGCCCCACCCAAGGGCACTTTGCTCAGACTTGGATATCTGCTGCTGCCCACCACTTGATATCCCTTTTGCCGTGCGGTTAGTGCATACCTGGCAACCAAACCAAGCCCAGGCATAGATCACTTTCAATGATACCCCAGACAAAGACTAATCTACAGATTGAAATCCGCAAGAGGAAGGCCTGTCATATAACCTGTTTCTTGCACATTTCTATAATTGTCTCTAGGTAACAGATTGCCATGGCTGTCTCCTTTACTTTTCTTTTTTGGGAAATGGTTGCTTTGGTTACCACTAAACTTGCGTTTTCCTTGAGCTGTCTTTTTCAGCTGGGATTTTCCCTCCTGAATCCCTTTGGACCCTTCCTGGTGGTAAACCCCATTTGTACACTTGGGGAAGAAGAATCCTGCGATCTTATAATCTCATTCTTCCCAGAGGAGAAAAAGTGGGTGAGTCTCTAAACAAGAAATTCATTTAAGGTGCAATCCTATGCATGTTTAGACAGCAAAAGGCCTACAACTCCCAGGATGCCCCAGCCAGCATAGCTCCCCACATTTTAGGGATGTACCAAAACAGGGAAATCCGGGTCATTTGAGCTCAACGGATTTCGTGCCTGCTTCCAATCCAATGATCGAAAGTGGGCCGAGTAGTGGGGGGGATTGGTTGTTGTTGTTTTTGAGGACTTCTGTCTCTAAGACAGGCCGTGATTTGCACATTTTTAAAAATTGCTAAGGAAATCTGCACGAAACCATCGAATTTGCACAAATCGGCACCCGAAAACCCCATGGATCTAGCGCGATTTGTGTGATTTGCCCAAATCGCGCCAGATCCATGTGGTTTTTGGGTGCCGATTTTCACAAACCAGCCAACTTCATGCAAATCACACTAGTCCCATGTGGTCTGAGGAGCCGATTTGTGCAAATCAGCTGATTTTGTGGAAATTTCTGTAGCGGTTTTTTTAAAAATGTACAAATCATGACCCATCTCAGAGATGGAAGTCCGCAAGCTGGCTTGACTCACACTAAATGGAGTCGGTGCGCACGGGGCTAATGAACTCAAATCCGGGGGGGGGGGGGGGATTGTGAAAATCCATTGGATTTTCACCCCCCCCCATCAGATTCCTCACACATCCCTAATTAATATACTTGTCACATGGGTTGGCCCATGTAGCATTTGCACACCAGAAGTAGATCTGCCTATATCTGGCATGTTAACTGTGCATTTATGGGCCAGCGCACTTGATAAGTGCATGATAGGAGCCACATAAAAAGAAAACAGGTCAGACTATTTGCTCATCTAGCACAGTATCATCTACTCTTTCCTGGCAGCAAGTTTCCGGGGTCTAAGGCAGAGAATGGTCTTTCTTTCCTGTTATCTGCTACCCAGCTGAGTAGCAAAGAAACTTGCTGCTGATGGGGCACAGCACAGCCAGTCATACAAAACATCTCCCAGAGAAAAGCCGAGCAACTTTGTCAGCTCTATAGACTGGAACAACTCCACCCCCAGTCAATGAATTTTCTTAGGGCTTCTCCGCATTAGGCTTTTAACCCACCACCACTTTACCAAGGCTTCTGCTTCTGGATTCTTGGCAGGATTAAGATCAGCTCCTTTACACGTGTCCCCTCCCCTCCCCCCGGGGATTTTCTTTCCCTGCCTTTCTCTATGTTCCATTGCACAACCACAAGATGGCGCTGCGGTATAGTGGGACTGTGAAAATACACGGCCATTCTGTAGCGTTTCATAGCGTGATCGCCCTTTAAGAGCTCATTTTCCTCGTTCTAAAAAAAAAGCCATGGAAATGTTCGGAAAGCACAGGAGAGGCCCTGGAGGACGTTGGGTAACACACCCGCAAACCAGCATGACTGAGGAATCACGAGAGCAGCACAATAAATGGCTCATGTGGAGAAGCCCTCTAAGCCACCAAAGTAGCTTGGCTGCCTTGAGTGCCACTTTCTGGTAGAAAGGTGGGGTATATAAATCAAATTAAAAATAAAATAAAATACCGTATCTATAGAGCTTTTAATATTAGTAGCTCCTAACTATTAGGACAGTGCTCTGAGCCCAGCCTTTGGTGAGCCCCGTACAATGCTCACTCACACAGTCCAGAGTGATGCTGTTTCATCCCTTCCCATGCATTCTTACTAAGAAAGTTTTCTCCATAGTTCTTTGAAACGCTGGAAATCCGAAGTGAGAAGGCTACCCTCACCCTTACCTTGACTGGTCAGGGAGTGATCCCCTCGATTGCTTGTTCGGTGGAAGGAGATGTGTTCAACATGGGATATGTAGTTGCCAAGGAAACTACCACTTCTACCTTCAAGGTAAATCGTACCTACGCTGTAAAGAAAGGGCATTCATTGCTTTCAGTGTTGGGGGCGTCCTCCTTGGTTTTTCTCAAAACTCAGCTGCCCCAGGAGGAAATGTGCTCCTTTAGTAGTGTTCAGTTTCCGGAACTGTTAGAAGTTGAAAGTGGTGGGGGAAATCAGCAAGAGTTTATGCGATCTTTGTTTACAGGGAAATCTCACCACAAGGTGAACAATCCCTATAATTAGTGACTGGACTATATATCAGGAAGTCCCTATTTTGAATCTTGCATCTTCTATGAACTCACTAGGTAGCCTTAGACAAACCTCTCTCTCTCTCTCTCTCTCTCTCTCTCTCTCTCTGCCTCAATCTTTCTGAGAGTTTCATAGATTTCATAGATCATAGAGTTGGAAGGAGCCTACAAGGCTATCGAGTCCAACCCTCTGCTCAATGCAGGAAACTAGAGGAGGGGTCTCCCATCCAAGTAACAACCAGGCTTGACCCTGCTTAGCTTTCCACGCTCAGACAAGCTGAGGATTGTGAGAGCCAGTGTGGCGTAGTGGTGAGAGTGTTGGACTGGGACTTGGGAGATCAGGTTCTAGCCCCTGCTCAGCCATGAAGCTCACTGGGTCACTTTGGGTCAGTCACTGACTCTCGGCCTAACCTACCTCACAGGTTTGTTGTGAGGATAAAATGGAGAGGAGGAGGAGGATTATGTAAGTCGCCTTGGGTTCCTTGCAGAAGGAAAAAAGGTAGGATATAAATATAATAAATAAATGAAATAAATAAATAAGGATTACAACTAGTTAAGAATTAGTTGTAAAGGTTACAACTAGTTAATGCATGTGAAGTGCTTTGGATACTTGAAATTGCTATACAAACGTTAATTTTTTGTTGTTTCTTCTGAGATTGCTTGTTCATGTAAAGGTGCCCATGTGTGGAGGAATACAAATACAACTACAGGAAAAGGCAAGTGAACACAGCCAGTTTGTAAAGATGTTTGACTCTGCTGTTGTGTGATCTTGCAGATAGAGAACACTTCGTCCCTGCCCCTGAAATTCACCATCTTGCTGGAATCCCTCTCGCCGAACAGGGACCGAAAGCAGCAGAAGCTTCCCCCTTTCCTCGAGTCTCAAGGGAAAACTGATTCAGTTGGTAATTCCTCTTACGGTTTTGAACTCATGACAGTGATGAGGACAGTTGTGGGCCTCCTTGAGGCATGCCTGTGTTGATCCAGGTCTGTATGTTATGAATGAGTGGTCCTGAGAGTATACGCAGTGGACGTTTAGGATTCTTCTCACCACACGTTGCAAACTAGTTATTTCTTGCATTATTCCCACCTCCCCTGCAGGGTCCATCATGACTTATGAGGCTACAGGAAAGTAGACTCTTATCTCCTTCAGTTGTTCACATATCAGTGCAATCTTCATAAAGCAGGTGTTATAGGACCGGCCTCCCACCGAGGCCTTGTTAAGAAGATGCATCTAATATTTGGACTTCATGAAAGCTGTTACATAATAAATATACAGTCATGCCATGGATTGAGAGCATAATTCGTTCCGGAAACGTACTTGTAATCCAAAACACTCTTATATCAAAACGAATTACTCCCAAAAAAAATTTGTACAGAGATTTTTAATTTAAGCCGTACTACAGTACTTGTATTGCAAGACGTCACTTGTATATCAAGTCAAAAAAAATTAAATAAATATTTAAAAATTTGCTTTTCTTGCAAAACGCTCTCAAACCAAGTTACTTGCAATCCAAGGTATTACTGTATGGGTATCCAATAGGGCTGCAGTGTTAAATATGAAGTACAATCCTATACATGTCTTCTACTCATGGAGTTCAATTGGGTTTTCTTGCAGGTAACTGTATTTGGGACTGCAGCCTGAATCAGTCCAAAAGGTGGCCCCGATAATTGAGCAGCAGATTTTAAATCTTTAAAAAAAACAAAAAAAAACAAATACTCATAAAACTACAGGTGGCAAGAGCCATCTTAAGAGGCATTCCCTTCTGGGTGAGAGAGGGGATGCCTCTTCTAAGGTGGTTCCTGCTATGAAGGACGTAGTCGCAGACAAACTGGAGAGGGTTCAGAGGAGGGCAACAAGGATGATAAAGGGACTGGAAACAAGGCCCTATGAGGAGAGACTGAAAGAACTGGGCATGTTTAGCCTTCAGAAGAGGAGACTGAGGGGAGATATGATCGCACTCTTCCAGTACTTGAAGGGTTGTCACACAGAGGAGGGCCAGGATCTCTTCTCGATCATCCCAGTTTGCAGGACACGGAATAATGGGCTCAAGTTACAGGAACCTAGATTCCACCTAAACATCAGGAAAAATTTCCTGACTGTCAGAGCAATAAGACTATGGAATCAACTACCTAGGGAGGTGGTGAGCTCTCCCACTCTGGAGGCATTCAAGGTGCTGCTGGACAGACATCTGTCAGGGATGCTTTGACCTGGATTCCTGCATCGAGCAGGGGGTTGGACTCGATGGCCTTGTAGGCCCCTTCCAACTCTACTTTTCTATGATTCTATGATTCTATGACACAGACATAGATTCCATAGATCATAGAGTTGGAAGGAGCCTACAAGGCTATCGAGTACAACCCCCTGCTCAATGCAGGAAACTAGAGGAGGGGTCTCCCATCCAAGTAATAACCAGGCCTGACCTTGCTTAGCTTTCTACACTCAGTCAAGCTGAGCCAGCATAAACCACCAGCAAGCACACACTTCATCTAAAAGCAAGCTGTGCTTTCCTCCTCCTCCGTCTTCACAACTACTGGTTTTCTCATAGGCGTGTTTGTTTGTTTGTCTGCTTGCTACATTTCTGTCCTGCCTGCCTTTCCGCCAAATGCTGTCCAAGGCAGCTGACTTAAACTAATGCCAACACAATTAAATAGAATGAAATACGATAAAACAGCTGCAAAATACAAAGCAGGGAAAACATCAAGGAGGTAAAATATTTACGAAGCTTTAACTGATAATCAATTAATAAACTAAAATGGATACTGACTGTTTTAGAAGCTGAGTATTCTCCACTGATGGGAGTTGTAGTCCAACATATCTGGAGGACTCCAGGTTGGGGAAAGTTGCCATACTCCTACCCTGCTATTCAAGGGCACAACCCTATGCCAGTTTAGACAGAAAAAAGGCCTACAACTCCCAGCATGCCCCAGCCAGCTGTGCTGGCTGGGGCATGCTGGGAATTGTAGGCCTTTTTTTCTGTCTAAACTGGCATAGGGTTGCAACTTAAATGTTTAAAATGAAAACAGGGTAGATGCATACTCCAGTGCTTAGGTGGGAGGGGATAAGGTGAGCTGAGAGCAAGGGTGGGGAACCTCTTTCAGCCCAAGGGCCGAATTCCGTTTCAGGGAAGCTCTCGGGGGCCACATTTCCGTGGTGGGCGGGGCCAAAGGCAAAAGGGGCGGGCCCCAAATACCAGCATATCTTAGCTTAAAGCCCCTGCTGCCAGTCACTAAGCCTTCGGAGAGGCGTTTCAACTTTTTTAGAAGGTGGGAAAAACTGGCAAAAGCTGGGAAACCACCACACAATCAGTGGTTGTGGCAGGGGTAGTGCTAGGTCCCAAAAAGATCTGCGGCTCAGGTCCACAGGCTCCAAAAAATATGCACAAATTTGCATGTGCTAATTTACATATGCTCTAAAGTCTGTCTCTCTGTGTGTGTCTGTAACGGCCCCTGTCTCCTAAGGAGACCCCTATTTGTAAAAAGGGGTGTATGGACGGGAGAGGAGGGCATCTGATTTCAGAGAGAGAGAAAAAACTGAGGCAGAAAGATTCAAGGGGGGGGGGGCAGCAGGAGGAGGTGAAGCACATGTGGACCAAAAGCCAGCTCATCCAGGGGGATCCAATGCAGCAGAGATCCTCAGGGGCCCTGGACCTTTATTTCAGCAAGTGCCCCTGGACAGCAGAGCGGAAGGGTCAGAGGGCCTCCCAGAGATTTGGGGCTCCAAATGAAATATTCGGGGCTCCAGCCCCAGTGGGCCAGCCCCTAACGCCGCCTCTGGGTTGTGGAGAGGGGGGTGGCACCAGGGGAAGTGGCATGGCCGTCTGGAGCACCCCAGAGGGCCGGATTGGGACTCCAAGAGGGTTGGATTTCACCCGCAGGCCTGAGGTTCCCCACCCTTATCCTAGAGGTTAAAGAAGAAAAATAAGTTGCATGAAATAGCACAAAAAATAGTTTTGTGATTGGGATCTAGGATAGAGGTAGCCTTGTTGAAGGTTCCCTTTTTGCCTTCACACACATAGACTCTAAACCAGGGCTCTCCAACCTTGGGTCCCCAGATGTTGCTGGACTACAGCTCCCAGAATCCCTTGCCATTAGCCATGCTGGCTGGGTATGCTAGGAGCTGTAGGCCGGCAGCAACATCTGGGGACCCAAGGTTGGAGAGCCCTGCTCTAAACAGATAGATATGATTATTTGAAATGCTATAAAGAAACAGAGACTTCTTTAGTTAGGTGACAGTGCTAGTATTCTTTATTTGATTAGAATTATAAGTGAACTATTGTACTGTTGGTTCACGAGGCCTTTGGGGGGGGGGTGCTCTTTTTTGTAACCCTTACATGCTTGACAGCTGGCTCCAGGTTAAGGTTTTCCTCCTTCACTGTTGGACTTTTCAGCTCTGTTGTAGAACGAAGAGAGCTTAAAATGTCAGCCAAGGAGACATGGCCCTCCCGCTGCATTTCCCCTACCGGCAGGTGTTTGTCTTACCCTTTCCCAGGTACGCAGAACTACAGCGGCTTGAGCGTGTTCAGCGTCTCCCCTGTGGAAGGCACCATCGGCCTTGGGAAGTCCCAGGAGTTCACCGTCACCTTCAGCCCTGATCATGAGAGCCTCTATTATTCCGACTGCATTCAGGTCCTGCTCTTTGACAAGGTGAGGCCGGCCTGAGCGAGGCCCGTCATGCTAGAACTGAGCTCCAGCCGGAGATCTGGACAGAATGCTGCCCTTTATTCTTGGAACCCCCTCCCAGGACACCTGCATGGTGTGCCTCCTTTATCTCTTCCTTGAAATCTATCCCCCAGACCCAGCTTTATGAAAGCCAAAGTATTCATTTCAGGCACTGTAGGGCTCAGCAGTGGTGTCCTGTAGCCAGGGCTTGCAGGGACGCAGCACCAACACCGTTTTATTAGGAAGGACGCTCACGTCACCTGCCACCCCGTTCCAGCTTCCCTGTTCCTTCTAAGCCTAGCTGCAATCCTCAAAGTAGCTGGGAGGAAATGGATTTTCCCAGCAACAATCTATTGTTCTTTGTTGTAATATAAAGTATTTTGGGGTGGCTTGGTCTTGGATTAATTAAGACCCATTAGCTTGATTAGCTTCCCCTAGTGGATGAAAACTCCGGGAACTGGGTTTGTTGATATGGATCAGCACAGCTGCCTGCAATTTTGGACTCTCCTTGGGGGCGTGGCAATGGGGGAATGTCATGATGAGCGCCTGCACGTCAACATTTGCCATTACTCCGCGGGGGCTCCAACTGGGAGCTCTGCAGATCAGGAACTAGCCACTGGGCGCTACTGCTCAGAGGAATGAACTGCAGCCCATTCCAGTTGGGAGTTTGCCACTATAGCCCATGATCCTCCTCACCTGGGAAGTCAGGTGATGCCAGAGGGCCAATCCAGTGCTACTGAGGGATATAAAGATTCACACTGTTGGCTGAAGACTGCAGGCTATTGACCTCCTCAGTTTGAGCAACATGTCCCTGGGGGAGACTTACCCAGTCCTCCCTCTGTGCCTCCAGGCTTCTGCCCTCCAGCTTGCCTTCCGCCCATCCTCGGCTTGAGTGCCTGACAGCGTTGCTAAAATGCCTAAAGCTTTCTAGGATCTCTCTACAAAGATTTTTAAAAGGATGCAGCCCGTGCCCTCAAGCATACAGTCTAGGAGTCACAGTACAGAAGGAAAAAGATCTGGGGAGTGTATTATTACTCGGGGGCCTGGTCCAGCCAAGGCACCTCTCTTCTGATTCAAGGATACTCAGGATGAAACAAAACCACTTGTGTCAAAGGCGATATACAGTTTATTGAATACATCGATGAAATATGGATGCTGTTGTGTCAGTCGAGCCAGCTCGTGGACTTCCATCTCTAAGACAGGCTGAGATTTGCGCATTATTATTATTATTTTTAAAAACCCGCTAAGGAAATTTGTGCGAATTTCCTTAGTGGTTTGGGTTTTTTTTAAAATTGCAAATCACGGCCCAAACTGTAGCAGTTTGGGTGGGAGTGAGGACTGCTGAGGCTGCAGAGCCAGGGTCCCAACTGTGCTTCCTAAAAACAGAACTCAGGAAGATCATAGCTCAGTGATAGAGCATGTACTTTGCATGCAGAAGGTCCCAGGTCCAGTCCCGGGCATCTCCCGTTAAAAGGATCAGGGAGCAGGTGATCCCTGACCTTTCTCTGCCTGAGACGCTGAAGAGTTGCAGCCAGTCAGAGGAGACACTACTGGGCGGGATGGACAAAGAGTCTGACTTTGCCTGCTTTGCCCCCTTCCCTTGCCAACAGTGAACCAAGAGCATGAACACCGAGTGCCATCTAGTGTCTGCCAGGCCAAAGGGCATGGCACACTCTCAAGTGCACCTGGCAAAACTGTGAGCGAAACTCTTCCATTTGCAAATCTACTAAAAATAAAACCCCCAAAAAACAACTTCAGCTAGATTGCCAGGAAGTCTCTGAACTGCCATCCACTGAGTTTTGCCAGCTTGGCAGGGAGTTTAGTGTGGTTGCCTAGGGTTACTTGTTATACTCTTTCAAAAACTACCCTGGACGGTTGTGGAAAAGGTGGTATAAACATTAGGCTGCATTAAATTCCTTCTAGGAAGTCATCCGTGTGATCCAGCTGAAAGGGGCAGCGAGGAACCACATGATGTTTGTGGAAGGAGGGGAGCCGTTGGATGTGTCCATTGAATCATTGGCTGTAACGACATCTGTGGCTGAAGAATCGGCCAAATCAGGTAACGCACCCCTAAATCTGCAGCTTCTGTGCTTTGGTTTGAAAGCCAAGGGGGCAAAGAGTTGGATTCTTGCGGGTAGGATTTCATTTGGGTGTGTGTGTGTGGTGTGTGTGTAAATCTGGTGGACTAGCCAGGTTCAACTCCCCCAAACTCCATCCTGCTTACCTCTTCCCCGGCTCGACTCACGTTCTTCCAAGTCGAGCCGGGGAAGTGACTTTCGGGTTCCTGGCGGGCCACTGTTTACGTAGAAAATGCCTTGAGATATGCCCAAAGTATCATTTCCTCTCGCGCCAGGTAGCGCTGGAAAATGGCCATGTATTTTTCACAGTTGCGCTATACCGCAGCGTCACCCTGTGGTTGATTAATAAAACATATAGGAAGTGAGAGGTCCTGCCAGGCTGGGTTACCTCTCAGGTTTGTACTTTCATGATGTGAAACAACAGAATGATCGCAAATATTCCTTGAAAGGCTTGGTATTCCTTTCACTGCAGCTGTGTATTCATGATGGGGATTCGTTTGTTACTCCAGGTGCATTCTCCAATAACAATAGGTGTGACCCCAGCGTGATCCCAGCTTATACAGGTTTTTTTTAACCCGGTCTCCTCTGTACCGCACGAACTGATGAATTTGTGTCTCCTGCAGAAAGTGACAAGGCTGCAAACTCCATCCTTCTCAGCCTGGAGTCTTTTCAGTCGGAGACCTTTGTTATCCCAGCTGTAAGAGAGCTGAAAGTTGGAGGAATACGAACCACCCAGTTCGCATCCAAGAAGGTACTGTTACTGTAGCCTAAAAGAGCAGGCATTTGTAATTCAGCATCAGCTCAGTGAGGAGAGGTAATGAGCGGGGTACCGCAGGGCTCAGTCCTGGACCCAGTGCTCTTCAACATTTTTATTAATGACTTCGATGAGGAGGTACAGGGAGTGCTTATCAAATTTGCAGATGACACAAACTTGGGTGGAACAGCTAATACTCTGGAAGACAGAAACAAAATTCAAAGTGATCTCGATAGGCTGGAGCTCTGGGCTGAAAACAACAGGATGAAATTTAATAGGGATAAATGTTGTGTCTCACCTAGGAAAAAGAAACCAAATGCACAGTTACAGGATGAGGGATATTTGGCTCAACAATACTACAAGCGAGAAGGATCTTGGAATTGTTGTAGATCACAAGCTGAATATGACCCAGCAATTTGATGTGGCTGCAAAAAAAGGCCAATGCTATTTTGGGCTGCATAGAAGCAGGCTTTTTTCTGATGAAACCGTGAGTCCAGCTATTATTTCCAAATGCCATCCTCCCGAGGAATGTAGCAGTTCCCCTTTCTCCAGGCACTGGTTCCAATCCGGGAATAATCCCTTTCTGGCCTGGTTAGCCTCTCTTGAGTACTGCGTCCAGTTCTGGGCACCTCACTTAAGAAGGACGTAGACAAACTGGAGAGGGTTCAGAGGAGGGCAACAAGGGATGATAAAGGGACTGAAACAAGGCCCTATGAGGAGAGGACTGAAAGAAACTGGGCTGTTATAGCCTTCAAGAAGAGGAGACTGAGGGGAGAGATGATAGCATTCTTTAAGTACTTGAAAGATTGTCACACAGGAGGGCCAGGATCTCTTCTGGATCATCCCAGATTGCAGGACATGGAATAATGGGCTCAAGTTACAGGAAGCCAGATTACTCCTGGACATCAGGAAAAAAATTTCCTGACTGTTAGAGCAATATGACAATGGAACCAACTACCTAGGGAGGTCGTGGGCTCTCCCACACTGGAGGCATTCAAGGTGCAGCTGTACAGCCATCTGTCAGGGATGCTTTGACTTGGGTTCCTGCATTGAGCAGGGGGTTGGACTCGATGGCCTTATAGGTCCCTTCAACTCTACGTCTCAATCAATATTGTATCCCTTTGCCTCTCTGCCTACAACCACTCTGAACTCCATCCTTTCCAAACAGTGTGATTGCGTCTTAGAATATGGTGAAGGTTTCCCAGAATCCACTGTGCTCAGGACCACCACGGATGCTCATAGAATCATAGAATCTTCACTGCAAGCTTGTACTGGATCAATGCCGGTTTAACTGGCACGGCTTCTCCCAAAGAATCCTGGAAATTGTAGTTTGGCTGCCAGTGTCCTGAGGATTCTCTTGGAGATCCTTGCTCTGCCTCCTCCCCAGTACTGCAATTCACAGGCTGCCCTGGGGGAGAGGGGAATCACTTTTAAACCAGTTTGAATCCATGGTTTAATTATGAATTTCTGTCACTTTCCTTTTCTTTTAAAGACTAGTTTGAATAAGGTCTATGAATGGGAGGCAGAACAGATCAGATCAGATCTTGGGGGATGATGTGTTTTTGTCCCCAGAGGTTTCACGGGCAGCAGAAACTGACTGTCGCAAACCTTTCATTTCCGCAGAATGTAGAATTCAGCTGGGAAAGCCTACAACTTCTGCAGCTAAAAGGATTCACTGTCGACCCTGTGAAAGGAACTGTTGATCGTGGGCAGACCAAATCCATCACTGTTTCTTGGGTGCCCCCTGCTGGCTCAGATGTATGTCACAGGTTTCAAAGTGTGCAGTTTATTGATATTGGGGGGCCGCGGGGAAGACTTTTGCAGGGTCAGTCTCCCTGTAAGGAGAAGGGCGCATAGCTCAGTGGATAGAGCACCTTCCTTGTCTGCGGAAGTCTCAGGTTCAGTCCCTGGCATCTCAAGTTAAGAGGATATCCAGTTAGCAGGGCTGGAAATAATCCTTTGCCTGAGACCTTTATTGTAGACAATGTATGGCCTAGATGGGCCACTGCGATTTGACTCTATAAGGGAGCAATCCTATGGCCCCAAGACAGCACCTGAGGTGCCACAGAATATTCCGGAGTTCCAGCTCCCAAGCTCAGAGACAATGCTCCAACCTCGGAGCTGGGAATTGTCTACAATAAAGGTCTCAGGGAATTGGAGCTCTGACCCCGCTCCCCTTTGCAGCCGGCATGGAAAGAACCACGCCGGCTGCTTCTCCGAGGTTGGGAACAAGGCCTTGGGGAAGGGGCCATTTCTGTGGGCCGGGAGGAGAGGAGACTGGAGAGGCCAGGATTCATACGAGCTATCCTGAGGCTTCTCCAGCCTCCTCCTGCCCTGCATTGGATGCCTCCGAGTTCAGAGGCCTGCGAGCATCAAGAGCGCAACTCATAGGATTGTGCCATAAAGCAGTTTTACATGTCTGTATGCCAGAGAGCTGTGTGGTAGTTTTGTAGTATCTCTTTGCTTAAAAATATGCATACCGAGGGGGCCACTGCCACGCACTCAGGACCACAGCAGGGGAGGAAAGGGTTAAATTCCCCTTCCACACCTACTGCAGTCTCAATAATTTGCAAGCTGCATTTAAAAGCTGTACATTAGATGCAACCATGTATTTAACTTCCTGTGCAAGTTTGGTCCTAGGGAAGTAGTCCTTAAAGCAGCATCAGCATCCCAAAGCAACAATAGGCAATCCCTACTCCCCTCCCATCCGCTTCTTCCCAGCTACTCACAAAACTTTGTCACCATCCCTGCCCTTCTACATTCCAAACTATTTTCTTGGGCTCTCACCCCACTCTGCTTTCAGGTGAAGTGTCCCCAATTCCAGTAGCTACTAGCCACCAGCCATCAAAGGCCGTGTGTTAGGCAACCATCTTCAACTAGAAAACTATAAAAGAGCCTTGAGAAAAGGTCATTGTGCAATTCCAAAAGGCGTGCTTGCAACAACAGACTGCAATCCTATACAGGCAGTCCCCGGGTTACGAACGTCCTGACTTACGGACAACTCATACTTAAGAACGGACCGCCATATATATAAAACTCTGAGTTAAATACAATAGTTCTTACTTACGAATGAATGCACTATACTTTGCGACACTTTGAAAATATTGCGCGGCTTCTGTTCCAACTTACGTACACATCTGATTTAAAGACAGACTTACGAACGGATCTTGTTCGTAACCCGGGGACTGCCTATACTCACTTTCCTGGGAGTAAGTCCCATTGAACTCAGTGGGGCTTGCTTCTCAGTAGACATGCATAGGATTGCATTGTTATTTGCCCTGTATGATGTAGTCAGTTACAGCCATAAAGGTCATACATTTTGAGAAGAAGGTAAGGATCTCTTCACATTACTCAAGCTTGTGCTGGAACTTGCCCTCCCGTCCAGATCCAGTGCAAACCAGTGCTGCAAGTGGAGGAGAAGCAAGCTTTAGCACTGTTTGTTTTCAAACTGTGTATCAGAGAGAAGAATATCAGTACTGATGGGTGAGCTTTCTAGAAAGACAGACTGTTCACTGCTACTGGTCTTAATGGAGGATGCGCCCTGCATGGGTGTGTTGTAGGCCGCATCCCCCGTTAAGTGTGGCCACGGTGAAGGCCTCTACATGTGCCCTACATGAACGGAGTATGCCCCCTAGAACACCTCCCAAATCATCTGCAACATGCAGAGATTCTGCGACAGACACGCAGGAACTCAAGGACACGCAGGAACTCAGGGAACTCAAGGACACGCAGGAACTCAAGGAATCAATGTCAAAGGGATTTAGTTTTAATGACACTAAAATCGCTGGTTTAGTTTTAATGAGAAGCTACCATTCTGGCTCATGGCAAGGCTGCAGGACGGGTATCTGTCTAGACGGGCATTTCAACATGGTTGCGGGAAGGGTGGTGACACGTAAGTTTATCCACCACCACCCCTTTATAACTTGTGATCAACCCCAAAAAGGAGTCTATGGGCAGACGGAGCCAGCATTTCCTCATTGTGCCATATGGGCATTCTGCCTGGCACTTACCTCCATCTTGTCTCTGCAGCCCAATCAGCCTGTGACGGGGTCGGCCATACTGACCGTCAAAGGAGACGTTAAGGAAGTTTACAGTGTCTACTTCATGGGCAGGATTGTGACCCAGTGAGCTCCCACCAAGCCGAAACTCCAAGCTGCCTCTTCGCAAGAAAGATGAAGAAACATCTCTTTTCTGATGGAGATTCCAGAGGCTGCATGTTGCCTGCCAATCGCTGGAGCCAATACTGGAAGCTCCTCTTTTCCTTGTTCTGGGATCACACCCCCATCTCAAGTGGCTCACTGGGGCAATGTTCCAGCCAGAGCTGATGCAGTTTGTGGTTTGAACCACAGGTCCCCACGCGCACTCTAGCCACTTTGGTAACAACACTCGTAGAAGTTCAGTTGTCTGAAGTTATTCCAGGCCTTTTGCAAACAGATGTCAATCACAGTGAAGGGCAGATAATGACTGTTTATATTTGCGGGCTGATCAGCTGGCAGAACATTCCATCCCTGCCGCTGAGCAATGAGGTCTGTTCCAGGGTGATAATTGCACACCTCGGGTGGTGCTAGAAAAGGCAGTAATTATACTGTAGGCGCCTGCACTGCCCTGATATGGGGCCTCCGCGTGCAAAATGCATGTTAGCAACTGGTTATTACAATAAATGTGTGTTACGTGGAATATTTTGTAATGTAAAGCCTTGCGGACACGGCAGGCTTTTTACATCAGTGTCGAGGCTGGCCCGCTGCGAATCACACACCTCTTTGGTCAAAGAAGTGTGTGCGTGTGTCTGTGTAGATCCATCTTTCAGAGCCACAGGGTTAAAAGAGAAATGGGGGATCCAGGGTCAGCATAATCGGGCACCTGCCAAGGCTCACGTCCCTGCAGGGGGCCACTACGAGCCCTCTGCAACTCCTCCTCCTTGCTGTCACTGTCGGTTCAGTATCCTCACTGGGCATGCCAGCAGCAGCATCCACTTGCCTTGCATTCTCCCTGCGGGCAGAGGGAGAGGGCAAGCAAATGGGTAGCGGTGGCAGTGGTGAGCTGATGGTCTCTGCCTTGCCTAAGCTTCCGCCCCCTGCCCGGCTGCAATTTCTGGTGCTGCCACTGGAGGGATCCAATCCAATTAACCATATGGGAACTGCTTAGGGATTTTAAAAAAAACATTTAGCGGTATAGAAATAGTACAAATAAATAAATAATAGAATTATAGAGTTATGTAGCACTGCAGCCTGTGATCATCAGCTGCTTGACTTTTTTTAAATAATTAGATTGTTTATAATTAGGACACTTCTGTCTTTCTGCTTGCAATGATATTTTTAATATCCCATTGTTTATTACTGTGAATTTTTATTCTACATGCAGTATTTTTTAAAAGGGGGAAATAGGGTCTGTGGTCCAATTCTGTAAGGTCAAAGGACAGGAGCTGAGCAATGCTTTCCCCCACTCTCCTGGAAGAACACACATGTCAGTGCTGCAGCAAACATAGAAACATTTATATTTCTGGCCAGTCAGCATCCCTTCTCTCAGAAATAAGTCCTACAGAATTCATTGGGGTTTGTTTTGAGGTTTAGAGCAAACTCCACTGAATTCAGTCCGACTTACTTCCTAAGGTAAGCTTTGAGCTACTAGAACATTATTAGATACAGTAATACCTTGGATTGCAAGCATAATTCGTTCCGGAACCATGCTTGTAATCCAAAACACTCTTATATCAAAGCGAGTCCCTGGCGAGCATGAGCGGGGCCAATTTTGGCCCGCTACGCCCGCTCGAGGCGAGCGGTTACATCCCTACACTTGTCTTGCAAGACCTTGCTTGTTTATCAAGTAAAAAAAAATTAAAAATTTTGCTTGTCTTGCAAAACGTTCTCAGATCAAGTTACTTGCAATCCAAGGTATTACTGTATTGTAATAATTAGCATGCATGGTGCAACAGATTTCCATGGCAAGGGGAGTGCTGCACAAAGCAAATTGAACAATTGTAAACTTTCTCAGGAATCGCCTCTTAAACACACAATTCTTGTGTATTGGGGAAGCCCCACAAAGCAAATACACTTTAGCCAAGGCCGTTCCCATTGTGAATAATCTCGGCACCAGCTTGTGAGGAAACAAACATGACCCAGTCACATCCTTGCGCACCAAGTAGTCCTTGTCTTAGCTGCATGCTCCTGCCCTGCTGCTTAAAAACACAAACACCTACATCAGGGCTGTTTCTGATGTAGGCCGTACCACATGTTACACAGCCATGATGCTGGGATTGCAATGTAGTGTGCGGTCTGCAGAGGACTGCGGCCAGTGCTCCCCACTAGGGCTGTACCTGTATTCATCAGATCAAAAGCAATGAAGAGTTTTGTGGTACCCAGAGGTGGTGTTAGCGGGTGGCCCACTAGGGCTGGAGCCCCGAATCTTTCATCTGGAGCCCCAAATCTCTGGGAGCCCATCCGCCCCACCACCCTGCTGTCCATGGGTGCTTGCTGAAATAAAGAGATGGGCCCTGATGATCTCTGTTGCACCTGAACCGCCTGGATCAGATGGCTTTCTGCCCACACATGCTTCACCTGCTGCCCACCCCTTCAATCTTTCTGCCTGAGGTTTTTTCCTGAATTCAAATGCCCTCCTCTCCCCTGTCCAGACATCCCTTTTTACAAATGGAGATGTCCTAAGGAGACAGGATCCTTTACAGAATTTAGGTCTGAATGGATTGCGCATGGAGGACATTTCATATAGGGGTGCCCGTAGGAGATGGGGCCCTTTACAGACTTTTAGAGCATATGTAAATTAGCATATGCAAATCTGTGCTTTTTTTTTTTTTTTTTTTTTTTGGTCTCAGGGGCCTGAGCCCCAGATCTTTTCAGTACCTAGCACCGCCCATGGTGGCACCTTAACAGCTAACAAATATGTTCTGGCATATGCTTTCATGGACACTGCCCATCAGATGCATGAAGTGTTAGTTTCAAATCGGCAGATTTACGTGCTGGGTGGGAGCAGGGGTTGCAGATGTAAACTGTGCTGTCACAGGGAATTGAAATGCAAAAAGCATAGACAGTGATGATTACTTCAACGGTTGTCATTCACAAAACCTTAGGTGATAACACAGGCATCATTGCAATGGTGAGCCGCTTAACATTGTAGGTGTTATTTTTTTAAAAAAACACACATACCCATGTCCTTATATAAACCACAAGCAGTAGAGTAGAATCTCTTGATGCTGAAATTGCACTTCAAGTAGTTTCATAGAATCATAGAAAAGTAGAGTTGGAAGGGGCCTACCAGGCCATCGAGTCCAACCCCCTGCTCAATGCAGGAATCCAGGTCAAAGCATCCCTGACAGATGGCTGTCCAGCTGCACCTTGAATGCCTCCAGAGGGGAGAGCCCACCACCTCCCTGGGTAGTTGGTTCCATTGTCTTATTGCTCTGACAGTCAGGAAATTTCGTGGAATCTGGGTTCCTGTAACTTGAGCCTATTCTTCCAGTGTCCTGCAAACTGGGATGATGGAGAAGAGATCCTGGCCCTCCTCTGTGTGACAACCCTCCAAGTACTGGAAGAGTGCTATCATATCTCCCCTCAGTCTCCTCTTCTGAAGGCTAAACATGCCCAGGTTCTTTCAGTCTCTCCTCATAGGGCCTTGTTTCCAGTCCCTTTATCATCCTTGTTGCCCTCCTCTGAACCCTCTCCAGTTTGTCTACGTCCTTCTTAAAGTGTGGTGCCCAGAACTGGACGCAGTACTCAAGATGAGGCCTAACCAGTGCCGAGGCTGGTTTCACGTTGATATCAATCTCTGAAAATTCCTTTGTTCGAGAATGGCCACTTAAGGTCATTGACAGTGTTCAATGAAACTGAACATTGAACACTGACAATGGAACCTGTCAGATTCACACAATATTTTTAGATGCATGCCTTTAAAAAAATAATAAGTGAGGTGTACTCCTGAAAAATATAAGGTGAGCTTTTAAAACCAAAACAAGTAGAGAAAACCAAAAGGGCTAAATAGCACGCAACCGATATAGTTAAACCACTAGACTTTAATGTTTATGCACAAGTCATATCTTATTACAATCATATGTAACTTACATGGAATAAAATCCAAATATGCAATGCCTGGAGGCAGAGAGCCAAGAAAAGGCACACAGTTTGAAATTCCTAAATCAGTAAGGGTGCAATCCTATGCAAGTTTAGACAGAAAAAAGGCCTACAACTCCCAGCTATGCTGGCTGGGGCATGCTGGGAGTTGTAGGATTTTTTCTGTCTAAACTTGCATAGGATTGCACCCTAAATGTGTATTTTTAAGGAAATAACGGATTGACACAGAAAGCAGAACCAAGTCCTAAGTGTAAATTATTATTTTTTAGTGACTCATTAATGTTGGGATCCAGACTTTGAATAGACCCATTGAAATCAATAGGACTACTCTAAGTGTGACTAAGCGGGTTAACAGGTCTCACATCCAGTGTTGGTCATGGACATTTCCCTTCTTATGGCTTGTTATCTTTAAACCAGGTTTGGGCTGGACAGCCCTTTAACTAGAGGATCCCTTCAATTAGAGGACTGCCCTCGATAAGTAGGACACATGGCCACCCTGCAGTGGGTATGCATCCTCCAGATTTGCAGTCACAAAGATGCATGAGTGTACTTGTGAGTGTACTTGGAGGAATGGTACGGTGCTGGGATGAAGAGAAGTGGAAATGTGAACATTACTTTGGGATGTACTCATTGACAAAATAGCCCCTTAGGGAAGGAAGGGCAAGAGGTTCATCTTTTTCTAAATGTTTCAAATACTTGTGTTCAATTTTTCTCCCCTTTCACACATTTCTACTGAGGCCAGAGCTTTCTGCCCCAGTGAGTGAATGGAAAAAAGATCTCTATCTGCAACTTATTGAATAGGATTCCACCCCCCCCTTTTTTTCTTTTCTGTGTGGCAGCAGGACAGGGAAAGATCAGTCTTGATGTTTGAGAAAATGCTATCCTTCCTGAAAGAAACTGACCTCTCTGATCCCCTAACATTACCGCCTTCGGCCTGATCTTTGCTCTGTTACAGCTTGAGGCTGGGATTTGGCCAACAGATTGTGTTATCCAACATACACTCATTCCAAAACATTGCTTCATTCCAAAAACTTCATTCCGATTCCCACCATTCCCATGCTGACAAATTGGCTAGAAAGCTGATGATTTGTCCGCCCGGTCAATTGGTTGATTGCATGTACGTACACTTGAATATTGTTGTGAGTTTGGGCATCTCGATGACCTTAAATGGGTCTATCTTAGCAGCCTTCCCCAATGTGGTGCTTTCCAGATATGTGGGACTTATGTTGGCCATTGACTTCCATGGCCAATGGTCAGGAATCCAGGGAATAGTATTCCAAAGCATCTGGAGGGCCCCTAGGTTGAGTGTCCGCCAGATGTGTTGGATTACCTCTCCCATCATCCCCAGCCAGTGGGGCTGGCTACGGTGATGGGAGTTGTAGTCCAGTACACCTGGAGGAAGCCAGGTTGCGGGATGCTGGTCTATCACTATGGTTTTGCCTCAAGTGTCACTGGACCAGGCTGGTGGTGTGTGTCTCCGCCAGTTAACAGAAGCGTCTTGATGTTCCTCGATAGCGGGGATTTTCACAGCAGCCTTGGAATGTGATACTCATCTATTACTGGGCATGTACCGGAGCCTTTGAAACTTGACCCACAAGTTGAGGCAAGTCTTCTGGAAGCATCCTGGAATTAATATAGAACTTGAGCTTGAGAGGTCCCAGCAGGCAAGGGTGGCATGGACTTTTTATGTTCTGGCAGGCTTACCAACGCATTGCCCGATCGCAGCAGGAGACAATATGGCCGGATCCACACCTAAGGTTCATTGCAGTACTGTATTGCTGCCGTGACTTGCGGGGCACACGACACACACACAGAACTTTCGGTGCTGGTCGCGCAAGTTCTGCCTAATAGTTCCTTTTTCAGTTATTGCGGTTTGCTCCCGCAGTACGTGACTAATGTGTGCTGAAGTTGCGCTGTTGTGCCCGCCCGAGGTGTGGCCATGAAAGTGTCGTCACTGGAGTTAGCCAGTCGTTCTTGAGGGGTGGGGAAAATGCAGCGACCGGTTTGTCTCCCAAACTGGTGGGGAAGAGCGGTGTCACTGTCTGCCATTTGTTGTTTTGCAGCAGGCACGGGGCAGGAAAAGCTTCCCCCCCCCTTTAAAAAAAATCTCATTGCTTCCCACTGTTTGCACCTCCGTAGCTTCGCAGAGCTGATTAACCAAATGAAAGAACCCTTTCTCTTAAAGGGCCCCCTCAAAGAACAAGAAGGTGTAAATTGGTCAAAAGGCACGTCTACTCAGAAGTAAATCACATTCTCTTCACTGGCTTTGCTCCCAGGCAAATATCACGTTGATTTCAATAGAGCTAGTGCTTGGGGAACCTTAGC
Organism: Shinisaurus crocodilurus; assembly: GCA_021292165.1. NCBI lineage: Eukaryota > Metazoa > Chordata > Lepidosauria > Squamata > Shinisauridae > Shinisaurus > Shinisaurus crocodilurus. Next base: position 25,911,209 of record CM037886.1, on the reverse strand, counting down.
AGGGGTGTGGGAGAACTGCTTTAGGGAAATTGCCTCAGGGTGGAGTGAAAAGGGCTGATCCTGCTGGCTTCCCTTCTCCTTCTTTGTGAGCCAGCACAGGGTGGGTAAAGCTTTAACCAAAGCAAAACAAAACAACCCCTTTCTCTTAAAGGGCAACTTTAAGAGAAAGTGTGTTCAAGGCAACGCCCAGTTCTACCCCTGCGGAGTTAAGTGTGGCATGGCAAACTTGCAGTACATTTAACGAGAGTGTGCCCCTGTGAGTAGTGACTGCGGAAGGTGACTCTAGAGCAGTACCGTTCTGCTAACTTGATGCTATACATCGTGTAATGTAGATCCGGCCAATAACACCGAACTAGCAAGAGCGGAGTTACAACACTATGCAGCCGAGAGAATAGGAGGAAGGGATCCCAGACAAACCGTGGCAGAGTGGTTCCTTCTTTGTTCTGCTGAGTTTGCCAAACTGACGTTCCCCCTCTTGCTGCAGGACTATGGAGCCAGGGGGGAGTGTTGCGGTGCTCCCATTTCTCGATCTTTGGGAGGTCCCATGGAGGATTTTCCACACCAGTGCATGTTGCTGCTATGTGCTCCACTGCAGTCCCTCCCAGGGATGGGGACTCGGACTCGAGGACTTGACTCGTGAGTCAGACTGAGTCCCCCCTCTGACTCGACTCGGACTCGAGTCCCAATATTTTTAATGGGACTCGAGACTCGACTCGGGACTCGAGACCAAGGACTCGTCAACATCCCTGGGCTGTTGACAAGTCTTCTGGCTGTGCCAGAAGGAGCGCGATCACCGGTGAAGAGCGCATGGAAGCGAGGCGCACCGCTGCTCGGCCACTATGGACAGCTACCAGGAGCGCAGCCCCAACGATGTGTTGAGATTTATTTTGATTGATGTGTTGTTGTGGGGGGTTTGGGTTAGGGTCAGACATTTTGGGTTTGGCTGCCTCTGCCTGCCTGTTTGGGGTTCCCTGCCTCCTCTGCCTGCCTGGTCTCTTCTTAACCAGTCCCACAGTTTGAATTGTCCAAGACAAAGGCCTCTGCCTGCCTGCTTTGGGGTTCCCTGCCTCCTCTGCCTGCCTGGTTATTTTGGGTTTGTCTGCCTGGTCTGTTCTTGCCAAAATCAGTTGCAGAGTTTTGAAATAAAAAGGCACACTTGTGCCTAGAATGTATTTAAGCCACACATCTGAAGTAGCCTTATTTTGTTGGGGGGAAACCCCATTGATTTTAATAGGGACTCGTGGAGTCAGTTTTGGGAGTGACTCAGGACTCGTGACTCGTGAGTCACCATTTTGGACCAAGGACTCGGACTCGAGACTCGGGTCCAAAGACTCGTGACTCGACTCGTGACTCGAGACCAAGGACTCTTCCACATACCTGGTCCCTCCTGAGTTAGTATATCTTTCTTCTCCCGCTGTAATGCGAAGCAGGGCTGGTGCTAGGTACTGAAAAGATCAACGCTCAGGCCCACAGGACCATGTGCTAATTTACTTATTACTCTGAAGTCTCTCTGTATGTATGTGTGTCTGTAAAGGACACCCCTATTTGTAAAAAAAGTGATGTATAGACAGGGGCGAGGGGAGGGCATTTCATTTCAGAAAAAAAAAAAAACCTCAGGCAGAAAGATTCGAGGGGGGTGGGCAGCAGGAGGATGAAGCACATGCGGGCATAAAGCCAGCTGATCCAGGGGGATCAGCTGCAACAGAGATCCTCAGGGCCCCTGTCCCTTTATTTCAGGAAGTGCCCCTGGACAGCAGGGTTGGTGGGGCAGGCGGCCCCCCCAGAGATTCGGAGCTCCAAATGGAAAGATTTGGGGCTCCAGCCCTAGTGGGGCCCTCCCTAACACTGCCTCTGTGCTTACGAGAGGCCTGCAACAGCATTTCTGCTAGACGGAGGGGGCGGTTTATTCATGTATTATATTAATACATTGTGTGCCTGAACACAACAATACAATATATCAGGAAAAAAGCCTCAGACAGAAAGATTCAAGGAGTGGAGTGAAGCAACAGGAGGTGAAGCCCATGTGGGCAAAAAGCCAGTTAGTCCAGGGGGATCGGATGCCACAGAGACCATCAGGGCCCCCTGGACCTTCATTTCAGCAAGTCCTCATGGACGGCAGGGTGGTGGGGCAGAGGGCCGCCCAGAGATCCAGGGCTCCAAATGAAAGATTCGGGGCTCGAGCCCTAGTAGGCCACCCCCTAACACTGCCTCTGTGGAGGACTTTTTATGGGCAGACACCTGGAAGTAGCAATGCTTTGTTCTGTCCCCCATAAGTATCCCACCATTCCAGCAAATATATATATATATATAGCACACAAGGTAGCTAACAATAAAATACAGATTAAAAACAAAATTGTAATTGAAACAATATAAAAACAAATTAAAAGCAAAATTAAAAACATGATTAAAACAACAATAAAAGAAATAAACACAATAAGGGTGCAGTCCTATGCTAGTTTAGACAGAAAAAAGGCCAGTTATGCTGGCTGGGGCATGCTGGGAGTTGTAGACCTTCCCCCCCACCCCGGTCTAAACATGCATAGGATTGCTCCCTAAAAGAAATAAACAGAAGACAGGAGTCGTTGCAGGATTGGTGCCAGTGAGAACCTGTCTACACCATCAGAGTTTGGGCAATTGATACCCTCCAGCTAATGGGAGGGGGGGCAGAGAAACAGTTTGGAGCCCGCTTTCAGTTGGAGTTGAGAGGTACAGACTACAGAGTTGCTTGGGTGGAAGGAGGTGGAGGGTATGGTGCATGATTTGTGGGTGTGCTATTTGCTTAATGAAATGTATTTGCCTCCACTGTGCTCTGCTTGTATATTTGCAAACAAAGGAAGTGAGACAAAGACACGTCTGTGTTCTCTTTACTAAAGTAAACGAAACTCTGGACTCTGGAGCATTGCTCCCTCACACTGGAGGCATTCAAGGTGCAGCTGGACAGCCATCTGTCAGGGATGCTTTGACCTGGATTCCTGCATTGAGCAGGGGGTTGGACTCGATGGCCTTATAGACTCCTTCCAACCCTACCTATGATTCTATGATGATAGGACCAAGGTGAAACCTGAGAACCTTCCAGGTCAAGCAACTGTCAATGTCTGTTTGGCTTCCGCTTCTGAGCATGCACAGAGTACTTGCTGCATCACAAAGGAGTTAGTAGGCCTCTCAAGATATTTGGGAATAGGAGATGGCTGTTCTAGGGCTGTTCTTGTTCAGCTTCATCCCTGAAACTTTGGCCTAGTTGTCACATACAGCAGGTGAGGTGGTAAACCTGTGTCTGGATTGTACCACTTCAAACTGTAGAGGGAGCAGGCTCATGTGACTGAATGTTCCTCTATTTTAGAAGGGGGAATTCCCTGTGTGTAGAAACCTAGCATGTCAGGGTTCTAGCTGAGCCTTCTCCCTGACATGCTAGATTTCTCGGTGCAGGATATATTCCTATCCATATATTAATATGGGCATTCAGTCGGGTGAACCCCCCCCCTATGCAATCTGAGGGTACAGTCTAGACCGGCCTTCCTCATCCCACTGCCTTCCTGTTAATTTTGGACTACAACTCCCATCAGCCCCAGCCAGCACAGCCAGTGGTCAGGAATGCTGGGGGTTGTAGTCCAAAACATTTAGAGGGCACCAGGTTGGGGAAAGCTGATCCAGACCCATGTGATGTGGACCACCTCGTCCGCTGTTCGTGATAACAAGGCCTTCAGCGAAGGCATTGTAGGACCTGGAGGGCTCCTGTCAGACCGTCCGGAATAGCTGGAGAGTCCTCCATGCCAAACGCTGCCTCGTTCGGGATATCATGGCCCCGCTTGAACCTCCCTGCCGCGATGCCTTCCTGACCCTGTCCTCATTTTGCCCCTGATGTTTCACGCCTGGCCTGTTTTGATAGTCATTCAATTCCTCCTACTAGATTCGAGTGATAACCTCCCAGCCAGGACGGTGATAAGTTCTCTGGGCTGCCAGTGCAGAGGAGGGTCACGTCACCCCACAACACTCACTGCTGGGTTCCACCCTTATTTTTTACTGCCCCGAGTAACTGGCTTTTTTGTAGTAGTAGCACAATTCAGACAGGCGGGGTCCAGAGAGCGGCTCTGGGGGTTGAATTTATTTATTTATTTACATTTATTAATTGCCCATCTGGCCGGCAACCAGCCACCCTGGGCGATGTACATAGGATAAAAACAAGATAAAATACATTTAAAACAGTATAATTTTTTTTAAAAAAAATCTTATCCCACCCCTATATCTACGCCTGGACAGCCAGGTTTTTAATGAGCGGCGGAAGCTGAGCAGAGAGGGGATCATGGCGGAGGCCACTCGGGAGAGAGTTCCACAGTACGGGGGCCGCCACAGAGAAGGCCCTCTTCCTCGTTCCGACCAGTCTAGCTGCTCTGGCTGAAGAAGGGACAAGGAGAAGGCCGTCTGTGGTAGATCTTGTTGAGCAGGCCTACTTGGTGCTGCCAGAGACGCTCCTTGAGATAGAGACAGTTGGCAGCTTGCTTGGCCAAGCTCAACGTGCAGTGGTGACTTGCCCTCAGATTGCTTTCCATGTCTTCAGCAATGCATAAACAAAAAACAAAAGGCGAGGGCTCCAGAGAATGCAGATAACAAGGAATGCACAATAAGCACAGGAACCCGAAAATCATTATATGTGTGAACAATGAAAAACTTTATACAGAAATAAGAATGCTAATTCACAATTTCCAGAAATATACAAGTATTCACCATATTTTTATTTTATAGCATTTTTCAGGGGACTGGAGGGGCTGCTGTGGGAAGGCGTGGGCAGCTGTCCACTTCTGCCACCGCAGTTGCTCGTGTTTAAATCTGGATCCAACCCATAGTTTGACTTGACATATTCATTCATTACATTTCTATACCGCCCAACAGCCAAAAAGCTCTCTGGGCGATTTACAAAAATTCAAACCTTAAAAATACAATAAAGTAACATAATATTTTATTAAAAAAAAAAAAAACCCACTAAAAATATTTACATACAACAAATATAAACAACTTAAACAATCAACAATAAGAAATCCCAAGACCCGATAAAAACTCGATCATATGCTGCCACATGTCTGGGAGTACAGGAAGGTCTTAACCCGGCACCGAAAAGATTACAGTGTTGGCACCAGGTGGACCACGCAAGAGAGAGAGAGTTCCATAATTGGGGTGGCACCACCACCCACCCTCTTCCATGTTGCCACCCTCCAAACCTTCCTGAGAGGAGACATTCAGACAGGGCTGGCCCACCAATGAAGCAGGGTGAGGTGCCCGCATCGGGCGGCAGAGCCGTGAATGTTGACAAGCCCGTAGCCTCCAGAAGGTGCTCTGGAGAAGCCCCGCCAGAGCTCTCCTGCCGCTGGCATTTGCCGCAGCGAGAGAGCGGCCGGCGGCGGGGCTGTTCAGAGGAGCTGCCTGCCCTTCCCTCGTCGTCAGGAGAGAACGGTCGTGGAGCTCTCGTCGTCGTCGTGAGACCTGCGCAAACTCCCGCGAGAGCCCCGTGTGCTCCGGCGAGGTTGGCTCTCCACGGAGCCAACATGGCAGCAGCAGAGGTAAAGGCAGTGTTTCTCAACCTTGGGTCCCCAGATGTTTTTGGCCTACAACTCCCAGCATGCCCCAGCCAGCATAGCTGGCTGGGGCATGCTGGGAGTTGTAGGCCAAAAACATCTGGGGACCCAAGGTTGAGAAACACTGGGTAAAGGTAAGGGGGGGTGCTGGACAGGGGAAGGGGGGGTCGCAGGGGCACGGTGCAGTGGTGCTGGCATCGGCGCATCTCCTCGCATGCCTCAGGCGTCGAGAGACCTGCAGTGTGCAGGTCGGTTCCATATGGCTGCTTGGTCTGTTGTAGCCAAAACAAAGGAGTCCACAGTCACGATGCGTAATGTGTTATCCTCAGTTGACGGATATGTATAGATGGGACGGGTGGTGGTGGGAGTTGGGATACTAAGCAGTGGCCGTGAAATGCATGAGAAACAGCCAATGACATTTCCATGCAAAAGCTCAAACACACACACACACACACACCAGATAAGCCCAGGGAGCATTCACAACAACAACGGCCATTGTAAATGAAAAACAACAGTCACGAGAGAAGAACCGTAATAAGAACCGTAACCCTTCACCCGTTTCGGCTGCTGCAAATGGTCACCGTTCTTATCTCGTATAAATTTGCACAGAAATGTCACAGGCTGTACTCCTTGCATTTCATGGTCATAGTTTGTTTTCAAGCCTTGCATGTTTTTATCTGATAAAACAGTGGCTTCGTGCCTTTTCCTTCCCTTTTTTTTTTAATTTGGGGGGGGGGAGGAAACTGCTCCAGGAAGTGGGGAGGTGCCTTTGTGATGCCACAAACCAGAACCAGAAGGGAAGCACCCCAACAGGTCAGAATGTCTGGGTTCAGACAACATGATCACCCTCACTCGAGGGTTGAGTGTGGGTTGCCGTTAAACTGTGGGTTGTTGTTGAAACGTGAGTTGTTGTTGTGTTGTCTGAACTCAGCTGCACTAACAAGCCGTGACTTGTTAACCACAAACAACCCATGAGGAGAATCCATGGTTTGTTGTTGGGTGGTGAACTGTGGATTGTTCACCATGGTTTGTTATCTAGGCTGGGTTCAGACAACAGGATAACCCACGTTTCAGCAACAACCCATGGTTCAATGACAACCCACACTCAACCCTTGAATGTGGGTTCTTGAGTTGTCTGAACCCAATCAATGAGAAAAGAGAATGTGATGTAAGGAAGAGAGCCACCATCTTTGGAAGCTGACTTATTTATTTTTATTTATTTATTTTATTATATTTACACCCCGCCTTTTTTCCTGCAAGGAACCCAAGGTGGCTTACATAATCCTCCTCCTCTCCATTTTATCCTCACAACAACCTTGTGAGGTAGGTTAGGCTGAGCGGGGACTAGAACCCAGATCTCCCGACTCCCAGTCCAACACTTCCACCACTACGCCACACTGGCTCTTAATGTCTTCCTAGAATTTGGGATTGTAAGATTACTCCTGATGAAGCAGCTCTGCATTCCGAAATGAGTTGGATTCGATCATTCCTCCCACCACACCACCCATGGCACCTTTGAAAAGATGATTTGCTTTTTGATGTTACATGCACTAGCCAATCAGCACTGTACACAGTTAGTTTCTGATGGAAACTAACAGAAGCATTTGACTAAAATGGGGTAAATGTGATTCCACAGTGACTTGACCACTCTGCCTACGTGTCCGTACATGTCCTTCCTTCGCCTCTCCGGCCCCTAGCTTGGGATCTAAGCAGGCATCCTCCAGAACTGTTCCAAATGTCAGCAGCCGTTTACATTCTAGCCCTCAAGGGGACTTGGTGGAGTTTATAAATCCCATCATCCTGACCATTGACCATGCTAGCTGGGGGCTGATTCTACACAACATCTGGAAGGTCACAAGTTCCCTGCCTCTGTTCTAGGGTTTTAACCGGAGATGCCAGGAATTGAACCTGCAACCTTGTGCATGCAAAGCGGGTGCTCTGCCAATAAGGTGCGCGTACTCCCCTACGCATCACTCTCTGATGCATAGAAATATATCCACTCTTTATCCACTCTTGGTTTTAGTCTGAACTTTAAAGGAGCTAACCATGGTGCTGGACCAAGGGTTTTTTTTTGGGGGGGGGGGTTGAGATTCAGCACCATGGATAGCTCCGTTGCCATTCAGACTAAAACCCAGAGTGGCTAAACCGCCCCACCGATATTGGAATCACCAGCCTCCACTGAATATATGTGCTGTCACTCAACAGAGAACAGTCCCGAAAAGAGGTTTTCCAGGGGGCACGTTGGCCATAAAAACCAACAAACTGAAAAGCATTAATCCCAATTACATACCAACCCATCCACCACCCCTGAATTCTTCAATCCCTATACATTGTTTCAAGAACTTTTGCTCATAGGAACATGATCCAGGGAAAGATGAAAAGGCTCCCCACCACCACCTGCTGCCTGCTCTGCTCCTTCTTTTAGCACCAGATGTTTCATCAGACATTTCCAACAAACCCCCAGGTCCATGAGGACTAGAAACTTGTGTGAACGGAAGATGATATTCTTTGCATCCCAGGGATGAGCAGGCTTCAGGCTTGCAGAATCAACTTCATTTTTACTAGAACCCTATACTTTGTAGGGTGGTGGCGGGCAATTCCACCTAGGGTATTCCTCCTAGGGTAGTGCTGGACAATTCTTCCCCATATGCCAAGCAAAGAATTCCATTTTGGCTTCAGTTTCAGAAGGTCAAGTGCAGAACATATTGTGATTTTTAAGTAGCTGACCTTCACCTCAGTTTTCTGGCTGATTGTCCAAACTTGGCTAGCTATTCAACCAGCCCCATTTAGTGATATGCTCTAATAATATTTACCTGCGGCTGTGGATTGCCTTCTCTTATCTGAGTTTCTGTTTATCAAGTGTCTCATTCACAAAAGAACACGCTGTAACTTTTATTCAGTGTTTCTGACAACGTCTCGAAGTGGCATTTTGGTTTAAGGTTTTGGAAAGATGCAAAATTATTAACATTTAATCCACCAACTCATCAGTGAATCGATCAGTGTGGTGGACTACAGCTATCATCATCCCCAGTCAGCATGGCTGTCATGCTGGCTGGGGACGATTGAGGTTGTCATCTGGGGAGCACTTGGTTGGGCAAGGCTGGAGTATAGGATTGCACAAAAAAAAACACAGACATCCAAAACAAACCACTAATATTGGCTGGGTTCGCACAACACAACAAACCAGAGTACAGGTTGAGTATGGGTTGAGTGTGGATTGTTGTTGATTCGTGGGTTGTTGTGTTGTGTGAACCAAGCTGTGCTAACCACCCACGAACAACCCACAAAGAGGAACCCATGGTTTGTTGTTGGGTTGTGAAAGGTGGATTGTTTGTAGTTAACAATCCATGATTTGTTAGTGCAGCTGAGTTCACACAGAACCCAGCAACTCATGATTCAACAACAATCCATGGTTCAGTGACAACCCACACTCAACCCCCTCGTATTCTGGTTTGCCTTGTTGGGTGAACCAGGTCAAAGTCTCACAAATATGTTCATAGGATATGACTGCAATCCTATGCATAACTGGCCTGGGAGTAAGCTTCATTGAACTTCTGCTTACTTCTGACTGCATAGGTTTGACTTGCAAAATACGAGCTTTAACAAAAGATCTTCAGTCAGCACAAATGCAACCTTTTGCTTAGCACTGGAAATGCAAACCATCCTGCAAAGACGTGTTGCCATTTAAACTGCTAGAATGGACTGGGAACCCCCAGCAAAGGAACGGGAAGAAATTTCCAACCTCTGTGTGATGATTTTCCCTCATTCCCTGACTTCCTCTAAGCTAATCTGCCACAAACAATATTACAACTTGAAAGCCTCGTTATCACCTCATTCCTTGCCACACCAAGGAGGCTCCATCAATGACCCGGGTGCTCTGACAGGCGGCGTGACATTGCTCCTGCTCTGAAAAAGGTCCCGGAGCTGCGTTTCCCTGCAATTCCCCTCCACAACTCCACCGGCAGCCTCCTTTCCCCACCTCCGGGGTGAGAGAGCGAGATATGCGATGTGATGTGAGAGCCTGGCTCCCGGCCAAAGGTGAGGCACCAACTTCTCACATTACTAACAAGGTGTTGCTTTGCTTTCCTACAAAATCGACTTCACGTTGACCTGAACTGTTGGGTTTTTGAGACCAAGAAGGCAGAGTCTATTAGCTGCCATCCCATCAGATGTCCAAAGTACGGTGTGTTTGTGTGTGTGTGTGTGTGTGTGTGTGTGTGTGTGTGTGTGTGTGTTGTCGGAACGAGTGACATAACCAGGGGAGACTGGTGACTCCTGTGTCAGTGGGGCACCTTATCCATTGCAGGTTTCATTTTGAGCTGTATAGGAGCTGTCCATGGCGCTGGGTTCCCCACCATGGAGAGCCTCCTATAAAGCTTTAACAAAAAAGATGCAATGGATAAGGAGCCCCCACGCCCACAGACAGCTCAGGGCACAATCCTATGCAGGTTTAGATGGGGGAAAGTCCTACATTTCCCAGCATTCCCCAGCCAGCATGCTGGGAATTGTAGGACTTTTTTCTGTCTAAGTCTGCATAGGATTGTGCCCTTCGTCTCTGATCATGATGGGCCTTAAAGAACTTGGTCTTTCAGGAAACTAAATAATAATAAGGAAGATTTCAACAGAACGGCACAAAACACACATCTGGAACTCCTCCAAGGAAGTGGCCAGGTCTTCCACGTTTTGTTTATCTTCGGCATATGCATGTTCCTGGCTGCTGTGCTGCACCTGGATACACCCCATTAATATTTTCTCTGCTGTGTACTTTTCTATAAGCCATTAACTTTTGCATCGGTCTGTAAACGGAACAAAAGGCTGCCCGTGTATCTCACGATCTCATGGTTATTAATTCTGTGGAGGAATCTTCCCGGAAAGAAACTTGCCCGTCGTCTCTGCAAGCAAAGGTTGGCGACCGGCAAGCTCAGTTAGCCGAACCTGTTGGATACCTCCCATTTAGGAAGGCCAGATTTCGGGCACCTCCCCGGGCAGAGCCAAGGTCACAGGTAGGGAAGTCAAAGCCAAGGTATAGAAGCCTGGCTGATTCAAAGACAGAGCAGAGCTAAGATGGAATGAGGTTGTTCAGGACTCCCACCCTAACCTACCTCACAGGGTTGTTGTGAGGATAAAATGGAAAGGAGGAAGAGGATTATGTAAGCCGCCTTGGGTTTCTTGCAAGAGGAAAAAAGGCAGGATATAAATGTAATAAATAGATAAATAAATACACTTCAACAAAGGCAGACCATATATATATATATATATATATATATATTCATTCACGAGTGGCATCTGTATGTCATCCATTCAAATATTGAAAGCAGCGTTAGGTCCATTGCGTTATAGGAGGGGAGCTTTTATCTTTCCAGAATTAGTTGCAGAATCAGTCTTTTAGCTGTCAAAAGGGCACAGAAAATCCATTTGCGTTGGCCATGCTTTAACTTCCAAGAAACAGGTAGATAATTTAAGAGAACGTGTGTACATCAGAAAATATCAGAATATTCCAATACAAAGTTTATCCGTATTACATAACCTCCACCCCAAAAGAGGCGACTACTGGATATTGCCAAAACATCTGATGAAGGGTATAATCCTATGCAAGTTTAGACCAAAAAAAAAAAAAAAGGCCTACAACTCCCAGCATGCCCCATGCAGAGCAGGAATCATAGAATCATAGAAAAGTAGAGTTGGGAGGGGCCTACAGGGCCATCGAGTCCAACCCCCTGCTCAATGCAGGAATCCAGGTCAAAGCATCCCTGACAGATGGCCGTCCAGCTGCACCTTGAATGCCCCCAGAGTGGGAGATCCCACCACCTCCCTAGGTAGTTGATTCCATTGTCTTATTGCTCTGACAGTCAGGAAAGTTTTCCTGATGTTCAGGTGGAATCTGGGTTCCTGTAACTTGAGCCCATTATTCCGTGTCCTGCAAACTGGGATGATCGAGAAGAGATCCTGGCCCTCCTCTAGTGTGACATCCCTTCAAGTACTGGAAGAGTGCGATCCTATCTCCCCTCAGTCTCCTCTTCTGAAGGCTAAACAAGCCCAGTTCTTTCAGTCTCTCCTCATAGGGCCTTGTTTCCAGTCCCTTTATCATCCTTGTTGCCCTCCTCTGAACCCTCTCCAGTTTGTCTACGTCCTTCTTAAAGTGTGGTGCCCAGAACTGGACACAGTACTCAAGATGAGGCCTAACCAGTGCCGAGAAGCAGGAGGGAGGCAATCCCCACTCCTACAGCTCTGCAAGTCAGCTAGATAGCCTGATTTCAGCTGTCTAGCTGAGTCCCTTCGGGAGGGTGAGGGAAGGAGGCTGGAACACCTTGTACCCTGGTGGCCCTGGTCCCCTCCCTGCCCGCCCGGAAGGCCCCCTTTATCCCCTACTCCGAGGTCAGTTTTTCTGTTCTTTCTGCGCCACCTGTGACATGGGGGAGTGGGATCCAAGTGTGGATCACCAACTCCAAGGTCGTGGCTCTGTTTCCAACCTAGAATCCGGGAATCCGAAGAATCCTATGCCGCCCCCCCCATGCTGTCTAGGGGGCCATAAGATCGCTCTGTTGGAATATTTGTGGATTGCCCCTCCACTCAATGAGTGCTCGAGGCAATATACGATAATAATAATAAAATAATAATACAAGGAAGAAAACACATAAAATTACAGAGAACCTAAAACATATTTGAAAACTGGGGGGTTCATAGTAAAAACAGAGCTTTTAACTATTAGAACGATATTGTCGTCACCAGCCATCTAAAGGGGATGTGACTAATTAAGGACAGGGATATTTACCTTAGCAGTTCACAGCCTTAAATCTAGGTTTTTAAATCTTTAATAATATGGTTCCTAAATAGGGATTTAGGGGTAGGCAGCCCTGGTGTTGGCTAAGGCTCCAGGCTTAGCATGGGAGTGGAAATTGTCACAGGGCTATATTTTCTCCACTCGCTACACAACAACTGAAACATATGGTAGAAACAACCTGTATACCACCCCTGGATTAACATTTAAATAAATGCCCTAGGACTCAATCCTAAAACTGAAAAAAAAAAAATCCTACAACTCCCAGCATTCCCCCAGCCATCTGAATTGCAAATCTCCTTGGGGCAGGGATCTGTCTTTTGATTATGTTGCTCCGTTTGCTGAGGCTGCTATATAAGTTGTCGTCGGAGAGATCGTGTTTTTATCTGCCACAGTGCTTTTTGGGGTCAGGATCTAGGGGCAGACATCCAAGGCCAGACTGGACAAGGACAGGCAGGAGGGCCGCCAAACACTGCAGGGCTGGCGTGTACCACATGTTGAAGTAATATACTCCCCCCTCCCAAACATAAGATCATTAAGGGTGCAAATCCTATGCACGTGTTTAGACAGGGGGAAAGTCTGACATGCTATCTGGGCCATGCTGGGAGTTGTAGGACTCTTTTCTGCCTAAACATGCACCCTCAAATAATTAATAGGGTTGGATCCAGGATCTGCCTTCTGCGAGAGGAAGGGATCTTCTTGCAGAAGGTGCCTCGCCAGATTTTTGGGGGGGTGATCCCCCTAACCCAGTGTTTTCCAACCTTGGGCCCCCAGATGTTTTTGGCCTACAACTCCCAGCATGCCCCAGCCAGCTTTTTGGAACTGGTCAAACTTTTGCACTCACAAACATCCACTTGTGTTCTATTTTGGGCTGGGTGTGTGTGGGTGTGTGTGCTTTTGCGCAGCGAGACGCCCGACCTCCCCGCGTCAAGGCCGTGCGCGCGGGATCGGGCCCCGGACCGTGCGCGCAATCACGCGTGCAAATCGAGCGTCGACTTAAGGCGAGGCGACACGGGTCTTTAAAAAAAAAAAAAAATGAAATCCGCACACGCCTGCCGAGCGCGTGCGTCAGCGTCGGGAAAAGGGCTACTACTCCCGTTGCAAGGGCGAGATTGTGACGTCTTCACCGTCTGAACAAACGCCGTGGGAGGGAGGGCGCATAGCTGGTCTTGGACCGGCCGTGCGCTGTGCGCAGGCAGTTGGTTGGGTCGATTTGCGACAGCTCCGCGACGGAACCTAAATATAGACAGCGGCGGGGGCGGCTTGTTATTCGCCTGGGGGCCCCGGATCTCTTCTCATGGCACCGGATCTCTAATCCCCCCCGCAGACCTAAGGCGACCATTGGTACCAAATGGAAGGTTTTCTTCTCGGTCTAATTGCCAGCCATGCAGCCTGCACGATGCATGCAGGATGCAGGATGCAGGAGACACTCTTAAAAGGGGGGCTGCAGCTGGGGAGGGAAGGGGGTTCCCCCCCCCCAAATACTGCAACAGCACACACCCCACACACACATACCCTCTCCTCCCTGCAAAATAATTAAGCTTAGAAAATATCTTCCCATTGGTGCTAATGGGAGATCTTTCTTAAACTTATTTGCTCTGTGTGTGGGGGGGGGGGGAAGGTTGGCCCTCCCTTCCCTGTGCACCGTGCCACCCCACCCACCCCACCCACACAAATCCACCGCTGGGTTAGGGGGATCACCCCCCCCCAAAAATCTGGCGAGGCACCTTCTGCAAGAAGATCCCTTCCTCTTGCAGAAGGCAGATCCTGGATCCAACCCTATTAATTATTTGAGGGTGCATGTTTAGGGTGCAATTTAAATAGGGTTGCTGTGTAAGGATTACTGAGACAAATTAGGTGACTCGTTTTTGAACAGGAAAAACTACCAAGTAGGGTTATGCCCTAATCTGGAGCTCAAATGTCCTCCGCCTGACACGGCAATGAAGGCCTGTGGCTCACACGCTGACTCGGTTTGTCTGAGCGTGGAAAGCTATAAAGCAGGGTCAGGCCTGGTTATGACTTGGATGGGAGACCCCCTCCTCGAGTTTCCTGCATTGGGCAGGGGGTGGGACTCGATGGCCTTGCAGGCTCCCTCCAACTCTATCAGATCTATAAGCTAAAAAAAAAAACACCCAACAACACCATTGATAGCAATAGAAAGACTGGGCCCTGGATCTTTTAATTGCCTTGCAAGAATGCCCCAGATGAGGACTCTGGTCTCCAATCTTTGCTGCTATTCACACCAGGGGGGAAAAGAGTTAAAGCGGCTTTTGTGAATGGATGGATGCCAGGGGGAGGGGCTACTCCACACCTGCAATGTCAGGGGAGGGGCTAGTCAGCAAAGCTCTGCCCCCAGTGCTCTTTTTGCTCTTTCTCAACTCAAAAGTTGTTGAGATTATTATTATTATTATTATTATTATTATTATTTAAACTAGGGTTGGACTGGGACTCAGGAGATCCAGGGTTCTAGTCCCCGCTCGGCCATGAAACTCACTGGGTGACTTTGGGCCAGTCACGGACTCTCAGCCTCACCTACCTCACAGGGTTGTTGTTGTGAGGATAAAACGGAGAGGAGGAGGAGGAGGATTATGCAAGCCGCCTTGGGTTCCTTGCAGGAAGAAAGGTGGGGTATAAATATAATAAATAAATACACAAATTTGTGCTTTATTTTATTTTTTTTGTCCTGTGGGTCTGGGTCCCAGATCTTTTCGGTACCTAGCATCGCCCCCCAGTTTGGTAGGAGCCAGACCTGAATTCCTGCTTGGTTCATGCCAGGAAACGTAGCACCAAATCAAAATAGACTGGATTTCTTTTATTGAGAAAATGACAACACTGCATCTGACACGTTAGGGGTGTGTGTGTGGGTGTGCGCGCACACGCACGCACAGAGGGAGGGAGTTCAGTTAGCTTCAAGCTTTTGCTGCCGGTCACTAAGCCTTAGCAGAGGCATTTCAACCTTTTCGAGTGGGGGGAAAACTGCACAAAAGCCAGGAACTCGCCAAATGATTGGGGGGGGGTGGCATGGGAGTACGTAGGTGTGGCCATCTGGGAAACCCTGGAAGGATGGATTGTGGACCCAAGCAGGCTGGATTTCACCCGTGGACCTGAGATTCTGCACCCGTGGCAGCAAAAACAGCTTCTTTTCCCAGCCATTCTGAGAATAGCTCTTCTCCTTGCATCTCCAGGGTGGTGAGTCAGGATATTGACATGTAAATCCAGCACTAGGCAGTTTACTCAGTCAGCTGCTGGCTGGGATCCCCAGGCCTTGCCAGGCTCGAATGCTTCCTGTGAATAGGCTGATGATGAGAGAAGGGATGGGCCTGAGCTGGTTGCCTAAATGAAACTTACGTACTTATTTAGGCAACCAGAACGAGTGATCTCATGGGGGAAATAATTCTGAGGTCAGTAACAGTAATGCTGCTCCCTAGTGCAAAGGTAAGCATGAGCTAGCACATTTGAGCTCCAGATTAGGGCATAACCCTACTTGGTAGTTTTTCCTGTTCAAAAACGAGTCACCTAATTTGTCTCAGTAATCCTTACACAGCAACCCTATAAGGTAGGCCAGTGCTGTCGTCGCTAGGCGTGTGAGCATTTCCACATCCCAAGACCCCCCCCCCCAATGAGACTTCAGCTTATCGAGAAGTTCAATTCTATCATCTGTGGCCTGAACTTACTGAGGTAAGAGGGTGTGCGTGCGCGTGTGCGTTTGTTCCACTACGTGGGTTAATTTGCTTACCAGTGCCAGGACGTTGTGTCATCACCAACACTGCTTTCCGAATGGTTTTTATTTTGCATACTTTTTAGGCCTCTGGACAGCCCCAGCTCGGAAACTTGCTCTGGACTCGGAGCACCCTTCCCTTTGCCTTCGCAGAGCAACCTCCATAGAGCTTTTGGGAGCGGGGAGGATGCAGGCCCCGCCAGCATGCACACACAGCCTCCAGTCCTGGTGGCACCTCAGCCTCGCGCTCCAAGGCAAAACACTTAAGATGGCCAAAATTGACCGTCTTAAGTATTTTGCAGGGCAGGAGGAGGAGCAAGTTTGGAGGGTTACACGCAGCAGCCTCCTTGGTTTGCGCTGCGCAGCTTTAATAACGAAATGATCACAGTCTGCCCTTTTTGGCATTTCGTTCCCCCTCTAACCTCACTTGGTTACAGCCAGCCCCTCCCCTTGTGTGTACAGTACCTGCCAACTTAGGAGAACACCCTTCCTGCTTCTGAGGAGCAGGTTTCTAGTCCTCATGCCATCATACATTTGTTCGTCCTTTTAAGGTGCCGCCACCACCACACTCTTTGTTGACATGGAAAGCTGCGCAGGGTCAGACCTGGTTAAGACTTGGATGGGAGACCCCCTCCTCTAGTTTCCTGCATTGAGCGGGGGGGGGGGGGGTTGGACTCGATGGCCTTGTAGGCCCCTTCCGACTCTATGATCTGTGAATCTATGACCTTACGTGGACAGTATGCAAGTGCTTGGGGGGCCACTAGAATGAAGGCTACCATTTTACACATATTTACTCTGCATTCTGATGTTCCCCGAGGCTCGCCTCAGGTCAGTTTCCAGCCCTGTCAAGTCTCTTGCAGCAAAAACAAGGACGGGCCTCTGAGGCCCAGCGCCAACAGGCGCACCCCTGGGCAGCTGACCGGGCCCACTGCCCATGTAGGATGACTGCAGAGCATTGTGGGAAATTAGGACAGCTGCCCGGTGTTGATCACAGCACCGCTGCCTTTTTTCTTTCTTTTTTTTTTTCTGTTGCTATTGTTTTATACTATCCGGTGCAAGAAATCCTTGCAGATCTAATCTACTGCAAACCAACCAGTAAATCCTGATCGTGTTTTGCTGGGCTTTTTTTTTTTTTTTGGCACAGCAGCTGTGGACACTGACTGACCGGCGTTACTGTTGTGGGTTTTGTGGACTTTATTGTCTAACCACATGAAAACCATTAGTTTATGCCGGCGACCCTCAGTTACAGCTTGCGGGAATTTGGGAAGGGATTCTTCTGCCCCCGCACAAACACTTCTCCCCCACTTCCTTTTGATCATAGGGCATTGAAAAGGTTTCAAGCAGAACGCTGGAACTTTTGTGTCTCGGCAGCGAGGTTTTCTTTCCGGTCGTTTTGACGGATGGGTTTTCCTTCACAATCTGCACACAAACTGCTCACACAATATAGACGTTTACCTTTTGGGAGAAGCCACCTTCTCACATAAACAAAGGGTTCCCCTGACCTGCTTGTTTTCTACACACGGGGATTTATTTTATGGACGGCCATCTGTCAGGGATGCCTGAGCTGCACCCTGCCGTGCAGAGCCTGTGTTGAACAACAGGTTGGACTAGATGATTTCTGAGGTCCCTTTCAGCTCTCTCGTTCTGTCTTATTATATTGTGGGGAGCCTTCAACTTTGCCACTGGCATGGCTAATGGCAAGGGATTCTGGGAGCTGTAGTCCAGCAACGTCTGGGGACCCAAGGTTGGAGAGCCCTGCTCTAGACTTAGGGTGCAATCCCACACCTTTAAACAGAAAAGTCCTACAACTCCCAGCATTCCCAGAATGCTGGGAGTTGTAGGACTTTTTTTTTTTTGCTTGCTGGGGAATGCTGGGCATTGTAGGACCTTTTCTATCTAAACATGCGTAGGACTGCACCCTCAATGATCTGGGGGTGGGTGGGAAGTTGGGTGGCAGTGAGCATATTACTTCACTTACTTCAGCAAACTGAGCAACATAATCAAAAGGCAGATCCCTGCCCCAAGGAGATTACAATTCAAATAGGCAGGAAGCAACAGAAAGAAGTGAGGAACATGGAATGGGAGAGTTATAGGTGGAAGACAGTGCAAGTGTTCAGTGGAACTGTAGCCTCCATTTTAAACATTTTTTCTCTGGGGAGGCGAAAAGAGAAAATAAGGACTGGAAGAAAGCAAATGGAGTTGTTACGCGGTGTATGAGGTTGTCACAACCTCAAGATACATAGTAGAGTTGGAAGGGGCCTATAAGGCCATCGAGTCCAACCCCTTGCTTGATGCAGGAACCCAAGTCAAAGCATCCCTGACAGATGGCCGTCCAGCTGCACCTTGAATGGCTCCAGAGTAGGAGAGCCCACCACCTCCCTAGGTAGTTGGTCCCATTGGCGTATTGCTTTAACAGCCAGGAAGTTTTTCCTGATGTCCAGGAGGAATCTGGCTTCCTGTCACTTGAGCCCATTATCCCTGTGTCCTGCAAACTGGGATGATCTCAACAACCCAATCTTAGCTATGTCTGATTGGAGCTCAATGGGACTTACTCCTGCGTAAACACAGCTAGGACTGGGCCGCCAGCCAGCAGGGGCAGTGCTAGGTTCAGAAAAGATCTGGGGCTCAGAACCACAGGACAAAATGTGCATATGCTAATTTACATATGCTGTAAAGCAGTGTGTTCTCCAACCTTGGATCCCCAGGTGTTTTTGGCCTGGCTGTGGCATGCTGGGAGTTGTAGGCCAAAAACATCTGGAGACCCAAGGTTGGAGAACACTGCCCTAAAGTCTGTGTGTGTGTCTGTGTAGGTTCCTGTCTCCTAAGGACCCCCCCCCCCCTATTTGTTAAAAGGGATGTATGGACAGGGGAGAGGAGGGCATTTGATTGCAGAGAGAGAGAGAGAAAAACTCAGGCAGAAAGATTCAAGGTGGGGGGGGGGCAGCAGGAGGTCAAGCACATGTGGGCAGAAAGCCAGCTCATGCAGGGGGATCGGATGCAACAGAGATCCTCAGCAGGGCCCCGATCCCTTTCTTTCGATTTCCCCCCTCCCTCGTCCACCCCCTCCCCGCCCCTGCAGTGTCGTCAGCAAAGAGGAGCGGGCCGTGTCGTGGCGGTGGTGGTGGGGTGTTGGCGGCCAGCGGAATAAGGCGGCGTTTCCCTCGAATCGATGACTCTTCTTCTCCTGCTGATTCACGGCCGTTGGGTCTCCCCACGCACGCCGCCTACCGCCTCGTGGAGAGCAGCCCGTGTGGTCCAAACGCATTTTTCCAGATGGGACCTGTAGTCCCAACATCTGCATCTGGAAAGCACCAACCGGGGTGGGGGGGAGCGAAGGCAGTTCTTGCAACTGATGCAAGAACTCCCCGGAGAGAACAAAGCGGGCGCGGGAAAGCCAGCGGTGGGCGTGGCTGGTTGGGGGAAACGGGGGGCGTGGCTGGTTGGGGAAAGGGGCGGGGCACGGGAGAGAAATAGGACTTCGCCCGGCGCGCCTGCCTCTTTCTCCCGTGCTAGGAGCGCATCAGCGCGGCCGCCCGTTTCTCGCTCCCTCCCTCCCCGTGGGCGGGTTTGTGGAGATATATATATATATATTGGGGGAAGACAAAGGAGCCCTGGTGAAGGGGGCCGGGGCGATTTCCCTCCGCTTCCGATGGCTGCACCCCGGCGAGCGAGCGGCGTCTCCTGCAAGCTCTTTTTGCTCGCTCTGTTGCAGGTGGGTGCTCTGATGTGTAGGTGTCTTCCAGATTCATTTGTGGATTGCGTTCCGAACAAACAGGGTGTGTGTGTGTCTGTGTGTGTGTGTGGGTGGGTCATCGGTAGCTGTGGGTTTTTCCTTCCCCTTCCCTCCTTGGCTTTTCTGCGTTTTGTGTTCGGCTTGCAGCCTTGAAAATCTCTTCCAAGCGGGTGGATCTTGCCAGCCGAGGGTGGGTGGGTCGTAAATAATAATAGCACAAGGGCAGCTTTGCAGGCGTTTCGTTTTGAATGCGTTTGGGCTCAATTGGTTTATCTCCACCCCCTCCCCCACCCCCGGTCGTCTCCTCTTGCCCTGTGCGGTTTCTATCCAGACGTGATTGCAAGGATCTAAGTTAGGAGTGAGTGTGTGTGAGAGAGAGAGAGAGAGAGAGGCGTAGTTAAGTCATTTTTAGGTTCTCTGGTCTTATGACAAACGCGTGTTAATTCACTCGCTTCAAAGCCCCGCTGCTTTGCCCCCCCCCCGCCGCGCCCATTCTGTTGAGAGCCCCCCCCCGGACTTCTCCCCCCCCCCCTCCCGGCACCACTGGGAGGGAAAGAAGGAAAGAAATATAGGAACAGATCTGATGGGAACTGGGGTTCTCCTTAAGGCGGTGCTTGCCTATTATTATTATTATTATTATTATTATTATTATTATTATTATTATTATTATTATTATTATTATTATTATTCGCCCATCTGGCCGGCAACCGGCCACCCTAGGGTGTGCAGGCATGCCTGGTTCCAAAAGGCAGTCGGTAAAAACTCGCAAAACCGACAAACACGTTTCCCCGGAGCCCTCTGTGTGTTTGCTTCCTCTGGCTTGACTTACACAGCAACCCAAAATCAAGCGGGAGAGTGTGTCTGTGTGAACCAAAATTCGGGGTGGTGGGGGGGACGGGGTTTGAAAGTCCACCCGGAGTTCTTTTCTTCTTTCTTTTTTTTTTTAAAAAAAAAAAAAAGTGAGAAAGAGGTAAACATTTTGCCAGATCAGAAGAATAGCTGGAAAAATCCGCGTCCTGCACGGCTGAGCTGCGCAAGGGAGACGTTTTAGGATGGCTCCCCCAGTTCCCCCGGTCGCATCCTGGTCTGTTGGGGGCCCTGCATGTAGACAGGCCCTGTATTCTGGAATCTGATCCGTCTCTCTCCGCCCCACACCACACCACCCCGCCCCCCCTCCTTTCCGTGTGAATGGATTTGCAGGGTCAGAAGAAGCATGAAAAATATGCAAGCTTTCGGAGAGCTTTTGTGGAGAGGGAGCTCGTTGTGTTGTGTGTGGAGTTGTCAGGCGAGTTTCTTATTGCTGGGGTGGGCTAGTTTTGAGTTCTGCATGGACTATTCCCCCGCCCCGCCACTGCTGCCCCTTGAATACCCCATAACTCATTGATCCTCCCCCCCCCCGCCGCCCCCGGTTTTAAATTGACAAAGCCAAGAGTGCGTGCTGCTGGTCTCCTAAAAACTAACAGTAAATGTATAATTGTGTTAAACAATCCTGGTTTCATTAGTGGATCTGCATTTGGGCAGGTCTGTTGGGTTAGACCGTGCTTGAATACATCTGCGGTAACACGGCAGCTGGCAAGATCCAGTCCTTCCTCAACCCAGTGTCCTCTGGCTGTGTTGGACTGCAGCACCCATGATCCACAGCTAACATGGCTGGGGATGATGGTGCGCTATAGTCCAACACAGCAGGAGGACGACGGGTTGGTGAAGGCCCCAGCAGTCGGCCAGTGGTCCATCTGGTATGCCTTTTGCTCGCAGTCCGTTCCGAATCCGAATACAATTTTCGACTGGGGCCCGATTTGTTTGATTCAAAGAGATTTTATGTAGGTACTGCCTGCTTGGCAAACGGGCATTCGAGGTGCTTTAACAAGAATCCATAAACACATACAACGCTCACAAAAGAGAAGCAGGAAAGAGAATAAACTTTAAAAATGCAATTTTTATACCCGCCCCCCCAAAAAAATTAGCTTGTAAGTACAGCAGTTAACTTGTTTGACCTTTCCAGCGCTGCAATCCTATGTATTGGATTACATACAATCCTATGTACTCAGAAGTCAGAAGTAAGTCCCACTGAGTTCAGTGTGTGGGTTGCTCTCAAGTATAGGATTTCACAGCGCAAGTTTGCGAATATGCTGAGAGCAAGTTGGAAAATGATCCTCTTTGGGAAATGATCCTTTTTGGGCGGTGCACTGTCATTTATTCAAAAAGAAGCTCTTAAAAAGCCGGGTATCTAATTTAGTTAAAGTGCAATCCTATGCATGTTTAGACAGGAAAAAAAGTGCTTCCAACTACCAGCATGGACTTTTTTTTTCTGTCTAAACATGCGTAGGATTGCACCCTTAGATGACTTTGCAAAGTCTATCAATAAAAAATGCTGCATGAATACTCATCATCGAAAGTGTTCAGAGGGTTACATGAAAACATGCCAGGGATGGACAACCAGATGTTTTGGACTACAATGCCCATCAGCCCCAGTCAGCATAGTCTGTGATTGTGGGTGTTGTAGTTCAAAACATCTGGAGGGCACGACAAGGCTGACCACACCTGGCTTAGGCCATAATAAATTTGCTAGTTTTTAATGTTGCCGCATGGCTACTCTGTAAGTTGTATACATTTATCTCCCTGCTCCTTACAATACCCCTGTAAGGTAGGCCAATATTAGTCTCAAAATCACCGACAAATAGCCAAAATTGAGAAATATTGGCTCATTGGCTTAACCAAGGCCACCTTGATGGTGTAATGTCAAGCTTGAACCATGGGGTTGTCATATAGCAGCCGTGGGTGTGATACAATCCCTACGCATGGCTACTCAGAAACTAGTCCCATTGATTTCAATGGGATTTGCCCTCTAGTAAGAGTGCAGAGGATTGTGGCCTTAGTCACTGGACTATACCAAACACAGCTGACAAAAGATGAAACCTCCTTATTTACAGGAAGTATAACTCCAATGATCAGATACTGGGGAATCTTTCATTGCCAAATACTGGTAGCAATCGGGTGCAGCTAGCTAATTTTAGATCCTGGAAGTAGTAAACTTATTTTCGTGGGGGGTGATATGTGTGTCTTTAGATGGCCACAAGTATTCCTTCAGTTCTGAAGCACAACTAATGCTTTTTCTCGTCCCCTGCAACTGCCACTCCATGCTTTACAACTGCTTCTATGTTCCTGATACATTAGAATTATTATTATTATTTTATTTATTATATTTATACCCTGCCTTTTCTCCTGAAAGGAACCCAAGGCGGCTTACATAATCATCATCCTCCTCTCCCATTTTATCCTCACAACAACCCTGTGAGGTAGGTTAGGCTGAGAGTCAGTGACTGTTTGTCAGTGACAGTGACTGTTTGTCAGTGACAAACAACAAAACTGTTTGCCAACCCTAATTAAACACACACACACACACACACACACACTGAGCTTTGAGTTTTGCATTTGCATTTTATTTTTATTTCTGCATTTTATACTCATTTAAATCATAGCGCCATCCGGACTACAGAAATGCAATGGACTTTGCTTCTACTGCTTTGATGCCCCTCCTCGCCTGCCCGCCTGCGGCTCTCAGGGTAGTCATTTGGGTGCTCCCTGGGCTATGGGCATGGGCGGTGTTAGGGGGTGGCCTACTAAGGCTGGAGCCTTGAATCTTTCATTTGGAGCCCCAAATCTCTGGGAGGCCCTCTGCCCCACCACCCTGCTGCCCAGGGGCACTTGCTGGAAATCTTTAGTAAAAGGCGAAAGATTTATACGATCTGAAGAGAAACCAGAGTATGTCCAGGGGCACTTGCTGGAATAAATGTCCAGGGGCCCTGATGATCTCCGTTGCATCTGATCCCCATGGATGAGCTGGCTTTTGGCCCACCTGTGCTTCACCTCCTGCTGCCTCCCTTGAATCTTTCTGACTGAGGTTTTTATCTGAAATCAAATGCCCTCCTCTCCCGATCATGCAGGGTCCTTTCAAGACACACACACACACACTTTAGAGCATATGTAAAGTGGCATATGCAAAT
This sequence comes from Shinisaurus crocodilurus, assembly GCA_021292165.1. Classification (NCBI taxonomy): domain Eukaryota; kingdom Metazoa; phylum Chordata; class Lepidosauria; order Squamata; family Shinisauridae; genus Shinisaurus; species Shinisaurus crocodilurus. The sequence continues at coordinate 25,887,409 of CM037886.1, read as the reverse complement.
GTGTGCATTTTTTTTTTTTTGTCCTGTGGGCCTGAGCCCCAGATCTTGTTGGTGCCTAGCACCACCCCTGGCTATTGGACCCTGGACTTTAGCTCCAAGGTACTAGCTGCACCAAGACTGCTAGTTCTGTCTTATGCACTCCCACGGCTGCTGACCACTGTTGGGAGAGGGAACACCAGATAAGATGGATCTTTGACGTGATGGTGATGGTGATGATGATGATACATTTATTTCTTACCCGCCTCTCTGTCTGGATTGAGGCAGGGAACAGCAAAAAATATAAAATACATTTATTTATTTATTTGTTTTACTTATACCGCGCCTTTTTTCCTGCAAGGAACCCAAGGCAGCTTACATTATCCTCCTCCTCCTCCTCCTCTCCATGTTATCCTTACAACAACCCTGTGAGGTAGGTTAGGCTGAGAGTCAGTGACTGGCCCAAAGTCACCCAGTGAGTTTCATGGCCGAGCGGGGACTAGAACCCGGATCTCCTGAGTCCCAGTCCAACACTCTCACCACTATGCCACACTGGCTCATAAACTAATCAAAGCACAACGCATACTATTAAAACATCTTAAAAACATCCAGCAAGACAGTTCTTACGCGAGCAGAGTACAATTTGAGAGGCATAGTTCTAATTCTAGATACTTGCCTCTTGTTTCCCCCTTCTGTATTAAATAACCCTTCTTTCTTCTTTTCCACAGGCAGTGCCTTCCTTTGCTCAGATTCACTGCACCGACCACAAAGAGTAAGTGAAAACCTGTATTTAAAGGCCTTTGTTTGGCAGGGATCAGCCTCTTTTGAAAGCTTTCTTTTAACGAAAGAAGGAAGCCCCTACTTCAGATCTCACCATGGGCACAAACTTGTCAGGTTGTCGTATCTTCAGCTCCCCGTCTGCAATAGAGAGATTATAATACTGGCCTACCTTTTCTGGTTGTTGTACGGATGAAAAAGTCTTTGACGAGTCGTGTACCTTGTCTTCCTCTCCAGGTGTGCTCAACAGGGACCTAGCTGGACGGGCCTGTGGTACGTCTGGTGAGTTGAGCCCAGTTTTGCCTTGTATTCTTTTAGAAGCGTCATCTTTTACAGCCTTCCCCAACCTGGCTGGAGGATTCTGGGGGTTGTAGTCCCAACACACATCGAGGGTGCTAAGTTGAAGAAGGCTGCCTTAATATGTTTTGGGAATATGAACCACCATGGGGGAAAAGGGCCTCACTCTTTTAGGTTGATGAACTTAAAAGCATAATTGTAGAGTGTGTTGATTCTGTGTGTGTGTGTGTGTGTGTCATTTTTTGCTGTAGTTTTTTGCACGGGCGAGAGAGTTCTTTAGCTTCTGTTTACTTTTCAGTCATGGTTTGTTCGGATTCTAGTTCTGTGGCTCCCAGTAGCTGCGCACATTTCCCTGTGAAAGAGGAAGTATCAAAGCAGCAATTCAAACAGGCAGATGAATATCTGGCTTTGTGGTCCGCACCCCAAGCGTCTTCCAAAACAAGCAGGTTATAATGAAGGTTGTGTGCCGAGTTTAGAGTTGCTGCCCTAAGGATGCTAGAGAGGTGAGTTTCTGAGCAGCCTTATATTCAAGCTAGGGATTCAAATGACTTTGTATTTCTCTGAATTTGACTCGCGGATTCTGCCGCAGGCCAGCACCTTCTGAGTCGCACGGATTCTGCAGGCCTCTTTTAAAAAAAAAAAAACTTTCCGGAACTGTATGCAAATTTAGTGATACGACAATATGAAAGTTCCTAGAAAATGTGCTAATATATAGACTATTTTTAAAAAACAAACCAACCCCTGAAAGACCATACTCTCCCTTATGAGCCTGCCCATACCCTGAGATCTTCTGGGGAGGCCCTTCTCTTAGTTCCGACGCCATCTCAGGCATGCCTGGCAGGAACACAGCAGAGGGTCTTCTCGGTGGCTGCCCCAACACTCTGGAATTCCTTTCCCGGGGAGGCTAGAATGGCGCCGCCTTTGGTATGTTTCCGGAGGCATGCAAAAATGTTTTTGTTCCAGCAGGCCTTTGGGAACAGTCTGGACCTGTGAGAATGCGATGGATTAGCACTGTTTATATTGTTATCGCTGTATATATTGTTATACTTTGATATTTTAGACAGAGAGCCAGTGTGGCGTAGTGGTGAGAGTGTTGGACTGGGACTCGGGAGATCCGGGTTCTTGTCCCCACTCAGCCATGATGCTCACTGGGTGACTTTGGGCCAGTCACTGACTCTCAGCCTAACCTCCCTCACAGGGTTGTTGTGAGGATAAAATGTAGAGGAGGAGGAGGATTATGTAAGCCGCCTTGGGTTCCTTGCAGGAAAAAAAGTGGGATATAAATACAATAAATAAATAAATAAATATTTTATATAATTTTAATATTATAGCTGATTTCATTATATTTTTAACTTTTGTATATTTCTATTTATATGTTTTGTACAAATTTCAATGTTGTAAAGCCGCCTTGAGTCCCAGTACTGGGGAAAAGGTGGGATGATATTATTATTATTATTATTGATGATGATGATGATGATGATCCCAACAGGTTTTGTACATCTCTGATCTCTCTTCAACCTCCACTGTGTAGCACTCATTCTCTTTTGTGCTCTCTGCTCATCGATTGTACACGGAGCTAAGAAAAAGATGCAAAATGTAGAGTTTTTTGTGTACTTTTCTGAGCAGACGCCGGAATGAAAGGCGCCTGACAATTGACTAAACACAGATGGAACGGATGAAACGAAACCTGTGCGTCCCTAATTTCAGCGCTAGGTTGCTCGCCTTCGGCGAGCAGACATTGCATACAGGCGAGTGAGCTGGCTGGCTGAGGGTGGATGGAGTGTTCCGTCCCACTTCTGCACCCAGTAGAGAAACCAAGCTGACTCTAGAGGAGAGAAGCTCCCTCATCTATGCCCAGCATACAAATGCAGCTCTCTTGTCAGCCTCCAGTAAAAAAAAAAAAATTTTTTTAGCAGGCTAATTATTATTTTTTTGCGGTTTTATTTTCAAGGCTGGTTTAGAGCTGCTGGGATGGTTTTAAGGACACCAGTGACTTTTTAAACAGGAGTGGTGTGGGGTAGAACGTGGAGCATGGCTTTGCCTTTACGCCGCTTCTCTCGGGGAAATCTCATTTCGGCTGCCTTACTGAGTCAGCCCATGGGTCTGCCTAGCCCAGAAATGTCTGCACCATCGCCAAAGTCCCCTCTCCAAGTGTGGGCCGCACAGGATGTGACTGAGGAGCAACAATCAATGCGCTCTTGGATCAGCGGAGCATGCGGGTCCGAGGGACCAGATGGCTGCCGATGGTGCGCTCTGCGTTTCCCCTGCACTGCTCGGAGATGCCAGGGGCTGAATCTCGGGCCTTCTGCACGCAAAGCTGGTACACTACCGCACCCCCTTCCCCAATAAAATAGTCATATGAACATCTGAAGCTCCCTCCTACTGAGCAAAGCCAAGGATGCGGGCAGAATCTTTCCTAGACTTGCTACCTGCTTCTTTCCAGGAGATGCCACGGACTGAATTTTACTTATTTATTTATTTATTATATTTATACCCCGCCTTCCCCCCCCCTGCAAGGAACCCCAGGCGGCTTCCTCCTCTTCAATTTTATCCTCACAACAACCCTGCGAGGCAGGTTAGGCTGAGAGGTCCCGCGACTGGCCCGAAGCCACCCAGTGAGCTCCATGGCCGAGTCGGGACTAGAACCCGGATCTCCCGAGTCCCGGTCCAGCACTCTCACCACTACGCCACGCTGGCTTTCTACCCGAATCTATGCTTCTATGAAGCTGTTTGCCTCGGGAGAAATGGTGCTATTTGCACCTTTAGCAGTTTTGCAGCGCGGGGGGGGGGATTTTTAGTCAGGAAAAACGGGGTGGGAGGGTCCAACATCCCTCCCGCCTGCAGTGAAGGTCAGGGACCCTGTGTGGGGTGGCTATTTTGAGTTGGAAAGCTAGATGTGCATATACGTTTGAGGTCTCTCTCTTGACCCAACTAAACTGCCCCAGAGAGCTCACCCCAAATAAGGAGGCGTGTGTGTTTTTCTCTCTTCCCCCCACCCTGTAGGTGTGGGCGTGTGTCCTGTCTGAGCGTGGAAAGCTAAGCAGGGTCAGGCCTGGTTATGACTTGGATGGGAGACCCCCTCCTCCTCTAGTTTCCTGCATTGAGCAGGGGGTTGGACTCGATGGCCTTGTCGGCCCCTTCTGACTCTATGATCTGTGAAATCCAAGTCTCCAGATGGCTTGTGTGCATCCACCCTTTATCGGGGATGAACTAATGAACTTTGCCTACCAAGCAAACATTCTTTCCACCCTGGCGCAGCGCAGGACGCAAAGTTCAGTGGGTCAATGTTCCAGCCTCTTGACTCCCGTGTGTCCCCATCCACGCAAATCTGGCAATTTAGTAACTTGGCCTCACCTGGAACAGGTGAGGGCGGGTTTTCCCTGTGACGGGCGGAATTAAAAAAAAACCGAGGATGTCTTTCCAACTGCCTGAGGAGCAGGGCGGACAGCAATCCTGCCCGTCCTGATTTTGCTTGTCGGAAAACTATGCTTCGCATACTTGGAGATGAGGTCATATTTCCTCTTTCCCAGGCCTCCCGCTGGTGGAATGTTTCGTCCTAAGATGCCCCCTCTGCCTCTGGGAGCTGATCCGGAGCCCTTGAGCAACTGGGGACGTGGCGAGGGGATCGCCTGGCCTACCCTGGCACTGCCGGAGCGGGCGTTGCCAGGGCTGGGGAAATCTACGGCAGCGCTGAGTCCCATCAGCTGCTGAAATCGCACATGCAACCCGGCCGTGAGCGTTCCTCCTCTCTTTAATACCCCAAGATATTCTCTTTAGACCTGTTCTGGAGGGGGTTGCACTCCCCACCCACCCACCCCGGTTTGGGGGTGCTCTTGGATCCAGCAGTGTCTCACGAGAGGCACGGGGGGGACTCGGTGGCACGGAGCACCTTTTGTCAGCTTCGGCTGATACACCGGCTGTGTCTGGACAGGGATAGCCTAGCTAGTTTATCTGTGCTCTGGTCACCCCCTCGGCTGGATTACTGCGGTGCGTTATGCGTGGGGCTGCCCTTGAAAACGGTCCGGAAACTTCAGCTGGTCCAAAATAGGGCAGTGAGATTGTTAACGGGGACTGGCCGACGTGAATCATATCAGGCCAGTACTTTGCCATCTGCACTGGCTGCCAGTCCATTTCTGGGCACCTATTCAAAGTGCTGGTATTAACTTACAAAGCCCTAAATGGCTTTGGGGCCAGGTTACCTGAAGGATCATCTCCTTCGTATATACCTGCCTGGACCCTAAGATCGTCCTCAGCCGTCCTTCTCCTGGGAGCTCCTGCCAAAGGAAGTGAGGTGGGGGTGGCTACTAAGAAGAGGGCCTTTTCTGCTGTGGCACCCTGGTTGAGGAATGGACTTCCCAGAGAGGCCCGCCTGGCGCCGATGTTGTGCTCTTTCTGATGCTAGCTGCAGACCTTCTTATTCCCCCAGAAATTTCAGTCTTTCAGTCTCTGTTGTTTTAAATCCTTTGCTGCGTTTTAAATCTTTGTACAGCTGCTAGCTTTCACTTTGGCTTTTACTTTTCTTTTATAGCAGTGGTTTTAAACTTTTATAGTGTGTTTTATGTTGTACTTTATGGTTTTAATTGCTGTGAGCTTCGGCTAGTGGGTGGATAGAAATGTAGTAAATAAAAAAAAAAAAAACAGACCTGTGACGGGGAACCCGTAGTCCTCCAGACACTGTTGGGATTCCTAACTCCCATCATCCCTGGCAGGGCTGATGGGAGTTGGGAATCGAAAGACAGCTGGAGAACCACAAGGCAGATGCGATGGAGGAAATAGCAAACTGTGCAGTGGCCTAGTTACTATTGTGCTGTTAACCTTCTTCCTATGCTGCCTACCTAACCTTCTCAAGGTGCAATCCTATGCAAGTTTAGACAGGGGGGAAAAGCCTTTTTTTCTGTCCTAAAGTTGCATAGGAATGTGCTGCCAGTCACATAAACCAGTGGAAGGGGCAGCCTAGGGCATGTCCTGGATTTCTCCATCCCGTGGTACCAAGAAAGCAGGTATACGCTTGGCAGTTTGAAACCAGGACAGGCAAAAGGCACCATCTAATTACAATGCTCGTCTGTGTGAATCATCGTTAAACCTTTTCCGGGAGCTAGGCGGAGAACTGTTTAAATCCTTAACCTCCTGGAGGTTTTGTTTCTTTCTTTCTTTTCCCCCCATTAACCAATGGCCCTGTGAATTTATAGCTTGCTGAATTGCCCTGTGAATTTATCATTTATTGCCCTGTGAATTTCTTGCTCGGTCATATTGTGAGACCTTCATGATTGTCATCTGACCATTCGGAAGTGTAGCTGGGAAAATAAATAAATTGGGCCATATGTTTGAATGATTTCCCCCTGGGGTTTTTAATGTAAAAAAAAAAAAAAAAAAAAGCCCTCCCAGCCATGTGGACAGGCAACATATTGGCTGCTCCAGAAGGGACTGTACCACAATGCCGCGTCTGCTTATATGCATCAAAACCTCCTTGCATGTGGGAAAAGAAGCATGTGGTTGCTCAGGAAGGGGCTATCCCATAAGTTATTTCAGGAAAGGGCTGTACCACGACGCCATGAATCAAAACCTCTCTGCATGTGGGAAAAGGAGCATGTGGTTGCTCAGGAAGGGGCTATACCATAAGTTATTTCAGGAAGGGGCTGAACCACGACGCCATGAATCAAAACCTCTCTGCATGTGGAAAAGTAGCATGTGCTTGCTCAGGAAGGGGCTATCCCATAAGTTACTTCTGCATGCTTGAATCAGCGCTCAGCTTTTGTTTAACTTCTGAGATTCCCGAGAGAAGCCATTGGTGTCGATTGGCACACTGCCTCTGATACTGGAGGGAGCATATTGCCAAGCGGGACTAGTAGTAGCCATCGATAGCCTTCTCCTCCATGGTGGCCAAATTGGTGGCCATCGCTACATCTTGCGGCAGTGAGTTCCAGAGTTTAACTGTGCACTGTGTGTATCATCCCCGAGCCTGCAGGACCAATTGGCAGAGGTGATGGGAACGGTAGTCCAATACCATCTGGGGACCACTGTTAGCGTTGCATCCGAACCAGCCCAATTTGTGTAATTTGCTTTGAATGCAAGATGTGCGCGCGCTCTCTCTCTCTCTCTGTGCTGAACATCACAAGGCAGGGTCTTGCTTCCATGGGCTAACGTGCCGTCCGCCTCTTTTCCTTCCCGTCCCTCAGGCTTATCCTGTTCACGGTGTTTTCGCTGCTCTTGTGCGGCATCGGACTCAGCTGTGTCAAGTTCTGCTTTGGCAAGAAGTCCCCCATGCAGACTTTTCCGCCGCACGCCCATGACCTCACGATCATCCCCATGGAGCATGACAGCACCGCCCACAGCACCGTCACGTGTGAGTATTATCCCAACAAGGCGCCCGAGTTCTCCTTTTCGGCAGTTGGAAGTATCCTGACTTTCAGGAGCCAAGGAGGAAATCCCCCAACTTTATTCAGCAGCTGGAATAAAGCGTGGAGATTGGTTACTGTTTAACTTATTCTATATCTCTGTCTCTATATCTATAGATATTGTTATAATTATATTTATACCCCGCCTTTTTTTCCTGCAAGGAACCCAAGGGGGCTTACCTGATCTTCCTCCTTCTCTCCCTTTTATCCTCACAACAACCCTGTGAGGGAGGTTAGGCTGAGAGTTGAAATGCCTCCCCTACCATGTGCTGCTATTTTTGCCCCTCCCCCTTTTGCTTTCAGCCCCGCCCACCTTTATTTACTTACTTACTTACAGTATTTGTATACTGCTCCATATCTAAGCAGATTCCGGAGCGGTGAACAATCAAAAGATAAAAACCAGATACAGTAATACCTTGGATTGCAAGTAACTTGGTTTGAGAGCGTTTTGCAAGACAAGCAAATTTTTAAATATTTATTTAATTCTTTTTGACTTGATATACAAGCGACGTCTTGCAATACAAGTACTGTAGTACGGCTTAAATTAAAAATCTCTGTACAAATTTCTTGGGGGGGATTTCGTTTTGATATAAGAGTGTTTTGGATTACAAGCATGTTTCTGGAACGAATTATGCTCTCAATCCAAGGCATGACTGTACAAGGATAAAAACAATGCATAGAAAACAGGGCATCATTAAAGCGGTGGCTGGTTGGCAAAGAAGGCTTCCCGGCACAAGGAGGTCTTCAGCAGGCGCCGAAAGCAACGCAGTGTCGGGGCCTACCTGACCTCCAGAGGCAGGGAGTTCCACAGAAGTGGAGCCACCACAGTGAAGGCTCTTCTCCTGGTGGACCCCCAATCGGGCCATAGGTCCATGTGGGACCCACCAGGAGAATGTCCTCCGATGACCTCAGTGACTGGGGCAGGTTGGAATGGGAGAAGGTGCTTTCTCCGGTATCCTGGTCCCAAGTGGTTTAGGGCTTTGTACACTAGTTATATGAAACCTGGCCCGGTAGTGAATAGGCAGACAGTTCAGTTCCCCCAGCAGAGGAGTTACGTGCTGAAAGGGGGCAGCTCCCGATAACAGCTGAGCTGTTGGAATGTGACCCTAAGGGATTCTCTAAACTGGAATTTGACCCTCCAGCTAAAAGAGGTTCAACATGAAATCTATGACCCCTGTATTAAAACAACCCCTTTCCTGTGTCGTCTCTTTGCAGCATACAGCTCTCTACAATTTCCCCAGAACCTCTCGCTCCCGTTGCCCTTTAGAGAGGGGGACAGGGGCCTGGCGAGCCCCCCGGCATACAGCCTCTACGCCATAGAGCTGCCGCCGTCCTACGATGAGGCCGTCAAGATGGCCAAGCCCTGCCTCGAGGCTCCCTCTGTAGGCCAGAAACCGGGTGACGGCGCCTCCGAACCGGCAGCCCCGGAGGAACCAAGTCCACCTCAGATGTTGCCCGAGTCGTCAGGCGGCAGCCCCGAGGCGGTACAAGAAGGCTCGGCGGTTCCGGAAGCTTCTACGGAAGGGCAGGCACAGCCGTAGCGTGGCCCACTTTTCAGGGTGGGGGAAGAGAACACGGAACACAAACTCCTGTGAGCAAGAGAAGCTTGATTTCTCTATGTACTTGGTTAGCCTGAAGAGAGAGAGAGAGACACCCAGTTGTCCGACCCGTAGCAGCGATCTCTTGCATGGAAGGAATGCCTCCATGCAAGAGAGGACTTTGTGAGGACTTTCCGTTGACGCGTCAACGGTACCAAACGAACCCGGCAGGTTAAAAATAATACTCTTTGTGGGTGAGGGATGGCCCTTGTCAATCCCCTCATCACTGCAGTGTGAAAAACAATGCTCGGGACTTACACGGCAACGGGGGGCGGCGCTGGTGGTGGGGTGGGGGGGGGAGGAAAGAAGAGTTGCTTCGTGAGGTCTACGTGTGCCTGAGGAGACCGAAAATGGCCAACGGTTGGACCCTGAGCAGGCACGGAAGCGAGCTGTTCCTCTCACGGCGAGCTGAGGAGTGGAACCGAGTACGAATTCATGTCCCCCCCTTCTTCCGAGAAGATTGAACTCTCCAGCAAATTGCTGAAATTCTGGATTCGTTGCTATGTAACGACAAGCGGCCTTTGACCCGAAGGCCGGCTTTTGATGCTCTCTGTTGTGTCTATAGCTAGGATGGTGGGGTTGGCGGGGGATGATGTCGTAGTATTGATATTATTGTGCGAGGCCAAATCCGTTCCTAAACAGATTTAGTGGTTCCCCTCAAGACGGAATTGCTGTGCCCAGTTTAAATTGTAAATATTTGTTGGAATACTAATGATGTGTGTGCTGTGGATTTACTGCCAAGTGGGAAGGAACTGGTTACTCTTATCTATCTGTGAGGTATCAGCAGGCATGGATGGGGCAGCCCCCGAAGAGCTGCCGAAGTACAAAGTACTTTGTGCAAAGTACAAAGAAATGGTTGGGGGGGGGCGGGGAAACAGCAGGGGTGGTTCTAGGTACTGAAACGATCCAGGGCTCAGGCCCACAGGACAAAAAAATATATATGCCCAAATCGACATATGCTAAATTTCATATGCTCGAAAGTGTGTGTGTGTGTCTCCTAAGGGCACCCCTATTTGTAAAAAACAAAACAAAAACAGGGCTGTATGGACAGGGGAAAGAAAGGAATTTGATTACAGAAAAAAAACCTCAGGTGGAAAGATTCGGGGGGGGCAGCAGGAGGGGAAGCACATGTGGGACAAAACGCCAGGTAATCCAGGGAGGGATCAGATGCAACAGAGATCATCAGGGCCTCTGCCCATTTATTTCCGCAAGTGCCCCTGGACGGCAGGGTGGTGGGGCAGATGGCCTTCCAGGGATTCGGGCCGCCCCCCCTAGTGGGCCGCCCCCCCAACACCACCTCTGGGCCCCAGAATGCTAACTGACAGAAAACTAGGACGAGGGGAGGGATGGAGGACCCCGGACGGAGGCACTTAACACTGCCACGTTTTGTTGTTCTGGGGACATGATTTCTTGTGCCAAGCTGCAGGAGTGACCGCCCCTCAGCCTGCGTTTTGAGGCAAATGACTCTTTTCCATCATTCAACCGAGGTGGCTTCTGACCTCGCTCACTGCTCCCTCGATTTTTGGACTCTCCTTGGGGCGTGTGGCTATCGGGGGACTGCCGGGGATGGCGTGCCGCCACGTCAAGATGTACCCCTGCGCCACTGCCCTTCCCTTCCGTTTCAGCCGTTTTCAGCGAACCAATCGCCTTTAAGCTGGGCCGTGGTGGTCTGTGTGTCTCGCGCTCTTCTTCCTTCTGTTTGAATCTTCCGTCCCGTCCCCCCCGGCCGCCGGAGAGCTCTGGTTTCAGAGCGTGGGGCCCCTGCCGCTATCTGATACTGTTCATCCTCCCAAAGCAAACGAAAGGGATTTCCAGAGCTGTCAGCAATTTGGCCGGGCGCTTGGAAACAAACAAAAAAAACACCTCCCGGTATTTTCCAGTGCCAGGAGGTGCTGAGCCGGCAGCCGCCTACTCGTTCTCCCCGCGCCCCCCACCCTTGGGAGACTCTTCCCCCCCCCCCCTTTTAGCTTTCCAAACCCTTGTGGCAGCCTCCCGACAGGTCAGAGGAAGGACATCTTCACACAGCGCATGGTTAAACTGCGAAATTCACTTCCGCAAGATGTCGTGATGGCCACCAACCTGGAGGGATTTAAAAGTGGATTGGACAAATTGATGGAGGGGAAAGCGATCAGTAGCTACTAGTCCCGATTGGCTATATGCTTCCTCCAGTATCAGAGGCAGTATGTACACCAGTTGCTGGGGAACATGGGCGGGAGGGTGCCGTTGCACTCCTGTCCTGCTTGTGGATTTCCCATGGGCAGCTGGTTGGCCACTGTGTGAACAGAATGCTGGACTAGATGGACCCCTGGGTCTGATCCAGCGGGGCTCTGCTGATGCTGTTGTGTGTATGTACCGGGCCCCTGCTAACTCCCATAAGCCCCAGCCAGCATAGCCAGTGATGAGAGCCAATGGGAGCTGTAGGCCAAAACATCTGGAAGGCCACACAAGTTGCCCAACTCCTGGCGGAGATGGCCCAATGATCTGACAAGGCTCAGGTGGGAGTCCTTTCATGCATTTTTAGCAGCATGTCATCAAGTAACTTATTGTGGGGAATGTCCCAGCCAGTCTTTCAATCTGTTCTTGTCCCCTTCCGCATCCTCTTTTTTTTCCAGTCTTGCCCTGCATGTGTTTCTTTGACATGGTTTCTTACGACACTGGTGGGGAACCTCTGGATGGTGGCCTGCAGGGATTCTCCATCTGGCCAGATACTGCCTGCAGGGATTCTCCTTCTGGCCACCAGCTTCCTCCCCAGGCCCCCTCAGTAGCTGAGCTTTTCCCTATTCAACACTGAAAAAGACTCTCCCCTCTGTGCTCAGCAATGCTGAAATCCACTACAGGGAAGAGGGGACAGGCCCTGTCCCCTTTCCCAGTAAGGAAAAGCTCTTCTCTCCAATCAGCAGCTGATGGGACAGAAGAGCTTTTCCCTATTCAGCACTGAAAAAGGCTCCTCGGTTCTTGGCAAAGCTGAAATTTACTTCTTTTCTCTGCGAGGGAGAGGGGACAGGGCTCGGGGTGGAAACTGCTGAGTGATTCAGTCCTGTTTATGATTTTGATTTGTCTTGCTTCTAAGTAAGCTAAAAATATGTAAAAATCACATTTGGGCTTGCCTTTGGCCCTGTCCACAGCTGGAATCCACCCTCCGGATCCTATTTCAATACTGGAATTCAGTCTTTGGACTAAAAAAGTTTCCCTTACAAAAACCACATGTAGGGGGGAAGGGAAAAAAAGAAGCAGTTCCTTTTGTTCAACTTTTATTAATATGACTTGGAATCCAGGGTGTAAACTGTCCCGATTTCCAGCTCTGCTTTGCCCCAGATGACGACTTGGACGCACACCAACTCTCCACGCGGCCAACTTGGGGTACCCGGCGGAGCAGCGATGGCTTCTCCCAAGGAATCCTGGGAATTGGGGTTGTACGAGAGTTCCCTCTTGAAGAAGTTTAGCCCGGCCGTAAGGACTCTTTAAAACCAATTTACATCTTACTGCAGAGACAAGCTTTTCCTCACATCTCCTGGCTCACGACTTCTTCCTGAAGGAATGCTGAGGCTTGGCCGGCCAATATTTTCTCTCCAAGCAAGAGGGTCGCCAGTTTGTTGATTTACGTTGCAAGAAGGGGGGGTTGGGGAGGAGGGAGACATGTAAAGAGCACCCTTGTCATCAAATAACACCTTTCTTCCAACAGGCCTTACTAGGTCAGTTTAAAGGATTCACCCGTCATCATTGCCACGAACTCTGGTGGGGAGGAACAAATATAGACCAAGAAGGTAGAATCAGTGATCTTTCTCCCAAACACCCTTTCTTTCCTACCTACAAATATTGTAGTTATATCTTTGCAAGTGTCAGTAAAAGCACAGCCAAGACAGTTATAGCCGTTTTTTATTTTTTTTAAAGTAGCACTTTGCGTGTAAGAGATCGAGATGAAATTAGGAATGGAATGGTAACCTTTGCTGCCATCTGCTGGAAGATCTCAGGAGCTGCAATGGTTCTTCCTGTATCTATTCATCTACAAAATTAAACCTATTGGAAAGTTGCTGAGGGAAGGCGTAACAACACGATAACCCACACTCAAGGGTTGAGTATACGTTGAGTGTGGGTTGTCGTTGAAACGTGGGTTCTCGTGTTCTCTGAGCCCAGCTGTGTTAACAAGCCATGGTTGGTTAACCTCGAACAACCCATGAAGAGAACCCATCGTTTGTTGTTGGGTTGTAAACTGCGACTGGGTTCAGACAACACAATAGTTGAGTGTGGGTTGTCATTGAACCATGGGTTGTTGTTGAAATGTGGGTTATCGTGTTATCTGAACCCAACTGTGCTAACAAGCCATGGTTGGTTAACCACGAACAACCCACAGTTCACAACCCAACAACAAACCATGGGTTCTCTTCATGGATTGTTCAAGGCTAACCAAACTTGGCTTGTTAGCACAGCTGGGTTCAGACAACACAATAACCCACGTTTCAACAACAACCCATACTCAACCCTTGAGTGTTGTTTGAACCCAGTCACAGTCTACCACCCAACAATAAACCATGGATTCTCTCCATGGGTAACAAGCCATGGCTAGTTAGCACAGCTGGGTTCAGACAACATGATAGCCCACGTTTCAACAACAAGCCTCACTCAACCTGTACTCGACCCCTGAGTGTGCATTGTCATGTCGTCTGAGCCCGGTCGATGCATTGTTTCTTGTTGTAATGCAAAGTATTTTGGGGTGGTTTGGTCTTGAGTGGGCAATTAAGACCCGTTCGCTTTACGAAAGACCTGATCCTGGTGGAGATGAAAACTGCTAGAACCAGTGTGTTGATACGGATCCACGGGGCTCCCTGCATTTTTGGCCTCTCCTTGGGGGTGTGTGGCTGTGGGGACCCCCACAACAAAACCCTTTCAACACACCGGCATGGCTTTTTCCTTATATTCTTCTTAACCAGAGAATGATGCAATCTCTGGCTACCTGGACCTACCCTAGTCTGTGCTTTCCAGTTAGACACAGCTTCCTTGGCACCCTTGCATGCATGCTTGCTTGCTTGCACTGCTCAGCTTGTTGGCCAAGGGGGCTCCCCTTGGCAGAATTCCCTTCCCGATACCTTCGTAGTCGATGGTGCCGTCCCCGTCCTTGTCTGCTTCTTTCATCATGAGCTCGGCTTCGTGTTCGTCCAGGGGCTCTCCGGCGTTTGTCAGGACGTATCTAAAAGGCAGAGCCCACGGTAAGGCCACAGAGCAGTCCTCGTCTACTGCAGAGGGGGTGTTGGGGGGCAGCCCATTAGGGCCGGGGCCTTGAATCTTCCATTTGGAGCCCCGAATCTCTGGGAGGCCCTCTGCCCCACCACCCTCGCTGTCCGTGGGCTCTCGCTGAAAGAAAGGGACAGGGGCCCTGAGGATCTCTGTGGCATCCACTCCCCCTGGATCAGCTGGCTTCTGGCCCAGATGTGCTTCACCTCCTGCTGCCCCCCCCCTTGAATCTTTCCACCTGAGGTTTTTCTCTGAAATCAAATACCCTCCTCTCCCCTGTCCATACAGCCCTTTTGACAAATAGGGGTGTCCTTAGGAGACAGGGTCCTTTAAAGACACACACACAGAGACTTTAGAGCAGTGTTCTCCAACCTTGGGTCCCCAGATGTTTTTGGCCTACAACTCCCAGGTATGTCATTGGCCTACAACTCATGCTGGGAGTTGTAGTAGGCCAAAAACATCTGGGGACCCAAGGTTGGAGAACACTGCTTTTAGAGCATATGTAACTTAAGCAGATGTAAATTTGTGTATCTATTATTATTTTTTTGGTCCTATGGGCCTGATCCCCGGATCTTTTCAGTACTTAGCGCCTCCCCCCGATCCACTGTTGCCTGCCATGCTTCCTCTGAACCTAGGGAGGCTTTGCTGAACTCTCCTAGCGAAGAGCTTCTGACAGATCACACATTTCTCTGATCTGTTCAGAACGGAGGCAGGGCAACAAAGTCAAAGTGGAGTCCCGGGGATGCCAAACATTTGCTCTGTTGACGAGGAGGTCTTCCAGTACTTACTTCAGCGTGTTCCACTCAATGTAGCCCTTGTGCTCCTTATCAAAGACCTTGAAGGCAGCCCGTAGCTCTTCGTCTTGGTTTTTTGCCTTTTCGTGGTAAATGGCCATCAATACCAGAAACCCATCACAGTTGAAGGTGCCTTTATCTGTGGGAAGAGAGCGAGTGAGCAAGGCAAGGGTGTGTGTGCAGGCGTTTGTTCTTATAAGGTCTGTTTCTGAACGATTTTCTGCATTTCCCCCCTCTGTAAACCATGTACGGAGTAGATTTCATAGATCATAGAGTTGGAAAGGGGGCCTACAAAGCCATCGAGCCCAACCCCCTGCTCAATGCAAGGAAACTAGAGGAGGGGTCTCCCATCCAAGTCATAACCAGGCCTGACCCTGCTTAGCTTTCCACGCTCAGACAAGCTGAGCCAGTACTTATGGCAACCGTGTGCATGTCTACTCAATGGGCCTCACTCTCGTCTCGGGTCTTTTTAAAAGATCGGAGCCCCAATTAATCTCACAGGTTCCGGTAACTTACAAGATCTGGACACTTCGATATGAGGTGCGAGGGTGAAAAAAAGGGTTGCATAAACATCCTCAAGCAGGTTCTATCATTTAGCCTCAGTTTCCCCCTCCTGTTACACCCTGCCCCCATGGAGGACTTCTCTTTGGGGCACGACCTGGGGGGCCTCCTGAGGTAAACACTGCCGAAGAGCTGCCGTTACCGAAAGACCTTGAGGGGGCAGATTGGGGGAATCCTGAGCTCTCAGGGGAGATGGACATCATATCCGCCCCTCAAGAAGACACACTTAGCTCCCCCCTGGACCCGGAAGCAAATGCTTCTTGAGTGTCGGTCTATGCAAACCAGCCAATTTTACTCAAAGTGTGCTAGATCCACGTGCTTTTTAGGTGCCGACTTGTGCAAAAAGACATAAATTTATGCAGATTTCCTCAGCGGGTGTTTTTTTTTTTTAAATGCACAAATCGTGGCCCGTCTTAGAGACAGAGAGGTCCGCAAGCTGGCTTGAGACACGCACCACAGCGAGTTGATGCCAGCGCAGAGCTGGCGAACCGGAACCGGGGGGGGGAGGGGGATCAGATTTTCAACCCCCCTATCAGATTCCTCACACATCACTAGATACATCTTTAATGCAGAGTTTACCCAGTCCTGCACTGTTTATATTCCCCGTAGGGCATTGTTCTCCAACCTTGGGTCCCCAGATGTTTTTGGCCTACAACTCCCAGCATGCCCCAGCCAGCTCTGCTGGCTGGGGCATGCTGGGAGTTGTAGGCCAAAAACATCTGGGGACCCAAGGTTGGAGAACACTGCCGTAGACGCTCATCATCAACTTGATCCTGGGTCAGAACTAGGGATAGGCCAATCTTTCAGTTTCACTCTAATCCCACATCCAGTTTTTTTTTCCCCAATCCCAAATTCTTTCTCTCCCAAATAGGAAGAACTTTTGCAAATTTGGGTAAAATTCTGACTGGAATTAAATGTGTCCGCCCATCTGCACCAGCCAAATGCAGCAGGTACAGCTATATTGCCAACGTGGAGAAGACCGTGTTGTTGTGTCTGCCTGCCGTGTAGTTGTTAAAAGTGAGGCATCTGTCAGAAAAAGGAGGTGGCCACCCCTGCGGTGGTGCTAGGTCCCGGAAAGATCTGGGGCTCAGGCCAACAGGACCCCCCAAAATTGCACAAATTTGCACATGCCAATTTACGTATGCTCTAAAGCAGGGCTCTCCAACCTCGGGTCCCCCAGATGTTGCTGGACTACAGCTCCCAGAACCCCTTGCCATTAGCCATGCTGGCTGGGTATGCTGGGAGCTGTAGGCCAGCAACATCTGGGGACCCAAGGTTGGAGAGCCCTGTTCTAAAGTCTCTGTGTGTGTGTCTTTAAAGGACCCTGTCTCCTAAGGACACCCCTATTTGTCAAAAGGGGTGTCTGGACAGGGCAGAGGAGGGCATTTGATTTCAGAGAAAATCCTCAGGCAGAAAGATTTGGGGGGGGGGGGCAGCAGGAGGTGAAGCACCTGTGGGCCAAAAGCCAGCTGATCGAAGGGGATTGGATGCCCCAGAGATCCTCAGGGCCAAGGCACCTTTCTTTCAGCAAGTGCCCCTGGACAGCAGGGTGGTGGGGCAGAGGGCCTCCCAGAGATTCGGGGCTCCATATGAAAGATCTGGGGCTCCAGCCCTAGTCGGCCTCCCCCTAACATGCCTTTGGGCCACCTTAATTCAGCCCTAATGGGGTTGAATCCACAGGGAGTCATACCCAGACTTTGAAGAGCATAGCACCCCCAAGCCTATTTTTGGACCCATCCGTCTTTTTCGGTTTCTCCCACATGCAGATTTTCATAATCTCTCAAGTCCTTTTCCTCCTGAATATGCGGCACTTAGCGAAGCAACATTCCCACCCCTCCCTCGCCGGCACTCTTCCCCCCCCCAAAAAATGCCAGGTGCCAGGGGAAGGCCTTACTGTCTTTGTCGACGTCCTTTGCCATGGACACCAGTTCTCGCTTGGTG
Organism: Shinisaurus crocodilurus; assembly: GCA_021292165.1. Taxonomy (NCBI): domain Eukaryota; kingdom Metazoa; phylum Chordata; class Lepidosauria; order Squamata; family Shinisauridae; genus Shinisaurus; species Shinisaurus crocodilurus. Next base: position 25,869,841 of record CM037886.1, on the reverse strand, counting down.
GGGTTGATGCCGAGCAAACTCATGAGCCTTTCCAGCTCGCTCGTCTTCACGAGGCCGTTCCCCTCTTCGTCGAACATCTCGAAGATGCCCTTGTACTCCGTGATCTGCTCCGGCGTCAGCGTCTCCGTCTGCGGAAGGAGAAGGAAGGGATGCACAAAATGGCGGAAGGAGGGACGGAGAACTGGGGTGACGGACATAGATTTCATATTATAGAGTTGGAAGGGGCCTACAAGGCCATCGAGTCCAACCCCCTGCTCAATGCAGGAAACTAGAGGAGGGGTCTCCCATCCAAGTCATAACCACGCCTGACCCTGCTGAGCTTTCGATGGCGGAACGGGATGGAGCGCTTTCCCTGCGAGGGAGCAGAAGCTATGGTGATCGGGGCAATCGCACACTGCTCAGTGGGGGGGGGGGGTGCATTCTCTGTGGCGGTGGGGGGGGGAGGAAACGGGACAGGGGGCGCTGAGCTGATGTGCTTGTCTTCTCAAGGAAGGCAAGCACGGTGGCGGGTTCCCGCCCGCCCGCTGCAGCGTCGGCAGTGGGCGGGAAGGGCCTGCTGGGCTTTGCTTCCTCGACACGAAGCGGACCCATTTGGGTCCTTCCCCCCCGCCGCGCACCGCCTCCCCAGGCCCCAAGTGGGGGTTGAGTGGGCGGCACGTGTAGCAGACCCTGGTGCGCCCCCCCCCCGGGCTTGTGCCAATGCTGGGAGAGCAGTCCCGCACTCCTGGCATCGGCAAGAGCACTGGCAGGAGCTGGTGACGGCCGGCCGTGGGCACGTTGGCAGCTGGCATCGGCCAGAGCCCCTTGGCCAGGAGTGGCAACCCTTTATTGCTGCTCTGGCCAAGGGGCGCCATGGCCCTTTTGGCTGGACCGGGGCCCAGCGCGTGTCGTCTGGGTTTGGACGACGCGCGAAGCCTTCCGGGGTTTTACGAACGAAACCCTAGGACTCGCCCGTGGCTGCTTGGGGTGGCTTCGTCGTTCGTAGCCACCCTGAAGTTGGGCTCAGACCTCACGCTAGGCCACTGCGGCTGCAAAGCCACAATGGTTTAGCACAGTGTTCTCCAACCTTGGGTCCCCAGATGTTTTTGGCCTACAACTCCCAGCATGGGAGCTGGCTGGGGCATGCTGGGAGTTGTAGGCCAAAAATATCTGGGGACCCAAGGTTGGAGAACACTGCCTTAGGAGAAGCGTTCCAACCTTTTAGAATGGGGGGGGGGGTGCACAAAAGGTGGGGAACCCGCAAACCATGAGTGGTTGAGGGAAAGCATGTGGGGCTATTGCCAGGGGAGGCTCCTGACTCCCATGTCGGTGGGGCTCCTTATCCATCACAGCTTTTATTCCGAGCTTTATAGAAGCTATCCAGTCTTCTGTTGTTTTTGTTGTTGGGATACATTATCCTTTGTCTTGTCTCAGTCTGCAGAATCAGCCAGATGTTGGGAGGCGGTCGGGGCCAGCGTTGGCAACAGGCAGCACCCAAAGTCCCGTTGGGATCCTGGCAGCTCTGACAACTGTGTTGTAGTAGTTGTAGAGCAGGGGTGTTGAACCTCAGCCCCGTGGGTCAAATCTGGCCTATCTGGGGTCCCGACCCATTCCACCAGGGTTCCTCCAAAGTAAGAGCATCAGCCTGAAACATGCTGGCATTTTGGCCACACACCCTTGTTGCCTTCAGTCCCGCCCACCACTGGAATGTGGCCCCCCGAGAGCATCTCCAAAATTGAACTTGGGCCCTCAGGCTGAAAGAGGTTCAACACCCCTGTTGAATAGGGTTGAGCTTGGACTAAGAAGAGAGCCAGTGTGGCGTAGTGGTTAAGAGTGCTGGACTGGGACTCGGGAGACCCGGGTTCTTGTCCCCACTCAGCCAGGAAGCTCACTGGGTGACTTTGGGACAGTCCTTGACTCTCAGCCTCGCCTACCTCACAGGGTTGTTGTGAGGATAAAAGGGGAAGAAGATTATGTAAGCCCCCTTGGGTTCCTTGCAGGGAAAAAGGTGTGGTATAAATATAAGAAAGAAAGAAGATCTGGGCTCAGTTGTTCACGCCCATGAAATTCCGTGGATGACTATCTCTCTCAGACTAACCATCCTTACAGGGTTGTTGTGAGGTCAAAATAGTGTATGTAAGCAAGCTTATATTTGCCACATTCTTGGGCCAATTTGGAGTTCAAACCAGTAGCTTACACTAGAGGGCAGTGTTGCCCTGCCCACAATCCTGCATGCTTTTCTATCCACCCAGAATTAATTTGCCATCACCAAATAAGTTTCTGGGTTGTTGTTGTTGTTGTTTCATCACTGCAAGTGTTCCCTGCCTAATTTGGGGTGGGTGGCTGAGAGCTTGCACCCACCTAAGTTGCCCTTTGCTGGAATACTTCCTATTTTCACTTTCCGGAAGAACGATCTCTAGGATATTCTATTTGCTTTTTTGTTTCTTGAAAAGATTTATATATGCCACCTTTCAGTGAAACTTTCAGAGCAGGTATGGAAACTAACAAATGCACAAATATAAACAACCCTGTTGAAAATACATTCAAGGAGAGCCCTGCTGGATCAGACCAAGGGTCCGTCTAGTCCAGCATTCTGTTCACACAGCGGCCCACCAGCTGCCCACGGGAAGAAACCCACAAGCAGGACTTGAGTGCAACAGCATCCTCCCACCCATGTTCCCCAGCAACTGGTACACATAGGCATAATGTTTTAATTGGGGAGCCAGGTATCAACATTGGGCCCTGCCAGGACAGTTTAGCAGTTGCCCCAAAGATGCTTAGTGCTCATAGTGGCCTATCTCTGCGCCCTCTTCACTAAAACAAAGATTTAAAACTCTGTGCCCTAGCAATCCAAGAAAAGCTGGGTTCTGTGCCTTGCTTAAATTATGCAAATTCCAAGGACATTTACATACTTTCTATTAATTATCTTTTTTTAATTATTATTAAATATTATATATATATATATATATATATGTTTGTTTGTTTTTTGTTTATTATATTTATACCCCGCCTTTTTTCTTGCAAGGAACCCAAGGCGGCTTACATAATCCTCCTCCTTCTCCTCTCCATTTTATCCTCACAACAACCCTGTGAGGTAGGTGAGGCTGAGAGTCAGTGACTGGCCCAAAGTCACCCAGTGAGCTTCATGGCCGAGCGGGGGACTAGAACCCGGATCTCCCGAGTCCCAGTCCCAACACTCGAGTGGAGTCAAAATGCCCAGAAACAAGATGGAGGTAAAGCATGCTTGGGGGGGACGAGACCCTGAGATTTGTGGGAGTATGATTTTAAAACGAGTGCACGCGCACAAGTAAAGGAGCAACTCTCCACAAAAAAACAACACACTGAGCATCCTCGGTAACCCCCAGGAACAGGGGTGGTGCTAGGTACCGAAAAGACCCGGGGCTCAAGCCCACAGGACAACAACAACAAAAAAGCACAAATTTGCATTTGCATTTGTGCTTTTTTGTTGTTGTTGTCCTGTGGGCTTGAGCCCCGGGTACATATGCTCTAAAGTCCCTCTGTGTTTGTGTCTTGAAAGGACCCTGTCTCCTAAGGACGCCCCTATTTGTAAAAAGGGATGTCTGGACAGGGGAGAGGAGGGCATTTGGTTTCAGAGAAAAACCTCAGGCGGAAAGATTCAAGGTGGGGAAGCACATGTGGGCAGAAAAACCCAGCTCATCCAGGGGCATCAGATGCCACAGATATCCTCAGGGCCCCCCGTGCCTTTATTTCAGCAAGTGCCCCTGGACAGCAAGGTGGTGGGGCAGATGCCCTCTCAGAGATTCGGGGCTCCAAATGAAAGATTTGGGGCTCCAGCCCTAGTGGGCTACCCCCTAACATCACCTCTGCTCAGGGACCACAGAAAGTTGGGGGGGGGGGTGAGGTATGGAAAACGAAGGTGGGGGAGAGTGAATTGGTCTGCTTGAGACCCCCTTGCAGCTTATAGGTTCCTGGAAGAGGACATGGACGGAACATTGAACCAGAGCACTCCTGTTAGGGTGTAGGGATCATGCAATGTTTTGTCACAGGTCTGACTTGTGGAAACTATATTTGAATGATAACGTAAGGGCTACTTTGCTAGATCAGACGACTACGACAACAACAACAAAAAATCACCTCCCCGAACTTGCCCAATACTTGTTCTAAAGACATCAAGGGAGTTGTGTTGCCCAGCCTTCTTGAACGTACTGCAGAATCAACTTCCTTGGGTGAACCCCAAGTTCAAGGATTAAGAGAGAAGGTTTGCACAGACTTCACTGGGTCAACATTTGGGATGCTAAAGGGATTCGTTTCGTACGCAAGCAAATTTGCACTTCCCATGCATGGATCAGAATGCGGTAATCCGTCAGATTTCACACTTCTCCGAATTTTTTGTGATACGGTTCTTGGCTCAAAACAGCAAGGGGGGGGGGAATGCATATAAAAATGCATATTTTTAAGATAAAATGCACACAAAATGTGCATTTCTGGGGAGAAATATCTTCAAATATACGTATTTTAATGCAAATGTTCATGGATATATGTATTTTAAAGCAAGCTGATGCAGAAATGATGGACAGAACAGGCTTTCCATCCATCCATATGCAACAGGGGTGATAGAGAGTGAGGGAGAAAATCCTCCAGTTCTGAAAGCATAACAAGTTGCAGCAATTCAACATAGGAGAGACTCACCATTTTCTTGCGGTGGTTCTGGCTGGTTTGAGAAGAGGCTTCTTGGGCTTGCTGAGGATGGAATAGGGTGTGAAGATAGGGAAGAGAGTGGAGTCGCTCACTTTTACAGCTAGGAACGGAGAGCTTGGGACCCCAGGGGAACAAGGATCTTGGCAACCTTTTATGGAAGTGAAGGTGGAGAGCCTATTTTTGGAGGAATCTTGCTTCTCAACGGCACCTGCCACATCCTGGATTATATGAGAGAGAGAGAGAGAGATCCACACTTCACTTGGTTAATACTAGGGGTGTATATGCTACGCTGAGATTCAGAGGCAGTGTCAGGGGCTGGCCTACAAAGGCTAGAGCCCCGAATCATTCATTTGGAGCCCCGAATCTATGGGAGGCCATCTGGCTTATGCTGGCTCAGCTTGTCTGAGCGTGGAAAGCTAAGCAGGGTCAGGCCTGGTTATGACTTGGATGGGAGACCCCTCCTCTAGTTTCCTGCACTGAGCAGGGGGTTGGACTTGATGGCCTTGTAGGCTCCTTCCAACTCTATGATCTATGGAATCTATGCCCCATCCCCCTGCTGTCCAGGGGCACTTGCTGAAAGAGACAGGGGCCCAGATGATCTCCGTTGCATCTGAGCCCCCTGGATTAGCTGGCTCTGTGCCCACATGTGCTTCACCTCCTGCTGCCCCCCCCTGAATCTTTCCGCCTGAGGTTTTTTTTCCTGAAATCCGATGCCCTCCTCTCCCGTCCATACATCCCTTTTTACAAATAGGGATGTCCTTAGGAGACGGGGGTCCTTTACATAATTTAGGTCTGAATGGATTGCGCATGGAGGAACACTTCAAATCAGGCCAAGGCCTAAGGCCCCGGTCGCGCGTACCCTGCCGTGCGCGCTCACCTGGGAGAGAACATCCCATTTGACTTCATGTTCATGGTTCTGACATCTGGGAGGTCTTCCATCGGACTGAGCTGTTGTTTTCTGCGTACGCTGAGGACGCTGTGACGTGGGACATAAGTGAAGGGGAAAGCGTTCCCTCGGGGCGGGCTCTTTCTAGGACAGAGGGATTAGGAATGCAAATTACATAAAATGGAGCAAGAGAATAGCTACCACCTTAGGGTGAAAAGAGAGTGGTGTGTGTGTGTGTGTGTGTGTGTGTGTGTGTGTGTGTGTTGTGGGGTGGGGAAGAGAAAATAGAGCAGAAAGGAACTCGCAGTGCAGTCCTTTGTTGCCCTTGTCTTCTGCCTGCCTTTGCAGCAAGTTTTCAAAATTTTTTCTTAATAGAGGCCGGTCCTCTGTAAATGAGGACACACGGTCACCCTACGTAATAAGAGGGGAGGGGAGGGAAAAGGCGATGAACCACAGAATAAAGAACAGGGGAGGGATCCTATCTTGGCAGTGCAGCACACAGGCTTTATATGAAGAAGGTGTCCAGGACTCCCAGTTAAAAGGAGCGCAGGGATCAGGCGATGGGAAGGATTCTTTTTTTTTGCTGGAGAACCTTGAAATCTGCTGCCGGTCCGAGCAGACAATGCTGGGTTAGACAGTCCAATACTGACCTCTAGTCTACGGCAGCTTGTCTGGTCCTTTGCCTTTTGAATAGATTATTTAGCCAGTAAAGTCTGCAAGTCTAAACACATTTGCGAGAGCCCCACTAAAGCACCAAGGGGCTTAGCTTCCAGGGATGTGATGAGTCCTTGGTCTCGAGTCCCGAGTCCGAGTCCTTGGTCCAAAATGGTGACTCCCGAGTCCCGAGTCACTCCCAAAGCTGACTCCACGAGTCCCTATTAAAATCAATGGGGGGGGGGTCCCCCCAACAAAATAAGGCTACTTCAGATGTGTGGCTTAAATAAATTCTTTCTAGGCAAAAGGGTGCCTTTTTATTTCAAAACTCTGCAACGGATTTTGACAAGAACAGACCAGGCAGACAAACCCAAAATAACCAGGCAGGCAGAGGAGGCAGGGAACCC